>OX336388.2:1747473801-1749873801 GCA_946902985.2 Meconema thalassinum | reverse complement strand
TCAGTCTAATATAGGCTGGTGGTTGGTTGGTTGGTTCCTCAGTTTAGGGACTGCGACAACGCGGTCATGTAGCCCCATGTACTTTGGGTGTGTGGAGAATCTGTCTGATAACCGGTGTTAATTGTGATGGCTGTATTAGTGTGTGTTATCTGTTTTTAATTCAAGTAAGGACTGCAGACATTCAAATTTCAAGTAGTTCCTACTTTTGCTACCAAACCCCACCATCAACGACAACTAGTTCTGAACTTGGTTACTAGATGCCACCGAAGTCGGCTCCTAGCGACGAACGTTGAAACCTAAGTGCGTTAGTCAAATGTAACCTATAATTTAGCTTCGCACAAGTGTAATTAGTGGAAGGTTATTTTTTAAAGCTCTTAAAAATACGACGAGTTCGGCCGGGTTTGAACCCGCGACCTTGGGCATAGAAACTCAGCATGCTACCAACTACGCTACCGAAGCCGCTTTTGCAGATTGTTGACGAACGATTGGATTATGTACGTTTATAATTTGAGAATATTTATCTTTACTGGTGTAAACTATTTAGTATTGGGCCGCACATTGAGAGGTGCAATAGCTATCGAGATCAAATATGAAAACGTGTAGGTTTGCGTTCATTGATTGTCTTATTTTGACCTCCGTACAAGGCAAAAAGCAAAAACAAGCACATGATCAAAGCAGAAATCCAAAAGCAAAATTCAAAAGCAAAAACACAAAACGAACACAAAACTAAAATACACAAAGGAAAAATAAAAAATAAAAAACAAGAAACACAAAATAAAAACCGCAATAATTCATTTTTGATTCCGCTCATCACCCTCCAGAAGCAAATCCTAGTTACGCCACTGAGAAACTTTGCGCAATTGCTTGGACCAGGGGTTCCCAACCGGTGGTACGCGTGGGTAATACGATTGTTCACAAGTACAGGAGGATAATTTATCTGCATTTCTCACTCAATCATAATTTTTTGAAGAAAATACAATATCTCCAATGCCAGATGTCGTTGCTCATATCATTGTTCAATTGGAAGCCCTTCAAGAAAGTTTTAATAAATATGTCTCCAAATATTATTCCAAATTTGACTGGATGACAAATTCTTTTTCGGCAACCTCACCAAATGAGTTGAAATTAAAAGAAAGTTTTATCGAAGATAGTTCCATGAAAGGCAGTTTTAAAGAGAAATCTTCAATTAACTTTTGGATCGGGTGTAAAACCGAGCACCGGCAGGCTCTGCTATTTTTAAAGGACGTTGTTACAAGTTACGTGTGAGAGTGGATTTTATGAACTCTTGTACATTAAAACTAAACATAGAAACAGAAGAAGTGTTGAAGAGGACTTAAAAGTGAAGTTAAGTTCAAAAACTCCCGATATTGATATTTTAATCACAGGCGAACAACAAGTTTCGCACTAAAAGTAGATGTTGAATGATGATGTGTTATTTGCTTAGATGAGTAATAAATGAAACTGTAATTTGCAATAATAGTTTTATTTTTTTCCTTTATTATAAAATGCTATTAATATACTGTTCATATAGCAAAGCAAAGCCAACTGCGTACACGCCATGGAGGCCCTGGGAGTAGTGGAAGGTAGAGGCTTCCACTTTTTGTGATATCGGCACTAGATGGGATGGAGTTGTCAGCTCCATGCCCGGCTGTCTTTGCTCCCAGCAACTACCCTGGTGTAGGTTGAGTGATCCCCAGGGCTATTTGCGTTTCCGAAAGTGGTATTTTTGTTTCTAAAATCCACTACATGGGTGTGGATCGAACCCACTCCCTTCCAGTTAGAAGCTCAGTGCCTCTAACGGCTGCGCCACGCAGCCCCTATTAATATGCACAGGCTATAACTATATATGTTTATTTTTTAAAATAAAAATTAGCAATTATAAATAGAAAAACTCTATATATTTATTGTTGTCTTAAAAAAGGGTTGAAAAAACGAAACGCAAGCGCATTGATAATTAAACATGAAGCGTACTCAGTAATTTAATAAAACAAGCCATTGGGCACTTTTATGACAGTAAATTGATGTCTATAAAAAGTATAGGACTGTTGGTACGCCAAAATTTCTAAAACCTAGTGGTACGCAGTTGCTAATAGGTTCGGAACCCCTGAAACAGACAATAGTTCAGTTCAATGTGTTGTGGTAGCTCAGTAACCGTGGGTTGTATAACAACAGCCTTCATCTCCACATGACACACTCTTTCTGCACATTCATCGCGTACAGTAGGCTATAACATGGCGTGTTTCACAGCAATACCCGGTTACTACAGGCATAAGGAGCTTAAACGAAAATTGAATTTTATTCTGACAAGATAATCGTGACATTAAGAATTGAAATTAAATGTATATAATATTAAATACAAGTGTGCGTGTGCATGAAAAGACACCAGCTACCGGCCTCTAGTTTAGGAGGAAGCCTATTCCGGTTTAAACTGGATACTGACAAACCTATTCATTATGTGTGCTTGTATTCAACTCAAAACTAAACGAGGACTCAATAAGACGCTGTGACCACCTCGTGGTGTAGCGGCTAGCATTCTCGAAGGTCAAGATTTGATTCCCAGCTCACTTGTCAGCCAAGAAATTTTAATTCTGTTCTGAGGGCTGGAACGGGGTATACTCAGCCTCGTGAGGCAAAACTGAGAAGAGAAGGGTTCGATTCCCAATTCAGCCATCTTGGGAGTGGTTTCCAGTGGTTTCCCGCTTCTAGTCCAGGCAAATGCCAGGATGGTTCCTAACTTAAGGACACGGCCACCTCCTTCCCGATCCTCACTTGAATTACAAATACATACACTACTACAGATATCACGGGCTCGGATTTTTAGGTGCTAAAAATCAGGAATATATTTATTTTTATTTATTAAAAATACCTGAAATATGTGACAAAAAAGTAATTTTTTTTTTTCGTGTAGCCTCCTGAGAGGCCGAGTGCAGGTCTTTCTAGTCGACGCCCGTGGGCGACCTGCGCGTCGGGATGAGAGATGGAATGGATGAAGATGAATGAAACTGGGCAAGGATGTGGAAGGAAGCGGCCGTGGCCTGTCAGAAGGTACTGTCCCAGCATTTGCCTGGTGTTGAAAATGGGGAAACCACGGAAAACCATTTCAAGGACAGCCGACGGTGGGGCTCGAACCCACGCGTCTACCGAGTCAGCAGAGAGCTTGGCCCCTTGACCTAACGCAGCGCTTTAGCCCGCGTAGCCACTACTGTCGGTAATTATTTAATTATAATTTAGTTAATTAATGTGAATATAAGTAATATGCAGCACTAACGAATGCAAATTATGTTATGCCACACTGACTGCCGAAGAATTACAATACACAACGAGATACAGTTTCAGGTTGTCCATCACAAATAACCGACGATTATCACCAAACACTTCTTCTGAAGGCGCGAAACTGCGGCAATACGTTTCTTGCCCTCGAGGTGTTGTGTAACTTTAGATCGCTGTTCAGCTTTGATTGTTTTCCCACATGGTTGGCAGAGCCGAAGAAAAATGATCCTTAAATTCTGCAACATACTGCTGCAGACGATAACTTGTAGTTGCTTTTACATCGTAGAACTGCCTTACCCTTCACAGTGCCAGAAATGAACTACATGTGAGTGACACTGGTTCCAGGTAGCTGGGGGAGGGGAGGTCTAGCACGTGGTGCAATATGGCTATGGACAAGGAAATCCCTGGCTTTCACAGTGAGTGGGACGGGGCGACAAGATAAGAAAAACACAGTTATAAGCTGGCATACGCTCTGCATGAATATTAGATAGCTCGCAGGTTCTTCTTCGTTGAAGTAACACAGAACAAAAATGCAATAAACTGGAAGATGTAGCATACTGATTTTAAAAAATGTAAATATTATGTATTTTTATATCCTAATAAGTGAAAAGCAGAAATTTATGTAATTAAAGAAAAAAATGTATTTACATTAAAAATATTTATTTACCTACCGTATATATATAACACAGGTTATGAGACACATTTTTCACACATCCAAGTACAGGGGGTCCAAGCACCTGAAATGAATCAACAACGACACCCAACTAATCACTGAAGTGATAAGTCCCATAATCACAATGAAGCAGTAAAGGTCTACGGGTACTCTGTGGAGATATTGATAATCACTACATTTGTAAAAACAAATAAGCAGTGTACGATTACTGATACTGTGTTAGATGATGTCGGTATCCTATTATCCGTAGCGACTGATTGAATCCTCTGTTACACAGAATAACCTCTAGGTGGATCCACAGTTGATAAAGAAAATAAACTTGGAGATCTTTTCTACCATGAACCCGTCATTTCAGTTCAGTCGTTTCTTAAGGAAGTTCAGGATAGCAGCACTTCGTTTTATTTTTAAGACACACACTGGCTGCAGGGCGCAGTGGTAAGGTTCTCACCTGATGTTGCCAAGGCTCCGGGATCATTTCCCGGTGTTGTCGGTTGGAAATTTTAGGGTGTTTGAATGTGAAAGAATCATGCCAGTAGATTTTCTGTTTGTTATAGATCCGCTTCAGGGCGCCCCGGTTTCTTCAAAGCTGCTCTAGTTAAAATTGACATAAGATCCATATCCTTCTTCTTCTCTCGCATTGGCCTATTTACTGTAGGACCACGTTTATTCAGCTGATGACGCATTTTCTGCCGGTGTAAGTCCTTTCTTTCAATAGTCCAGGGAGTACCATTCCTCCAAGGTTTCTCCTGAAAACCATGGACTTCCTTCAAAGCACGCCTCACAGCCTGTCTGTCATGCAGATCTGATATTTCCAGTTCGTTAATATCCTTCTCAGTTTCCGTCAACCACGTGGTACGAACCTTCTTATTGTGCCAGAAACTGAGCAAACGATTGGTCAATCTTGTGGAAGGTAATCTCGCTAGATGGCCATAAAAGGCTATTCTCTTTCTTCTCCCACAATTAGAGAGTTTCTGAGCCTCCGTGGCTTAGGCGGCAGCACGCCGGCCTCTCACCGCTGGGTCCGTGGTTCAAATCCCGGCCACTCCATGTGAGATCTGTGCTGGACAAAACGGAGGCAGACAGGTTTTTCTCCGGGTACTCCGGTTTTCCCTGTCAACATTTCATTCCAGCAACACTCTCCACTATCATTTCATTTCATCTGTCATTCATTTAATCATTGCCCCAGAGGAGTGCGTCAGGCCTCGGCAGCCGGCACAGTTCATATCCTCGCCGCTAGATGGGGGCTTCATTCATTCCATTCCTGACCCGGTCGGAGACTGGAAGCAGGCTGTGGATTTTCATTTTCTCTGTATGTTCGTAGAGCTCGGAGTTATGTCGCCTACAAAATTCTTCATCTACTTTTACAGGACCGAGGATGTTCCGGAGAATTCTCCTCTCTCTAATTTCCATCTTCTCTATCAGACCCAAGATCCATATTATTATTATTATTATTATTATTATTATTATTATTATTATTATTATTAAATAATAACCCCTGGCACTACAGCCCATGAAGGACCTACGCCTACCAAACGACCGCTGCCCAGCCATTTGGCCTGCAGATATTGGGGTGACGCGTGATCATCCCATCGAGTCCCTTCGGCCGTTAATCTTGGTTTTCGTGATCGGGGCGCTGCCTCACTGTCAGACAGCTACTCAATTGTCGTCACGAGGCTGAGGGTACCCCGTTCCAGCTCTCACGTCTGTTTCTCAAATCCCTGACGGAGCCGAGAATCGAACCCGGGGGCCTCCGGGTGAGAGGCAGGCGCACTACCCCAACACCACGGGGCCGGCATTATTATTATTATTATTATTATTATTATTTAATCGAATGGCACTTTTTCAGAGCACCTTAAATCAGTACTTTAATTCTTGCTAAATAATATATTCTTCCTATCTGCCCACATTCGTTTCGTCATCTCTGCTTCCTGAGTTGTTCGATGTTATGTGGTTGCTTTCATTTTCTTTATCGTTCATCCCTGAAGTCCATTTTTCGAAGTTTGCTCCAAATAAATTCTCTATTATGTGTACCCTTAATGTCAGTGTTGGCTTCCTTTAGGTCATTCAATGTCATTCATTCATTCATGTATTTATTTTATTTGCAAATGTAGGTAATTCCCCGGTGGCAAATTGTATACTTACAGAAAATTATCAACAATAATATCACACACGCTTTATATTCACAAATCGCGATTTGGAAACTATAGTAATTACATCGGAGTATTAACACAAAATGTCAGTCTTCTCTTAAACACATTAATGTGTTTGGGGAAAGGCTTGAAGGCTATGGCAGGCAATGCCACGATTAATGAAAGAATATTTCCCATAATTTGTAAACTGCGGTCGGCCCTTAACTTTATGTGGATGTCAACGTAAACCACGCTGGTTGTACGTTAAGCTTTAAATTATTATTACTATTATTATTATTATTATTATTATTATTATTATTATGTCATGGGAAATAGAATAATCCGAAGTCCTCCCCTGACATTTACATAGGATTTAAGACTCCACCAACAAGCGAGAACGAGCGATACCGTATACATCAAGTGCAGTAACGAGTTGGAGAGGCGGTGTTGAGTACAGTACTGCACCCTAGGGACGATGCTGTTTACCCTGTCGTGGCGGTAATGAGGGCGAGCTCCGGCATGTTTAAATTGGAGAGGACAACCAAGAATCATTCAAATGTGTCAGTTTAATGTGAACGTACCTGGCAGTTTCAATTAAAACCACCTAGTGGTGTAACGACTAGCATTCTTGACTGTCACCCCGGAGGTCCAGGTTCGATTCCAGGCACTGCCAATACATTTAATTCTGGTCTGAGGGGTGGAACGGGGTACGCTAAGCCTCGTGAGGCAAATCCTGAGAAGAGGTGGGTTCGAATCCCACCTCAGTCATTCTGAAAGTGGTTTTTCGTGGTTTCCCAATTCTACTCCAGGCAAATGCCTGGATGATTCCTAACTTAAGCTAACGGTCGCTTCCTTCCCAATCATCATCTCAATTACAAATACACACACTATTACAGACACCACGATACAACAGGTTATGAGTCAATGCGGATTTGGAGAATAATATCAGTCTATACGGATAATATTTATACCATATTCATATGGTTAAAGTCTATGCAGTTTACAAATTCTACACACACCCAAGTACACGGGGCCAAATGACCATGAAATCCAAGCCCCTCAAATGAAACAACAATAAATCACTACATTCCAAAAGTTACCATACACATGCCTTACTAGAGAATGGCATGAGTAGGCCTGAAGCATGTATTTATACACTCTAACCTATCTCTATATCTATATCTATCGTATGGCTGTTAGTGCCGGGAGTGTCCGAGGACATGTTCGACTCGCCAGAGTCTGTAACTGCTTGCAGCGGACACCCAGAGGGTGGGCTACACGTTCCGTTCAATTTCAAGTAGTTCCAACTTTCGCCACCAGATGTCAATGATACCTAGTGGTGAAGGTTGGAACTTTGATAGAGCGTTCCAACGAAAAATCTAACCTAGAAATTAAGCTCTACACAAGTTTAGTCTGTGGGAGGGTTTTTTACATTCCATAAATCTATGACATAGGACCGCCGGCTTTACTTCCCCTCCGAAGGAAGGCATACTGAAGGATGTTTAACGCTCTTAAAAAATTGGACGACTTCGCCCGGGTTTGAACCCGCGATCTTGGGCACAGCAGTTCAGCACGCTACCAACTACGCCACCGAAGCCACTACTCTAACCTAAAATACGTGTTACATGAGATATTTATTGTGTACTATAATGGGGGAGGAGTACTTAATTGGATGATATGTTTGGATCGTCAAGCGATCATCATCAGATCCTGCTTAGGTAATGTACGATGTTTATGTATTACACTTATGCACAAATACATATTGTGCCCATTTGTCCGAAGACCAATGCCCACATATGCGAGAATCTCGAAAACAGTTCAGCACGCGACTCGGAAAACTCAGGGGAACAGGGTTCGGGCAAAGGTGCTAACAGAATTCGAGATCCCCGCCTGAAATAAGTAGGATGAAAAATAACACACAAAATGCATAAAACCTTTCCACTTTTATTAAAATACTTAAAAGCCAAAACACTAAACACTCCTGCCTAGTATCTCCAGGGTAGCTAAAATTCCTCGTCTCTTACCCCGAAATCCTATAAAATTATGTAAATGTATGTTATTGTATAATATGAAAGTCCTATGCACTAATCAGTGTCCAATCGTGTCCATAATCACATTGTAAATTTTAATCACTTTCAAAAAACATCACTTTCTGAAATTTTCACACGGATGAATTTGTTGCACTTTCCCTGAATAATTCACTTTATCATGTATCACATTAGGTTGTCAAAATTGAGTAGAATCAAAATTTACACTCAGTAAAAGATGCATGAAGAAAAAATAAATAATCATTCTCAATTTTATTCAGAATTGTTATCACATATTAGTTAACCTTGAAATGATTATAGAAAATTAAGCTCATATAAACAATATGACTCTTTACAACACATATGAGAAGCTAATAATCGAGACCTAATTATTACACCAGACCATTACACTATGCGCTCCGGCTCCTTCAACAGGCATCTCTTTATAAATGCTACAATACTTCCATTTGCCTGAACTATGCGGTAATACTACACCAAACACTCAAGTCATCCATGCTTGAGGCCAATAAATATTCATATCACTAAACCATGTCTTCGACATGTTCATATTCAACCAGGCGGCCTATACCTGCCTTTACCAGTGCGGGACGTACCTGCAATCCACTGGCTTAGTCTGGGCGACCTCTCTAGACTTTACACACATTGCAAATCCGAAATACGTTCATATGAAAGCTCATATAACTCCATTCAATTTCTGTGATGATTAGATTTTATAAATTCCCTCGGGGGAACCTGTAACCTCTAGAGGGCGCGTTCCCAGGTGGCGGATAGGGGGGCCCTACAGCACTAGTAGGGTTGGTTCAAATACCCTCCAATAGAACCCGCGGACCAACAGGTAGCCCAATTCCTGGGGGCTTCACAATGCTGGGACACCCTCTCTCCAGGGGTCATAAATATGGAGGGCCCAGCTCGGGGTTATGAGTGAAGACCACAACGGTGCCTGCAGTGGAGAAGGAGTCCTTCGGTACAGTGCAGTTGGCGGAAGTGGCATCCCAGTGCTCGGAAAATTGAGTAAAAGGTATCGCTCTCACTTCAGAGACTGATATCAACCATAGCGTCTGACCCGGAGCGGGCGGCTACAAACAGCGTCTGTTCCCCATGTGAGGGGCGGCTGATTTACTACCTGGCTGTAGGTATAAAAGGCTTGGCGTCAGTAGTGGAGTAATGCCGATTCTAACGCACTCCAGAACCCTCCTCAACCCACTACTAAGCCTCAGCCATGTTAAATATCTCTCGAACACATGATCCGATTTTGACAAATGACGTGTCATTGGACTCGGGCTGATGTCCTCTTTGCTGTGGACCACTCGTTATATTTTTGAAAATTCTTTGAATTTTTTGTTTTCGAAAATAGGTAATAGTTTGAAAACCAAAAATGATAGAACGTTGTGCCATGGCTCAAACGAATGGTCTTTATGACCTTTATTTTCTATAATAAAACTTTTTTACTTTTTATGTTTTTTTGAAACCACTCGAATTTTGAAAATCCTATATTTTGGAAACTAGGAACTCTAAAAAAAATTGTTTGACGTAAATCAATGATCCCTACCCCTTCTACCCCCCAAAAAAATTTCAAGTCTCTAGGATGAAAACCTGCAGTAGTGGGGTAAGGGGAAAGCTGCTTACAAAAGCAAGTGGTGAGCCCCTGCGACCTTGGAATGGAAGGAGTGATGCTAGGAAGGCGTGCTTGGATTCGTTTTTTTTGTCTCGTCGTGCTCTTTACGGGAATGTCGGTGTCGAAAAGGTGAAAATCTGGAAACACGGTCTTTTTGGGGTAAAAACGTGATTTTAGACTTTTTGCTATATCTCGCGAACCAATCATGCTAGAGGTGTGTTCGACAGGTCCAAGTACTCGGGGTGATGTCCTCTTTGCTATGGACCACTCATTGTAATTTTAAAAAATTTGGGAAACTCGATTTTGGGGTAAACACGTGTTTTTTGTGATTTTTGCCGATATCTCACGAACCAATAACGCTAGAGACGTGTACGAGGTGTCCTAGGAATCGGGCTAACGCTCCCTTTCAAATGTGGTAGATATTTTTTTCCAAAAAGATAATTCACAAAGGGCCTAACGCCATACATGTTGAAATAACGTTTTCTTTTTCTTTGCCTGTTTATAATGTCCATGAAGCGTGGCGGTTGAGAGAGACGATACGGCTGGGTGTGTGTGTGTTTCAACGAACCTGTCGCTGACCACGGTGGCTGTGTTCAATAGATCAATCGCTATTTCGACGGGTCGGTGTATGACAGAGCGAGGGTACGTTTTTTCACACCTTTTACCTTTAACGTGTAAACGGTGATGAGAACTTGGTTCTATGTTGGTCGAAGCGAGTACAGAAAACAAACTTACAGGAGGTGAAGGTCATTTGAGCTTATTGGAAGGCTCCGGTCTGACTTGACAACAGGTGCAATGGAAAAAATGACCAAGACGCTTGAAGGTGAAATAATCTGACCATCGTGGTGGCAGGGGAGTGTGAAAGGCATGCACACACATTTGTGAAACCACATGTATGCTAAACCAGTGACATCCTGTTTTGCTTCGTACGTGACAAAATGCAAGTTCATGTGAAATTTGATCTACCGCAGGTGTTTGCTTGGGACGTTATCTGTCCACATGCGCGATAACTGTTAACAAGTCACATCCTGTCTTGCTTCGTACGTGACAAAATGCAAGTTGACGTGAAATTTGATCTACCGCAGGTGTTCACCTTGGACGTTAGCTGTCCACGTGCCTGATAAGAGAATGTTCAAAGCGTGGGAATCGCTGAATCAGTAAAAAGTATGATGCAACTTGTCGGAATGATGTCACAACCAATAGATAGGCAAGAGCTGCAAACAGCAGTGGTGGGAGGTGAAGGGAGGGAGAGGGGAGGGGTAATGTATGAGAGAACACAGGAGGAAAGGGAAAGACAAACATGTATGAACATGCATGAAGCGCGGAGCGCTGTACGCATAGAGCTATAGGTGGTGTACAACATGTGTGAATAAATAAAAAGTACACAGGTTCACACAACATGTAATTTATTGATCCAAGAATTAAACGTAGAGTTAAACCCTAACCATTTGACGTAGAGTTTATTTCCTTTTTGTTTCAACACTTTTTCCACAAGATAATGCTGAGGAAATGCTGTTTTCTGAAGTTCATGTAGATAAAATCTACCTTTTATGGGTTGATGGTTGAGGTCCTCGAGTAAATAGGTGACTGGAGTGTCCAAGTTGACTTGACGAATTCGAAATAGTTCAGTCCCCCACTGAGGCGTGTAGCCCTTATTGAAGGCAGACTTAAATTTGCTCACACGAACAAAATCCCCAATGTTCAGTCGGTGACGTTTAGGATCGGCTGTTTTTATGGGGTTGAACAGTTTATCCAATCGCTGAATATTTTTAGTCACGAGGCGTGGCTTGGTCCCAATCGTTCTATGTTTGGTGTCATTGTAACGTGACACTAGTTCAGGTAACATGTCCAACCAGCGATAACTGCCCTGAGCGGTAAACGCTTTCCACATATGGGTTTTCAAAGTTCGGTTGAACCGTTCGACCACACTGGCTTTGAGATTGCTGTACGTGGTGTAATGGTGAATATCCTTAGATTTGAGAAAACTGGAGAAATCCTTGTTGAAAAATTCTTTCCCCTGGTCAGTTTGTAGCAGCTGAGGTTGACGTTTGGAGTGTTGAATAATATGTTGAAAGGCCTTGGTAACTAGTGGACCAGACTTGCGACGCACAGGTTCAACAAAGGCCATTTTGGAATAGACATCAATGACGGTCAACATATAGCGTACACCGTCGTTAACGTCAGCATAGGGTATCATTTCAACCAAGTCAGCCTGCCAAAGTTCATCCACACCTCTTGAAATCACCTTGAGTCGCGGATAGTGACGCCTAGCTGGGCGATGCAACTCGTGAGCAATACCCATTTTAATGGGTGAGAGCTTAAACAATAATTTTGGCATTTCGAAGTTCTTGTACAATTTCTTGAATTTCCCAATCGTGACCGGTGTGGCCAGCTTGACGTGAGGCATGCAACAACTGTAGCCGCTGGACGAGCTTATTGGGATTGTGCCAGTAGGTAACATCCACAAGGGGTTTTAATGGTTTAAATGTCACTCCCGAAGCGGACGCTTTACGACGAGTACTTTGACTAGTGGGAAACATTTTTGCAATGATGGTTTTATATTTTTGAGATATATTGGCATTCACTTGTTGCGTGGGATCATACTGTCTTTTGTGAGCATGGGTATCCAATAAAATGGATTTATATTTGTCAAGATCCTCTGACGTATAATCATGGGAAGAGGGGGTCCGAGAAAAGAGCAGCTTTAACAGTCCTGGCGTTAATTTATAGTTGATGTTTTTAATCACAGCTTTAGTACGAGCAAATTTAATGGATGAATCGCCAATTTTAAAACTATCATTCTCATAGCGAACACCATACGTGGTATCTGTGTTTCCAATAAATAGATCGGTGAAATAGGGTTCCAATGTTGATCCATAATATTTTATTAAAATGGTTTTCAGTTGAGCTTTATGTTGTGGGGTGGCCAAGAGTTGTGAAAACGGAGACGCCCTGGAAGGGCAAGGTGTTTCGACCATGGCCAAGGATTTCTTTTTTCTCAAAAACTCTGCAAGGGGTGCAGCCTTTTTTTGAGGCGTAAACACTTGTTCCTCTTCATCCTCAACTTCACTAACACTAGTCAAATCTTCCTGTTCCTCTTCCTCTTCCTCAGGGTCCTCGTGCAGCGTCTGCGTGGCTTGTGAAACGGTGGGTAGCGTTTCAGATGGCTTGAAAGAGGGTTTCAACATGGCTTTTAGTGGAGGTGCTAAATGTTGCTGAATAAACAAAGCATGATTGGCACGTGATTGTTTCAATTGACGAAACTTTTGGCGAATAGTATTTTTGCTTTAATAATATGCTTTTTCAATTGACTCTCTGCTAACGCCATGGTGGCTTGACAAATGACTTGATGGAGAATGAGACAGAGCCTTAAATAGCAATAAAATGATCAAACCCTAAGCGATACCGTCCTTGGTTGAGTTCACTTTGTTTGTCAATCACTAAACAGGCATGACGTTGAGTGTTCCAGCACTTGGCACACAATTCTGTAAACATTTGAAAGGTCATATCCGGATTCACATGTTCATTATAAATGTGACGACTGTTCCTCTCGTCCTGGCGAAATAAAACAATGACATTGGCATTGTCACGAATCAACTGTTTGGACATTTTAGAATACGTTTGCCCAAGATAGAAGCAATCGATATGTTTGTGACGACCCATGCTGAAATAGCTTTGAATGATGCCTTGACGTTCAGTGGATACATCATCGAAAATCATGAGTGAATCAGGCTTTACCTCATCCGGTGAAATCACATTTCCTTGCATGGAAAATGTAAAATAACCCATATTCTCTTTTTGTAATCCAGACATGACTTGATCCAGAAACACGTAGAGGGGTTGGTAGAGAGATTTTGCAAAAATATAAATATTTTGAAAACGCAGACCATTGGGCGCTGTAATGAGCGTTAGCAAAAGATTAGTCTTTCCACAGCCGGAAGGCCCCACAATGATGCAGCGAATGGAAGATGGAAAGAGTGAACCATGGCGTTGTTCACGTGAAGTGGGACAGAGATGGGAAACCATGTCCCCCACGGGGAATGACTCTTGCTGCTTAATAATCTTCATTTCAACTAAGGCTTAGACAGGCTAGCAGGCTGTCTATATACAGGACACCGAGCCTTGTCATAGAAACAGTAGACTGATACTACAGGTTGACGATGGATGTCTTTGGACGTGCGTTGATGGCCAAAGCTAGGCCTGTCCCCATACATGATCCTAAACAGGAAACAGATCCTGCTAATAAACACTATGTGGATAGGTCAGTAGTGCCACGCACAAAACAGGGAGATTATGACTTTAAGGGAAAGCGGTTAACCCATGTAAAACATCCTCAAGTGTCTACAGACGTTACTACGAAAAAGTATGTGGATAACAAAGTGTATGAGTTTTATGACAAAGTGCCCCAGCTTACTGTGAATGGCTATAGCGCTAATCACCATCGGATTATTCACGTGGAAGACCCACAAGACGAAGACGATGTTTGTACTGTACCCGATTGTCACCATGTGGACCATGTGTTCGTATCCCAACTAGCTCACGGTCTTTCGAGGTATGGGACGTCCCTGCCCACAATACGACCACATGCTCAGGATTTGAGTCTACCAGGTAACTACTCTACAGGAAATACACAACATTCCTATGAATAAATATTTACTGGTCTAAAATCATGGCTGTACAACAAATACAAAACAAAGGACAAATTACAATTAATTCCCACAAATAAATAGGGTTATTCTGTGAGCTTTCTCCTTAAAAATAGCGCTACAATGCACTCAAACCTACTTCTAATATCCTGTCTATAATATAGTTCAGATTACAAGGTTTTCATAGTGTTCGTCATGTGACACAATTTTATTTAATGGAAATATCTTAACACAAAAACCACATGTCACATAAACATGAATTTCTAAGACATTATTCCGTCTCCTACGACATTTACTTTAATTATCATTACTTCAATGTTCCCTACATTTATTAGCAAATATTTTGTTGTGTCGTGCGAATCATCTTCCTTCTTTCCATCCCTATGAACGCTCTAGGAAAATGAGTCATGCTTCTTAATCATAAAATAAACATAAACATGGATAGAATATTTATAGTTTCACCATATAACGATTATCTGGGTCTTGTCGGACTTATTATAGATACAACTGTGTCATGTTCTGGGAAAAACACATACCCGTTTTTCCTAAATTAGCATAAACTGGCAAAATGCACTTTAAAGAAGATGCCTACATTATTTTGGTTCAGCTTTCCCCCTCAGAGGATAACTTCGCCAAATATCATCTGATTTCTATGGTTCAACCACATATGTGAGTTGCCATACACCAATTAATTCCATTTGCATCACTAAAATACTCATATTTTAATTGCATTATTGAATACCGAGATCTCTCAGTGTCCTATTGTGACTGTAATTGACAAGGGATCGGTCGAGCGACCTCCCTCCCCTCAGCAGGTCATAAAATTAGTTCCAGACAGCTCTCCAAGATGGCTGCCACGGAAATGGTCTACATTTCCTGTCTCTCTCTACCGTCAAGGCCACTCTTGTTTACAATTATATAACAATAAAGATCCGCTAGGCATAGTCCTAAGTAATTGAGTCATTTAATTAATTAACACCTAACTTTACAGTGTATTTGGGCTCAAATGGCTCCTATTAAACATTCATGGCAGGGGTGGAATTCTAATGATAGCATTGCCGTTCTAAGGTGATTACTTTGTGGCTTTTAAGACGCGCATCATAATGAAACCCCATGGTTATCATCAGCAGCTGTCATTTACATATATTTGTGGGAACCACGTTCCTCGTCGACGAATATGATTCTACCTCTCGGGCAGACCATAAGTATAAATGCTCACCGCGCCTCGCTGGGCGTCCATAGTGGCTATAATTCAATGCAAGCGTTGGCAATAGACAGAATCTATCCAAATCGCTGCGTAACACATACAGTATGCACAAAGGCGATACTTCTCGAAGATTAAGCCAATTTTCACCTCACGCGCAAGCTATACTAGTCTTTCCCGTGCTTATCTTACGTAAATCACTGGATTCTACGTTAATCTGCACGCTATATGCGGCTAAACAATATTTCACATATATGACTCCATTATCAAGGTACCTGCGTTCTTCCTGTTATACTATTTAAGCCAAAGCTTTACATAGCTCCTAACACAAATGTATAAATATACTGGCTTACTTTAATTTCACATATTCATTCAAATTTCACTGACACTGAGAAAAGCTCTCGTATTCGCGATATTCCACACTACATTCTTTACTGTTTACCAAATGACAGTATCTTAAATTAGACATGACACTATTTGAACATTACTTAGGCCAACTTTGCCCTTACTTTATGGTTGCCGACCCCAGTTATTATTATTATTATTATTATTTTAACGTTTAGATCCATCACTATTTTTGACCTACATGGTCCTAAGCAAATCACCTTCCAAGTCATACTTTATTCAAGACGAGTGGTGAAAACTCGTTCAGTAAGTGACTATTACTTCTTTAATTTCAAAGTGATTAATCGTTACATGGTGAACTATGCCGTTATAATGCTATTATTTGCATGTGTACTCACGTTTCCTTCTGGGTGGAAAGTACCAGTATCTCCGCCTGAGCTCTACCATGACGATTTGACTTAATCCATCATGATATCCAATACACAACACTGAGATTCACACTTTTTACACATGATACACATATTACCACAAGTGGCCTTTACCACTGATAAACACTGAATATTAATCATTAACACATTAACACTTTAAATTATTATTTCACAATTTATACACTTCATCTATCATTTCACATGTTGATCCTTAATCTGGATTTCACCTACGCTTGACCTCAGAGATGCGATGACTTATGATAACCGCTGGTCTCCGTGAAATCTAGTAGCGTTTTTATAGATGTTCGATCCTAGTTCCCTGCACTCCCGTTCACCTCACTGTCCTGGATAGGTGGCAATAACTTCCACTCTCCCATCACTGGAGTGCTCCTGATGCTGATGTCATATAATTGACAATACCTTCCGGTATACGAACTGTTCCAAACATTATCAGTTCCTATTTGCAGTAGCGAATTTATATCTGTGTCAGATAATACAGAAATATCTGCACTTTGTTACTTTCTATGCACTTCATTATTACTGATGAAGCTTACAATTTGCCTCCATTGTCTTCAACGGCGGTACGCTGATCTTTTAATAATTGGCGTGCTTACTGCAGAGCGCTGGTAGACAAAGGACTAACTTCCAACTGAACTGCGACTGCTTTCCAACTCAACTTCCAACAACTGAACTTCAACTGACCGTAACTGACTGTAACTGACCTGTGACTGACCCTTGGCGTAGGCTGCTCTTCCCTTATATTGGTTTCTTGCACAAAATAGTTCACGGGACACGTGAGAGCGACTCCCTTCTTGAAATACTCCGTCTTCAGCCGAAATAACATCTGCATCTTGTTTAATTAGGCGTGGAGGTTTTAAAAACACTCGCGTGCCGGCGATCGCTTCGGCCAATTAATTACAATTAATTGCCTTAGTTCAGCGCGTGGGATGCCACGGTGGGGATTTCCCGCTGGTTGGTTAAAGTATTCATGCTCTCGAGCGTGAGTTAGGTTGTAATGCGGTCATTTTGAGAAATAGGCGTAATTTTAGGTGAAAAACCACTCCTAAATTACTCCTCCGTGAATACATTCATCTGTGTGTATGTTCCATTGCATTACAATGCTCCATTTATCTGTAATTAATTAATTTCTTGTGGGCTTGGTCCCGCCAAAGCTTTGCTCGTTGTCGACCGGTGGATTCCCGGGTCATTAATTTTTAGCCGTCTGACCGCCCTAGACGGAAATAGTTCCGTAGGCGCCAGGGCTACCCCGCCTACTTGTTAAAGTCATTTGTCAGACTTCAAAATAGCCTTCTCTCGACTTCGTATGCACTGAAAACGTACATTCCCTTGCATTTTGCTTATAATTTCTCCTTTCAATTGCTATGATTTGCACCTAACTAATCGTGAAATCACGCTAGACTATTATGTGTCAGTAGACCTCTCATTGCTCTGTGGGTTCCATATAATGGCTCCCCCTTAGAGACCACTGGTTCGACCTTAGGCATAACCATTTGCCTGGTCTTTTCTGATAAGGCCTGAGTTTGATACCAGACTGCCGTGACCAGTTGGGCACAGTACCAAGCGTTACATGACCTATGAAATGAAAAGGCTTTATAAATTTATCCCATCTGTATTTTTAGTGTATCTGACAAATGAAAAACCTTTGAATGACAGAAACCATTTACCGCTAGTCCATGATCAGCACTTGACCTATGTGCTTGCTTCGGGGTTAAGCCACTATCGATTACTCTATGATGGAACCATTCACATCAAATATGCCATACCTGATGAGAACCATTTACTAGAAAAGATAAATGGTCATAGGATGTTGATCCATAAGCATGAAATGGTCAATGCTGGTGACGAATTATCCTTTCATCTCATGCTGACATGGGATGAAAAGCAAGCGGGAAAAACCATAAACGATTTCCCACTTTATGTGGAATTGGAATATACAGCCATGAAATAACCATCTGACGTTAGTTGTGATTTAAACTTTCTTGTGAAAGGTTGTTGGTCATTATCATCATGGTGAAACAAAGGTATGCAGTGAGAAAGACTAAAAAAAGGACTTTGTCCTTGGCAAAGCCTGGGCTTACAACATTCGAGGACAAGCCCTTGCGAAAGAAAAAATGAAAAAATAATGTATTGACCATAAGGAAAGCCCTTCGAGCAGCACAGAGACATGTTATTCCAAAACGTCGGCGACAGGTTTCAAACCAAGGGCGAGTGATTCCCGTCCCCAAACGAGCGGGATTTTTACCTGCATTATTTGCCGGGTTGGCTGCTCTAGGTTCACTTTTGGGCGGTGCCAGTGCAGTGGCGAAAACCATTAACGCCGCGCAGCAGGGCAAGCAACAACTCAAAGAAAGTCAGCGACACAATGAAACGATGGAAGCGATTGCCATGGGGGCTAGAAATGCCAATTTAAAGCCAGCCTTTTATCAACAAGGATTTGGGATTTCACCATTTCGAAATATTAAAAAAAAAAAATTAACCTCAGCCATAGCAAGACATGCCCTGACGCATCAACAAGTGGAAAGCTATGCTAAACAACTAAAGCTTTCTCATTTTCGAGGTGTGTTTATGCGAAACAAATTACCCCCACGACCCTGGAAACAGGAATGTGCTGTTGTCAATTTGGATGATCACCGAGGACCAGGAACGCATTATGTAGCTTATGTCAAAGAGGGATCCACGGTATGGTACTTTGACAGTTTTGGGAATTTGCCCCCGCCCATGGAACTAGTGACCTATTTTGGAAACAGGATCAATATATATTATAATGTGAAACGAGAGCAAACGTTTAACAGCCAACAGTGTGGACGTTTGTGTTTAATTTTTTTATATAAGACGCAGCATAAGCAAAAACGCCACCAGTATGTCGGCAGAAAGTAAAACGTTTACAGTGCATGGACGTGGACCTGAAGTCAGCCTAGACTTTTACCCGCCTATCGAATTGAGTGAAAAACCCTATGGTTTAGGACTTGTTTCTCTTGAAACGTACAATCGAATATACAACATACGTGAAAATGTGAACAACAAGTTTTACTATGATGATTCTGTGCTCACCCTGAACTCTGGTGGATACACGATCGATGATATTTATGAACACATTTATGTGGTGTTGATCAATCAATATGGTTTAAAGTCATTTCTCGACGGAACGCACAAGTTTGAACTTGTAGGCAATACCAACACTCATCGCTGCAGTATTTTCTCCTCATTCAACATTGACTTTAAAACACACCCCGATTCCATTGGCCCATTACTAGGATTTAAACCACGTGTGTTGGAGCCCAACAAAAAACATGAATCAGACCATGAAGTGAAATTCATTGAGGACCATCATGTGTCGGTGACGTGTAATATTATTAGCCAAGTGTACACCAATCAGGAACCATCGCATTCACTTTATGACTTTATTGTGACATCGCCCAATGGCTATATTATTCGTGAAAACCCTCCAGTGGTGCTTTTTCATGCTGTGGCTGTCGATAGTATTAGTAATATAACATTAAGACTGATCAATAGAGATCAACAACTCATTGATCTACATTCTACCACACCAGTGACTTACAAGTTGGTGCTAAAGCCACTATGAAGTTTGTGTATAAAGCAACAACACCGTCTAGGAATGGTGTTAGTTGTTTGCCACGTGAATACACGTTAACATCTCAAGGCAAGCAGATTTTACAGCATTTGGGTTACCACGTCAACCCTCATAATGAATTCTATCCTAGAGATAGCGAACCACATCGAGGAGCAACCAGGAGTGGTAAGAATTGATCTCCATTCCTATCAAGCTCAAACACCTGGACTCAATAACAATGATGAAATTCAATTTGTTATCAACAACCAAGATATTTACACCCTACCGCATGAAAGTGTCATTCAGATTGAAGGTCGGCTCACCAAAGCCGACGGCTCTACACCCACCACATCCAAGTTGGCCAACCATGGTTTGGCCTTTCTGTTTTCTGAAGTGCGATATGTCATTAACGATATCGTGGTGGATAGCACTCGAAATGTGGGCATTTCCAGTGTCATGAAACTATACCCCTCTTATAGTGAGGAAGAAGGTAAAACACTTTGCATGGCAGGTTGGTGTCCTGACTCGACCAATGACTGGATGGTACACACCGATGGAACCTTTACTGGATATTTACCTCTTAAACTGATTCTAGGCTTTGCTGAAGATCACCAACGCATTGTGGTCAACGCAAGGCAAGTGAGAGACAGGAGTGATAATAATGCACTCAAGGGAGCTGACAATGCCCCCATCGATTCAAAAGTTCAACTACAACGCTTGCTATGGAAAGTGCCTCATGTGACCCTTGAAGATAGCAAAAAACTGGACGTACTCAAAATGGTAAAGAAAGATATGCCTCTACCCATGGAATATAGAAGCTGGGCACTCCATGAGTATCCGCTATTGCCCACTACCAACACACACAGTTGGTCTGTAAAAACAGCTCGCTATACAGAGAGACCTCTCTACCTGATCGTGGGTTTTCAAACGAATCGCAAGTATCAACAAACCAAAGATGCCTCGCAATTTGATCACCTGCAATTGAGAAATGCACGTCTTTTCCTCAACGGAGCTGTGTTTCCCTATGAAGGACTGGATTTGGATTTTTCAAAAAATAAGTTTGGGCCCCTGTACGACTTGTTTTCTAAATTTCGATGGTCGTATTATCAAAAAGAGAACGGCCCCATGCTACTACCCCAAGCGTTTAAGGCAAGAGCACCACTGATTGTTTTTGACTGTTCATACCTGGAAGAGTCTGTCAAGCCATCCAATATCGACATTCGACTAGATTTTGAAATGCATGACAATGTACCAGCCAATACGACGGCCTACTGTTTGATTATTCACCACAAACAAGTCAACTATTATCCACTGTCCAACCAAGTGACGAGTGTATAAATAACAGGTCATCCCACGTCAAGCCGCTCAGTCATGTCTTGCTTTAAAGCCTCAAGAGACGTTACATCCATGAATTTAAACTCTGAGGAACAACGTTTCAAGACTTTTGCCACATGGCCAGTGCCTTTCATAAACCCTCAAGCCTTGGCGGCCGCTGGATTCTACTATTTAAAAACAAGAGATGAAGTGAAATGTGCCTTTTGTCCCATCATCATAGACCAATGGCAGGAGGGCGATGAACCCATGCAGGAACATCAGCGCTGGTCACCCACCTGCCCCTACCTGCGTAGAGTGGAAGTGGGAAATATATCCTGTCGTTCAAGCTATCCCTCACTTGTGACTCTGGGTGATGAAAAGAAAACAAGTTACGATACGTGTGGACCGTATGGTGTCCATGGTGCTTCGGTGAGCAGCTCACCATCAAAAACGCCTAGTTTAGAGACATTGGGACATCATCGGTGTTATGGACGTTACAAACACAAGAGACTATATTGTTGTATCAGTTGCTATCGTCCATATCCTAAAATGAGAAAAGCCTGTAAGACGTGTTATGATAATAAAATGATGTAATTCTTAAATTCTTATTTTTGCATGCCCCCACTGTCCTACCCTAACCTCAATTTTGAAACTAGCATGGCAGGTAAGTCCATGTCATGATCACACCTGATCGTCAGTCAGTCGTCAGTTGAACTTGGTACAGGCAAGCGTCAACATGTTGCGCACACTCATTGTGGATTGTCAAGGGTTTAAAATTGGTGACAACAAATTTATATTTAAACAAGTGGCCATGATCGATTGTACCACGTTTTGGATATCGCAAGCTACGCATTTGCTATTTAAACCACCCCATGCTTTTGATTTGTTGTGTGAAAAAGACCGTAAACAAACCCAGTGGATTGAAAATCATAGGCAACTAGACTGGAATCAGGGAACCATTTCCTATAAATATTTGGACGTGGTCATGAAAGCACACTTGTCCTCGGCCAATGTGGTATTTGTGAAAGGTAATGAAAAACGTCAATGGTTGCAACCATTTTTGGCGTCTTACTGCCAATGTATCGACCTCATGGAGTTGGGCTGCCCCTCCCTGCAAACGCTCATGGATACTTGTTCCTGTGGCAACATTACCCATACAGCCCTATCACATGCGTGGCATCTCTTTCATTGGTTAACCACCCATGCCTGCTGGGAGTTGTTGAACAAAATTATAACTCAAGATTTACCTGTGAATGACGTCAGTGAGATTTCTACAAGCGACGTGTAAACATCTACAGCACGTGATACCATGGAGAAAGGCAATGCTACGGACAAAGCCATCGGCAAGTTCTTTGTGTGCAAAAAGAAACTAGACAGTTTTACCAAAGAGGAACTCTTGGCGCTGCCCAAGTCGTTCATTTATTATGTGGCCGCCAACGCAGTGAAAGAAATCTGGCAACATGTACCAAAATCATGGACTCAAGACCCTGTGTTGAGTGAATTGCAACCTGTACGGATTACGATCACCATAAGCAAGTGGCCATGGCAAAAATACCGTCTATGCGTCAGTGTGCGACTTGCCAGCTAGTGAAACTGTATCACGGTCATAAAAGTCCGTGTAAAGACTTTGTTGAATCATTCCACGGGTGTCATGGCGAGAAAAAGCAACAACAACAAGAAACACAAACATCGTCCACAGAGGAGGAGGAAGACCAAACCTTTTTACCATCAATGGAAAAGGATATGCCAGACCTGTACTGGCAATGGCGTCATTGACAAAGTGATTCAATACTTACCTTTCGAAATCCATTTTCCAGGTTATCGTTTTTGCGGCCCTGGAACTCGTCTCGAAAAACGTTTACAACGTGGTGATGTACCCATTAATCTTTTGGATCAAGCATGCAAGGAACATGACCTTTCTTATCGCCATAGTCATCCTGGTTTAAGACATGTGGCAGATAAATTATTATTAAAGAAAGCTAAACAACGTTTCACATCCAGTGATGCCTCAGTAGGTGAAAGGATGGCAGCCCTAATTGTCATGAGTGCTATGAAAGGAAAGTTGATGATGCATGGACATAAACATTGAGGAGTGAGGAATTGGGATGTGTTTGTATTCTATTTTTTTCTTTTGTCAATTCACTATGACTATGAAATAAAAACAAAGGTTTGACAGAGCACGATGTTTTTTGTTTTTATTATTTATAAAAAACCATGATGTTGATGGCTGATTTCTCATTTTCACATTTCACACATTGCCATTTTGCTAATTTGCAATTTACAGTTTTTGAAAACGTTCGTTTTGATGATATGGATTTTTCCATTTTGCTGATGACACTTTTTAAACAATGACCGTTTGAAGTTTTTGAATTTTCATATTTCACATATGGCCATTTCCAGTTTTTTTTAAATGTCCGTTTTAAGTTTTGCGTTTTTGGTGATATGGAAACATGAATTTTCCATTTTGCTGTTTTCACATTTTTCCATTTAGTGTATGTCGAAAGTTGAGATTTGACAATGATGTTGATGCGAGTGCTTGACCTTGATAATACTGCAATGTGCTGATGCGTGTTTGGAGAAACGTCGAGGTCTACGACTACTGCAGGTAAGACTGTTTTTACAAAAATAATGTCTATTGTTTGCCACATTTCAATGAAAAAACGAAACTATTTAAAACAAAATGAGTATATAAGTGACCATTTACCCCTCCCCACCCACCCACCCTACCTCATCGTGTTTGCTCTGGTCAATCATACACACCAGTTTTCTCTCTCCACTCATACATTCACACCTGTCTTTGGGAACAAACACAACCACTTTATTTATTCACAAAAGCACATTCTCGACATGCACCCTCATCCCAAAAGAACTTTTCAGTTTATCATTTACATTACGAAAAATAATTAAATACTAGTTATTAAAGTTACTAAAAATCTTACTTATTTCATATTTACAAAAAAAACTCAACTTTGTACAGCGTTAAAAGAATCAAACTATTTACCAATCAAAAAATTTAAAAAATAAGGTTGCATAGAACTTTTTTAAAGAGCAAAAGGTCCATGTGAATTGCCACTATTTACAAAATCTACTATTTACAATGGCAGAAACCAATATTTACAAAATACTAAATCTACAAGTTACATAAAGCTATGTCTCATAACCGATTAAACAGTGAAATCACACCTCCTCCTCCTTGAGATCATAACCCCATGGTAGGCTAGTGAGCAGGTCATCAGCCCACACACGTTTGTTATCCATGGAAGCTAGGGTGCGTTTTCTCTGTTCCACAAGATACAAATGATGGTTGCTTGATTGTATCCTGCACTGTGTATGAGACATAGCTTTGCCAGTGCGTAAAACCGCTAGATAGTCATCAACACGTAGCGATTTTACCACTGCCCTACCTACACCTTTTGCTCTTTTGGCTTCCTTACAGTCGAGTGTGCGGTAAGCATACATTTTTGAAGCCAAACCTACGAATTCCGTCATAATGGAATCACCGCATTCATCTTTTAAAACGCCCATTTCCTTCTTGTTTTTTATGGGCAGCTGAAACACGTTGTCAGCGCTATAGCAAGAGGTGTCGAACCAGTCACTATGTTGCCTCATGACGTCATAGGGGTTGCAGTGGCGAATGTGGTAAATGAATGAGTCCGTGTCCATATACAAAAGAGAGACGTCCTCAAAATGGCGTTTGGCGAACTCATAGTGGAATCGATACATGACCGATTTAGAAAAGTCTAAAATGACTTGACCCAAGTAAATGGGCTTATCCATGGTCACGCTGGTCTTACTCATTTCAATAGTAGACAAATCCTCATCGATAATGTTGATCGATTTGAAATTTGGCTTGGCAATGTACCGCCGGGCACCCCACCGCCCCTCCCAGACATTCACTAATTTAATGTCACGGTATTTGCGGACATTCTCCATAGACTTGCCATAGATGCAGTTGTTCATTAATTTAAAAAAATTAATTTCAAACTGCTGTGTTGCCATTTGTCGGTGCTCTGTGTTGAGTCGCATGTATGGCTCAAGCCATGCATTTTGAGCAAAAGAAATACCCCTGTGGATTTTCTTTAACACCAAGCCTTGGGCGAGGCATTGTACCAACATTTGGATATGTAGCACATACCGATTTTTGTTGTAAAGTGTGCCCATGAATTTTTCAATTTTCACTTTACTGTCAGGGGGAACCATTTGCTCAAGACAGAATGGGAAATCGGCATGTTCATCATACAAGGATGAGGGATATTCAATATCCACTTCTAGCACATATCCACAGCCTGTTTCTTGGCTAGCCTTGTTCACATCAAATTCTGACACTTGTTTCTCTGTCAGCCAAGCAAACTTCCCATAGGGCAAAGGCTGACTCATGGCGTAACCGTACAAATTATTCACGTCATAGTACATTAAGTACGATTCTGGTTTGTCTGGTGAATAATCAGGCATGTAGACATTGTTCGCTTCGGCATGGCGTTGGTTAAGCGACACAAAGCCGCCACGAATGCCCTTTTCAAAAAATAGAACCATGTCTACGTCAGTGAGTAAATCCAATTCCACTTGAGTGTATTTCAAAGCGGCATCAAACGAGAGTCCAGGACTCGTGTAATAGTGAGCCGGGTCAAGACCGTAAATGTGTTGACACAAGTTACGGAATTTTTCAAACACATCAGTGAGCAGCAATACATCCAGTTTTAGGTAATGCAAAGCATATTCACTTAGCGTGTTCATGCCAAACACTCGCCAAACTTGACATGCATGTGCATAGTCTTCATCGGAAATGGTACTGCGTGTTAGTTTGGAGTAAAATTTCTCTTGTGGTGGGAGTTTTCTTTGCTTTAACACGTCCCAGCTGTTGCAGAAATCATACGGGAATATACCTTTCCGAATGCACAATTGAAATTGCTCAGGATCATTAAAATGCATTCTAGTATTTTTAATTCCTCCTCATTCAAGCCATTCACAAGGCTGTCTAGCGAGGATGCCATAAACTTAAAGGAATCAAAAAATTGAATGCTAAAGTCGCCCAACCACCATGTCAGGGCCGTAAAACCCTCATGGTTTTGGGGAATAATGGTAAACGAGCCCTTGTTGACATGACCCAATTCACGAATCAAAAACTGAATGTCATAATTCGCCAGATTGTGGAAAAATACACTAATGAAACGAGGAGCTGGAAAGTTCAAGTTGCATTTACTGTGCGCAGCTCCACGAAACTCCCCCGTAAAGTGCGAGTGATCACGAACGGTGTCTTCAGCACTGATCAGTGGCTTTTCGCAAATATGACATGTCGTGGCATGCTCATACTGCTGCTGTTGTTCTGGAGATAGGCTCATGGGTACTGGGTGGTCCAGTAATTCCTGTACATGGTCGGCCAACTTGACAAGTTCATCCAAGAACCATTTGGCACAATCTGGCCCCTGACGGTATTTGTAAACGGATTGCGTGGGGTCATAGGCACACACCACATTAAATCCTATGGCAAAAGGTTCATGTTTTTGAATGGGTGTGGTTGAGCTTATGGTGGGATCTGGTTCACATCCCGCCATGGGTGTGGTGAGAGCTTCGAAATCTGCATATACCACATAGGGGACAGTGTCACGCTTATGAATGTCCTTAAACTTTAACACAGCCTTGTCCCCGTGTGGCAATATCAGTCTCACCGCTTCCTGAGAAACACAATCTACCCTATGACGTTCTAAGAGCATTGGGGTTGTAAAATATTGCAAGCAACGATCACAAATATGTGTTTTATGTCCATGCTTAGACGTTTGACTGCTTAGCAATCTACTTAAGCTTTTAATCAGGCAATAGTGATTCACCTCTCCTACAGATAAATATAAAAGATGAATGTGGTGTCGTTTCGGTTCTTTTGTGGCATAAAGAGGACCCACAATCTCATCACCATCAAGGCCATACACCATGAACGAAAAATCCTGGTTATCTTGTTCAAACCTATGGATCTCGGTTAAGTCCATAGGGAACGATACTCGAGTTAAATTTAAAGTTTGTTTCATTTCAACAAACTTCGCCTTGTACATTCCTGGTCGACAACTGTCACGTTGTGCTGGTTGCAAAAACGCAGCCACAGACCACAGAAAGCAATCATTGTCACGATTCTTTATATTGACCACAGCCTTTTTCGAAGCTATTGCTGGTGGTGTTTTAATATAGCTAGACCCAGCATTCAACGGGTTGAATTGACAAATGTTGATTTGCAAATAATGAATTTTGTCTAAGGCTAGACCACTCGGTCCTTGTTGCAGTTTATCAAATTTTGATAGCAAGGCATTCACCACGTGGGTTTCATACCACTGTTCCAAATTATGGGCTATGAATAGCTCTTGCATTTTACTGCAAATATAAAATGTCTCTTTATGCTCCACGTCCTTCTTTTTATATATGAAATCGCACACCAATTCTGTATTCACCTTTAAAGCCGTATGCAACCTTTGCACTGTACAAATTTCAATTTTAAAAATTTCAAAACAAGATTGTAAAAATTCTTTGGGAATCAAACTTTTTCTAACATTCACTACGCGGCCAGAGCACACACGCGATTTGAAACAACTGTTTAGAGGTTCCCAAGTTAGGCTATCGGTAGCAGTAGCAAATGACATTATTTTAGAAAGAACACTCTCACCTGAGTTTTCAGCTGTAGACTGCTTGACAATGGTTCCACTCTAAAGCCACTTGGTTTTCAACTGTATTTGCTATAGCAGTGAACCCTTTTTTTTTCAAATATCTAAAAGGAAATAAAATAAACCACCATAAGTATATCCATTCCATATAGTTTATGCCTTTCATTAACAAAACAAAATCAAACAGGTTATATTATATAATAAAACAAATCTCACCTTAACGTGTAATGCTTTGCTATATTCCCGTCTCGTGGGCTAGTGTGGAAATGGTTTCCTTCTCTAGCTGTCTGTCTTTCTCTTTCTTTAATATCGTTCTCACACACACTCATACAACAGGTAGGCTATACACGTTATCTGCAAACAAATAAATAAATAAAATCATTAATTACCTAATCAATAAATAATTGCATGTATTTATATAAAATCAATAAATATATAAATGAATAAATATACACCTACCCCACAACAAGGTTAAGTATTTTCCACCAACAGCAAAACTGTTAAACAAGACCAGGGGTTTCATGCAACGCAGTGTGTTCAAAGGTAGTCACCTAAGTGAGCGTGGAAATTATAACGACATGTCTTTATATATGCTACGTTGCATGTATAATCTTTTTTTTCCACGCTTTGAACAATCTCTTATCAGGCACGTGGACAGCTAACACCCAAAGTGAACACCTGTGGCGAATCAAATTTCACATGAACTTGCATTTTGTCACGTACGAAGCAAAACAGGATGTGACTTGTTAACAGTTATCGCGCACGTGGACAGATAACGTCCCAAGCGAACACCTGTGAAAGATCAAATTTCACATGGACTTGCATTTTGTCACGTACGAAGCAAAACAGGATGTCACTGGTTTAGCATACATGTGGTTTCACAAATGTGTGTGCATGCCTTTCACACTCCCCTGCCACCACGATGGTCAGATTATTTCACCTTCAAGCGTCTTGGTCATTTTTTCCATTGCACCTGTTGTCAAGTCAGACCGGAACCTTCCAATAAGCTCAAATGACCTTCACCTCCTGTAAGTTTGTTTTCTGTACTCGCTTCGACCAACATAGAACCAAGTTCTCATCACCGTTTACACGTTAAAGGTAAAAGGTGTGAAAAAACGTACCCTCGCTCTGTCATACACCGACCCGTCGAAATAGCGATTGATCTATTGAACACAGCCACCGTGGTCAGCGACAGGTTCGTTGAAACACACACACACCCAGCCGTATCGTCTCTCTCAACCGCCACGCTTCATGGACATTATAAACAGGCAAAGAAAAAGAAAACGTTATTTCAACATGTATGGCGTTAGGCCCTTTGTGAATTATCTTTTTGGAAAAAAAATATCTACCACATTTGAAAGGGAGCGTTAGCCCGATTCCTAGGACACCTCGTACACGTCTCTAGCGTTATTGGTTCGTGAGATATCGGCAAAAATCACAAAAAACACGTGTTTACCCCAAAATCGAGTTTCCCAAATTTTTTAAAATTACAATGAGTGGTCCATAGCAAAGAGGACATCACCCCGAGTACTTGGACCTGTCGAACACACCTCTAGCATGATTGGTTCGCGAGATATAGCAAAAAGTCTAAAATCACGTTTTTACCCCAAAAAGACCGTGTTTCCAGATTTTCACCTTTTCGACACCGACATTCCCGTAAAGAGCACGACGAGACAAAAAAAACGAATCCAAGCACGCCTTCCTAGCATCACTCCTTCCATTCCAAGGTCGCAGGGGCTCACCACTTGCTTTTGTAAGCAGCTTTCCCCTTACCCCACTACTGCAGGTTTTCATCCTAGAGACTTGAAATTTTTTTGGGGGGTAGAGGGGGTAGGGATCATTGATTTACGTCAAACAATTTTTTTTGTAGAGTTCCTAGTTTCCAAAATATAGGATTTTCAAAATTCGAGTGTTTTCAAAAAAACATAAAAAGTAAAAAAGTTTTATTATAGAAAATAAAGGTCATAAAGACCATTCGTTTGAGCCATGGCACAACGTTCTATCATTTTTGGTTTTCAAACTATTACCTATTTTCGAAAACAAAAAATTCAAAGAATTTTCAAAAATATAACGAGTGGTCCACAGCAAAGAGGACATCAGCCCGAGTCCAATGACACGTCATTTGTCAAAATCGGATCATGTGTTCGAGAGATATTTAACATGGCTGAGGCTTAGTAGTGGGTTGAGGAGGGTTCTGGAGTGCGTTAGAATCGGCATTACTCCACTACTGGCGTCAGCAAGGGCATGCGGCCGGAAAACTATGCCAAAACCAATATGACAGCGAATCTTAGTTTAGCCTCGGAAAATGCTAGGGCGTACCCCAGAAGCGACGTGCAGGGATTTCGCCCGACCCCTGTGAGAAATGGGCTAGGGCTACTGGGTCACGAGCGAACCCGGCTAAAGAGGCTAGCTCAAAAATATGGTGAGTTACGAAGAATAGGCACTCTGAATGTAGGAACAATGACTGGGAAAGGAAGGGAGTTAGTGGATCTCATGGAAAGGAGGAAGGTGAAAATATTGTGTGTACAAGAGACTAGATGGAAGGGAAATAGGGCTAGAGAGTTGGGTAGTGGCTATAAGCTACTATACAGAGGGGCAGACAAGGATGGGAGGAATGGAGTGGGAATAATCCTCTCCCGAGACATAAAGGAGACCATAGTCCAAGTTAAGAGAAGGAGTGACAGGATAATGAGCATCAAACTGTGTCTTGATGGACAATTGGTAAACATTGTGTGTGTTTATGCTCCGCAAGTGGGTTGCGATGAGGAAGAGAAAATATCCTTCTGGGAAGATATGGATCGTGAGCTTGGAGATATACCAGCGAATGAAAGATTGATAGTGGGTGGTGACTTAAATGGACATGTCGGAAGGAGTCGAGATACAATCGAAAGAGTACATGGAGGCTGGGGAGTAGGAGTGAGGAATGATGAAGGACATAGAATCGTGGATTGTGCGATGGCATATGATTTGGCGATTGTGAATACATGGTTCGAGAAAAACACAGGTCAATATATGACTTACAAGAGTGGGACCAGAGAAAGCCAGATTTACTTCTTAATGCGTAAAAGGTCTCAATTAAGGGAAATACAAAACTGTAAAGTTTTTAATGGTGAAGCAGTGGCAGCACAGCATAGGACGGTAGTCATGTACTGGAAAATGAAGATTAGGAAGAAAGGCAGACCTGTGCGAGTCTTAACAAAAATTAAGTGGTGGAGATTAAATGAAGAGGCGTTGAAGGACCAGTTTAAGGAGAAAGTACTCAATGGAGTGGTTCTTTGCAATGATGTGCAGGAGTGGTGGGCGCACAACAGCAGTTTGATAAAGAGGGTAGGAACTGAAGTGCTAGGGAGAACTTCTGGCAAGAAACCACTAGCTGACAAAGAAACATGGTGGTGGAATGAGGAGGTACAGAAGATCGTGAAAGCCAAAAGTGATGCAAAGAAGTTATGGGATATGTCAGGTTGACAAGAGGATAAAGAGAACTACAAGAGATGTAATAAGGAAGCAAAGAAGGTAGTAGCACAGTCAAAGGCACAAATGATGGATCGGCTGTACGAAGAGTTGGAAACTACAGAAGGTGAAAGAAAAATTTTCAGAATAGCGCAGGCGAGAGATAAAGACAAGAAGGACTACACCCAAATAAAGCAGATCAAAGATGAAAATGGTCTAGTATTAACGGACCATTCCGACATCAAGTGCAGATGGAGAAACTACTATGGAAAACTTCTCAATGAAGAGAACCCAAGGGTATATTTAGGAGAAGGAGAAAAACACCAGGGTCTGACAATGGATATTAGAAAAGAAGAAGTAACATTAGCACTTAGGAAAATGAAAAACGGAAAGGCAACAGGACCCGATGAAATACCAGTTGAAGTGTGGAAGTATCTAGAGAAAGATGGAATCGACATGTTGCTGGATTTAATGCAAAAAATGTACTCTCAGGAAACAATACCTGATGAATGGAGAGAAAGTATTTTATTGCCTATATATAAAGAGAAGGGGGATATTCAGGACTGTGCCAACTACAGGGGCATTAAGTTAATGTCCCATACCATGAAAATCTGGGAAAGAGTGATAGACAAGAGGATCCGGGAGGAGACTAGCATTGACGAGCAACAATTCGGCTTCATGCCAGGAAAAGGGACCACAGACGCAGTGTTTGCCCTGAGACAAGTAATGGAACAGTATCGTGAAAGACAGAAGGGATTACACTTCGCATTCATGGACCTAGAGAAAGCATATGACCGGGTGCCCCGAGGAGAAGTCTGGAGATGTTTACGAGCGAAGGGAGTCCCAGAGAAGTACGTGCAGTTGGTTCAGGAAATGTACAATGACGCAAGAACACAGGTTAGAAGCAGCGTTAGACTTACAGATTGGATTCCGGTTCGAGTAGGTTTACACCAAGGTTCGGCTTTAAGTCCATATCTGTTTGACCTAATTCTGGACGAAATGTCTTGTGGATTACGAGACCAAGCCCCCTGGTGCATGATGTTTGCGGACGATATTGTGTTGTGTAGTACCACCAAAGATGTCATAGAAGAAAAACTGGAACAGTGGAGGGCAGCCTTGGAAGACAGAGGACTCAGGATTAGCAGGAAGAAGACAGAGTACCGGTATATGAGGTTCAATACAGACCAAGACTGTGAGATCAGAATGCAAGGGGAAACGTTAAATAGAGTGGATGAGTTCAAATACCTGGGTTCGGTGGTGACTGGAGATGGAAATCTGGATCTGGAAGTGTCACACAGGATTCAGGTAGAATGGATGAACTGGAGGAAAATGTCAGGAGTGCTCTGTGACGGCAGGATCAAGCCTAAGGTTAAGGGGAAAATATATAAAACTGTCGTAAGACCTGCATTGCTGTATGGCTCTGAAACATGGCCTGCACGCAAAACGCACACACACAGGCTTGACGTCACGGAAATGAATATGCCCAGGTGGATGAGTGGAGTGACTAAGCGGGATAGAGTGAAAAATGTCAAAATAAGAGGAACATTGAAGGTTGTGGAAATATCTAAGAAGATACAAGAAAAGTGACTTCAATGGTACGGGCATGTGAGAAGAAGGGAGGAATCCTACGTGGGGAGGAAGATGCTAGACATGCAAATACAGGGAGTGAGAATGCGAGGCAGACCTAAACGAAGATGGATCGATTGTGTACAGGAGGACCTCAGAGAAAAACAGTTGTCAGAAGAGGATGTGCATGACCGGGCTAAATGGAGGAGAGCTGTCAGAAACATCGACCCCACATAGGAGTGGGAATGATGTAAAGAGAAAGAAGAAGAAGATAGGCTGATATGATCTTGATCCTATTATTTAAACAATTTAATTTATTTAATCTCCTTCCATTATTCCATGACCAAAATATGGCAAATCTCCACTTAAATCTTCTCACATTTTAAATATTGTGGCATATTTTCATGACCAAAAATATGTCAAAACCTCACTTTAATATGTTGGCATTTCACTATTTGCCACTCCTTAAAGCATCTATCCACAAACTATTATTAGAAAAATCAATAAAAAATTAACCACATTTATTATTAATATTATTATCCAACTGGATTATTATTTTAATATTATGAATCATCATGATTATTATCATTATTAACTGTAAAGAATCACGAGTCGCATTCAACCTTGCAAATGCACAAGTTGCACTCGGAGAAAAATCTAGAATATCTAATCAGATTGTTAACATTACCAAAAAAAAATCTGGGCTTCTCAAATCACTGGCTAATAATCACGTAGAAAAATACGGTAACTGAAACTCAATAATTACGTCAGTAAGCATGACCTAAACTAGACATGACTAAAAGTTGGGAAATACGCATGACTCTACTAAAAACGAGACTACCAATAAAATATCTGGTCTTACTTCATTCCGATAGGATGGTCTTGGACCGGCCTCTTGTATGGCGGTGAAAATCCATGTTCCTGTGCCTTCCCATGTGGCGAGTCTCCACTACTGCCTGGATCGAATGGCGCTGGTATCCACTGGTGTGTCACCACGAGGTTCCAGTCCACCATGAATGGGCCTCCGGTCATCTTCTTCCTCTCTCCCCTCTTCTTTGTTCCTCCTTCCCATCTTCTTTCTTCCTCCTTCTTCCCATCTAACCCATCGCTAGTATTTAGTGCATGTTCCTTCTCATGTTCTCAAGAAAATCGGCTATGTTTATTCGATGATCAAATTGTTCCGCACTCATGTTCAAATTCGTAGTTAACTGGCACACATTCTCCCTTCGAAAACACTGGACAACATTTTCGTAGGCTAAATATTCATCAGATATTACCATAAATGTTCACAGTGACGAAAGCAGTACAATTTATTTCAGGGATCGAAACCTCATCTCACGGTGCCTCTCCCTTCGCAAAACACTTTGAACATTTTGTGCAAGTCTCCTAACATAAGCTCATTCTCAAATATGACCCTTGTCAAACTGTACTTATCAAAATATTGGATTCGTCCAATGGTCATCAGTCCACTACACTTCGATATAATAGAAACTCCACCTGTGAAACACTTCGAGTTTATGCGAAAGCCTATTACTATAATCTCATTCTCAAGAATAATCGTTGTCAAACAGTCACAGCATAAAATATACTCAAGGGTCATCAGTCCACTGCACATCAAAAGTTATAACAGCTTCACTTGGAACATAGTGGAAATACTCAACCACTTGTTGAAAAATAATCAATCACTCACTTGCATGGCGAAAATAACCAGAGTTCCACACTTATTTCTTCATTCTGCATAAACACAATGTTCTCGAAAAATCTAAGTCCACGACCCGACAACACATTGAAGCCGCACGCCGGACTGCAAAGACAGCTGTGCTCATTCTACGAAGGGAGTGTTACCCTGCCCTAGTACGCCGTGAACAAATAGTCTGCAAAACGCTGAGTGGAACGTTACGCTGCGCGAAGTGTTGTCGGGTCGTGGACTTAGACTTTTCGAGAACATTGTGTTTATGCAGAATGAAGGAATAAGTGTGGAACTCAGTTTATTTTCGCCATGCAAGTGAGTGATTGATTATTTTTCAACAAGTGGTTGAGTATTTCCACTATGTTCCAAGTGAAGCTGTTATAACTTTTGATGTGCAGTGGACTGATGACCCTTGAGTATATTTTATGCTGTGACTGTTTGACAACGATTATTCTTGAGAATGAGATTATAGTAATAGGCTTTCGCATAAACTCGAAGTGTTTCACAGGTGGAGTTTCTATTATATCGAAGTGTAGTGGACTGATGACCATTGGACGAATCCAATATTTTGATAAGTACAGTTTGACAAGGGTCATATTTGAGAATGAGCTTATGATAGGAGACTTGCACAAAATGTTCAAAGTGTTTTGCGAAGGGAGAGGCACCGTGAGATGAGGTTTCGATCCCTGAAATAAATTGTACTGCTTTCGTCACTGTGAACATTTATGGTAATATCTGATGAATATTTAGCCTACGAAAATGTTGTCCAGTGTTTTCGAAGGGAGAATGTGTGCCAGTCTGATGATCCATCTTCCACGCCGCTACATCATCGCAACCATCGATTCCCCAGTCAGCCTATAACCCTCTACCCCGTCCCCGAATTCAAGTTAAGAATGTCCTTCCCTTCCAACCGTTACCATTGTTACATCCAAGCCATTGTAGCCATTGTCGCCTCCCCACCTACCGCACCATTCCACGTCAAGAAAATCCTATCACCCTCGAGTTACAGCCAAGCCAAACTCTTCCCTCCAACCCTGCAGCAGCCAAATAATTAATTTATATTAATTAATTATTTAAATTTTTTTCCGTCAGCGCGCACATTGTCACGGCTACAACCGATCAACTGTAAAACCTTGTGCGACAGGTATAAACTTCTTGGGCAAGCCAATCTTCGTTCTCCATACGGTCTACAATAGTATTTGACCCCATTCATTCACCTCATTACTCTCAGTACAGCAGCCATAAACCCACACGAACATAATCCTGAAGAGTTCAACCCTGCTGACCCAGTCTGGGACCTCTTCAGGAATATACCACGTCCCACTCACAAACAACTTGCTAAATTCGCTCCAATCCCCGACATCGACTTCAACACGTGCCTTCATTATTCTCACCCCCAGAGAACATCACCGTGGGCTACAATCATCATGATTAGGCCAGCACGGAATCCCCTAGCAAACCGGATGGCTGTCATCGAGGTACTGAAACCAGTATGGCAGACCATCACGGACATAGAGGAAACATTCAATGGGTTCATAGTCATTACACCTACCAGCAATAGCCGTTTGAGGAGTATTAGTAGGGCCCTCTTAAGCCACCCTGGCATTCCCCAACATCTATACATTTCACCCAAATCAAACAATCAAACCGAATCCTACACTCAAACAGATGACACTCACGAGCCCAAACAGGACGACACAACTGCCAAAATCCCTGTCCCGCCACCTTTGCCGCCTACTCTCAAGTACACAAAGGCTTCACAAACACCTACTCCCGAATTCTTTCACGAACACTCTCAAACAGAACCAAACATCGCCGAAACATGGACACAAACTCACAACGCACATATCAGACCTAAGCGCAAACACAAATGTACGCAATTCACCAGCCCTAACTCAAGCCTACAGACAGCAAACAAAGTTCAGGTCCAACAATACAAGAACACGAAGGTTCACAAACATCTCCCGACACATCTCCCTTCTCAGGCAATTGCCCCTCCATCAGAGAGCGATGCCTCACCTGACAATTTCCCTCCCTTAAACACAGTAAAATCAAAACCCCGTCCAAAAACACGAGCGACTCGTCGCCTTCCTCCCAAACCAAACACTACACTCACGATCCAGTGTTTCAACTGCCAGCGATTGGGACATGATGCTGCTAGTTGCCCCCACGAGGCGCGATGCAATCGGTGTGGAGGTAGTCATCACCACGCCGCTTGTAGCGTAGCCAGAGACAAACCTAGGTGCGTCAACTTTGGTGGTGCGCATGCGGCCTCATTTTTAGGTTGCAAATACATAAAAACAGCCATAAGGCGGAGGCAGTTTAAACTCAGACAACGCCAACACGCTAACATTCCATCCCTCATGTCCCTCAAAGTCCATTCGCCCCCAAAACATACAAATTCAGCTCTTACACAGCTACTACAGCTCCTCTCCCAACTCTCAGCCATCCCACTTCCATAGACACTCAGCCACAAACCGAACACAGGACTCCGGGATCGCTAGGTACCTGCCTGGGGACTGGGTCCGAATCCGGTCGCCTGGGATGGAGCTTGGCGGACCGGAAAACACAATACAACCCGGACATTTACATATCACAGTTAACAATAACCTAAAACAGTATTCCCCCAACCCAAAATCACTCTCAAAACAATATTACAGGTTACAAGTACACTCAAAGGCTATCTGACAGTTTCCGCAGTCGAACACAGAACCTGTCGGCTCGTGTCGGGCCTGTCTGGGGATCAGACGAAAGCCTATCCATCGGGGTGGCGCGCCGCGGGCTGGCGGGTCATTCTTAGTTCATACACACCCTAATTATTTTTTCCGAAACCCAAAATTAAATTATTAACTTCGATTAAGCTTGAATTTTAACTTTTAACACGTTTCAGAAACACAACAATTTACATATTCACTTAAAAACAGCTCAGAGACTGCGGAACTCGGATAGCCAATCACAGGCCTGGATTACAACGTCCGACTAACTTTTTCAACCAAATACCAATATATCCGAACAAAACCTACTCTACATTATAGCCACACTTCCAAAATACACTTTTCGAACAAAAAATTAAAAATTGTTACCATCAGGAACACCAAAAACGGACCAAAACCAATTCACCAATCACAGCACAGTATAGACGCCCGCTCAGCCGGCATATTCGAATACAGCCAATCACAGCCCAGTAAACTCACAGCCCTTACAAATCATTCATAAAATCATTAATTCATCATTATTCCCAAATAGCGAGGCTTAATTACTATTATTTTATTTTTTAAACAAATTAACCTACTACAGGTCTTTTCAACAATTTCATACTATCAAACGCCAACCCACTAGAGGTCTGTCTTCCTTCCTTAAGCTAAAACGTAACTTTTCAAATCATTTGATTATTATTATTATTATTACTAAGCTGAAGCTATTGCAACGCCGGCCATGGCGCACGTTTTACATATAAAGCCAGAACACCAGGCTAGTAACTAAACAGAGCTCGACTGCTATGACAACTGTTTATTCCCCGAAAACTAAAATTAAATTAACAAATCTTTTATTTTATTCCACCTTATACCAAACAATTTCTTTTTAAACCATCCCAATCTTATACACGCGCCGCCGAAGAGATTGTCGGCCGCTTCGCGGCCGACACATCGCTTGCGACGGTTAAACTATATTTTTAATATTAAACAGTTCTTCAACTCATAAATTAAATTCAAAATTACGTCCTTAAAATAATATACACCAGGCAGAGTAGCGCATAGACGCAACGGTACCTGGTCCCCTAGCGCCGCTGGCCTGCTCGCTTCGCTCGCAGCCAGCGGCTTCAAAACCGATTAGCAGCAGCCTGTGACATCCATGACGGAATGTTCTTCAACTTAAAACATTCATATATCTTCAATGCGTAGCTCGATTTCCAAGCTTCTTTTTTCAGAATGATTCAAAAATCAAAAGCAGTAATACGGTCCAGTTATCTTTCTTGAGAAACAAGTATCTCAGAAACTTCAATCCTTCTCGAAACATCGATGTTATGCCATTCGTCACAACTCCACGTGGAAGCGAGGCACTGGCTGGCTTCCCAGCGGCGCTCGTTTCAAACTCTGCGCTTGACGCTCCGTTCAAACTCGATGAAATGACATGGCGGTACCAGGGCCAAGGGCACAATATATATATTACATTGTAGAAACTTGTATAACGTGTCAAACTTATTTACAGATAGTATTGCTCAGTCGGTTTAAAGCATTTCTATAGTTGTTGTGTTATTATTATAGTATAATATAGTATATACCACATTGTTACGGCTGTGAGTTTGTGTCATCGCTCGCCGCTTGAGTCACAGCTGCCCCAGGGGCTGGGCTGTGGCATGCCTCCTGTATTGCGTGTGCCTTATGCAACAGGGCTGCTAGACAAAGGGATAGTCCAGAAGATTCGTGACTGGACCAGCGATGGAAACCTCGAGAAGCCGTGGACCCTGGATGGATCTAGAACCATTTATTGAGTCACCGGCCTGCTATATAAGAGTGACCCGTGAAGCAGTTGTTGTTGTTGTGTTTTACGAGCTAGTGTGAGCGTTTATTCTGAGCGACAGAAGTGTGGTGACTTGCGAAACCCCTAGTGTAGCGGCGAAGTGAGGAACATACAGGGGACTGCCTGAGTGAGTGTGCTTTCACTGAGTGTCTGAGATATTGTGGTGTAGAAATCCAGTGACATTGTTTCTCCAGCGTGTGGACAGCGAAATAGCCTGCAGCAAGTGAACGTAAGTAATTGTGGTCGGTGAACATAAGAGAGAGGAGCAGGTAGTTTCTGTCAAGGCCACCGTACTCATTAGGACGGATTAACTTCTGTGATCAGTTGACAAGTGGAAGGGCCAAGAGCGCTCAAGGAAGAGACTTGAGGAAACTGGAATAAGGCTCCTAATTGCTTGTATTTGCTGACTAGTGTAATTTTCTGGCCACAATAAAGTTAATTATTTCTTTAAGCTGTAATTGGTGTTGTGCTTTGTACCCCCACCGTAATCCAGTTAACATAAGTGCCACTAGCGGGTGGCACGTAACAACTGGTGTCAGAAGCCGGATTACGAACTCAAGCACAACACCTGACGGTCCTGGTTTCAAAACCCGAGCAGGTCATTTTCTCTAATTTTCCTGTGAGTGCATGCCCTTTACAAGACAAACAACTAAAATGGAGGAGAAATTGGCAGCATTGCTAGAAAAGTTAACTGGCATGGAAGACGGCCAGAAGAAATTAGCCAAGGACCTGAAGGATGACCTGAAGAAGATGGAAGACGGTCAGAAGAAGATGGAAGACGGCCAGAAGAAATTAGCCAAGGACCTGAAGGATGACCTGAAGAAGATGGAAGACGGCCAGAAGAAGATGGAGGACGGCCAGAAGAAGTTAGCAGAGGACCTGAAGGACGGCCAGAATAAGTTAGCAGAGGACCTAACCGCCAAATTTCTGGATGGCCAGAAAAATCTGGAAGAGTGTCTGCTGACGAAATTAGAGGAGAGCCAAAGGAAATTAGAACAGGGCCTACGTGAGGAAGTCGCAGCAGTGGAGGAGAAGTTCAACACCTTGCAAGTGGAAGTTGCCGAGCTGCGCCAACGCCCGCTGATGGGGGTGGAGGAGAAATTCAACGCCTTGCAAGTGGAAGTTGCCGAGCTGTGCCAACGACCGCTGATGGGGGTGGAAGAGAGATTCAACGCTCTACAAAAGGAATTTGCTGAGCTGCGCCGACTCCCGCCGACAGGGATGGAAGATAGATTCAAAGCCCTACAAGAGGAAGTCGCCGAGCTGCGCCGACGCCCGCCGACCGGGGTGGATGAGAGAGTCAAAGCCCTACAAGAGGAAGTTGCCGAACTGCGCCAACGCCCACTCACGGGGGTGGAAGAGAAATTCAACGCTCTTCAAGAGGAAGTTACCGATCTGCGCCGACGCCCGCCCACAGGTACACCGGGGACATCAGGAACGGGACAGAGCAGAGTGACGCCCCCAACCTTCGACGGAAAGGTCCCGTGGAGCACCTACTTACGTCAGTTCGAGGCGGCCTGTTCCATAAATAACTGGAACAACACAGAAAAGGCTACAGCTCTCATTGTAGCGCTGAGAGGTGACGCCCTTAACGTCCTTCAGGCCATCCCGACTGGATCCCAGGACTACGCTTCCCTGATCGCCCATATGGAGTCCCGATATGGAGATAGCCATCTTCAGCAGGCCTATCAGATGCAGCTCCGGACCCGGGTACAGAAGAACGCGGAAACCCTGCAGGAGTTCGAGATGGACATCGCACGCCTCGTAAGGCTCGCCTACCCAACAGCGCCGGCCGACTTTCTGGAGCAGATAGCGACGCAGACTTTCACCGACGGGCTACGGGACTCGGACACTCAACAGGCGCTGCGTCTCGCGCGCAATAAGACCCTGGCAGATGCGCTGAGCCACGCACTTGAGTTCGAGACGGCAAAACAGGCATCCAGAATGCACGCGCGGGTGCGTCAAGTGGACGTCGACGAACCAGTAAAAACCAACGAGACCAAGCCCCTGGCCGACGAATTAATGGAGGCGCTAAGCCGTTTCTTCGATAGTCGCGGCACCACCAGCAACGACACAGCCGGAAGGCAACCGGAGAGGCGGCCCGGAAGAGGACTACCGACCTGCTGGACCTGCGGTAAGAAAGGCCACCTGAGCAAGGACTGCGGTGATCGCCGCCGCCGAGGGTATCCGACGGGAAATCAGTCGTCTGAAAACCGCGCGACCCAGGGAAACGAGTATTAGCCAGCCTTGGGGGGCAAAGGTTGGCTTGTGACAGTCGTCAAGCCCCGGCAGACCAAGTTCGTGTGACGCAGTTACGGAGGGATAATAGCAGCCTGATGGTCGACGGAGTCGTCAACGGAGAGAGCTGGCCCATGCTAATCGACACGGGAGCATCGAGGACCATCGTCAGTCCCACCGTGATCCCGAAGTGGAGAGTGTAACCCACACAAAGGAACCTCCAGCTAATAACCGCGACCGGAGAGACCGCACCGGTACATGGCGAAGCATCACTGGAGTTCGTCATTGGCCGACGGGCGATAAAGCATCCAGTGCTTGTGGCTGACGTGTCAAATGAAGTGATCATCGGACTGGACTTCCTGGACCAGAACAACATCATCTTGGATCTGAGTACCAACACTCTGCACTTCGGAGGTGAGGAACTTGCTTTGAACCTGCGCACGAGTCCATCACCGCACGGCGAGTAAGGCTGAGAGAAGACGTCATCGTTCCCGCCAGGACGGAGGTCAGCGCTGCCGTAATTGTCGACGGAGCTGCTGAGGGAGTGGCGGCTGTCATCGAGCCAAAATATGAGGACATCCAGACAAAAGGATTGCTAGTTGCCAAGACTCTCATCAACACGACGTCTCGGCCGTACGTCCGTCTGTCCAACCTGAACGACTACGACATTACGGTTCATCGGGACACCAACCTAGGAGTCTGCGAGCCCGTTACCTGGATTGCCCGCATCACAGATACGACAGACGTACACCTGCAGACGGACAACCGAAGAAGACGCACACTGCCAGAAGAACTACAGAAGCTGTACCAAGGATCCCAGGACCATTTAGACGAGGAACAATCACGCAAACTTCGGGACCTGCTACACGAATTCCAGGATGTCTTCTCCGTGGGAAGCAAAGACTTCGGCAGGACAAGATTGGTCCAGCACAGAATCGACGTTGGGGACAGCGCACCGATTAGGGCCCCATTCCGACGTGTCCCGCTCGCCAAGCAAGCCGAAGTCGACCGGATGGTTGAAGAGATGAAGGACCAAGGGGTGATCGAGCCATCACATAGTCCTTGGAGTTCTCCGGTCGTGCTTGTGAAGAAGAAGGACGGTTCCACCAGGTTCTGCGTGGACTACAGGCGGGTGAACGACGTCACGAAGAAGGACAGCTACCCTCTACCCCGGATCGACGACACGCTGGACACCATATCAGGGTCAAGATGGTTCTCCACCTTGGATTTGAAGAGTGGCTACTGGCAGGTGGAGGTCCACCCTAAGGACCGCGAGAAAACGGCGTTCTCTGTGGGCAGCGGGCTCTGGCAGTTCACCGTCATGCCATTCGGTCTGTGCAACGCCCCTGCGACCTTCGAAAGGCTAATGGAGTCCATTCTGAGGGGACTACACTGGAAGACCTGCCTGGTCTACCTAGACGACGTCATCGTTCTGGGGAGAAGCTTCGAGCAGCACTACAGCAACCTGAAGGAGATCTCGTTGAAGCTACGGGCTGCCCAGCTGAAGTTGAGCCCCAAGAAGTGTCAGCTCTTCCAGAAGCGGGTCCAGTACCTTGGGCATATCGTCTCCGAGGAAGGGGTGCGCACCGACCCAGAGAAGACCGCAGCTGTGAGGGGGTGGCCAGTTCCGAAGGACAAGTCCCAACTACGAAGCTTCCTGGGACTCTGCACTTATTGCCGTCGCTTCGTGAGGGGATTCGCCGACATCGCCAAACCTTTACATCGACTGACTGAGAAGGACCAACTCTTCACATGGACAGCAGAATGCCACAGTGCCTTCGAACAACTCAAGCAGGCTCTGTGCACCGCGCCTATTCTGGCCTACCCCAGACCTGGAACAAGGTTCATCGTCGATACCGATGCCAGCGACTTTGGCATAGGGGGAATCCTGTCGCAGGTAGTGGACGGCGAGGAGAGAGTAGTGGCCTACTTCAGCAAGGCCTTGTCAAAGCCAGAAAGGAACTACTGCGTCACCAGGAAGGAGCTGCTCGCCATCGTGAAGACCATTGAACACTTCCACAAGTACCTGTACGGGCAAGAATTTCTCATCAGGACCGACCATGCATCCCTGCGGTGGCTCCTGAACTTCAAGCAGCCCGAGGGTCAACTCGCGCGGTGGTTAGAGAGGCTTCAACAGTATAACTTTGAGATTCAGCACAGGAAAGGCCAACTGCATTCTAACGCCGACGCCCTGTCACGAAGACCGTGCCCCGAAGACTGCACCTTCTGTGCCCGAAGGGAGGAGAACACCGGGATACAGTGCCGAAGGACTACCGTGGAACTTCAAGGGAGCTGGAGCCGTGAATCTTTCACGCGGGCGCAAGCGGAAGATGATGACCTGGGACTGATAGCCGAATGGAAGAGGGCCTGTGTCCCCAGACCCGAGTGGAACATTGTGAGTGACTGCAGCCCAAAGTTTAAGTCCTACTGGGCACAGTGGGACTCGCTGATTGTAAGGGATGGCCTCATCTGCCGTACCTGGGAGAGCACCGACGGGAAGACATCTCGGGAACAAGTCGTCGTTCCAAAGGCTATGACGGAGGAAGTCCTGAAGGAAGTGCATGGAGGATCATCTGGTGGACACCTAGGGATAAAGAAGACCCTGGAGAAGCTGAGAGAGCGGTTCTACTGGATCGGATGCCGAACAGACGTGGAGAATCACTGCGCGAGGTGCCACGATTGCGCAGCCAGCAAGGGCCCAGGACGAAGACGACGGGGTCCACTGAAGACCTACAACGTGGGCGGCCCCATGGAGAGAGTGGCCATCGATGTTGCTGGGCCATTCCCGTTAAGCGAGGCAGGGAACCGCTACATATTAGTCGTCAGCGACTACTTTACCAAATGGCCGGAGGCGTATGCGCTCCCTAACCAAGAAGCCGCGACGATCGCAGAGACCCTGGTGAAGGAATTCGTCAGCCGGTACGGAGTACCCCTGGAGCTGCACTCCGACCAAGGGAGGAACTTCGAGTCGCAGGTGTTCCAGAACCTATGCCAGCTGCTGGGGATCCGGAAGACAAGGACAACGCCGCTACACCCTCAGTCCGACGGGATGGTAGAGCGATTCAATCGCACCGTCGAGAACCATCTCCGAATAGTCGTCAGCGAGCACCAGAGGGATTGGGACAAGCATCTTCCACTATTTCTCCTGGCCTACCGCGCCGCCGTGCATGAAGCCACCGGGTGCACACCAGCCCGGGCCATGTTTGGGAGGGAGCTCCGTCTACCTGTCGATCTTGCCTTCGGCCGACCTGGGAATGATCCGATCCCGGTAAGCCAGTATTGTCAAGAACTGGTCGACCAACTGGAGGACGTACACGCGTTCGCGAGGAGGAAACTGCGGATCGAGACCGACCGAATGAAGACCCGATACGACCAGCAGACGGATGCCGGCGGATTCCACGAGGACGACCTGGTCTGGCTCTTCAACCCATTACGGAAGAAAGGCCTGTCACCCAAACTGCAGAAGTCCTGGGAGGGCCCGTACCGAGTCGTGAAACGGATCAACGATGTCGTCTACAGGATCCAGCGGAGCCCGAGGGCGAAGATGAAGATCGTGCATCGAGATCGCCTGGCAGCCTACGGAGGGACACAGACGGACCAATGATTGATCGGGACGATCAGCCTTTTTAGGAAGGGGGTGGTGTTACGGCTGTGAGTTTGTGTCATCGCTCGCCGCTTGAGTCACAGCTGCCCCAGGGGCTGGGCTGTGGCATGCCTCCTGTATTGCGTGTGCCTTATGCAACAGGGCTGCTAGACAAAGGGATAGTCCAGAAGATTCGTGACTGGACCAGCGATGGAAACCTCGAGAAGCCGTGGACCCTGGATGGATCTAGAACCATTTATTGAGTCACCGGCCTGCTATATAAGAGTGACCCGTGAAGCAGTTGTTGTTGTTGTGTTTTACGAGCTAGTGTGAGCGTTTATTCTGAGCGACAGAAGTGTGGTGACTTGCGAAACCCCTAGTGTAGCGGCGAAGTGAGGAACATACAGGGGACTGCCTGAGTGAGTGTGCTTTCACTGAGTGTCTGAGATATTGTGGTGTAGAAATCCAGTGACATTGTTTCTCCAGCGTGTGGACAGCGAAATAGCCTGCAGCAAGTGAACGTAAGTAATTGTGGTCGGTGAACATAAAAGAGAGGAGCAGGTAGTTTCTGTCAAGGCCACCGTACTCATTAGGACGGATTAACTTCTGTGATCTGTTGACAAGTGGAAGGGCCAAGAGCGCTCAAGGAAGAGACTTGAGGAAACTGGAATAAGGCTCCTAATTGCTTGTATTTGCTGACTAGTGTAATTTTCTGGCCACAATAAAGTTAATTATTTCTTTAAGCTGTAATTGGTGTTGTGCTATGTACCCCCTCCGTAATCCAGTTAACATAAGTGCCACTAGGGGGTGGCACGTAACAACATGAATGATTATGTCACATATGGATTGAGGCACTCAATATACTAAAACATATTTTTCCGTATCACTTTCAGTGATTCTTTAACAATGTTCACGTCGAACTTTAGCTGTAAGATTTAGTAGGTTCAGTCAGACAAAGTAGTTAGGTTGATCATATACTGACAATGAAGGAGGCTGTGTCCAAAATATACCAAATGTGTCTAACTGGGAACAGACCTCCAGGGAGACCATGGAACTTTCTGAATTGGGGTCTGCAAACCCCCTTGGGGTCGATACCTGGGAAGAGCGAGCTCAAGACAGATAAGGTTGAAAGTAGTAGGTGTAGTTACCACCGGGGTGAGAGTCAAGAATGCTAGTCTTTACACCACTAGGTGGTTTTATTAATTGATGTAATAGGGTGGTTACGGAAAACATTCAAACTAAAGTTTTTACAATTATTCGGCATCACTCCAAATAATATTCGATTTGCTTATTTCAAAGTTGATGTTAATCATGGTTTGGAAGTTAAAACCAGTTAACTACATAACATTCATCCAGACCATGCTCAATGTTGTTATCACTGATGGCACTGAAACTTTGCAAAACCACGTTTCTTTGCATCCTTGTGTTTTAAGTTTCGTATCGTTACTATGTGTTTTGTTTTTTGGGAGTTTTGTGATAAAAAATTATTGACGTCTGGTCTCCAGTTGGTAGCAATAGTGCCCATGTAAATAATTACGCCAGGTGTCTAAGTGACACTTGTATGATACCTATGTTGTTGGTAATCAAAGCATCCAATCATAAACTATGAGGGGCATACACACACACGCTCGCACACTCACCACACATCGGTCTCACAAACCTGCTTTTCAATTTACAAATCATACAAGTATGATAAGAATGGTGACAATACAAGGCTAGTGCTCTTAAACGAATATCGTAAGCGTAGCCGAACAGAAAAAACACTTTTAATACGCATTAAAATATTGACTGCACTAAAACAATTGAAGAGGTGAATGGCACGTTTCCCTTAATAAAATGCATGTACATTATGCATATGGTAACAAATATTATCCGTGTTTACTGATATTAATCTCAAATTATAAAATACGCCTATTCAAACACTAAGACGTTTGATAATTAAATTAAAACGTGCATGTTTCGGTATACAATGATACCCTCGTCAGGGTAGGCGAGTGGTTAACGTGTCGGATTACTAACCCCAAGTTTGCAGGCAGTGGTAAGTGATTTTTGAAAGGCGGCAAAAATTAGGACACCATGTCTTACGATGTTGGCATGTCAAAGAACCCATTTGAATTCAGTAGGCCGTGTTCATAATGGCAAAATTAATCTCGGGAGTTTCCGCCAACACAAAGTTCCTCATTTCCCTACTAGAAAGCGCTATAGTGTTCAAGGAGCTTAGATATCTTACCTCCTTGACTTTCATAGTGCTTCAAGGAACAACGAAATTTGACATGCAAGCTACCCTTTGGGTGTCAAATAACAAAGCTTGCACCCGGCACCCGGGGCCATACGATATTATTATTAGCGTAGATTAAATAATAAAAGGAATCTGCACTCAGCAGCGACGTCCGATTTACTATTAACTTTAATCTTGTTTCTTTTATGTATTGTCTAAAAAAACTGTGACCTTTCATTTATTTTAATTCTAATGCTTTTGTAAGGATATCCATTTTCTCTTTGGTACTTGTTAACATAGTTTTTAAGATTCTATTTATTATTTAATCTACGCCGATGAAGGTATAATTGTATACCAAAACATGTACGTTTTAATTTAATTATTCAATTTCTTCGTGTTTGGCAAGGCGGATTTGAGACGTTTCCCTTGTCAAGCGGAACCATTCAAATAGATATGATACGGTTAGACTTGCATTCAGGATATAGGCCTACGACTGATTGCGTGGCTCAGCGGTAACATTCTGGTTTACTGTACCCAAGATTGGAGGAACGGAAAATGCGAGGGAGCCGTGTCAGTTGAAGATCTCCTTCGGGGTAAAATTGCGACACCTTGAATTCTCTAAAACCCGCATTAGTAAAAAAAGTTAAAAAGGGACGTAAAGTCAAACACATCATTATTGTTATTCATATGTTCACCATGTCATTGGGTACAATTCACCATTCCATCGAAATTTGTTGCAAGATGGAGCAGAGTTCTCTATATCGGTTGGTTGAGGAACGAACGAACTATGGAGCAGGTCTCTAAAATAACTTTTTTCTGCGTACTGGCATGCAGATTATGGTGGAGCCCTAGTTTATCGAGGTTGGCCTTCAGTGACTTCGGTATGATCCATGTGGAAGAGATTATGATAGTCAATACACAATGACAAATTCCTGTCGCCCCATCTGTCGGATCTCTTCAGCCAGAGGCATGTATTTCGTCACTTTCTCAGCATAAATATCTGCGTTTATTAGAAGAGTTTTCTTCCGCACTTTATCAATAAGAATAATGTTTCCTGATATAGGTCTATCTGTGATCACTGACCTGTCCCTGTCCCTGTATCGTTCTCCTGAATAGCATCAGGAATATATTGATAATAAGCCAGAACATTATTACTTAAGGAATGCTCCATTGCCAGGTTCTGGTGGATTATCTTGACTACTTGGGCACTATTATCATTATTCAGGATATTATCGTGTTGGAAGCCATTTTTCAGTGTTGCCTTAGTACCGGTAATCGAAATTCAATGTTTTTCAGTCGGTGAACACGATTGCACCCAATTGAAATGGGTGGGTCCCTAATCCTGAAAAAGATACATTAAACTAGCAGAAGTACCCATTCTTCGAACGGTCTTCGGTATTAATAACCAGACGTTATAAAATGAGCTACTGTTGCAATGGTTAAGGGCTTGGAACCTGTTTGTAGACAAAGAAAAATGATTAGTTAAATTGTTCTCTCAAACTAAATTTACCTAACGTGTTCTTCCTGACGTGAAAATAAAATTGAAAACCTCGTAGACGAATCGCAATACACGTCACATACAAACTGACCCTCACCGTTGTGTCAAGTCCCCAACCACAGGAAGACCCCCTTTATAAATTATAAAGGCGCATGAAAATTCAAGTTCTTTAGCCTCCAATGACCCAAATTCCTAAAAGCAGCAAAAAATACTATTTCAAATCAGGTGTTTTTGAAAATAATGTTGCTGTTTGGAGATATAATAGACCTTCTGTACTACATATCGCACGTGTAAGTCGTGTATTAGGAAGTCAATTTTGAAGGCATTTGTCTGGAGCGTGGCGCTCTATGGAAGTGAAACTTAGACTATTGGTGCAGCAGAAAAGAGGAGAATTGAAACATTTGAAATGTGGTGTTACAGGAGAATGATGAAGATCAGATGGGTAGATAGAGTTACAAACGAAGAGGTATTAAGGCGAGTGGGAGAGGAGAGATGTCTCTGGTGACTGCTAATGAAGAGAAGAGATAGGTTGGTAGGGCACATACTAAGACACCCAGGAATAGCAAGCTTAGTTATGGAAGGAAGGGTTAAGACAAGAACTGTAGGGGTAGACCAAGGTTAGAATACGTTCAACAGATTGCCTCCGATGTAGGGAGTGGTAGCTATGTAGAGATGAAACGATTAGCTCAAGACAGGGAGGTATGGAGATCTGCATCAAACCAGTCAAAAGACTGAGGACTCAAACAACAACAACAACAACAACAAGTCGTGTGAAAAAAATCTCGGGGACTCCTTGAACCCCTTAAGCGCATTGATGAATTTTACAGTTTTAGTTGGTTCCGTGATAACCTTCTAGCCATTTGCAAACTTTCACAGAAATGTAATAAATGGAGCGGCATTACTTCTTGCAGAAATAGATGGAAAGTTGGATGTCACCTCTTGAGATACTGTTGTCATGGTTACTGGCTTGCATTCCTTCATTAGTTTACTAAATGAAATTAGTTGTCTGGGAATATCTAAGAAACTGTCAGTTTCAGAGCCTTAGAATGTAGTTTTCGGAGACACTTTACGGCTCTTTAGGGGCCCCGAGGTTTGTTTCTGACACCAAGGGGTTCAAAATGAATGTTGTCTCGTCGTTGTACGCCATAATATAATAATAATAATAATAATAATAATAAGTTAATAATATAACAATATAGGGATATAATAGACCTTCTGTACCATACCCGCACGTGTAAATCGCGTGAAAAATTTCTAGAGTACCCCTTGACCCCCTTAAGCGCATTATATGTATTGATGAATTTTACAGCTTAATTTGGATCCGTTATAACCATATAGCCGTTTGCAAACCTTCACAGTGATGTAATAAATGGCATTGCATTGCGTCTTACAGAAAATATGGACCTCTGAGATTGTGTTGCCATGGTTACTGGCTTGCATTCTTTCAGTAGGTTAATAAATGAAATTAGTTTTCTGGGAATATCTCAAAAACTGTTGGTTTTAGGGCCTTAAAATGTGGTTTTCGGGGTCCCTTTAGGGCCCCTGAGTTTCGTTTCTCATATTGAGGGGCTGAAAATGAGCTTTGTCTCACCCTTCTACGACTATTTCAGCATGTATTTTAAGGGGGTTGGCCCCTTTTATGAGAGGTATGGAGAAGAGTTACATCAATGATTAGTGTCGTGCCTCTGATGGATATCTGTACCAAATTTTACGTTGATCCATCCAGCCGTTCTCGAGTTATAAGGACACGAAGTTGTCCACAGACAAACAAACAGACAGACTGACAAAAAATAAAATTTGCGCGCATCCGTCATAAAACAGGCTGAAACGCGCAAATATCGCAAATTTCCGTGGAAATTCAGAAAAAACAGACCAACTTGCATTTTTATATATAGAGAGATAGAGAAGATAGAGATTTCGATTATTGATGTTACAACTCGCCAATTTTTAGTTACAATTATGTCCACTTTGGTACTCCTTGTATTGCAATTAATGGCATTCATTTCTTACTGGATGATCTGACGGTTAACATGCTGCATTGACTGCAACAAGAAGCATCTTGAACTGAATGTTAGCTAGGCTATGTCGGGTCGATGGGACTGTTTCAAAGTTGGCCGTGTGGTGGGCAGTAGAAACTTGATATCACGCCACGCACCAGTAACTGAATGTTATCGGGTGCAACAGATGCGCCATATCTCTCCGCCAACACAACGAGCGGCGAGGTGCTGACCAATACGGCAATGTGCAGGCTAATGATCTCCAGGATCATACCTGTTTCACATCACCTGGGTGCGTCATCAACCACCTGAGCATATGTCAATACTGAAAATGGATTTTCTATTTAATTAAAATTGAACGTTTATTTTTATGTTTTTTAGTTTTATTCGACCCTTCATCCACCGGCAAATTGTATTTCAACACAGTCGGTAAGGTATCATTCAACTCATATGCTATGTTAGTAATTGTCGTTTTAAGGGGCGGAACTACGAGCTCATATGCTTCAGTGTTACAATGTGCTGTTGTGGATTTGATGTGATCATGATAATAATAATAATAATAATAATAATAATAATAATAATAATAAGCAACAGGTTAATGTAAACTATCAAAAATAGCCAACGTATAGATTCACAATAGGGCTTCCAGTTCTGTGTTGATCAGATCCGGGACAGCTTAAGCAAATCATAATTGAAACCTAACTGGGAACATTTGTATTTATTTATTTATTTATTTATTTATTTATTTATTTATTTATTTATTTATTTATTTATTTAAAAAGCAACATGAGCTGTACGTAGATTATGTGTACAAATCCACGAGAGAAATAATATTCCTTTCTTTAAAGCACGCGTATAAATATTGAATGTTTGGCAACACTGTATCAAAGTAAATACCAAATGGTATTAAATATATTTAATCCACCTTAATGATTTTTTTTCTTCGTCAGTTTACCCTCCAGGTAGGATTTTCCCGCGACCTCAGCGAGGGATCCCACCTTTACCGCCTCGACGGGCAGTGTCCTGGAGCTTGACCGCTGAGATTTTCGTAGTGCAATGCCATGTCTTTTGGTTCGGATTCCATGTAAAAGAAGGTCCCGTGGCTCATGATCGCATGATTAACGGTCACGTAAAACTACAAGCTTTTCTTTTCTTTCAGGTTAGGGTAATAAAATACTTGTTTTCTGCCTAATGTAATTGGGCACAACTTGTGTTGACTGACTGGAAAGCTTTCTTTAACAGAACTAGGCAACCCCCCTGAAAAATGGCTTCTATCACTTCAATTAACTTGTTGTTTCTGGAAGGAGCGACTTCGGTGGCGTAGTTTGTAGCATGCTGAGCTTCTATGCACAAGATCGCGGGTTCAAACCCGGCCAAAGTCATCGGATTTGTTAAGAGCGTTAAAATTTCCTCAGTATGCCTTCCTATGGAGGGGAAGTAAAACCGGTGGGCCCATGTGATAGATTTATGCCATGATAAAGAACCTTCCACTAATCACACTTGTGTGAAGCTAAATTATAGGTTAGATTTGACTAACGCTCTTAGGTTCCATCGTTCGTTGCCAGGAGCCGGCTGCGGTGGCATCTAGTAACCAAGTTCAGCACTAGTTGGTCGTTGTCGGTGGCGTTTGGTAGCAAAAGTAGGAACTACGGTACTTTAAAATCGAATGTCTGCAGTCCTTACCTGATTTTTTTTCGTGTGGCCTCCTCAGAGGCCGAGTGCAGGTCTTTCTATTCGACGCCCGTGGGCGACCTGCGCGTCGGGATGAGAGATGGAATGGATGAAGATGAATGAAACTGGGCAAGGATGTGGAAGGAAGCGGCCGTGGCCTATCAGAAGGTACCGTCCCAGCATTTGCCTGGTGCTGAAAATGGGGAAACCACGGAAAACCATTTCAAGGACAGCCGACGGTGGGGCTCGAACCCACGCGTCTACCGAGTCAGCAGAGAGCTTGGCCCCATGACCTAACGCTGCGCTTTAGCCCGCGTATCCACTGTTGTCGGTCTTACCGGAATTAAAAACAGATAACACACACTAATACAGCCATCACTATTAACACCGGTTACCGACAGTAGTGGCTACGCTGGCTAAAGCGCAGTGTTAGGTCATGGGGCCAAGCTCTCTGCTGACTCGGCAGACGCGTGGGTTCGAGCCCCACCGTCGGCAGTCCTTGAAATGGTTTTCCGTGGTTTCCCATTTTCAATACCAGGCAAATGTTGGGACAGTACCTTCTGAAAGGCCACAGCCGCTTCCTTCCACATCCTTGCCCAGTTTCATCCATCTTCATCCATTCCATCTCTCATCCCGACGCGCAGGTCACCCACGGGCGTCGACTAGAAAGACCTGCACTCGGCCTCTTAGGAGGCTACACGACAAAAAAAAACACCGGTTATCAGACAGATTCTACACACGACCAAAGTACACGGTGCTACATGAACGCGTTGTCACAGCCCCTAAACTGAGGAACCAACCAATCTTCTTTCTAAATGTTTTTCAGGCGTGATATTATGAATTATGCCTTACGATTCCCAATTGACATCTTGCACTTATTTTGAAAATTTGACAAACGAGTCATGAATTAATAGAAAACACAACTAAAATACCGACGGCTATGTACTAAAATACGAATCTTCCTTAAATAATAGTCGGACTACAGGTGTATTTTCCAGAGATGGAATCTGACAGTTCGGCGGAGAACCGTTGAACTAAAGGCAGCGTTGCCACGTATGCTACTAGCCACCATGTGCGTACTTCCACCCTCCCGTTCTTTTCCTCATGCTCATAATATCATCAGCATCGTTATTACATCTATATATACAGGGTGTATTTGATATGATGGAAGTCCGTTACACTGGTGATAGAAGAGACTATTCTAAGCTTTCTAGGTAAAAAATTTGTCACCTATCTTGAAATTGATAATTAATCATTAAAAAGTCAATATTTTTAGTTATTTCAGAAACTAATCAGGCAGAAAGTGGAGCGGCAGGCTGGGGTAAACGAGGCGGAGCCAGGAGAGACGACGCGCGAAGGGGAAGTTGTTACGTAATCGGAGCATTGACCTTACCGGTTGACTTGAGGGGTGGTAGGCTATCAGCTGTTATGAGGATAAGCGCTACCGTCTCCTAAGAAAATGTGCATTGCCGTTGTTCTTGTTGTTGTTGACAACGCACGCAATGGCTTGGGACGTTAGGACCGGTAGTATTGTGTAGCCTACTTTGTAAGTGTGGAATTCATTGATTGATGTTCATGTATAAAATAATTTCGATACTCAGCCCTGATGTATCATTGGCGTCCGTGTCGGACCTTCTGTTGACTAGTTCCTGAAAATACTAAAAACATTCACTTAATGAAATGCAGTGTGACGAAATTCCGACATCCCGTAGTCTGTTCAGAACTAGGCATTTAGGACGGAAGTAAAATACTTGATGTTTTGTTTGAGAGGCTTGGCGATTTTGGTCATTTAGCCCCATGTAGCTGGGTGTGGGTAGAATTTGTGTGATAACCTCTGTTTTGTGGTTTCTGTAGTAACTTAATGTGGGTATTTGTAATTCAGGTGAGGATTCGGAAGAAGGCGCCGGCCCTGTGGTGTTGGGGCAGTGCAACTGCCTCTCACCTGGTGGCCCTGGGTTCGATTCCTGGCTCCATCAGGGATATTAGAAACTGACGTGAGGGCTGGAACGCAATGTACTAAGCCTCGTGAGGGCAATTGAGTATCTGTCTGACAGTGAGGTAGTGCCCGAGTCAGGAAAATCAAGATTATTGGCCGAGGGGACCCGATGCACTGACCACGCGTCACCCTAATATCTGCAGGCCAAATGGCTGGACAGCGGTCGCATGGTAGGCCTAGGCCCTTCATGGGCTGCACTGCCAGCGGTTATGATTATTGAGAAGAAGGCGGCCGTGGCCTTAAGTAAGGAACAATCCCGGCATTTGCCTGGGGTAGAAGTGGGAACCCATGGAAAACTACTTCCAAGATTTAATACTAGTACGGTACCACATGTTCATATTGTGAATTGTCCCATCCCATCTCCAGCCCTCGGGTGGCCATTAACTGGAGAGGGGGGGGGGGGGGGGGGGAGGGTTGATTTATTGGTCCATCAACAATGTAAATACATATGAAAATACACGAAAATGAAAATAAAATACAAATACATTGTTATAATACAGTGTTATAGTAATAATAATAATAGTCTAATAATAATAATAATAAGAGTCAGCATGTGTAGTTCTGGTGGTAGTGTGCTAACCTTCCCGAGGGTGCGATCTACGTTCAGTCATGTAGTAAATGAATGGGATCTAATACGATCATCTCCATGGATTTCATGGCACATACAAGAAATCCTACGTACATTAAAGTCTGGCAACTCGACATACCAAAAAGAAACATAAAAGAAGTTAGTGTGTCTAAAAGCCTGTTATTAGTATTATTAATATGTTTATTACAGTTGTTGCACTACCTTCACACAAAGATAGACCAACAGTTCCTTAAATGAATTTACCAAATCTTTAGGATTTCTATTTTCTATGCATAGTTCATGAAGCTGGCAAAATCCTAGCCAGATCCACCATCACTAGTCATGTAGCCACTCCCCATGAAGGTGTGAATCAGCTGTTCATAGGCTCGGTATGTGTATTTCAATGTCATTGGCAGACAAGGCGAGGAGGTCACTCAACTGCAGACTCTGGTCAACATTCCTCAGCGTAGGAGGGGAGGGTGACGGGGAGAAGTCAGCTCTGCTGCTGAGGGGAACGAAGTGAAAGACCGTTTCCAAGACATTGACCGACGATTTTTGTGATTTAATTCCACCTACACTAATTAAGATCCGACTTAATTTCATGAAGATATTTGCTTAGAATACCATCTTCTATCACCAGTGTAAAGGACTTCCATCATATCAAATATACCCTGTATAAAGCTCAATGTTTGTCTGTCTGTCTGTCTGTCTGTTATGTATACAAATCCACACCGTTTCACCGATCTGAACCAAAATTTGTATACATACCCTTCGGAACCCTGCGGGTAACCTTGTCCACTTGAAATTTCCGACAGACCACCCCATTCCCTGCATTTAGGCCCTTTGTCCCAAATCTACACCGTTTCACCGATCTCAACCAAAATTTGTATACTTACCCTTTGGTACCCTGCGAGTAACACTGTCTGCTTGAAATTGCGGACAGACCACTCCATTCCCTGCATTTAGGCCCTTTGGCCCAAATCTACACCGTTTCACAGATCTCAACCAAAAGTTGTTATTTTCCATCTGGAACCCTGCGAGTAACACTGTCTGCTTGAAATTTCGAATAGACCACTCCATTCCCTGCATTTAGGCCCTTTGGCACAAATCTACACCGTTTCACCGATCAGAACCAAAATCTGTATACTTACACTTTGGTACCCTGCGAGTAACACTGTTTGCTTGAAATTGCGGACAGACCACTCCATTCCCTGCATTTAGGCCCCTTGGCTCAAATCTACACCGTTTCACCGATCTGAACCAAAATGTGTATACTTACCCTTTGTAACCCTGTGAATATCACTGTCCACCTAAAATTTCGTACAGACCACCCCATTTCCTGCATTTAGGCCCTTTGCCAAAAATCTATATCGTTTCACCGATCCGGACCAAAATTTTTATACTTACCCTTTCGAACCCTGCGGGTAACCCTGTCCACTTGAAATTGCGGACAGATCACCCCTTTCCCTGCATTTAGGCCCTTTGGCACAAATCGACACCGTTTCACCGATCAGAACCAAAATGTGTATACTTACCCTTTGGTACCCTGCGAGTAACACTGTCTGCTTGAAATTGCGGACAGACCACTCCATTCCCGGAAAGAGGACAGGGTCCGTTCCAAAGGCAATGGAAAAAAGGGGTAAAACCGGACCCGCTCAGGAAACCCTCAGGGTTGCCAGCTCCCGAACTCACCAGCCATGAGCCCTTGAGGATGTAGCACTATCCAGGGTGCACCAGAAGTGGTGGGGCTACACACACCCTGCCTCCTTGAGGGTCTTGAGCAGAAGACATGAGATATTAAGAAAAGGAAAAGAAGGCTGACACCTCGAAGAATGAGGCTATCAGGAATGATTAGACAAGGGCTAATTAAGGCGGGAAAGTGAAAGAGTTGCTAGGCCACGGATACCCTGATACCATCGGGGTCGGAAGAGAACAAGAGTTTGACCATGGGATGCTGACAGGAAAGAACTGAAAGGAGCCCGGCACCAGTAAGTAGAAGCAATGCCGGACTCAGCTGGGGTCCCGTGGTCGCAAACCCACGTCCCACAAGTTGTGAGACCCTGGTGGGTGGAGGGGGGAGGAGGGGGCAGGTGTGAGAATAGCTTGCTGATTCATCGCGAGGTGACATGAGAGAAATGTCCAGACCCCGCCGTGTTACCTGGTATTGCCGACTATGCTGATGTTCATATTGCGTCTTTGCTCAAACCACTGTAGTGTTACGAAAGAATGAGTGATTCACCGGTCAATGTGAATAGGACCGGGAACCCCCACCCGAACGTCTGTCATCATAATATATCGTCATCATCTGCGATATTCTCAGGTTCGTGCAGCTTGGACCCGAGCAGTACTCGATAAGCTTTTTCACTACACGTATCGAGTATAGGCCTAAGCCAGAAAATAACGTTCAGACATTGGAAGACATCGAAGGTAGAAATCTGAATTACCTATATCAGATTTAAAATTACACCATGTTCGTTTAGTAGTCATTTTTCATTACCTTATTATTATTATCATAAGGACAAATGACCTAGATGTTACGCCCATTATACCACTAATCACCACACACAATAACTCTTTATCGCCTGTGAGTTTTGAAATATTTCTTTCTACCACGGTAGTTTGCAAGTTTGTCGTGTCAATTCAACAGTAGTTTTCATTACCATCCTCATCAAAAGGGCAAATGACCTAGATGTTACGTCCATTATACTACTAAGTAACAACACAGTCTTCATCGCCTGCGATTTTTAAAATGTGTATTTCCATTAGTTTGTAAGTTTGATATACCCATTCAGTAGTAGTCGTATTGACAGGCTATGCCAAAGGAGAAGGTATCTTCATTCCCCGAACTCCTTTGATCCCTACTGATATGCCTTTTGATTTCAAGCTAATGCAATTCCCTGCATGATCCCCTCTCATGATCAGTTATACGTAGCTTGCTCAAGAGTGGGCACACCTAAACATTTCTTTATTTATACACCAGAGGGAAAAACAAGGAATATCGTTTATCCTAACGCACTCCATTAATTTCAATGTTAGCTACAAACATGTGAGTATTTATTAAATAACAACTGCGAAGTGAGATGAAACATTTCTCTGAAGTTCAACCATTACATCGTATATTAGGCCGTGTTACTTTGCGAGTCATCTGTCTAGGATACTATTTAATCTACTGTTACTGTATTCATTTATGCCAATGATCTGGTTCCTCTTCTTGAGAACCTGTACCGAAACATGTAAGCCAGTCACGTAGAAAATTCACAGCGAGTGTTATGGTATATCGTACATCTCTTTTCTATTTTATTCCTTTCATTCCTTTAAAGTATCAATTTTTCCCATTCGTTGATAAGTTATATGTGCCAGTAGTCGCTTCTATGTTCATCATCACTAGGTAGAAGATGTTTTGCGTCAGAAGAAAAGACAACTGGATGATCAGGAACGTTAACGATATATCGACTGAGAAATCTGGAAGCTTCTCTTGGAGGAATTGCTTCAGACATTTATCGTACAGTTTAAACCTTAACAAGACGAAACTTTTAACCAGATAGCGATCTAAGTGGGAGCTCTTTGGCAAAAAATAATCAAGTCTTTCCCGAAATGTGAGTCCTAAAAATAACTTTTTCTATTATTTTCTAAGTTTCATGTCAGTTATGTAGTAATTTTCAATATCATCCTGATCAGTAGGGCAAATTACCTAGATGTTACGCCCTCAACGTCATTGGGGGCAAATGACATAGATTTTAAGTCCATTATATTTCTAATCACCACCACATATAGTCTTCTACGACTGAGATGTCACGAATTCTGGGACCGCTAACGACATATCTCGACTCGGACTGAAGACAAATATCACGAGAATGATCATTATTTTACAGAGCCTTCCCATAGTGACGTAAGTATACACATTGTCACTGGGTTTGATATTGTAAGAAATGAATACATAAATAAATATAATTTATGACGTTGAGTGTTAAGGAGACTGAAATATTATCATCAAGCCACCGGGCGAAGCCGGGTACTACTGCTAGTCTATATATATAAAGCACAAAGTTTGTCTGTCTGTCTGTCTGTCTGTCTGTCTGTTATGTATACAAATCTACACCGTTTCACCGATCTGAACCAAAATTTGTATACTTACCCTTTGGAACCCTGCGGGTAACCCCGTCAACATTAAATTTCGGACAGACCACCCCATGCCCTGCATTTAGGCCCTTTTGCACAAATCTACACCGTTTCACCGATCTGAACCAAAAGTTGTATATTTAACCTTTGGAACACTGCGAGTAACACTGTCCACTTGAAATTTCGGACGGATCACCCCATTCCCTGCATTTAGGCCCTTTGGTCCAAATCCACACCGTTTCACCGATCTCAACCAAAATTTGTATATTTACCCTTTGGAACCCTGCGAGTACCACTGACCACTTAAAATTTCGGACAGACCACCCCATTCCCTGCATTTAGGCCCTTTGGTCCAAATCTACACCGTTTCACCGATCAGAACCAAAATTCGTATTCTTACCCTTTGGTGCCCTGCGAGTAACACTGTCTGCTTGAAATTGCGGACAGACCACTACATTCCCTGCATTTAGGCCCTTTGGCCCAAATCTATACCGTTTCACCGATCTCAACCAAAATTTGTATATTTACCCTATGGAACACTGCGACTAACACTGTCTGCTTGAAATTTCGGACAGACCACGCCATTCCCTGCATTTAGGCCCTTTTTGCACAAATCTACACCGTTTAACCGATCTGAACCAAAATGTGTATACTTACCCTTTGGAACCCTGCGAGTAACACTGTCTGCTTGAAATTGCGGACAGACCACTCCATTCCCTGCATTTAGGCCCTTTGTCCCAAATCTACACCGTTCCACCGATCTCAACCAAAATTTGTATATTTACCCTTTGGAACACTGCGACTAACACTGTCTGCTTGAAATTGCGGAGAGGCTACTCCATCCCATGCATTTAGGCCCTTTGGCACAAATCTACACCGTTTCACCGATCTGAACCAAACTTTGTATACTTACCCTTTGGAACCCTGCGAGTAACACTGTCCACTTAAAATTTCGGACAGACCACCCCATTCCCTGCATTTAGGCACTTTGGCAAAAATCTACACCGTTTCACCGATCAGAACCAATATTCGTAAACTTACCCTTTGGTACCCAGCGAGTAACACTGTCTGCTTGAAATTGCGGACAGACCACTCCATTCCCTGCATTTAGGCCCTTTGTCCCAAATCTACTCCGTTTCACCGATCTCAACCAAAATTTGTATATTTACCCTTTGGAACACTGCGACTAACACTGTCTACTTAAAATTGCGGCGAGGCCACTCCATCCCTTGCATTTAGGCTGTTTGGCACAAATCTACACCGTTTCACCGATCTGACCCCAATTTTATATACTTACCCGTAGAACCCGACAAGTAACACTGTTCACTTTAAATTTCGGACAGACCACACTATTCCCTGCTTTTTGGCCCTTTGGCAGAAAACTACACCGTTTCACCGATCTCAACCAGATTTTACATAATTACCCTTTGGAACTCGACGAGTAACACTGTCCACTCGAAATTTCGGCCAGACCACTCCATTCCACGCATTTAGGCCCTTTGGCACAAATCTACATCGTTCACCGATCGAAAACAAAATGTGTATTCTTACCCTTTGGAACCCGATGAGTAACACTGTCCACTTTAAAATTTGGGCAGGCCACTCCATTCCCTGCATTTTGGCCCTTGGCACAAAACTACACCGTTTCACCGATCTCAACCAGATTTTACATAATTACCGATTGGAACTCGACGAGTAACACTTTCCACTCGAAATTTCGGACAGACCACTCCATTTCCCGCATTAAGGCCCTTTGGTGCAAATCTACATCGTTCACCGATCGAAAACAAAGTGTGTATACTTACCCTTTGGAACCCGATGCGTAACACTGTCCACTTGAAATTTCGGACATACCACTCCATTCCCTGCATGCAGCTCAGGAATTCCTCGGGGTTGCCAGCTTCCTAACTCACCAGTCATGAGCCCTTGAGGGTGTACCAGAAGTGGTGGGTCTACACACACCCTGCCTCTTTGAGGGCCTTGATCAGAAGACAGGAGATATTATGAAAAGGAAAAGAAGGCAGACCCCTCGAAGAATGAGGGTATCAGGAAAGATGAGACAAAGCCAATTAAGGCGGGAAATTGAAAGACTCCCTAGCCCTCGGATACCCTAATACAGTCTGGGTCGGAAGAGAACAAGAGTTGACCAAGGGAGGCTGACAGGAAAGAGAACTGAAATGAGCCCGGCACCAGGAAGTAGAAGCGATGCCAGACTCAGCTGGGGTTCCGTGGTCGACAACCCACGTCCCACAAGTTGTGAGACCCTGGGGGGGGGGGGGTCAGTTGTGAGAATAGCTTGCTGATTCATCGTGAGGTGACTTGAGAGTTACGCGCATCATACCAATAATCACCGCCGCATAAAGTCTTCCTCGACTGTGATTTTTAAAATATTTATTTTTGGATGGTTGGTTCTTAAGCATAGGAGCTGCGACAACGCGGTCATGTAGCCCCGTGTACTTTGGGTGTGTGTAGAATCTGTCTGATAACCGGTGTTAATTGTGTTGACTGTATTAGTGTGTGTTATCTGTTTTTTAATTTAAGTACAAACTGCAACTTAGAATTCTTCAAATAGTTCGTACTTTTGCTGCCAAGCGCCACCGTCAACGACTACTAGGCCAAGTTCGGAACTTAGCTACTAGACGCCACTGCAGTCGGCTCTTGGCAACGGACGTAGACATCTATGAGCGTTGTTTACCTATCCAATTTAGCTTCACACAGGTGTAATTAGTGGAAGGTTCAATAACATGCCATAAATCTGACATGGGACCGCCGGCTTTACTTCCCCTCCGAAGAAAGGCATACTGACGGATTTTTAACGCTCTTAAAATATCCGACGGCTTCGGCCGGGTTTGAACCCGCTATCTTGGGCATAGAAGCTCAGCATGCTACCAAATACGCCACCGAAGCCGCCATATAGTTATTTTTATTACAGTACATTGTGTACATTATACGTTGAAGTGTCAATTCAATACCGGTAGTAGTTTCCCTTATCATCCTCATCATAAGAGCTAATGACCTACAGTAGATGTTACGCCCATTACACCATTAATCACCACACACAATAAGTCTTCCTCGCCTGCGAATTTTGAAATATGTATTTCTATTACGGTATTTTGTAAGTTTGACGTGTCAATTCAACAGTAGTTTTTATTATCATCCTTATCAAAAGGGCAAATGACCTAGATATTACTCCCTCATTGTCTTTGGGGGCAAATGACTTAGATTTTAAGTCCATTATATTTCTAAGGAGACCTTAACACATTATCATCATTCCACCGGGCGAAGCCGGGTACTACTGCTAGTATATTATATTTTTACTCAGATGGTTTTCAAAAATCTTAAACAAAGCAATGCTTATAACTGTTCGGTGCACACTGTAAAATAAAATAATAGCCCGTCAAATTGAGGAGAGGCCTAAAATATTGTAATGAATAGCAATATTACCGGTACGAATACCGGTAGCCTACAATCATAAAGCAAAAATGTTCAAAGCGAAACGACAGAACGTGAGTGTTTCCGTGTTATTTAGCAATTTATATCTCCTGTAGAATAAGTTTCATGGCACAAGAAACATATAAATGTATTACAAAATATACGTTCATTGTATGGGCTATTAACTCACCCTTTACAAGACAGAAGCTAATCACTGGGAAAAGGCTCTATCCCATCCATATCATCATCATCATCTCGGTCCTCTCCATCACTGGATCCTGCACTGGTGGGTGAGGAATCGCCGAGGGAAATTATGAGGTCGTCCACAGCTGTGTCAATAACACCTTCACGTTCCCGCGCTTCGCTTAATACTCTTTCCACATGCGACACCACCTTCGCCCAGTTTTCAGCTGTCAACACCCTCATCCTAATCGCAACCTATGCTGCCAAGACCTGTACCATGGAAAAAGTAGTCCAAACCATCGCGTTACCACTCGCAAACAAAAAGAAAGCTACGGGTAACCTTTATCTAATTCACACGAACCTAAGCTTGAACTTACACTAACACTATATAAATAAATAACGGACACTAATGAATTATAAATATAAGTATAAAGTATAAATAAGTATAAATCCTACACTAGAAAGTAATTAACTAATTAATTCAATACAATTATAACGCAGCATAGTCATTGTGCACTCAGGAGGCAACCAAAGAAGGGACTGGTCAAGTGACAAGCAAGTGGCCAAATAGCGTCATACAAATTGGCAGCGCTGTATGGTTTCCATGGCAACAAGCCTTGCGTGGGATCTAGTCGTCAACTGTTTTTGCCCACTGGCGCCGAAATGTCAGATTCCAACTCTGGATAATACAACTGTAATCAGTAGTGACACAATTGGCTGTTGCAACAGCAGTTACTGCTGCATAACACGACTATTTGTAACTTCAGAAAATTTTGATTTTCATTCTCAGAATTTGAATAGTTCTCCAAGTTAACTTTGAAAACACAGGATTTTTCTGCGTTTCAACCATCACATCTACTTATTGTATAGACTGAGTAAAATCAGCACATAAGAGGTTAATACACAGTTTATAGGTATTTTGGATCAATTAATGCTTAAAGATAGCTTTAAAGCCATTTTTCATTGTTGCCTTGTTGACAATGAATTGAGATTATTTTGGGTTGACCGACCGAAAGTTACAATATTGGCAATTAAAGCTTGGTGACAATTATTGTTACACAGGTCAGCTCGGCGATTATCGCAATATGAGCAACAGGTATCCACCAGCCAGCAGAACATAGTCGTACCTGTTGCCTGTAGTCATCCTAACTAAACCATTAAATAGCTACTTATGTTAACCACCACGTGGTGTAGCGGCTAGCGGAGGTCCGGCTTCGATTCCCAGCTCTGCCAAGACATTTTAATTCTGATGTGAAGGCTGGAATGGGGTACACCCAGCCTTGTGAGGCTAAAATGAGAAGAGAAGGATTCGATTTCCACGTCGGCCATCCTGGAAGTGGTTTTCCGTGGTGTGGTTTCCCCCCAATTCTACTCGAGGAGAATGCTGGTATGGTTCCTAACTTAAGGCCACGGCCGCCTCTTTCCCAATTTCTATCCCCAATTCACAAAAACACACAATAGTATAGCCATCACAATTACTCAAATTCCATACACACACCCAAGTACATGGGGCTACATGACCACGATGCCGAAGCCCCTAAAATAAGCAACAAAACAGCTAGTTATGTATTCCTTGAAGAAAACAATGGGTCAATTATAGAGAGTATAATCTTGTATGAAGGGGCTTCGGTGGCGTAGTTGGTAGCATGCTAAGCTTCTATGCCCAAGATCACGGGTTCAAACCCGGCCGAAGTCGGCGGTTTATTTTAAGAGCGTTAAAAATTCCTCAGTATACCTTCCTTCGGAGGGGAAGAAAAGCTGGTGGGCCCATGTCATAGATTTATGGCATGTAAAAGAGCCTTCCACTAACTACAATTGTGTGAAGCTAAATTTTAGGTTAGATTTGATTAATGTTCTATTAAGTTCCAATGTTCACTGCCAGGTGCCGTTTGTGGTGGCATCTAGTAGCCAAGTTTACAGCCAGGTGTCGTTGACGGTAGCATTTGGTAGTAAAAGTAGGAACTACTTGAAATTGATCGTCTGCAGTCCTTAACTGAATTACAGATAACACACATTAATACAGCCATCACAATTAACACAGTTATCAGACAGATTCTACACACACCCAAAGTACACGGGGCTACAAGACCGCGTTGTCGCAGCCTCTAAACTGAGGAATCAACCAACCTTGTATCACATTAATATGTAGCAGATAGAATGTGCTAGGTGATGCATTATAGGTTATATTATGCTTTGTTATTTGGCTAGCGATGTGAAGATTGGTGACGATGGATGACGTCACACTAAACAACTCGTACAGTTTACGCCACGGTTTTTGGCCGATTAGCCCCAGTTTTACAGCCGTATAGAGGACAGACATGTGCAATCGATATGAGAGTTACTCTCCGCGCAACTGGAAACTCACTTGTCCTCTGTACGACTGCGCAATCGCAGCTCACTGGCCAAGAACTGTAGCGTGAACTGTACTGCCAACTTTCAAGTTTCATTGTAAGTGCCAATTTCAGGGTCTGCAAATACGGTGACTTTGAAACCAGGGTGGCAGCGCGGCGGTGTCCTAGCTGTTCTACCCCTTAAAACAACAATCACCACCAATAACAATCATCGACAGTGAATGAAACGGAAGTTTTTAGTTGACAGGATTTAATTTAAGGTGACCTAGACTATAATGTGATTGACAGCCGCGATGCGTCTTCTGGATGTTTACCAGTTCAATGTTATGGCCAAGCGTCAAGCTACAAGATTTGTTGTTTCATTTGAGGGGCCTTGACTTCGTAGTCATTCAGCCCCGTGTACTTGGGTGCGTATAGAATTTGTCTGATAACCTTTGGTATTGTGGTGTCTGTAGTAGTGTGTGTGTGTGTGTGTGTGTGTGTGCATTTGTAATTCAGGTGAGGATTAAGAGGCAGGCGGCAGTGACCTTATGGTAGAAACCATCCCAGCATTCTCCTGGAGTGCGGGAAATCACGGAAAACCACTTCCAAGATGGTTGAGGTGGGAATCGAACTCACCTCTTCTAAGTTTTGCCTTAGAACATGCAATTTACTCTATATGAGGAAAGTCCGATAATGATCGTTGACATCAGCTGACACAATCAGTTGAATCTGTAATCTGTTGCCTGCTAAAAGCAAGATTTTGACCATGGAGGAAAGAATAAGAGGAGATGCCCTGAGCTCGTATGAGTGAAGCCAAGCGCTGCAACCAAAGTGGGCGTAACCTTAACTCGTATTCGGTGTTCTGTGACTTGCATGAGGCATTGTACATGGCTAAACCTTATTTTGGCCCTGGTTTTTATCGCGCTCCGGATATGCAACTATGGAAACGTAATAACAGTACTGTACCCGATACCTAGTTGAGGCTATCGGCTACGCCAGTTAACATCGAGCCGTAGTTGAAATTTATGGGAAAAGTAGAAGAGATAGCGCTCAGATCGAGTCGAGAAGAATGTTGGGAAATGACGTAGGAGGCCATGGATGAAGGTGGCACTACCAGTCAAGCAGATGGAATTATGGGAGGAATATTGAAGTATTATCAAGATCTATATGGAACATAATATTATATCATCTCAGAAGAGAAGAAATATCAAGCAATCTTTATGGTGATAACTTGAAGAAAGGCAGATAATTCCTTAAGTTATTGTATAACTTAATAGCCGGGATGATGGTGGTCGAGATTATACTTGTGACGTATGACCGCAGAAGGTAGGGGAACGTCACGTGACAGCGCCGAGTAGGAGCTCATAATCACGCAGTCTGAGGACAGCAGTATTAGTTCAGCCAGCAGAGCCGAGTACAGCACATGGTGCGCGAGGAAAAACGATAGTAGTAGTCCGGCAAGCAGAGTTGGGTACAGCACTTGGTGCACGGTGAAAACGACAGTATTAGTTCAGCAAGCGGGGCTGATAGCAGCTTACGCTGGGAGAGCAAAAGTAGGTCAGTCAGTCAAGACAAGAGAAGCACAGTAGTCAGTGCGAGGAAGAGTGGTTAGCGAGGCAAGCTATACAGGCCGTGAAAGCGAAAGGAGAGTCGGTGTTCGGACAGGAGTATTTCCAACATCGTGATTACATTTATGCAAACAGCAATGCTTTTCAAATGTTAAAATAATAAGCAGCATTGTAACAAGATTGAGAACATTATTTCAAGCCGCATTCGTAACACAGGACAGCACAGCGAAGCGATATGACGAGGCAAGTTTTAAGCGTCGATCATTCTAGAACAGTGAGATAGAGCAGGGCGTGCTGGTTCCGACATTTTGTAAGCAGGCGACATGCAGGAAGCTGAACTTTATTTCGACATTTTGTTACAACTTTATAAGTTTGGACTTGTATTCAACAGTCGAATTGTGCAGGCAGATAGTAATTATATACTGCTATTGTGAACTTTCAAATGGACTTAGATATATTCCAATGATATTACGGCTTATCAAATTATGCATTTCATACCGGAATATTTAAAGCGACCATGGGGTCATGCCAACATTAATGCTTTTAGGCAAATGAACTATTACGAGTATATGCACTTAAGGAACATTGGCACGTGCAGCAATATAGTGGTTTTTCATGAACTATTCTGATATATCAGTTACGAACACAAATACAGGGTGTTTAAGAAATTTATACACTTTTATAAATTTATTTATTTTCTGCAAGTGAAATTCAGCCGCTGTGGAGATTAACTTTTATCATATGCAAACCGAACATTGTATGGGACAGTGGCGTGACATAGTCGAAGAGTATGGGGTACTCTACGTTTATGAACTTTTACGGAAGAATTTGGACAGTATCCACGATGGATAACATGCAGTTCATCATGTCGGAGTAGGCGAATACGGAGACGTGATGGCACCACAGAGCGATGGATTCGGTTCCTGAAGAAGAGGATGTCCAACAGCAGATTCACTTGGGATATGAAGGCGATCGTTATTTTAGTAGGTGATACGATGTTTCCGTCGATCTTTCGAGAAATTTTTTGCACACACGAGGATAATCGACGATCTTGGAAATATATTAACAGCTGATATGAGAAGGTATTGTAAGAGTTATGACTTTCCTGATATGATTTTTTCATGAACACTGGGCATACTTGTATATATTTCTAGTAGGAGTTCTACGATTATTTTGACATGGCTTAGACATTATTTGCTCCAATTTTTGCTAGAATATGGCGTTACCATATGATATGGCAGGCACCATTATACGAAGTTCTCACCATTGGTTGACTTTATTAAGCAGATGTTTGGTCTTTTTGACACTTTTTCAGTAAGGTTAGTTTTTCTTGGATAGTTATTTTTTGTGGCGAGTATTTCGAACTCGTGATCTGCAATTGGATTATTTAAATTACTTCGTCAGTTCATTGCATACTAGCGAGTGTGTATTATTCATCAGTAGGGATTTTTTTCTATTGGATTGTTTGGAGATATTAAGATTTTATTCACTCAAGTGAATGAATATCGCTTTTATGTGACAACTAGAGACTTGTTGATTCCAATCTGGTACATTCACTCATCAGTCTACGAGATGGGGCCTTTCGTTTTATACGATTGCGTGGTGGTACATACCTGACCCATCGTCCAGGGCATTATCATGTTAGTCTACGGGGCAAGGCCTTTCGCTTTAGGCGATTGCGTGGTGGTACACACCTGACTTGCCATTGAGGAACTCATTTTTATCATCCGAGTGTACTTGAGATTGTAAGAGGATCAAACAAGATCAAACTACTAGTCACATATCAGTCGAATTTTGTTAAATAAATTAAAAATAAATGTCAGCAGGGTTACATTTTGTAATTCTTGTTTGCCAATCCAATATTTTGTTGCTATACTCTTTTGAGAGTACATTCATTTAACCGCTGATGCAGTTGATACTTTTGATACTCTTTTGTAATTGAGTTTAATACCTTTGAGAAGGATTTCAAGTAATTGAATCTTGTAAGATGAATCATTTATGGTCAGATTTATTTTAAGGCAGATCAGTATTACATGTTTTTGATATGAGAGATTATAACACATTGGTGTTTTTCTGTGAAGTGAATTTTGAGAATTTTAAGAGAATTTATGCTCTATTTGAAAGCAGATCTTGAATTGGATTTCGATTACTAAGGTAATATTTTTCCTAATTGTTTAAGAAGTTGTCTAGATGTGATCAGATTAATTACAGTTCTTGGAGATTGTGTGCGTTGATAATTTGAAGCCAGTTATATATTTTTGTAGATCATGCAACGTGATTAAGTGAAGTTTGTGATAGGAATGTTATGGAAGTTGCCAAGTGGAAGTTGCAATATTGCTAATGTATTTTGAGGCAGACATGAGGTTGTCGAACCCAGTCTAGCATAATTTTTGAGATTCATGCTGTGCGCTGAATATTTATGGGGTTATGTGGAATAATTATGGTATTCAAATATGGTATTTGATAAAGTGAAAGTATATGATGAAGTTTTGGATAGTGAGATCCAACGTGATTTTGTGAAGGCAATAATATTTTTGGCATGATAATTAAATACGAGATATAACTTGGAAGTGATAAAACTGTAAGACAACGTTCTATAACCCATATTAAACAATTTGTTAGGAAATTAAACAAATAAATAATGTTGATAATACAAGATTTTCTGATAATAATAATTAATGAAATAATAATCTGAAGTTTAATTAATGAATTAAACAATTTATATGGATGATTTAAGATGATCTGACCTAATGAAATAAAAATCTGAATGACTCGATGAAATAAAAAATCTAAATAACCAGATAAATAAAATTTAAATAAATTGATAAATTAAATTTTGGAATAAATCAATGAATTAAATAAATGGATGAATTAAAGATTGAATAAATAAGCTGATTTAAATAAATTAATAGATGATTAAATAGATGATGAATAACTGAATTAGAAGGTGATGATTAATTAAAGAAGCTGATGATTAATAAATTTAAATGGATTTAAATAAATTTAATTGAGAGATATGATTTGAATGATTTGAAGAATTGCAACTTTAATTAATGAATTAAACAATTTATATGGATGATTTAAGATGATTTAATCTGAATGAGATGATGAAATGAGAGTGTGTGAATAATTAGAGAGTATAAAGAATTGATGATTATAATATTCATTTAAATGATTTGATGGTAATGAATTAATTATTCTGACATGGATATAATGAATTTTTGAGATGAGAACTAATGTGAGAGGTATTTAATTTTGATGATGATGATGATTATAACCAATGAGTAGTGGATTTTCTGTGATTCCCAAACAAGCATTATTAATGACAGTGTAAATATAGTGTAAATTAATTATTCGATTTCTAGGAGCATTTACTAAGATTTTTCAGCATTTGAATAATGCCATTCAAGCCATAATATTAGGTGATATTTAAATATGTGATTAGAATATATGTGTTTAGACAGATTCATTAATTTTTTTACATCCACATTCATGATGTTAACTTAAAGAGAAGTTAGGTCTCAGGTATCACGAATGTCAGTGACGCATAGACATAGTGCTACGGTGATCCTGAGAACCCAAGTGAACTTTAGAAAAAAAATTCATATTTTATGTGGATGGAGTACACTTTGAATAGAATAGAGATGGTTCGATTTTCTGGACAATGACAATTTAACGTTGGCATTCGATCATACTCTTAGGTAGGATATGTGTTTAATATGTCTGTCTGACTATCAAAGTTGAATAAATTTGTTTTTTTTAATCTTAGTTGTGATCTGATGATGATGTGATTTTCCTATTTCTTTCCTTGTCTTAATTAAGGCTTAACCAGGAAGGATGTGGTTTGCTAGGGATTCAGTTGGTGGCGCCCATTTCTATTTGTGTTTTTTAAAATTAAATTTAAGCCCGTAACGACCCTGGAGATACTTTATCTCGTGTTACCCTCTGCTTTTGTGATATTTCAACTGAATTACCGACACATTCCTTATTTGACTTCGTGTTCATTTAACTCCGCTCTGTCCTGGAAATCCAGGAATGCGATGTAATAGCAGATGGGTCATCGCATCCCTCGGACGAACGGGTACAGTACTGATAAGTTATTAAAAAAAACTCTTCAATTCTGATCTCAGCATGTGTAGGCCTACCCTATATACCAAAAAAATAAAAATCATTCCTCTGGAAATCCCAAATTATCAAAAGGCAGTCGGCTAATAATTACGGTAGGCCTACGTAATTAATCAATTCCAGGCTAATCGTCAAATTTCTACCCCCCACAAAGAAAATACCGTACGGTACCGAAACGTATAGGCTATATCGTATTTTTGTGCAAATATGCGTCCTTTTTAAATTGTTCTGTTTATTAATTTTGAGGTTCGTATTCTTGAATATCAAAATGTGTACGACCAATGAATGAAAGTGGCTGTGCTCGAAATTAGGCCTAAAAACTGATGAATGCCTCAACACCAATAAGAACATAAAACTCAATTTGGTATAAATACCGTAATAAGTTCGGCATAATTAATTCCCAAGATGTTCCTTCTCGCATCTTCAGACAACTGTATTCAATTTAATCAATGATTCAGCGTATTATTACGTTTTGCCACGTCTTCCTTACAAAACTAGCCTCGCAAAGGTGCTCTCATATTTATATTTAAATTGGCTTTTAAAACGATAAATCAGCTTATTTGTGCCAAGTACCGTGAAGTACAGAGTGTATTCTGCCTATCCAAGAAAAAATCTTGACTTGTCATTGCAGTTTTATGTCACTAAAATCCATTACTAGTTGGAGTGGTTTACGGCTTTAAGCATAGGGACAGCCATTTTCTTGCAACCAAAGTGGGCGAGCCGTTTGGCTTCAGCAGCTTGCGCTAGGCAGCGCAGCGAAGGCATCTCCTTCCTTTCTTTCCTCCATGCTTTTGACCGCATGTGGTCTACAAAATCCGTGAAGTATTGTGTTGGGAACAGTGAGAACCGAGCACCTAGAACAGTCGTTCTGCTCCTCCATGTTATAGCATGCTTATCGCTTGAGGGAGTTTTATTTGCCTGTCGTAAGCTTGAGAGTGAGTCATCCTACCTGCCAGTGCTCTATTGATAGATTCGGGACACCGATGCCAAGTCTTGAAACTGTTTCCCAATTTCTTTCAGTTAAGTTATCATCCCAAACGCTGGCCGGATCTTCAAAAAGCACCTCCTTAAGTTATGAAGATCAGTGGCGTACGCATGATTTCCTTCTGGCGGGGGGGGGGGGGGGTCATAAATAAAATAGGGTAATTAAGCACATTATTAAAGGGACAGATGACCTTGCTGTTCCGCCCCTGAAAACAACAGTTACCATCATAATTAAAATGACATTTCGATTAATATTCATAAAAAACAATAATTAAATAACCGTTCTCTATGCATGAAAACTATTTTAGGCCTTATTATTTTTTCGACACAATGAAAAAATGAAAATTATGGAAAACAGTAACTAAATATTAAAAGTGAAACGATGGAGTGGTATCATCATGACCATAGTTACGTTGTTGCTTATAATATTATGCGAGAGAAAGATAATGTTTTGCTCTGTGAGTTCCTACTGCCATTACTGTTGACTCTCAAAATCTGCCTATCTTGATGATTTTATCTGTATCATTAATTGGAGTAAATTGCAGAAACTCCTCATGTACTGAATTATCTTTAACGATACGGACACACAATTAAATCAACCCGAAGCGACGTGAAAAAGGTTACAGATCGCACACTTTAACAGTAAAACTGATCCATGGCTAGCTCCAACGCTGAAGGAGGAGTCTCGCTGGGAGTAGAGTGCAGGACATTTATCAAGTGAGGAACGTGATCACATTTAAAATATATACAGGAGTAAGAAGCCTCACTAGTGGTAGCGTAAAACACGTGATAGATGGGACAATATAAAGATTCAAGTGAAGAAATGTCTCTGGGCGGGGGTTAAACCCTGAACCCCCCCCCCGTCGGTACGCCACTGATGAAGATATAAACCTTAACATTCGAGGCACAACTGTAATGTGGCACGATGGGGTGTGAGGTAGTTTGTCATTACTTTCCAAAATGAACCAGTGCAGCAACATCGACACTATGAGTAGGCCTAGCATCTTTCACAGCATTCACAGTCACTAGCTTTACACCGAATGCCGTTACTCAGCACCATCCACACCTCAGTAGGTTTCATAATTATTCTTCTTCTCCTTCTTATTCTTCTTCTTCTTCTTCTTCTTCTTCTTCTGGTTCCTATCCGTTCCGGACGTTGGCTACCATCTTGACTGTGCTGTTCCTATCACTTGCTGCTCGGAATAATTCAGTAGATGTTTTTGAGGTCCAGGCTGTGAGATTCTTTAACCAGGATATTCTTCTTCGTCCAACACTTCTCTTCCCTGGTATTTTTCCTTGAAGAATATACTGTAGGTTGTAGGAGATGGTACTTGGCGGTATTCCTCATGATGTGTGCTAGGTATTGGATTTCCCTGATTTTCACGCTGGTTAATACTTCCTTGGGTTTTTTATTTTCATTTTTGGAGAACCTCAACATTTGTGACATAGTCTGTCCATATCCTTCTGTTCAGCCACATATCAAAGGCCTCTAACCGTTTACATAAAGACTCTGTCCGAGTCCATGCTCAGCACCGTAAAAAAGAGTAGAGAACACATAACAACGCAACAGCCTGATTTTCGTAGTCATTGTCAGACTATGATGTTTGAACAAATTCCGCATCTTATTGAAAGTTGTCCCGGCTTTTCCAATTCGGTTTCATAATTAGGTTGTGAATAAAGTAGTGGCAACACTGCCACCAATTGGTCATGCACATACAACCGGTTGCTATGACAACAGATGTTGTTAAGGTGGCGCTAACTGAATAGTTGAACAAAACAGTTGAACCTACCACACAAACAACTGAATCAATTGTTATGAAATGTTATCATCAATTACTGTACCTTTATAAGATAAAATAGTTAAGTTACTGAAAAGGCAACATCATTCACTGTTACCAACATTACAATTAATGAATTCTTAGTTAGCAAAATATTATAACTATTATAATTGTAGACTTGAAACTAAATACACTTTAAGAAGATTTCATGGCTCGCAATCCAACTTAGAATCAAGGTTTTATTTCTTCAAACTCATTATTTGTAAAATGTTTCTTTGATATGTTAAAAAAGCTTTGTTTTTGAAGCAATCGATTTTTTATCAAGTTACATACAGCATATACTGCAGCCATTATCCTAGATCAGATTAATGCACATATGCATGTAAAGATACAGTGAAATTTTCAAGTAGATCGGTGCAGTAATTCCTGAGATAATGTACCTTATTTGCATGAAAATAAATGTTGCAAGAAATGGCTGTCGAAGAAAATTTGCAAAGGCAAATGTTTGCCAAAGTTTCAAACACCCTTACCTCGGGAACAGATTAACATTTTTGCCCCAAAGAAACTTCCCAACATATTTCTATATGTTGAGAACCCAAAATCAAAACAAGTAGCTCCGTGAAGAACTAAATAGCCTATTTCCATATATCCTATTTATGTTAATTGCCTATATCAACATACAAAATTTCAGTTTGATTGCTGTAATAGATTCGAAGATATTGAGAACCGTCTAAATATTTTGGATGGTCACCATATTGGGTTTTTATATATGTAGGCCATAGAAATATGTACTATTAGGTGAAGATTATTGCGTAGGAGTATTAATCAAACAGCAATCGCATGATTAGGACTCAAGATATAAAAACGAGATTTTACCATTTCGTACAGCCGCCATCTTGTAGATATGAAAATAATTGAAATAATTTAGATGGCAGTGGATTAAAACTTATATAAGCATTTACCCTACCAAGTTTCACTGCCCTAGGATGGTTGAATCGCGAGAAACGTCCATTTAAATATTTACATTTCGCGTCACCGCCATGTTGGATTTGTGCACACCAGGTTATTGAAAGTCCCATAGGTGAACTTATGTGCATAGCCTTTATCATGATACAAAATTTCAGTTTGGTTGCTGTCATAGGTTAGTAGATATTGAGAACCGTCTAAATATTTCAGATGGTCGCCATGTTGGATTTTTTGATATGTAGGCCATAGATTCATGTACTATGAGATGACGATTATTGCGTATGTTCATTATTCAAATGTTGACTTCGATCGCATGATTAAGACACAATAAATAAAAACATACATTTATAATTTCACACAGCCGCCATCTTGAAGTTATGTAAACAACTGAACTAAATTACATGTCAGTGCATTTCAATGTGTATAAACATTTGCTGTACCAAGTTTCACTGCGCTCGGATGGTTAAATCGCGAGAACAGTCTATTTAAATGTGTCTATTTCGCTTGGCCGCGATGTCCATTTTGTAGTTAACATGTTTTTGAGAGTCACATAGGTGAACTTCTAGTAGAGCCCTTTATGACCGTACAAATTTTCAGGGTGATATAGGTAATATTTTGGGAGATATAGAATGCCAGTGAAATATTTCGCACAGCCGCCATGTTGGATGGTGAGACGTTATAAAATTTAAAGGGCACGCCTTCATCTTCACAAGTGACACAAATTTACTGACAGGACACAAATTTACAAAACTGTTTACATGAGAATTGACCAAAACCTAAGATGGCGCCACCTTAAGTTACATTGTATCATTTGAAAGTTATATTGAAGCTACAATAATACGTAATTGTTCAATGAATAACCAACAATGCGATTATACACAGAAAGACATATTATTGAGTACGGTATACGATGTTGGCACGACTGGGCCACCTTCATTAGCCAGCCGCCATCTAGCGTGAGATGGTATCTCCTCGCGAATCATTAGCAGAGCTCCCCTGGAGCAAAACACAGCGTCAGCCTCAACATACTTACACATGTTCATTATATTACAGCACAGGTGGAACCACAGTAAGAACAAGGCTGTGCAGGTTTTACGTTAGAGCCCAGATGTTTGACAACCTTGTGACAAATCTAGGCACATCAGGGGTGGCCTTTCTCACTAACTCCCGTTTCCTATTTTAAGTTCTTAATACAGTATTTTTGCAGCGGCTTCTGTGGCGTAGTTGGTAGCATGCTGGGCTTCTATGCCCAAGGTCGCGGGTTCAAACCCGGCCAAAGTCTTCGGATTTTTTAAGAGCGTTAAAGAAAATCCTTCAGTATGCCTTCCTTCGGAGGGGAAGTAAAGCCGGCGGTCCCATGTCATAGATTTATGCCATGATATAGAACCTTACACTAATAACACCTGTGTGAAGCTAAATTATAGGTTATCTTAATGTAACGCTCTTAGGTTCCAACGTTCGTCGCCGGGAGCCGACTGCGGTGGCATCTAGTAACAAAGTGTAGAACTAGTTGTCGTTGACGGTAACATTTGGTAGCAAAAGTAGGAACTACTTGTAAAATTAATAATCTGCAGTCCTTACTTGAATTAAAAACAGATAACACACACTAATACAGTCATCAAAATTAACACCGGTTATCAGACAGATTCTACACCACACCCTAAGTATTTTGCCTTGTTTACGTTGTTATGTTAGTACCTGCTTAAAAAGTTCTTTTAAATATTACCAATATAATGTATTCAAATGTACAACTAGAAATTACCAAAAGAAATACGATTTACAGTAAAACTTACTCAAAACAGAATCGGAAGGATCCGAGTTCTTTTTTCGAATAATAATAATAATAATAATAATAATAATAATAATATCGTATGGCCTCGGGTGCCTGGTGCAAGCTTTGTTAATTGACACCCAGAGGGTAGCTTGCATGTCGTATTTCGCCGTTCCTTTGAACGCTATGAAAGTCAAGGAGGTTAGATATCTAAACTTCTTGACACTACAGCGCTTTCAAGTAGAGAATGGAGGAACTTTGTGTTGGCGGAAAATCCCGAGATTAATTTTGCCATTGAACACGGCCTACTGAATTCAAACGGGTTCTTTAACATGCCAACAACGTATGACATGAGTATCGTGATTTTTGTCGCCTTCAAAAATCACTTACCATGGCCAGGGGCGAACCTGCAATCTTGGGGTTGGTAGTCCGACACTATAACCACTCACCCACCGTGGCAAGCTCTTTTTTCGAATTAGGCAAGTTTCCGGATTAAACAATATTATGCAAAATGATACACAAATTACTTTTCCCGGATCATTAGTCTAGCTTTGGCGATACAATATCTCGGTACCACAAATCTTGATGTAATTTCTCTTATTACTCACGCCATCGTGCTTTCTTCACAAGTGGGCCAGTAACCTAGATGTTACGCCCCTTTAAACAACAATTATCATCATCTTCATCTTCACAAGTTACACAAATTTACTGACAGGACACAAATTTACCAAACTGTTTATATGAGAATTGAGCTCAAGGCTCGTATGTAGCAATTTTACTGCAGTACCGGATATGCCTAAATAAATTACACAGCTAAAGCATAAGGTCCGCAAGACTGACTGCGTGGCTCAGCGGTAACGTTCTGGCTCACTGAGCGCAAGATAGTGGGATCGAATCTCGGCGCAGTCAGTTGGCATTTGAGGGTGTTTAAATGTGAGGGAGCCGTGTCAGTAGTTTTCCTGGCACGTTTAAGATCCCCTTCGGGGCAAAATTTAAGTACATCGGCGTCTCTAAAAGCCACAGTAGTTAAAAGGGACACAAAACCCATGATGAGCATTATCAGGAACTGGCTTTCACGACGGTTGTCTCGTCTTCAGTGTTGCTACCTGCTAGTTTGTTTTGGTGATAAATGTGTATAATGTGAACTCAATTTATTGTGTCTGTTCATTTACAATGTTGTCTATATAATGTATAGACTATACTAAGACAAAACAACGGACCAGGACTTCCGAAATCCAGTTAAAGGAAGGAAGCTTCTAGTTTAACGTGACCGATAATCTCGCAATCATGAGCAACGGGACCTCCTTTTTACGTGGAATCCGAACCACAGGACATGGCATTTCACTTCGAAAATCGCACATGCATTGACCTGGAATCAACCCCAGTCCGCCTTAGTGAGAGGCAAGCAGCTTGACCGCTGCGGAACCAGGCCCCTCAAAATCCAGTTATTCTTGAACATTAGTTAGATAGTTAGTTATTGTTGTTTTAAGAGGCTGAACAGTGAGGTCATCTTCCCCTCTGTTGAACATCTTTATGATGGACAGTGCTTCAACATTTTTACCTAATTTCAGCGAAGTGGTGTAATATTAAGTAGGCTATAGTTTACCCTAACGCACTTTGAAATTGACTACATTTTAAGAGCCCCTGGTGTTGGGGTAGCGCGCCTGCCTCTCTCGTGGAGGCCCCGGGTTCTATTCCCGGCTACGTCAGGAAATTCAGAAACTGACGTGAGGGCTGGAACGGGATGCACATTAACCACGTTTTGTTTTTTGTTTTTAGCGTATGGCGTTTAGTGCCGGGAGTGTCCGAGGACATGTTCGGCTCGCCAGAATTTTGTAGCTGCTTCTAATCGGACACCCATTGGGTGAGCTACGAGTACCGTCGCGTATGGAGTGTTGTCTGGGGAGGAAAGTGTTAATGTAAGGACGAGGAGTTGGAAGGTAGCGGCTGTGGCCTATAGACTTAACCTCGTGAAGACAATTGAGTAGCTGTCTGACAGTGAGGCAGTGCCCCGGTACGGAGACCCGCAATATGTGACCCGAATGGCCGGGCAGCGGTCGCTTGGCAGGCCAAGGCACTTCATAGGCTATGGTGTCACGGGGTTTGGGTGATTTGGTTTGCCCTTCTACTGTATTTTGAACAAACTGAAGGCCTAAACATCCACCCTGTACTTATGTATCTATTGATCATAAGTTCTGTCACGGAGTTTTGAATGTCAGGTTATGACTATGGTGCATCTATCACGATCAAGGTTTCCTCGTTGATATCCAAGGCATCGTTCTGCTGTGCTCTCTCCATCCAAAAATCAAACCTCATACAAATTTTACAATATAAGTGCGATTACTCCGCGAGTGACTTGTACAAATATCAACAGCGGTGGAGGGGATGATGCTTGGTATTAAATATGAAGAAAATCAAATTTCTTACGTGAACTGAAGGCTTTCTGGGAATACTACATACAGTAGAACCCCACTAATCTGAACGAATTGAGACCGATTTGGATTAGGTGGATTTTCGCCAAATACGACAACATATTGACTTTAAGGCTCGGAAACCAATTGCACTGTATTGTAATGTTTTTATGAGCACTGTTGGCGTCAAAATAGGATCACTGACTTCACTTCTTAAGTGTTGATTTGCTTTTACGTTTGTTTTGTCGTCAACGTAAAAAAAATTGCATTCAAACTTTGTTATCAATATGTTAGTAGGTTTTCTTAGTTTTTGTGTATAAGATAGTCGACAGATTCACTGTTTACTCCTGTAGCATTTATTTCATGTTTTCCTGTGCTAATAAATTTATGTTTCTACTTGGAGAAACTAGTGTAACCTTACTCTTTAATTTTTCCTGTTTTAAAATTCAAATCAAATTTGATAGATAATTTTCCTAGCCCTGTTCGGAATAGCGGGGTTCGGATTGGCAGGACTCTACTGTATTTCCAAATGTGTGTAGAATAATTGCACTGTACATCAATCACACCTAATAAATGCCACTTTCTCACATAGTCCTTCCAAATTCTTAAAACAATAAATCATTGCGACGGTAGAGGAATGATACCTCGCAGAATCGGAAGGTGAAGCCGAGCTGGGAGGAGCTATTAAAAGTAGATTACATCGAAATGATGATGATGATGATGATGATGATAATTGTTGTTTTAAGGGGCCTAACATCAAGGTTATCGGCCCCTGTACATCGAAATGAACAATTTAAACTTGCAGGTAAATATTGTAAGTGACAAACGTCTATGTTGAACGGAATCTAACTTTCTAGGAACACTATGGTGAATATAATGAATGGCGGAAATCGCCAAAGCTCTTTATGACATTTAACCCTCTTTCAGTGCAGGTAATGTTTCTCAAATTGATTTTTATTGGAAACGGTATTTGATTCGAAGGTAATTTTAGAATTCTGTGGGTTTAGAATTTCCATTCTAATGTTCGTTGAAAGACACATAATAACATATATTAAAGTAAGCTCTCCTTTGAACGCCATAAAGTACGAGAAGACGAGCAGTGCACCTCTGGGGAAATATACTGCATGTTGAGTTGATCAATGAAGCTAGATATTAACGTTATTGCTTGGAGCTCAAGATTGAATGACAACTCCAATTGAACATCGAATGTCAGAGTTGAAAAGCAGGAACTGAATATAGACTACTCGTTGCGGTTTAATCATTCTCTATTCATAGGTTGGGAATAAAACTCCCCTGGGGTGACGTCACAATATTCTGCGCAGAAACGTGTTATGCTGAATACCGTAGCTCATTGCATGTTATCTTTCTGTCTGAACATTTATAATGCTTGGCATAAACTTGGTATTTATCCCGGATGATATGTGTAATGCCCAAATATACCCTCTACATGGAGGGGCTCCCCCTTCTGCGTCCGTTCTTCGATCATCTGCGATGGGACTTGTATATTCAACAGCAGAGTATTGTTCATCACTGTGGTTGAACAGTTGACATGTTACGAATATCGACACTGTCCTGAATAAGATAATACGCATCATCAGTGGTACAGTAAAATCTACTCCTCTTTTCTGATTGCCTGTGCTGAATCGTATCGAACCACCAAGACTAAGGAGATATAACCATCTGATCCGTAAGTTCACAACAATATCAGTGAACGTAGCTCTACCAATTCATGAAGACGTACTTCATAAATTTGGTCTTTTGAAATCACGTTCTCTATCTGTGTTAAGTGTCCAAGAGTCGGTTAGCAGACGTTTTAACGTTGCAGCATAATGGAAACAGGAGTAGAACAACGCAGCTCCTAAGGAATGGCAGTCACTACTTTGTACCCAACACCCGCCAGCAGGTTTTGATCTGCCACGTAAAGCGGAGGTTGTCCTTTACAGGGTACGAACTAGCCACTGGTGGTGTGGCTCGTTGTTGTATAAGTGGGGCGTGAAAACGTCACTCAACTGTGATTGTGACCGCTGGAAGACGTTGTGTAAGCCTCTACAAATGCGGGACAATCTGGATTTAAAACTCTAAATGTAGCACGTGACTAGTTGATTGTTTTTAAGATGTGTATTGTTCGTTATAATGTACGTTATATACTGTATTTTGTGTACTTTGCCATAAGCTTAATAATAATAATAATAACCCTCAGTTTAATTGTCTGTTTGTTATAATTTGATTAATGCAGCCAATAGCCATTAATTTTATTTTTAGGACGGGTCATGTAAGGGATTTTGGAAGGAAATCGGTCAGTCGGGGGCCTATTAAAAAGGAACCGTGCTGGCATTTGCATAGAGGTGAAAATGGAAATCTTGTAGTTTTACGTGGCCGTTAATCTCGAAATCAAGTTCCACGCGTCCTCCATTTTTACCTGTAATCTGAACCACAGAACGTGATATTTTAATTCGAAAATCTCACATGCATTGACCGGGAATTGAACCCGGTTCACCTTGGTGAAAGGCACGTAAAACTTTGATTCGCAGTTTGAATCTCGTTATGTCAGGTTAGTTAGTTTTATTTATGAGGGTTCGTGAATTACGCAATAATATTATGTACGTGTATATGTCGTAGTCAGATAGTGAAGTCCGTCATTTCATGAAGATCCTAGGCACTTCATGAAAAGCCGGCATATGATGTAAAATGGGATAGTTACACAATCTGACGCGTTTCTTCATGAAGTGACGGGCTGCCTTAGGCAGATGGTGTAAGAAATCATTTTACATTATCAGCCGAGGCACTTCATGAAGATCCGGCATATTTTGATTCGGCTCTTCATGAAATGACTGACGCGACGAAGTCGTACATTAATTCCTTTAATTGTTCTATTCCAAGAAATAAATTAATGCTTGTTTACTATGGCGTTCGAAATCAATTTCCACGTACAAACTAAAATCTAATCCTGGAACACTGGGTAAGCTTTTCACTTGTTTTTTTCTTCCGTATATGTTTATTTTTTTCTACTTGTAGACCAGCATTAATCCTTTTCTAATCAGAATGAAATGACTGCCGCAGTGGAGTTGTACATTATTTTTCTGTGTCATACACGAATTATTCCGAGAAATAAATTGATGATCGTTTATTATGATGTTCCTAATTAATTTCCACGTAAGATTGAAAACCAAATCGTGGAATACTAGGTACACTTTCTTCTTTTTGTAGAAGCTTATATTTTTCCCAATTTGTGCAATATACTTTTTCTTAATGTATATTTTCATAATTTATTTTGTGGTTTCTCTTTATTTCCTAAAATGTGTAACTTACCCTTTCTTTTTATCTCTTTCTCTCTCTTCATTTTCCTCATTGATGTATTTTGTGTTTTTGAAATTAAAATGCCAAGAAGGAACGTAATTGAGCTTATGCCTGTACCTTAGTATTGTTAAATAAAGCATTAAATATATATGAAAAAATAATGAAAATATAAATCAATCAAACCGTGACGCCTATCTCCATCTTACTAACAGGAATACCAAGTCACCCTGCCCAATAGCCCGTCCCATAGCCCGCAGTTCCAGGTGTACTGTAAAATCTTTGTCGAGGGATTTCTGTTGGTTGTAAAGATGGTAACGGCTTCACTTCTTTGTCTGAAGGTGAGTCATAAGATCTTTGCTTATCGCCCGCGGTGGTCGAGAGCGATAACACGCTACCTCGAGTCTCTCTGGCATCGGGAGAGCCGTCCTGAAAATGGTTTTCGTAGTTTCCTATTTTCACCAACAGGCAAATGCCGGGACGGTTCTTTTCAATAGGTTCACGGCCGATTTCCTTCCAAAATCCCTTTCCTGAACCGTCCTGAAAATAAAATAAATGGCCACTGGCTGCATAAAAAGGGGTTATTTGCTTAATGCAAAGTTGTGTGAGACCTCTCTACCAGATGATCCATAGTTAGGTCAGCAAGAAATGTTGAACAACTGACTGTGAAAGGAAATTCATGCTGAGTACCTGACGTGTGTCAAATAAAGCTTCGTCGACCATGATGCATTATGTACGGTATCTAGTTAACACAGCAGTATTTATACAGTGAAGTCCTTCTCTAATTGACAAAGCCTCGCAGAGACCACGGTTCGGATGGGCCACTGTGTGTAGTAGCACTTCAAGCAAGGCACTGCCGCTGCCCGCAGCGTAACGCCCAACTACAGTAGTTCAACGCATTTGCACTTTTTAACGTATGTAATAATCATCATTACTTACATGAATTTCACAGTTGCTGGAAATGCTGTCATTTTCTAGACATATTTTGCACCCTGTGCACCCTAATGTACTAGGCTGATGACCTTATCAGACAACATACTGTACACCCTAATGGGCTGATGACCTTATCAGACAATATACTGTACATCCTAATGTACTGGGCTGATGACCTTATCAGACAACATAATGCACACCCTAATATACTGGGCTGATGACCTTATCAGACAACATATTGTACACCCTAATGTACTGGGCTGATGACCTTATCAGACAACATACTGTACACCCTAATGTACTGGGCTGATGACCTTATCAGACAACATACTGAACATCCTAATGTACTGGGCTGATGACCTTATCAGACAACATACTGTACACCCTAATATACTGGGCTGATGACCTTATCAGACAACATACTGTACACCCTAATGTACTGGGCTGATGACCTTATCAGACAACATACTGTACACCCTAATGTACTGGGCTGATGACCTTATCAGACAACATACTGTACACCCTAATGTACTGGGCTGATGACCTTATCAGACAACATACTGTACACCCTAATGTACTGGGCTCATGACCTTATCAGACAATATACTGTACACCCTAATGTACTGGGCTGATGACCTTATCAGACAACATACTGTACACCCTAATGTACTGGGCTGATGACCTTATCAGACAACATATTGTACACCCTAATGTACTGGGCTGATGACCTTATCAGACAACATACTGTACACCCTAATGTACTGGGCTGATGACCTTATCAGACAACATATTGTACACCCTAATGTACTGGGCTGATGACCTTATCAGACAACATACTGTGCACCCTAATGTACTGGGCTGATGACCTTATCAGACAACATACTGTACACCCTATTGTACTGGGCTGATGACCTTATCAGACAACATATTGTACACCCTAATGTACTGGGCTGATGACCTTATCAGACAACATACTGTGCACTCTAATGTACTGGGCTGATGACCTTATCAGACAACATACTGTACACCCTAATGTACTGGGCTGATGACCTTATCAGACAACATACTGTACATCCTAATATACTGGGCTGATGACCTTATCAGACAACATACTTTACACCCTAATGTACTGGACTGATGACCTTATCAGACAATATACTGTACACCCTAATGTACTGGGCTGATGACCTTATCAGACAACATATTGTACACCCATGCTGGGCTGATGACCTTATCAGACAACATACTGTACACCCTAATATGCTGGGCTGATGACGTTATCAGACAACATGCACCTAGTATACTGGGCTGATGACCAAGATGTACCTAGCCCGTTTTTACAACAATAAAACAACTACAAATATATTAATATGTGCAGACTGAAAAAAAATACAGAAACCCTCCCGAAATTATTTTCTGGGTACAGCCCTGATTTCTTCATTGCGGTAAGACTACAGAAACACGAAATAAGCTGACTATTGTGTAGGCTATGTCCTAAAATTTTCTAATAATGTCATTAATATAAACATCGCATTGTTCTATTGACATCCCGCCTTTTAACTAACCCCATGTAACAGAAAGTGTAATATTTCGTCTGGACATATGCCGTTCATTCTCGGACTTGTGATGCTACTGGTATTTGCATAAAATCCCATTAATTCTCTTTTAATCAGCCACCAGTATCATGCTCATCCAAATGAGATGAATATAACACTTGCAAATGATTAAAACAGGCAGGCTACAAGTGACATAACCTAAAATATACCAAACAAGTCTTTCTTACCTTATCCATTTCTTCTTGAGACCAAGGTTTTTTATGAGTGTTTTTTTCATAATAAATATTAACTTTCTGAAGAAACAACTGCCTTTGTACTTCCACGGTATCTTCCATATCGTATATTGCCACTATTTATTCTTGGAAAGCACACTTATCTCACCACGAGGACAACGCTACCGCTTCTTCATGAAGTGACGGGCGGGACTTTCCGTCAGATAGTGTAAAAAAGAATTACACTATGTGACGGCTAAATTTAGTCATTTCATGAAACCACGCGTCAGATAGTGTAACTATCTCATTTTACATCATATGCCGGCTTTTCATGAAGTGCCTAGGATCTTCATGAAATGACGGATTTCACTATCTGCCTACGACATATACAAATTAAAACAACACAATATAATAAATAAAATTTGAATTCTATTATGGAATATGGTTACTTATCTTAGCGGAGATGTTGGCAGACCTCTGGGCTGTCCACTCTCCACTGATTTGTATACACGTAGGCTACATAATATTCTTGCGTAATTCACAAACCCGTCTAAATAAAACTAACGAGATTCAAACTGCGAATCAAAATACAAACACCAATTGTACGCACTGCAACTTTTATGTACCGTACAGTAGTTAGATACTATTGTACGAGTATATACATTTAAACCTCAACACAGTGATCAGGATCTGAAGATGACCACTTGAAGGTTGAAACGCGTAATCCTAAAAACTGCCCCATTATAACAGTGACCATAATTAATGCATGTATATTTTTCCAGGAGTGTTATTTATTTATTTATTTATTTTTGTACATACAGTACATATGTTACATACATTGTACCCCTCCCAGTCTTTGGGTAAATTCGTGTTGACCGACTGAAGAGCTACATACAACAGTTTGTATTGGCAACACTGGAAAATGGCTTCAAAAATTTACAAAACTACTCGCGTAAATGGCATGGGAAATGTGTATTTAAGTGGAAGGTATCCCTACAATAAAACTAGGCCACTAAAGAGGAAGCCCATATAGTTCGGTTTAATGTAGAACATATGCACAACCAACAACACTGGACATGTAATTATGAACATTTTCAGCCTTCCTTTCTTGAAAGGCAAACTGAATTTGATATCCCATCAGTACATGATGTTGTTGTTGTTTCATTTGAGGGGCTTGAACATCGTGGTCACTTAACCTCGTGTACTTTGGTGAGTGGAATTTTGTCTGATAACCTATGTCACTGAGATGGCTGTATTTAAGGTTCTGTTGATGAATAGGAAGGAAGTGACCGTGGCCTTAAGTTAGGAACCATCCCAGCATTCACCTGGAGTAGAAGTGAGAAACCACGGAAAACCAGGATTGCTATGTTGGAAATCGAACACTTCTGTTCTCAGTTTCACCTCACAAGGCTGATTGCTCCCGGTTCCAACCCTCAGACTAGAATTAAATTTCTTGGTAGAACCGGGAATCTAACCTGGACCTCCGCAAAGAATGCTAGTCACTATGCCGCGAGGCGGTTAACTCACCTTACAGAAACCGAACATCCCCGCACGTGTTCACAGAGAGATGAAGCAGGAAGCTAGACCGGAAAACAGCTAACACGGTCCACACGGTCAAAGAAGTTGTTGTTTCATGCGAGTGGTTTGCACATCGTGGTCATTTATCGCCGTGTACTTGGGTATGTGTAGATTTTATCTCATAACTTGTGTTGTTTTAGTGATTGTATTCGTGTGTGTAAGGATTGGGATGGAGGCGGCCGTGGCCTTACGTTAGGAACCATCTCGCCATTTGCCTGGAGTAGAAGTGGGAAACCCCTTCCAGGATGTCTAAGATGGGAATCGAACCCGGTACTCCGGGGCAACAGCCAAGAATGCCAGCCGCTATACCACGAGGTGGTTCACTGTCAAGAAAAGCACGAACTTCGGATGTGACAGATTTAGCGCCAGCATTGTATGTCTATTTAAGAGAGTCGATCTCTTGACCTTTAGCCGGTGCTCTAACCACTGAGCTATAGGGGGAGGATTTTAATTCTCACAGGCAACGATACGTGTAGCTACGACCTAATAACTTAAAGCCTTCGTTTCTCATCATTCCAGCAGTAAAAATCTAATACGTCTTAGAATGTAGCGGGATCAATCAGGGCATAGGCAGAGGCCATTGTCTAGAGTGTCTCCATATTGTCCACTGGTCTGGGTCAGACATCTTCATTCTCTAACTTCCATCTACTTGGCTTGCGCTAGTTGTGCATTACACGACCTAATAGCTTATTATTATTATTATTATTATTATTATTATTATTATTATTATTATTACTAGCGAACCCGTGCGAGTATTCTCGCATGTGTATAAAACACACGCCCGGATCTAGTGCTAAGCGGCTATACGAGACACAGTTCTGCCAGAGGTTATCGTCTTGTTTATTTGTTTAAAAGCACTTTATAAACAAATAAATATATTTCCGTTGACTCTTTGAAGAAATGCAAGATTTTTTCCTGTACTATTGAGACGATTTGGAATATTTTGGTACTAACCACACCTTCTAGCTCCCTCTGGTTTAGGAGCTAGAGTTTTGTGAAACATACACCTTAGCGTATTATATAGTAGCCCAGTTACAAACATGGCCACCTCCGTTTCTTAATTTTTTTCAGGAGAGGCAAAAAACTGTTTAATACATTTCCCACTTGCCTTCTAAGTTAATATTTTGAATGCAGATTCTCAGCATAATCAGAATCATATTTACATCAATATTTTCATATGATATTCCATAGTTAAGCCGAAAATCACTGTTGGCCATGTTTGTAAGTAAACAATGGAGTTGGCCACTTTTGTAACGTAACTCCAAGATAATGCACTGATTTAACATAGTAAATTGGTCAGTAATACTAAAATGAATAACAGATGCGTTCAGTAAAAATATGAAACTCAGTTTTAATGATGAAAATGTGATTCTTTTATTAATGAGACAAATATAAGAAAGTGGAACTTTCATACATTATACGATAGTTTTTAGTTTTTGAAACTACATAATCACTTCAACAACTTCAAAATCTCCCTCAGTATTCTCAATGAGAATGAGAATGAGACAGCGTCTGCAGGGAAAAAAATTATACCTCTGGCCTGGTGTCATTTTCATCAATAATCTGTTGGAACCATTTGGTTTCCCATTTTTGTTCCACTCCTTTCCACAGTGTTTCTGAAGCAAATTTCTCACATCTTGCATCTTCAATATTTTACTCTGATGCCGGGAATTAGTTCACTAGGATTTACATCTTTCAGTCGTTTACCTTTTTTTCGTAACTGACAAAGATTGCGAAATCTCAAGATTATAGTTGAGTTCCCCACTGACAGAGACTGAATATGACTTCCTTGTAAGCACAAGCCTTTTAAAATTCAGCAATGTTTCTAGGTTTGTGCCGTGTCTTTTGTGGGGTTTCGCCTAGGACACCAATCTGGCTCATCAGCGGGCTCTTGGTGTCCCTGCCCGGGCCCCCACAGGAGTAGCGAACTGCGCGCTACCTTCTTTTTTATGAAGTGCACCTGCGCCTCTTTATTGCGAGAACTAAAAGCTCAACCAGCCATAACCTCCCTATGAAGGCTTTTATTGGGAGGAGTCTGTTCTATATTTTTCTCCATATCACAAAGTAACCTTTCGATGTATGATTAATTCCTTTTACGCTACAATAAAATTATTAACAATTGTTACAAAATTCTAGTACAGCAATCGTTCAAATCACACAATATCAACAACAACAGCCACTGTCTACTACCAGTTCCCACAAATGCCTGTGCCAGTCACGTGATTAAATCGAAGCTTGTGATTGGTCGATGTGGAATTGGTCGATTTTGTTACCAATGCCTTAAGGAGTTGGACATTTCTGTAACTTAGGTTGATTTTCTAATGCTAAATTAACACTGTTATGGCCGTTTTTGATACTAAAGAATCTCACAATTAGATTCCCCATATTCTTTACTATAAGATTCAGCCATAAACCCGATTTTAAAAAATGGAGTTGGCCATGTTTGTAACTACTGTCGACCAAAGTATTATGTGCACTCGAGTTTGAAGGTTGTTTGTGAAGTAACCAACAGACCTACATAAAATACAATAACATCATCATTTTCGTCGTTCTATTTTACGTTAGGTCATGTAGGTTTGGAATTTTTAATATATATTTTAATATTTTTTATCGCAGTTGGAACACAAAAAGTGCACGTTTTTAAGAGTGTTTCAACCATGCGTCACATTTAAGAATTATTATCTCAAAAGCCCGTCATCAGATCGAATCCAAATTTTAACACAATATACATTGGAATGTTGTATAACTGGTTTATTAATTTCACAATTTTTTGTGTCCAAGAAACGAAGTTGTTATCATTTTTGTAAGGTAACTTTTTCTCGGCTCGGGGTGGTTGGAAAATGTAGTTCTTGGTTGCATTGTAATCCTTATACATCGAAACGTTATGCTGTATGACTGTGAAATACGTAAATTAATTCACTTATTTTATATCGGTTTGTATTTCTACAAGGAAATAACACATGTTTCACCAGCTAGCCGCTTGGGGAGCAGCTGTACAGCGTTGCCGAAATGGTGCCCACACGCATCATGGCGCGTCTCGCTCGGTAGTGATGGGCTCCATCTCAGCAACGCTGTACAGCTTTCACCGGAGCGGCTAGCTGGTGAAACATGTGTTATTTCCCTGTAGAAATACAAACAGATATAAAATAAGTGAATTAATTTACGTATTTCACAGTCATACAGCATAACATTTTGATGTATAATGATTACAACGCAACCAAGAACTACATTTTCCAACCACCCTGAACCAAGAAAAAGTTACCTTACAACAATGATAACAACTTTGTTTCTTGGACACAAAAAATTGTGAAATTAATAAACCAGTTATACAACATTCCAATGTATATTGTGTTAAAATTTGGATTCGATCTGATGACGGGCTTTTGAGATAATAATTCTTAAATGTGACGCATGGTTGAAACACGCTTAAAAACGGGCACTTTTTGTGTTCCAACTGCGATAACAAATATAAAAATATAAATTTAAAAATCCAAACCTATATGAACTAACGTAAAATAGAACGACGAAAATGTTGATGGTTTTGGATTTTATGTAGGTCTATTGGTTACTTCACAAACAACCTTCAAACTCGAGTACACATAATACTTAGGTCGACAGTAGGCTACTCTTTTGATTATTATGACTCCGTAGCTCACGCGTAAGGATTCAGCTGTGCACTGTGGGCGAGTACAGGTAGACTGGGAAGGCGGGGCGGGGCAGCTACCTTATTGTCAGGTGAGCTGGCTGACAGCGGTCGACCTACACAGTGTTTGTCTCTCCAGACCACGTTCACACTTGATAAAATGCAAGAATCACAAGGCTCTTTGTTGTACGTCAACATTATTATTTAGCCTGTCCAGCGGCACACTTCGGTGGATACTTGGTAGAATGTCTGCCTCCAGATCCCAAGGTGCGTTCGATTCTCGACCGAGGAAGTCCGATATTTTTATGGGATGAAAAAATCCACGGCTTTGCCTGTCGCATGATGTTAGCTCGCAAAAGATCTCTCGTATCACATTTGATGATTACAAGACAGGATATGTCAGCTACAGGTCGCCCAATAGAGTTCTATAAAAAATATCTGTAAGTTTCAAAACCTAAATACAGTACTTATTTTACGTGTGTGGAGTAATCACGACAGTCAGAACACTTTCTCAAACATTTAGAAATATTCTAATATTAAGAAAGATGTTATTCAGTACAGACTCCATTTCCTTATCTCTAATTGATTAAGACCCAAGGCGGTGAGATCGCCGCACAGGAAGTAAATATACTTATCTGTCCTTCCATAATATTGAAACAGGCCATTAGCCGACATATCCTATGTATTGTGAAATAATTACAACATCAATAGTGTTACTCATTTAAACCAAGAAACACATTGGTAAAGGGTTTCCTTGAAAGGGAAAGTCATAACATGTTGTCACCCGGTCAAAGTGTAGACCACTGTAAGAGTATAAATAAGACATTGTAATCTGTAATCAGTGTCAGTATACGAGCGTCATTATTGTAGCTTGTATGCTGGAGGACTTGACTTAACTTACCTTCTCTTCATTAAATCATCATTTCATCTCTACAAAACTCTTCTTTATTCAGAAGTTATCAGAGTACCATAACAACTGCGAATACAATATGTATCACGTACTTGGAACAACTGAATAATACTATCTTCCTTCGACTTACCAGTTATTTGACGTCTTCTATTGGACTCGGGCTAAGGCTCAGGACCGAACCCAAGATACCTTAATTCGGCAACTTCAAGATTCTAAATTGATTATCATCGCAACCAATCGGCTACGCGACATAATCTGGTGGCAGCGGCTTGGATCAAAAGAAGATTCTTTTTAGGACTTGGTCAAATAACACTAGTCACAACTCTATTTTTCGTCGATCTACATCGAGGTGTCTGATCGTCAACCTCTTCACTGGTCCTTTCCACCTGAGAGACCAGGACATCTTTATTCCTCTAACCGGAGGCCGACGCAGCCCGTCCGCCTTCTGGCGTCGAGAAGACCAAAACTTCCGAACGAGCACCAGTTGGGGTCCTCGAGGGGACGCTGATCAACCCAGCAAGCCTGCAGCTATCCTTCTTCGCGGTGGTGTTCGTCATCGGTGGCAGCTCCGAGGAGTGATCTTCTCCCTTCCATCTTTCAAAGTAAGTCCTCAGCATTGTTGTATCTGGCATTGTTATTAGAGTCTGTTAGAGAGTGCAAGTAAAGTAGAAACTTTAATATGCCTGACAGTATAGTGGGAAGTTCAGCTCCCAGGGAGGAGGAACAAGCGATTCAGTATAGAATTGTCTCTGTAGACACTGCTGTTAAATTATTGAAAACCACCTTCAGTGGAAATCCTAATGAACTACAGGAGTTCATTGATAATGTTGAGAATGCTTATAGCATTCTAAATCCCAGAGATTACTCAACGTTTTTAAAATTCGTACTAGCTCACATTACTGGAGATGCTAAAACTGTTCTCAGTTTTCGCACCATACCAGAAGATTTACAGACATGGGAAACAATTAAAGAGAAACTTGAATTAAATTACTCAGTCCAAAGAACTCTTGATTTCTATGCAAACAAGTTATTTACTAGTAAACAACAACATCAGGAAAATGTAACTCAGTGGGGAAACCGAATTGAGAAAATGACGACAGAATTAAATAAAGCCCTCACTAGGCAGATGATAACTTGGTCGCATGAAATGCAAGACGGAGGAAATAGGACTATTTCTTTGTTAAGTAAATGTTGTTTTATACAAGGAGTAAATAATGAAACAGTTAAAACCATACTTAAAATAAAATCAGAGGATAAACCTTTAAAACAGTTGATTGAAATCGCAGTAGAAGAAGAAAGCGCTAGAAAATCTAGAGATCAGTTCAGGGCATATAATGGAAACTATAGGAGAAATAGTTTTATGGGGCATGGCGGAAGATCCCCGACACAGAATTTGCGAAGTGGAGGTGGCATTAGCACACATTCTGTGAATGCGAAAAAGGAACCAGGAGTGAATGCGTCTTCAATGGTCACCTGTTACCGTTGTCAGAAACCTGGTCACATTTCGAAGGAATGCAGAGGCAAACCTTTTTGTGCGAAATGTAAAAGGAGTGGACATGTAGCTAACGATTGTCGTAGTACTAGCAATCAGGGAAACTAGCAGCTGGACTGTCTAAGCGACCCGGTTACAGTTCAACTTGTCAAATTAATAGCGGTTGCAATCCAAACTCGAACCCAGAAGTAGAAGCTCGTAGGGCTAATGATGTTTTGAAGGCCGTCAGTGCCAATGAGAAGGCCGTTAGTGCCAATGAGAAGGCCGTTAGTGCCAGTTTGAAGGCTGTAAACGCCAGTAGTATTGATGAAAATAATAAGGCCGTGAGCGCCAACGTAAATAAACAAAGTGTGCAGACAAATAACCCGTATATAGTATATGTATTAAACGATCATTTCACAAATGGTTATGGAGAAGCATTAATTGACACAGGATCACAGGTATCCTTGGTTAAAAGAGACAGTTTAATGAATATTAAAATAAAGCCTGTAAATATATCTTTTCAAAGTGTAACTGGTGAAATATTTCCAGTAAGAGGAGTAGTTAATTTGAGTATTAATAATGTAATGGACGAAAAAGAAATGTCATTCTATGTTGTCAACGACTTACCACATGAAGTCGACATGCTAATTGGACAAGACTGGTTAGATAGTCATAATAGTGAAATTAAAATACCTTGGAAGGATAATTTAATAAAATTAAAACCTTTAAGTGAGACAATTGTGCAGTTTCCAACATCGGAACAAGGAACGCGGCATTGTCAAAAGCAAATGATAGGTGAAAATATAATTTGCGCAGATAGCATAGTTCAGTGCGATAAGAATAAATTTTGTTGTTTAATAATTAATTGTAATGAGGAAGAAACTTTAATTGAAAAAGTACCCGAGCTAACAACAATTAGCCTAAAGGAGAAGACTTGCGTATTAAACACGAAGGACAGAAATAATTTACTATTAAGTAAGTTACGTTTTTCACACATAAACGAGAAAGTGAACGAATTAAAACAGATTTGTTTTGAATACAACGACATTTTTCGATTACCAGGTGATCGATTAACAGAAACAAAATCAGCGGTACATTCAATACCAACCCCTTCAGTAATACCAGGCAGGGCAATAACCCTTAAGAATTATAGAATTCCGGAACAACACCAGAAAGAAGTAGATAAACAAGTAGATGAAATGTTAGAACAAAAAATCATTGAACCTAGTAAATCCCCTTGGAATTTTCCTATTCTAGTAGTACCAAAGAAGCTTGATGCCTCAGGTATTAAGAAATGGAGGATTTGCGTCGATTTTAGAAAATTAAACGAAATAACGATAGGAGACAGCTATCCCTTACCTAACATTCAAGATGTATTGGATCAATTAGGTAGAGCAAGATATTTTTCAGCATTAGATTGTGCGAGCGGATATTGGCAAGTGCCAATAGCTCCAGAAGATAAAAGTAAAACAGCTTTTAGCACCCAGAAAGGACATTTTCAGTTCCGAAGAATGCCCTTTGGTTTGAAAACAGCTCCTGCGACATTTCAGAGATTAATGAATACTATTTTGAATGAATTAATAGGATTACGTTGTATGGTATACTTAGATGATGTGATTATTTTTGCCGAAACACTCGAAGAACACCATAGTAGACTTCGACAAGTATTCCAGAAGTTGAGAGAGAATAACATTCAGTTAGAACCAGATAAATGTGAATTTCTAAAGACGGAATTACAATACTTAGGTCACATAGTAACCGCGGATGGAGTAGCTCCAGATCCTATGAAAATTGAGTCTATAGTGGGATTTCCAAATCCAAAAACACAAAAGGACGTTAAATCATTTTTAGGACTCGTAGGCTATTACAGAAAATTTCTATCTCAGTTTAGCAGAATATCTAAACCCCTTAATGATTTATTAAAGAAAGATCAAATTTGGAAATGGGAAGAAGCACAAGAAGAAAGTTTCCGAAAATTAAAAGAACAGATAACGACACCCCCAGTGTTGAAGTTTCCAGACTTTACAAAACCATTTGTATTAACTACAGATGCTAGCAATTATGCGCTAGGCAGTATATTAAGTCAAGGAGAAATTGGAAAAGATCAACCACTAGCGTTCGCAAGTAGAACCTTAAATAAGGCAGAAATAAATTATAGTACAATTGAAAAAGAATGTTTAAGCCTAGTTTGGAGTTGTAAACATTTTAGACCTTATTTACTTGGAAGAAAATTCACAATCGTGACAGATCATAAACCATTACTTTGGATCTTCAATGTGAAAGACCCGAGTTCACGATTAATAAGATGGAGATTATTATTAGAAGAATATCAGTTTGATATAGTCCATAAAGCAGGCGTTAAGAACGTAAATGCTGACGCACTTAGTAGGTACCCTATTGTCAATAGCATTCAACCTGCTATCCAAGAAATATCAGAAGAGCGAAAAACAAAACTATTAAAAGAAATGCATGAATGCCCCATAGGTGGACATCAAGGAGTACAGAGAACATATGAACGGTTAAAATTATATGTCTCTTGGCCCAATATGTTTAAGGACATAGAATCTTATATTCGCAAATGTCCAGTTTGTCAAATAAATAAACAAACACTTCCGAAAGTAAAAGCAGAATTGCAAATAACGGATACACAAGATAGACCATGGAGTAAGATTTATTTGGACATCGTAGGACCATTCCCGATGTCAGAGAAAAATAATAAATATCTTCTAACGTGTCAAGATAATTTAAGTAAATATATAATTGGAATTCCAATTGAAGATATGACAGCAGAAACGATAGCTCACAAATTTGTATTTGAAATAATTTTAAAGTACGGAGTACCAGATCAGTTATTAACTGACTGTGGAACGCAGTTCATGAGTGATTTATTCACAAACTGTTGTAAATTGTTAAAAATTAAGAAACTTAAAACGAGCGTATATCACCCAGAAACTAACGGTAGCTTAGAGAGATCACACAAAGTTTTAGTAGAATATCTAAGATGTTTTGGTAACAAGTTTCAGAATGATTGGGATCAATGGACCCCTTTCGCTTGTTTTACTTATAACACATCACCACATAGTGTTACAAAATTCACACCGTATGAATTATTGTTTGGTAGAAAGGCTAATATACCAGGACAATTACAGCAAAGTCCTCAACCTTTATATAATTATGAGAATTTAGTGTATGACATTAAACAGAAATTCCAAATAGCATGGCAACAAGCGAAAGATAGATTACAAGTAGCTAAAATAAAGCAATGCGATAAAATAAATGAAAATAGAACAGGAAAACAATATGAAGTAGGAGACTTAGTATTGATTTTCAATGAGCAAAGAAGGAAACTAGATCCTTTATGGAAAGGTCCTTATGAAATTAAAGAAGTAAAAGGCACAAATGTAACCTTAATCAGAGTAGGGACAACAGGCAAAAAGATAACACAAACTCACATTAATAGAACAAAACCGTATGTTTCAGATCAATTAGAAACATGACGACGTGGAAGTTACTACTTATTATTTGGTGGTGGACGAGTCAGCTTGCAGAAGCGGAGTCCGAATCGATGGATATTAGTAAAGGTTCACACATTACAGAGATCAAAAGTCAAACAGGTGTTTATTTTGATCACATAGGAGATACATATTTTTATCCCGCAGAATGGAATTTTATAACGTATGTAAACTTAAGACCGGTAAGAATGTTATGGAAAGAAACTAAAGCACGAATGATAAATTTAAATAATATATGTAATAGATTGAAAAATGAGACATGGTTTGCATATACAGATTGCCAACCAAGTGTTCCTTATTTCCAATCGAAAAAGCGAATTGTCGACAGATTAAGAGACATATTAATAGATTTGATGGGAAAAGAATCAAATTCAGATAGGAGAAAGCGAGATGTATTTAATTTTGGAGGTAAAATATTAAAATTCTTATTTGGAATAGCAACGGAAGATGAAGTAGTTACTAACTTCGAACATATAGAATCTATGGAAAAAGACCATAAAGAATTTTTAAGAATAGCTTCAGAACAAATGTCAGTTCTGAAATCTACTATAATTACGATGAATACGACATTAAAAGGTGTAGCAATAAACGAAAAGAAAATTATGGATGTTTTACAAACATTAAGTAAGGATATAAAACAAGAAACTAGGGAGATAAAGAAAGAAATTGATAACAGCCTTGTATTAAATGAATTAATCAAGCAAATTGAACGGGGAATTGAGGAATGTCAACACACATTTGATTTATTAATAAATGTATACTTGCACGCTCAGGATGGTATTTTACAACCACAAATAATTACCATACAGAAAATCGAAGAAACTCTAATGCAACAAACGATGCCAGAGTCGACAATGTTACCACCCTTCTCATCATCCGAACTCCTTTCATTAATCCAACCCACAATTTATACACAAGGACCATATTTGGTCTACTCTGTCAAAATACCTTTGGTATTAGAAAATAAATTTAAATTACACAAAGTAATACCTTTTCCAGTCATCATGAAATCCAACATGACGACAAAAGTGCTAAATGTCAAAAAAGAGTATATTTTTGTGGATGCTCTAAATGAAAAATATGGGTATATGACCCAGTATGAATTGGATAAATGTGTTAAACCCAATCAGAAAAACTATGTATGTAAAGAAAGAAATCCAATTGTTAATTATATTCCCAATATGGAATGTGTACCCACCTTGTTACATCCTAACACTCTTCAAATACCAGAAGTGTGTACTTTCAACTATTTACCCTTAAGACAGGTAATGTGGTTACCACTTCACAATAGCAATTCATGGCTATTTGTAGCACCTAAACTAGAACTTTTTACGACTGTATGTCAAAATGGAGAAAAATACTCTAGCAGATTGCTAGGCAGAGGTATAATTAATCTAAGAAAAGATTGTAAGGGTTTAAGTAGCAAAACTACTTTATTCCCATTTTCACAACATGAAACAAATTTAACGAAAGATGACATCTTTCCATTCATTGATATTGATGTTGATTGTTGTTTAACTCTTCCAGAACAGGAAAATATAAAAGATGCTCCTTTGAACCTCCCATTATCAAATATTGTGTCATCCTTAAGTGATTTAGAAATGGCTAGTTATAAAATAGACGAAGTGAGTAAATTCATAAAAGAACAAGAAATCAGAGAAGAACAAAGAACATATTCTTGGAAAAGAATTGGTACATCATGGTATACTTATGTATTATCATTGTTATTATTTATGTTAATTTGGCTTTGTGGATGTTGCTGCTGTTCTTGCTGTCGCAAGTTAAGCTTTTCGTTATTTAATCTATGTTCTCCTAAAAAATGTTGGAGAGAATCAAAACAATTTTGTACTAGAATTGAGATTAAGAATAGTCCAGTAAACCAAATTAATCTTTCACTAGAAAGCATTCCACAAGTCAAAGTAGAACAACAAAGTCTAATGGGAACACCCCAAATTAAGAATGAAAGATCGAACTCAGTTCAATCATTGCCTTCAGCACCAGAGCTAATAGAATTAGTGGCACATGTTAAAACAGAAATGGAATCTGATCAACAATTAAGAAGATCAAGTAGATTAAAGAAAAGAGAATTATGGTCAATGTACAAAAATTGAAGTTCTTAACAAACTGTAATTTTTGTCTAGAAGAGGGGAAGTGTGGAGTAATCACGACAGTCAGAACACTTTCTCAAACATTTAGAAATATTCTAATATTAAGAAAGATGTTATTCAGTACAGACTCCATTTCCTTATCTCTAATTGATTAAGACCCAAGGCGGTGAGATCGCCGCACAGGAAGTAAATATACTTATCTGTCCTTCCATAATATTGAAACAGGCCATTAGCCGACATATCCTATGTATTGTGAAATAATTACAACATCAATAGTGTTACTCATTTAAACCAAGAAACACATTGGTAAAGGGTTTCCTTGAAAGGGAAAGTCATAACATGTTGTCACCCGGTCAAAGTGTAGACCACTGTAAGAGTATAAATAAGACATTGTAATCTGTAATCAGTGTCAGTATACGAGCGTCATTATTGTAGCTTGTATGCTGGAGGACTTGACTTAACTTACCTTCTCTTCATTAAATCATCATTTCATCTCTACAAAACTCTTCTTTATTCAGAAGTTATCAGAGTACCATAACAACTGCGAATACAATATGTATCACGTACTTGGAACAACTGAATAATACTATCTTCCTTCGACTTACCAGTTATTTGACGTCTTCTATTGGACTCGGGCTAAGGCTCAGGTCCGAACCCAAGATACCTTAATTCGGCAACTTCAAGATTCTAAATTGATTATCATCGCAACCAATCGGCTACGCGACACGTGGTCTACCAATACATTTCCAGACGTAAAGTGTTGTTTCCCAGCGAGTGCATAAAGGTGACTTCATTTGTCTACCTGAGAAACAAAACCATATTTGTAAAGATATTGTCGAGATAAAACAGGTTTGGGGGAGGGATCAAATGTTTCGCTAGCTGCTTGTAAGACAGTGGGTTGCGCCGTTTATGATGTGTAACATCTTTCCACTCGGTTGCTGGATAGTTTTGTGGGAGTGATTTTTAAAATTGGGGACGGAAGTGGATGGAACGATCGAGCTGGCTGTGGTGGATCGAACGGAAGTATGCACTGCCCGCTCGATCGATCGAACGGAAGTGCACTAGTTGGCAGTGGTGGAAAACGGAAGTATGCACTGCCCGCTCGATCAATCGAACGGAAGTGTACTAACTAGCAGTGGTGGAAAACGGAAGTATGCTCTGTCCGCTCGATCGATCGAACAGAAGTGTACTAGCGGGCAGTGGTGGAACGAACGGAAGTATAAGATGCACTGCCAACTCGATCGATCGATCCAGCGGGCAGTGGTAAGACCCAGCTGGCAGTGGTACGAGAAACAATGAGGGCGCGGTGTTGGAAATTGATAACATGACGTACTCTCGACCATGTGGAATGTATAATGACATACTGAACGGAAAACGCTCATGCGAACTCTGCTGTCAAGTGATTGAAACAAATGACATGGTACATGTTCGAAGTCTTCGTATCAGTATTTAAATGGTAAAATGCCTTAATACCAAACATTGTAAGTAGTCGGCATTGCCGGTATTATGTTTCTGCACAATGGCTATTCAAATATTAACCCACATAACGGTTATGCAGTCATCAATATAATATAATCGTTGTGGTTATACGAGAATTGAGCAAGCCTTCATGAACTGAGCCGTTGAAAGCCCAAGTGGTGTAACTTCTCCCGGAATAACAGGCAAGTCTAACCTTTGTGGCGGACAGACGCAATGCTCACTTCCAATGCTTCTCATACACTGGCCCTGAGCTACATATGCCTGCTTGCCATAAGGTTTAGACTTCCCTGTAATTCCGAGAGGTGTTACACCACTTGGGCTCTCAGCGGCTCATCTATTACTGAATACATTCTCTTTACTCACAAGAGGGCCTATTCATAAGGCATTTTAAACTCAATTTCACGCAGGAACATTATCGAAACAAGTAAAATATGAATGAAACTTAATTCCGTAATGCAGTATTATTGGAACGTGGAAATAAAATACCATCTTGTGTACAATATCTGCGTAGTCGAAATAGGCGTGGGGTTAGCGCATATGACGGTGAATCTAGATAACTCGGGTTCGATTCCCGGAAGTGTAGATATTTTTGCTATCAGATTATCATTTTAAACGATATTTATCATATCACTATGACTCATTTTAACAGAATCCATATGAAATTACGTGTTGGTCTGTGAATCAAGAGGACCTGTTTATAAGGAATTTAAGGTTATGCGCGGTGTCGCGTCTATTAATCTAGTTGATCCATATCGTATTCTTTATTTAGGCTAGTGCTGATGGAATCTACAAATCATATAATAAAATGAGTTCCGTATTATAAACTACAATATCTGTAAAACACTCCCTCTTACAATAGATTAATATTTGTGCCAATAATAGTATAAAATACCGGTGTATCAACAATTTCACGTGAGGTTTCTTCTATGTCAGATGTAACACATCATATGCGACTACTGTAAGGCTCGTTTTTTTTGTACTTCCATCTGGCAGATGATCATGAATTCAACATTGCCTCAAAATTATTTTTAGTTCATTATTTTTTAAACAGTTCAAACTAATCATTGTTATGGAAAAAGAAATCCGTCCATTTTTTCAAGATGAATATTTTGTTCATTCTAGGGGGGGGGGGGGGGGGGGATGAAGGGTCATTGACCAGAAAAGTGCAATAAAATTGCACCAAACTTGAGGAATGTATATATTAGGATATATTGCACTGACCTTTGTTTTTGACCACCCAGTACTGAAACTTAAATTAATAATGCGTCATATTCATTGTTAGTAGGTGGTTACATTCATAACCATCTGTCAATTGGAAGCACAATCAATTTAGGAATCTCTGTTTCGCGGGCTTATAGGTCGTGTTCCAAGGACATTTTGTCGTCCTGACGTTTCGCTGAATACTGCGTTCAGCATGTTCACAGGTAACATAAAGCGAGGTAAAACAAGTAAACAAAAGATATATAAATAGTCAACAACCCACACATAGAGGCTACCATAGCAACGGCGTACCACATAAAAGTAATGCATCAAGGACAGGGCTGCTCGTCTGTTGCATCTTCTCGTCTACGATGGTCAATAAGGGCAGGCTTGAGGGGATTAAGGACTGGAAGCCAAGCTCTGTTCACACGTTCTGCTTCCTCCTTAAGATTGAAGCTGTTAGTATGCTTCAGGATTTCAATGGCCTCCCTTTGTAGCCTGGCATGATAAGACACCGTGGTGGACAGAACTTCGGTGTCTCCATATCTTATATCGTGACCTGCAAGTAGCGAGTGTGCTGCTACAGTGGATTTATCTGTTTGTCCCAGCCGGCTGTGTCGTTCGTGCTCCTTGAGGCGAGTGGCAATACTTCTTTTCGTTGTTCCAATTCCTATTTCAACGCCGGTCGTGAAAGTCTACATTTTTACACAATCAATTTAATTTTGAAATGTGTGCAATAAATGGTGTAAAATAAGTCATTGTCACAGCTTAAGGAGGATTCAGGGGCTCCATGTTGGCTGCTCTTGTCGGGGCTTCCTCACATCCCCTGCAATACGACACATCGTATTTCAACATCATTGTCGTTATATAAGGTGCTTTCAAAAAGTAATGAGCCGGAGGCTGGAATGCGCAAACCGGTGACAACATCGGCTAATCGTGGCGTGTGTAACGAGGTGTGGGTCCGACCAGAGCGTGGAAGCGTCGGAAGTGTGCACACTATCATGAAGGAACGACTGCACTTGCGCAAAGTGTGTGCCCAATGTGTGCCCCACAGTCTTCAACCACACCAGGAAGCATGTCGCTAGAGGGCACGCGTGCACGTCACGTGACGATACAAAGCGAGCAGAAGCATGCATCAATCGTCCAACGCTGCTAGTTGCATTGCAAACAGTGACATGGAGGCGTCAAACGAAGAGCAAAGAGGTGTTGTTTGGTTTCTGACAGCGGAAGGAGTAGGGGGAACGGACATTCATCGCCGAATGTCACAAGTGTACGGCGAACAGTGCATGTCCCTTGCAAGAGTCAAGGCGTAGCACAAGTGCTTCAGGAAAGGACGGGTGTCGTTAGCCGATGATGCCCGATCTGGGGCACCCCCCTGCATTACCGATGACAACGTCCAGCTGGTTGATGCACTCATTACCCAGGACCGCCGAGTGACAGTAAACGCCATAGCCGCCGTGGTCGGATTGAGCGTCGGAAGTGTGCACACCATCATGAAGGAACGACTGCACTTGCGCAAAGTGTGTGCCCAATGGGTGCCCCACAGTCTTCAAGCACACCATGAAGCATGTCGAATGGCCCACTGTCTTGGTCATCTGCAGCGCTATGCGAGGGAAGGTAATTTGTTTCCTGGCACGAGTGGTGGCTGGAGATGAGTCATGGTGTCATCACTTCGAACCAGAATCCAAACGACAAAGCCTCCAGTGGAAGCATCCAGGGTCACCACCACCCAAAAAGAGGTAAGGCCATCCACACGAGTGCAGGAAAGGTAATGCTGACGTTCTTCTTTGACCAAGATGGCCCCCTTCTGATACACTTCATTCCGCACGGGACAACAGTGAATGCCCAGCGTTACTCGCAAACCTTGACCACCTTTCTCCAAGCGATCAAAACAAAACGACCAGGCAATCTCACCCGTGGGGTCTTTCTGCTCCACGACAATGCACGACCTCATACGGCCAACACAGTCGCGGCACTCCTGCAGAAATTCAAATGGGAGGTTCTCGGCCACCCTCCATACAGTCCAGATCTCTCTCCCTGTGATTACGCCATGTTTGGTCCCCTGAGAAGGGCTCTGCGGGGCTAACGATTCACCTCGGACGCCGACGACCAGCTGTACGTGAGGAACTTGTTCACATCGCAGCCTAGGGAATTTTATGAGACAGCCATTCACCTCCTCGTGTCACAGTGGGACAAGTGCCTCAACAGCCAGGGCCAATACTTCTAACATACAGGTACTGGTTTCTGTAATTATGCCTCCGGCTCGTTACTTTTTGAACGCACCTTATACTTTAGCCTCGCACAACAGTTCTGGCAGAAGCTATCGTCTTGTTTATTTGTTTATAAACAAATAGTAGATATTTATATAATCAGTGTACAATTCATCACTGCTCCGGGTAATTCTCTTTTTTTAATGCTCATTTGCTACGATAGGTTACTTGTGGTCGCCCGAAAAGGGATCTACAGTAATGAAATAATATAATATAATAATAATAATAATAATAATCATAATAATAATAATGTCTGGCAAAAAAGACCAACAGAAGAATTATACAAAATCTATCTGAATCTATCACGACACTCATCAAAAAACGCAGAGTGAAGTTGTTTACACATATCGCCAGAATGAACGACACCAGACGGATTAGAAGAATATTCAACTTTATTTCTACGTCAAAATTGGTTACCTCTTGGTACAAAGAAACTATGGAAGACTTACAACAATTACATATCACCATAGAAGGCATGCACGACCGCAGCATTTGTAGAGAAAAAATCAGAAACCAGAAGTTTGAATTTAGATCAGAACCCAAAAGAAATAGACGTAACTGGACAGATGAAGAAGAAGGCACACAGTAAACGGATGAAAGGTCTACGGGAAGATATAAAGAAGAAAAGAGCCACTACCAAAAGCTACATTTTTTGTGTTTTTAGCGCTCTCCTTAAAGGGTATTGAAAGCAAATAATCATAATAATAATAATAATAATTTCAGGAAATAGAGACATGAGTTGAAGTGAAGACAGAAGAATTGAAAGGAGAGCAACTACATGGGGCCCACGCTTACCAAGGAACGTGAAGGAACTCTCAAATCTGTGGCTGAAGACGGGACTTGGTTTTCAGGGAGGATGGGCTTCATGGTGGTTATTCAAGGCAGTGCCATCCCTACAGGAACTACTGGAAACACAGTCTCAAAGAGAGCAATATGGATGATAAATGTCGATATGGGAGTCTTTGTGAAACAGTATAGGATATTGTGGGTGGCTGCACAGCTATCAATAATATTACTTGAGTTGATATGTTATATGAGGCTGTGTCCCAATAGTACAATTTCAGCCGTAGTGAACTAGAGTGTCGACTACTTTGCCGGATGTGACGTCAGAAGTCGTGATCCAATACTGCTTAGCACATAGCAATCAAGTCTGTAGCAGCTAGTGAACGAAAGTGCTTGCTAGATTGGCCGACTTGTCGACTTGTACAAGGAAGTTATAGAAATTGTAGCTTATCGGAATTGTAGGTTATGTAAATTGTAGGTTGTCTTTGACTTTAATCCAGTTTATGCTTGGCCTATATTCTTTGCCAAATTCAACGCTTCAAACCACAACCCACGAGGGAAGCATAATATCTTGTTCTGTTGTGATAATTATTTTCACGCGAATATGTTGTTTGGTTCTGTGGTAATCACGACTGAGAATTGCAACGACAACTCGGTTCATGGTCTCCAGCGCACAATAAGGGCCTCGCCTCAAATTGTCAATTTGCCCTTCTTCTCTTCCTCCTGAACTGTATTCTCTTAAACAGCCAAACACAAACCATAATTAGGGCTCGGCTAAAAAGTTATCTTCTTGGCGCATCCATGAATGTATCGTTCAGGTATTGTTTATTTAAAACAGCTGATGAAAGCGCAAAGAGCTTACAAGGAGCAGCAGATCACCGCCATCTTGAGTGTTGGTTTGGTTGGTACCAACATGTTATTAGTCCAGTGCGTTTCAGAACACAAGTCTATGAAGGAGGCTGTGATCAAGCAGACATGTCCAAATCTCCGTAGTGCATAGCACATAGCACATAGTAGCTAGCAGCTAGTCAATAGCAGACAACTTGAGTATTGGGACACAGCCTAAGTGTGACACACGTATGTGTTGAGTGTTGAGGAATGATTTCTAAAAGCTATATTGCAACCGCGAAGTAGTGTCCACAGACAGTGAAATTCCAGCACAATTCCTCGACAAGAGACAGAAGACATATTTTGATACATGTTATTATGTCACTGGAATAGAATACAATCTTCAATCCTCTTATGTACAGAAAGTAACAAAATTCTAACCTAGTTGAGGAAATAAGAGCCACGAGGAAGCTGAGACGTGTAGATATCAAGTCTAACACATCGCCAAATGGCATTTCTCCTTAGACCCTCAAGTGCCAACTCGAGCTTCAACACATAAAGCTATCGTTGCGTAGCAGCTAGCATTCTTGGCTGTCCCGGCTCTGCCGAGAAATATAATTCTGGTCTGAGGGTTGTAACCTGTGTACACTCAGCCTCGTGAGGCAAAACTGAGATGAGGCGGGTTCAATTCCTATCTCAGCCATTCTGGAGTGGTTTTCCGTGGTCTCCCACTTCTACTCCAGGCAAATGCCGGAATGGTACCTAACTTAGGGCCACGGTCGCTTCCTACCCAAACCCTACCTCGATTACAAATGCACACGCTAGTAGACTACAGACATCACAGTGATACAGGTTATCAGACAATTTCTACTCACACCCAAGTACATGGGGCTACGTGACAACGATGATGCAAAGCCCCTAAATAATCAACAAAATAAAGCTGTCATCCGGAGAAATGCCACATTGTTCAGAAATTCATGAACTTCAACTGAAATATCTAGGTTGTTTGATGAATTATCCACACCCAAAAGATACGGCCGACACTTTAGTCGAGAAACTTTTTCTATGCGTCGAACGTTTGGCTGATCTCTGGGCAAGTGTTTCCTGAAACAGAAGGATTTATGTTGGCTATTCAGGACCAGGTTGTCCCCACGAGGAACTGCATAAAGTCCATCATCAAGGATGCATCTGTACAAGATGACCAATGCAGATACGGTTGCCCAGCATCGGAGACTGTTCAGCATATTATTTCAGGTTGTCGCCATTTCGCAGGGACAGAATATAGGAAATTGTTTTATTGTCAAGATAGTACATCAAGAACTGTATATACACCTTCAACTGCTGAGCCAAGAGAAAGTGCCGTACTATAAATATGTCCCTGAAAGTGTACTGGAAAATCACAACTTTACCTTGTACTGGGATCGTACTGTATTGACAGATCAGTCAACTGTGCACAACAGACCTGATCTGGTCCTTGTTGACAAATGCATGAAGTACACCACCTTCATAGATGTGGCAATCCCAAACAGTGGCAACATGCTAAGAAAACGTGTTGAAAAGCTGACAAAGTATAAAGAGCTTCCAGAACTGGTAAGGAAGCAATGGCACAAGTCAGGACAGTTCCTATAATCATCTCCAGCACTGGCGTGATTCCGACCAACTTAAAGGAATCTCTCACAGAGTTGAAATTAGACCCAGACCTCTTTAAGGTTATTCAGAAGACAGTCATACTTTCGTCGTGTCGCATAGTGAGGCTGTTCTTGGCTAATCTAGTCTGAAGGAGTGAGGGAAAAGTGTAATGCTACTACAGAGTGCAGCCTCCGAGAATTTGCTCCTTATAATCTATATCTGCAAATATGCTGAGAATGTGTAAGGGCATGCGCAAAATAAATACAAAATATACGAGCCTTACAGTAGTCGCAAATGATGTGTAACATGTTATCCTACTATGAAATTGATATGAAATGTATGTGAAGTCATCTGGCATGTTATCCTACTCCTAGACTACACAGCTTGAACATTCTTAAAATGTCATTTACGCTCCGTTTTCATACTGGTACAATGATGAATGTATAGATTGAATTGGAGATATGCTACTGTCACACTTGTTTGAACAAACATCACCTATTATATTGTAAATTAAGAGGTGGAATGAAACCATAGTCTCTAGCCTATCTATAGACTACTAGAAATAATGTTCAATACAATCAAATATCCCAACTACTGCTTGGTGCAAACTATTGTAATTAAAATTAGATAAATCGTAATTTCATGTAGATTCTGTTAAAATGACGCATAATGTGATGATAGATATCGTTTAAATCGATAATCTGGTAGCAAAAACATTTTCTGGGACTGGGGTTCGAACCCGAGACCTCATGATTTGCAGACCAAGGGACTAGCCACACAGCTATTACAAACACAGACATTCAGAGAACAAGACAGTTACTTATTTTCACGTGCCGGTAATAATGTGTAAGTAATTTTTTATGCTCCATTAATATTTTGCTTTTTTTTCGATAATGTTCCTGCGTGGAATTGAGTTTTAAATTAGTTATGAATACGCGTACTTGACAGTAAAGGGAATTCCTATGAAAGGCTAGCCCAGTTCCCGTATTAAAAAGTCGATATATATTATATTGATCACTGCTTTACCGCAATGTGGGTTAATATCTGAATAGCCATTTTGCAGAAACATAATACCGGCTTTTCCGACTAGTTACAATGTTTCATCATTAAAGCATATCATATTTAAATACTGATACGAAGATTTTGAACATGTGGTTTGCGTTTCAATCAGTTGACACCAGAGTTCGCATGAGCGTTTACCGTTCAGTATGAAAGTGTTGATCCTAATTTACTCGGGGAATAACCATAACTTTTATCCAGAGATTGGAAAAGACACTCTTAATAAATCATAATTGTTTTCAGAAAATATGATATAATTAATATTTTTACACCAAAGAACGACAACTTAAAGATGATTTACTGTAGGAATATTCTTAATGGCACCTTCAAACCATATGTGATATAGGCTACATTCCACATGGCCGGCAGTGCGTCATGGTACCAATCTCCAACACTGCGCGCTCATTGTTTCCTCCTACCACTGCTAGTTGGATCGCATCCCTCCTAGATACTAAAGCAGGCTAAAGCAGCCAGGAGGGATGCGATCCAGCTAGCAGTGCGTCTTACACACTTCCGTCCGATCCACTTCCGTCCCATTTTTCAAAATCACTCCCTCAAAACCGGGTGAGTTTGCCGTGGTCGTTACGGCATGACTGCTGGCAGTCGCTCACATCCGGGAGGCGAGGAGGTTCGAATCCCCCCGCCAGCAACCTTGAAGATGGTCTTCAGTGGTTTCCCATCTTCCTTCCAGGCAAATGCCGGGGTTGGTCCCTAACTATAGGCCACAGCCGCTACCTTCCTACTCCTCGTCCTTACATCCAAACTTTCCTCCCCAACGGTACATGTAGCTCACCCATTGGGTGTCAGTCTCAGAGCAGCTACAGCACTGGCGAGCCGAACATGTCCTCGGACACTCCTGGCACTAAATGCCATACGCAAAAAAAAAAAAAAACCTCCCTCAATCATATCCAGTAACCGGATGGAAAGATGTTTGAACACGTCAGTAATAATTGTATGTTTCAATGGAAACCCTTTCAGTCATTACCCTTGATGGGAATACAACAAACAACTCCCATATTGTGCTTAGTGTGTGAATCGTTCAACAGAAATGTTCACCGCGTGTTTGTCATCCAGTCATAAGATGAAACAAGGAAATGCTGTGGTTAATATTAGCAGTTTAACGAGCAATACAGTGAGCTGCACGTGCCTACATCGCCCACTCGCCGCAAGCAGCATACAACGTGTAGTGGACATTCACTCAAGGGTACCTTGAGAAGTTGACTCACCCGACCGATCTGATTGCTCTTCAAGTGACAGGCCGCAGGCTTATACCTAGGTAGTGTTTCATCCAGGTGGAGGAGGGGCATATCGCCCAGAGGTCTCCTCGGTACCTCGAGAGATTTCAGGAAATAGTCTACGGTACATGAGATGCACCAAACAAACTAAAAGTGCTCTTGCAACAAATTAAAACAAGATGTTCAGTAAAGGACATATATAGCCTACGGAATGCCTGGGTATAGTTATAACTCATAGTCATTTTCAAGGAGTTTCGGCCTAATTGAATATTGGTTGTAGTAGCTTGTTGAAATACAAGTGCTATATTATACGTTGATTGATTGAACCCTCACCTGAATTATAAATACACACACTAATATAGCCATCACAATAACACAGGTTATCAGACAAAATCAACACTCACCCAAGTACATGGGGCTAATTGACCATGATGTCCAAGCCTCTCAAATAAAACAACAACTTCCTACCCAAATCCTTCTTCGATTGAAAGTAAACACACTAGTACAGACATCACAGTGACACAGGTTATCAGAAAGCTTCTACGCACACCCATGTACGGCTACTGACCATGATGCCGCTAAGCCCCTAAAGAATCAACAACAACAACAGACTCCACCGCGGATCAAGGACAGCGATTTCGCTGTAGTCGAGTGTTGAAATATGTTGTAATATTTTCGATTGCAAATACACACTAAGTGTCGCCTCCGTAGCGTAGCGGTCAGCATGGTTATCTGCCACCCCGGAGGTCCTGGGTTCGATTCCCGGCTCTGCCACGAAATTTGAAAAGTGGTATGAGGACTGGAACGGGGTCTACTCAGCCTCGGGTGGTCCAAATGAGTAGAGGGGGTTCGATTCCCACCTCAGACATCCTCGAAGTGGTTTTCCGTGGTTTCCCACTTCGTCTTCGAGCAAATGCCGGGATGGTACTGCCCCCGTAAATTGAATTATATTGAGACCACGATGGCTGTATTGGCAAATATGAATAAAGTTATGGATGTCATAGTTGTGACGTGTATATTCATGACGTAGGCACGGATGACGCAGACTTCATGCAAGTAGGCTGGTTGAGCTGAGATTCTTGGTGACGTCATGAGTTTGTTCGAGAAAGATCTGAAATTTACGACGCAGTCGCAGGAAACAAGGTATTGTGCTAAGGAAGAAGTTACGCTATTGGAGGAGAGACTCGAACCAATGAACGATAGTTTGGAAGGAAGACGGAGATTGCTGAAACTACGATATTTAATTACTTTTGGCATGCAGATTTGTGGAAATCTATTTTCAGTTATGGCATTGATTTGGAATTTTGAAGAAATTAATTTTGAGTTTTTGAAATTTGAAAATCCGTCAAGTATAGCCAAAGTTAAAACTTCTAGCAATGACGGAGGAACGAACTATGGAAGGGATGGATACGCCCCTTAAGAAGTTGATAAAAGGTCGTGCACAGGATAGAGGAGCTCTCATATCTCTCATACCGCTGATACCGCATATATATTTCTGATGTCAGATAGTCATTGTCGAGTGAATAAGTGAAGCAAGTTGTCTTTAGCGTGTGGTTAAAGCCCGGCGCATCGAACGAACACGGAGCAGTTCCATTTTACGCTGTTCGAAACTAGGTGAAGTTGTAACGCTCACATTAACGTTTCTACGAGATAAGATATAAAGAGTTAACTTCTGCCTTTATTATAATTCAATTGGGCAGTACAACATTGAGGTGTGTAGAACATTTGAACAATTTCACAGTTATACTTTGAAAGATATTGACACTTTAAGGCTGCAGACAAAAGTGATTTTCTCGCCACCTGAGAAGCACTTTTAAAATTCTACATTATACACTACGGCTGACACGTGCATCGCAACCGTGATATTGGAGCATACGTTTGGTGTTACAACGATACATTCTATTATGGAACATTATAATCTTGCAGTGCTTTCAATGATTATAACAGAAGTTGAGATGGAAGGCTAAGGCTTTAATGCAATTGGGACATATATCGATGGAGTGAAGTAACAGCATGGAACTTCGTTAATCGTCATTCTACAAAAGCGAGCATGTAGTGAACATCCAACTACACTCATGCATCGTGAATCCAGCGCTGAATTATATCAAATGACTGGAAATATCATCATACTCCACAATTATGAATATTTCTGCGGAAATAACTGCAATAAACTTCATGGCGATTTGCGACCAGAACTTCAGGGAACTTTCAAGAGAGGCCAGGGAGGACCCGGCTCACAAAGAAGAATTTTGCCAGAAGGATGTCTTTCGGATACATGGAGCAGTGCAATTTCCGGAGAAGGAAGCAGTTCGATTCTCCGAGGACGCTGATTCCAGGTTCGAGGTCGGAGCACATCTTCACGCTGGTGAAATGGAACCAACAGCAGTTTTCTTTGAAAACTTTCCTCTAGAACTTCAATCAACAGATAAGGTAGTCGTGAACGTTTCTTGTATTATTTGAGTCATGTAGCGATATCTGAGCAACCATTTTCCCATTATTTTTTTTTGTCCTATCTTTTGCCCCATTTTCTTGATTAACATTTCTGTACTCAGTACACTTCGATGATTTATGCCTTTTTCTACGATTTGTTGAGACATTGTTATGTCATTGGCATACTTAAATAATTTTGGATCAGTTGAGACTGATAATTTATATTCTTTCAGTAATTTGCATATTTTTGTAGTCACGATTTGACTGTAAAGTTAACGATTTGCTATGGCAGATTTGAATTCAGACAGCGTGTCATTTTATTAAAGTAATTCTATTCAGTAAATTACTTTGACCAATTTTCTGTCATCCTCAAGAAAGAAGAATAATTAAATGATTTTAGAGCGTTAAAATCTAATACGTTATCGACGATCTTTGAAATACTAGTCGTCTTATGAACATGATTGCAACATAGACATTTATCATTGCATTATAGACAATTTTATGAAATATGAACTTTGATTACGATTTATTGAATACACTATTGTAATGAACATTTGATAGGAATTTTTCCCAATTATAGATTGGAACAATAATGTTTGCATTCCACAATCTAATTGTATTCTATTCGACTATTTATGCAGTTTAGATGAACTTTGATTGAAGATAGTATTTTTATACTGCGTTACTTTGAAGATATTAATCTCAATTTTGATAGACCAGGGAGGAGTGTCTAATCGTATTTGCTATTAAATTTATTTGTGATTGGCAAATTTTTACTTCATATCGATTCATGAATGAAACCCACGAAGGTTAAATAATAACAGTCATTAATACAATTGATGAATATAAGAATTTTTGAAGAGGAACAATGGATGTATACTCGTTAGTTCAGTGGACCTGTAAAAGTCGCTGATGAGTAATGCCCTTGAATAATGAAGGAGGTTCCCACAGTAATAAATGAAGTTGTTGAATTTATGAGTGGAGGTTTTTGTATGTAATTTGGATGATTTTGATGCCATATATATATGAAGATATATGATGAATTCTGGGCCTATTGTTGAGCAATTTTGTGCGTTTTGAGCGAAGTATTTTTTCGCTGAATGTATTGTTCTGGTTCTTTGAAAGTTATTCATGTGAAGATACTGTTAAAGTTAACAAGAGTGTTAAATAATTTGAGATGAAGATTTTGAATGGAGGTTACCGTCACAAATATTAATAATAATTATTAAACCTTATTAAACCTGAATTTGACATTTAAATATAACTAACCTTCATTGGTCGATTGTATCATCACGATTTGAGTAATTATCAACCGGATAAACGTGTGGTTTAATGTATTTCTTGTATAAATAATATAAACAATATAATATTGTAAATAATTGTGTAAATATCTTTGATAACAATTTGTAATGAAAGGGATTAATAGAGGCGTGTATAAAATTTTCAATTGTCGTTTGACATTGTTATAAACAATGTATTATTGTTATAAATAATTAATGAATTTGTTATTAACATTTGGAGTTTTGTTATTATACTCTAAACAACGCTAATTAAACAAGTGGATTGAACAATTAATCATGATTTGGGATTGTTGGAGTAATCCACTGGTGTTTGAATGGAGCATTTAAAACATTTGCGTGATAATATTTCAGTTGAGAAGTGGACATTTAACGTGTTTGAAAGGAGAGCTAAGCTCTGATGTAACTCGCTTATGCTAGGGTTGAACGGACAGGTGAGTCCACTTTGACGATGCAGGTGCATTGCAGCTGGCCCAGACAACTGTATGATAGAGGCAAAGGACGTTTACATAATAGCCTTGTGGCTATAAATAAAATATGAAGTATATAAACACGCAAAACAATTGCTATATGTGTCTCGTCCCAAATCCCGTTTCCATTCCAAGTGCATTATTATTTTTACGTTATTTTGAGCTTGAGAAAGCTGAAACATTGTATGTAGAGTATACAAGTCCGACAGGAGGACATGGTTATGTGGTCGATGGCTTCTGATTGCCACGTGGATTTTGTTGTTTTATTTTTGTTAATTCATTCTTTTTGTGAAATAAATTATTGTGCAGTTTAAAGTTTCTCGTCTTCGTTTTGGTTCATTTTAAATATCATGGTGGAGGTTATTGTGTGGGCACGCTTTAAGTGATCCAGTTGACAACCCAGTCCCCGAGATAAATTTAAGAGGTAAGTAAAGGTAAGTATGAACCCCCGTATATTTTGGTGTGTTCCACAATAATTTTCTTGTTAACTATTGTGCTCTAATCTCGATAGTATCTGTCAGTGCCATTTTCATTGATGTAGCTGTGCCGGTGCGTTTGATTATTGGCAATCCGATTGAGGGGGCGGATATCTGACAGCCTACTATCCGGATAACGGGGACAGTAGGATTGGCACCCCAAAAACGTGGGGCACGATCAGCAAAACATTGGATTACCAAGTTATTGCAGTAGAATTGGCACCGCAATTTTTGTGGAGTGTTCGAATAACATTGGATTACCAAGTTATCGATGTCAAAGGGATTGTGAAGACTCAAATAAAGAGGTTGATTCTTTGTTAGATGTCTTAGCCAATTGTAGAATTTGAGAGTGTGATTATATAGGGATAAAATGTTGTGTTGTATTAGGAAAATTACACTCAGAAAAGATCAGAGCTTATACAACTTGAGAGAGGTTAAATAGGCTGGAAACTTAGAAAAATCGCCTATGATCTGGAATCTTATTTTATTTGACCGGCTTATGACATGTGTAGTCATATTAAAGATAAAATTAAACTATTTGGATTGTAAATGTAAATTATTTGTGTTAGGATATTTTAAAATGATCCAGAGAAATTTGAACATGTGCTTGAGTTTATTTCAACATGAAGTGTCTACGAAGGTTAATTATAAGGTAATTATAAGTTAGATTTAAGACAGAAAATTGCTCAAAACTTATATATGGTGAAAAATGTTGCTCAGATGTTGTTATTTTGCTCTGTTTGATGTATGTCCCTAAAGCAGTTTATTATTGAAATATTATTGAAATGGCAGATGAGAGTCTGAGAATGATGTTGGAGGAGATGAAAGCTAGCATGAATAGCAGTATGAAGCAGATGATGGAGGAGAATGCTAGTAATATGTCTGCTAATTTGTCTATTAGAATGGAGGAGATGGAAGCTAGGAATGCTAGTAATTTGTCTATTAGGCTGGATGAAAGTTTGAAAGTTCTTCAGACCAGTTCTGCAAACCTAGAAAATAATGTGTCGCGTTTACAGATCAATACCCAGGGAATCGAGAATGCTGTAACTGACATGCGCACAGACGTGTCCAATGTCCACAAAGATTTATCCAATGTGCATAAAGATGTGTCTGATGTTAAAATAGATGTTTCTAAGGTACAGAAAGATCTTACTATGTTGAATCTTGATGTTGCCAATGTCCGGGGTGATATTTCATGTGCTAGGGCTGAAGTAATTGTTGTTAGGAATGATGTTGCTACTGTACAAGACAAAGTAGAGGAAGTTCAAAGAGAGGTTAGAAATGCTCGAACTGATGTGTCAAATGTTCAAGTTGACATCAATAATATTCATTCAGACGTTAATGATATGCAAAGCGATATCAATAAAATACAAGTAGAAGTCAATACTGTTTTTGTAGACATTGCTAAAGTTCAGACTGATGTTAACAAAGTTAGGGAAGAAATTGAAACTTCAAAAACGCTTTGTACTCGTGACATTAGTGCATTAACAACTCGGTTAGTTGACGAGTCTGTTAGGACAACAGCTTCTTTAGCTGGTTTAAAATACGATGTAGAGGTCATGAGAACCCAAGTATTAGATCACAATCGTTTACTTAAGGAAGACATTGAAGTAGATATCGCGGAAATGTTAACTGCAAATGTAACGGTGTGGAAAGATGAATGGAACAGGTCAAGTGGGGAACATGTCGATCAGATTCAGGAGCGAATTGAAAGAAAACTTGCCAGTACACAAGTAGACATTAATAATGAAGTAGTTCAGATCAGGAAAGACTTGAATGTAAGGATGGATTCGCTATCCGAAAAGCAGGTAGAGGATAGAACTCAAATAGGTCAGGACGTGCAAGCATTAAAAACTGCGTTAGAGGAACAGATTCATAAGGTTGTCTCTGATGTTAATGAAACTACGAGCAAACTGCAGAATTTGAAACTAGGAGAAGCTAGCATGATGGAAACCTATAAGGAAGAGTTGATTAGGAAAGTCATCACGGAAATCACAGACAAGGATACTGAAGGATTGACTGGTGAAGAGGATAGAAATTACGTAAGAAGATGTAACCTCGCTACAGAAGAGAGAGATATTAGTCCTGAGGAACGTATATCCAGATTCAGGGAAGAAGAAGAGGATAGGAATATTGAACCTGAATGGAAGTATCGTGATAGTGGGAAACATTATATGGATTAATATCCGAGAAATGTGACAGTCATCGCGAATTTTGAAGACAAACCTCAAAAATTGAGCAACACTGATAGTCTCACACCGATCGAATATATCAGGAATCTTAAAGACTATTTCATAGAAGCCCACATTCCTAGAGAGAGAGAGAGAGATGAGAATCGTAGAAATATTTCTAGCTGGAGGACCCCTTGAGTGGTTTAGAGCATTTCGGTACACTTTCAGCAATTTTGACGAATTTGCAGAGGCACTGATAAAACGATTCTGGTCAATAGAAGCTCAGAATTCATTAAGAGCTGAGGTATACTCGAGGAAGTATTCAGGTACTCTTCCAACACGGTACGCTGATTTCTTCACGAGTCAGTTATCACGCTTGAGATTTTTGCAACCCCCGTTGTCAACAGAGCAGTTGATAGATGCGATTTCACGTATGCTGCCTGTGGAGGTAAGAAGACTGATCATATCGTCAAATATCAGAGATTTGACCAGTATGGACGAATTATTGAGAAGGCTTGACTACACGAGTCCAATGCCAAATTTGGTACAAAAAGGTCAGAGGCACGAATTCAAAGACGTTAATACGGTCTACATGGATCAAGTGCAGCAAACTGATAAGCCTGATGAAGAAAAAACTGAAAATGTAGGTCCTCACAGGAATAATTATTTCCGCAACAACAGATCCCAAGGTTACCGTCCATATCAGCAAAGACGAGGCTGGAATAATAATAGAGGGAATTATAACAACGGAAGAGGTAGATACTATAGCAATGGTTATAATAGAAACTACAATAGAAATAACCAGTATCAGAATCAGAATCAGAATTCTCAAGGTCAGGTTATGACACCCGACAAGTATCAAGAGAGAGAGAAAGAAAGTCAGCAGTATCTGAAGGAATTACGAGAAAAGGAAGCTGAAAACCAAAAGAAAAGACAGGATGTAGTGATCGATCCTGGTCCTTCTACAAGTCAGCAGGGGAACTTTGAGATTGGTAACACAAAAAAAAAAAACGCCGATTTCTCAACGACAGTGAGAAACTATGAATACATTGCCACACCACACCTAATTACCATTAATGAAATTTACGAAGTAACTGATGAGGATTTATTAGAAGAGAGGGGAATCGTCAAAGAGGAAAGACCATGTGCCTTACCTATTATTTCTGTACTGATAGATGGCCAACAGTATAAAGCTCTTATGGATACTGGCGCAATTATTTCAATCATCTCTGATGAATGCTATCAAAGTCTGTTAAAAGGAGAAAACATGACAGTTTTACCTGTTTCTACCGTCAAAGTAAGAGGAATTTTCCAAGACAAGGCAGTGAAATGCAAGATCCAAGTGCTGTTGAACTTTGAAATTAATGGAAGGAATTATGAACAGATCTTTATTGTGGTTAACAAGATCCATTTCGATATTGTGCTAGGAATCGATTTTATATCGAAAGTTGGAGCCATTATTGATATGAAGAATAGAAGTATTAGCTTTAATGATGGGTACATGATCACAGAAGAGATCGAAGAACAGGACGTGAAAAACAGTCTGGAGATAGACCTTAGGGAAGAAATTTTAAATACCATTATCAATGAAGTGGAGAATATATCAGAAATACCCAGTAGAAAAACTGAAGGATTTGAAGAAATTCAGGGGGAATTTGAGGATTTGATAAAGGAATTCCAAGATATTTTTGATGAAAAGCCTGGATTGATTAAAGACTATAAGTATAAGATAAGGCTAACCGATGAAACCCCTTACCAAAAGAGAATATACCCCATACCTGAGAAATACTATCAAGTACGAGGGTTGATCAGAAAAATGGAGGTAGACGGGATTATTAAAAAACAGGCGTCGTCTTACATAAACCCCATCACTGTAGTCAAGAAAAGTAATGGTCAGATACGTCTTTGTCTCGATGCTCGGACCATCAACTTGAAGATTCTTCCAGAAAATGACCGACCACCTAAGATCAGAGATCTGCTTAGAAAGTTCAAAGGGAGAGCATGTTTCAGTGTTCTTGACTTGACATCTTCGTTTTACCAAGTTCAACTGGAGGAAGAAAGTATGCAGTACACTGGATTCCTATTTGACCAGACGTCATGGGTCTTTGTGAGAATGCCTTTTGGAATAGTCAACAGTGGACCAGCACTCATTCGAGCACTTGATAGCAAGCTCACTGACGAAGTAAAGGAGAATGTAATCTGCTACATTGACGATTTAATTGTATCTTCACCCAATGCCGCAGAACATTTAGTGCATTTGAGAAAGCTGTTTGAAAATTTAAGGGAGGCCAATATCAAGGTCAATTTTGGAAAAGGTCAATTCTTGAAGAAGGAGATCAATTACTTGGGTCATACTATTGATAAGGATGGATATCATCCAAACATGCAGAAAGTAGATGCGATCACTAGGTTCCCAAAGCCAACTAAGGTGAAACAAGTCAGAGAATTTGTAGGCGCATGCCAATTCATTAGCAGCCACTGTCCGAGATACTCTGAAATTATGGCTCCTCTGTATGATTTACTCAAGAAAAATAATAGATGGAAATGGAGTACCGCAGCAGACGAGGCTTTTGAGAAAGCAAAGGAGATGCTCAGAAACAACGTCAAACTGGAGTACCCAGACTTTGAGAAGGTGTTCTATATAGAGTCTGATGCATCAAGAATAGGCATTAGTGCAGTCTTATACCAAAAAGACGAGGCAGGCAACAAGCACTACATTGCGTTCACTAGTCGAAAGTTAAAGAAACACGAGGAAAACTACTTTACGACAGAACTAGAAGCGTTAGCTTTTGTAACAGCTTTGCAAGCTTGGAAAAAAATGTTGCTGGGACATAAGGTTATCATTATTACAGATCACAAAGCACTTCAGTTTATGCTGCAAACTGACATGTCTAGTGATAGATTGACACGTTGGGCTTTGTTCACCCAACAGTTTAACGCCACTATCGTCCATCAGTCTGGGAAAGATAACTTACTGGCTGATGCTTTATCACGTAACCCTATCAAAAATGTGCAGATACACCATGTACAATTGGAGCAGCAAGATCAAGAGACCGTTAGGAGGTTAGCCCGAATCGGTGTGTCACAGAAGAGACACGCTCCAATCAGGAAAATGTACAGGTTCCTTAAGGGTTACATGGACAATACTGATGTTGACTATGCAGCTACACAGAGAGATTCACGACACTTTGTCTTGAGTGGAGACATCGTATGTAAGTATGCTGACTCTGCGCATACAAAGCTTCGAATAGTCGTGCCACCTAAACTTGTTGTCAATTTAGTGTGGGTAGCTCATCACGCAACTGGACATGCGGGTTTAGATAAAACTCTTGATACTCTTAAAGAGAGTTTTATTTGGACTAACATGCGTTCCAGCATTGCTAATGTCATTCGTTCATGTGATAAATGTCAAAGAGCAAAGTATGCTTCCGCTCTATTAAAAGGAAAACCTAAGGCTATGATTCCCTCTAAACCAAATGAACTCATGGCGACAGACATATTTGGTCCTTGTCCGAAGGGATACCGGGGTAATCAGTATCTGTTGGTTACCGTGGATGTCTTCTCAAAATTTGTAACAATGAGTCCCATGCAAAAAGCTAACACGAGGAACGTTGTAAGCAGACTGGAACATGCTGTATTTCCAAAAGCTGGTAAACCAGAATATCTACTTTCGGATCATGGAGCTCAGTTTACGTCCTTAGAATTTGCTGCAGATATGGAAAGGCTTGGTATTAAGCACATATTTTCAAGCGTGCGATATCCGGAATCGAATTCTTCAGAAAGATATATGGCTGAATTTTCGAAATTCTGTCGAATTTTCTGTCCGAATGATCATTCTGGTTGGGTGAGATTTGTACCCCTTATTGAGGAATGTTTAAATTCTACAGCACAGGAGAGGTGCCAATGAGACTTCATCTAGGAAGAAACCCAGAAAGGCCGTGGGACAATCTTTTTAACCACGTTCCTAGAGATCCCTACTTAGGAAGGCAGCAGAGAATAGACAGAGCGAAAGAACAACTCCAGAAAGCAGCAGAAAAACGACTGAAAAGAGTAGCTGGAAAACGTTTTGGTGCTCCCTTAGAAATTGGAAATCTGGTATTATTACGCAGACCTGTCAAGGCTGACGTGGGTAAGAAAATCTATCCCATGTTTGGAATAGTGTTCATGGGTCCGTTCAGAATTACGAATGCCAATGGAAACAACTGTTATGAACTATACGATGATGAGAATAATGTCGTTTATGGCAAGTTCAATGCTGGGAACTTGAAGAAATATTATCCAAGAGTAAGCCAATAATAATTCAATTTCGTGTTCAAGTGAATTGAGATATTTATAACACAGAGTTTAAAAACAATTTGCAACTGTTTTTAAAACGTGGTGAAGGGAGAATGCCCCCGTAAATTGAATTATATTGAGACCACGATGGCTGTATTGGCAAATATGAATAAAGTTATGGATGTCATAGTTGTGACTTGTATATTCATGACGTAGGCACGGATGACGCAGACTTCATGCAAGTAGGCTGGTTGAGCTGAGATTCTTGGTGACGTCATGAGTTTGTTCGAGAAAGATCTGAAATTTACGACGCAGTCGCAGGAAACAAGGTATTGTGCTAAGGAAGAAGTTACGCTATTGGAGGAGAGACTCGAACCAATGAACGATAGTTTGGAAGGAAGACGGAGATTGCTGAAACTACGATATTTAATTACTTTTGACATGCAGATTTGTGGAAATCTATTTTCAGTTATGGCATTGATTTGGAATTTTGAAGAAATTAATTTTGAGTTTTTGAAATTTGAAAATCCGTCAAGTATAGCCAAAGTTAAAACTTCTAGCAATGACGGAGGAACGAACTATGGAAGGGATGGATACGCCCCTTAAGAAGTTGATAAAAGGTCGTGCACAGGATAGAGGAGCTCTCATATCTCTCATACCGCTGATACCGCATATATATTTCTGATGTCAGATAGTCATTGTCGAGTGAATAAGTGAAGCAAGTTGTCTTTAGCGTGTGGTTAAAGCCCGGCGCATCGAACGAACACGGAGCAGTTCCATTTTACGCTGTTCGAAACTAGGTGAAGTTGTAACGCTCACATTAACGTTTCTACGAGATAAGATATAAAGAGTTAACTTCTGCCTTTATTATAATTCAATTGGGCAGTACAACATTGAGGTGTGTAGAACATTTGAACAATTTCACAGTTATACTTTGAAAGATATTGACACTTTAAGGCTGCAGACAAAAGTGATTTTCTCGCCACCTGAGAAGCACTTTTAAAATTCTACATTATACACTACGGCTGACACGTGCATCGCAACCGTGATATTGGAGCATACGTTTGGTGTTACAACGATACATTCTATTATGGAACATTATAATCTTGCAGTGCTTTCAATGATTATAACAGAAGTTGAGATGGAAGGCTAAGGCTTTAATGCAATTGGGACATATATCGATGGAGTGAAGTAACAGCATGGAACTTCGTTAATCGTCATTCTACAAAAGCGAGCATGTAGTGAACATCCAACTACACTCATGCATCGTGAATCCAGCGCTGAATTATATCAAATGACAGTGGAAATATCATCATAATCCTCAATTATGAATATTTCTGCGGAAATAACTGCAATAAACTTCATGGCGATTTGCGACCAGAACTTCAGGGAACTTTCAAGAGAGGCCAGGGAAGACCCGGCTCACAAAGAAGAATTTTGCCAGAAGGATGTCTTTCGGATACATGGAGCAGTGCAATTTCCGGAGAAGGAAGCAGTTCGATTCTCCGAGGACGCTGATTCCAGGTTCGAGGTCGGAGCACATCTTCACGCTGGTGAAATGGAACCAACAGCAGTTTTCTTTGAAAACTTTCCTCTAGAACTTCAATCAACAGATAAGGTAGTCGTGAACGTTTCTTGTATTATTTGAGTCATGTAGCGATATCTGAGCAACCATTTTCCCATATTTTTTTTGTCCTATCTTTTGCCCCATTTTCTTGATTAACATTTCTGTACTCAGTACACTTCGATGATTTATGCCTTTTTCTACGATTTGTTGAGACATTGTTATGTCATTGGCATACTTAAATAATTTTGGATCAGTTGAGACTGATAATTTATATTCTTTCAGTAATTTGCATATTTTTGTAGTCACGATTTGACTGTAAAGTTAACGATTTGCTATGGCAGATTTGAATTCAGACAGCGTGTCATTTTATTAAAGTAATTCTATTCAGTAAATTACTTTGACCAATTTTCTGTCATCCTCAAGAAAGAAGAATGATTAAATGATTTTAGAGCGTTAAAATCTAATACGTTATCGACGATCTTTGAAATACTAGTCGTCTTATGAACATGATTGCAACATAGACATTTATCATTGCATTATAGACAATTTTATGAAATATGAACTTTGATTACGATTTATTGAATACACTATTGTATTGAACATTTGATAGGAATTTTTCCCAATTATAGATTGGAACAATAATGTTTGCATTCCACAGTCTAATTGTATTCTATTCGACTATTTATGCAGTTTAGATGAACTTTGATTGAAGATAGTATTTTTATACTGCGTTACTTTGAAGATATTAATCTCAATTTTGATAGACCAGGGAGGAGTGTCTAATCGTATTTGCTATTAAATTTATTTGTGATTGGCAAATTTTTACTTCATATCGATTCATGAATGAAACCCACGAAGGTTAAATAATAACAGTCATTAATACAATTGATGAATATAAGAATTTTTGAAGAGGAACAATGGATGTATAATCGTTAGTTCAGTGGACCTGTAAAAGTCGCTGATGAGTAATGCCCTTGAATAATGAAGGAAGTTCCCACAGTAATAAATGAAGTTGTTGAATTTATGAGTGGAGGTTTTTGTATGTAATTTGGATGATTTTGATGCCATATATATGAAGATATATGATGAATTCTGGGCCTATTGTTGAGCAATTTTGTGCGTTTTGAGCGAAGTATTTTCCCGCTGAATGTATTGTTCTGGTTCTTTGAAAGTTATTCATGTGAAGATACTGTTAAAGTTAACAAGAGTGTTAAATAATTTGAGATGAAGATTTTGAATGGAGGTTACCGTCACAAATATTAATAATAATTATTAAACCTTATTAAACCTGAATTTGACATTTAAATACACACATCAAAAAAAGTTTTGCATCACCTCGGTTCCAAGAGTTCCGGAACCTTTAAATACAAAGGGAATAGAGATCAACACAAACAACATTTCAGCTCGTTTTATTGCTCATGAGACCCACACATTGCATGTTGTACCAGCATACAGCTAGACTTGCAGCATTTGTGGTCCAGATTGCAGTACACACCACTACCTCTAATACCCAGTAGCACGTCCTCTTGCATTGATGCATGCCTGTATTCGTCGTGGCATACTATCCACAAGTTCATCAAGACACTGTTGGTCCAAATTGTCCCACTCCTCAACGACAATTCGGCGTAAATCTCTCAGAGTGGTTGGTGGGTCAAGACGTCCATAAACAGCCCTTTTCAACATATCCCAGGCATGTTCGATAGGGTTCATGTCTGGAGAACATGCTGGCCACTGTAGTCGAGCGATGTCGTTATCTTGAAGGAACGCATTCACAAGATGTGCACGATGAGGTCGAGAATTGTCGTCCATGAAGACAAATGCCTCTCCAATATTCTGCCGATATGGTTGCACTATGGGTCGGAGGATGTCATTCAGGTATCGTAAAGCCGTTTCGGAGCCTTCCATGACCACCAGTGGCGTACGTCGGCCCCACATAATGCCACCCCAAAACATCAGGGAACCACCACCTTGCTGCACTCGCTGGACAGTGTGTCTAAGACGTTCAGCCTGACCAGGGTGCCTCCAAACACGTCTCCGACGATTGTCTGGTTGAAGGCATATGCGACACTCATCGGTGAAGAGAACGTGATGCCAATTCTGTGGGGTCCATTCAGCATGTTGTTGGGCCCATCTGTACCGCGCTGCATGGTGTCGGGGTTGCAAAGCTGGACCTCGCCATGGACGTCGGGAGTGAAGTTGCGCATCATGCAGCCTATTGCGCACAGTTTGAGTTGAAACACGACGTCCTGTGGCTGAACGAAACGCATTATTCAACATGGTGGCATTGCTGTCAGGGTTCCTCCGAGCGGCAATCCGTAAGTAGCGGTCATCCACTACAGTAGTAGCCCTTGGGCGGCCTGAGCGAGGCCTGTCATCGACAGTTCCTGTATCTCTGTACCTCCTCCATGTCCGAACAACATCGCTTTGGTTCACTCTGAGACGCCTGGAAACTTCCCTTGTTGAGAGCCCTTCTTGACACAAAGTAACAATGCGGACGCGATCGAACTGCGGTATTGACCTTCTAGGCATGGTAGAACTACAGACAACATGAGCAGCGTACCTTCGTCCTGGTGGAATGACTGGAACTGATCGGCTGTCGTACCCCCTCCGTCTAATAGGCCCTGCTCATGCATGGTTGTTTACATCTTTGAGCAGTTTTAGTGACATCTATGAACAGTCAAAGGGACTGTATCTTTGATACAATATACACAGTCAACGTCTATATGCCGGAGATCTGGGAACCGAGGTGATGCAAAACTTTTTTTGATGTGTGTATAACTAACCTTCATTGGTCGATTATATCATCACGATTTGAGTAATTATCAACCGGATAAACGTGTGGTTTAATGTATTTCTTGTATAAATAATATAAACAATATAATATTGTAAATAATTTTGTAAATATCTTTGATAACAATTTGTAATGAAAGGGATTAATAGAGGCGTGTATAAAATTTTCAATTGTCGTTTGACATTGTTATAAACAATTTATTATTGTTATAAATAATTAATGAATTTGTTATTAACATTTGGAGTTTTGTTATTATACTCTAAACAACGCTAATTAAACAAGTGGATTGAACAATTAATCATGATTTGGGATTGTTGGAGTAATCCACTGGTGTTTGAATGGAGCATTTAAAACATTTGCGTGATAATATTTCAGTTGAGAAGTGGACATTTAACGTGTTTGAAAGGAGAGCTAAGCTCTGATGTAACTCGCTTATGCTAGGGTTGAACGGACAGGTGAGTCCACTTTGACGATGCAGGTGCATTGCAGCTGGCCCAGACAACTGTATGATAGAGGCAAAGGACGTTTACATAATAGCCTTGTGGCTATAAATAAAATATGAAGTATATAAACACGCAAAACAATTGCTATATGTGTCTCGTCCCAAATCCCGTTTCCATTCCAAGTGCATTATTATTTTTACGTTATTTTGAGCTTGAGAAAGCTGAAACATTGTATGTAGAGTATACAAGTCCGACAGGAGGACATGGTTATGTGGTCGATGGCTTCTGATTGCCACGTGGATTTTGTTGTTTTATTTTTGTTAATTCATTCTTTTTGTGAAATAAATTATTGTGCAGTTTAAAGTTTCTCGTCTTCGTTTTGGTTCATTTTAAATATCATGGTGGAGGTTATTGTGTGGGCACGCTTTAAGTGATCCAGTTGACAACCCAGTCCCCAAGATAAATTTAAGAGGTAAGTAAAGGTAAGTGTGAACCCCCGTATATTTTGGTGTGTTCCACAATAATTTTCTTGTTAACTATTGTGCTCTAATCTCGATAGTATCTGTCAGTGCCATTTTCATTGATGTAGCTGTGCCGGTGCGTTTGATTATTGGCAATCCGATTGAGGGGGCGGATATCTGACAGCCTACTATCCGGATAACGGGGACAGTACCTACTGTAAGGCCACGGCCGCCTCCTTCCCTCTTCCTAGCCTATCCATCCCTATCTTCCATCACTTCCCCTCCTTCATGAGGCCCCTGTTCGCTTTGCAGGTGAGGCCGCCTGGGCGAAGTGCTGATCACACATCCCCAGTTGTATCCATCCCGACCAGATGTTCCAAGCTCCAGGACACTGCCCATAGAGGCGGTAGTGGTGAGTTCCCTCGCTGAGTCCGTGGTAACCACCAACCTAGAGGGTAAATTGACTAAATAAAAAAAAAAAACACTAGCCTATATATGCATAACATTACAACGTGTGAGTAGTTATAAATCAAATTAATATTAAAAAATCAAGCAAAAAAATTGAACTCTCTTGGATTTGAAGCACGAACCTTCAGGCTATGTGTCTGAGACGCTACCACTACGCCACACACGAATAATGCTAACACTGCGTTAACAACACCTTTAGTTTAAATGCCTAGAATATTTTGTCTTGCAATGAACGATTTCATTAGCGTTTTCTGCCGTTTTTATAAACCATTTGATACTAAATTTGTATTAATTTGTTCAGTACATTTGTAAAAGGATATCAATTTACTGGAATATGGACTCGCGAACAAACCAATAGCCTCCATTTTCACCCAACGGGACGGCACGGCCCAGCACGATACGGCACGGTCAGCCTGAACTGTCAGTCACTACTGCGGTGTAATATTCTAATATAAAATGAAAATATCCTACTGTTTACCTCCTTGAGGACAGTTTAAACCACCCTCTGTACGATAACCGGATTTGGTTGGGCTGGGCCTTGACGAATCGTAAGTTACGGTAAGACTATAATACTTGCATGCTGCATACGTCCACCATCTTGAAACTATTTGACTGATGACCTTGTAGTTTGGGCAATGGACGCTTCCCACATTAAGGTATAGTGATGCAATTCGGTAGTGATCGGATGATTAGGTTCGTCGTAATTTGATTTAAGCTTAGAACATTTGGATAGGCGCCATTTCTTTTTCGTTATGATGGCGGCGATATACAAGATGACACTGAGTTGTCCTTTGTTAGTGCTACTTCTGTACCAAAGTTGGTTTGATTTGGTTTCGTTGTGTGTTTTGCACACATACACGGCCGACATCTTCACACTATTTGGCTGATGACCTTGTAGATTCGTCAAAACATGCTTCTCACATGGAGGTATGTTGTTACAAAATTTGGTAGTGATCATATTATTAGTTTAGTCGTAATTTGATTTAAACTTTGCACATTTGGGTGGCCGCCATTACGTTTCCGTCATGATGGCGGCTGTATATAACATGACACTGAGGTGTCCTTTGCTAGTGCTACCTCTGTATCAAATTTTGTTCAAATCGGTGTCATCGTGTTTGAATTGATAAAGGGGGGGGGGCAGATTTACAGGCGGCAAGACAATCTCCAACCTCCGCTACGCAGATGATACTATGCTGCTGGCAAAAATCGAAAGTAGGCTAAAAATATAGAGTAGCCACGTGAATTATGACAATACTAGATAGTGTGGAATGTCTTGTACTAGGGTGTGATTTGTATTTAGGTGCTAGGATTTGGGAGGAGGCGGCCGTGGCCTTACTTTGGCTGCCACCACGGCATTTATCTGGAGTAAACGTGGGAAACCACGGAAAAGACATCTAGGATGACTGAAATGGGAATCGAACTCAGCTCTTCTCAGCTGTCCATCGACCCACAGACCAAAGATAAATTTCATTACTTTGTACAGTCATCACAATGACATAAGTTATCGAAGAGATTCCACACACACCCTGATACACGCAAGTACACAGTGACAGAAGTTATCAGATAACTTCTACGCACATCCAAGTACACGGGGATACATTATCACAATGTCGCAAAGCTCCTAAATTAAATAACAATAAATAAAACTACTACTACTCATAATAATAATCATAATAAAAATAATATAAATATGGATTGTGTCCGTTTTATCTAATGGGATGCCGGAAGTTTACCCTGGAGAAGATCTTGAACGTTGAACGTGTCTGTCTAACGACGCGGGCCTCTCAAATATAAATACCCTCCAACGCCAACCAATTGCTCCGGAATTCGAAGCCACAATCCTGAGCACAATAGACGAAAGCTATTACAGCTGTTACAGGAGGTAGGGCATTATAATAAGCTTAAAAGTCGACATCTCGCAAGTGTGCAGACAAAAGGCTAGATGCTAATGCCTCCATTGTATCTTGTTTTCAGTGAGCACTTGTGGTAAGAGGACTTAAGACGAGTACTGTATTGCGTTTCCTATTGATGTTGAGGACAGGTAGAGGACTCGCAGATCGATACTGCGCTCTGCACCTCCCTCCCCGCCCAGCACAACACCAGCTCTCAAACCACAAGGAACCTTCTCGCACCACGGCCATGAGGGCAGCTACAGCAAGTACGGAGATCGCAAGTTCAAATCCTGGCGCTGTCAGAGGCTATGTGTTTTTTTCTCCGCGTTTTACCTCACTCCCTCCAAGAAAATTCCGGGATAGTACCTTAATTGAAGTTTCGGGGCTCCTACCTCACCCCTGTTCCTAATGCAGCTACATGCACTACTACAGGCATCACATAAATACAGTTTATCAGACAAGTTCAACACACACCCAACAACACGGGACTGCTGACCAAGATGTCCCAAGCCTTAAACTGAATTAACAATAACAATAATAACAACAACAACGAAACTTTTCTATTATTCACTGGTAATTTAAAACGAAATGCTCTTCAGCGTTTCTCATTGTCTACAGCAGGTAAATGCTGGGATAATGCCAATCCAACTCCTTACCCATTTTAATTCATCTTAATCATGCCATGTATAAAAATAATCCCTGGCGCTACAACCCATGAAGGGCCTAGGCCTACCAAGCGACCGCTGCCCAGCCACTTGGCCTGCAGATAATAGGGTGACGCGAGGTCAGCGCATCAGGTCCCCTCGGCCGTTAATCTAGGTTTTCGTGACCGGGGCGCTGCCTCACTGTCAGACAGCTACTCAATTGTCCTCACGAGGCTGAGTGAACCCCGTTGCAACCCTCACGTCAGTTTCTAAAATCCCTGTCGGAGCCAGGAATCGAACCCGGGGCGTGCTACCCCAACACCACGGGGCCGGCCTTTATTCATGCTATATGGCATTAATGATTGCTCTCATGAGGTTGGTGTCAGGAACAGCATCCGGCCTTAAAAACCTTTGCCTCAGAAAGTCAGCTCACCTCACCGTAGGAACGGGTCTAAATGCGCTGATCTATACAAAGTAAGCTTCCTCGTACATAATTTTGAATTTTCAACTAAATCTTTGCACTTTTCCAGAACCAAGTATAAGGAGTGATCAAAAAGTTTCCGTTTAAGGGCGAAAACTGGTGCAACCATTGGGAATCGAAAGCGTCGACGATGCAGTGGTGTCATCCATCGTCCCCTCGTCTCAACACGTTCAAAAGCCAACCATCCACTGGAAAGGTGATGCTCACCTTGTTCGTTGATTAGACTACCGGGGCCTGTTTGATTCCAAGGAACCTGGTGTATCCATCACTGGAACGGTACTGCGCAAGACTGAAGAAACTACGGCGTGCAAATAAGGCGAAATGTCCGTGAAACCTCCGACAAGGGGTGCTGCCTCTTCATGATAATGCACGTCCCCATACCACAAATGTTGTAACGTAGAGGGTACGGCAACTGAAGTGGGAGACGCTCGAGCAACCGCCCTATTGTCCTGATCTCTCCCCATGCGATTATCACGCCTTCGGTCGACGATTGCTGTCAGTCGAGGATGTGCAGCAGGCAGTTACGGACTTCTTCACGCAGCTGGACATGGTGTTTTACCACACGGAGATCTTCCTATGAAACTCAGTAAGGATATAGTACTACTTCGTCCAACCCCGACCGTGCCCTTCGAATGTTATTACGTCCCACCAATCCAACATGGCGGCTGTGCGAAATATTTCACCGGCATTCGATATCTCCGAAAACTATAACCGATATCACTCTGATATTGTGTACGGTGATAAAAGGCACTACTAAAAGTTCACCTATGTGACTTGACGTCGCGTCGGTGGGATGAATGATGGCGATTTTGCCTTATTGGCATACTGATTCTCAACTATGCGGCCGTCAAACGGAAACTTTTTGATCACGCCTTATATACACTCCAGTTTTATTTGTATGTTTATTATGTGTTGGCGTCAAATCTACGAGAAAGAATGGCGTGAAAATCTTATATATTCAAATAATGGAGAAAGTGTTCACCTTTTACTAAAACTTAAATATCCTGACAAGTAATTGAGCAACGACGACGTTTGTTGGCTTGAGCAACTATATACGTTACGTATTAACCATTGAGCGCCAACCTAATTGAAATTGTCATCCGTGTATTAAAATAATTAAAATATTAATTTCAGGTAGGTCATTCTTCTACCCAAACTGTGTGCCGACCGTAGTGAGGAGAGGAGCGAGTCACGTTTTCTGTAACACGCATGCGCCCAGGAGCCAGTTGGCCTGCCCCGCTGCAACATGTAAGCGCTGGCTGGCATTTTGTTTCAGTATTCATTGTTAGAGCTTGTGTGTAACGCAATGAATTAATGCTGCTGTGCGTTCGTATGGTAAGGTGTGAGGAGAGCTTGGTGACTCACTTGCTCCTGCTATTCCGAGAAGGATACTTTCCTGGCGTGGATATGTCACAACGCAGCTCCTTTGAACACATAATAATAAATCACTCATGTCACAGGACCATGGTGCTGACCAAACAATGACTGCTGAATCCGACAGCTCAACATCCCGCCAGTGTCCGTAACGTTGAGATCAGACGAGTACACTATCTCTTGTTATCTTTCTCTATGAACCCGTCAACAACGAGTAACCATAGCTAGTTTAAAAGTAAAATTATTGTTGTTTCACTTGAGGTGCTGGATCATAGTGGTCATTTATCCTCATGCACTTGGGTGTGTGTAGAATTTGTCTGATAACCTGTGTTATTGTGGTGTATGCATTACAGTGTATATATTTGTAATGCAGGTGACAATTGGGAAGGAGGCGACCGTGGCCTTAAGCCAAGAACCATCTCGGCATTTGCCTGGAGTAGAAGTGGGAAACCACAGAAAACTACTTCCCAGCATGGCTAACCTTCTCAGTTTTGCCTCGCGTGACTTAGTGTATCGAATTCCAACCTTCAGACCAGAACCCAGAATCTAACCTGAGTCTCCGAGGGCTACAGTCAAGAATGCTAGCCACTACATCACGAGGTGGTCTCTAGACTCATAATACTAGTCGATTTGAACCCCTCCGTCACCCAACTTTGAAATAGTTCTCCATGGTTTCCTATTTTCATATACTGCGATTGGCCACGGCCATTTCCTTCCAAATCATAGCTCCGTGAGGTTGTCATCTAGAAGGGAATATATTAAAATAGAACATCAGCCACATATAAAACTCATTCCCGACCCCATGGAAATAGGAACAGGCTAATAAGGGGTAGAAATGTATTATTATTATTATTATTATTATTATTATTATAATTATTATTATTATTATCATCATCATCATTAAAAATGATTACCCAAATAAACATTAATTTATAACAAACTTATTATTTCATGCATCTCGTATTGAAATACAATCTGTATATATATGTTGTAAAAAATAATATGTCTCACAGATAATCTGCACTGGTTTTGCCGTCAGATTCGTGAGACATATCACACATGTATTATCAACAGTAATTAATAAATACATTCAAAATCATAATTATTATTATTTTACAACATAATGCCCAAATAAGGAGCGTGATTAAATCTACTTCACAAATGAATATGAATTTCCTTCCTTCTCTTCCCAAAACCTCTTCATTCTCTCCCTATGATTTTTAGCCTATTTTCATGAATGAAAAAAATAGGCTTATAAGATCACTTTTTGTCCGTGTGTGTGTGTGCGTCCGTGTGTGTGTGTCCCCTAATAACTTATAAACTGCTGGAGCGATTTCAATGAAACTCGGTAAGGTCGGGCAACCCCGATCGTGCCCTTCAAATTTTATTACGTCTCACCAATCTAACATGGCGGCTGTGTGAAATATTTCACCGGAATTCTGTATCTCCGAAACTATTACTCATAACACCCTGACATTTTTAGCCTACTTTTCACATTTTGCAAAAATTAGGAAAAAGTAGACTTATGAGCTCGATCCGGGAAAATGTGTGTCTGTTTGTCCTTCTGTCTGTCTATCAAATCCCAAACGACTTCAGCAATCGAAACCAAATTTGGTATGAGTAAAGATCGATACCTGAATATCTGAAGCCCATATTTGAAAAAGATGTCAGTGCTACCAACTGCTGAAAAACCGGACTTAAAATTTGAGCTCAATGTTGGATATCTTAGAAGGTATACATGGGAGCTATTCCAAAATTGGCACACATATAGATAATAATATTCCAGTTTAATTTCCAGGAGGCCGTACTTGGCAGTGTTGCCAAAATGATTCTAAACCTGCTGATAGGTTCAATGTTTAAATGTATAAGTTATGACGTTTACGCTATCAATTGGATTTCAACCAAATTTCGTATGTAATATGTGAACATAAAGAGATATGACTGAGCGTATTATTAAGAGCCACCAGGGCTGCCAACTGATAATAATAGCTCTCTCTATTTTTTTTATCCAAATACCAATATATCAGAAAGTATGCAAGCCAACAGCTTTATACTATGCATACGTATAGTACCTGACATTCAAGATTAATTTGGCGTAACTAATATACGTCAGTGCTACCAACATGATTCTAAGCCTGCTTAAAGGACCAATTTTAAATTCCAGGTAACTTCTACACTATCAATTGGATTTCAACCAAATTCCGTATGTGCTATGTGTACGATAACAGATATGATTATCCGTGTTCTTAAGAGCAACCAGGGCTGCCAACTGTCAATAAATGATGTCTCTATTTTTTGCCCTAATATCAATATACTGTTTTAGAAAGTACGCAAGCCAATAGCTTTTCACTTTGCACACGTAAAGTACTTGACATTCTAGATTAATTTGGAGTAACTAATATACGTCAGTGCTACCAACATGATTCTAAGCCTGGTGATAGGTCCAATTTTAAAATACATGCAACTACTACACTAAAAAATTGGCACAACAATAGATCATAATATTTCAGATTATTTCTGACCAACACATGCATGACATTGTTGCCAACATTATTTTACGCGCACTGATAGATCCAATGTCTAACTGCATGTAACGTCCGTGCTATCCATTGGACATCAACCAAATTTTGTATTCTGTACTTTAAGAGATAGAACTAAGAATGTATTCAGTCACCAGGACTGCCAACTGTAGTGCTCTATTAGGCTGCATTATACCAGGTATATTTCGAACTAATTAGAAATTTCGATATTACCAACTTAATTTCGTCATTATTCTGATAGGTCTATATAGATTGGCATGAACCTTAAATTTTATGAAAAGTGGGCTCTTTAGTTCGTCACGGAATTTCTTGTTTACTGTGATAAAGGGCACTACTAAACGTTCACCTATATGACTTTCAAAAACCTGTTAACTACAAGGCAAATATGGTGGGCAAGCGAATTTGAAACATTTAAATAGCCTTTTCTCGCGATTTAACCATGCGAACGCAGTGAAACTTGGTACTACAAATTACTATAAAAATTGCAATGCACTGACATTTAATTTAGTTCAATTGTTTACATAACCTCAAGATGGCGGCTGTGCGCAATTTTAAAATTAAGTTTTCATTTCTTGAGTTCTAATCTTGCGATCGAAAACAACGTTTGAATAATGAAACTATTAATTCTCTCACTATGATTTTCCTCCTATTTTCTGTCATTATTATTACTATCCGGTAGTTTTAGCAATAGTGACTGGTGACCGGAAGTGCTCATCTGCAGCCCGCGTGCCACTTGATCAGACTTCTAATCGAAATGCTACTCGTTCATTACATTCAACTGTGGGCTCTGGTCGACAGACCTCGTGACCTGAATAGTAAACCAGCTGCCCGCATACACAATACTAGCAAGTGGGCCCTCCCCTCACAAGTAGTTAGACTCGTGGCGCAAGTTCAATAGCGATTCATTCTGATGGCATTGAAGGATGCTTGTATTGGACAACCTCGTCCCCTAATCCAAGTCCTAATTACAGTTATTATCCATACATCAGCTCTGAAGATCAGACAGGAGTTAACTGGTTGGAGATGTAAAACTGCACTGAACTAGGAGTATATAAAAATATGTAATCTTCTTACAGTATCGGGGTTAATAATGGGGAACCACACTTAACAATAATATAACTCACTGTTACTTATGAAGTGCTGTTTAATTGAACATAATTCATGCTACGGAATGACAACTCGATTAAAGGCGGAAGAAAATATGTAATTGACACAAATCTATGACAACATACAATAATAAAATTAAGAAAATATGACGTGGTGGAGGTGACTTTTATTTATTTATTTATTTATTTATTTATTTATTTATTTATTTATTTACATTGTGGGATTTGAAGCCATTTTTCAGGATTGCCTCAGAAAACAAAAGTTTGGTGCTTTTCAGTCGGTCATCACGAATGTACCCAAAAGAGCTGGGTTATGCCCTAATCCTGAAAAAAATACATGATATTAATAAATACACTAGGATGACCAGTTTCGATCGTCGAGCGATCACCAGATCCATTACACTTAGGCTGTAAAATCTATGTTTGAAAATATTGTACTGTATAGTGCAAGCTATTACCATAGAGTCACTCCAAACAGACAAATTCCGGATTTCTATCACCATTTTAGCATTCCACCTAACATCATATATACTATAACTAGCATACACTGACAAGTTGCATTACTAATACTGCAACTAAATAATTGTACATAGGCTTATTGTATATATTTTCACCTGTATTTTCAAATATAGATTTTACAGCCTGAGTGTAATGGATCTGATGATGATCGTTTGACGATCGAAACTGGTCATTCTAGTGTATTTATTAATCGCATGTAATTTTTTTTCAGGATTAGGGCATAACCCAGCTCTTTTGGGTACATTCGTGATGACCGACTGAATAGCACCAAACATTTGTCATTTATTTACTTATTTACTTTTTTTTTCAGTAGACATGATCAGAGCAGAAGGACCAGTAGTTGTATCGAGTATTGTCCTGTGTTTGGAGTCCAGACGCTTTAACGAGCGTAGCTACTGCTATCTGTTGACCTTTAAATATAATGAGAAAAGTTTGAGACAATCGAAGTAACAGACCGACCCACAAGCCCTAGCACATGAGCGCAGAAGCACACGTTTCATGCAATGTACAGGGAGATAATCGGATTGCAAATGTCAAGTATTCGCACTCCACTGGGCAACAAGTTTCATTTAACTCGAATAAATAGAATTGAGGGAAGACAACCGAGTTGTTTAAAATAGTAGACTACATTTATTTTTCCACGACCCTCAGAATGTAGTATTTTATTTTTTCTTTCAAGCCGACAAAGCAGCAAGAACTTCGAAGGACAGCACACTCAAAGGCCTGTGCCTCTACTCAGGTAGTATATGCATAGGAATGCCTCATACTTCCTCCAATGGCGCAACGTTTACCCCCCACACTTGTGCAGACACCACAACAACACACGTTACCAGAGACTCTTCGTGTGGAACTGTACAAGGCCTCTCTACATCAGCTGTAGGGATGTGACGTATCACTCTTGTTACAATCATTACAATATTGGCGATATGTGCCACATTAGATTGTCTGCTGGTTCGTACCCAGTGATTAGTAAGTGTCACCTCCTCGGGCCACTCCTGATAGGTAGGCTACTTACCACGCCTGACCGTGAGCACCGTTTAGCAAATACTCAAAGCGAGACACGTGGCCCTTAGAAAGTTAGTCAATATTGGGAGAGGTCAAGAACTACATGAGACACCACGTGATGTTAGCCTGTCTCTTGAGATGATGTGTTCAATTCCCACCTCAGCTATCTTGGAAGTGGTTTTCCGTGGTTTCCCGCTTCTACTCTAGGTAAATGTCGGGATAGTTCCTAACTTAAGGCAACGGGTACCTCCTTCAAAATCTTCAATATCTTCACTGAATTTATTACGATTAAGCTCAGACCATTTGCTGATTTATTGGTGTTGCTTCACGAAGGGACTAAAGGCTTCTTAATCATTGGTCCCATGCACTACTGTGTGGGAAGCTTGTCTATACCTCGGGTGTAGCGGCTAGCGTTCATGGCTGTCACCCCAGAGGTCCGGGGTCGATTCCCGGCTCAGCCATGAAATTTAATTCTGGTCTGAGCACTGGTACGGGGTACACTCTGTCTCGTGAATAGAAGTGGGGTTGATTTCCTCCTCAGCCAGAAGTGATTTTCCGTGGTTTCCCACGTCTACCCCTGGCAAATGCCGGAAATACTCCTAACTTTAAGGCCACGGACGCTTCCTTCCAAATCCTCACCTGAATTACAAAAAGGCCTACACACACTGCCACATGTTGTCAGACAACATTTCCACACACATCCAAGTACACGGGACTAAATGACCACGATGTCCAAGCCGATCACTGAAGCAACAACAACATAAGAATTTGTACACGTGCAACAGCCAAAATTAGCATTTGCTTGTGTAAAATGATAGTATTAGATCATTTCTGTAGGCTTCTAAGAGGTTTTACAAACCACCCCTGCGGCCAGTGATTCCGTTTTGAAATCAAGTACGGCTCCTTAGGAACAAAAATGATGCTCTCAGAGATCCTCTGTCACTGGTGGTACTAGCACGAGCTAGCTGCAATGATGTCTACGTGTTAAGAAAATTGAAACATTAGTTAAATAGTAGCCACAGCCTAAGGTGGTGGTAATGGTCTCCTGGGTTCACAACACAAATACAGTAGCTAAAAGTCTCCTTAGTGGTCTTGTACGTCCCGTGGCGTAGTGGTTTGCACTTACGGGCCTGGCTTGGATTCCCGGCTCTCCCACGAAATTTAATTCTGGTCTGAGATTGTTATTGTTTGAGTCTTCAATCTTTTGACTGGTTTGATGCAGCCCTACATGCCTCCCTGTCAGTAGCTAATCGTTTCTACATAGCCACCACACCCTACATCTGAGGCAATCAGTTTAACATATTCTAACCTTGGTCTACCCCTACAGTTCAAACCCTTCCTTCCATAACTAACTATGGTACTCCTAGGTGTCTTAGTATCTGTCCTGCCAACCTATCTCTTCTCTTCATTAGCATTTGCCAGAAATAAGCCTTATTGAAGTTATTGTTGTTTTAAGGGGCGGAACTAGAATAACTCTCCTCTCCCTCTTGTCTTAATACCTCTTCATTCGTTACTCTACCATCTGATCTCATCATTCTCCTGTAACACAACATTTCAAACGCTTCTAATCTTCTCTTTTCTACTGCACTTCCATAGAGTGCCATGCTCCAGACAAAGGCTTTCAAAGATGACTTTCTTAAACGTAACTCTATATTTGATTTCAACAGATTTCCTTTCTGTAGACATGCTTTCCTTGCCTGAGTCAACCTACTTTATATATCCTCTTTGGGGGTGTGGTGGCTCAGCGGTCTAGCTGTATGCCTCTCACCAAGGTGGTCCGGGTTCGATTCCCTGAGAATGCATGTGAGATTTTCGAAGTGAAATGCCATGTCTTGTGGTTCGGATTCCACGTAAAAAGGAGGTCCCGTGGCTCATGATCTTGAGATTAACGGTTACGTTAAACTACAAGCTTCCTTCCTTCCTATATCCTCTTTGCTTCGTCCATCACTGATCATTTTGCTTCGCAGAAGTCCCCTACTTCCTTTAGCTCTTCACCTGCCTATTTGACGTCGATAGGGGTTTCTGATTTATTTCAGTCTGAGGTACCGGAACGGTATTGATGAGATGCAAGTAATCCAAGTGGTGCACCTGGTCGTGAAAACCCAGTTCTGATTTATTGCTTGGGCAGTGGGCTGGGGGATGTTACTGAACAGCAAGAATAGAACAGTACCTACCATGCCTCATTAACGTCACCATGATTCATGGCCACCATAAACAAACCACAAGATCATCTGGAGACGCTTTCGGCAAAACAAATAGAGGAACAGACTTGGATCGTATAACGTTACCATCTTGCTTTTGGCTTGGTGGAAGGAGAAAGACACGAGAGAACATTACTACAATTTTGTGAAAGAGCGTGGTCAATATGTGACAAGGGGACAAGAGCAAGACAGACCGAGGTATCTACGCACGCTAAGGCACAAGTCTACGAGACCAGGCTATCTCCGGACTCAAAAGACCAGTGGCTTTGAACCCCGCCACCGGCCATCCGTGAAATGGTTTTCTGGAGTTTTCCATTTCTAACTCTAGGTAAATCGGAATGGTACCTTCAAATAGGCCACGGTCGCGTCCTTCCAACGCATTTCCCAGATTGATTCATCTCTTCATCTGTCATTAACTCTTCTGATGAAGTAGGTGTCGAGAAGGACATCGCCTGAGGTTCTTGTCCTCTTAATATCAAATATTGCCTTGGTAGTTGCTACAGCTCACTCCTTAGTATACAGGGTGCATTACTAGCTCCAGTTTGTTCGATTCCCGGTCAATGTATGTGAGATTAGCGAAGTGAAATGCCATGTGCTGTGGTTCAGATTCCACGTAAAAAGGAGGTCCCGTGGCTCATGATCGCGAGTTTAATGGTTACGTAAAACTACAAACGTCCTTCCTTTCTTTTAGCTCCAGTTTATTTTTACAATGATGCATCATCTTCAATATCTTACACGAGGTGTTTGAAACACCCACCCTACTCCTGCTCGTCGTCCCATTGAGCTAGGAACATGCTAAATATAGCTTGGAAAAAGGAAGGAAGGAAGCTTGTAGTTTAACGTGACCGTTAATCTTGAGATCATGAGCCACGGGACCTCCTTTTTACGTGGAATCCGAACCACAGGACATGGCATTTCACTTCGAAAATCTCACATGCATTGACCGGGAATCGAACCCGGACCGCCTTGGTGAGAGGCATACAAATATAGCTTGGAGTTGTGCATATGCGTTGACAACTTTGCACAATTCGTGCTTGAAGTGTTGCTTCATTCTCTACAGCAACCTCCACACAAAAGAGACCAGCGAGTTTAAGTCCAGTGAATGTGAAGGCCAAAACATTAACCCACCTCTACCAACCCGGCGATAGTATACCACTCATTCAGCTGTACACGGGCAATACAACTAAAATGGGCGAGTTCAGAATCAACTTCTATGTCTAATACTTCAATAAATAGTAATATTCAATCCCATGTTTAATAGCACATTTAAACCCTTTACATGCGTGTATTCTAAACCTGGAGGCATGTCTTCCTTGTTCCGCCCCTTAACGCAGCAATAAAACGACATTCTAGCCCTGAAATGTTGACATGTATTAATGAACACCCTATATATACGAAGCGATTTGGACGTTGGTTGTAGGGTCATTCCCAATTTTAAAGCTGCTCCTTTATCAGTTCGTCAATTCGATTAAACTAGGAGATATAATCTAACAGAATAAGATTTAAAGTAAGGGGAATTGAGCGTATCTGCTCTGAAAGATGTAGATCAGGATGATGATAATTGTTGTTTTAAGGGGCCTAACAATTGGGTTATCAGCCCCTGTGAGATGTGTCTACCATTTGGTGACGTGTATTTTCAATGTTCGATTAGTGGGTCATCGGTGTAAAATACTGTAAGATAAATTTTCGAGAGTAATGAACAATTCATTCAGTAATGGAGATCGTCACTGGACCTATCACATTCACTCCCTATGCAGCTTCCTCATGTCGCAAGCTTACCGTGGCACACACCTCTTGGAGTGTGTAGACCTGGTCGATCTGCGAAGAACTCTCCAACTGCCTAACACCCTCTCCCTTATTCTCCGTGATGAGGGGCCGTCAGTAGACCTCGTCATCCGGTTCATGAGGAGAGTGGTTACTATTGTACGTTTTAAAATACTGTATTTTAAGACTTTTAGTTTAGGTTTAGTCTGTTTTATGTTCTTATTGTGTACATATCTAGTTTTTACTGTTCCAAGTGCCATATTTGTGTTATTGTTCTTTTATCATTCTCCTTTTTAACTTTCTTATCCAAATAAGGCAAAATAGTTAGGGTTCACTGTCTGTTTTATATAAACCATTTTCGTCCTAATCCCTTGGCAGTGGGCTGTTTTTAATCTCATTGGCCCCGTTGATTGGCCAGCGTGGATGGGTCTACTTACCTGTCTTTAGAGGTCAGCCTCGCTTCAGCAACAAAATCACCTCCAGATGACATGTCCCAACAGAAGAGCTCCAAAGGGGTGGAAGGAAGGTGGAAAAGGGGAACGCACATGCTATTCTACAGACACCCCCCAATAACCAACAGAACTGCTGCCGACGAAATAATGCCACAACAGTTGTTTAAAAATTTAAAATAAAAATTTAATGTTAAAATTTAAAAAGAAAACACCTCCACCAGAAAACAGAACATGCATCAGGCAGCCAAAATTTAAATATAAAATAAAATCTTAGCTAGAATTCTCACTGTAGAAATAATAAATATTTAAGGCCGATATCAAAAAAACAATTACTTGAGGTAAGAGCATAAAAAGCTACAAACCAAAAAAAACACTAAATAAGCACCAGACATATTCCCAAACTGGACCATGAGGGCCTTGGAGAATCAAAAAAAAACTAGTGCAAAATTATTACCATAAACAAGGTAACGAAAGAATAACGTAGGAGTACCAAGAAAACTCCAAAAAAAAAGGAAAACAAAAGGAAAATTAAAACAAATAAGTTAACCAACATCACCATGACCCAAGAACGTGCACTTCAAAACACGCCAGAAAAACAAAATCCCACAATGCACTTCTGTCAACAAGTTACCATGGCGACCAAGAACAGTTGAAGGTACATCAGCACGAATCCATGTGAAACGCGTAATTTACATTTTTAAATTAAATCTTCTGCAGTGAGAAAACAGCTAGATATAAACAAACTCAAGACATTACGAGATCAAATAGTTTTTAAAGGCAACGGATCAGACTAAAAACCGACCGACTTATGAACCAATTTAGGCCTAGTGTTAATAGATTCGTCTGGCCAGTACCATAATATTATAAGAAGAAAATGCCTTAGCCAGATGCCAAATAATAAAATAAGAAGAAAAACAGTAGTGTTCCCCGGACAAATATAGTTTAACAAAAAAAATTACATTTTTATAGGTGACATATCTATTCCAAGGTCAACCTTTCAGAACCAAAACAAACACTCAGTACACAATGCAAAATAAGGAGCTCCAATAATTTTAAAAAATAAAATGCAAAACGTACCTTTAGGGGAAACACTAATTTTTACCACACTACTTAGAAATCCTTAAAGGATTTATATCACTAAAAAAATAAAATGAAGAGGAGATGGCTTCCAGCCGCAGTCGAAGATATGCACACCAAAACATCGCCTTTCCATATTAAGGCCAAAGAAACCATTTACACGATTATCACAGATGATCGTTGCTCACTAATACTTCATGTATCATTAAACACTGGGATATATTCCCCAAGTTAGCTTGGACGAGGGCAGAGCCCTCGCCCTGGCGAGATTCACAATATGCGTAGTTCTTTTTTCACCCAGCGATCAGTCACAACTATTATTCACAAGATGGATGACAAAAGCCACGAAGGCCACCCAGCATGCACCAGGTTTATTTAAATTGGACCAATTAAATTTAGCCACATATTGCGACAATGTGAAAACCAAATAATATTCACACGACACCACTATAATGTTTTGGCGGCATGAAGTATATATAGGCTTTTGTTTATGACGTAGAATATAATAAATAGCCTTCAACATGACTGGAATAGGATGAGTTATAAGGCACAACCAATACACTCTAGCGGAGAAGAAGGAACCACGTGAAGAACGCCAAAGTCCGACAGCAGCTACCATCTCGTGTTCACAAACGGAACCAAGCGACGAAGCGGTCGTTTCAAAATGTCATGAAGTTACATCCAGGTGTAGATACATGTTTGACAACGTTGGGACGGGCTCTTGCATGTAACAGTCTCCCTCCCTTAAGCGTGAACACCGTTCACGAATATGCCTAGGCATAGGCAGTACTCCTTAACTAGTCAATTCACCAAGCATGTTTCCAGAAGATTATGTTCACCAGTTAACTCCAATTGATAGATAAAACCGCATCGTTTTGGTTAGGAAGAGTGCAGGGTCAGATTATCAGTGATGGGATAATTGATCACCTCGCAAACCACTTAGTCAACAGCATCACTGTGTCCATAAGTCTTCAGAAACGCAGAACACCAGCACCTGCAGTGCTTTCAGAGTCCGAGACACGTTAGTTAAATTTTCAATAAGTCCAATTTAGTTCGCTTTAAACGAAGTAGGTGGAGGCAATGTGCAAGATATTATGCGACGCGTGGCCAGCCATTTACAAACCAGAAGTTAATCTTATTTCAAAAAGGTTTACAGAAATTACTACTTCTTAACATATTTTACAAAAGAGAAACAAAGTTGAATTTAAATGAAGAAAATATTTCTGACCATGCCCTAGATCCGTGCCTACAAAATTTCATTAAATAACAAGATTACCTTTTTACAGAATAGAAGTACCTTTCAAGATTTCATGAGTTAAGTGACTATACATTTAGAAGGAACTACGGTAGAGGAATGACCACTTAAATTCCCAAGGAATTCTGTATATAAATTTTACCATGAGTTATGTCTCCCACCGAGTCCAACTTACATGCTAGCATCCTCTATGAAAACATCAAAATTTAGTTTCAATTTTACAATTTACCATAAAATGGGAATTACCCAACAGTTACAGTTTGTATCCCAGCAGAGTTTTCATATCCAGTTCAAAATTCCAGAAGGAACAGATGCCTGAAGGCATCAATGAAGGTTAGGGATACTCTGCATTATACAAAATCAGTTTACAAAATATATGGTAGCATTTCCTCATTAGAAACCTCTCCACCTCGTTTAATGTGCGACAGATGCACTCTGGAAATTTTCTTTGCTTTGGGGTTTCTAATAAGCAGAGTAACGGGAGTCAGGAATGCCTCTACATAACATGGGCCCTTGAAACGAGGGGTCAACTTGCTTGAAACTAGATTACTGACGCCCTTGGGCTCGAAATTGCGGACGTACACAACATCTCCAATTTCCAAATCAGTCGGCTTGCGACAGGCATTGTGTCGCTTGGCAAGTTGGTCATGTGATACCTTAATATTCTCTCTAGCCTTCTCGAATTTCGCCCTCATATCCTCGGGCGTTAAACTGTCTGGAAGGAGATCGTGCAGGTTCCACAGGTTAGACATCGGAGAATTAGCCATAAAGGAAAACATTAACGAAAAAGGGATGACTTGCGTGCTCTCATGCACGGCGGTGTTGAAAGCAAAATTGAGCCAATGCAAATTAGAATCCCACTTGGAATGGTCGCCGTGGTGGAAAGCAATCAGAGCAGAACGGAGATTACGATTGACTCGCTCAGCGAGAGACGGGTTAGGAAAATAGGGAGTGGTGGTTACATGAGAAATAGCATAATCAAATAAGAATTGACGGAACTGATGAGATACAAAGCACTTGGCATTATCTGACACCAGGTACTGACATGGCCCAAAAGATGAATAGATGGAATTAAGACACTTTATGACGGAACTAGTCATAGCCTGTCTGGTGGGGAAAATCCAACTAAACCGGGTGAAACCGTCAGTGCAAACAAGCGCAAATTGGTTTCCCCGACCAGAGCGAGGGAACGGCCCAACATGGTCGATAAAAAGCCTCTCCATGGGTCTAGATGCCGGTTCAGATGACAACAGGCCAACCTTAGTAGAAACCGGAGGTATGCTAATACTACATGCAGCACAATTTCTAATGAGCCTCCTGATGTCGCCATCCATACTTTGCCAAATGAGAAACTGTCTGATTTTAGCTCGGGTCTTGAATACTCCTAGGTGGCAACGAATAGGAGATTCGTGATAGTAACGAAAGATTTCCGGAATGAGGACCGACGGGAGCACAATTTTAGGTAGACGGTCATGACGAGATGAACAACAAAATACACCGTCCTTCAGAGAGTAGGACTTGATCACTTCACCAGAATTGATTCGGTCAATTAGGCTAGATAAGGAGGGGTCTTCTTTCTGGAAGCGTCTCACATCTTCAAAAAGCACAGGGGAATTGCTAAGAACGACATTGACACAATTTACAGCAGATACAAGGTTTACGGGTTCACATTCTTGAATATCCTCTCCAGCTGTTTCCTCGTACATGCGGCTTAATGAATCAGCTACCGCATTTTCGGACCCACGAATATGTTGGACTGAGAACTGGAATGACAGAATCCTAGTTGCCCATCTGGCAATCCTACCAGTTTTACGGGGTTTCCCTAAGACCCAGCTCAAGGCTTGGTTATCGGTCTCAAGGAGAAACTTAGTGTGCTCAAGATACGTACGGAATTTTTCTAGAGCGAACAACACAGCTAAACCCTCAAGTTCGTATATGGAATACTTCCTCTCTGCGTCCGTTAAGGTACGAGAAGCGTATGCAATGGGTTGCCTACCCAGATCAGATTCTTGCAGTAGGACACAACCAACACCACGACCAGACGCATCAGTCTGCACAATGAACTGCTTCCCAAAATCCGGAATGGCTAACACAGGGGCGTTAGAGAGCGCAAGCTTAAGATCTTCGAAGGCTGCCTGCTGAGAGGGACCCCACTCAAACTTCACAGCCTTTTTGCGTGATTGATTTAGAGGAGCAGCACGGTCGGCAAAATTACTGATGAACTTACGGAAGAAGTTCACCATACCAATGTAACGAGCAACACCCTTGGCGTTCTTGGGTGGTTTAAAATCTCTGATGGCCTGCGTACGAGACTGGTCCACGGAGATACCAGATTCGGAAACCATATGTCCCAAGAAGGAAATTTTGGGCTTGGTAAAGGAAACCTAGGACAATTTGACGGTAAGGCCAGCGTCACGCAATCGATCAAGTACAACCTTCAGATGATCAACGTGTTCCTCGAAGGACTCAGAATAGATCACCACATCGTCAAGGTAGTGGTACGCAAACTTGAATTTAATTTCTGAAAACACCTTGTCCCGAAGTCTGCTCAACACAGCGGCTCCGGTGGATAGGCCAAACGGGACACGGGCATACTCAAACAGGTTCCAGTCAGTGGAAAAAGCAGTAACATGCCTGGATTCCGGAGAGAGGGGAATTTGGAAGTAAGAAGAATTTAAATCGAGGATCGTGAACACCTTCGCGTTGCGAAACCAACTAAAACATGTGTGAAGGTCCGGCAAAGGGATGGACTGCACAAAACCATTTTTTGATTAAGAGCCCTATAGTCGACCACCGGCCGAAAACCACCGTTAGGTTTTGGCACAAGAAATACAGGGGATGAGTAGGCAGAGATAGAGGGTTGGATTACACCTTCTTCTAACATCTTATCGATAATCTTACGAAGTTCAGCCATCTTGGGCGGGGCAAGGCGATACGGGCTGGAACGCACCGGCACAGAATCGGTTAGCTCAATCTTGTATTCCATCAAATGGGTTACACCCAACTTGTCCGTAAATACATCACTATACTCCTGACATAACCTCTTAATGGCATCCTTTTGAAGACTCGTTAAATTTTCCAGATCGAGATCCTCAATAGTCATAGGTTCACTAACAGAATTGACAGCAGGAGAAGATAAAACCGGGTTAAATGATAATTTACTCTGCGGATTAAACTTAAACCATAAGTTACGAGCACCAAAATCAAGAAGCATACCAACGTGTGACATGAAATTAGCTCCAATGACCACAGAACAAGAAAGATTTCTGGCAACAAAAAATTTAAACTTCCCAGAAAAAATTAGAATATGAATTTTGACTGTCATACTACCCAAAATATTTAAGTTTGAACAATTTGCCGAAATAAAAGATTCATTGTTAGGCTCTAACTCAGGAAATTTGCAAACACTCTTCATAGATAAAAACCAGTCCTCGCATATAAAGGATGCGACACTACCAGAATCAAGCAATGCAGAAACGGGCTCGTCATTAACACAAATTTCAATAAACGGGGATATTCCTTAAGCCACAGGAGAAATTCCAAAATCATTACTCACTCTAAAACGATTACAATTAGATGATGAGGACACCCTCACCACAGGTTTCACATTATGTTTAGAATTAGGCTGACTTGCCACGACATTGCTCACCGACAGGTTAGGTAGGTCAGCGACATAAGCAGAATTAGCACGTGAAGATTTAGTTTTCAACGAGTTATCAAGACTTTCATTGGTAGGGCGACCAGAAACTTCACAGGGTTTTCCCAAATTCACATGCACAGAAATATCCTTAGAAGTAACACCCGAGTTGGTCTCCACAACATCCCGTCATTGGCGATACACAACCTGGTTACTCGGACACACCTTCTTGACATGTCCCACGCCACCGCACGTGTGGCACTTAATATTGGGTCTTGGGTGGAACATAACCTTAGGCGGGGGACGAGACATCAAGGAAGGAGGGGGACAAGACATCAAGGAAGAAGGAGGAACATTAGCTACACGAAGGGAATCTGCATGTTTCACAGCCATAGCCTCTATAACGACCTGTTTCAGCTCGACAAATGACGAAGGCCTGGTACATATAGTCATGTATGACCTATATTGAGGCGAAAACCCATTTACAATCGATGACACCAACTGTCGTTCAGTTAAAGGGGATGCAAATACCTGGGCATATACCTTGATGTCACTGACATAGTCGCTAAGTGACTCGTCCAACCTTTGGACACGATACAAAAACCTTTGCTCGAGAGCACTAAGGGCACTCGCAGGGACAAAAAACCACAACACTTCCCTAATGAACATGGCTAAGGACATGCGGAGGTGGATAGCTTCAATTAGCTTATCGCGCAGCATACCGGACGCAACAGGATACAAAAGTTGAAAAATCTGAATTTCCGACATCCCAAAAATCGAGGCATGGTTACCCAATTCGACCACTTGTTTTAAAAATAGGACCACTTGGGTAACGTCATCTAGGTTGAAACTCTTTAACTTAGTCAAGAAACCAAAAATAGGATGAGGAATCGACCCATAATTAACGGTAGGCGAGAATGTAGCATTTGGAAAAGAGACATTGTTACCAGGGTAGCCCGCTCGCACACCCTCTACAGGAGACAAAACATTTACATTGCCAGAGAAGGAACTGGGATGCAACGGGTCGGCAGTAGCTAGGAAATCATTAGGTGACCTAACATGAGAAGAATGACCGTATGCAGGGTTAATAGGTCTGGACGAGCCAGAAGCAGGCAACAGAGGGGCAGGCAAACTACTACTAGTAATCGATCCCAAAACCTCAGACCTAGTAAACAGAGGTGATTCACGTTCAACCCCAGAAGAACTCTCCAAATTCACAAGGTTATCTCTTAAGTCAATTAAATCGAAAACACTATTGTTGTCGCCATTTTAAAAAACACAGAATGCAGACAGACAATATAGAAGGAAACAAATTTTAGGAATTACTAGGACAGTTTACACTTTCACAACAATACCGTAACTACCAATTACCAACACCACAGATTAAGTTGACACTCGAACACAGCCACCACCTATAATACAAGATCATGCACAATGCTGCCCTGAACTGCATACATCACCGCCAGCTTGGCTCGAGAACATGAAGCTAAATTACAAAAATTTCCACAAATCACATGGCGAACAGCTACAGACAGGGCTCCAGGATGTCTTCACTCGTAGCATGTAGGCTATTAGAATATTAATAAATCCACATTTCCCATGCCAAGAACACATGCCAGTCACTTACCAACTTCTTTTTCAGAGGGGATGTCGTATTACAAACAGGATAACATACATCAGCAAACACCTCGCTTGGAACAGGTCACTGTTATCTCACCACATGGTTATTCAGAGGCAAACATGAAATTAAACAAACGACAAGGATTAGCTTTACATAACATCAAGTGCACTGCTATGACAGATCCCATCAACAAACGCCCCATCAGCACTAGAAGGGTCCATAAAACGAGCCTTCGGGTATTGAGGAGGGGATAGTTACGGAAGCGAACTCAACCACGCTCTGCTACCAGAATGACCCCGTTGATTGGCCAGCGTGGATGGGCCTACTTACCTGTCTTTAGAGGTCCGCCTCGCTTCAGCAACAAAATCACCTCCAGATGACATGTCCCAAAAGAAGAGCTCCAAAGGGGTGGAAGGAAGGTGGAAAAGGGGAACGCACAGGCTATTCTACAGACACCCCCCAATAACCAACAGAACTGCTGCCGACGAAATAATGCCACAACAGTTGTTTAAAAATTTAATGTTAAAATTTAAAAAGAAAACACCTCCACCAGAAAACAGAACATGCATCAGGCAGCCAAAATTTAAATATAAAATAAAATCTTATCTAGAATTCTCACTGTAGAAATAATAAATATTTAAGGCCGATATCAAAACAACAATTACTTGAGGTAAGAGCATAAAAAGCTACAAACCAAAAAAAACACTAAATAAGCACCAGACATATTCCCAAACTGGACCATGAGGGCCTTGGAGAATCAAAAAAAAACTAGTGCAAAATTATTACCATAAACAAGGTAACGAAAGAATAACGTAGGAGTACCAAGAAAACTCCAAAAAAGGAAAACAAAAGGAAAATTAAAACAAATAAGTTAACCAACATCACCATGACCCAAGAACGTGCACTTCAAAACACGCCAGAAATACAAAACCCCACAATGCACTTCTGTCAACAAGTTACCATGGCGACCAAGAACAGTTGAAGGTACATCAGCACGAATCCATGTGAAACGCGTAATTTACATTTTTAAATTAAATCTTCTGCAGTGAGAAAACAGCTAGATATAAACAAACTCAAGACATTACGAGATCAAATAGTTTTTAAAGGCAACGGATCAGACTAAAAACCGACCGACTAATGAACCAATTTAGGCCTAGTGTTAATAGATTCGTCTGGCCAGTACCATAATATTATAAGAAGAAAATGCCTTAGCCAGATGCCAAATAATAAAATAAGAAGAAAAACTGTAGTGTTCCCCGGACAAATATAGTTTAACAAAAAAATTTACATTTTCAAAGGTGACATATCTATTCCAAGGTCAACCTTTCAGAACCAAAACAAACACTCAGTACACAATGCAAAATAAGGAGCTCCAATAATTTAAAAAAATAAAATGCAAAACGTACCTTTAGGGGAAACACTAATTTTTACCACACTACTTAGAAATCCTTAAAGGATTTATATCACTAAAAAAATAAAATGAAGAGGAGATGGCTTCCAGCCGCAGTCGAAGATATGCACACCAAAACATCGCCTTTCCATATTAAGGCCAAAGAAACCATTTACACGATTATCACAGATGATCGTTGCTCACTAATACTTCATGTATCATTAAACACTGGGATATATTCCCCAAGTTAGCTTGGACGAGGGCAGAGCCCTCGCCCTGGCGAGATTCACAATATGCGTAGTTCTTTTTTCACCCAGCGATCAGTCACAACTATTATTCACAAGATGGATGACAAAAGCCACGAAGGCCACCCAGCATGCACCAGGTTTATTTAAATTGGACCAATTAAATTTAGCCACATATTACGACAATGTGAAAACCAAATAATATTCACACGACACCACTATAATGTTTTGTCGACATGAAGTATATATAGGCTTTTGTTTATGACGTAGAATATAATAAATAGCCTTCAACATGACTGGAATAGGATGAGTTATAAGGCACAACCAATACACTCTAGCGGAGAAGAAGGAACCACGTGAAGAACGCCAAAGTCCGACAGCAGCTACCATCTCGTGTTCACAAACGGAACCAAGCGACGAAGCGGTCGTTTCAAAATGTCATGAAGTTACATCCAGGTGTAGATACATGTTTGACAACGTTGGGACGGGCTCTTGCACGTAACACTCATGTTTCCATTTCATACCATTTCATTTCATTGGGGGCCGAAAACCTAGATGTTAGGCCCCTTAAAACAAGAATTATCATAATCATCATCGAAAACGGTGTGAATAAATTTGTATTGTATTCTAGACTCTTCAATTTCTTGATTACAAGCCTTAAGTGATGCTGAACAATTATTGATCCGCCATTGTTTGTAACAATATATCTAGGTATTGATGAGTTCAAAGTCCTTGTGGAACATGTGGTTATAAATGGATTGTCGTTGCTCTCTGGGGAAATGGGGGTACGCAGCACTGGTAACTTTTTCCCCCCTCTAGGCCTCAAATTTGGTGTTGAGAAAATGAATAGTAAATTTATCTATGTGGATAGGTAAACTTGAGTACCGTGATAATTTTTTTCTAAAGCAATATGAGAGCACTAGTTGTGACATGGTATCAATTGTGGCAAATACACGAAGAAGTGCCCTGGCTATCCCCGGCAAGAGCAAACAGAGCCGATATAATTGCTATCCATGACCAGACAGCAAACTGGATCCGACCGTGCGCTTTGCAGCCCAGCGGGGTTAATAACTCTCTGATCCGTGTTTGCATGAACACTGTAATATTCCTGCCGACAGAGGATCAGTCCTCGGAACAGAGGATGTGTCATAGCCTATGTCTTTTGATCCGTTTAAGATATCGTTATTCGGTTTTCACCACGTTAATGGTACACATGTTGTTGCTGTTTCATTTAAGGGGCTTTGACATCGTGGTCAGTTAGCCCCATGTACTTTGGTGTATATACTGTACGTACTAGCTGAAGTACCCGTTCTTCGAACGGCTTTTAGTACTTACTGGCCTAAATCATTCATATAATCACACATTCGCAATGTAGTTATGTTATTTCCATGTTACCAACTAAGTCCATAACTTAACCAGCGGAACCGAAATAAATAGTATTAAAACAGCTCAATAATAGTGATTTTACTGCTCTCCGTGTCATTGATGAAGTAGTTATTTAGTTAGTTAGTTATTGTTGTTTTAAGGGGTGGAACTACGATGTCATCTGCCCCTTGATGAAGTAGAAAGTGAACCAAGTTAGTCTTCGAAACTAAATAATAATTTGAACACTTTAAGTCAACATCGATAAGACAAGAAACAAAACTGAAATATCAGTTAAATAAAACTCTTTGAAGTAACCAAATGGAAGGACTGAAATTAAACAATGAGTGACGCGTACGTGCAATAACCTACACCCAGGACTACCCTATAAACAAAAGCTGAATATACTCCTTAGTATTACAACAGAGAACACCTCAGATGAAATTTCCCTATATGTTTTTACGAAGTCTTTGAACAGAGCAGATTTTTAACATGTACAGTTTACCCCGTTAATGTACTGTTCCATTTGTCAACACTAACGATTAACTCAACGATCACTTATAGCATACCACTAAATGGAAGAGTGAGATTTTATGTGATCGTTAATGTGACGTCTTAAACAACGGGACATCGTTCTTACGTGGAGTCCGAACCACAAGATGTGCCATCTGAACTTTATTGGCCGAGAAAAGTACAGTGGTAACTTTGTGACCATAACGCAGCCGCAGTTTTCACGCCCTTAGCACTGATTGGCTTCTGCTTGATAATTCACAATGCCTCTGCCTAATCCACAAATGAGTAAGAAATGTCTGAAAGCCGCTGCACCGTAGTGTTTGGATCACTGTCAATTTGCAAGAATGGTGATGAAAGATGGTGAGTCTCAGTGACTTCAAAACATACGAAATCCTAAATGAAGGCCACGGCTGCCCCGTCCAATCCTTATCTGAATTACAAATACACACACTAATACAGCCATCGCAATAAGACAGGTTATCAGGCAAATTCCCCACACACCCAAGTAAACGGGGCTACATGACCACATTGTCGCGAAGCCCCAAAATAAATCATCAGCAACAACAACAACATCATCATAAATAACAGCAACACGATTGCAAGTATCAAAGAACGGCAATAGAATTAGTCGTAAAAGTGGCTTAAATGTCAGCATCTTCCTAACGTAAAGTGTCACAAAGAGTGAAAAATTCGACTCAAAATCACGTTTGTTTCGCGACCCCATAATAGCATAATAATTTTAAAAGTAATCATAAAAGCACGAAATATGATATTATTAAGAATATAAAAAAGAGTGAATTTTAAAATGTCCGTTTCCATGTCGGTGATTCCGTCATAGAAAGAAACCAAATTTCATACTTCTATATCAAGGGGTTTTGTGTTTTTCCTTTCTTTTTCTTAATTGTATTAGCCTTGCGTGTTTTGTCGAACAGCAACATTTCAAGAGGATGGTAGTCCGCAGATAAACGCTTAGAATCCCAGCTTTATAATCATATATGCATTTGATTAGGGAAATAACGAATACCAAAAAAGAATATATAAAAGTACCATCTGAGAATCAGTATTTCCACCCACACTTAAATAAGAACTACTTATACAAATGCAGAGACACCTAGTGATCGCGGACAAACTAACTCTAATAAGACACGATACACCCAGATGTCCAAATCTTGAGGTGAAACCCATACAACAAAACGAACCAGGTTCTAAGTGATGGCGAAATTTGACGACAAAAATTAGATGATTAGTAACAAATCCATTCTGAAGCTATATTTACCATAGATAAAACCAATATTGACACACTCGTACACGAAAAGCGACACATAAAGTATAAAAAAGAACATTAAACAAAAAAGAAAACAAATTAAGTATACACCAAGGCTAGCTATTTTACATGCTCAGTGCCAAAGGGCCGGAAAAACTCACATAAAAATTGATTTTCAAAAACCGTTTCTTAGTGAGCCCCTACATGCTAGGATCAACCAACATTATTATTATTATTATTATTATAGCGGCTTCGGTGGCGTAGTTGGTAGCATGCTGAACTGCTGTCCCCTAGATAGCGGGTTCAAACCTGGCCGAAGTCGTCGGATTTTTAAGAGCGTTAAAAATCCTTCAGTATGCCTACCTTCGGAGGGGAAGTAAAGCCGGCGGTCCCATGTCATAGATTTATGGCGTGTAAAAGATCCTTCCACAGACTAAACTTGTGTGAAGCTAAATTGTTAGGTTAGATTTCGTCGGAACGCTCTATCAAAGTTCCAACGTTCACTACTAGGTATCATTGCTATCTGGTAGAGAAAGTTGGAACTACAGTAAAACGTCGTTTATCCGGACGTCAAACAACCGGAACGTCAATTATCTGGACGAACAAAAAAAAAAATTTGCATCGAAGTTGGATTTTTTTTTTTTTTGTCGTGAAGCCTCCTGAGAGGCCGAGTGCAGGTCTTTCTAGTCGACGCCCGTGGGCGACCTGCGCGTCGGGATGAGAGATGGAATGGATAGAATTTGCCTGGTGTTGAAAATGGGAAACCACGGAAAACCATTTCAAGGACAGCCGACGGTGGGGCTCGAACCCACGCGTCTACCGAGTCAGCAGAGAGCTTGGCCCCTTGACCTAACGCAGCGCTTTAGCCCGCGTAGCCACTACTGTCGGTATCGAAGTTAGATAGGGAAGAAGGGTCTAAAAAGAGTAGAACCAGGGATAAAAATTGGAAGAAGCGGTGTACTTATGGTTTATTCAGACAAGAAGTAAGGGAGATCCCATTTCTGGACCTTTGGTTTGTGAGAAAGCGTTGCAGCTAAATGAGAAGCTTGGTGGTTATTACCATAATGTACAGTGCATGTTTTTTTTTTCCTATGAAATTAACGCATGTTTGAATATCCGGAAAAATCGTTATCCGGAGCACTTTCGGTCCCAATTAGTCCGGATAAACGACGCTGTACTAAATTGAACGGAACTTGTAGCTCACTCTAAGGTGTCCGCTGGAAGCAGCTACAGACTAAGGCGATCCGAACATGTCCTCAGACACTCCCGGCACTAAAAGCCATAAGATAAGTAAATAAATAAATTAATATTATCATTATTACACTACTAAAAAGAGGCCGTGTTGGTGTTGTAGTCACGCTGCTTGCTTCTCACCAAGGCTGACGGAGTTTAATTCCCCGACAAAGCATTTGTGTAGACTACATGCATTTTCACTCACCCAATTATTAATCAGAGGTAGGAAGTGAAAATCCACAGCCTGCTTCCAGTCGACCAACCGGGTCAGGGAATGGAATGAATGAAGCCCCCATCTATCGGCGAGGATATGAACTGTGCCGGGTGCTGAAGCCTGTCGCACTCCCCTAGGGCAATGATTAAATGAATGACAGATGAAATTAAATGATAGTGGAGCGTGTTGCTGGAATGAAATTGTGACAGGGAAAACCGGAGTACCCTGAGAAAACCCTGTCTGCCTCCGCTTTGTAGGTAGGAAAGTGCGTTAATATATATTGGAAATAAATATCAGCTTCTATGTAGTAAAATATAAATAACCTTTCTTAAATATTGAACACCTATCGTTTAACGTCTTCATACTATATTTAAACATATAAACATTATGCTAAAAATACATCAAACTTGGTAGCAATTATCATAACCGCAGTAAGTAATATGGCGGAAACTATGATATCATGATAAAGAGTAACAGCAACAAAACAAACTTTATTCATCCCAAGATATAATAACAAAATCAGTTTTAATCACATAAATTTTCTATGTTTATGCCGTGTCTTGTGCGAGATTTCGCCTAGTAACTCCGAGATGGCTCATCAGCGAGCTCTTGTTGTCCATTTGCGGACCAACAAAGGAGTAGCAAACTGCGCGCTACCTCAATTCTTATCTAAAACATCTCCGGTACTTTACTGCGAGAGCTAAACACTCAATCAGTCGTTCACCTCGCTATAAAGGCTTCCAAAATGATTGTATATTGAATTTCAGGGCCAAGCAATTAAAACTCAGCATCTTCTCTAGGATTACGCCGTGTTTGGTGCGGAGTTTCATTGGCAGTGAAAGGCAAAATACCAACTTTATTGAAATAAGTTTGCCCAATTCTGCAGTAAGATTAATTATGAAAACTAAATAAATTAATGTGACAGTCGGTAGACTTCGACACATTAGTCTGTGAATTTGGGTTTCTGATGATGCTAAAAACGACCAAAAAATGAGATAAATATTGGCCAACTTAAATATTTTATTAACAAAAAACAAATCTATAAACAGTAAGAAAGTAAGTAGTGGAGTGGTGGCGCTTCTAACTCACTCCAGAACCCCCCTTGCTCTACTACTAAGCCTCAGCCATGTTAAATATCTCTCGAACGCATGGTCCGATTTTGACAAATGAGGTATCGTTGGACTCGGGCTGACGTTATCTTTGCTATGGACTATTCGTTATATTTTTCAATTTTTTTTTGAAAATTTTTGTTTTTGAAACTAGGTGATAGTTTGAAAACTAAACATGATAGAACGTTGTGCCATAGCTCAAACGAATGGTCTTTATGCCCTTTATTTTCTATAATGAAACTTTTTTACTTTTATGTTTTTTTTGAAAACACTCGAATTTTGAAAATCCTATATTTTGGAAACTAGGAACTCTACAAAAACGTTTATTTGACATAAATGAAAGGTCCCTATGCCCTCTACCCCCAAAATAAATTTCAAGTCTCTAGGATGAAAACCTGTAGTAGTGTGGTAGTGACAGAGCTGGACCACTTCTTATTGAGCCACCCTCGTATTTGCCCCGAAGCTGATATCTCGCTAACCAATGGTCGGATTTGAACATACAGGGTGTCCTAGCACTCGTAGTGATGCCCCCTACTTTCCTATAGCCTCTTTATTTGATTAAAAGACCAAAACTAAAAGGTCATGTGCTTTTAATATCTCGCGAACCAATCATGCTAGAGGCATGTTCGATAGGTCCAAGGACTCGGGGTGACGTCCTCTCTGCTATGGACCACTCGTTATAATTTTTAATAAAATTGGAAACTCGATTTTGGGGTAAACACGTGTTTTTGTGATTTTGCCGATATCTCACGAACCAATAACGTTAGAGGCATGTACGATGGGTCCAAGGATTCGGGAAGACGTCCTCTTTGCTATGGACCACTCATTGTAATTTTAAAAAATTTGGGAAACGCGATTTTGGGGTAAACACGTGTTTTTTATGATTTTTGCCGATATCTCACGAAGCAATAACGCTAGAGGCATGTACGATGGGTCCAAGGATTCGGGCAGACGTCCTCTTTGCTATAGACCACTCGTTGTAATTTTTTAAAATTTTGGAAACGCGATTTTGGGGTAAACACGTGTTTTTTATGATTTTTGCCGATATTTCACGAACCAATAACGCTAGAGACGTGTACGAGGTGTCCTAGGACTCGGGCTTTCGCCCCCTTTCAAATGTGGTAGATATTTTTTTTCCAAAAAATAATTCACAAAGGGCCTAACGCCATACATGTTGAAATAACGTTTTCTTTTTCTTTACTTGTTTATAATGTTTATGAAGCGTGGTGGTTGAGAGAGACGATACGGCTGGGTGTGTGTGTTTCAACGAACCTGTCGCTAACCACAAGGACCATGCTTAATAGAACAATCGCTATTTCGCCTGGTCGGTGTATGACAGAACGAGCGTGCGTTTTTCTGATATTTTACCTTTGACGTGTAAACGGTAATGAGAACTTGGTTCTATGTTGGTCGAAGCGAGTACAGAAAACAAACTTACAGGAGGTGAAGGTCATTTGAGCTTATTGGAAGGCATTGATCTGACTTGACAACAGGTGACGCTTGAAGGTGAAATAATCTGACCATTGTGCTGGCAGGGGAGTGTGAAAGGCATGCACACACATGTGTGAAACCACAGGCACGCTAAACCAGTGACATCCTGTTTTGCTTCGTACGTGACAAAATGCAAGTTCATGTGAAATTTGATCTACCGCAGGTGTTCGCTTGGGACGTTATCTGTCCACGTGCGCGATAACTGTTAACAAGTTACATTCTGTCTTGCTTCGTACGTGACAAAATGCAAGTTCAGGTGAAATTTGATCCGGCACAGGTGTTCGCTTGGGTGTTAAGCTGTCCACGTGCACGATAAGAGAATGTTCAAAGCGTGGGAATCGCTGAATCAGTAAAAAGTATGATGCAACTTGTCGGAATGATGTCACAACCAATAGAGAGGCAAGAGCTGCAAACAGCAGTGGTGGGAGGTGAAGGGAGGGAGAGGGGAGGGGGTGATTTATGAGAGAACACAGGAGGAAAGGGAAAGACAAACATGTATGAACATGCATGAAGCGCGGAGCGCTGTATACATAGAGCTATAGGTGGTGTACAACATGTGTGAATAAATAAAAAGTACACAGGTTCACACAACATGTAATTTATTGATCCAGGAATTAAACGTAGAGTTAAACCCTAACCATTTGACGTAGAGTTTATTTCCTTTTTGTTTCAACACTTTTTCCACAAGATAGTGCTTAGGAAATGCTGTTTTCTGAAGTTCATGTAGATAAAATCTACCTTTTATGGATTGATGGTTGAGGTCCTCGAGTAAATAGGTGACTGGAGTGTCCAAGTAGACTCGACGAATTCGAAATAGTTCAGTCCCCCACTGAGGCGTGTAGCCCTTATTGAAGGCAGACTTAAATTTGCTCACACGAACAAAATCCCCAATGTTCAGTCGGTGACGTTTAGGATCAGCTGTTTTTATGGGGTTAAACAGTTTATCCAATCGCTGAATATTTTTAGGTACGAGACGTGGCTTGGTCCCAATCGTTCTATGTTTGGTGTCATTGTAACGTGATACTAGCTCAGGTAACATGTCCAACCAGCGATACGTGCCCTGAGCTGTAAACGCTTTCCACATATGGGTTTTCAATGTTCGGTTGAACCGCTCGACCACACTGGCTTTGAGATTGCTGTACGTGGTGTAATGGTGAATATCCTTAGATTTGAGAAAACTGGAGAAATCCTTGTTGAAAAATTCTTTCCCCTGGTCAGTTTGTAGCAGCTGAGGTTGACGTTGGGAGTGTTGAATAATATGTTGAAAGGCCTTGGTAACTAGTGGACCAGACTTGCGACGCACAGGTTCAACAAAGGCCATTTTGGAATAGACATCAATGACGGTCAACATATAGCGTACACCGTCGTTAACGCCAGCATAGGGTATCATTTCAACCAAGTCAGCCTGCCAAAGTTCATCCACACCTCGTGAAATCACCTTGAGTCGCGGATAGTGACGCCTAGCTGGGCGATGCAACTCGTGAGCAATACCCATTTTAATGGGTGAGGGCTTAAACAATAAGTTTGGCATTTCGAAGTTCTTGTTCAATTTCTTGAATTTCCCAATCGTGACCGGTATGGCCAGCTTGACGTGAGGCATGCAACAACTGTAGCCGCTGGACGAGCTTATTGGGATTGTGCCAGTAGGTAACATCCACAAGGGGTTTTAATGGTTTAAATGTCACTCCCGAAGCGGATGCTTTACGACGAGTACTTTGACTGGTGGGAAACATTTTTGCAATGATGGTTTTATATTTTTGAGATATATTGGCATTCACTTGTTGCGTGGGATCATACTGTCTTTTGTGGGCATGGGTATCCAATAAAATGGATTTATATTTGTCAAGATCCTCTGACGTATAATCATGGGAAGAGGGGGTCCGAGAAAAGAGCAGCTTTAACAGTCCTGGCGTTAATTTATAGTTGATGTTTTTAATGACAGCTTTAGTACGAGCAAATTTAATGGATGAATCGCCAATTTTAAAACTATCATCCTCATAGCGAACACCATACGTGGTATCTGTGTTTCCAATAAATAGATCGGTGAAATAGGGTTCCAATGTTGATCCATAATATTTTATTAAAATGGTTTTCAGTTGAGCTTTATGTTGAGGGGTGGCCAAGAGTTGTGAAAACGGAGACGATCTGGAAGGGCAAGGTGTTTCGACCATGGCCAAGGATTTCTTTTTTCTCAAAAACTCTGCAAGGGGCGCGGCCTTTTTTTGAGGCGTAAACACTTGTTCCTCCTCATCCTCAACTTCACTAACACTAGTCAAATCTTCCTGTTCCTCTTCCTCTTCCTCAGGGTCCTCGTGCAGCGTCTGCGTGGCTTGTGAAACGGTGGGTAGCGTTTCAGATGACTTGAAAGAGGGTTTCAACATGGCTTTTAGCGGAGGTGCTAAATGTTGTTGAATAAACAAAGCATGATTGGCACGTGATTGTTTCAATTGACGAAACTTTTGGCGAATAGTATTTTTTGCTCTAATAATATGCTTTTTCAATTGACTCTCTGCTAACGCCATGGTGTCTTGACAAATGACTTGATGGGGAATGAGACAGGGCCTTAAATAGCAATAAAATGATCAAACCCTAAGCGATACCGTCCTTGGTTGAGTTCACGTTGTTTATCAATCACTAAACAGGCATGACGTTGAGTGTTCCAGCACTTGGCACACAATTCTGTAAACATTTGAAAGGTCATATCCGGATTCACATGTTCATTATAAATGTGACGACTGTTCCTCTCGTCCTGACGAAATAAAACAATGACATTGGCATTGTCACGAATCAACTGTTTGGACATTTTTGAATACGTTTGCCCAAGATAGAAGCAATCGATATGTTTGTGTCGACCCATGCTGAAATAGCTTTGAATGATGCCTTGACGTTCAGTGGATACATAATCGAAAATCATGAGTGAATCAGGCTTTACCTCATCCGGTGAAATCACATTTTCTTGCATGGAAAATGTAAAATAACCCATATTCTCTTTTTGTAATCCAGACATGACTTGATCCAGAAACACGTAGAGGGGTTGGTAGAGAGATTTTGCAAAAATATAAATATTTTGAAAACGCAGACCATTGGGCGCTGTAATGAGCGTTAGCAAAAGATTAGTCTTTCCACAGCCGGAAGGCCCCACAATGATGCAGCGAATGGAAGATGGAAACAGTGAACCATGGCGTTGTTCACGTGATGTGGGACAGAGATGGGAAACCATGTCCCCCACGGGGAATGACTCTTGCTGCTTAATAATCTTCATTTCAACTAAGGCTTAGACAGGCTAGCCGGCTGTCTATATACAGGACACCGAACCTTGTCATAGAAACAGTAGACTGGTACTACAGGTTGACGATGGATGTCTTTGGACGTGCGTTGATGGCCAAAGCTAGGCCTGTCCTCATACATGATCCTAAACAGGAAACAGATCCTGCTAATAAACACTATGTGGATAGGTCAGTAGTGCCACGCACAAAACAGGGAGATTATGACTTTAAGGGAAAGCGGTTAACCCATGTAAAACATCCTCAAGTGTCTACAGACGTTACTACGAAAAAGTATGTGGATAACAAAGTGTATGAGTTTTATGACAAAGTGCCCCAGCTTATGGTGAATGGCTATAGCGCTAATCACCATCGGATTATTCACGTGGAAGACCCACAAGACGAAGACGATGTTTGTACCAAGCGTTACGTGACCCATGAAATGAAAAGGCTTTATAAATTTATCCCATCTGTGTTTTTAGTGTATCTGACAAATGAAAAACCTGTGAATGACAGAAACCATTTACCGCTAGTCCATGATCAGCACTTGACCTATGTGCTTGCTTCGGGTTTAAGCCACTATCGATTACACTATGATGGAACCATTCACATCAAATATGCCATACCTGATGAGAACCATTTACAAATAAAGATAAATGGTCATAGGATGTTGGTCCATGACCATGAAATGGTCAATGCAGGTGACGAATTATCCTTTTATCTCATGTTGACATGGGATGAAAAGCAAGCGGGAAAAACCATAAACGACTTCCCACTTTATGTGGAATTGGAATATACAGCCATGAAATAACCATCTGACGTTAGTTGTGATTTAAACTTTCGTGTGAAAGGTTGTTGGTCATTATCATCATGGTGAAACAAAGGTATCTGGTGAGAAAGACTAAAAAAAGAACATTGTACTTGGCAAAGCCAGGGTTTTCAACATTCGAGGACAAGCCCTTGCGAAAGAAAAAAAGAAAAAATAATGTATTGACCATAAGGAAAGCCCTTCGAGCAGCACAGAGACAGGTTATTCCAAAACGTCGGCGACAGGTTTCAAACCAAGGGCGAGTGATTCCAGTCCCCAAACGAGCGGGATTTTTACCTGCATTATTTGCCGGGTTGGCTGCTCTGGGCTCACTTTTCGGCGGTGCCAGTGCAGTGGCGAAAACCATTAAAGCCGCGCAGCGGGGCAAGCAACAACTCAAAGAAAGTCAGCGACACAATGAAACGATGGAAGCGATTGCCATGGGGGCTAGAAATGCCAATTTAAAGCCAGCCTTTTATCAACAAGGATTTGGGATTTCACCATTTCGAAATATTAAAAAAAAAAAATTAACCTCTGCCATAGCGAGACATGCTCTGACGCATCAACAAGTGGAAAGCTATGCTAAACAACTAAAGCTTTCTCATTTTCGAGGTGTGTTTATGCGAAACCAATTACCCCCACGACCTTGGAAACAGGAATGTGCTGTTGTCAATTTGGATGATCACCGAGGACCAGGAACGCATTATGTAGCTTATGTCAAAGAGGGATCCACGGTATGGTACTTTGACAGTTTTGGGAATTTGCCCCCGCCCATGGAACTAGTGACCTATTTTGGAAACAGGATCAAGATATATTATAATGTGAAACGAGAGCAAACGTTTAACAGCCAACAGTGTGGACGTGTGTGTTTAATTTTTTTATATAAGACGCAGCATAAGCAAAAACGCCACCAGTATGTCGGCAGAAAGTAAAACGTTTACAGTGCATGGACGTGGACCTGAAGTCAGCCTAGACTTCTACCCGCCTATCGAATTGAGTGAAAAACCCTATGGTTTAGGACTTGTTTCTCTTGAAACATACAATCGAATATACAACATACGTGAAAATGTGAACAACAAGTTTTACTATGATGATTCTGTGCTCACCTTGAACTCTGGTGGATACACGATCGATGATATTTATGAACACATTTATGTGGTGTTGATCAATCAATATGGTTTAAAGTCATTTCTTGACGGAACGCACAAGTTTGAACTTGTAGGCAATACTAACACTCATCGCTGCAGTATTTTCTCCTCATTCAACATTGACTTTAAAACACACCCCGATTCCATTGGTCCATTACTAGGATTTAAACCACGTGTGTTGGAGCCCAACAAAAAACATGAATCAGACCATGAAGTGAAATTCATTGAGGACCATCATGTGTCGGTGACGTGTAATATTATTAGCCAAGTGTACACCAATCAAGAACCATCGCATTCACTTTATGACTTTATTGTGACATCGCCCAATGGCTATATTATTTGTGAAAACCCTCCAGTGGTGCTTTTTCATGCTGTGGCTGTTGATAGTATTAGTAATATAACATTAAGACTGATCAATAGAGATCAACAACTCATTGATCTAGATTCTACCACACCAGTGACTTACAAGTTGGTGCTAAAGCCACTATGAAGTTTGTGTATAAAGCAACAACACCGTCTAGGAATGGTGTTAGTTGTTTGCCACGTGAATACACGTTAACATCTCAGAACAAGCAGATTTTACAGCATTTGGGTTACCACGTCAACCCTCATGATGAATTCTATCCTAGAGATAGCGAACCGCATCGAGGAGCAACCAGGAGTGGTAAGAATTGATCTCCATTCCTATCAAGCTCAAACACCTGGACTCAATAACAATGATGAAATTCAATTTGTTATCAACAACCAAGATATTTACACCCTACCGCATGAAAGTGTCATTCAGATTGAAGGTCGGCTCACCAAAGCCGATGGCTCTACACCTACCACATCCAAGTTGGCCAACCATGGTTTAGCCTTTCTGTTTTCTGAAGTGCGGTATGTCATTAACGATATCGTGGTGGATAGCACTCGAAATGTGGGCATTTCCAGTGTCATGAAACTATACCCCTCTTATAGTGAGGAAGAAGGTAAAACACTTTGCATGGCAGGTTGGTGTCCTGACTCGACCAATGACTGGATGGTACACACCGATGGAACCTTTACTGGATATTTACCTCTTAAACTGATTCTAGGCTTTGCCGAAGATCACCAACGCATTGTGGTCAACGCAAGGCAAGTGCTTTATCTGGTGAGAGACAGGAGTGATAATAATGCACTCAAGGGAGCTGACAATGCCCCCATCGATTCAAAAGTTCAACTACAACGCTTGCTATGGAAAGTGCCTCATGTGACCCTTGAAGATAACAAAAAACTGGACATACTCAAGATGGTAAAGAGAGATATGCCTCTACCCATGGAATTTAGAAGCTGGGCACTCCATGAGTATCCGCTATTGCCCACCACCAACACACACAGTTGGTCTGTAAAAACAGCTCGCTATACAGAGAGACCTCTCTACCTGATCGTGGGTTTTCAAACGAATCGCAAGTATCAACAAACCAAAGATGCCACGCAATTTGATCACCTGCAATTGAGAAATGCACGTCTTTTCCTCAACGGAGCTGTGTTTCCCTATGAAGGACTGGATTTGGATTTTTCAAAAAATAAGTTTGGCCCCCTGTACGACTTGTTTTCTAAATTTCGATGGTCGTATTATCAAAAAGAGAACGGCCCCATGCTACTACCCCAAGCGTTTAAGGCAAGAGCACCACTGATTGTTTTTGACTGTTCTTACCTGGAAGAGTCTGTCAAGCCATCCAATATCGACATTCGACTAGATTTTGAAACGCATGACAATGTACCAGCCAATACGACGGCCTACTGTCTGATTATTCATCACAAACAAGTCAACTATTATCCACTGTCCAACCAAGTGACGAGTGTATAAATAACAGCTCAACCCACGTCAAGCCGCTCAGTCATGTCTTGCTTTAAAGCCTCAAGAGACGTTACATCCATGAATTTAAACTCTGAGGAACAACGTTTCAAGACTTTTGCCACATGGCCAGTGCCTTTCATAAACCCTCAAGCCTTGGCGGCTGCTGGATTCTACTATTTAAAAACGAGAGATGAAGTGAAATGTGCCTTTTGTCCCATCATCATAGACCAATGGCAGGAGGGCGATGAACCCATGCAGGAACATCAGCGCTGGTCACCCACCTGCCCCTACCTGTGCAGAATGAAAGTGGGAAATATACCCTGTCATTCAAGCTATCCCTCGCTTGTGTCTTTGGGTGATGAAAAAAAACAAGTTACGATACATGTGGGCCGTATGGTATCCATGGTGCTTCGGTGAGCAGATCACCATCAAAAACGCCTAGTTTAGAGACATTGGGACATCATCGGTGTTATGGACGTTACAAACACAAGAGACTATTTTGTTGTATCAGTTGCTATCGTCCTTATCCTAAAATGAGAAAAGCCTGTAAGACGTGTTATGATAATAAAATGATGTAATTCTTAAATTCTTATTTTTGCATGTCCCCCTGTCCTACCCTAACCTCAATTTGAAACTAGCATGGAAGGTAAGTCCATGCCATGATCACACGTGATCGTCAGTCAGTCGTCAGTTGAACTTGGTCCAGGCAAGCGTCAACATGTTGCGCACACTCATTGTGGATTGCCAAGGGTTTAAAATTGGTGACAACAAATTTATATTTAAACAAGTGGCCATAATCGATTGTACCACGTTTTGGATATCGCAAGCTACGCATTTGCTATTTAAACCACCCCATGCTTTTGATTTGTTGTGTGAAAAAGACCGTAAACAAACCCAGTGGATTGAAAATCATAGGCAACTAGACTGGAATCAGGGAACCATTTCCTATAAATATTTGGACGTGGTCATGAAAGCACACTTGTCCTCGGCCAATGTGGTATTTGTGAAAGGTAATGAAAAACGTCAATGGTTGCAACCATTTTTGGCGTCTTACTGCCAATGTATCGACCTCATGGAGTTGGGCTGCCCCTCCCTGCAAACGCTCATGGATACTTGTTCCTGTGGCAACATTACCCATACAGCCCTATCACATGCGTGGCATCTCTTTCATTGGTTAACCACCCATGCCTGCTGGGAGTTGTTGAACAAAATTATAACTCAAGATTTACCTGTGAATGATGTCAGTGAGATTTCTACAAGCGACGTGTAAACATCTACAGCACGTGATACCATGGAGAAAGGCAATGCTACGGACAAAGCCATCGGCAAGTTCTTTGTGTGCAAAAAGAAACTAGACAGTTTTACCAAAGAGGAACTCTTGGCGCTGCCCAAGTCGTTCATTTATTATGTGGCCGCCAACGCGGTCAAAGAAATCTGGCAACATGTACCAAAATCATGGACTCAAGATCCTGTGTTGAGTGAATTGCAACCCTGTACGGATTACGATCACCATAAGCAAGTGGCCATGGCAAAAATACCGTCTATGCGTCAGTGTGCGACTTGCCAGCTAGTGAAACTGTATCACGGTCATAAGAGTCCATGTAAAGACTTTGTTGAATCATTCCACGGGTGTCATGGCGAGAAAAAGCAACAACAGCAACAAACACAAACATCGTCCACAGAGGAGGAGGAAGACCAAACCTTCTTACCATTGATGGAAAAGGATATGCCAGACCTGTACTGGCAATGGCGTCATTGACAAAGTGATTCAATACTTACCTTTCGAAATCCATCTTCCAGGTTATCGTTTTTGCGGCCCTGGAACTCGTCTCGGAAAACGTTTACAACGTGGTGATGTACCCATTAATCTTTTGGATCAAGCATGCAAGGAACATGACCTTTCTTATCGCCATAGTCATCCTGGTTTAAGACATGTGGCAGATAAATTGTTATTGAAGAAAGCTAAACAACGTTTCACATCCAGTGATGCCTCAGTGGGTGAAAGGATGGCAGCCCTGATTGTCATGAGTGCTATGAAAGGAAAGTTGATAATGCATGGACATAAACATTGAGGAGTGAGGAATTGGGATTTGTTTGTATTCTATTTTTCTTTTGTCAATTCACTATGACTATGAAATAAAAACAAAAGTTTTCCAGAGCACGATGTTTTGTTATTTTTAATTTTAAGAAATCGTGCTGTTGATGGCTGATTTTTTCATTTTACACATTTCACACATGATGAATTCCACACACTGTCATTTATCATTTTGCAATTTACAGTTTTTGAAAACGTTCGTTTCAAGTTTAACGTTTTTGATGATATGGAGTTTTCCATTTTGCTGATGACGCATTTTAAACAATGTCCGTTTGAAGTTTTTAAATTTTCAAATTTCACACATGGCCATTTCCAGTTTTTAAAAATGTCCGTTTTAAGTTTTGCGTTTTTGGTGATATGGAAACATGGATTTTCCATTTTGCTGTTTTCACATTTTTCCATTTGGTGTATGTCGAAAGTTGGGATTTGACAATGATGTTGATGCAAGTGCTTGACCATGGCGATGCTGCAATGTGTTGATGGGTGTTTGGAGAAACGTCGAGGTCTACGACTACTGCAGGTAAGACTGTTTTTGCAAAAATAATGTCTATTGACTGCCACATTTCAATGAAAAAACGAAACTATTGAAAACAAAATGAGTATATAAGTGACCATTTACCCCCCACCCTACCTCATCGTGTTTGCTCTGGTCAATCATACACACCAGTTTTCTCTCTCCACTCATACATTCACACCTGTCTTTGGGAACAAACACAACCACTTTATTTATTCCCAAAAGCACATTCTCGACATGCACACTCATCCCAAAAGAACTTTTTAGTTTATCATTTACATTACGAAAAATAATTAAATACTAGTTATTAAAGTTACTAAAAATCTTACATATTTCATATTTACAAAAAAACTCAACTTTGTACAGCGTTAAAAGAATCAAACTATTTACCAATCAAAAAATTTAAAAAATAACGTTGCATAGAACTTTTTAAAGAGCAAAAGGTCCAAGTGGGTTGTCACTATTTACAAAATCTACTATTTACAATGACAGAAACCAATATTTACAAAATTCTAAATCTACAAGTTACAAAAAGCCATGTCCCATAAACGATTAAACAGTGAAATCACACCTCCTCCTCGTTGCGATCATAACCCCAGGGCAGGCTGGTGAGCAGGTCATCAGCCCACACACGTTTGTTATCCATGGAGGCGAGGGTGCGTTTTCTCTGTTCCACAAGATACAGATGATGGTTGCTGGATTGTATCCTGCACTGTGTATGAGACATAGCTTTGCCAGTGCGTAAAACCGCTAAGTAATCGTCTACACGTAGCGATTTTACCACTGCCCTACCTACACCTTTTGCTCTTTTGGCTTCCTTACAGTCGAGTGTGCGGTAAGCATACATTTTTGAAGCCAAACCTACGAATTCCGTCATAATGGAATCACCGCATTCATCTTTTAAAACGCCCATTTTCTTCTTGTTTTTTATGGGCAGCTGAAACACGTTGTCAGCACTATAGCAAGAGGTGTCGAACCAGTCACTATGTTGCCTCATGACGTCATAGGGGTTGCAATGGCGAATGTGGTAAATGAATGAGTCCGTGTCCATATACAAAAGAGAGACGTCCTCAAAATGGCGTTTGGCAAACTCATAGTGGAATCGATACATGACCGATTTAGAAAAGTCTAAAATGACTTGACCCAAGTAAATGGGTTTATCCATGGTCACGCTGGTCTTACTCATTTCAATAGTAGCCAAATCCTCATCGATAATTTTGATCGATTTGAAATTTGGCTTGGCAATGTACCGCCGGGCACCCCACTGCCCCTCCCAGACATTGACCAATTTAATGTCACGGTATTTGCGGACATTCTCCATAGACTTGCCATAGATGCAGTTGTTCATTAATTTTAAAAAATTAATTTCAAACTGCTGTGTTGCCATTTGTCGGTGCTCTGTGTTGAGTCTCATGTATGGCTCAAGCCATGCTTTTTGAGCAAAAGAAATACCCCTGTGGATTTTCTTCAACACCAAGCCTTGGACGAGGCATTGCACCAACATTTGTATATGTACCACATACCGATTTTTGTTGTAAAGTGTGCCCATGAGTTTTTCAATTTTCACTTTACTGTCAGGGGGAACCATTTGCTCAAGGCAGAATGGGAAATCGGCATGTTCATCATACAAGGATGATGGATATTCAATATCCACTTCTAGCACATATCCACGGCCTGTTTCTTGGCTAGCCTTCATTACATCAAATTCTGACACTTGTTTGTCTGTCAGCCAAGCAAACTTTCCATAGGGCAAAGGCTGACTCATGGCGTAACCGTACAAATTATTCACGTCATAGTACATTAAGTACGATTCTTGTTTTTCCGGTGAATAATCAGGCATGTAGACATTGTTCGCTTCGGCATGGCGCTGGTTAAGCGACACAAAGCCGCCACGAATGCCCTTTTCAAAAAATAGAACCATGTCTACGTCAGTGAGTAAATCCAATTCCACTTGAGTGTATTTCAAAGCGGCATCAAACGAGAGTCCAGGACTCGTGTAATAGTGAGCCGGGTCAAGACCGTAAATGTGTTGACACAAGTTACGGAATTTTTCAAACACATCAGTGAGCAGCAATACATCCAGTTTTAGGTAATGCAAAGCATATTCACTTAGCGTGTTCATGCCAAACACTCGCCAAACTTGACATGCATGTGCATAGTCTTCATCGGAAACGGTACTGCGTGTTAGTTTCGAGTAAAATTTCTCTTGTGGTGGGAGTTTTCTTTGCTTTAACACGTCCCAGCTATTGCAGAAATCATACGGGAATATACCTTTCCGAATGCACAATTGAAATTGCTCAGGATCATTAAAATGCATTCTAGTATTTTTTAATTCCTCCTCATTCAAGCCATTCACAAGGCTGTCTAGCGAGGATGCCATAAACTTAAAGGAATCCAAAAATCGAATGCTAAAGTCGCCCAACCACCATGTCAGGGCCGTAAAACGCTCATGGTTTTGGGGAATAATGGTAAACGAGCCCTTGTTGACATGGCCCAATTCACGAATCAAAAACTGAATGTCATAATTCGCCAGATTGTGGAAAAAGACACTAATGAAACGAGGAGCTGGAAAGTTCAAGTTGCATTTACTATGCGCAGCTCCACGAAACTCCCCTGTAAAGTGTGAGTGGTCTCTGACTTTTTCCTCTCCACTTAAAATAGGCTTTTCGCAAATATGGCATGTCGTGGCATGCTCATACTGCTGCTGCTGTTCTGGAGATAGGCTCATGGGTACTGGGTGGTTTAGTAATTCCTGTACATGATCGACCAACTTGACAAGTTCATCCAAGAACCATTTGGCACAATCTGGCCCCTCACGGTATTTTTAAACGGATTGTGTTGGGTCATAGGCACACACCACATTAAATCCTATGGCAAAGGGTTCATGTTTTTGAATGGGTGTGGTTGAGCTGATGGTGGGATCTGGTTCACATCCCGCCATGGGTGTGGTGAGTGCTTCGAAATCTGCATATACCACATAGGGAACAGTGTCACGCTTATGAATGTCTTTAAAGTTTAACACAGCCTTGTCCCCTTGTGGCAATATCAATCTCACCGCTTCCTGAGAAACGCAATCCACCCTATGACGTTCCAAAAGCGTAGGGGTTTTAAAATATTGCAAGCAACGGTCACAAATATGTTTTACACCAGTGTGCTTAGACACTTGTCTGCTTAGCAATCTACTCAGGCTTTTAATTAGGCAATAGTGATTCACCTCTCCTACAGATAAATATAAAAGATGAATGTGGTGTCGTTTCGGTTCTTTTGTAGCATAAAGAGGACCCACAATCTCATTACCATCAAGGCCATACACCATGAACGAAAAGTCCTGGTTATCTTGTTCAAACCTATGGATCTCGGTTAAGTCCATAGGGAACGATACTCGAGTTAAATTTAAAGTATGTTTCAATTCAACAAACTTGGCCTTGTACATTCCTGGTCGACAACCATTATGTTGTGCTGGTTGCAAAAACGCAGCCACAGACCACAGAAAGCAATCATTGTCACGATTCTTTATATTGACCACAGCCTTTTTCGTAGCTATTGCTGGTGGTGTTTTAATATAGCTAGACCCAGCATTCAACGGGTTGAATTGACAAATGTTGATTTGCAAATGATGAATTTTGTCTAAGGCTAGACCACTCGGTCCTTGTTGCAGTTTATCAAATTTTGATAGCAAGGCATTCACCACGTGGGTTTCATACCACTGTTCCAAATTATGGGCTATGAACAGCTCTTGCATTTTACTGCAAATATAAAATGTCTCTTTATGCTCTACGTCCTTCTTTTTATATACAAAATCGCACACTAGTTCTGTATTCACCTTTAAAGCCGTATGCAACCTTTGCGCTGTACAAATTTCAATTTTAAAAATTTCAAAACAAGATTGTAAAAATTCTTTGGGAATCAAACTTTTTCTAACATTGACTACGCGGCCAGAGCACACACGCGATTTAAAACATCTGTTTAGAGGTTCCCAAATTAACGTATCGGTAGCAGTGGCAAATGACATTATTTTAGAAAGAACACTCTCACCTGAGTTTTCAGCTGTAAACTGCTTGACAATGGTCCCAAACACACACGTTCCTGGTTATTAACAAAGGTCAAGCGTTTTCCAACACTCTAAAAAGAAATAAAATAAACCACCATAAGTATATCCATTCCATATAGTTTATGCATTTCATAAACAAAACAAAATCAAACAGGTTATATTATATAATAAAACAAATCTCACCTTGACGAGTAATGCTTTGCTATATTCCCGTCTCGTGGGCTAGTGTGGAAATGGTTTTCTTTTCAATCTGTCTGCCTTTCTCTTTCTTTAATATCGTTCACACACACACACACGACAAGTAGGCTATACCGATTATCTGCAAACAAATAAATAAATAAATAAAATCATTAATTACCTAATCAATAAATAATTGCATGTATTTATATATAATCAATAAATATATAAATGAATAAATATATACCTACCCCACAACAAGGTTAAGTATTTTCCACCAACACCAAAACTGTTAAACAAGGCCAAGTGTTTCACACAACGCTGTAGTGTGTTCAAAAGTAGTCACATAAGTGCGAGTGGAAATGTCAGCGACGTGTCTTTATATATGCTACGTTGCATGTATATTTTTTTTTCTCCCACGCTTTGACCATTCTGTTATCAGGCACGTGGACAGCTAACGTCCCAGGCGAACACCTGTGCCGGATCAAATTTCACCTGAACTTGCATTTTGTCACGTACGAAGCAAGACAGAATGTAACTTGTTAACAGTTATCGCGCACGTGGACAGATAACGTCCCAAGCGAACACCTGCGGTAGATCAAATTTCACATGAACTTGCATTTTGTCACGTACGAAGCAAAACAGGATGTCACTGGTTTAGCGTGCCTGTGGTTTCACACATGTGTGTGCATGCCTTTCACACTCCCCTGCCAGCACAATGGTCAGATTATTTCACCTTCAAGCGTCACCTGTTGTCAAGTCAGATCAATGCCTTCCAATAAGCTCAAATGACCTTCACCTCCTGTAAGTTTGTTTTCTGTACTCGCTTCGACCAACATAGAACCAAGTTCTCATTACCGTTTACACGTCAAAGGTAAAATATCAGAAAAATGCACGCTCGTTCTGTCATACACCGACCAGCCGAAATAGCGATTGTTCTATTAAGCATGGTCCTTGTGGTTAGCGACAGGTTCGTTGAAACACACACACCCAGCCGTATCGTCTCTCTCAACCACCACGCTTCATAAACATTATAAACAAGTAAAGAAAAAGAAAACGTTATTTCAACATGTATGGCGTTAGGCCCTTTGTGAATTATTTTTTGGAAAAAAAATATCTACCCCATTTGAAAGGGGGCGAAAGCCCGAGTCCTAGGACACCTCGTACACGTCTCTAGCGTTATTGGTTCGTGAAATATCGGCAAAAATCATAAAAAACACGTGTTTACCCCAAAATCGCGTTTCCAAAATTTTAAAAAATTACAACGAGTGGTCTATAGCAAAGAGGACGTCTGCCCGAATCCTTGGACCCATCGTACATGCCTCTAGCGTTATTGCTTCCTGAGATATCGGCAAAAATCATAAAAAACACGTGTTTACCCCAAAATCGCGTTTCCCAAATTTTTTAAAATTACAATGAGTGGTCCATAGCAAAGAGGACGTCTTCCCGAATCCTTGGACCCATCGTACATGCCTCTAACGTTATTGGTTCGTGAGATATCGGCAAAATCACAAAAACACGTGTTTACCCCAAAATCGAGTTTCCAATTTTATTAAAAATTATAACGAGTGGTCCATAGCAGAGAGGACGTCACCCCGAGTCCTTGGACCTATCGAACATGCCTCTAGCATGATTGGTTCGCGAGATATTAAAAGCACATGACCTTTTAGTTTTGGTCTTTTAATCAAATAAAGAGGCTATAGGAAAGTAGGGGGCATCACTACGAGTGCTAGGACACCCTGTATGTTCAAATCCGACCATTGGTTAGCGAGATATCAGCTTCGGGGCAAATACGAGGGTGGCTCAATAAGAAGTGGTCCAGCTCTGTCACTACCACACTACTACAGGTTTTCATCCTAGAGACTTGAAATTTATTTTGGGGGTAGAGGGCATAGGGACCTTTCATTTATGTCAAATAAACGTTTTTGTAGAGTTCCTAGTTTCCAAAATATAGGATTTTCAAAATTCGAGTGTTTTCAAAAAAAACATAAAAGTAAAAAAGTTTCATTATAGAAAATAAAGGGCATAAAGACCATTCGTTTGAGCTATGGCACAACGTTCTATCATGTTTAGTTTTCAAACTATCACCTAGTTTCAAAAACAAAAATTTTCAAAAAAAATTTGAAAAATATAACGAATAGTCCATAGCAAAGATAACGTCAGCCCGAGTCCAACGATACCTCATTTGTCAAAATCGGACCATGCGTTCGAGAGATATTTAACATGGCTGAGGCTTAGTAGTAGAGCAAGGGGGATTCTGGAGTGAGTTAGAAGCGCCACCACTCCACTACTAAAGTATACTGTGCAAAGTAGAAACACTATAACATTGTAAAACAGCGTAAAGATCCAAATACTCACATACAATAACCGACACTAAGAGTATAAAATTGGACTCAAAAGCACGCCTCGTTTCAGACCCCACAAACCACCTCTATAATTAAAACAGCTCATGTAGGGACTAACACAGCCCGGCGTTGACCGTGTTTTACAGCACAAATTTAGGTTTTACTCGCTAACAGTTGGAGATACACGAAAAGTGATAAGGACCTTTCGGATATAAAATTAAATGTTAAAACTCGTATATGCCATCAAAAGTTTGCTATTTCTTAGCGTTCTCTTCTTATTTGAAATGGAAATATGAAATTTTGAAACCAACTAAAATGGTCGCCATTTTTAAATAGTGCAAAATATCGAAAATCAAAAGTAGCCTATATGTTAACCAGGTAAATAAGCTACATCCATGCAAAATTTCATTTAAATCGGACCAGTGGTACATGCGTGATTGAGTAACACACAGACACACACTATCTCATTTTTATCTATTAGTATGGATAACGTTGATTTTTGGGGGGAATATCTCCGAAACCATTCATTTTATTACCTTAAAAAGTGTGTTTCGGGGTCCCTAGGGGAACTCCGAGTATTGTTTCTCGTATCTGGTGGCTTAAAATGAGCTAAATCCGGTCTTCATACCTTTTGGCCATGCTCAGTGCCAAAGGGCCGAAAAAACTCCCTTACAAATTGAATTTTCAAAAACCATTTCTTAGTGAGCCCCTACAACCTAGGATCAACCAACGTGCAAAATTTCATCTATCTAGGTCTAGTGGTTTGATCGCTATAGACAACATCGCTCGGCGTTGACCGTGTTTTATAGCACAAATTTAGGTTTTACTCGCTAACCGTTGGAGATAAACGAAAAGTGATAAGGACCTTTCGGATAGAAAATTAAATTTTAAACCTCGTATATGCCATCAAACGTTTGTTATTTCTTAGCGTTCTCTTTTTATTTGAAATGGAAATTTGAAATTTTGAAACGAAAGGATGTAGTGACGTCACTAAAATGGTCGCCATTTTTAAATAGAGCAAAATATCGAAATCAAAAGTAGCCTGCATGCTAACCAGGAAAATCAGCTACATCCATGCAAAATTTAATTTAAATCAGACCATTGGTTCTTGCGTGATTCAGTAACACACAGACACACACACCATCTCATTTTTTCTATATTAGTATGGTTGTATGTATTTTTTAAATAATTTGTTGATAACCTATGTTATTGTGGTGTACATAGTAGTGTGTGAATTTACAATTCAGGCGATGATTGGGAAGGAGGCGGCCGTGGCCTGGAGTAGAAGTGGGGGAAATCATGTAAAACCACTTCCAGGATGGCTGAGGTAGGAATCAAACCCGTCCCTTTTCAGTTTAGTCTCACGAGGCTAAGTATATCCCGTTCCAGCCCTCAGACCAAAATTCAATTTCTTGGCAGAGTCTGGAATCAATCCCAGGCCTCCTCGGTGACAGCCAAGAATGCTAGCCACTGCACAACGAGGCGGACGAAAGTAAAAATATGTGCACTTTATTTTACTGACCTTATTGTTTATTTCTAACTTTACGCGCTCTTAAATATATGTTACGCTCAAAGACCGAATTCGCTCAATGACCGAAATTTTTACCCACGACGCGACGTGGGTACGACAAAATACTCACAACGCGACGTGGGTACCGAAATTCGGTCATTGGCCGAAACGGAATGCCCACGTCGCGTTGTGGGTAATCCTGTTTGCTCAAAGACCGATGTAAACTTCACTTCGGAGATTGAGCAATGCAAAAATACCCACGTCGCGTTGTGGACAACGTGGCTTGCCCACAACGCGTTGTGGGTATTTTGCTTTTGCGCAAAGACCGAAATGACATCATATAGTCGCGAGCGTGTACAGACTTGTCTGCGAGTCCGCCACCCTCCCCTCCACTCCTAGCTGTTACTGCCACTAGTCAACACGAAGCACGCCCAGTGTCAACCCGCTTTGTAGCTGTGCATTTTAGTTAGTGTTTGTGTTTACTAGTTGAGTGAGATGGAAGAAGCATTCTATATCAAGCTGCAGGAGCTATTATGCACGAAGGACCTTGAGTCGGGTCGCACGTTCATCATCAGTGGCGGCTCGCTTATATCGTAGTTGGGTGGGGGCTGCATGCACATGCATTAACTTACCTTATTTGTAGATCAGCTCCAGGAACCGAGTCTTGAACGTGACGAATTTTTCGATGACAAGGTTATTGAAATTCGGTATGCTGTTTATCAGACCCTTCTCAATAGACAGCATTCCAAGTGCAGTAAGTCTTTCTTGTCCCATGGCATTCCTGAGGTACGTCTTGATCCTCTTGAGGCACGAGAAGCAGCGTTCAGGTTCAGCGGTAGTCATAGGCAGGGTGATAGCGATACGTAACAGTTTAACGACCTCTGTAAATGACGGACCTAAGTTTTCAGTGAGAAGGAAACTCAAAAGTTTTACAGCACCACCAATGTTTTGAAATTCTTCTCTTTGATACAATATAGTCAGTTCGGTCCTGAGTTTGTCCGGGTCGAGCATCGGAAAGACACGTACGGTAGCTCGTAAGTCTCCTTCCGGAAATGAGTTCTTATGTATCTCAAATTTTTCGTTTTTCAGAAGAGAAGAAAGTACTAAATGGTCAACAAATTGAAACCGCGATGTGACTTGATTGTTGATGACGTCACAAACTTCCCTTGCAGCAGCAATACGCGTTTGACTTCCTCCGATCTTCCGTCTCTTTCTAGGTTGTTCAATCTCGTTAGCGTTGTTATCCAAATGGAATGAGTCTCGGACTTTCTGGACAGTTTCAACAAAACTCGAAACGCAGCTACGCACTTTCCCTACATCGATCTGACGACTCTGTAATTGTTGGTACAGAATGTCCACATGAGGCATGATGCAATGAAAGAAACGGAGCCAGAAATTGAATTCTGGATCATCCAGTGTCCGAAGAAGAGAACTAGCTTCGTTAACAGTAATATCACTCGAACGATCTGACTCGAGTAGCACAGTGAAACATTCTTCTAGGGCTTCTTTTTTCTCAAACACAGTGTTCACCGTTCTAGCTCGAAAATTCCACCTGGTTGCTCCCGCAGACGGTATTCTCCTGGACACACACGAATCTAAAACTGATGTCCTGTGCGACGATCTCGAAAAGAATGCTGGGATAGCAGACAAATTGGCAAAAAATACTCGAGCTTTTGTATTCTGCTTAGCGGCTCTTTCCATAATCAGGTTCAACTGATGGGCGTAACAGTGGATAAAAAAAGGCATTCATGTATTCGTCCCTGATTCGCTTCTGCACGCCATTTATTGCGCCACTCATCACAGATGCTCCATCGTAGCTCTGGGCAATTAACTTTCCCTTGTTGTCTTTCAATATTATGTGTAGCTGAGAAACAATGCATTCATATATTGAACTTGCATCCTGACCAGCTGGCTCAAAAAATCCCCAGAATCTTTCAACTGCTTTGCCTTCATTAGTGCAATATCGCAATACAATCACTAACTGCAACTTCTCAGTGATATCGGTAGTTTCATCGGCAAGAAGAGAAATGAAATCTACATCCTCAATTTCAGCTAAGATTCTTTCACGACATACTTCCAGCATGCAACTAAGCAAGTCATTTTGTATGCTTTTCGATGTTCCTTAGAATGCTGTCGAGCTTTCTAAATGACTCTGAAAACAGGAATCTAATTCACTCGTGTATTGCACTAAATTTAGAAACACGCCCTTGTTGTCTGAATCGGCTTTCTCATCATGTCCTCGTAGCGCTAACTCATTAAAGCCGCAGAACTTAATACAGTTTATTAACTTTGAAAGTATTTCCCTGTTTCTAGTTACTTCATTGTTATGACGCTCAACCGATTGTTGATATGCCGAACTTAAGCTTTTCTGTAAATCCACTTTCCCTAACACTGCAAAATTTACCATGTTATTTAAATGAGTTCCGGAAGATGCGTGTTTCTGAATTTTTTCGCTCAGTTTTCTAAGATCTGTCATTCCCTTTTGAGTCCAGCTGAATTCTCCACCGAACAAAATACATGGAAAACAAAATAAAACATGCTTTACCTCGCAACCACACAGCCAATCAAATTTCTTATACAGGTCAGGATTGAAGCTCCTAGTGTATTGCCTCTGCCTGCTAGTAGAACACTGTTTGATGTCTAATACAGGTGTTGGTCTATCCTTACTCTTTACATCACATTTCTCGTGAAGCGTCAAACTACTAAATTGAAGCGACTGTAAAAATTGCACAGTGTTACTCATTATTTACTTGAAACACAATCACAAGCTAATCACACAACCGTACACAAACTCCAACAGCACGTACTACGGTTGTTGACAAGGGGGTAACTTCCACAGCTTGTGTAGAGCACTGGAGTAACGGAATTCTTTTCTAAGACTGGTCTGAAATAAATCGGTTTTGTAAGAACAAGGAACATTGCTAGATATCATTAAAATAGGGCGAAATCTACTGTGAAATAATATGCAAGTATTTGTTAAAATCACGCAAGCATACCACTTTAGAATCTTTAGCTATAATTCGCACGTTGGCAAGACTGATTGTACAAATGCTTGAAGAAAATAGCGCCAGCCATGGAAATGTTTGAACGCCTCCCTCCTTGCTTTCAATGGCGAAGGGATGGAGATGGACTTAGTTCTGCTAGAACCTAACAGATGCCGTGAGCGCCTACTTCCTGCTTCTACTTATGATTCTGTTGCCACTCAGTGATACAAACCTAGCCGTGTTACAGCAAAAGCCGCTGCGATTTAAACTTATCCTTGCGATAGTATTATGATTCTATCTACGATTTATTGCATTAGAATATTAGTTGCTAATTTTCTGAATACGAATTAGGAGCAGTTAACCGCTGCCAGTACATTATTTGAGCTGTTTGTAAACTGTATACCCGATTGTTTCCAAAGATGTGTTGGCACTTCGTATCGATGCTGCATGGAGTGCAGCTCCCTAAGAGGCTTTAATGACCTGCCTTGGCAATGGGGGAAGTGGATTCAGGAAGTGCGATTTAAGTTCTTAAGCTGCTGCAGATGATGCAGCAGCCGTGGGGGGAAGCGGATTTACAAGCCAGTCTATACTTGCGAAAAATTTTAATCGCCTAGCAGAGATCCGTATAATTATACCGTCACCCCGTTACGTTCAAAGTGTAAATTTATATTGTCAAATACTCTGGGGGAGGGGGGGGGGGGGGCTGCAGCTCTGCAGCTCCCCTTCACGAACCGCCACTGTTCATCATGGACAGAGCTCGTTACGACGAGATTATCAATCGAGTGAAGGAGGCGAAAGAAAAGAAGAAGTGTGGAGGAACTCTGAGCTCAAAAGAGTATCGTCGCATAAATCGTTTCGACGTTATTCAGATCGGAAGTGTTCAAATGTTGATAGAGAAGTCTGTGGGTGACTTGACTGACATAAAATACTTTTGCCGATACGAAGAAATTTTCGGAGCAATACATGCAGCCCACTTGAATACAGGACATAAAGAAGAAAAAGCTATGGAAGCTGAACTAAAGAAGAAATTCTGCAATATCACCAGAGAAGTTATAAAAATATATTTAGATATGTGTGAGGCCTGCGCTTGGAAGAAAAGATCAATTAAGAAGGGACTTGTTGTTAAACCAATGGTTATGTCTGCTATGAATTCTCGATGTCAAGTAAGTTTGCATTTTACAAATCTGCATTATTTACACACCTGCCTGATATAGTACCATGAACTGTATGTAAAATCACGTAACCTACAATATTTAGGTAGTTTACACCTACTATCGGCTGTTTTCATGATAATTGATTCATAAATGCGGCGTACATAATAATAATCGTTGCTGCATTCTCAATACCTTAAAATTATCCTTTAGAAAACCAACTAAATAACTATTTTAATGTGTTTTTTAAAACACAGACAGCGTTTCTGTCGACTAGAGTTCGTTTGGCTAAAATTCGAAGTAGTTTCCGAAGTACTCAAGTGTGAGAAACAAATTAATAACAGGTAAAAGTATGCAATTACCTTGTCACCCTTAAAAAATTTACTATTAAGATATGTTATAGGCAATGAACTGAAAATTGTAGATAAACATGATTTAAAGGTCGGAAAATGAAAAAGGGGAGTAAAATGGTGTTTTTTCGTTTTTTGCAATTTTATGCAACTTTTGCGTTTTTAAGCTGATTTTAACGACCTTTTTTTCTTTCCCATGTTTTACGACGTTGCCAATACGATGGGATACACAAAAAACTGCCGTGGAACGAACATTGATTTTTATTGAAAATGTTTTACGCTTTTTGCGATGTTAGGCTAATTTTTGCGTTTTCAATCCGATTTTGACAACAAAAAAATACCGTGTTTTTTCAACATTTTTGATAAAATGGGACACAAAAAACACTTAACAACGCCACAAACACCGCAATTTGTTATTGTTCTATTTTTTTTATGATAACCTAACTTAACTTAACCGACCACATAACATCGGAGGCCACTCTTCTAAGGCTGTTGGCAAGTTATATGCGAGTTATTCAGCTTTAAAAACCATACTTTTATGACTTACAATCACTATTCGCCAACAGATTTAGAAGAGTGGCCGCCAACATGACGTGGTGAGAAAGGTTAGGTTAGGTTATAATATAAAAAAAACTTATTAGTCCGTCCGTGTTTTGATAAAAAAAAACAATATTTGTTCCACAGCAGCGTTTTGTTGCGTATTACATCGTTTTTTATTATAACCTAATCTAACCGACCTAACTGAAACGTCGGCGGCCATTCTTCTAAGTCAGTCGGCAAGTTCTTTGCAAGTTAGTCAGCTTGAAAAACCACACTTTTATGATTTACAAGCACTATTTGCCGACATATTTAGAAGAGTGGCCGCCGACAAGACGTGGTCGAAAAGGTTAGGTTAGGTTAGGTTGTAATATAAAAAACCTTAATAGTCAGTCCGTGTTTTGATTTTAAAAAAATGTTCGTTCCATGGCAGCGTTTTTTTTGTGTATCCCATTGTATCAAAAGTATCAAAAAACATGGGAAATAAAAAAAAGTTAAAGTTGGCTTAAAATGCAAAAGTTATGTAAAATCGCAAAAAAAAAACCGAAAAAAAAACCGCCGTTTTACCCCTTTTTTTTCACTTTCCGACCTTTAAAACATGTTTATCAATCATTTTCAGTTCATTGCCTATAACATATCTCAATAGTAATTTTTTTAAGGGTGACAAGGTAATTGTATACTTTTACCTAATAACATTGAAATGTAATATAAATTTTAAAACCAAATAAAACTGTTCCTAACAAGCCAAATAATGCCTGCATAAGAAATATTTTTAGAATGATTATTGTCAAAGTTACAACAACTTATGTACAAGGCTTTGTCAAATACCTCGGAAAATCAATGTTTTTAAATACAATAATCGTTTTCAAAACACGAAAAAAATTTAAAACAATAATCCGTTCTAAATTTCTTCATTAATCTAGTATTAACCTGTGGTCATGTTTGTAAAAACTGAAACATTTTAAACGTATTTATAACGGAGTTATGACTGGACAAAGTGACTATAATAACAAATCTAAATAAAAATAGTTGGGCCGCTAATAATTTTTTATGAAAACTACGCTACTTACTTATTATATTTCCTTAGGTTGATCTTATCGACACGCAGTCTGAAGCAGATGGAGAATACAAGTTCATACTCAACTATCAAGATCACCTGACAAAGTTTGTGATTCTTCGATCACTGAAAAGAAAAACAGCTGATGAAGTGGCAGATGTCCTCCTGGACATATTTTGCATATTTGGTGCACCGAACATTCTCCACAGTGATAATGGAAGGGAGTTGTGTAATAAGGTATTTTTTTATAATCAAATCTACTTTAAAATAGTTATAAACTCAACCAAGGAATGGTAATCTGGTGTAATCAATCATTTTGGTGTAACTTTCAGATAATCGAGACTTTGGCGACAAAATGGAGTGCTATCAAGCTCGTCCACGGGAAACCACGACACTCGCAAAGCCAAGGATCTGTCGAACGGGCCAACCAAGACGTAAGGGACAGTTTGGTAGCTTGGATGGCTGATAACGACACTTCTAATTGGGCGAACGGTCTAAGAATTGTCCAGAATACCAAAAATAATAGTTACCACTCGGGAATAAAAATGACACCTTATGAAGCTATGTTCGGCGCCCCACAGAAGAATGGCCTACGTAGCTCCATCTTGACTGAGGAGGTTTGCAATCGGATTGTCAGTGAAGAAGAGCTGGAGCAGGAACTCACGTTTGTTAAAAATAGCATAAACCAAAACGATATGACACAAGATAATGATGAACTCGTGGACAATGCTATGCTAGATCAAAATGAAGCTGAATTCAATGAAAGAAATATGTTGGTTTGCTCTGTATGCGATCAGACTATTGGTGACGATGAGTGTGCTTTGGCAACTGAGAAATGCTTTGAATGTGGGAAAAAAATTCATCTAGGATGCTTTCCAACAACTGAATTCGGTTCTGAATTACCCCTTTGCTCTCTTTGCTCAAAGAAATCTGCAGTTGAAACCGCCAGGGGAAAGTGCAAATTGGGACTTGGGTCACAGGCTGAGAAAATGTTGAAAATTTCGGGTAAAAAATTACCTTCTGTATCTGTTGGTGACAATGTAGTTGTTCAGATTCCTGAAGTAGACCGTGGCCGGCTGGCCCCGCGAAATATCATGGCTGTTGTCATGAACGTTGACGAGGATCACCACACACTTGGAACAAAACATGGGACCCTCGACAAACAATTCTCTAGGAACCAATTCCAACCAATAAAAAACAAATTCCTGAAAACTGATGAAGTGCCTGAACCTTTCATCAACGTCAGGCAAGAAGCGGTGGTGTCGTCAGGGTCTAAACAAGGGTTTGTTAAAAGTGGATGTAAACAAAGGTGCACAGGAAAATCCTGTAAGTGTTTAAAATCAAATGTAAAATGTAACTCAAAGTGCCTTAGCAGCACCACATGCGCAAATAAATAAACAGTTCTTACAATGAATGTATCGTGATAAACATAACTTTAAAAACGTTTTTCTTACATTATAGTATTTAATTTAAAGTTTTCTTTTGAGTCATATATTTTTAAGGTTTACAATGTCAAATGTGTTATAAAGCAATAAATTTCTTTATAATATGTAACATACTTTATAACATTAATTATAACATTTTCTTTAAAACATTAATAAATGTTCATTATGTTGAAAGAATGTTTATTTCCAAACCAACTTCTTTTTTACTATAGTTTGCCGATAAGGTATCAAACAACTTAACTACTGACGTTGGGTCATTTCGGACTTTGCGCAAAAGCAAAATACCCACAACGCGTTGTGGGCAAGCCACGTTGTCCACAACGCGACGTGGGTATTTTTGCATTGCTCAATCTCCGAAGTGAAGTTTACATCGGTCTTTGAGCAAACAGGATTACCCACAACGCGACGTGGGCATTCCGTTTCGGTCAATGACCGAATTTCGGTACCCACGTCCCGTTGTGAGTATTTTGTCGTACCCACGTCGCGTCGTGGGTAAAAATTTCGGTCATTGAGCGAATTCGGCCTTTGAGCGTAACATATACACCAATTGAAATTAAATGGAATTAAAGCGATTGGAGATATACCGGATGGGTCACCCTTCTCCCCCCTCCTTTTTATGATCTAGTTTGAAGCAATGCGCGGCAAATAATGCAATTATGAAAAATATCAGACCTTCTCCCTAATCTGGGGTAATACGAGTATAATGAGATGTGTGATTACGGGCTGACTGACTGGTTGGCTGGTTGGTGGTTTCATTCGATGGTTGATTTGGCTTATTGGTTTGTTTTCGGTTGGCTTGTTAATTGGTTATCTTGTTCACTGCTTGGTTGACTGGTTGGTGGTTTGGTTGGATTGTTGGATGGTTCCTTGGATGGTTGACGGGTTGTTTAGTGGAATGATTGTTTGGATGGTTGGATAGTTGGCTCGTAGGTTGGTTATTTGTTTGGTTGGTTGGATGGTTGGCTGGTCGGCTGGATGGTTGGTTGGCTGACAGGTTAGTTGGATGGTTGACTGGTCGGTTGGCTGGTCGGTTGGTTGGTTGGTTGACTGGTTGGTTGGCTGGCAGGTTGGTTCAATGGTCGGTCAAATAAACAGTATATTATACCATTGTCCGCTGATGTTCACATCATGGTGATACAATTATCAAATATTTTACTGTGCAAAATCGTAAACTGATGACTGGTATACCGTACAGTAATACAGTCTTAACACTGGACCAGCATAGAAAGAAGAATTCGCATTCCTGCAGAATCATTGTGTCTGCAGAGCTCGGGAGAGAATCGCGTGCTTTATAACAAGAATGGTCGATGCGCAAATAGCTCCTGGTGGAGGAAAATCGTTATTTAGCTTCTAAAAATAAGTGACGCAGTTCGGATATACCTCCACTGTTAACATACTGTAGCTCATGAATAAACCACGAGGAATGCTAGTAGGCCTAAGTTTTCTTCTTATGAATGACAATGGATTTAGAAAATTGTTTTGCTATGATTGAAGACTTTCAGTGCAATGTTGAGCCTGGTACTCTTCAGTGTGGTAAATATACCGACAATGATCATAGGCGAGGAGACCCCTAAATAATACGGCAGGGGACGTTGTTTAATCTTCAGGACGGCTTTTCAGGCTGTTAGGGCGTGTGAAATGTATCTTGACATCTGACGTTATACCAACATGACGACTGGTATATTCCAAGATTTGCTCTGAATACAGTAGCTTCAACTGGTTCTGAGGTTAATATAGGCCAGAGGTGTCCATACAGTACGTCGGGCGCGTTGGCACGCCAGATACACGCCAGTGTGCTTGTGGCGTGGACCAAGCGCTGCAAAGCGATAGTGGAGTAATTAAGACTTCATGTCTGCCTCGCTCGCTCACTTTTCCGTCTCACTCCTTCCCGCACTGCCTTCACTGTGTTGTGGTTGATCGGTCGAACGTCAAACGGTATTGAGTATATTGTAATTAATATGAAAACAAGTTGAAACAATTCGAAGACAATGGGAAAACAAGGGGAAATAAAACAATAATGTGACCGAAATTGCAACGGCATAAATGAGTTCCATGATACCTTATCAGTGTTCTGACTGTTTTTGTACTAAGCACGCAATCTTCAAATACCAGTACGTGGAGAAACGCGCGAAACACAATATAGATGTGTCGGAGAAACAACGCACTGGACAGCGGCTTCGATGGCGTAGTCGGTAGCATGCTGAACTGCTGTTCCCAAGATAGCGGGTTCAAGCCCGGCCGAAGGCAGCTGCTGCCTGCTCCTCCACCAAACGACTGCTCCCGACAGCCCGACTCCGCTCCTTATATACTTGCCTAGGCCAGGCGTGTATAAAGGGGCGAAGCCGGGCACGGGCGCAGCCGCCTGGCGAGGAGCGGCGGGCTGAGGGCCCAGTACTTTATTAATATAGATAGATACATTGCAGCGAACAATATAACAAGAACAATATCCCCCGAAGGGGAGCAACATACATGCGAAAACAAGAAATACACAAAATCTGTTAGCAGGGGGATACCCTATTGAAATACAAATTGAGTCCAGCACAATGAACACCTCACAACACTATTCTTCTTCTCGAGTGTCAGGACCGCAGAGCTCCGCTGCGGCGTGTGAACCGAGTCTTGCCAGGGCGAATTGGTAATCGCCGAGGGAACGCCACGATCGAGTTCTCGGAAGCGGTGTGGTGGTGGTGCCGGACAGGAAGTCTGGAGGACCCGGGCGATCGGCCTGCCGGGAAGGCCGCGTTCGGAGTCCTATTTGGTCGCTGCTGCCCCTCGTCCGCCCCCGCGTGATCCGCGTCCTCGGCCGGTTCCCCGTGGGAACCCTCCGCGGGTGACCGCGGGCTGACGGACTGGCTGGTATTGGAAGTTCGGCGGGAGTTCCAAGAGTTCGTCGCCGCCGGCACTGTCCATTTGGATGGCGAAGCCCCAACCCTTGGTGAGTGCGGCATATAACAAATTCGCACGGTTGAAGGCGTACTTCTTCTGGCAGTTGTCGAGATGTCTCCAGTTGGAGAGAAGGAAGAGCGTTGTCTGGACGTCGTGATGATCCCGTCCACTGGGAACATACAGGAGTTGTTGTTGCAAGGCTATAGCGAGGTTGTAGACCCGTTGATCGGTTGGAGTCGGTAATCCCTTGGGATAATCTGCAGGAGCCAAGGCCCTCCAGGGTAAGATAGGCTGGGGGGCCGGCGGAATTGGTTCCTCCTCTGGCTCCTCGTCGTCCTCGTCGTCCGGAGGTTCGTCGTGGGCCTGGCGCTCTTCCAAAAAAGTTAGGCGTTGGCGAATGCCCTGCATTAGTTGAAGAAGTTCTGGATGCACTGCTGGAGCCGTCATCACAGCAGATGCCACGGATAGAGTGTCGTCCACGGAGTCCGTCCCAGTAGACTGGGTCGGCGTGGATGGCGGAGGTCGCTTAGCGGGCGACGGTGTCCTAGGTCGCTGAGACTGCGGCGTTTTGGTTTTGTTAGCGTTCTTGGGTGTAGAAGTTCCTGCTCGGGTTTCTTTGAAGTGTGCTGATACACTCGGTTGGTTCTTGGCTGGTCGCTTCGTCAGGCTCCTTTCCCCAGAAGTTGTTGGTGTCTTCTGAGTCTTGGGAGGCATGCTCCGATGCACGAGAGTGGGCCGCTGCGGGCGGCGATAGGATGGACACGGACTTGATGCTGCTGCCTGCTCCTCCACCAAACGACAAGAAATAGAATGATGACTCCTGTTATTCATGTGTGCATATAATTATAAGAGCCATAATATATTCCTCGTCCTACATGTAAGTAGAGACAAATGAAAAAGAATGAGGCACCATTAGCATGAAGGGTACGTAGGAATCAACCATAATTTACATCACGACAAATATGGGCTACACTATTAAAGGCTAAATCAATATTTGCAGTATAATGTATTGCTAAAAATAGTCCTGTTGCAATTTGAATTATTAGACAAAGTCCTAAAAGTGAACCGAAATTTCATCAAGCAGAGATATTGGAAGGTGCTGGAAGATCCACTAATGCTCTATTGGCAATTTTAAATAAAGGGTGGGAGGTGCGGATTGGTTTATTCATTAGTTTTTAGGGCGAAGAGGGCCTTGAAAAATGTTAGTGATTTTTACAATAGCAATAAGAGTTAAGAATAAATAATTTACTAATATAAGTGTAATTAAATCTGTTGGTTTATTATATAATTTAGTAAGGAGATAATTGGATTCATCATGTAAGGTAATTAAATCATTATTAATATTATTCATTTCTTCATTAAAATTTAATAGATTCCATAAAGTTGAATCTGTTATTAGAGATAGAGAAATTACTAGGGAGAATAAGAATAACAGAATAATTAAAGATTTAGTTGGAATTGAGAAAAGTTCATTGGATGCAAGTGTAGTAATATAAATAAATAATACTAATATTCCACCAAGAAATACAAGAAATAGAATATAAGAAAATCAAAAAGTTGAAGTTATTATTCCAGTTGTTAGTGCTACAATTAAGGTTTGTAAAATAATAATTAATATTATTGCTATTGGATGATTTGCTTGAGTAAAAATTATTGCATTTAATAAATTGGAAATTATAATTCTAAGATTTAATATACAAAGGGTAGTTTAAATAAAATATTAATTTTGGGGATTAATGATAAGAAATTTTCTTTCCTTTGAGTTTTAGAAGTATGATACTTATTATTGATTTACAAGACCAGTGTTTTTATTTAAACTACTAAAACAATGGTAATACTTATTAATTGAATTGTAGTAATCTTGGTCTTTTTAAGAGGTGTATGGGTGTTTTGTTCTAATCGAAAGCATTTATTAGCTACGTTATTAAGATTAGAATTTGTTGTTTTAAGATTATTTTTAATATTATTTATATTTTTAAATATATTTGCTTTTGAGTTATTTTTTAGAATAGTATTTTTGACATTTTCAGTATGTGAGGGGGCTTTAGGTCTTTCTATTTTAGTTTCGATGATTCGAACTCACGGAAATGATTTTTTTCAGACATTTAGAATTTTACAATGTTAAAATTTATTTTTATGCTTGTGTTTTTAATCCCTCTTAGTTTTTTAAATAAGTTTTGATGATTGGTTCAAAGTTTGTTATATTTGATAACTTTCTTTTTTATAGTGAGATATATTACATTAACAGATTTTTGTAATTTGAGTTATATTTTTGGGATTGATATTTTGTCATATGGTTTAATTTTATTAAGATTTTGAATTTGTTCATTAATAATTACAGCTAGCGAGAGTGTTTACCATTATAGGTATTTTAATTCTTTTTTCCTTTTTTTTGTATTTTTTTTATTATTAATGTTGTGTTGTACTTTTAGAAGAATGAGATTATTTTCTTTTTACTTGTTTTTTGAGGCCAGATTAATTCCAACTTTGTTTTTAATTTTGGGGTGAGGATATCAACCGGAACGATTACAGGCGGGAGTGTATTTATTATTTTATACTTTATTGGCTTCTTTACCTCTATTGGTAAGTTTATTTAATATTTATGGATTTTATGGTAGATTATATATTGGACTGTTAAATAATATTAGATTATCAAGAGTGTTATTTTATACAAGATTGATTTTAGCATTTTTGGTTAAAATACCCATGTTTATGGTACATTTATGATTACCTAAGGCACATGTTGAAGCGCCAGTTTCAGGTTCAATAATTTTAGCAGGAGTGTTATTGAAATTAGGGGGGTACGGATTATTACGAGTTTATTTAATGTTAATCAAGCTTGGATTAACCTATAATGTTATTTGGATTAGAATTAGTTTAGTAGGTGGATTTTTAATGAGTTTGGTTTGTTTGCGTCAAGTTGATTTGAAGGCTTTAATTGCATATTCTTCTGTTGTTCATATAGGAATAGCTTTAGGGGGGATAATAACATTAACAGATTGAGGATTTATAAGAATGTATACGTTAATAATTGCTCATGGGTTATGTTCGTCCGGGTTATTTGCTTTAGCTAATATTTCTTATGAACGATTAGGGAGACGAAGTTTATTAATTAATAAGGGTTTAATGAATTTTATACCTTCTATAACATTATGATGATTTTTATTGAGATCGTCTAATATAGCAGCTCCTCCATCATTAAATTTAATGGGAGAGATTGGGTTATTAAATGGATTAGTAATATGATCTTGACTTTCGATAATTATGTTAATATTAATTTCTTTTTTTAGAGCAGCTTATTCTTTATATTTATATTCTTATAGTCAACATGGTATAATTTATTCTGGTGTTTATTCTTGCTCTATAGGGTACACTCGAGAGTACTTATTATTAATATTACATTGATTACCTTTAAATATTTTAGTTTTAAAGGGTGATTTATGTATTTTATGGTTGTATTTAAGTAGTTTAAATAAAAATATTGATTTGTGGTGTCAATGAAGTAAAGAGTTTACCTTAAATCATTTTATGATCAGTATCAATTTGTTTTATTTATTTCTTTTTCTTATTATTTATAGCAATTTTTTTGGTAATAATAGGATTTTATTTTATTATAAATGATATAGTTATTTTTATTGAATGGGAGATTTTTAATTTAAATAGATCTTCTTTAATTATAACTTTTTTATTTGATTGAATATCTTTATTATTTATAGGATTTGTTTTATTTATTTCTTCACTAGTAATTTTTTACAGTGAAGAATATATATACGGGGATTTAGCGATTAATCGGTTTATTATTTTGGTATTGATATTTGTTTTATCTATGATATTTTTAATTATTAGTCCTAATTTGATTAGAATTCTTTTAGGATGGGATGGATTAGGTTTAGTTTCGTATTGTTTAGTAATTTATTATCAAAATGTGAAATCTTATAGAGCTGGGATATTAACAGCTTTATCGAATCGTATTGGTGATGTGGCTTTATTGATGGCTATTGCTTGGATATTAAATTTTGGAAGATGAAATTATATTTATTATTTGGATGTAATGAAGAATTCTAGAATTATATATATTATTACTACATTAGTAGTTTTGGCGGCTATAACAAAGAGAGCTCAAATTCCTTTTTCTTCTTGGCTACCAGCGGCAATAGCAGCCCCGACTCCTGTTTCAGCTTTAGTTCATTCTTCAACTTTGGTAACTGCAGGAATTTATCTATTAATTCGATTTAATACTGTTATTGTTGACAATAGATTAGGTAAGGGACTATTATTAATTGCTGGTTTAACAATGTTTATAGCAGGATTAGGAGCTAATTTTGAATATGATTTGAAAAAAATTATTGCTCTTTCTACATTAAGACAATTGGGGTTAATAATAAGAATTTTGGCTATAGGATTTCCTAAGTTAGCGTTTTTTCATTTGCTTACACATGCTTTATTTAAGGCATTGTTATTTATATGTGCAGGTTCTGTAATTCATAATATGAAAAATTCTCAAGATATTCGATTTATGGGTAGTTTATGCAGACAAATACCTTTAACAGTTATTTGTTTTAATGTTTCAAATTTAGCGTTGTGTGGTATACCTTTTTTGGCAGGGTTTTACTCAAAGGATTTAATTTTAGAAATTGTTTCTTTAACTTATTTAAATATTTTTAGATTTTTTTTATATTTTTTCTCTACTGGATTAACTGTATGTTATTCCTTACGATTAGTTTATTATGCAATAAGAGGGGATTTTAATTCTTCGTCTTATCATTCATTAAGTGATGAAAGATGAATTATATTAAAAGGTATGTTAAGTTTAATAGTTATAGCAGTTATAGGAGGTTGTGTATTGAGATGAGTAATTTTTCCTTCTCCTTCTATAATTTGTTTACCATTTTGATTAAAGATTTTAGCTTTAACCGTTAGTTTGCTGGGTGGATGAATTGGTTATGAATTATCAAAATTTTCTTTATCGTATAATTTACAGTCTTTAAAGTTTTATTTGATATCTCATTTTATTGGATCCATATGATTTATGCCTTTTGTATCTACATATGGGATTAATTTTTTACCTTTGAAGTTAGGAAGTTATATGTATAAGTCCTTTGATCAAGGTTGAAGAGAGGATTGAGGAGGTCAAATAATTTATAATACTTCTGTTAAGTATGCTGGGGCTATTCAGTGGTGACAAAATAATAGAATTAAGATATATTTAATTAGTTTTGTTTTGTGATTTATTATTTTATTAATGTTATTATTATATTTAAATAGCTTATATGTATAGCATGACATTGAAGATGTCAGGGAAATTATTTAATTTTTAAATATTTATAAATAATAATTTATTATTTATACAATGAAAATGTATTGTTTTTTTTTAAACTATATAAATAGAAATGTTAATGGAGTTAAACCATTTAAATAAAAAGTTAGCAGCTTTAATTTAATCCTCTCATTTCGGCTTAATTGGAAATAAATTTCACTAATATTATTAACAGTAATATACCGCTTCTTTGGTTTCAATTAATACTAAAATAAGTACACAAATAAGGATGGAATCATCTAAGATCAAGTCGAAATTGATTGCAATATATCGCTTCTTATTTAAGGAAGATTGAATTTCAATACTTTTTGAATGCAAATCAAATGTTATACTTAACTACAACCCTATGAAATTAATAAGCTCATTCTAAAGCGCCTTGATTTCATTCATGGAATAATCCAATTAGGAGAATAAATAAAAAAAATATTCTGACTAAAGTTCATGATGTAATATCTGATGTTTGTATAATAATAGACACAGGTAAAAGAAGGGCAATTTCTACATCAAAAATTAAGAAAATAACAGCAATTAAAAAAAATCGGAGAGAAAAGGGTAGACGTGCTGAGCTTTTAGGGTCGAATCCGCATTCAAATGGTGAACTTTTTTCACGGTCATTAATAGATTTTTTTGAAAGTATTGAAGCTAGAATTATAACAATTATTGCTAAGGTAATGGAAATAATAGATATAATATATATAATTCAAATTATTTATTTTGAATGTTCAATCTTTTTGATTGGAAGTCAAATGTACACATATACTAAATAAATATCTACCTCATCAGTAAATAGAAATATAAAGGAATAATCATACAACATCAACAAAATGTCAGTATCATGCAGCAGCTTCAAATCCAAAGTGGTGATTAGGAGAAAAATGACATATTAAATGTCGTAATAAACATGTTGATAAAAATGTTGTTCCGATTAAAACATGTAGCCCATGGAATCCTGTTGCTATAAAAAAACTAGACCCATAAGAAGCATCTGCAATAGTAAAAGGAGCTTCAATGTATTCATAAGCTTGTAAAATGGAAAAATAAATTCCTAAAATAATCGTGAAAAATAAACCTTGTGTTGTTTGACTATAATTTCCTTCCATTAATCTATGATGAGCTCATGTTACTGTAACCCCTGAGGCAAGGAGGATTGCTGTATTTAATAAAGGAATTTGTAATGGATTAAAGGGATTAATTCCTGTGGGAGGTCATATTGCACCTAAATCAATATTGGGGGATAGTCTTCTGTGAAAAAACGCTCAAAAAAAAGAGATGAAGAAGAAGATTTCTGATACAATAAATAAGATTATTCCTCAACGAAGTCCGTAATTTACTGAAAGAGTGTGTAATCCTTGATAAGTACCTTCACGAGTGATATCTCGTCATCATTGAATTATTGTTAAAATTGTGATTAAAGTTCCTAATAATAAAAGAGAATTATTAAAATGATGAAATCATTTTACTAATCCCGCAGCTGTTACAAGTGCTCCAATGGCCCCAGTTAAAGGTCAGGGGCTAGGATTAACTAAATGGAAAGGGTGATTAGAGTGTGTTGTCATAATTTACTTCTCTAGAATATAATGTGGTAAGGACTGCAAAGACATAAGATTGGATTATTGCAACAGCTGATTCTAATGTTAATAGTGCAATTTGTGCAAATACAAGTCCTGATAGGAGTATTATGGTTAATGAAGGACCAGTATTACCTAGTAGAGTCAGAAGTAGGTGTCCAGCAATTATATTAGCTGCTAAACGTACAGCTAAAGTTCCTGGTCGAATTACATTTCTGATAGTTTCAATACAGACCATAAAAGGTATAAGAGCTGCAGGTGTGCCTTGAGGAACTAGGTGAGCAAATATATGTTGGGTATGGTTGATTCACCCATAGATTATAAAACTAAATCATAGGGGTAGAGCTAACGCTAGAGTTATTACTAAGTGTCTTGATCTTGTAAAGATATATGGGAATAGGCCTAAAAAATTGTTAAATAAGATTAATGAGAATAATGCAATAAATATAAATCTACTTCCGTTATGGCCCGTAGGTCCAATTAATGTTTTAAATTCATTATGTAATGTTTTAATAATCGAGTATCAGATTATACTATGGCGTGAAGGTATTAATCAATAAATGAGAGGTAGAATTATTATTCCTAGGAATGTACTTAATCAATTTAAGGATAAATTTATAATATTAGTTGAGGGATCGAAAACGGAAAATAAATTTGTTATCATTTTCAGTTCAAGGAAGTTTGAAGAATATTAGACTCTTCAGTTACTGGGGAAATTGGTTGATAAATTAAGAAGAAGTAATTAATAATAGAAAAAATGATTAAAACTAAAGAAAATATTGAAAATAAAAATAATCATCTTAAAGGGGTTATTTGAGGAATAAAGAAATATTAAATCTATTAATGATTTTAGTATGACATACTAATGTTATTTTTTAACTAATTTCTTCATCAAAAGTAAACGTTAATTACTATAAAATGGTTTAAGAGACCATTACTTACTTTCAGTCATTTGATGAATTACTATTAATAATTCAGTTGATAAATGTTTTAGTATTAACTCTTTCTAAGACAATGGGTATAAAACTGTGATTGGTCCCGCAGATTTCTGAACATTGTCCATAATATAAACCTGGCCGGTTAATAAAGAAGCTTGTTTGGTTTAGTCGACCAGGTGTAGCATCTACTTTTACACCTATCGCAGGGACAGTTCATGAGTGTAGTACATCTGCTGCTGTTACTAGTATTCGAATTTGTGTATTTAAAGGTAAAACTGTTCGATTATCAACATCTAGTAATCGGAATCCATTATTAGCTATTTCATTATAAGGGATTATGTAGGAATCAAATTCATGGGGATTAACAAAGTCGGTATATTCATAACTTCAGTATCATTGATGTCCTACAGTTTTTACAGTAATAATAGGATCTAAGGATTCATCTAATAAATAAAGAAGACGTAGGGATGGAAGGGCAATAAAAATAAGTGTAATAGCGGGTAAGATTGTTCAAATTACTTCAATTGTTTGTCCTTCTAACAAGTATCGATTAGTATATTTATTAAAGAATAATGTTAATATAATGTAAGATACAAGAATGGTGATTATTAATAGAATTAATAATGTGTGATCGTGAAAAAAGATGAGTTGTTCTATTAAAGGAGATGCACTATTTTGTAAATTTAAATCTGATCATGTTGCCATTATTCTAATAAAAGGTTATTCTTTATATGTAGAGCTTAAATCTACCGCACTTATCTGCCATATTAGAAGTTAGTTAATATAGGTAATTCTGAATAGCTATGTTCAGCAGGAGGTAAATTTTGGTATCATTCTAAGGAACTTACTATGTTTAAGGAGAATAGAATAGGACGGTTGGAAATTATACTTTCTCAAATAATAAAAATAAGTAGGATAATACCAACAAATGAGATAGTTGATCCTAAGGTAGAGATTACATTTCATGAAGTATATACATCTGGATAATCAGAGTATCGTCGTGGTATTCCTGCTAATCCTAGAAAATGTTGAGGGAAAAATGTTAAGTTTACCCCTACAAATATAATTGTGAATTGAATTTTTAATCATTTAGGGTTTAAGGATAGTCCTGTAAATAATGGATATCATTGTACAAATCCTGCTATAATAGCGAATACTGCACCTATAGATAAGACATAATGGAAATGGGCAACGACATAATAAGTATCATGTAAAATAATATCAATTGATGAATTAGCTAAAACCACTCCTGTTAATCCACCAATAGTAAATAAGAAAACAAATCCTAATGCCCATAGTAACGATGGGCTATAATTGAATTGTGTTCCATGAAGAGTGGCTAATCATCTGAAAATTTTAATTCCAGTTGGCACGGCAATAATTATTGTTGCTGAAGTGAAATAAGCTCGAGTATCTACATCTATTCCTACTGTAAATATGTGATGAGCTCAAACGACAAATCCTAATAAACCAATAGCTAACATAGCGTAAATTATTCCTAATGTTCCGAATGCTTCCTTTTTTCCACTTTCTTGTCTAATAATATGAGAAATTATACCAAATCCAGGTAAAATTAGAATATAAACTTCTGGATGTCCAAAAAATCAAAATAAGTGTTGGTATAGGATAGGATCACCCCCTCCTGCAGGGTCAAAGAATGAAGTATTTAAGTTTCGATCTGTTAATAGTATAGTAATGGCTCCAGCTAAAACGGGTAAAGAAAGGAGTAAAAGAAGTGCTGTGATACCTACAGCTCATACAAATAGAGGGGTTTGGTCTAAAGATATTCCTGGAGCTCGTATATTAATAGTAGTTGTAATAAAATTTACTGCCCCCAAAATTGAAGAAATTCCTGCTAAGTGAAGTGAGAAAATTGCTAAATCTACAGAGGCACCAGCGTGAGCGATATTTGCAGAGAGTGGTGGGTAGACAGTTCAACCGGTCCCAGCTCCGTTTTCTACTAGACTTCTTGCTAATAATAGAGAAAGAGAAGGAGGTAGTAATCAAAATCTTATATTATTTATTCGGGGGAAAGCTATATCAGGGGCCCCTAATATTAAAGGGACTAATCAGTTTCCGAATCCTCCAATTATAATCGGTATTACTATAAAAAAAAATTATTACAAATGCATGGGCTGTAACAATTACATTATAAATTTGATCATCTCCAATTAGATAACCAGGTTGACCAAGTTCTGCACGAATAAGTATTCTTAATGAAGTTCCCACTATTCCTGCTCAAGCTCCAAAGATAAAATAAAGTGTTCCGATATCCTTATGATTTGTTGAGAAGAGTCATTGTTGCGGTAAAATGGCTGAGTTATAGGCGATAAATTGTAAATTTATTTAGGAGATTTGTCTCTTTTATCAGACCTTTATAGTCATGAATGATATTAGACTGCAATTCTAAAGGAGTAGAATACTACTAAGGTTTAAAAATTGGTATTTTATTTATAGCTTTGAAGGCTATTAGTTTAATTAACTTAAAACCTTATAATATATTAAAGATTAATGATCTAAATAATAATCCAAAAGTTGAAAATATAGTAAAGGTTGATATTATAATATAAAATTGATTACTATAAAATTGCTTGTAATTTCATTTAGTTTCTCTGTAAGAGAAGAGAAATGCAGTGAAGGTAACACGAAGATAATAAAACAAAGTGATTAATGTTGTGATTACTATTAAGGTAATAATTATTAGTCTGTTAAGTTCAGCTATAGTTTGGATAATTAGTCACTTTGGCATACATCCGAGGAAGGGGGGTAATGAGAATAAACAAAATTTGATTTTTGGGTTGTTATTTATTATAAGAAAATTTTGATTAATATGAAAGATTTGGAAGGTATTAAATAAGAAAATAATTGATGATCTCAGGAAAGCGTAAATAAGGAAATATAATTCTCACAAGTTTTCACCAGAAACTATAGCAGCGATCATTCATCCTAGGTGATTGATGGATGAGTAGGCTATTAATTTTCGTAAGGATGTTTGGTTTAATCCTCCTAAGGAACCAATGGAAATTGAAGAAATAATAATGATTGAAAAGAAAATATTTATTTTAATGGTATAAGACAACAGTATTAAGGGCGCAATTTTTTGTCATGTTATTAGAATTAAATTATTTCTTCAATTTAGTCCTTCTATAGTTCCAGGGAACCAAAAATGGAAAGGTGCTGCCCCTATTTTTAAAAGAAGAGCTGAGCTGATTATTAATAAAAATATTTCATAATTTATTATTATTATAATAATATTTGATATTAGGAATATAATAATTAAAGAGAATAATAATAGAGAAGAAGCAATAGCCTGAATTAAGAAGTATTTTAAGGATGCTTCAGTTGATAGAATATTTTTTGTATCAGATATTAATGGAATAAAAGATAATAAATTGATTTCTAATCCTATTCAAACACCTAATCAAGAAGTTGATGAGATGGAAATTAAAGTACCTATAATTAATGTACTTAAAAATAAAACCTTTGAAGGATTTTTTAAAATTAAAAAGGAGGTTATCCTATTTACGGGGTATGAACCCATTAGCTTATATTTAGCTTACCTTTTTTTTATGAATCTAAATATATTTAGGTGTATGATGCACAAAAGTTTTTGATACTTTAAGGAGTAGTTTAAATCTACTAAATGTAATGAAGGTAAAAAATTTTACATAATTTACTCTATCACTGTAATCCTTTAATCAGGCACTTCATTTAAAGGTAGCAGATTATATATATATATGGATATAATTATAGGTTTATAAATATCATAATTTATGTATATAAATATATATATACATATTATATATTTATTTATAAAATTTCTTAAAAGTGTGGGTACTAAAAATAAACTTATAATTAAAAAAAAGTATTAATAGAATGAATAATATTATAAAAAAGTTTTTTTTTTGCCACCCCATCTTCCGGGACGTGGAGGTAATTTCAAGGGGGGTTGAAATTATTTTTCTTATTTCAAAAAAGGGTCTTCTCCTGTGAACATGATTCACTTTATAAAATTTCTTAAAAGTGTAGGTACTAAAAATAAACTTATAATTAAAAAAAGTATTAATAGAATGAATAATATTATAAAAAAAGTTTTTTTTTGCCACCCCATCTTCCGGGACGTGGAGGTAATTTCAAGGGGGGTTGAAATTATTTTTCTTATTTCAAAAAAGGGTCTTCTCCTGTGAACATGATTCACTTTATAAAATTTCTTAAAAGTGTAGGTACTAAAAATAAACTTATAATTAAAAAAAAGTATTAATAGAATGAATAATATTATAAAAAAGTTTTTTTTTGCCACCCCATCTTCCGGGACGTGGAGGTAATTTCAAGGGGGGTTGAAATTATTTTTCTTATTTCAAAAAAGGGTCTTCTCCTGTGAACATGATTCACTTTATAAAATTTCTTAAAAGTGTAGGTACTAAAAATAAACTTATAATTAAAAAAAGTATTAATAGAATGAATAATATTATAAAAAAGTTTTTTTTGCCACCCCATCTTCCGGGACGTGGAGGTAATTTCAAGGGGGGTTGAAATTATTTTTCTTATTTCAAAAAAGGGTCTTCTCCTGTGAACATGATTCACTTTATAAAATTTCTTAAAAGTGTAGGTACTAAAAATAAACTTATAATTAATTTCTTTTGATTATTATACTTTATAAAAAGGAAAATGTTTTTAAAAAACAAGTGTTAAATTTTTAAGTAATTTGAATAGATTTATGTACACTTTTTTAGTAGAGATTGATTAAAATCAATGTAAAAATTTATTTTGTAAAATGAAATGATAAGTTCTGGTCTTTTAATTAATTTTGTGATTAATTTAATGGAAAGAATTAACTAAATTTATAAGGTAATTTTAAAAGAGTTTTTATCCTGTTATAATTGATCAGTTTAGACTTATACAGAGGAAATTTTATGATAATATATTTCTGTGAAATAAAGGAGTTATAAGGGAAAAAGATTAGAAATACGCTATTATGCTAATTAGAATTTTTATACAATGGGTCAAGAAACAGCTTAGATAAAAAAATTCACGTGGTAGTAATAGAAAAACTGATAGATGGACCCTCCAAGTTCAATCTGTTATATATATATATACGTATATATAGTAAATGTAATATCTTATAGAGAAGTTTATTAATCAATAAGAACTTATATATATGCAGATCCTTTCGACCTATTAAAGACCTATAGGATAGAGGCCTAAAAGAAGGATCTTAAAAATATTTATGACATTGTAGAGGATCGCAATCTTTATTCATATTATATATTTATTTATATATATATAAATGTGTATTGTAATATAATTAAATATACTATATATATATAATAACCTATATAGTTTATTTATTTATTTTTATTAATAGATTAAAGTATTTTATTAAAATACTCATTTATTATAAATTGACCAAAAATTTGAAGTATATAAGGTAAAATACAATAATGAAAAAAAAAAATATATATATATTTACCCATTAATTAAATACTTGTTACGGTTCTTATATTATATAATTGAATAAATATATGGTACCTTATTGATTAACCGCGGGCGCGAGCTTTTATTATTTTTTATCTTTTTAATCTATTTTTGTACCATGACTTTATATGTTTCTATAAAAGTTAAGAAAACCTTTTATAGGGAAAAGATACAATAATATTTGAGTTTTAGATAAAAAAAATATGAATTTGGGGGGGAATTTATATTTTTTTAAAAAAATTATTCGATTATTACTATCATTTATGAATTGTTTTCTAGATTTTAGGCAATTTATATGAATTTGAGAAAATGTTTGGCTGGTGAGAAACGAATTGTAACGAAAATGATCAAATGGCTTGATAGCCTGTGTTGTGCTGATTGTTGAATGAGAATTTGAACGTGGTGAAGAAACGAATTTTATTGGATGTCAAATTTTAATTTGGGTTTTGAGGACTGATGAAGAATTGATTAACTTTGGCTGGTGGGAAACGAATTGTAACGAAAATGATCAAATGGCTTGATAGCCTGTGTTGTGCTGATTGTTGAATGAGAATTTGAACGTGGTGAAGAAACGAATTTTATTGGATGTCAAATTTTAATTTGGGTTTTGAGGACTGGATGAAGAATTGATTAATGTTTGGCTGGTGAGAAACGAATTGTAACGAAAATGATCAAATGGCTTGATAGCCTGTGTTGTGCTGATTGTTGAATGAGAATTTGAACGTGGTGAAGAAACGAATTTTATTGGGTGCCAAATTTTAATTTGGGTTTTGAGGACTGGATGAAGAATTGATTAATGTTTGGCTGGTGAGAAACGAATTGTAACGAAAATGATCAAATGGCTTGATTGCTTGTGTTGTGCTGGTTGTTGAGTGAGAGTTTGAAGGTGGTGAGAAACGAATTTTATTGGGTGCCAAATTTTAATTTGGGTTTTGAGGACTGGATGAAGAATTGATTAATGTTTGGCTGGTGAGAAACGAATTGTAACGAAAATGATCAAATGGCTTGATTGCTTGTGTTGTGCTGGTTGTTGAGTGAGAGTTTGAAGGTGGTGAGAAACGAATTTTATTGGGTGCCAAATTTTAATTTGGGTTTTGAGGACTGGATGAAGAATTGATTAATGTTTGGCTGGTGAGAAACGAATTGTAACGAAAATGATCAAATGGCTTGATTGCTTGTGTTGTGCTGGTTGTTGAGTGAGAGTTTGAAGGTGGTGAGAAAACGAATTTTATTGGGTGTCAAATTTTAATTTGGGTTTTGAGGACTGGATGAAGAATTGATTAATGTTTGGCTGGTGAGAAACGAATTGTAACGAAAATGATCAAATGGCTTGATTGCTTGTGTTGTGCTGGTTGTTGAGTGAGAGTTTGAAGGTGGTGAGAAACGAATTTTATTGGATGCCAAATTTTAATTTGGGTTTTGAGGACTGGATGAAGAATTGATTAACTTTGGCTGGTGGGAAACGAATTGTAACGAAAATGATCAAATGGCTTGATAACCTGTGTTGTGCTGGTTGTTGAGTGAGAGTTTGAAGGTGGTGAGAAAACGAATTCTATTGGGTGCCAAATTTTAATTTGGGTTTTGAGGACTGGATGAAGAATTGATTAATGTTTGGCTGGTGAGAAACGAATTGTAACGAAAATGATCAAATGGCTTGATTGCTTGTGTTGTCGGCATGGTTATTGGTATTGTAGGAAAGAAATGATATAATGAGTATTAATATAATTATAGAAGTTGACTTTAATAAAATGATCTCGTGTATAAATTTATATATATATATATATATATATATATATATATTCTTTCTCTTTTCTTTCTTTTTAATAATTAAAGTATTATATAAATTGTTATGAATTATTATAGTTGAACCAATATTTTATAGGTATTTGTGAAAGTTTTATTCTTACTTAATAATTTATTGTTTGAATATTTTACATGTAAATTTTTGTGGGTTATAATAAGGTCTAAATGATTATATGTTATTCGCAGTATTTAATATTAGTAATTAAGGCAATTTAGAATTAGTAATTTGATTTATGGTCGACAAAAGTCGTGCCAGCAGTCGCGGTTATACGTAGGACTTGAATGAATATTATCAGTATTAAAGTTAGTTTATTAAAGAAAAAGATTTTAATTGATTTTTAGAAGGTAGAATTTGAAAATTAAATAGATTTTATAGGATAATGAAGCTTTGAAATTTAAAGCTTAAACTAGGATTAGATACCCTATTATTTTTAAATATAAAATATAATACTTGAGTTGTAATAGTTAAGTTCTTGAAACTTAAAGAATTTGGCGGTGTTTTAGTCTTTTCAGAGGAATCTGTCCTGTAATTGATAATACACACTATAATAAATTTAATTTTGTAATGTCAGCTTGTATACCGCCGTCGTAAGATTATCTTTTAAGAGAAAGAATTTTCTAGATTTTGTAATAAAATTTATGTCAGGTCAAGGTGCAGCTTATGATTGAATAGGAGATGGATTACAATAAAATTGAATATTTAAACGGATATTATCTTGAAATAGATAAGTTGAAGGTGGATTTGAAAGTAATGTTGTTATATTATGATATTGTGATTGTAGCTCTAAAACATGTACACATCGCCCGTCGCTCTCATTAATTAAGGTGAGATAAGTCGTAACATAGTAGATGTACTGGAAAGTGTATCTAGAATGTCAAAGTGAAGCTTTAAAGTAAAGCATTTCATTTACATTGAAGAGAATTTCGTGCAATTCGAATTACTTTGAAAGACGAATATTAATTATAAGAATGTATAAATTTATTTTAATTAAAGTAATTTTAAGAAGAGATTTTTTTTAGTATAGTTTATAGAAAAAAAAATATGAAAATTTATAGTGTAGTAGTATTGTGAAAGAATTATGAAATATTTGAAAAATTATTTTTTAGGAAGTAAATTTGTATTGTACCTTGTGTATCAGGGTTTATTAAAAATTTTGTAAGGAATTTATATTTCTCGAGTTAAAAAGAGCTAATATAATATGTTATTTAATGTAATATATTTATTAAAAATATTATATTAGTAATGAAATGTTAATCGTTTTTTAAGATATCTAGTTTCCTAAGAAATGAATTTAATTCAGTTTAGTTTAAGTAATTATTTAAATTAATAAGTGATTATGTAGACTAGAAAATAGTTTGAGGGATAAGCTTTAAATTGTAAATTATAATTTTTGAAAATGTGATTAAAATTGTAGACTTTAAATTAGTCATCAAGTTAATAATGTTATAAATTATTTTGATTGTTTATGATTTTATAAAAAGTTTAATTAGTGAATTAGGATAATTTAATATTTAACGTGTTATTTGAAATAATGATGAAATTAGTATAATTGAATGTATTAATAAAAATTTATTATTAGAATTTATATTAAGGAATTAGGCAAAATTAATATTCGCCTGTTTAACAAAAACATGTCTTTTAGTGTATAATTTAAAGTCGGGCCTGCCCACTGATTATTTGAAGGGCCGCAGTATTTTGACTGTGCAAAGGTAGCATAATCATTAGTTTTTTAATTGAGGGCTAGAATGAATGGTTTGACGAAATATTAACTGTCTCAATGTAAAATATAGAATTTAACTTTTGAGTCAAAAGGCTTAAATAGAAATGGAGGACGAGAAGACCCTATAGAGCTTTATATATTATAAGAATGTTTAATTTAGAATTGTTGAAATATTTTTAGAAATATATTGTGTTGGGGTGACATAGAGATTTAAATAACTCTTTATTAAAAGTACATTGATTTATGAATATTTGATCCATTATTATTGATTATAAGATAAAGTTACCTTAGGGATAACAGCGTAATTTTTTTTAAGAGTTCATATCAACAAGAAAGATTGCGACCTCGATGTTGGATTAAGGAATATAATTAGGTGTAGAAGTTTAATTTATAGGTCTGTTCGACCTTTAAATCCTTACATGATCTGAGTTCAAACCGGTGTAAGCCAGGTTGGTTTCTATCCTCATTATCCTGCTCCTCCACCAAACGACTGCTCCCGACAGCCCGACTCCGCTCCTTATATACTTGCCTAGGCCAGGCGTGTATAAAGGGGCGAAGCCGGGCACGGGCGCAGCCGCCTGGCGAGGAGCGGCGGGCTGAGGGCCCAGTACTTTATTAATATAGATAGATACATTGCAGCGAACAATATAACAAGAACAATGTCCCCCGAAGGGGAGCAACATACATGCGAAAACAAGAAATACACAAAATCTGTTAGCAGGGGGATACCCTATTGAAATACAAATTGAGTCCAGCACAATGAACACCTCACAACACTATTCTTCTTCTCGAGTGTCAGGACCGCAGAGCTCCGCTGCGGCGTGTGAACCGAGTCTTGCCAGGGCGAATTGGTAATCGCCGAGGGAACGCCACGATCGAGTTCTCGGAAGCGGTGTGGTGGTGGTGCCGGACAGGAAGTCTGGAGGACCCGGGCGATCGGCCTGCCGGGAAGGCCGCGTTCGGAGTCCTATTTGGTCGCTGCTGCCCCTCGTCCGCCCCCGCGTGATCCGCGTCCTCGGCCGGTTCCCCGTGGGAACCCTCCGCGGGTGACCGCGGGCTGACGGACTGGCTGGTATTGGAAGTTCGGCGGGAGTTCCAAGAGTTCGTCGCCGCCGGCACTGTCCATTTGGATGGCGAAGCCCCAACCCTTGGTGAGTGCGGCATATAACAAATTCGCACGGTTGAAGGCGTACTTCTTCTGGCAGTTGTCGAGATGTCTCCAGTTGGAGAGAAGGAAGAGCGTTGTCTGGACGTCGTGATGATCCCGTCCACTGGGAACATACAGGAGTTGTTGTTGCAAGGCTATAGCGAGGTTGTAGACCCGTTGATCGGTTGGAGTCGGTAATCCCTTGGGATAATCTGCAGGAGCCAAGGCCCTCCAGGGTAAGATAGGCTGGGGGGCCGGCGGAATTGGTTCCTCCTCTGGCTCCTCGTCGTCCTCGTCGTCCGGAGGTTCGTCGTGGGCCTGGCGCTCTTCCAAAAAAGTTAGGCGTTGGCGAATGCCCTGCATTAGTTGAAGAAGTTCTGGATGCACTGCTGGAGCCGTCATCACAGCAGATGCCACGGATAGAGTGTCGTCCACGGAGTCCGTCCCAGTAGACTGGGTCGGCGTGGATGGCGGAGGTCGCTTAGCGGGCGACGGTGTCCTAGGTCGCTGAGACTGCGGCGTTTTGGTTTTGTTAGCGTTCTTGGGTGTAGAAGTTCCTGCTCGGGTTTCTTTGAAGTGTGCTGATACACTCGGTTGGTTCTTGGCTGGTCGCTTCGTCAGGCTCCTTTCCCCAGAAGTTGTTGGTGTCTTCTGAGTCTTGGGAGGCATGCTCCGATGCACGAGAGTGGGCCGCTGCGGGCGGCGATAGGATGGACACGGACTTGATGCTGCTGCCTGCTCCTCCACCAAACGACAAGAAATAGAATGATGACTCCTGTTATTCATGTGTGCATATAATTATAAGAGCCATAATATATTCCTCGTCCTACATGTAAGTAGAGACAAATGAAAAAGAATGAGGCACCATTAGCATGAAGGGTACGTAGGAATCAACCATAATTTACATCACGACAAATATGGGCTACACTATTAAAGGCTAAATCAATATTTGCAGTATAATGTATTGCTAAAAATAGTCCTGTTGCAATTTGAATTATTAGACAAAGTCCTAAAAGTGAACCGAAATTTCATCAAGCAGAGATATTGGAAGGTGCTGGAAGATCCACTAATGCTCTATTGGCAATTTTAAATAAAGGGTGGGAGGTGCGGATTGGTTTATTCATTAGTTTTTAGGGCGAAGAGGGCCTTGAAAAATGTTAGTGATTTTTACAATAGCAATAAGAGTTAAGAATAAATAATTTACTAATATAAGTGTAATTAAATCTGTTGGTTTATTATATAATTTAGTAAGGAGATAATTGGATTCATCATGTAAGGTAATTAAATCATTATTAATATTATTCATTTCTTCATTAAAATTTAATAGATTCCATAAAGTTGAATCTGTTATTAGAGATAGAGAAATTACTAGGGAGAATAAGAATAACAGAATAATTAAAGATTTAGTTGGAATTGAGAAAAGTTCATTGGATGCAAGTGTAGTAATATAAATAAATAATACTAATATTCCACCAAGAAATACAAGAAATAGAATATAAGAAAATCAAAAAGTTGAAGTTATTATTCCAGTTGTTAGTGCTACAATTAAGGTTTGTAAAATAATAATTAATATTATTGCTATTGGATGATTTGCTTGAGTAAAAATTATTGCATTTAATAAATTGGAAATTATAATTCTAAGATTTAATATACAAAGGGTAGTTTAAATAAAATATTAATTTTGGGGATTAATGATAAGAAATTTTCTTTCCTTTGAGTTTTAGAAGTATGATACTTATTATTGATTTACAAGACCAGTGTTTTTATTTAAACTACTAAAACAATGGTAATACTTATTAATTGAATTGTAGTAATCTTGGTCTTTTTAAGAGGTGTATGGGTGTTTTGTTCTAATCGAAAGCATTTATTAGCTACGTTATTAAGATTAGAATTTGTTGTTTTAAGATTATTTTTAATATTATTTATATTTTTAAATATATTTGCTTTTGAGTTATTTTTTAGAATAGTATTTTTGACATTTTCAGTATGTGAGGGGGCTTTAGGTCTTTCTATTTTAGTTTCGATGATTCGAACTCACGGAAATGATTTTTTTCAGACATTTAGAATTTTACAATGTTAAAATTTATTTTTATGCTTGTGTTTTTAATCCCTCTTAGTTTTTTAAATAAGTTTTGATGATTGGTTCAAAGTTTGTTATATTTGATAACTTTCTTTTTTATAGTGAGATATATTACATTAACAGATTTTTGTAATTTGAGTTATATTTTTGGGATTGATATTTTGTCATATGGTTTAATTTTATTAAGATTTTGAATTTGTTCATTAATAATTACAGCTAGCGAGAGTGTTTACCATTATAGGTATTTTAATTCTTTTTTCCTTTTTTTTGTAATTTTTTTATTATTAATGTTGTGTTGTACTTTTAGAAGAATGAGATTATTTTCTTTTTACTTGTTTTTTGAGGCCAGATTAATTCCAACTTTGTTTTTAATTTTGGGGTGAGGATATCAACCGGAACGATTACAGGCGGGAGTGTATTTATTATTTTATACTTTATTGGCTTCTTTACCTCTATTGGTAAGTTTATTTAATATTTATGGATTTTATGGTAGATTATATATTGGACTGTTAAATAATATTAGATTATCAAGAGTGTTATTTTATACAAGATTGATTTTAGCATTTTTGGTTAAAATACCCATGTTTATGGTACATTTATGATTACCTAAGGCACATGTTGAAGCGCCAGTTTCAGGTTCAATAATTTTAGCAGGAGTGTTATTGAAATTAGGGGGGTACGGATTATTACGAGTTTATTTAATGTTAATCAAGCTTGGATTAACCTATAATGTTATTTGGATTAGAATTAGTTTAGTAGGTGGATTTTTAATGAGTTTGGTTTGTTTGCGTCAAGTTGATTTGAAGGCTTTAATTGCATATTCTTCTGTTGTTCATATAGGAATAGCTTTAGGGGGGATAATAACATTAACAGATTGAGGATTTATAAGAATGTATACGTTAATAATTGCTCATGGGTTATGTTCGTCCGGGTTATTTGCTTTAGCTAATATTTCTTATGAACGATTAGGGAGACGAAGTTTATTAATTAATAAGGGTTTAATGAATTTTATACCTTCTATAACATTATGATGATTTTTATTGAGATCGTCTAATATAGCAGCTCCTCCATCATTAAATTTAATGGGAGAGATTGGGTTATTAAATGGATTAGTAATATGATCTTGACTTTCGATAATTATGTTAATATTAATTTCTTTTTTTAGAGCAGCTTATTCTTTATATTTATATTCTTATAGTCAACATGGTATAATTTATTCTGGTGTTTATTCTTGCTCTATAGGGTACACTCGAGAGTACTTATTATTAATATTACATTGATTACCTTTAAATATTTTAGTTTTAAAGGGTGATTTATGTATTTTATGGTTGTATTTAAGTAGTTTAAATAAAAATATTGATTTGTGGTGTCAATGAAGTAAAGAGTTTACCTTAAATCATTTTATGATCAGTATCAATTTGTTTTATTTATTTCTTTTTCTTATTATTTATAGCAATTTTTTTTGGTAATAATAGGATTTTATTTTATTATAAATGATATAGTTATTTTTATTGAATGGGAGATTTTTAATTTAAATAGATCTTCTTTAATTATAACTTTTTTATTTGATTGAATATCTTTATTATTTATAGGATTTGTTTTATTTATTTCTTCACTAGTAATTTTTTACAGTGAAGAATATATATACGGGGATTTAGCGATTAATCGGTTTATTATTTTGGTATTGATATTTGTTTTATCTATGATATTTTTAATTATTAGTCCTAATTTGATTAGAATTCTTTTAGGATGGGATGGATTAGGTTTAGTTTCGTATTGTTTAGTAATTTATTATCAAAATGTGAAATCTTATAGAGCTGGGATATTAACAGCTTTATCGAATCGTATTGGTGATGTGGCTTTATTGATGGCTATTGCTTGGATATTAAATTTTGGAAGATGAAATTATATTTATTATTTGGATGTAATGAAGAATTCTAGAATTATATATATTATTACTACATTAGTAGTTTTGGCGGCTATAACAAAGAGAGCTCAAATTCCTTTTTCTTCTTGGCTACCAGCGGCAATAGCAGCCCCGACTCCTGTTTCAGCTTTAGTTCATTCTTCAACTTTGGTAACTGCAGGAATTTATCTATTAATTCGATTTAATACTGTTATTGTTGACAATAGATTAGGTAAGGGACTATTATTAATTGCTGGTTTAACAATGTTTATAGCAGGATTAGGAGCTAATTTTGAATATGATTTGAAAAAAATTATTGCTCTTTCTACATTAAGACAATTGGGGTTAATAATAAGAATTTTGGCTATAGGATTTCCTAAGTTAGCGTTTTTTCATTTGCTTACACATGCTTTATTTAAGGCATTGTTATTTATATGTGCAGGTTCTGTAATTCATAATATGAAAAATTCTCAAGATATTCGATTTATGGGTAGTTTATGCAGACAAATACCTTTAACAGTTATTTGTTTTAATGTTTCAAATTTAGCGTTGTGTGGTATACCTTTTTTGGCAGGGTTTTACTCAAAGGATTTAATTTTAGAAATTGTTTCTTTAACTTATTTAAATATTTTTAGATTTTTTTTATATTTTTTCTCTACTGGATTAACTGTATGTTATTCCTTACGATTAGTTTATTATGCAATAAGAGGGGATTTTAATTCTTCGTCTTATCATTCATTAAGTGATGAAAGATGAATTATATTAAAAGGTATGTTAAGTTTAATAGTTATAGCAGTTATAGGAGGTTGTGTATTGAGATGAGTAATTTTTCCTTCTCCTTCTATAATTTGTTTACCATTTTGATTAAAGATTTTAGCTTTAACCGTTAGTTTGCTGGGTGGATGAATTGGTTATGAATTATCAAAATTTTCTTTATCGTATAATTTACAGTCTTTAAAGTTTTATTTGATATCTCATTTTATTGGATCCATATGATTTATGCCTTTTGTATCTACATATGGGATTAATTTTTTACCTTTGAAGTTAGGAAGTTATATGTATAAGTCCTTTGATCAAGGTTGAAGAGAGGATTGAGGAGGTCAAATAATTTATAATACTTCTGTTAAGTATGCTGGGGCTATTCAGTGGTGACAAAATAATAGAATTAAGATATATTTAATTAGTTTTGTTTTGTGATTTATTATTTTATTAATGTTATTATTATATTTAAATAGCTTATATGTAGAGCATGACATTGAAGATGTCAGGGAAATTATTTAATTTTTAAATATTTATAAATAATAATTTATTATTTATACAATGAAAATGTATTGTTTTTTTTTAAACTATATAAATAGAAATGTTAATGGAGTTAAACCATTTAAATAAAAAGTTAGCAGCTTTAATTTAATCCTCTCATTTCGGCTTAATTGGAAATAAATTTCACTAATATTATTAACAGTAATATACCGCTTCTTTGGTTTCAATTAATACTAAAATAAGTACACAAATAAGGATGGAATCATCTAAGATCAAGTCGAAATTGATTGCAATATATCGGTTCTTATTTAAGGAAGATTGAATTTCAATACTTTTTGAATGCAAATCAAATGTTATACTTAACTACAACCCTATGAAATTAATAAGCTCATTCTAAAGCGCCTTGATTTCATTCATGGAATAATCCAATTAGGAGAATAAATAAAAAAAATATTCTGACTAAAGTTCATGATGTAATATCTGATGTTTGTATAATAATAGACACAGGTAAAAGAAGGGCAATTTCTACATCAAAAATTAAGAAAATAACAGCAATTAAAAAAAATCGGAGAGAAAAGGGTAGACGTGCTGAGCTTTTAGGGTCGAATCCGCATTCAAATGGTGAACTTTTTTCACGGTCATTAATAGATTTTTTTGAAAGTATTGAAGCTAGAATTATAACAATTATTGCTAAGGTAATGGAAATAATAGATATAATATATATAATTCAAATTATTTATTTTGAATGTTCAATCTTTTTGATTGGAAGTCAAATGTACACATATACTAAATAAATATCTACCTCATCAGTAAATAGAAATATAAAGGAATAATCATACAACATCAACAAAATGTCAGTATCATGCAGCAGCTTCAAATCCAAAGTGGTGATTAGGAGAAAAATGACATATTAAATGTCGTAATAAACATGTTGATAAAAATGTTGTTCCGATTAAAACATGTAGCCCATGGAATCCTGTTGCTATAAAAAAACTAGACCCATAAGAAGCATCTGCAATAGTAAAAGGAGCTTCAATGTATTCATAAGCTTGTAAAATGGAAAAATAAATTCCTAAAATAATCGTGAAAAATAAACCTTGTGTTGTTTGACTATAATTTCCTTCCATTAATCTATGATGAGCTCATGTTACTGTAACCCCTGAGGCAAGGAGGATTGCTGTATTTAATAAAGGAATTTGTAATGGATTAAAGGGATTAATTCCTGTGGGAGGTCATATTGCACCTAAATCAATATTGGGGGATAGTCTTCTGTGAAAAAACGCTCAAAAAAAAGAGATGAAGAAGAAGATTTCTGATACAATAAATAAGATTATTCCTCAACGAAGTCCGTAATTTACTGAAAGAGTGTGTAATCCTTGATAAGTACCTTCACGAGTGATATCTCGTCATCATTGAATTATTGTTAAAATTGTGATTAAAGTTCCTAATAATAAAAGAGAATTATTAAAATGATGAAATCATTTTACTAATCCCGCAGCTGTTACAAGTGCTCCAATGGCCCCAGTTAAAGGTCAGGGGCTAGGATTAACTAAATGGAAAGGGTGATTAGAGTGTGTTGTCATAATTTACTTCTCTAGAATATAATGTGGTAAGGACTGCAAAGACATAAGATTGGATTATTGCAACAGCTGATTCTAATGTTAATAGTGCAATTTGTGCAAATACAAGTCCTGATAGGAGTATTATGGTTAATGAAGGACCAGTATTACCTAGTAGAGTCAGAAGTAGGTGTCCAGCAATTATATTAGCTGCTAAACGTACAGCTAAAGTTCCTGGTCGAATTACATTTCTGATAGTTTCAATACAGACCATAAAAGGTATAAGAGCTGCAGGTGTGCCTTGAGGAACTAGGTGAGCAAATATATGTTGGGTATGGTTGATTCACCCATAGATTATAAAACTAAATCATAGGGGTAGAGCTAACGCTAGAGTTATTACTAAGTGTCTTGATCTTGTAAAGATATATGGGAATAGGCCTAAAAAATTGTTAAATAAGATTAATGAGAATAATGCAATAAATATAAATCTACTTCCGTTATGGCCCGTAGGTCCAATTAATGTTTTAAATTCATTATGTAATGTTTTAATAATCGAGTATCAGATTATACTATGGCGTGAAGGTATTAATCAATAAATGAGAGGTAGAATTATTATTCCTAGGAATGTACTTAATCAATTTAAGGATAAATTTATAATATTAGTTGAGGGATCGAAAACGGAAAATAAATTTGTTATCATTTTCAGTTCAAGGAAGTTTGAAGAATATTAGACTCTTCAGTTACTGGGGAAATTGGTTGATAAATTAAGAAGAAGTAATTAATAATAGAAAAAATGATTAAAACTAAAGAAAATATTGAAAATAAAAATAATCATCTTAAAGGGGTTATTTGAGGAATAAAGAAATATTAAATCTATTAATGATTTTAGTATGACATACTAATGTTATTTTTTAACTAATTTCTTCATCAAAAGTAAACGTTAATTACTATAAAATGGTTTAAGAGACCATTACTTACTTTCAGTCATTTGATGAATTACTATTAATAATTCAGTTGATAAATGTTTTAGTATTAACTCTTTCTAAGACAATAGGTATAAAACTGTGATTGGTCCCGCAGATTTCTGAACATTGTCCATAATATAAACCTGGCCGGTTAATAAAGAAGCTTGTTTGGTTTAGTCGACCAGGTGTAGCATCTACTTTTACACCTATCGCAGGGACAGTTCATGAGTGTAGTACATCTGCTGCTGTTACTAGTATTCGAATTTGTGTATTTAAAGGTAAAACTGTTCGATTATCAACATCTAGTAATCGGAATCCATTATTAGCTATTTCATTATAAGGGATTATGTAGGAATCAAATTCATGGGGATTAACAAAGTCGGTATATTCATAACTTCAGTATCATTGATGTCCTACAGTTTTTACAGTAATAATAGGATCTAAGGATTCATCTAATAAATAAAGAAGACGTAGGGATGGAAGGGCAATAAAAATAAGTGTAATAGCGGGTAAGATTGTTCAAATTACTTCAATTGTTTGTCCTTCTAACAAGTATCGATTAGTATATTTATTAAAGAATAATGTTAATATAATGTAAGATACAAGAATGGTGATTATTAATAGAATTAATAATGTGTGATCGTGAAAAAAGATGAGTTGTTCTATTAAAGGAGATGCACTATTTTGTAAATTTAAATCTGATCATGTTGCCATTATTCTAATAAAAGGTTATTCTTTATATGTAGAGCTTAAATCTACCGCACTTATCTGCCATATTAGAAGTTAGTTAATATAGGTAATTCTGAATAGCTATGTTCAGCAGGAGGTAAATTTTGGTATCATTCTAAGGAACTTACTATGTTTAAGGAGAATAGAATAGGACGGTTGGAAATTATACTTTCTCAAATAATAAAAATAAGTAGGATAATACCAACAAATGAGATAGTTGATCCTAAGGTAGAGATTACATTTCATGAAGTATATACATCTGGATAATCAGAGTATCGTCGTGGTATTCCTGCTAATCCTAGAAAATGTTGAGGGAAAAATGTTAAGTTTACCCCTACAAATATAATTGTGAATTGAATTTTTAATCATTTAGGGTTTAAGGATAGTCCTGTAAATAATGGATATCATTGTACAAATCCTGCTATAATAGCGAATACTGCACCTATAGATAAGACATAATGGAAATGGGCAACGACATAATAAGTATCATGTAAAATAATATCAATTGATGAATTAGCTAAAACCACTCCTGTTAATCCACCAATAGTAAATAAGAAAACAAATCCTAATGCCCATAGTAACGATGGGCTATAATTGAATTGTGTTCCATGAAGAGTGGCTAATCATCTGAAAATTTTAATTCCAGTTGGCACGGCAATAATTATTGTTGCTGAAGTGAAATAAGCTCGAGTATCTACATCTATTCCTACTGTAAATATGTGATGAGCTCAAACGACAAATCCTAATAAACCAATAGCTAACATAGCGTAAATTATTCCTAATGTTCCGAATGCTTCCTTTTTTCCACTTTCTTGTCTAATAATATGAGAAATTATACCAAATCCAGGTAAAATTAGAATATAAACTTCTGGATGTCCAAAAAATCAAAATAAGTGTTGGTATAGGATAGGATCACCCCCTCCTGCAGGGTCAAAGAATGAAGTATTTAAGTTTCGATCTGTTAATAGTATAGTAATGGCTCCAGCTAAAACGGGTAAAGAAAGGAGTAAAAGAAGTGCTGTGATACCTACAGCTCATACAAATAGAGGGGTTTGGTCTAAAGATATTCCTGGAGCTCGTATATTAATAGTAGTTGTAATAAAATTTACTGCCCCCAAAATTGAAGAAATTCCTGCTAAGTGAAGTGAGAAAATTGCTAAATCTACAGAGGCACCAGCGTGAGCGATATTTGCAGAGAGTGGTGGGTAGACAGTTCAACCGGTCCCAGCTCCGTTTTCTACTAGACTTCTTGCTAATAATAGAGAAAGAGAAGGAGGTAGTAATCAAAATCTTATATTATTTATTCGGGGGAAAGCTATATCAGGGGCCCCTAATATTAAAGGGACTAATCAGTTTCCGAATCCTCCAATTATAATCGGTATTACTATAAAAAAAATTATTACAAATGCATGGGCTGTAACAATTACATTATAAATTTGATCATCTCCAATTAGATAACCAGGTTGACCAAGTTCTGCACGAATAAGTATTCTTAATGAAGTTCCCACTATTCCTGCTCAAGCTCCAAAGATAAAATAAAGTGTTCCGATATCCTTATGATTTGTTGAGAAGAGTCATTGTTGCGGTAAAATGGCTGAGTTATAGGCGATAAATTGTAAATTTATTTAGGAGATTTGTCTCTTTTATCAGACCTTTATAGTCATGAATGATATTAGACTGCAATTCTAAAGGAGTAGAATACTACTAAGGTTTAAAAATTGGTATTTTATTTATAGCTTTGAAGGCTATTAGTTTAATTAACTTAAAACCTTATAATATATTAAAGATTAATGATCTAAATAATAATCCAAAAGTTGAAAATATAGTAAAGGTTGATATTATAATATAAAATTGATTACTATAAAATTGCTTGTAATTTCATTTAGTTTCTCTGTAAGAGAAGAGAAATGCAGTGAAGGTAACACGAAGATAATAAAACAAAGTGATTAATGTTGTGATTACTATTAAGGTAATAATTATTAGTCTGTTAAGTTCAGCTATAGTTTGGATAATTAGTCACTTTGGCATAAATCCGAGGAAGGGGGGTAGGCCCCCTAACGAGAGGAGTAATGAGAATAAACAAAATTTGATTTTTGGGTTGTTATTTATTATAAGAAAATTTTGATTAATATGAAAGATTTGGAAGGTATTAAATAAGAAAATAATTGATGATCTCAGGAAAGCGTAAATAAGGAAATATAATTCTCACAAGTTTTCACCAGAAACTATAGCAGCGATCATTCATCCTAGGTGATTGATGGATGAGTAGGCTATTAATTTTCGTAAGGATGTTTGGTTTAATCCTCCTAAGGAACCAATGGAAATTGAAGAAATAATAATGATTGAAAAGAAAATATTTATTTTAATGGTATAAGACAACAGTATTAAGGGCGCAATTTTTTGTCATGTTATTAGAATTAAATTATTTCTTCAATTTAGTCCTTCTATAGTTCCAGGGAACCAAAAATGGAAAGGTGCTGCCCCTATTTTTAAAAGAAGAGCTGAGCTGATTATTAATAAAAATATTTCATAATTTATTATTATTATAATAATATTTGATATTAGGAATATAATAATTAAAGAGAATAATAATAGAGAAGAAGCAATAGCCTGAATTAAGAAGTATTTTAAGGATGCTTCAGTTGATAGAATATTTTTTGTATCAGATATTAATGGAATAAAAGATAATAAATTGATTTCTAATCCTATTCAAACACCTAATCAAGAAGTTGATGAGATGGAAATTAAAGTACCTATAATTAATGTACTTAAAAATAAAACCTTTGAAGGATTTTTTAAAATTAAAAAGGAGGTTATCCTATTTACGGGGTATGAACCCATTAGCTTATATTTAGCTTACCTTTTTTTTATGAATCTAAATATATTTAGGTGTATGATGCACAAAAGTTTTTGATACTTTAAGGAGTAGTTTAAATCTACTAAATGTAATGAAGGTAAAAAATTTTACATAATTTACTCTATCACTGTAATCCTTTAATCAGGCACTTCATTTAAAGGTAGCAGATTATATATATATATGGATATAATTATAGGTTTATAAATATCATAATTTATGTATATAAATATATATATACATATTATATATTTATTTATAAAATTTCTTAAAAGTGTGGGTACTAAAAATAAACTTATAATTAAAAAAAAGTATTAATAGAATGAATAATATTATAAAAAAGTTTTTTTTTGCCACCCCATCTTCCGGGACGTGGAGGTAATTTCAAGGGGGGTTGAAATTATTTTTCTTATTTCAAAAAAGGGTCTTCTCCTGTGAACATGATTCACTTTATAAAATTTCTTAAAAGTGTAGGTACTAAAAATAAACTTATAATTAAAAAAAGTATTAATAGAATGAATAATATTATAAAAAAAGTTTTTTTTTGCCACCCCATCTTCCGGGACGTGGAGGTAATTTCAAGGGGGGTTGAAATTATTTTTCTTATTTCAAAAAAGGGTCTTCTCCTGTGAACATGATTCACTTTATAAAATTTCTTAAAAGTGTAGGTACTAAAAATAAACTTATAATTAAAAAAAAGTATTAATAGAATGAATAATATTATAAAAAAGTTTTTTTTTGCCACCCCATCTTCCGGGACGTGGAGGTAATTTCAAGGGGGGTTGAAATTATTTTTCTTATTTCAAAAAAGGGTCTTCTCCTGTGAACATGATTCACTTTATAAAATTTCTTAAAAGTGTAGGTACTAAAAATAAACTTATAATTAAAAAAAGTATTAATAGAATGAATAATATTATAAAAAAGTTTTTTTTTGCCACCCCATCTTCCGGGACGTGGAGGTAATTTCAAGGGGGGTTGAAATTATTTTTCTTATTTCAAAAAAGGGTCTTCTCCTGTGAACATGATTCACTTTATAAAATTTCTTAAAAGTGTAGGTACTAAAAATAAACTTATAATTAAAAAAAGTATTAATAGAATGAATAATATTATAAAAAAGTTTTTTTTGCCACCCCATCTTCCGGGACGTGGAGGTAATTTCAAGGGGGGTTGAAATTATTTTTCTTATTTCAAAAAAGGGTCTTCTCCTGTGAACATGATTCACTTTATAAAATTTCTTAAAAGTGTAGGTACTAAAAATAAACTTATAATTAATTTCTTTTGATTATTATACTTTATAAAAAGGAAAATGTTTTTAAAAAACAAGTGTTAAATTTTTAAGTAATTTGAATAGATTTATGTACACTTTTTTAGTAGAGATTGATTAAAATCAATGTAAAAATTTATTTTGTAAAATGAAATGATAAGTTCTGGTCTTTTAATTAATTTTGTGATTAATTTAATGGAAAGAATTAACTAAATTTATAAGGTAATTTTAAAAGAGTTTTTATCCTGTTATAATTGATCAGTTTAAACTTATACAGAGGAAATTTTATGATAATATATTTCTGTGAAATAAAGGAGTTATAAGGGAAAAAGATTAGAAATACGCTATTATGCTAATTAGAATTTTTATACAATGGGTCAAAAAACAGCTTAGATAAAAAAATTCACGTGGTAGTAATAGAAAAACTGATAGATGGACCCTCCAAGTTCAATCTGTTATATATATATATACGTATATATAGTAAATGTAATATCTTATAGAGAAGTTTATTAATCAATAAGAACTTATATATATGCAGATCCTTTCGACCTATTAAAGACCTATAGGATAGAGGCCTAAAAGAAGGATCTTAAAAATATTTATGACATTGTAGAGGATCGCAATCTTTATTCATATTATATATTTATTTATATATATATAAATGTGTATTGTAATATAATTACATATACTATATATATATAATAACCTATATAGTTTATTTATTTATTTTTATTAATAGATTAAAGTATTTTATTAAAATACTCATTTATTATAAATTGACCAAAAATTTGAAGTATATAAGGTAAAATACAATAATGAAAAAAAAAAAAAAAAAATTTACCCATTAATTAAATACTTGTTACGGTTCTTATATTATATAATTGAATAAATATATGGTACCTTATTGATTAACCGCGGGCGCGAGCTTTTATTATTTTTTATCTTTTTAATCTATTTTTGTACCATGACTTTATATGTTTCTATAAAAGTTAAGAAAACCTTTTATAGGGAAAAGATACAATAATATTTGAGTTTTAGATAAAAAAAATATGAATTTGGGGGGGAATTTATATTTTTTTAAAAAAATTATTCGATTATTACTATCATTTATGAATTGTTTTCTAGATTTTAGGCAATTTATATGAATTTGAGAAAATGTTTGGCTGGTGAGAAACGAATTGTAACGAAAATGATCAAATGGCTTGATAGCCTGTGTTGTGCTGATTGTTGAATGAGAATTTGAACGTGGTGAAGAAACGAATTTTATTGGATGTCAAATTTTAATTTGGGTTTTGAGGACTGATGAAGAATTGATTAACTTTGGCTGGTGGGAAACGAATTGTAACGAAAATGATCAAATGGCTTGATAGCCTGTGTTGTGCTGATTGTTGAATGAGAATTTGAACGTGGTGAAGAAACGAATTTTATTGGATGTCAAATTTTAATTTGGGTTTTGAGGACTGGATGAAGAATTGATTAATGTTTGGCTGGTGAGAAACGAATTGTAACGAAAATGATCAAATGGCTTGATAGCCTGTGTTGTGCTGATTGTTGAATGAGAATTTGAACGTGGTGAAGAAACGAATTTTATTGGGTGCCAAATTTTAATTTGGGTTTTGAGGACTGGATGAAGAATTGATTAATGTTTGGCTGGTGAGAAACGAATTGTAACGAAAATGATCAAATGGCTTGATTGCTTGTGTTGTGCTGGTTGTTGAGTGAGAGTTTGAAGGTGGTGAGAAACGAATTTTATTGGGTGCCAAATTTTAATTTGGGTTTTGAGGACTGGATGAAGAATTGATTAATGTTTGGCTGGTGAGAAACGAATTGTAACGAAAATGATCAAATGGCTTGATTGCTTGTGTTGTGCTGGTTGTTGAGTGAGAGTTTGAAGGTGGTGAGAAACGAATTTTATTGGGTGCCAAATTTTAATTTGGGTTTTGAGGACTGGATGAAGAATTGATTAATGTTTGGCTGGTGAGAAACGAATTGTAACGAAAATGATCAAATGGCTTGATTGCTTGTGTTGTGCTGGTTGTTGAGTGAGAGTTTGAAGGTGGTGAGAAAACGAATTTTATTGGGTGTCAAATTTTAATTTGGGTTTTGAGGACTGGATGAAGAATTGATTAATGTTTGGCTGGTGAGAAACGAATTGTAACGAAAATGATCAAATGGCTTGATTGCTTGTGTTGTGCTGGTTGTTGAGTGAGAGTTTGAAGGTGGTGAGAAACGAATTTTATTGGATGCCAAATTTTAATTTGGGTTTTGAGGACTGGATGAAGAATTGATTAACTTTGGCTGGTGGGAAACGAATTGTAACGAAAATGATCAAATGGCTTGATAACCTGTGTTGTGCTGGTTGTTGAGTGAGAGTTTGAAGGTGGTGAGAAAACGAATTCTATTGGGTGCCAAATTTTAATTTGGGTTTTGAGGACTGGATGAAGAATTGATTAATGTTTGGCTGGTGAGAAACGAATTGTAACGAAAATGATCAAATGGCTTGATTGCTTGTGTTGTCGGCATGGTTATTGGTATTGTAGGAAAGAAATGATATAATGAGTATTAATATAATTATAGAAGTTGACTTTAATAAAATGATCTCGTGTATAAATTTATATATATATATATATATATATATATATATATATATATATATATATATATATTCTTTCTCTTTTCTTTCTTTTTAATAATTAAAGTATTATATAAATTGTTATAAATTATTATAGTTGAACCAATATTTTATAGGTATTTGTGAAAGTTTTATTCTTACTTAATAATTTATTGTTTGAATATTTTACATGTAAATTTTTGTGGGTTATAATAAGGTCTAAATGATTATATGTTATTCGCAGTATTTAATATTAGTAATTAAGGCAATTTAGAATTAGTAATTTGATTTATGGTCGACAAAAGTCGTGCCAGCAGTCGCGGTTATACGTAGGACTTGAATGAATATTATCAGTATTAAAGTTAGTTTATTAAAGAAAAAGATTTTAATTGATTTTTAGAAGGTAGAATTTGAAAATTAAATAGATTTTATAGGATAATGAAGCTTTGAAATTTAAAGCTTAAACTAGGATTAGATACCCTATTATTTTTAAATATAAAATATAATACTTGAGTAGTAATAGTTAAGTTCTTGAAACTTAAAGAATTTGGCGGTGTTTTAGTCTTTTCAGAGGAATCTGTCCTGTAATTGATAATACACACTATAATAAATTTAATTTTGTAATGTCAGCTTGTATACCGCCGTCGTAAGATTATCTTTTAAGAGAAAGAATTTTCTAGATTTTGTAATAAAATTTATGTCAGGTCAAGGTGCAGCTTATGATTGAATAGGAGATGGATTACAATAAAATTGAATATTTAAACGGATATTATCTTGAAATAGATAAGTTGAAGGTGGATTTGAAAGTAATGTTGTTATATTATGATATTGTGATTGTAGCTCTAAAACATGTACACATCGCCCGTCGCTCTCATTAATTAAGGTGAGATAAGTCGTAACATAGTAGATGTACTGGAAAGTGTATCTAGAATGTCAAAGTGAAGCTTTAAAGTAAAGCATTTCATTTACATTGAAGAGAATTTCGTGCAATTCGAATTACTTTGAAAGACGAATATTAATTATAAGAATGTATAAATTTATTTTAATTAAAGTAATTTTAAGAAGAGATTTTTTTTAGTATAGTTTATAGAAAAAAAAATATGAAAATTTATAGTGTAGTAGTATTGTGAAAGAATTATGAAATATTTGAAAAATTATTTTTTAGGAAGTAAATTTGTATTGTACCTTGTGTATCAGGGTTTATTAAAAATTTTGTAAGGAATTTATATTTCTCGAGTTAAAAAGAGCTAATATAATATGTTATTTAATGTAATATATTTATTAAAAATATTATATTAGTAATGAAATGTTAATCGTTTTTTAAGATATCTAGTTTCCTAAGAAATGAATTTAATTCAGTTTAGTTTAAGTAATTATTTAAATTAATAAGTGATTATGTAGACTAGAAAATAGTTTGAGGGATAAGCTTTAAATTGTAAATTATAATTTTTGAAAATGTGATTAAAATTGTAGACTTTAAATTAGTCATCAAGTTAATAATGTTATAAATTATTTTGATTGTTTATGATTTTATAAAAAGTTTAATTAGTGAATTAGGATAATTTAATAATTAACGTGTTATTTGAAATAATGATGAAATTAGTATAATTGAATGTATTAATAAAAATTTATTATTAGAATTTATATTAAGGAATTAGGCAAAATTAATATTCGCCTGTTTAACAAAAACATGTCTTTTAGTGTATAATTTAAAGTCGGGCCTGCCCACTGATTATTTGAAGGGCCGCAGTATTTTGACTGTGCAAAGGTAGCATAATCATTAGTTTTTTAATTGAGGGCTAGAATGAATGGTTTGACGAAATATTAACTGTCTCAATGTAAAATATAGAATTTAACTTTTGAGTCAAAAGGCTTAAATAGAAATGGAGGACGAGAAGACCCTATAGAGCTTTATATATTATAAGAATGTTTAATTTAGAATTGTTGAAATATTTTTAGAAATATATTGTGTTGGGGTGACATAGAGATTTAAATAACTCTTTATTAAAAGTACATTGATTTATGAATATTTGATCCATTATTATTGATTATAAGATAAAGTTACCTTAGGGATAACAGCGTAATTTTTTTTAAGAGTTCATATCAACAAGAAAGATTGCGACCTCGATGTTGGATTAAGGAATATAATTAGGTGTAGAAGTTTAATTTATAGGTCTGTTCGACCTTTAAATCCTTACATGATCTGAGTTCAAACCGGTGTAAGCCAGGTTGGTTTCTATCCTCATTATCCTGCTCCTCCACCAAACGACTGCTCCCGACAGCCCGACTCCGCTCCTTATATACTTGCCTAGGCCAGGCGTGTATAAAGGGGCGAAGCCGGGCACGGGCGCAGCCGCCTGGCGAGGAGCGGCGGGCTGAGGGCCCAGTACTTTATTAATATAGATAGATACATTGCAGCGAACAATATAACAAGAACAATGTCCCCCGAAGGGGAGCAACATACATGCGAAAACAAGAAATACACAAAATCTGTTAGCAGGGGGATACCCTATTGAAATACAAATTGAGTCCAGCACAATGAACACCTCACAACACTATTCTTCTTCTCGAGTGTCAGGACCGCAGAGCTCCGCTGCGGCGTGTGAACCGAGTCTTGCCAGGGCGAATTGGTAATCGCCGAGGGAACACCTCATTTCGTATTGTCATGAGCAGCCACCACGTGTTTATTATTCATCGCGTCCACAGTGTCACTGTTCATCACGGGACCAATCACAAATAACTGGTGCAGTAACTGTTTGCTAATGCTCCATAATACAGTTACTCTACAAATTTGACATTTTAAAACATAGTTGTAAGTGCCATGGTAAATGTAAATATATAAAACGCAATTAGTAACACAGCACGTATACTAACAAGGAAAAAGACAGAAGCGATAATAATTAATTAGGAATTCACATTGTATATTAGGTAGATTTCATTAGAAAGCTAACTATTGCAATGGGTCCCATGTTTCGACTTCCGGAAAATTTCGACATATCTTCGCGTTTCACATCCCCCAGACCCCAAAACCACCGTCAGTTCAAAAGTTTATATATAATTTATGTATATATGTATCTATATATATATATATATATATATATATATATATATCAGTTTCTTGTGGACACGATAACTGCCGTAATTTTGCACCAATCACTTTGAATTTTTTACATAATATGTATCCCTATAAAATCTCGGTCGAGTTCGTTAATGGGCAAAATCGGTCAAAGGGGTGAAAATGGGGGGCTTTTTTAGAAAAAGTGAAATATCGCTATAACTCTCTTAATACATGAAATATCGAATCCCTTCAAAGTTCATAATATGTGTCGGATAAGTGCCAAAAATTTATGTCAAATAAGTTTTTTGATAGCACCAACCATTGACCAAAGGGGTGGGAAAAAGTGGGTTTTTCGGGAAACATTAATCATATCTCTGTTAATAGGCACAATATCAAAACCGCACAAAATGGAAAATATTCCTCCAATAATTACCTAAAACTTTTGTCTGAAAGAATTTTTGATATGACCCACCATTACGCCACGGGGTGAACAAAATGATTTAAATTATAAGAAAATGCCAAGTGCCAAGAGAGGTTGCCATGACAACTTTACTTTTAATTGATAAGGGATGAGCCTTTAGCAGTTGCTATGACAACGCCATTGCACGAGATCACATTCAGTTTTCATATGTCTGTGGGAAGCGACTTCGATATCGGAACTGGTAGCATGCTGAACTTCTATGCCCAAGGTCGCGGGTTCAAACCCGGCTGAAGTCGTCGGATTTACTAAGAGCGCTAAAAAACCTGAGTTTGCTTTCCTTCGGAGGGGAAGTTCCAACGTTCGTTGCGAGTTGCTGATTGAGGTGGCATCTAGTAGCCAAGTTCACTGCTAGGTGTCGTTGACGGTAGTATTTTAGGTAGATTTCATTAGAAAGCTAACTATTGCAATGGGTACCATGTTTCGATTTCCGGAAAATTTCGACATATCTTCGCGTTTCACATCCCCCAGACCCCAAAACCACCGTCAGTTTATATATATAATTTATGTAATATATGTATATATGTATATCAGTTTCTTGTGGACACGATAACTGCCGTAATTTTGCACCAATCACTTTGAACTTTTTACCGAATATGTATACCCATAAAATCTCGGACGAGTTCGTTACTGGGCTAAATCGGTCGAAGGGGGTGAACATGGGGGACCTTTTTTTCGAAAAAAAAAATGAAATATTGCTATAACTCTCTTAATATGTGAAATATCGAATCCGTTCAAAGTTCATACTATGTGTCGGATAAAGCTCAGAAATTTATGTTTGAAACGTTTTTTGATAGCACCAACCATTGACCAAAGGGGTGGGAAAAAGTGTTTTTTTCGGGAAACATTAATCATATCTCTGTTAATAGGCAAAATATCAAAACCGTACAAAATGGACAATATTCCCCTAATAATTACCTAAAACGTTTGTCTGAAAGAATTTTTGATATGAGCCACCATTGCGCCAAGGGATGAGAAAAATGATTTCGGAATTATAAGAAAATGCCAAGAGCTATCAGTGGTTGACATGGCAACACTACTAAATTGATGAGGGATGAGCCATCAGACGTTGCCATGACAACGCACTTGCGCGAGATCAGATTCAGATTTCCATCTGACTAAGTGTGAAGCGGCTTCGGTGACGTAACTGCTAGCATGCTGAACTTCTATGCCCAAGGTCGCGGGTTCAAAGCCGGCCAAAGTCGTCGGATTTTCTAAGAGCGCTAAAAATCCCTCAGTAAGCTTTCCTTTGGAGGGGAAGTTCCAACGTTCGTTGCAAGTTGCTGATTGAGGTGGCATCTAGTAGCCAAGTTCACAGCTAGGTGGCGTTGACGTTAGTATCTGGTAGCAACATTAGGAACTACTGCTTGAAATTTAGCGTCTGCATTCCTTACCTGAATTACAGACTAATACAGCCATCACAATTCACACCGTTTATCAGACAGATTCTACACTCACCCAAAGTACACGGGGTTATATGACCGCGTTGTCGCAGCCCCTAAACTGAGGAACCAACCAACATCTCTGCGGGAGATATAATTATGCGTGAAGAAGTAACAGACCGTTACATAGTTACACATCAGTGTCGAAACCTTGCATAAGGACAGTGTGACCACAAGTGTAACAAGTAGTTCCGTGAAGAACTGTACAGCCTATTTTCATATATCCTGCTCATGTTAATTGCCTCTATCAACACACAAAATTTCAGTTTATTTGCTGTAACAGATTCGTAGATATTGGGAACCGTTTAAATATTTCAGATGGTCGCCAGGTTGGATTTTTATTTTTGTACTATTATATTAAGATTATTGTGTACGTGTGGTATTCAAACTTCAATCGCATGATTAGAACACAAGAAGTAAAAACGAGATTTTAAAAGTACGCACACCAGCCATCTTGTGATTATGCAAACAATTGAAATAAATTAGATGCCAGTGGATCAACATTTATGTAAACATTTAACGTGCAACGTTTCACGGCACTCGGATAGTTAATTCGCGAGAAACGTCCATTTAAATATTTATACATCGCGTCGCCGCCATGTTGGATTCGTGCTCACCAGGTTACTGAAAGTCCTATAGGTGAACATATGTTCATAGTCTCTATGAACATAAAAATTTCAGGTTGGTTGCTGTAAAAGATTCATAGATATTGAGCACCGTCTAAATATTACGGAAGTTTGCCATTTAGGATTGTTATATGTATAGGCCATATAGTTATGTACCATTCAAGGACACTTATTGCCTAGGTTCATTATTCAAACTTTCACTTCGATCGCATGGTTACGACACAAGAAATAAAAACTTAATTTTAAAATTTCGCACAGCCGCCATCTTGAGGTTATGTAAACAATTCAATTAAATTAGATGGCAGTACATTACAATCTGCAAAATCATTTACTGTACCACATTTCACTGCGCTCAGAGAGTTAACTCACGAGAAAAGTCTATTAAAATATTTCAAATTCGATTGGTCGCCATGTTCGTTTTGTACTTTACAGGTTTATGAATTATACATAGGTAAACTTGTATCAGTACCCTTTATCACCGTACAAAATTGCGGGGTGATATCTGTAATAGTTTCGGGGATATAGAATATCAGTGAAATATTTCGCACAGCCGCCATTTTGAGGTTATGTAAACAATTGAACTAAATTAGACTCCAGTGCATTGCAATGTGTATAAACATTTGCTGTACCAAGTTTCATTACGTTTGGATAGTTAAATCGCGAGAAAAGTCTATTTAAAAGTCTCCACTTCGCTTGGCCGCCATGTTGGTTATGTAGTAACCAGGTTTTTGAAAGTCTCATAGGTGAACTTCTAGTAGTACCCTTTATCACCGTACACAATTTCAGGGCGATATCCATGATAGTTTCAGAGATACTGAATGCTAGTGAAATATTTCGCACAGCCGCCATGTTGGATTGGTGAGACGTAACAAAATTCGATGGGCGCGGTCGAGGTCGCCGGGAATAGTGCTATGAACTTACCGAGTTTCACTGAAATCGCTCCAGCCGTTTAGATTTTATTAGGGGACACACACACACACCTCACACACACACACACACACACACACGCACACACACACACACGGACAAAAGGTGATTTCATAAGCCTATTTTTTCAAAATTGAAAATAGGCTAAAAATGGACTCCAAATGACAAGAAGGTTACCGTCCCCATAAGACAATAAAATGTTTAAAATATGTTTAAAATGAAGAAAAACAAAGTTAATTAATCTCCAATTATAAAATACTTTCACGCGATAAATGAGGTCTGATCCTTCTACGAAAACCTGCATATCCTGCCTATTTTCGCCTATCTCCAAGTTTGTCCGGTGAAATCTACCTCCGCCTTCCGGCGTGCCGAGAGGAATTTTTAATATACATGTAGTCTCTAGTGCACCTGACGTAAATATAAATAAATGAACTACTTGTCCAATGCGTTATTATTATTATTATTATTTATCGTATGGCTTTTAGTGCCGGGAGTGTCTGAGGACATGTTGCTCGCCTTAGTCTGTAGCTGCTTCCAGCGGACACCCTTAGGGTGAGCTACAAGTTCCGTTCAATTTCAAGTAGTTCCAACTTTCGCTACCAGATATCAATGATACCTAGTGGTGAACGTTGGAACTTGGATAGAGCGTTCTTTACATGCCATAAGTCTATGATATGGGACCGCCGGCTTTACTCCCCCTCCGAAGGAAGGCATACTGTGTCCTTCCATGGCCATCTGCTGTATCCGTATAACTTCATCCGTCTCCATGTCCTACCTATCCTTCGAGTAATTTAACGGCGCATGTTGATTTTCAAAGTCACTCGTTCGAAGCAACTCCCGTTATCATCAGCACGTGTTGAATGGTTGATCGGAGCAGAAAGGAGTGGGGCGAGGAACAATAAACTGGGACTTACACATCCCCGCTTCTTCTCCTTTCTGCTCCGATCAACCATTCAACACGTAGAATATTAAGTTCTGTTATGTGGTGATGATCGAAATAGACATTTATTTGAACAACTGGCAATACCGGGACTTTGTATTAAACTGTAGTGAGAGGTAAATGGATGATGACAGATGGAACTCTTTGAAACAATACATGAGCTTTTACAGTACCGTACTTTAAAGTGTTTTTCAAAATTAACATATTTATCAAAAATGTATATCGTTCCCGGATGTATTCATATTTTCTTTATAGAGATCCAAACATCTTCATTAGGTAGTTCAGACTGACAAGAAAAACCTTTGTAACTGGTGTGATGAGTGGCATTTCACAATCACTCATCTCTACTCCTACCAAAAAAATGGGGGGGGGGGGGGTAAATGATGAAGGTAGGACTGGCGACTGTAATATTTTCAGTTATCAATTGTGAAACACACACTACCTGAGGGGCATGATGTCGCTATGTGATAGTGCATGTGTACTGTACCTGTTAAGAATCGAATGTAAGGTCTGTGAATTTGAATATCGTTGTAATCCAACGGTATAAGACAGCTGAAACTGTGAAAGTTGGCAGGTGCAGAGTTATTGATCCAAGGAAGAGGCTACGAGCAGCGATCGATAATCACGCCTGAGCTTATCGATATTCACAGAAAGTGTAGACCAATTGCAGACGGAGATATTGCGTCATATTTGTATTAATCACCCATTGGCTGATGTTAATGAGAATTAACTTATAAACTGATAGAAGGCTCATTTCGATCTGAATGGAATAATTGGTTTAGTTACTCTTTAAGAATTCGATCAACAGAGATGATTTTGTTCCAGCGATTGGAAGTACAACGCGGGAACTGGACGAACTATATGCGAGTTATGGGGGACCATGAGACCAGACGTCAGGCACCGTTACTTACATCGGCACATATTATCGTAGCTGTTGAAGGTAGCGAACCACTTCGCTTTCACTCGTGAATCATAATTCCATTAACACATTTGAAAATAAAGCAATCCACAATAATTAATTATCGTATACAACACTATCGTTTCTTTCGTAATTATATCTAACGCTCTAATCTAGTATGCTGAACATGATGAAGGTAGGGTTAGTAACAAAATATGTTAATATCTGACTTCATTACGTAAATTTCATTAAACTAATCATACTAACCAATCACCTCACATAATTTTATAATTTATTCTACAGTCTTATTAACATTCCAAATTTATATAAATCACTTGAGATCGTTACGTCAGTCTAATTTATTCCAACCAACAATGGACATACGTGGGATTTAAAAATTGTTGTTCCTTTTTTCTTTCTTCTTAAATAAAATATATCCTTTAGTTAAGTTAGGACTTAGAAGGGAAGGTTGCTTTCTAGCGTTTCTTTACCAGGAATGCTTGTGTATTGTACCCGGATCGTTCACACGTCCGTGACATTGTTGACATCATTATTATAAAGTAGAGACGTTGATATATTTGTATGAGGGAATGACTGATATTTGAATAGAGTGCGGAGGAGACTCAGAGTACTGAGGGAAGCATGCATCGCAGGAGCGAGTGACTTGAATTTGTGACGTGGAGTTCGCATACGTCACGAGAACATTTTTCTGGAATTTCCTTTAGGAGAAGAGGTGGACGCTAGAAAAGTAGTACAGTTTACTGGCAATTACAAGAGAAGGAATTTGAGCTATCAAGCATTAAACTCGGTCCAGTAGAAGCCGAGATACGAGATGGAAGTTTCTGGAAGTTTTGACAGCTGGACTATATAAGGAGCGAGGATTTCAAGACAGATTGTATTCCAACGGAGCATTTGCTCAGGTACGGAGCTACGCAACGTGAAAGTACGAGTATACACGCCGAGATTCTGACCGTCGAAGGACTTAGTCGCTAAACTAGTGGTCAGTAGGACTTAGTTTCTGTTCGGGTGAACGAACATAGCTTGTGGCAGCGAAAGGACTTAGAATATCAACTGACTTTCAGGTCAAATATTCTAGCCGGTCAGGTGATGGTAGTGTCGAAAAACCATTCACAGAAGTTAGCCTACAGAGTGATGTGTTTCTTGTGGTAACAATACATCCGGCACGTCGAATTTCATCAGGAATAATTTATTCATCAGTTCATTTTATGCAGCTAATAGGTGTTCCTATCTTACCGTGTAAACGAAACCGCGTTTTTCGAATATGAGAATTATTCTCAATATTACAAGAGTACTGTACCAGTCTATGACTGCACAACATTTCATCATGTTATACTGTGCTGATGATAACGGGAGTTGTTTCGAACGAGTGACTTTGAATATCAACATGCGCCGTTAAATTACTCGAAGGATAGGTAGGACATGGAGACGGATGAAGTTATACGGATACAGCAGATGGCCATGGAAGGACACTATTGGGATAGTGTACACCAAAGGACACGCTCTTCCTGCACATCAAGAATGAAGTAAGACAACCATTCATGTACTATCCACTAGCCTATAATATTAGAGAATTCCATTTTTAACACAGTCACGATAAGAAATCAACATAATTATCAACACAATTTTCATCGTAACTAGAACGTCTACTGGATTTGTCAGGATGACAAATGGAGCATGCTGTCTGACAATTTATTATTCTATTTTCGATTTTTGTCAGGACAGACAGTTAGTTCATGTGTTCCGACATGAAATGTTTCAGTTATTCCAAGGGATAGGAGTTTTTCTTATCTCTTATTATGAGAGGAGACGTAATTACAACTTGGATTATTTAAATAATTTGATTTATTTAATAATAATAATAATAATAATAATAATAATAATAATAATAAACAACTGTGAAGTCAATAAGTTAATAGTATTATAAATATAACTACACCATTTAAAGTTATAAATAAATAATTTAGAGAGTGATAGCACCAAACATTAGGAATTAAATTAAATTGTTAATTGTTAATTGTAATTAAATAGATAATGCATTAATAATCAGAAATTGAGACGTTATTAATTATCATTTGCAGATAGGATTTAAATATTTATTTATTGAGGAAATAGGGCGATAATAATCATTCAGACGTTGATGATGCCTACATATTTTTCAGTAAGAATAATAATAATAATAATAATTTATTGGAAGAATTTAAATAATTTGTGGAAAAATAATAATAATTTGTGGATGAATTTAATTAATTGGAAGGATTTAAATAAAATAACTTTGTTTATTTTTGGAATAAAAGTTTGGATTTACAAATAAATTTAAACGAGTTTATGGATGAAGAAAGTGAAGTAGTAAAATTTTGAGCTCAGAAATATTTTCCAAAAGCACTTAAAAATATTCAGATGAAGAGAAAGGAAGCGCAGGTATTAAATGTATAAATTAGGGCGAGTTTATGTAGATGGGAGGCAAGGAAAGATTGACCAGATTTAAATACATCTTTATATTGATAAAATAAAACTGAAGAATACAGTATAGAAATTATGACAGAATATCACAGAAAAAATATAAGTTATATAAAAAAAATATAATATGATGTTGGGTGGTGAATTTTATTTGGAGTCAAATAACAATGTGATGATTTTAGTGTGCGTTTGGCGAGACTTAAAGTTGTGGAGACCTAGGGGGTCATCCAAGAGGGCATTTGTTCCCATAGTTGTGGGCACACAAGGGTGTGCGTGTGTTATTAAAGAGCACGTGGGCTCAATTGTAAAAGAAGGGTTAGGCAATGAGGACCGCCCCATATTCTTGTCAGATTTCATTTTACTGTCAATTCAAATATTTAATTATTTTTTTCTGGATCAACTCGAATTTCAAATAGTATGTCTAAATAATTGAAGAACATGAGTTTTGATTTGTTGAATCTGACCGAGAAAAAAATCAAATGAGAAGTGCAAATGCCATACAATAAAATAAATAATTAGTGAAAATTTTTATTTTGGAATAATAATAATAATGGAAATGAGCAAATTAAAATATTCACAATATGAGAGGGTGAGAGACTTGTTATAAATAAAGTGATGAGACTTGTTATAAATCAAGTGATGAGAAATTTCGAAATAAATTAATCAACCTGGGAGGAGTCCTTGTGGCTCTGGGCAAATGGGAGTGAAATGCGTCGTTGCATGTCACCTGCAACTCAAACATATTGGATTCAGCAAGAGAATCCAACTTAGCCTCTTTCACTCCATCTCCAGCACGTAACCTACCCGAGGTGTCCCCTGTTAAGCCGAGCAACCCAGTGGGAGGTTGGGTAACCACTCCCAGCGGGAAGCTGGGTCGGCGAGCCGATCAGTGCTGGTGGCTTCAAGGCTCACAACCTTGGTAGTACTTTGGCCGGTGTGAAATATCACCGACCCCAATTACAGTTTTTCAACTGTCTCAAGAAAGCATGGATGAAAATTCAGCAAAAGCTACTACCCCAGGTGGTAACCAATCCACCATCGCTTTCAGCGATGCATGCAGGCCTTCGGATTCTGGGGAGCCAGCACCAAAATGCTTGGAGGTGTCGGAGACACCACTAAAGATCAAACACAAACATCGGAACTTCTTTGCTACCGTTAATATGAACTCCCTTTTGAAAACTGGTAAACTTAAGCATCTCACTGATACTCTCTCCCAACATCAAATTCTTATTACGGCAGTACAAGAAACAAGATTTACAGATGAACATCCTTTTGAGTCTCAGGGGTACAGAATATTTAAAGGCAAAGTTGGTAAACGTGTTGCAAGGAACATCCCTCACCTTGGCACGGGATTCATTGTAAATAGAAGAATTTTAGACTCGGTTGTAGATTTCAGTTCTCCTAACAGCCGAGTAGCAATCCTCACTTTCAGATGCACGAACAAAATGTATACTATGGTTAATGTGCATGCGCCAATTAATGAGGCAAACAAAAAAGACAGAGAAGGAACAGATGAATTTTGGGAAGAACTGGAGGATATAATGGCTAAAATTCCGGACAAACATATGATTATCTTGCTTGGTGATTTCAATGCTCAACTTGGCCGTGAAAGAAAATTCCGAAACATTGTAGGAAGTTACCCAGCTCATTACAGAACCAACCGCAATGGAGAGAGACTTCTGGAGCTCTGTAAGGCGTTCAACCTTGTTATGAAATCTACTGCTTTCAAACACCTGCCAAGAAAGCAGAAGACGTGGACTTCTCCAAATCCAAAACTTGGTGAGTTCCAAATCGATCATGTCGCTATTTCACGCAAGGCACACCGAGAGATACAGAATGTAAAGGTCTTGAGAAGTGTAAATCTTGATTCTGATCATTGCCTTTCCAAAATCAAGGTTAAACTTCTTCCAAGAAATACCAGGAGGGTCTGCCGAAGAGAGATCAACAGGTTTGACACAGAGAAGCTACACCTGAATCACGAGTTTACTGAGAAGCTTGAAACTTTGGATCCACAGAATTGGGAACAACTACGAGATGGCATGGTGAGAACAGCTAAAGAGATAGTCCCGCTAACAAAAAGAAGGATACATCTCTGGTGGACCAGTGAATGTGAAGCAGCAATAAGGCAGAGACAACTAGCATGGCAGAGATGGAACTCTAAGAAGAATTCAGATAACTGGGAGTGTTGTCTGTTAGTGAGGAAACATGCTGCAAAATCCATACGTGGGGTAAAACGTGCATACGACAAAAGTCAATTGGAAAAGATTCAACAAGACTTCATGAAGAACAACACTCGAGATTTCTACAGAACCTTCAGACAGAATCTCACTAAATACACTCCACCTAGCCTACATTTCAAAGATTCTGAGGGAAAAACTGCCTATAATGACAAGGACAACTGCACTATCCTGGCAAATTATTTTGAGTCTCTCCTTAACTGTGAAAGCCCAGGATCCTCATTCTGATTTGAAGACAATCCAAAAACAAACCCGGACTCTACACCACCAACCAAAAAAGAAATTATGCAGATCATTCAGTCACTTAAAAACAATAAAGCACCAGGCGAGGATTCAATAATCGCCAAATTATGGAAGCATGCTGGCGACGTAGCTATCGATAAACTAACAGAAATAATTAGTGAGATATGGGAAAAGGAGGAACTCCCTATTGATTGGACATCAGCTCTGCTTCACCCTCTTCACAAAAAAGGTGATAGAACGAATGTGAACAATTACCGTGGCATCTCCCTCCTTGCAATAACATACAAAATCCTTTCAAAAGCCCTTCAAACTAGAGCAGAGGAACAGTTGGATCCACAATTAGGGGAATATCAAGGGGGATTTCGGAAGGGACGATCGTGTGCCGAACAGATTTCGAACCTTAAATCTATCCTTTCATATCTGAAGCTTAGAAACAAACAGTTTGTAGTGACCTTCATTGACTTCAAAAAGGCTTATGACTCTATCGATCGACCCACCCTATTTGAAATACTGAAAGAACTGGGACTGGACAACAAAACAAGAGCAATCATTCAGAAAACCTTAACCAACACTGCGTCCAAAGTGAAATTCAGGGGAGAAATTTCAGAGCCCTTCGAAATCAAGACTGGTGTAAGACAAGGAGATGGACTATCTCCTTTGCTCTTCAACTGTGTGCTCGAAAAAGTCATCCGACAGTGGCGAAAAGTAATGAGCATTAACAAGTCTGAAAATGGAGTCAGATTGGGCTACAGAAAACAGAACCTGATAGTTGACTGCCTAGCATTCGCAGATGACCTCGCATTTTTTTCAGATTCCCTCGATGCAGCCGCAGTGCAAATTAATGAACTCCAGATTCAAGCAGCAAAAGCGGGCCTTAAGATCTCCTTTGAAAAAACAGAATTCATCACTAATATCAAGCTAGCGCCAAAAGAGCTGGATGTAGGACAGGGGAAAATCAAGCAAACGAAAGCGTTCAAATATTTGGGTGAGTGGATAGACCCCAATCTCTCCGAGAAGGCAGCTTTCGAGTCACGAAGCAGGAAAATGGAAATGGCATACTATCTAACAAAGGCCATTTACAACAAGAAATCCATATCAACAAATGCCAAGTTAAGACACTACCAAACAGTCATCCGTCCAGAGGCTTTGTATGCTGCAGAGTGCCTTGCAATGCATCGCAAGGGACTAACAGAGAAGCTGGAAGTGAAAGAAAGAAAAATTCTAAGAAAAATCTTGGGTCCGGTAAAAGAAAATGGGGAATATAGGAGAAGGCACAACCACGAACTTTACACCCACGTGGAAAAAATAACTGATGCCATGAGGAAACGGAGAATTACCTTTTACTGTCATATAACAAGAATGAACCCAGCACGATTGACAAATAGAATTTTCACCTACTTCCTCAAAAAGAAAACCAAGGGAGCTTGGTTCATTGAGGTGGACAAAGATTTACAAGAAGTGGGAATAACAGGCAACGATATTTGGGAACGTGCCACACTTAAACAAAAACTAACAGCACAACGATGTTTTCAAGAAAAGCCAAAGCTTCCAACTGGCAAGAAGTGGACTGCAGAAAGGAAACAACAGCATCGAGAACTAATGCGAAAGTACTGGGAGGATGTTAAAGCTCGATGCAACAAGAAACAGTTGAAATGACGTGGTCCTTAGATGGCCGAATCGAAAGAAGAAGTAGAAGAAGAATAAATTTTATGATTAACATTTTTTTGTGAGATAATATGTAAATTTTCTGAATGATAGAAAAATGTTGGTGAAAGAGATAATGATTTAATCCACCGATAGTGGATAGCCACAATTTATATTGATAACAACAATTTGTTAACAACAATTTTTGCTAACAAACATGACAGATGAATAACATTTAAATTTTGATGACATTGAAACAAAGGAATGTGAGAAAAGAATAAGATTAATTTTTCAAATTATTATGAAAAATTTATGAACAAATTTTTGTTTTGGAAATGTAAATCTTTACAAACAAATATTAACATTCGACTTTATGTCAGCCAAATATTTATATTGTTACTATGATACAATAAACAGAGATATAATAGTTTTTCCAAATAATTCAAATTTTGGAACAACATCGAATGAATCAAGTGACTATTTTTTTAATATCTTACAACAAATACTTGAACAATCAAATGCAATTCTTCGAAAAGTGAACTACAGACATGTAAATAAAAGGGATCACTCGGAAATCTTTATTGAACAGTGTAAATATTTGAAAATTATTTTTTCGTTTGATATCAGAATGGACTAATGAATTTTCTGATTATCAAGTCTACGACGTTAGAATATAATTTTAGGGTCTGTTGATTTCTCATGTGTGATGTGTTTTATTTGTGTGGGAGGTTTTTGCCAGCCAATTAATATTGTATCTATAAATAAATTGAGATTTTAAGAAATGTGCTACTTCCAAAATAATTTATTTCCTTACCTTACTTGTGAAATGCCGAGATCAGGGATGCCAGATTAGACCCAAGTATTCACCTAGATAGACCCTGAGATAGATTTTCCCGTTCTAATCTAATTTCGGTATTTTACAAAATGTGGTCTTTGGATTTCGGTTCAAACGGGCACAGCATATCGGAGTTAGTCACAAACGGTCTTCTGGAAAACATTACAAGGCGTGTATGCGAGTGACTAGATTGAAAATAAAATCGTTGCAGTAACTTTCCGTAAATTGAAGATATCACCGGAGAAAATGAACGCTTTTGGAGAGGTGGCACGATACAAGACAGGAATTCACGATCATATGTACACCCAACTCCGGAATGTGTGTGACAATCAATTCACTACTGGCTCTGGAAGAAGAGAGCCAAGAAAAAAGCAGCTACCTTGATGGACATCTCCAATTTTAAAGCTAGCTGTACGCCGTTATAAAATAACATCACGCAAGATCACAAAACTCGTTACTTGGGCAATGTGACTCTCAACAGTGCTGTGCGGACTAAAGCATTGGTGTTGGTATTTATACGATGAATACCTTTCTGCTAGTGCAATCGATACAGACATGGCCCAAATAGGTTTGAGTATAAATTCATGCCAAATGTGAGACTTTCAATGACAGGAAAAAGACGACTGAAGCTTCCGTTCCGTGCTTTGATCTACTACCAACTCCATTCATGATCTTTTTGTATGTCATAATGACAAAAGTATATCTGCATCCAAATATGGAATATGACTGCAAAAAGATGTCAACGGGTATGATTTGGATTTGGCAAGTACTAAATGGAAGTTAACTTTGATTCTGGTCAACCAAAGCATTTGGAAACGAAATTAAATTTGAACAGATAATCTTACCACCAACCAGCGCAATGTCCCACCAGCAATTCAACCTTATTGTCTGGATCCAACATTAGAATATACAGTATATAGCCGTGTCCAAATACCTCTCCAGTATGGAACTTCTCTGGATATACCTGAATGTCCGCTTTTTCTACTTACAATATGCTGTGGATATACCATTATGAAAGACGTTAATAATCGAACTTTTCACCTCCAACAATCACAAACATAGTCAATGAGCTGTGAAGTGATACTCTAAGGAGACAAATACGTATTTATTTTGTGTATAGTGTGTTTTAATCTTAAATTGTATCTGGATGAAGGACCAAAACCATTTGGTTAAAGAAATTAAAAACAAACATGGCAAAAACTATTTGTGTTACGTATAGGAGAGTGCATACATCATGCTAAGGGAATTAACTTGAACTGCATGACAGAAATCATTGAATCATTTATAAGTATTTTGCTCCACAGCACAGTTTGTTCGGAATCTCGTATAATAGATCTTCAAGCTCTTCCCAAAATGTATCAGTTCCCTCCGGGTCTCTCTTGTTTGCTTTATTTATGCTTCGAAAGGAGAGAGTCCAGACTCGACAGTTTGCAGAGGTGAAATTTATGATTGATTCCAGAATCTTCAATGCCGAGTTGGGGAACAGTTTTTATAACACGTTTACCAAGCTTACCTTTGAAAATCCTGTAACCTTCAGATTCAAAAGCCTGCTCATCTGAAAATCTCGTTTCCTGAATTGCTGATATCAAACTTTGATGTTCAGACAGGATATCCGTGATCGGTTTAAGTTTTCCAACCTTCTAGAGAGAATTGGCGATAAAAGTAGCAAATAAATTATTGGCTCTATATCTGATCTTTCATGGAGTCTCCGATACTTTCGAGCATTTTGATGCAGATTGCCCAGAATCCGATGACCTGCAAGCATCGCGTAAGACGACGTGACGGTGGATTGGTTACTCCCTGGGGTAGTAGCGTTAGCTGAAATTTCCTTCATGCTTTTCACATTTGAAAAACTGTAGACTGGGGTCAATCGTATTTCACACCGACCAAGTGCCTTACAGCACTGATCGGCTCTCCGACTTCGCTTCACACTGGGGTGGCTATCCAACCATCCACTGGGACACCTCCTAATCTTATTATTATTATTATCAAAACATGGAATATATTCAGGAGTTTGTTGATAATATGTGAGCTCAGCTTTGCAGAGTTGGACTCAGTGCTTTAAAACAGGGCAACTGTGGATCAAAGAGGCTGTCAGAATTTGAGACTAAGCAACTCAAGTCAATGAGATACTTTACTTTGAGTCCATGAAAATAACAAAACACGTCATGCAGCTTACTTAGTCCTCGGTTCAGACCCACTCCATGTCCTCTGATGCTCCCGGACACTATCACCTCGTACATGTGCGGATACATGAAAAGGTACCAGTTCTTCAGTTGTCGATTCATTTTACGGTTTTGGGACATCTTATTCATCATCCCTGTACACTTGGGTGTGTTTGATAACCTTTGTTAGAATAGTGACTAATTCATTATTAGGGTCGGGGATTGGGTAGATACACCGGGACTTGAAATAAGGTTCTATTCCAGCATTAAACGGAATGGAATAAGAAAAAACGCGGGGAAAACACGCTTGGAACCACCACTGCCGGCACGGGGATCCGAACCTCCGATCGCTGGACTTTCTGCAGCTCCCCGTCGCAGTCGTGATGAGCGATGTAACGCGCACGGCTACGCGCTTGCCTCTGTTGTTGTTGTTGTTGTTGTTGTTGTTTCATGTAAGGGGCTTGGACATCGTGGTGATTTAGCCCCGTATACTTGGGTATATGTAGAAATTTTGTCTGATAACATGTGTCATTGTAGCGTCTATAGTAGTAGCAGTAGTAGTAGTATGTGCATTTATGTCATGGGGATTTGGAAGGAGGCTTCCGTGGCCTTAAGTTAGGAACCAGTTGCCTGGAGTAGAAGTGCGAAACCACGGAAAACAATTTCCAGGATAGCTGAGGTGGGAATCTACCCCACTTCTCATCAGTTTTACCTCACGAGGTTGAATGTATCCCGTCCCAGCCCTCAAGCCAGAACTAAATGTCTTGGCAGAGCCGGGAATCAAACCCGGACCTCTGTGGTGACAGCCAAGAATGCACCATAAGGTGGACTGCTTGCCTTTGACCTTCGTATTTAGTCTACATTTTACTTTGAGGCAAGTGTGAACAGCTACTGGAGTATCTCGTAAACTAGAGACAGAGAATTGTACTCGTACACCCACCATCGGGGGATGTGACCGCTAGAATTAATTAGCCATTCTAAAAGATGATCAATGTTGCATCAGAGCGCTCCACTGCATTTCCATTGAAATGGTTTATTTAAACATTAAACCTGAGCCATCATTGCCCGGTTAATTTACTGTATGTCGAGTGACTGGCCCCGCAGCGGCCATCCTGAGTGTGGTTTCTCCTCACTCCCTTCAGGATAATAACCATGGCAGCATCCAGACCATAAAATAATGTTACGGATGTAACGTCAGTGGCTTTAGGGATACTAGGGTGTCGGAATTTAGTAACAGGAGGGGATATTTAGCGTGACGCGATGATGTCGCATTTTAACACCCTTAAATGCCATCGGAATGAGCTGGGTTATGAAGGTTTTGAAGCTTATACAATAAGTTACAGTACACACACAGAAACATAGGTTATCACACAATAATGTAACATACAGTACACGATGTTCCAAGTTTATTAATGAACATTGAGAAGAAGACTGAAGTCCCCGCTGTGTGCGTGTTTGGATAGCGAGGAATGAGTGATAAGAGATTGTTCAAGATAAAGTGGAACAAGTAGCAAATGAACAGAACTTGTGAGGACTTTGAAACTAATTGATAAGGACGACATAAAGAATGTAAACTTGTGAGAGGGGGCATTCACCATACTGCTCATCAGAATGAATGATAGCAACTCTTCGTAACCACCGGCGCAATAGGCCACCCTCTTCCGCCTAGCCTTCTTCATCTTGTTCTTATTGCAAAACTACTGATATGAGACCGAGTATCATTGTTCAGTTCTTACACAGCGACGAGTTGAAAAATCTAGCCGGAAACGCTGTATTTTTGTAAACAAGTTTACAACATGAAAAAAAAATACAAATTAATTGAATATTTCGTTAAAAATCATCCAATGCCCTACAAACTCGTCTCGTAACGCCACTTAATGAAATAGTTGGTGCAGTAAATGGACAGATGAAATACACTCCATCTCTCCTCTGATGAAAGGAGTCCAGCTCTCATCACAGAAAGTCTGCCTCTTTAATTACACAAAAGAGCGAACTCCCACTTGGTCTATAAAAGTGTGCCATACTGTTTCTTGTCTTGCATTATATATCTTAGTAAACCCCCATGTCACAACCTGTACCCAATCTTCAACAAGTAGTCTTTTTTCACCAACTCGATTGAGTACGTCAGCATTTGTCACTTGATCTTCGCGGGTGTCTCCAACACCACATTTTAAATATTTAAATAAACCTTAGAACTCGATATAAGAAACTGAATGCTAGCCTTGTCAATACTTAATGCAATATTGTACTTAAGTGTTACATGCCTCGGGGATCGATTTCCCCATCATCGGACAGAATGAAGAATATAAGCACTAAAACAGAAACACAGATATTCTCTTCCTTACGGCTCGTTGTGTTAGAATCCTTCTTCATTTGTTGGCCTTCAACTCGGAGAAAATATTTTGGATCATCTTGTCATCAATGTTGTACGAGCATATATCTTTTGGGTGGACACGTTTATCAATTCAATGAACAGGTCTGTAGGTGCAGCCTCAGAACGGGTGGGGCCAATCGCTCAAGGCAGTATTAACGAGCGGAATGAAATTCATGATGACGTAGTTTCGGATATAAGATTATAAAAGCATATATATTGGATTTTATAGTAATAGCATGTCGTGTGCTTCATTTTAAATGAAAGAGAATATTTAAAGTAACTTGAAGTGTACAGTTGTAGTACAGTAAAATATTATTATTATTTATTTATTTATTTTACACGTTACAGGCCTATTAGACCACGCGAAGCAATCATGACTTTTTGTTCTTCCTGTCTTTCCAGTACTCTTTCATTCGTGCACTAAAGGCCCACTTCCTTTCTTCGGTCCACTTTGGTCTTTGGGCTGTAGGTGCAGCTCTCTCTGACAACACTTCCCACTTGTATACTTTGTGTCTAAATACGCTTTTGTCTATGACGTCTTCTGGGTCGACTTGTGCTTTTACTAGATCAATTTTGACTTGCATCATCCAGGGTGTAGTAATCTTGAGCCGCTGTATGTATCTAAGAATTTTGTTGGTGAGTCTAGTTTGTGGGAGTCTGCTGATGTGGCCATAAAATTTTAGTCGCCTCTTTCTGATGTCTGCTGCGAGGTTGGACAATTTCTCTGTGGTGTCTCTGGAGTGAAGCCTGTATCCTTCATCTGTGTGCTTTGGTCCAATTATTTTCCTTATTATTTTTCTTTCCTCTGTGAGGATTTTTTCCAAGTCACCCTTAGTGTGTAACGTCAACGTCTCACTAGCATAAAGCACCTCAGGTTTAATAACCGTGTTGTAATGACGAAGTTTAGTGAATGTGGACAGACATTTTTTGTTGTAGACACTCTGTGTCTTGTATAAGGCTCTCTTCATTTTCATTAACCTAGTGTTCTGCGCGATTTTCTCTTTTCCCGTCGGTTCAAGCACTTCACCTAGGTATTTAAAGTGGGCGACTCTATTGATCTTGCCATATTTCGTGTTTAAATTCTGTATGTCGAATTTCGTACAGAAAAACTCTGTCTTTTGGAACGAGATCTGTAGTCCTACTTTTTCGGCGCACTCTTGGAGTACTTCTATCTGTCTGATTGATGTGGTTTCGTTATCTGAGAGTAGAGCCAGATCATCCGCGAAGGCTAGACATCCAACCTCCAGTTCGTCCTTTGGTCGTCCTAGTCGCACTGGCCTCCAGTAACCTTGAAGTCTCAGTTCTTTCTCCCATTCCTTGATAACTTTGTTCAGCACTAGGTTGAAGAGAAGCGGAGAGAGCCCGTCACCTTGGCGAACACCTGTATTGATCTGAAATGGTTCTGAGATTTCCCCCATGAATTTCACTTTTGATGTCGTGTGTGTCAGTGTCTGTTTGATCAATCGCAAGGTCTTGCTACCAAACCTTGCTCGTGCAAGATGTTGAACAATGACTGACGGTCAATGGAGTCATATGCCTTCTTGAAGTCAACGAACGTACATATAACTGGAGTATTCCTGAGGGCTTTGATTTTCAATATACTTTTTAGGTTGAAGATTTGTTCCGCGCAAGAGCGACCAGGACGAAATCCCGCCTGGTACTCGCCAATCTTGTGTTCCAGCTGGTCCCGAGCCCTTTGGAGTAGGCACGCTGAGAGGATCTTGTACGTAACTTGTAATAGTGAAATGCCCCTGTAATTGTTTACGTCAGAGCGGTCGCCTTTTTTGTGTAACGGGTGGATCAATGCACATTTCCACTCATCTGGTATTATTATTATTATTATTATTATTATTATTATTCCTTCGTTACGGCCAACTAAGGACCACGTCATGTCAACTGTTTCTTCTGCATTTTAATGTTGGCCCAGTACTCATTCATTCGCAATCGATGTTGCACCTTTCTCTCCGTCGTCCACGCCTTCCCGGTTTTTAGCTTCGGCTTAAGTTGAAAACTCCGATGTTTCTGACGTTTTTCCCTAAATGGGCCACGCTCCTGGATATCTTCACATGTTATCCCAGTCTCCAACAGATCTTTCTCTACTTCACTGAACCAGGCCCCCTTTGTCTTTTTCTCACGGAGAAAAGCAAAAATTCTGTTGGATAGCCGTGTTGATTTCATTCGCGTTATGTGTCCATAAAAAGAAATCCTCCTTTTCCTCATCACGTCAGTTATTTTCTCTACGTGAGTGTACAACTCGTGGTTGTGGCGTCTTCGGAACTCGCCGTGTTCTTTGACTGGACCCAGGATTTTCCTCAATAGTTTCCTTCCCTTGGTCTCCAGTTTTTCCATTATGCCTTTTCTATTCATGGAGAGACATTCCGCTGCATACAAAGCTTCTGGCCGGATCACCGTGCAGTAGTGCTTCAGTTTTGCATTCAGGGATATAGATCTTTTGTTGTACACATTCTTAGTTAGATGGTAAGCCATTTCAATTTTATTCAAGCGTGACGCAAAAGTCTCGTTTTCGGACATTGTAGGGTCTATCCATTCCCCAAGATACTTAAATTTCACAACCCTCATGATTTTCCCATGATTCACATCAATATGTTTTGGAGCCGTTTTGATGTTAGTAATAAATTCTGTTTTCTCGAAAGCCTTTGCAGCTTGTGTTTGAAGCTGTTTGATCTGTTTCCTGGCCGCATCCAACGAATCCGCATAAACCGCAAGGGCATCTGCAAAGGCTAGACAGTCAACTGATTGATAGGTTCTTATTCTTGTGACCAAGTCTGATTCCACTTTGGACTCCTTCATCACTCATTGTTTTGCGCCACTCACGGATAACTTTCTCAAGAACGCAGTTGAATAGTAGAGGTGAGAGACCATCTCCCTGTCGAACTCCTGTCCTTATCTCGAAGGCTTTGGAAATCTCGCCTCTAAACTTAACTTTTGTGTTAGTGAGAGTCTGTTGGATGAACACTCTGGTTTTGTTGTCTAGGCCGAACCCCTTTAGAATCTTAAGTAGGGTAGTCCGATCAATGGAGTCATAAGCTTTCTTAAAATCAATGAAGGTTACTACAAATTTCTTGCTCCTTAGTTTCAGATATGAAAGGATAGATTTGAGATACATGATTTGCTCCACACATGACCGTCCCTTCCTAAAACCTCCTTGATAATCATCCAGCTCTGTATCTAGCTGTTCTTCAGCCCTAGTTTGAAGAGCTTTTGAGAGGATTTTGTAAGTTATCAGTAGGAGGGAGATGCCTCGATATTTGTTAACATCTGCTTTATCGCCTTTCTTATGAAGGGGGTGGATTAAACCAGAAGTCCAGTCACTTGGGAGTCTTTCGGTATCCCAAATTTCACGTATGATGTCCGTTAATTTATCCACTGTATTGTCACTAGCAAACTTCCACAGTTCAGCGATTATCGAGTCTTCACCTGGAGCTTTATGGCTCTTTAGAGATCGGATAATCTGTTCGACTTCCTCATCGTGGGTGAAGAGGAATCTGGGTGGACTTGCGCATGGTCATTAAATGTGAATATGGAACTTGGAGTCTCACAGTTAAGAAGGGATTCAAATATTTTGCAAGCACCTGACAATTATCTTTGTCGCTATAAACTAGTTTTCCATTGCAATCCCTGAACTGAAGAAATGGAGGGCTATTTCCTCAAGTTGCTTTTTAATGTTCTATAGAAGTTGCACATATTCTTCTTCTGGAAATCCTGTTCGATTTGATCCATCTGGTTTTTATGAAAGGCACGTTTAGCATTGCGGATGATTTTTGCTGCACTCGTTCTCTCATTCAAGAAGTCTGTCCAGTTGACTTGATTTTGTTGCGAATTCCATTTCTGTCAGGCATGCTGTCTCTTCCTTATTACTGCGTCACATTCACTGTTCCACCAAGCATACTTCCTCGTTTTAGTTAGTAGGACGGTCTCTTTTGCTGTTTCAACCAGCGCCTCTCGCAGTTGTTCCCAGTTCTCTGCACCCACAGTTTGTAGTTTTCGTGTTTTCGTGTTTTTCAACATCATATCTTTCAGTCTTTTTGGCTCGGAACCTCCGTGTGTTTCTTGGGAGAAGTTTGATTTTAATTTTGCAGTTTTGCATTTCGTAGAAATTTCACATTCTTTGAGCTTTCCGTGCAATTGCGACGTGATCAATCTGGAATTCGCCAAGACTGGGATTTGGGGATTTCCGGGTCTTTTGTTTCTTGGGCAGATGTTTGAAAGCAGTGGTTTTCATTACCAGGTTGAAGGCCCTACATAGCTCTATTAGCCGTTCTCCATTACGATTCGTTCTGTGATGAGCGGAGCAATTTCCAACATTGTTTCGAAATTTTCTTTCTTTGCCTACCTGGGCATTGAAATCCCCAAGTAAAATGATATTATGTTTGTCTGCAATCTTCGATAAAATTTCTTCAAGTTCTTCCCAGAAACGATCAGTTTCTTCCGGGTCTTTCTTGTTCGCTACGTTGATCGGTGCATGAACGTTCACAACAGTATACATTTTATTTGTACTTCGAAAGGAAAGGGTCGAGACTCGACTGCCTACAGAAGTGAAATTTGTGATGGAGTCTAGAATCTTCTTGTTGACTACAAATCCAGTACCGAGTTGGGGAACCGTTTCTATAACACGTTTACCTGGCTTACCCTTGAGATTCTGTAGCCTTCTGATTCAAAGGCATGCTCATCAGTAAATCGTGTTTCCTGAACTGCCGCAATTTGGATCTGATGTTCAGTTAGAGCATCCGTGAGTTGTTATAATTTTCCAACCTTTCGGAGAGAATTTGTGTTAAAGGTAGCAAAGAAATTCTTGGCTCTATACTTGATCTTTCGTGGAGTCTCCGATACCTCCAAGCATTTCGGTGCAAACTCCCCATATTCCGAAGGCTTGCATGCGTCACTCGAAGCGACGGTGGATTGGTTACCTACCTGGGGTAGTAGCATTTGCTGAACTTTCCTCCATGCTTTTAACAGTTGAAAGACTGTTGACTTAGGCCAGTAATGTTTCACACTGGCAAGGATACTGCCAAGGTTGGGAGCCTTGGAGCCCCCAGCACTGATCGGCTCACCGACCCAGTTTCCCGCTAGGATTGGTTACCCAACCTTCCACTGGGTTGCTCGGTTTAACAGGGGCACCTCTTGTAAGTTATGTGCTGGAGTTGGAGTGAAAGAGGCTAGTTTGATTCTCTTGCTGAATCCAATATATTAATGTTGCAGATGACTAACAACGACGCATTTCACTCCCATTTGCCCAGAGACACAAGGTCTCCTCCCAGGTTGATTTATTATTATTATTATTATTATTGATGTGTAGCATCTTTCCACTCGGTTGCTGGATATTTTTGTGGGAGTGATTTTGAAAAATGGGACGGAAGTGGATCGGAACGATCGTGGTGGCACCAGCTGGCAGTGGTGGATCGAACGGAAGTGTAAGACGCACTGCCAACTCGATCGATCGATCCAGCTGGCAGTGGTAAGAGAAACAATGAGCGCGCGGTGTCGGAAATTGATACCATGACGTACTCTCGGCCATGTGGAATGTATATGACATACTGAACGGTAAACACTCATGCGAACTCTGGTGTCAAGTGATTGAAACAAAGCTCACGGTACATGTTCGAAGTCTTCGTATCAGTATTTAAATGGTAAAATGCCTTAATATCAAATATTGTAAGTAGGCATTGCTGGTATTATGTTTCTGCACAATGGCTAATCAAATATTAACCCACATAACGGTAATGCAGTCATCCATATAATATAATCGTTGTGGTTATACGAGAATTGAGCAAGCCTTCATGAACTATTGCTGAATACATTCTCTTTACTCACAAGAGGGCCTATTCATAAGGCATTTTAAACTCAATTTCACGCAGGAACATAATCGAAACAAGCAAAATATAAATGAAACTTAATTCCGTAATGCAGTATTATTGGAACGTGGAAATAAGTCACCATCTTGTGCACACTATTTTCGTAGTCAAAATAGCCGTGGGGTTAGCGCCTATGACTGTGAATCTAGAGATCTTGAGTTCGAATCCCGGACGAGGTAGATATTTTTGCTACCAGATTATCATTTTAAACGATATTTATCATAACAATATGACTCATTTTAACAGAATCCATATGAAATTACATGTTGGTCTGTGAATCAAGAGGACCTGTTTATAAGGAATTTAAGGTTATGAGCGGTGTCGCGTCTATTAATGTAATTGATCCATATCGTATTCTTTATTTAGGCTAGTGCTAGTGGAAGCTATAAATCATCTAATAAAATGAGTTCCGTATTATAAACTACAATATCTTTAAAACACTCCCTTTTACAATAGATTAATATTTGTGCCAATAATAGTATAAAATACTGGTATATTGTTGTGGGGGTAGAGACAGGGGATGAGTAGGTGTCGAGGGTGGTGTGTGATCAGGGGAATTCTAACGGGTGTGATAGATTGTCGGGCGAGTGTTGGAAGGCGTAGTGGGTGAAAGGATAACGATCTATGAATGAGGGCTCACACGCAAGGGCTGCTCCCTAGGGGTGAAGTTACTGTCTTGCAAACTAAGGTAGGAGCGAGCGAGCTATGGCTTGGGCTGCTGACACTGCGTTACGAACACTGCGCGCTGGGGAGACAAGGTCGTCTGGCGTGTGCAATTTAATAAAGCTGACCCAGTACTTTCTGGTATGAATAAAGTGTGAGTGGGGAAGCGGGCTGTGAAGTAGGGCGAGGACACAATAACAACAATTGGGCTTCTATGATAAAAGTGTATTACTAAGAGCTGTAGTATGAATGTAAATGCTTCCCTGGAATAAGGGATATCTTTGAACATGTATTGTGTACAATGTAGTAAGGTATGGTAAAGTGGAAGGATGACAAACAATTAGGGAAATCCTGAGAAGTACACACTCACCTGCGGTACGGAGACGTCACTCGGCAGTCGGGCAGCGATTCTGGAGAAGACAGACAATCCCCCTTCTAGCGGGATGTCTTTTTATGTGTTTACGTACTGCTGAGTGTTGCTGGATTGGCAAATTAACGTTCTGGTAAACATTTCCTGTGTATTTGTTTATGTGTGAGGCAAGCGCTTGGCTAATAGCTGTGGCTAGCTCTGCCAGCTTGGTGTGGAAAGAAGTGTGTTGCTGTTGTTGCTTACAGCTTTAGGGATGGTTTCCGGGGTGCAATGGTGTAGAGTGTTGGACAGATGGCGTAGATAGCAGGGGTGTGTTTAGGGATGATTATAGATGTAGTATTATTCGCATACTAGTTGCAGATAGATGTCTGGAGTGTAGTAGCCATATGGATATCTCTCTTAAGGGCGCTATGTGCCCTTAGGGCCCGAACAATATCAACAATTTCACGTGAGGTTTCTTCTATGTCAGATGTTACACATCATATGCGACTACTGTAAGGCTCGTAATTTTTTTCGTCGTTTGGGCCTACTGAGGACCACGGGGCTCGTATCTCCTCGCCGCCTTGTCTTTTCCCTTCTACCAGTACTTTTTCATCATCTGACTATGAGCCAGCTTTCTTTCCTCCGTCCATGGTGGTCTGCTGACTCCGGTGATCTTCCTAGCTGTCAGTGATACAGGAAACTCCCTGTCGGATGGCTTGCCGGAATTATTGGCAGTCGAGTATGGAATTAAGTGGGATCCCTAGGTGGTCTAAATACGTCCTGACCGTAGAGATCCACTTGGTCCTAGAAGCCTCCCCTCTTCCTGCCACTGTGAAGATCTTACTGGTGAGCTGGCAAGTAATCGTACGGGTCAAGTGTCCATAGAAGGCCAGGCACCTTTTTCTTATACAAGACACAATGTCTTCTTGATGGCTGTAAAGCTCATCATTGTGCGGAAGTCTGTAGGTGCCTCCCTCTTCCCGTGTAGGTCTTAGTATCCTCCGCAGGATCTTCCTCTCCTTGAGTTCAAGTTTCCTGAGTGGGCCTTTCCTGGCCATCACGAGGCACTCAGAGGCGTACAGAACAGATGGTTTTACTACTGAATTGTAGTGTCGGAGTTTGAGGTTTTTGGAGAGGTACTTTGATGCGTAGATGTTGCGGCAGGACTGGTAGGCCCTCTCGAACTTGGTGCACCTGGTGTCTATGGCCAGATTCTCACTATAGTTTGCCGAGATCCACTCTCCTAGGTACTTGACCGCAGGGACTTTTGGGATGATGACCCCCTCAAGTGGAATTGTGGTCGGGGCTTCCTTGATGTTAGTCATGAATTCAGTCTTCCCAATGTTTATCTTCAGGCCAGCCCGAACCGCTACATCGTGAATACTCTGTAGGTGGTGAGTAGCTTCCTCTATAGTGTTGGCCAGTATGGCGAGGTCGTCGGCTAAGGCCAGGCTTGACACATGAAGGTGTAGGATCTCCAGCTTCTCCAACGTGTAGGTCATTGAGAGGCATTCGCTGGTATATAAACACTCTGTTTTAACCACAGTGTTATAGTGCTTTATCTTGGCATTCCAAGGTATGCACTTCTTGTTGTATATGTTGTATATGTATCCAAGCTGCGGACCAGTCCTTGGTGTTAGTCGCACCATCCATGATCTTCTCCAGGATGCAATAGAAGAGGATGCAGGAGAGTCATCATTCTTTTTATTAATTTGCAAATACACTACTGAGGATCACGCTACAATTTCAACTCTTCTTCGTCTTAAGCTTCCTCTTCCTCCAGTATTCCTTAATATGGACGCTGTGCTGCTGCTTCTGGTCATCCGTCCAGGTTCTTCCAGTCTTCGCAGTTTTGTCGTCTTGGATCCCTTTCTAATTTTGAATAATGGTGAGAAATGTATCCCTATCTAACATCTGAACTTCCTGAATCTTGGAACATTCTAGACCTTTAAGAACTTCCTTAATCCATGCCGTAGCTGTCTTCTTGTTCCACAGGTTATTCTGGTTTCGTCCATTATGTACAAGTGTCCTAGAAATGACAACCTTCTCCTTTTCATGGTTTCTGATATTTTCTCCACATTTTTGTAAACTTCATTCATTATTGTTCTGAAGTTTCAAGCGGGTTTCGGTCTGGACTGGACCCATGATTTTCCGAAGTATTCTCCTTTGTAGGATCTCCAGCTTCTCCAACGTGTAGGTCATTGAGAGGCATTCGCTGGTATATAAACACTCTGTTTTAACCACAGTGTTATAGTGCTTTATCTTGGCATTCCAAGGGATGCACTTCTTGTTGTATATGTTCTTAGTTAGGCCGTATGTTCTCACTATTTTTGAGATCCGATCCCCGACAGCAGCTTTCTCTTGTCCGTTCTTTTGTATGGTCTCACCGAGGTATTTGATCTTTTTTACCCTCTCAATTCGTACAATCTCTGTTTTAAGAAATTTGGGGTGTAGACTGGTATTTCTAGACGCTTCTTTTATTCCTCAATCCTGGCATGGTTTATATCGCATTCCAGGTGACTGGCCACTAATCATAAATTTGTGATCAACAGTCTTGAGATGCTGAATGTCTGACATTGCTGACACGGGTGTCGAGGATTGCATGTTTCACCAATTCCTTATGAATGAAAGTCGGAATTTGGTTACCGCCCTGTGGTTCCTCCCCTTCATGTCACATGTAATACGTGACTCTGTTGGTGGAATCATACAGTGTTAGGTTAAAAGTCTACAGCTGTCTTTAGTAGAAAACCACTGATTCAGTATAGCACAGAGTTGGCAGACGCTGTTGGTCAGGCATATAGCATCCTGTACAAAGTCTTGGCCAGGTCTTTGTCCCGCCTTTTTAGCCTATTTTCATTAAAAAAAAAGGCTTATGAGATCACATTTTGTCCTTGTGTGTGTGTGTGTGTGTGCGTATGTATGTATGTGTGTGTGTGTGTCTGTGTGTCCCCCGTAATAACTTTTAAACGGTTGGGGCGATTTCAATGAAACTTGCCGACCCCGACCATGGCCTACAAATTTTAGTACGTCTCACCAATCCAACATGGCGGATGAGCGAAATATTTCACCAGCATTCAATATCTCCGAAACGATTACTGATATCACCCTGAACTTTTGTACGGTGATAAAGGGCACTACAAGAAGTTCACCTATCAGACTTCTAAAAACATGGTAACTACAAAACCAACATGGCGGCCAGGCAAAGATGAGACTTTTAAATAGACTTTTCTCGCGATCCTACCATCCAAGCGCAATGAAACTTGTTACAGCAAACGTTTACACACATTGTAATGCACTGACATCTAATTTAGTTCAATTGTTTATATAACCTCAAGATGGCGGCCGTCCGAAATATTTTACCGGCATTCTATATCTCCGAAACTATTTCTGATATCACTCTGAAATTTTGTACGGTGATACAGGACACTACTACAAGTTTATATTTGTAAGTTTCAAAAACCTGTAGAGTACAAAACGAACCTGGTGGCCAAGCGAAGTTGAAACATTTTAATAGACTTTCCTCGCGATTTAACCGTCTGAGCGGAGTGAAATATGGTACATTAAATGTTTATATATATTGTAATGCACTGGCATCTAATTTAGTTCAATTGTTTGCATAACCGCAAGATGGCGGCTGTGCGAAATTTTAAAATTAAGTTTTTATTTCTTGTGTCGTAATCATGCGATGGAAGTGAAAGTTTGAATAATGAACCTACGCAATAATTTTCCTTTAATGGTATATGACTCTATCTCCTAAACATATAACAATCCAACATGGCGACCATCCGAAATATTTAGACGGTTTTCAATATCTACGAATCTTTTACAGCTATCAAACTGAAATTCTTTATGTTCATAGAGGCTATGAACATAAGTTCACCTATAGGACTTTCAATAATCTGGTCATCACTAATCCAACATGGCGGCGTCGCGAATTATAAATATTGAATCTACCCAATAATCTTCATGTAATATTACATAACTCTATGACCTACATATATAAAAATCCAACATGGCGACCATCCAAAATATTTAGACGGTTTTCAATATCTACGAATCTATTACAGCAATCGAACTGAAATTTTGTATGTTGATAGAGGCAATTCACGTAAGTAGGATATATGAAAATAGGCTGTATAGTTCTTCACGGAACTACTTGTTTGCTGATATGCCTAGTCGTGATGGGAGGCCAAATGTTTTTCTAATTCTTACATCTTGACTGGAATAGTTTCCACTTTTATATTGTTAATAATAACACCACACGTGTTACATGTGTCTATTTACGGTTCCCTTGTTGTCCTTAGTAGTTGTACCAGATACAATAGCGAGATATTCACAAATGAATGCGTTTCTCCTAATGTTCTCACAAAACAGTCTTTGCAAACTAGTGTGTGTTTATCATGCACCTGGAAATGGAATTTGTTTGTAACAAGCCTGAAATTTTCCTTGTCAGGATCCACAGTTCTTGTCCGTTTTACTATTGGAGATACAGTTTACACTAGGCTACACACAAATGCTACTCTTTTGTCGTGTTCACCTAATCCCCAATATAAATGAAAAATGTGTTCATTCATATACGCCATTTCAGGAGTATTTTTCCAACCCAATATCCAGTTTTCCTTTTAGCTGTTATGTCCTCTCTTCCTATACTTTTATAATTTTTTTCTTACCTGTCTTATCTTTGGAGCATATTTTCTTCCTCTAACTCTTTTCATTACAACCAAACTATTTTCTTCCCTCTTTTTTCGTTCTTTTATTTTTCTTTCTCCGAAGAGATCTTGGATTGTCATAAGAGTCACTACGCATATCTGTCTGATGTTCGGACTTCCAAGGTATTTTCCTATCGGCCTTCGAGGGCCCTGACTCATCACTAGATTGAAAAGTGATACTTATGACCTGAAAATCTACTATTTGTCATTCTGAATATGTATTTCTGAATTCTGGACAGTGGCCACGAGCTCTTTGGGAAGAACTAACTGTTCCTATTGAACCCTTTATCCTCTGATGGATAAATGATTCGATGTTTTATTTCTTCAATTAATTAATATTTCCACCAGCGTCATGAAATAGCCAGACGAAGATGAGGAAACTTCAAGCATTCGTTGGAGACAGTGGGAACATTCCTGCAGCAGTTTGACAAAAGGCTAAATACTTTAGCATTGTGAAAAGAAAGACCCTAGCTATGTTTCAGAAGGACAGGTGGTGGCTATCTCAAAATAGAAGGGACGCGTGATGAGACACGCTTATGGCATGTGCATTGTACTATTCGCGCCTAGAAAAAATATAATGCAGTAACGTGAGTGGCTGATGGGAATACTGGACACTCCTACGAGGCCGAGGTCTGATAAAAACCGCCAAGTTATTGAAAAAGTGGAGCCAATGAGAGATGAATGCTTACGAACGCGCCAAGTCTAGCTTGGGCACGCGAAAGCTAGCATTAACGCGGGAGATCGGCTAGACAACATCTCTGCGATCGATTCTAGGATTAATGAGCATATTCTTGATCTGCGCAATTTTACGAGTTCAGTGATATTTGTTTCATTCCTGTACCACTATTATTTTGAGAAATTTTTATATAATTTCCCCCTCTATCGATACCTAGGGCCAGTTCATTTATAAGTGGAGTGAAGAGCCAAGACATAGACTATTATAGTGTGTGTGTCGGAAGACACACGTTACTATTACTTTGTGCGTCTGAGGACGGAGGTTATCATTACATTTTGCGCGTCTAAGGACGTAGGCACTTGTACTTTGCGTGTCATGAGGACACATATTTTATTAATACAAATGTGTTAAATTCAGTGTGATAGATAGTCACAGTACTATTTTTTTTTAGGGACAGTATCATCGACAATTCGCCAGCAGACTGTTCTGGGGAATTAAGTACCTAAAACGGCGAATTTAGTAAACAGATATCGAATGTGAATTAATCTATAACTTTTTGCATCAGCACGAGAGATGACATCGCTTATCCTGGAAGAAGTTTGGAACTGTCAACACTCCATCGAGATGTTTGAGATGAGCTAAGCAGAATTTAAGTAGGGAGATGGCTGCAGATGTTCGTTGACGGTGACTGGCAGAGGATGAGTACATGAATAATATTCTTATTATCTGACAAATTAACATATGGTATATGGGACATACTTTGTTTGTAAATATCTTGCTTGTGTTGATTAACGTAGTGTATTTAGTTTTGGTCTGACACACCTTTTGCATGGAAACAGCTCGCACATATTTTATCAGTCGTAAGTTCTTGTTTGTTTGTTTTAATTAACGTAGCTATGTGGACGACCGTGTTCGCATATGTTTACGTAATGCGATTAAGAAGCGTCTCTCGGAGATATGTTGTGTTTCAGAAGTAGGACTGAATTAGTATAATCATGCAGTAGATTGGAGGGTAAATTAATCTTGTAATGTTTATTATTGATCAGGTTCAGTAAGTTTATTGCCGTTGGAGCAATGTAAATTGTGGCGAGGAGCAGTCAGCTCTCTCGTAGGTTTTAATATTTTTTTAATAGTTTGTGAGGATCTGATTCAGCCGACCTGTGTGAAAATGTTATGTCATTCCCAGCAGTGTGTGTGTGTGTGTGTATTTTATTGGTCATTACAAGCGGGAATTTCAGCGTAGACTGATTTTTGTCAGCTTGGTGCCAAGTCCATATGGTTACCTTGCGAGGACATATGTGGCTATATCGATTAAGGTCTTACCATATGTTTATGTGGTTGAGATTTGTTGCTGTTGATTCTACGAGATAACGGTCTGTTGGCCAAGTTATTTTTACACACTGGGCCTGGACGATGACCAGAGTGAGGAAGGGGGAAGTTGTTTCACAAGGCGGGCTGAAAAGATTGCATCAAGGTCATTAGGGGAGCGCTTGTTGGCTCCGTATTATTACTTGAAATCCAGAATAAGAACTGATCAATGGTAAAAATTGTTTAAATAAATGGGAGTTGCCTACGAATCACTATAATCTCCGAAGCGTTAGCTTAACGTGCATTTTTTTATTCATATAAAGTAATCTCAGCCGGTGAGGCTTTTGTTGTTGTTGGTTACATTCCATATTTATGTTCTGTATTAGTGACCCGTGTAGTCACGTGCGATGCTGTCTTTTCCTTGTTTGTGTATTGAGCAATTGGCCGGGTTGGCAGCTCATTTGTCAGATGCGTCATTGCATTGAAGGATGGTCTCGAGGGATATTCCTGTAAATATTAGTTTTTAGATTGTGTGCCAGAATTAATTTTTTAAGGGTTTTATTAGTGTTGTGTCTCATATCCGTAAACGTTGATTTACGAGATGATTGTTCGTAAGCGTCGTGGCTGTTACCCGATGTAAATGACAGTCATCCTAGTACTCATTCCTCGTAGTTAGTCATTACGCGTACATAAAATCCAATGCAAGTTAGTGGAACTTGGATCCACATTTTTTTATAAGGGGGAGATCCGTCTGACTCCTCAATTTTTGATAAATATTACTGTCATGGGAAGATTCAGGGAGGAATTTTATTATTGTTGTTGTCTATATTCATTTTATTTGCACTAATAGTCATTAAATTATGTTATTTTTTATGCCTTGTCACTTCCTTTCTTAATTATAGTTTTAACCCTATGACCCTTACCTCAGTAGAGCATGTTGTTTGGCGAACGTAAACATCACACTATGAACTGAGCGCGACCCCTTGATCAAGATTCTTGCTTATAAACACTGCAATACTAAAGGGTTCATAGGAGGTAAACTGGCGCGGCCAAGCGTGGGGCGGTTCACTGTGGTGTAACGCCAGAGAAATTTCACATGTCAATGTAAGCGTAGTTGGGATTACAAACTGACGCAACAATGAAGGTGTATTTTTGTTGCTGGTTCGCTGCTGGAACACATTTAGTTGGCGTATTTGAGTAAAACTGACAGGCCACAAGTGGAGGCAGATATGACAGTATTTTAATCACCTGAAAGTGATATTTTATTAAAAGTAATTGAGGCGAAGAGGATACCGCCAACTGTGTGAAATATAAATTAAAATCAGGAGTTTGCATTGTAAAATACGGTTCACGTTTTTGTCTATTGAATTAAAGTAAAAAGTAATATACGTGATACCGGGCGCCCAATGATTAAAGTTAAAACTAGATTTGTTTAGAAAGTCAAACTCATGAAAATATTAGGAGGCTGGTAGCCTTAAATGACAATTAATACTTTGTTAATTAGTCAGTGTTAATATCAGATCAGGACAACAATTTAATGACTAAATATGTGTTTGGGTTTAAATTAAATTGAGTAAAATTAGAACCACTCAGAGATGCAATCGACTAGTGGGATTAAATGTAAAATATAAATGAACTGAGTAGGGTAAAGAAATTAAATGCGCATTGGGATTATATGTATGTGTCAGGGGACATTGCTTTATGGCATTTCCCTAATGTCTCATATAAAGTGTATAACATGGCAACAGTAGAACAGATTCAAGAAATCATTGAGAGTGCGGCTAGGAGGACACAGAAATTGTTGGACAGTAAATTGGCGGAACAAAGTGAATCACTAAACACTAAACTATCAGAACAGAGTGAATCATTAAACACTAAACTATCAGAACAGAGTGAATCATTAAACATTAAACTATCAGAACAGAGCGAATCATTAAACGCGAAATTATCTGAAAAATTAAACAATAGTGTGTTAGAACAAAGTGAAGCATTAAAAGCGAAATTATCTGAACAATTAAACAATAGTATGTTAGAACAAAGTGAATCTATAAACAAATTGTCTGAGCAGAGTGAATCACTAAAAACTAAACTATCCGAACAAAGTGAATCATTGCGGACAGAATTAAATAACAGTAGGATTGAACAAAATGAATATCAGGCGGAACAAGCTAGATTACTAAAAATGAAATCAATGACACTATAAATTCGCAGTTAGAGGCGCAGAATGTTAAAAACACGAACCAATTAGCTTCGTTAACCGCAGAGATGAAGGAACATACTAATCAACAGATGGTATTGCTGGCCCTAGATGTTAGTAAAAACAATGAAAAACAATTAGATCAGATTAAGAAAATGGAAACTATATTTGATCAAAAACTTAGCATTCTGGATGAAACGGTGTTAGGTAAATTAGAGCAAATTGAACTAGCATGCACTATGAGTAGGAACGAGGTCAAGATAGCTCAGGATAAGTTGGAAGGACGATTTAAGGAATTGGAAAAAAGCGGCAAGGTCATTCAACAACAATTATCAGCAGTAGATGAAAATATATCCGGCATAATTAAAGATATGGATCGTCTCGAAATAAAATCAGCGGAGCAATGGAAAAGCCTAGAAGCGGATCAGGATCAATTAAAGAATACCATCGACGAAAGGTTGAGCCAGATAGAATGCAATCAGGATGACACTAAAAGCCAGATTGAGGAGAAAGTAAGCACAATTAAGGAGCAAATAAGAAAAGATTGGCGAAAAATGAATATCGATTCTAAAGAGGAAAGATCAACCATCCTTAAGACAGTAGGCGAATATCATACTCGTATTCAAGCATTAGAGCAAGAAATTAAGAGTAAACTTAAAGAACAAACAGACAGGATCATTAAAGCTGAACTGAGGTCGATAGAACAATCCTCGATATTTAAAACGGGAACAAAGAAACACAAGCAGGACGACTCAAATAGCCCGGAGGGGACTAGCACAGCAGGAAGTCAGACTCAGACAGAGAGCCCATTAACAACAAACACGGAGGGGTTTCGCAAGAATATTGAAAGGAGTTCCACGCCACAGGACGGTCATCAGCCCACACAACCTATCCAAGTAATTCGCTCGAACGATTATAAACCGCAGAAGTACACGGAGAATTCAGGGGTGACACCTAAAGCCTTTATTAAAGAAATTGAAGATCATTAAAATGATACTGGGGTACCTGAAGCACGTAGGCTAAGGATGATGGAGAGATTTTTATCAGGAAATGTCCTTACATGGTTTTTAAGCTTCAAATATACATTTGGAACTATGACAGATTTCAAAATCGCGTTTCTGCGCAAGTACTGGTCGCCGGCATTACAACAGAGTCTAAGAATGGAGCTTTACTCTAGGAAATACCAAACTACCCAGCAAACGAAATACTCAGATTTCTTTAACATGCAAATGTTGAAATTTCGCGACCTTGATTACCCTTTAAATGAAGCGGATCTGTTGATGACTATAGCGCGGCAATTACCAGTCAACGTGCAACAAGTACTAGTCGCAGCGAACGTTAGTACGGCATTACATGAAGAACAGATATTACGCCAGATAGATGAGACTACATCTCATAATCATTATAGAGGAGGAAGACAACTGGAGTTAGTCAATACGACAGAGGTCATAAAACCAAAACAGGCAAACACGAAAACTCAGGGTACAAATACAAGCACATCCACACCTAGGCGGAACCAGGAAGAGGTAGAAAACAGACCGTACCAGCGTAACGAGAATAACTACAACAATAGGTCATATCAAGGCAACAATAGATATCAACAGAGAGGGTATCAACAATGGCGTGAAAATCGAAGAAACGAGAGGCCTTATGGAAGATACGGTGATTACAATGGGAATCAAAGATGGAAAGGACGGAGAGATCAAAATCAAGGAGAGGCACGTAATTATCGAAATGACTGGGATGATAGGTACGCTCAATCACAAAATTACCTAGAGGAATTACACGCTAGTCAAGGTGGAGAGCAAGGACGATGGGAGAAAGCCATTGGGAACATGAAGAATCCAGAAACACATACTGAGGAAGCTGGAAGTCTACTGAGACAAGAGGAAAGTCAGGGGCGTGGGCGACAAAATGATGATGGGAGTCGCAACGGAGCTAAAAAAAAAATCTAAATTTGGATAAAGGAGACAGTCTACAAACGCAACAGTCGGAAGTTGAAGATGGATAGTAGCAAACATACAAGAATGGATTGCTTTGCCAGAAGATTGCCTGGAGGAGTCGGTGAAACCACGGAACGATGAAATTAGGCAGTTACCTGTTATTTACGCGAGGATTGGTGGAATTAATATAAGGTGTTTATTGGATACGGGGTCGCAGATCAGTCTGGTATCGGAGGCCTTGGTTCGAGAGTTGGGACGGAGTCAGAATATTCCTGTGATTCCCGTACCACAACTCAAAGCGCATTTGTGACTATCAAGCAGTGATAGATTTGCACAAGAATACAGTCAGTTTTAGAGAGTATGATCAACTGAAGAACGTGGGATTGCATATGAATGAAATCACTACCGGAAGAGATGTAAATTCTTGGGCATTGGAAGCAATATCGGAAGAGACGGAAGAGGAGATACGAAAGGCAGAAGATAACATCATAGAAGGAGCTGTTGTGGAACTAGATGAGGAGAGTGAATCCCAGGAGTTATGGTCTTTATTAACAGAAGGAGATGACAGTGATGCACAATTTGAAGAGTTACTACAGGAGCGGCTCAATGACATTCAACTTGGGGGTGAAAATAGAAAACAATTGGAAGAGATTTTAAGGAAGCACAAAGCAGTATTTGATACAGTACCTGGGAAAATATTAAATTTCAAATATTCAATGCAAGTAGAGGATTGGTCACCTTTCAAAAGTAGATTGTATCCAATTCCGGAAAAAAATCGTGGTCAAGTCAAGGTCATTATAGATGAGATGTTACAAGCTGGAGTGATAAGGAAGACACCTACACCTTATCTAAATGCGATTTTGGCAGTCACAAAACCAAATGGATCTATTAGACTTTGTTTAGATGCCAGAAATCTCAACATGAGACTCATTTTTCCTGAGTATGACAGAGCACCAATTATCAGAGACGTACTAAAAGGCTTTAAGAACAAGAGCATCTATTCATCAGTAGACCTGACGAGTTCGTTCCACCATATTGAATTGGATGAGAAGTCACAACTTCTAACTGGCTTCTTATTCGATAACCAAACGTAATGCTTCGTCCGAATGCCCTTCGGAGTCAAAACAGCGGGCAGTGCTTTAATCCGAGCCCTGGATCGGAATCTAACCGAGGAAGTTAAGAAGATGACGGTACGCTACATCGATGGCATTCTGCTGGCATCCGACAACATTGAAATTCACATGGAAAATTTAGATAAAGTATTAGGCAACCTTAATGCATCAAATTTCAAAGTAAACCTGAAGAAATCGCATTTCTTCGAGAGCGAGATCTTGTATTTGGGTCACATCATTGACAAGGAGGGAGTGAAGCCAAACCCAGCTAAGATCGAAGCGATAAAGAATTTCCCTACACCAACGAGAGTCAAGCACATTCGGGCTTTCTTAGGCGTAACGGGTTTCTTTAAAGAAAACTGTCCAGGTTACACGGAGACTGTAGCTCCAATGCAGGAAATGCTAAAATAAAAATGGTTATGGAATGCGGAATGTGAGAAGGCGTTCCAAGCAACAAAACAGCTACTGAAAACTGCATTAAGTTAGGATATCCAGATTTCAAGCACAAATTTATAATCAGAGCGGATGCTTCACTAATTGGTATAGGTGCCATGCTCTACCAAGAAGATCCAGCTAACCTGCAACATAAAACATATTTGGCATTTGTCAGCCGAAAATTGCGTAAGCACGAGCGCAATTATACTGTAACGGAGCTAGAGCTTTTGGCCATCCTTCATGCGCTACAACAATGGAAACGAATAATTTATGGCTACCCCATTGTTGTCAGGACTGATCACAAGGCACTAACATTCTTGTTTAAGACGTCGATGGCAAGCGAACGTGTGACACGTTGGTCTATATATATTCAGCAGTTTAGCATTGAGATTGAACATTGTCCAGGGGAGATGAACGTGATTCCGGATGCACTCAGCAGGAACCCAGAGCCTGATGATGAAGAAACAGCGATGGTACAACACTTGGAGTTAACACCGAAGGACCGAGAATTCTTGGAGGAGTTACGTGAGATACAGCGAGAACAGAAAGCGGAACCATGGATGATGCTATTAATTCAATACTTCAGAAAGCAACTACCTACAGGAACACCTGCATTTCGAGAAGCGAAAGCAAAAGAAGGAAGATATGTTTATGTCAACAATTTGCTGCACAAATGGGTAGATAATGACCACACCAAGTTACGCATACTTGTACCTGCATCTTTACAGCGAGGATTGACATGGCATACTCACGAAAGTTACGGACACGTCGGATTAGACAAGTGTGAAGCGACAATAGGAGAGACATTTACATGGCCACGTATCAGAACAACTATATGTGACGTCATTCCGACTTGTGATCCTTGTCGGAGGACAAAGCCCAATAATTATTTAATGAGGCAATATCCTAGACCATTGCTACCTCAGAAACCCTGCGAGCTACTGGCTCTGGACTGTTTCGGCCAAATCCCGAAAGGTAGACGAGGTTGCCGTCACTTGCTAGTGTGCATTGATGTGTTTTCTAAGTTTGTCGTATTATGCCCCATTCAGAAAACTACATCGAAACAAGTACTCAGTCGTATTCGAAATAGAGTTATTCCAATCCTTGGAAAACCAGAATTTATATTGTCAGACCATGGCAGCTATTTTACAAGCGCCGAATTCAAAAAAGGTATGGAGGACATGGGTATAAAACACGTTTTAAGCAGTATCCGACATGCCCAAGCTAATCCAAGTGAGAGCGTAATAAAATGTGTAACATCATACTTGAGAATCTTCATTCCCAAAGAACATCGTAAGTGGGTGGATAAAATTAAGGATGTAGAAACATGTATGAATTCTACCAGGCACGAGTCAACAGGACAGATCCCTATGGTCTTACACAAAAACGAGTATCCAGTGAGAACGTGGAAAAGCATCATTAACTGCCCACAAGATCCCATGATAGCACCTGACCTGCGAATAGAGAGAACGAGAGTCTACATGAGAAAACAAGCAGATCGCAGATTACGGCGATTGAGAAATATGAGATTTCACCGTGATCTAGAAATCAACCAGCACGTTTTGTTGAAACGACCCGCTATATCGGATCCAGAGAAGAAGATCTTCAGCAAATTCTGTGAAAAGTTCATAGGACCCTATTCTATTGTAAGAAACCTAGGAAATAATGCATACAGGGTGAAAGAGTTAAGCACAGGAACAATGTCGGTCTACAATGCAGCCAACTTAAAAAAGTATCGAAGAAGTGAGTCATGGTAGCGCCGAAATAATGATGCAGTTTGAATATATGGACGTCCTATATCAACCAAGTGGACGGGGCGCAGTTGAGTACGGCACGTGAAGGAAGAAGTGGAGATGGTGTTGACAAGCATTAACGAGACGGGCAGAGTGTTGCCTAGGGCATCAGCGCGTCACACAAGCAGCTGAAAGAGTGAGGTCCAAGCAGGAAATAAAACGACTAAATGCCATTCAAGACAGGAGCGGCTAGACCAAGTAATAGAAAAGGGGTGATTCTGAAATAAAACAAATAGGCCTACGGAAGTCTTTTAAAAATTATCGACTTTTCCTAAGTTCGAAATTTTGTGAGTGGAGGAGTTGTGAACACTTGATCCTCTGATGGATAAATGATTCGATGTTTTATTTCTTCAATTAATTAATATTTCCACCAGCGTCATGAAATAGCCAGACGAAGATGAGGAAACTTCAAGCATTCGTTGGAGATAGTGGGAATATACCTGCAGTAGTTTGACAAAAGGCTAAATACTTTAGCATTGTGAAAAGAAAGACCCTAGCTATGTTTCAGAAGGACAGGTGGTGGCTATCTCAAAATAGAAGGGACGCGTGATGAGACACGCTTATGGCATGTGCATTGTACTATTCGCGCCTAGAAAAAATATAATGCAGTAACGTGAGTGGCTGATGGGAATACTGGACACTCCTACGAGGCCGAGGTCTGATAAAAACCGCCAAGTTATTGAAAAAGTGGAGCCAATGAGAGATGAATGCTTACGAACGCGCCAAGTCTAGCTTGGGCACGCGAAAGCTAGCATTAACGCGGGAGATCGGCTAGACAACATCTCTGCGATCGATTCTAGGATTAATGAGCATATTCTTGATCTGCGCAATTTTACGAGTTCAGTGATATTTGTTTCATTCCTGTACCACTATTATTTTGAGAAATTTTTATATAATTTCCCCCTCTATCGATACCTAGGGCCAGTTCATTTATAAGTGGAGTGAAGAGCCAAGACATAGACTATTATAGTGTGTGTGTCGGAAGACACACGTTACTATTACTTTGTGCGTCTGAGGACGGAGGTTATCATTACATTTTGCGCGTCTAAGGACGTAGGCACTTGTACTTTGCGTGTCATGAGGACACATATTTTATTAATACAAATGTGTTAAATTCAGTGTGATAGATAGTCACAGTACTATTTTTTAGGGACAGTATCATCGACAATTCGCCAGCAGACTGTTCTGGGGAATTAAGTACCTAAAACGGCGAATTTAGTAAACAGATATCGAGTGTGAATTAATCTATAACTTTTTGCATCAGCACGAGAGATGACATCGCTTATCCTGGAAGAAGTTTGGAACTGTCAACACTCCATCGAGATGTTTGAGATGAGCTAAGCAGAATTTAAGTAGGGAGATGGCTGCAGATGTTCGTTGACGGTGACTGGCAGAGGATGAGTACATGAATAATATTCTTATTATCTGACAAATTAACATATGGTATATGGGACATACTTTGTTTGTAAATATCTTGCTTGTGTTGATTAACGTAGTGTATTTAGTTTTGGTCTGACACACCTTTTGCATGGAAACAGCTCGCACATATTTTATCAGTCGTAAGTTCTTGTTTGTTTGTTTTAATTAACGTAGCTATGTGGACGACCGTGTTCGCATATGTTTACGTAGTGCGATTAAGAAGCGTCTCTCGGAGATATGTTGTGTTTCAGAAGTAGGACTGAATTAGTATAATCATGCAGTAGATTGGAGGGTAAATTAATCTTGTAATGTTTATTATTGATCAGGTTCAGTAAGTTTATTGCCGTTGGAGCAATGTAAATTGTGGCGAGGAGCAGTCAGCTCTCTCGTAGGTTTAAATATTTTTTTTAATAGTTTGTGAGGATCTGATTCAGCCGACCTGTGTGAAAATGTTATGTCATTCCCAGCAGTGTGTGTGTGTGTGTGTATTTTATTGGTCATTACAAGCGGGAATTTCAGCGTAGACTGATTTCTGTCAGCTTGGTGCCAAGTCCATATGGTTACCTTGCGAGGACATATGTGGCTATATCGATTAAGGTCTTACCATATGTTTATGTGGTTCAGATTTGTTGCTGTTGATTCTACGAGATAACGGTCTGTTGGCCAAGATATTTTTACACACTGGGGCTGGACGATGACAAGAGTGAGGAAGGGGGAATTTGTTTCACAAGGCGGGCTGAAAAGATTGCATCAAGGTCATTAGGGGAGCGCTTGTTGGCTCCGTATTATTACTTGAAATCCAGAATAAGAACTGATCAATGGTAAAAATTGTTTAAATAAATGGGAGTTGCCTACGAATCACTATAATCTCCGAAGTGTTAGCTTAACGTGCATTTTTTTTATTCATATAAAATAATCTCAGCCGGTGAGGCTTTTGTTGTTGTTGGTTACATTCCATATTTATGTTCTGTATTAGTGACCCGTGTAGTCACGTGCGATGCTGTCTTTTCCTTGTTTGTGTATTGAGCAATTGGCCGGGTTGGCAGCTCATTTGTCAGATGCGTCATTGCATTGAAGGAGGATCTCGAGGGAGATTCCTGTAAATATTAGTTTTTAGATTGTGTGTCAGCATTAAATTTTTAAGGGTTTTATTAGTGTTGTGTCTCATATCCGTAAACGTTGATTTACGAGATGATTGTTCGTAAGCGTCGTGGCTGTTACCCGATGTAAATGACAGTCATCCTAGTACTCATTCCTCGTAGTTAGTAATTACGCGTACATAAAATCCAATGCAAGTTAGTGGAACTTGGATCCACATTTTTTATAAGGGGGAGATCCGTCTGACTGCTCAATGTTTGATAAATATTACTGTCATGGGAAGATTCAGGGAGGAATTTTATTATTGTTGTTGTCTATATTCATTTTATTTGCACTAATAGTCATTAAATTATGCTATTTTTTATGCCTTGTCACTTCCTTTCTTAATTATAGTTTTAATCCTATGACCCTTACCTCAGTAGAGCATGTTGTTTGGCGAACGTAAACATCACACTATGAACTGAGCGCGACCCCTTGATCAAGATTCTTGCTTATAAACACTGCAATACTAAAGGGTTCACTATCAATGTGCTTCGTTGGGCCAAGTTCTTTTCGGTGTGGACAATAAAATAGCAACGAAGGTATCGATGGCTTCTTGTTTGATGGCCATTTCTACAATCTGTTGCCCTCTTGATGTCAAAGTCTTATTTTCACAATCAACCAATAATACAAGCCACAGCTGTCGACCAGTGTTGTCTATGTCATCAAAATTATTACCAACTACGGTAAACTGAAATATGTGTTTTAGAACACACACATGCTGGGAATAACAACAATAGCCGAACTCTAAGAAGATTACCTGTTTATTATACAAGTTAAACTTGGGTTGACTCTTTGTTAGCATGGGAGAGTTCGCTGACTTGTCTGCTTATGACCTATTCAGAAACTTATTGATAAGGTCCCATGCAAATACGTTGACTTGTTCACCTTTTCCCTACCGGAAAGCAACGGATCTTTACTTACCTGGATTTAACCAAGACTTGTGTCGCCGTTTGAAATACAGCTGACGTATTTCCTTTGTACCAAACGAAGGATTACATTGCCATCCAGCCCAGGGCTCTCTTATCTCATTTTGATCATTTTGTAACTTATTCGCTTTTTCCCTGTCACCCTAGTTTATTCAGTGTATGACCACTTCAAATACCAACGCTAGAGAGTCTGCCTATTAGCTGTGTTGAGTCATACGCGGCATCCACTCAGTGATAAGTACAAGTATGTTAATAACGTTATTGGTTTTACGTCCCTTTTAACTACTGACGTTTTTAGAGACGCCGGGGTGCCGAGCATTTGCTCCGAATGGGATCTTTAACGTGTTAGTAAATCTACTGATATGGCTCCCTAACATTTGCGCATCCTGAAATGCCAACTAACTACACCTGACTTCGAACCATCAATCCTGGGAACAGCAGGCGAGAGCGTAACCGCTGCGCCACGCGGCCAGTCAATGCGATAAATAGAGGCCACCCTGGGATCCCTCATATGACATTGTAACCATAGGCTGCTGTTGATTCATTTAGGTTTGGCCATCGTGGTCATTTGAGCTCCATGTACAATGTATCTACTAACCTGCGTTACTATTGTGTCTGTAGTACTGTGTGTATACTAGGGTTTTAAAGGAGACGACGGTGGCCTTAAATTAGAGATTATCCCGGCATTTAGCTGGAGTCTACGAAGACTGAGATGGGAATCCGAACATCTCTCCTCTGTTGTACCTCTCGAACCAGAGTGTATCCCGTTCCAACCCTCAGTCTAGAATTAAATTTCATGGTAGAGCCGGGAATCGACCCCAGGACCTTTGGAACCGGAAAGTCAATACGTACTGTATTCGTACTGTATACCTAGCGGTACTGTTACCGCCACAGACACTACGTAGTAAGTTGGGTTGCCTATCACCACAGCCACTACATTGTAAGCTGGATTGCCTCTCACCACAGGCATTACAACCATGGTAAGTTGGGTAGCGTATCACCACACAGTGTGGTGGGTTGCACATAACAACAGGCGCTACACAGTACGTAGGGTTGCCTATCAACACAGCCACTACATAGTAAGTTGGGTTGCCTATCACCACAGGCGCCACATAGCAAGTTGGGTTGCATAGTAGTAACAAGGAAATAGAAAAAATTGAATTAATTCATGTTCATTAAAGGGGGTGCGGCATGATTCGGTGTTTGGTGTTTCAGCCAGATCCCGCCAGGGGGTGACACGGCCCAGCTGCCAGTGAGAGAAGGAGTGTTACTTGTTGGCGAGCAATTGAATTGTGTGAGTACTCCGAGTGACGTCACGCATGATGGAGCCCAACTGATCGATACTCCAGCCAGCAGCGCCTGCTCGCCTGGCGGCGCAGAACGCAGGGAGCCATCGACCCTCTTCCTGCTCCAGTGATAATAATAATAAAATAGTTTTTCAGCAATTACTGACCGGGCTGCCTCAGTGGGTTAACACGTCAGGACATGGGTCCACCCTGGCTCAAAAGACGAGTGAGGTCAGATGACACAGTAGGTCATCCTTGAAATGGTTCTCGATAGTTTTCCATTTTCACCTCCAGGAAATCCCGAAACAGTACCTTTAGTGAGCCCAAACATCCAACTCCCTGTCCAGCTTCGTACATTTTCATTTATTCCTTATTCCATTGACCTCTCTAATAATGTTGGCGCCAGGAAGGACATCCAGTAGTAAAACCAATTCTCTGCATCTCGCCTTATCTACGACCACATAAGAAAAAGGATAAATGAAAATGATAGGGTCTTTCAGATATTATGGCATTTGTGTTCATTCAGATAAAATGGCACGGTGCTACCAGGAATCGATCCTAGAGCCTTTGGGTTTGACTGAGTTGTCTAAATTCGTGCCTTCTTGCATAAACAGTATATCGCGCTAGCTCTGTTGTAGAGCATTGGTGGTAAAATCCAAACACTCCAGGTTACATCTACTGTATATGACTTATATACGACTTACTGGCTAGAAACGATTTTGATCATCTATAAAATCGGAAAAATCAATTTATTTATTTTTTAAATCGTTATGCTTAACTACGGAGCGCGTATGAACTTATTTTGCACAATGTTCCTTCTTTTCTTCCCAATATCTCTTCATTCGTTCACTGTGCTCCTTTCTGCATGCTTCTGTCCAGTCTGTATTTTTCCTTTTAGGTGTCTCTGCAAATTTATGTTTGTTTACTAGGCTTCTAAATTTAACCTATCTGGAATGGTTTTCTCAGCAATACCCATTTCGTGTAGATCTTCATGTATTTCTGTTAACCAATTGTTGCGGACTTTCAGGGTTAGCGCTAGATTTAGAATTATTGTATCTTTGTCAGCCTGTCGTTATCCATTCTGTGAAGGTGTCCGTAGAATTGTAATCGTCGTTTTCTGATAGTATCTGTGATTTTTTTTCTGCAGATTGAAAAATTTCATGTGGTTTCATTTTCATCCAAATTCCATTTTCGAACTTTGGTCCTAGGATTTTTCTAAGAATTTTCCTCTCTTGTTTCTCGATGCGTTTCATTTGTGACCTGCCCCCAATTACCAGTGTTTCGGATGCATACGAAGGACACAGGGAAAGAAGGGGCTAAGTCACAATTTTATAATGTTCAGTATATTGCTTTTAAAGAGATTAACTCTGTTTACCAAATTTATTTTTTAAATATATAAAACATATTTGTTTTCTTTCGTACTATCAATATAATTTTACAACCATTTTAACTTACATCTGGAGTTCAAAAGCAAAGATTATCTGGTTAGAAAGATAAACTTATGACCCCTTCTTTTCCAATGCACTGTTTCATATTTTCCCCGTATACTTGGATATAACTCATTGTTTCCAAAACCCCCATAGGTATTGTTTAGGACCTGGAAGGAACCTCTAATTTACATTAAAACATACACATTTAAAAAAATGGACTTAGCTCTTCCTTTCCCTGTACCCTTCTACAGTGCCTCTGGTTTGATGACTGTGTTGTAGTGTCGTAATTTGGCATTCTTTGAGATACATTTTTGTTGTATCTGTTCCATGTGATTTTGTAATCCCTTTGCAATTTAGCAGTTCTTTCTTTGTTATCTTCCTGATTTAACCCTGCTGGCTGAATAATTTCGCCTAGATACTTGAATTTGTCTACTTGGGAAATTACTCGATATTTGGTGATTAGTGGATGATTGTCAAATCTTGATTTAGTGCCTTCCATAAACTGCGCCTTTTCAAATTATATTTGGAGTCCGGTTCTTGCAGCTATTGCATGCAATTTTTCTATATAGTGGATTGCTTTTTGTCTGTTGTTTGAAAGGATTGCAAGATCATATGCGAAAGCTAAGCAATCAAGGTGAATTCTGTCTTTAAGACGTCTGCCAATGGTTATACCTTTAGTTTCTTTTCTCCATTCACGAATCACTTTTTCCAAAACTAAATTGAACAGTACTGGGGATAGTCCATCTCCCTGTCGGACACCAGTTCTGATATCCAACGGTTCAGAAAATTCTCCCAAGAGCTTAACTTTTGATGTTGTGTTGGTCAGAGTTTGTTTAATCAGTCCCCTCGTTTTGCGGTCGACTTGGAATTCCTCTTATATGTTGAACAGGGTCTGCCGATCTATGGAATCATACGCCTTTTTAAATTCAACAAATGTGATTACCGTTTGTTTGGTTTTGCGAATCTGAATTAGCTATGGTTTTTAGGTTTAAGATTTGTTCTGCGCAGGATTTCCCTTTTCGAAATCCAGCCTGATAATCTCCGATCAGGTGGTCTGTTTGTTTCTCTAATCTATTAAGTAAGACTTTAGAGAAGATTTTATAGATGGTTAGGGCCACAAAGGACCGCGAAATCTCAACTGTAAGCGTTTTTGGGAGTCCATCACAGTTTCATACTTTCAGAGTAAACTTTTCTCCATTCATCCGAATGAACAAACTTTGGTCTAGTTACTGTATGATTAATAAAACATACGAGCAGATCATTTCAGTGTTCTGCCTCTTAAAATCAAACTTTCCTTGTAGGAATTGTCAACTTGTGTAAAACAACAAACGCTATCACCACCAGGGCCGTATTTAACAGTTTGAACGCCCCGGGCCGTGAACACCTCTCAACACAAATACGTGTATACTAAAATGTATTCGAAACAAAGTCAGTTATTATAAATACAAATATACTAACAAGGAAATAATACACAGTTGACAGAATTGTTTCGGTCAAAATTTAAGGAGGGTGCGTTTCAGTTTGTTTGACTTCTAAAACGGTGAAAAGATTTCCTGTGCGCTTTCTGCTGGACAAAGGTGTCGATCACGGCATCATGGTCATTGTTTGTGAAAGGAAGTTTTGAATATAAGGCCTATAAATGTTCCTTAGATCGAGAACAGCGAACACATGGTTTGATTCGTCGCAATGACGAAAATAAATGCTGGGCTGAACTGTTGGAAACAGGAGTACATATAAACCACTGTTTTTGTTTTAAAAGACAAAGGTATCGTATATTACGAGCATACAACCATATTTTCTGCATGTTAACTGTTGTTTAGTTAGCCTAATTATCACCTACTATTTGGCTACACCTAAAGGCCACATCACATTTAGGGGCAGATGACCTTGCCATTCCACCACCTTAAATAACAATAACTAACTACATCACATTCTAACGTAACTAAATTACCAACATTTCTTCAGCTCGAGTGTGATACTGTAGAATGTTACTCTGGAAAGAAAAAAGTTGCCCCCAAGACTCGTCACCATGTTGGCCCATGCGTGAGTACTCCCCTAACTTGTTGCTACAAATATACGGTAAATAGCCTATCCCCTCGTCTGTTTGCGCCAGCGTTGGGACAATATCACCTAGTAACGAGACCGAGAACTAATTGGATAGTCAGTGACTGAGATTGTCTTTCTCGTGATGACCATATTATGCAACGAGAGCTATTTAGCATGCCCACGTCTACAATATTGAGTGTTGTGGATTTTCTCAGCTCTAAAAATCCACCTACCTCGCCTGATACTGTGCCCATGTGGACGGCACAGGTATCGAACCCATATTATTTTATGTCAAGAAAAGAAGAAATGCGACAGGATTTTTGTACAGTTTTAAAGCGAGCATAAGGGTTAAGTTGAGATCACCCCTGTGTGACGCATAAATGGTGAGGTAACGTTTGTGCAATGCCCGCAGCTGTGCATGAGATCATCAGGCAGCTCAGCCGAAAGAGGCTTGCGCATGAGACTAAAATAGCCCAACGGAATATTCCACCGGAGTGAGAGAGATGGAAAATACACTGAGAAGGCCTTAGTCAGCTGTAAAATGACAACACTGTGTGAGAGGTGTGGCCAGGAAATTGGTAAAATAATTGAATTTAGCCAGAAACTTGCAAAAATCTTAAGAAATCTCTCCGCCAATGTTAATCATTTTGAAAAATAGAATTTTGAGAGCTATAAAAGTTAATAATAATATTGTGTAAAGGCAAAGTCAGCAATACGTAGTTGGGACTTCACCAAGCCAGTAGTCCGGGGTGGTGAAAAAAAAACAAAGGTACGCCTACGTGAACTCAGTTTAATTAATATTAGAGTATTCGTACAATCGATTTTCGGAAATTTTGGTATATTAGATACATTTAGATCATAAGCTTCAAGGAGGTATTTTTTTATAAACGTGCGACGTTTACTTTAGAAGATCGTTTTGGAGAAGAAGCGAAACTGATTTATTTTTATCAGAATCAAATAAATAGGCAGCGAGTGTAAGGGAAATCATTCAGTCTTCTGTGTCCCAAGGGACGTTATACTCTTTCACAGTCTACACAGTACTCCTTAAGGGGAGGTGCTGCTCCAATTACTATTCAGCGGTGTCGCCGTACACTGAATCACTACCATCCTTGTTAGAAGGAAAACTATCGTCGAGCTTCGAACATTATAATCAGTCTTTGGACTTAAGGCAAAGTAGTACGTTGGCCCGAAATACCTATAGCTGGCGTAGGCAGTGTCAAGCCTAAATATCAGCATTGAAACAGCAATTTTAACATCTCGACAGTGAAACGAGATTTCGAATGAGTAGTGAAACTCTACATTTTTATCCAGTGCGTTAAATAACCGCGTTAGGGTTAATCGTAGGATAATTGCATAATCTGCCTATGCCTAGGAGATTATAGCACAGTGGCGTTAGATTTGAGAAATCTACAGTAAAGGCTCAGTGAAACGCAGTAAAGACTTTGGAAATTATTCCACAAGTGAAGACTACAGTCTTCAGAAATAAAGTCCAAACGTGGACCAAAGAAAAGCAATTGTTAGAGTGCGGTAATACCAGATACAGCGACTCTAGAAGTGAATGTCAAATTATAGACAGTTTGCAAAACGAACATTTGCGTACCGAACGAGAGATAATATCGTACTTTAGCTCAAAGAGTGCCGATAAAGTACAGTAACCAGAATAGGAGAATCATCCGTTACCAGTAGAGGAGAACGAACGAGACTTTCAATCATCCTGTTAGGAATTAAGGAGTCATCATCGATACTTGCATCCCTTGGAGGCGGAACGAAAGAAATCACCAGAAGTGAAATTTATATGTGTAAAATAATTTGATAGTGAAATTTAAGTGTTATAAATATTTTAGTGATTTTTCTTTTTAGTGATAGTGAAACCATGAGTGCATTTCCTCAAATAAAGGTAAATAATGTATATAAAATGTTTAAAATTTTACGTGTGTTGATATGTGTGTAAAAATGGTGTAAGCTCAAAATCGTGGGCAAAATGTCACTTCATTGGGATCCAGGGATTCTTGCTGGATAAATCATGTGAGAACCCAAATTTGATTAAGTATTGTGCCTCGGAAGAGCTCATGTAACAATAGATATGGAGAAATTATTCTAAAATTTTGAATAAGCAGGGATATGTGAAAACTGTGCATAATGATGAAATGCGGAATCTGAACAATAACTTAATGATGAACTTAACCAGTAAATTGTGTTAATAAATGCTCAGTGAAATAGTATTCATTGGAATACTAGTAAATAATTAATAATATACTATTTGATACAAGCAAGATAAGAAAATAATAACTTCATGAATAAATTAATTGTTTAATTAATTTTCATATAATGAATAATGGAAGCCGGTAGGTTCCTTGAGATGATAATGATAATCATAATGATAACGATAAATATTGAAGTATTTTAGTTCTAGTAAATGTAATGTCAAGAATTGTTTATTAAAGGCAAATACTAGTTTTTGGACGAAGATAAATTAATTGAGTTGAAATAAATAATCTTACTTTGGAAGGCAACACGGAATTGCTAATGTAATTGACGCTATGGAGCGCATATATTTTAATTGTCACGCTAGGAATGCTGTGAAAATATCCCAGGAAGAAGTAATTGTGGGGACCAGTTGGACGCGGTAATAAATTATTGTGTGTGTTAGCTAAAGGCAAATTTTGAAGGGTGCTAATTTATATTATTGTTGATAGCGCAGGAAATAGTGCATATGCCACCCATAAGACGCTGATATAGGACGGTTGGTTAGATGCCATCGTGCCTTTTGTATGGTCCTAAGCCCTCAAAAATTTGGATGTGTCCAAGAGGATGGCTGAGGAACGAGCTAGCGTTCCATTACTTCGAAAGCCCCTTATATATTGTTGGTTCTATTGAGTATCTTACCTGCCAATGCGAAAACTCCACAGTTATAATCTCACCTGAGCCAAATGATCAGGTTATAGTAACCTCATAATGTATTTGTTGAATGAATTTAACGCGTTGCCTTCCCAAGTTTAAGACGCAATAAGCGGTTAGCAAGCAAGCTGTAAATGTCCCGACCGTGTGAGGAAGCATTGAGTTTCCCTCCACCGTCATAAATCTTGCCTGAAGAGCTCTGACAAGCGAGCGACCCCTGTGTTGGGATAGGTCCTTAATGAACCATATGTTTCTGTGGTTAACAGAAGTAAATAACGTTGTAGAATAATCCAGTATTTGCACTGAGATCCATTTATTATAATTATTCTTGCTTCATGAAGTTCAGATCCGTATTTAATAATGATATATTTGTCAGGGAGACAATAATAAAAAAACCTTTGTTGTTATATTACATTACTATTGTTCCTGAGTATGGTGGAAACATTAAGATAACCTGGGAGTTTATCTTGACTTGATTTAATCAGTAGTTTCCAAAACTTGAGGATACATGAGTTCTTCCCGGGCAGGTACAGTTTGGTAGTGTTGGATAAGAGAGATGATACTTTTGAATATCATGTGGACCCAATGAATGGTAATTGTTGTTACCATTGTAAACATTAATTCAGTTTAATAATAATAATAGTCCAATTGAGGGTAATTAATGTGTTTTAATCATGTAAAGGTATGTAAAGATAAACACCAAGCCATTTGGAGCACGCCTGTACAATTTAAGAAAATGCTCTAAGGAAGTGAAAGCTATTTGACATTTTTGTCAGGTTCAATGGAACCTTCAATTAGTGATTTTGTAAGCTATGTTTTAGTGATTCCTTGTTCTTCCTAGAACAAGTGTGAAGTTTTTCAGTTGTATATTTTGTTTTGTAGCACCTAATTTGAGTTTAATTAAATAATTTTTATAGTTGGATTTTGATGCTTATTTTGAAGTGTTATCCTATGCTTGATCCTGAATGTGTGAATAATACTGTGGGAGAACATACTATGCCTCGAATGTCCTACTGAGCTAGCGGACTATGATTTGCATATTCTTTTTCCAAAAGGGCACAATACGTGTTTGGCATCATGACGACACTCTACCACTGATCCATCAAATCATCTAGTAACACAAAGTTGGTGACATAGGCTACTTGGTACTCGTATGTTTTAAATGTACAGACAATATTGTGTGCTTAGAAATATCGTCTCAACCGTCACATAATGGAATATGTCTGCTGTCGAATTACCATTTTGTTTAACAACTTCACGGTAGCAGTAGAACTTGTGATATTAAAAGTTGATAGAGAGGTATGAAAGAAGTTGGCTCACAAAGTGTCACCTCCAGTACAGCTTCCCAGGTAGGCCTGGGGCGCAAGGCTCTCTTGAGACGGCGTTGGCTCCACGGTTTAGGGGTCAAGGCGTCCAGCTCACGTTATGTGTGTATGCCTCGTGAGGACAAGCTAACCTAGAGAGGAAAGGTGAGACAATCTTTACGGAAGTATGGATGGCCAAGGATGACAGCCGACAATCAGTAGTTTCACGAAGTTTGATTCATAGTTAATACCAGTGGAAATGAAATGAACATGCACGTCCAATGTTCATGCTCCACGTAAAAATGAGAAACAGTGGCTTTAGATCACATATTTTGGAAGCTTTCAGAACTGTCAAAGATCTCTACGCCATGAATGTTAAGTACCGGTACCATAATGTATTACTGCCAAATACAGGGAGTCTCCGCAGTGCCTTAACAGAGATTACGTCACCAGTTACGTTGGCAGCACGGCTGTCGCTTGTATCATAACAAACAAACAGTAAACTTTATGCTCACCACAGCCATTCATAACATACTGTTGCACTCTTCCAATAATCTAACTATACGCACTGACTATTTCGACAGCCCACAGCCCACGTCCCACATAAGTGGCCTTCACAATATCAAGGACACTTTGCTGCCAACTAAATTGATGACGCAACCACTCGCAGCTGCACGTAGCCACTGCGGAGAATATTCTCGGACTCCCTGTATAATTCCTGTTATTTGTAACTCTTCAGTTGGTCAACATGAATTTGCCCAATGACTGGGCGGGGTACAGTGTATATAATATGTGAATAATGCTCCTGGAAAGAATTACATGTATTAGTTAATTATCTCTATTATAATGGGGAAATTAGGAATACGCGTTTCGACCTTAAAGCGGCCATCGTCAGATCCTGATCACTGTGATGAGGTTTAAACTATGCACTAATATATTTAAACTACGATTGTAATTGGGAAAATTCGTGCTGGCCGACTGAATCGTTACAAATGACAGGTTATATGGGCAATACAGAAATAATGGCTTCGAAACTTTACAAACATAATTCCCTCGCAGCCAGTCGTGTGAAACTAGTGGCAACCAGTTAAACCAATCATTGAAATACAAAGGTAACACGTAACATTTTCTTTAAAGGAATTCATTGGTGTGTTGCTCTCATAGTCAAGTAGGAGAATGTACTGCCTATGTGAGAGTAAATGAGGAAAATTTTGACAAAGATGTATCGTAAAATTATATATTAATCGCAAATATAACAAGTAGTTCCGTGAAGAACTATACAGCCTATTTTCATATATTCTACTTATGTTAATTGCCACTATCAACATACACAATTTCAGTTTGATTGCTGTAATAGATTCGTAGATATTGACAACCGACTAAATATTTCGGATGGTTGCCATGTTGGATTTTATATATGTAGGTCCTAGAGTTATGTATTGTTACATGCAGATTATTGTGAACGTGTAGTATTCAAACTTCAATCGCATAATTAGGACACAAGAAAAAACAAGGAGATTTTAAAATTTTTCACAGCTGCCATCTTGAGGTTATGGAAACAATTGAAATAAATTAGATGCCAGTGGATTAACATTCGTATAAGGATTTACTGTACCAAGTTTCACTGCACGCGGATGGTTAAATTGCGAGAAACGTCCATGTGAATATTTATAATTCGCGTCACCGCCATGTTGGATTTGTGATCACCAGGTTATTTAAAGTCCTATAGGTGAACTTAAGTTCATAGCCCCTATGAACATAAAAAAATTCAGTTTGATTGCTAAAATAGATTCGTAGATATTCAGTATCGTCTAAATATTTCGGATGGTCGCCATGTTGGATTGTTAAATGTATAGGCCATAGAGTCATGTACCAATAAAGGAAAATTATTGCGTAGGTTCATTATTCAAACTTTCACTTCGATCGAATGACTACATCACAATAAATAAAATCTTAATTTTAAAATTCGCACTGCCGCCATCTTGAGGTTATGTAAACAATTGAACTAAATTAGATACCAGTGGATTACAATGTGTATAAATATTTCCTGTGCCAGGTTTCAGTGCGCTTGGAACATTAAATCGCGAGAAAGGTCTATTTACAATTTTCAAATTCGCTTGGCCGCCATGTTCGTTTTGTAGTTAACCGGTTTTTGAAAGTCTTATAGATGGACTTCCAGTAGTGCCCTTTATCTCCGTACAAAATTTCAGGGTTTTACCGCTAATAGTTTCAGAGATATAGAATGCCGGTGAAATATTTCGCACATCCGCCATCTTGTGATTATGCAAACAATTGAACGAAGTTAGATGTCGGTGCATTACAATGTATATAAACATATACTGTACCAAGTTTCATTGCGTTTGGTTGGTCAAATCGCGAGAAACGTCTATTTAAAAGTCGCAAATTCGCTTGGCCGCCATGCTGGTTTTGTAGTTACCAGATTTTCAAAAGTCACATAAGTGAACTTACAGTAGTTCCCTCTATCACCATAGAAAATGTCAGGGTAATATCGGTAATAGTTTCGGAGATATTGAATGCTGGTGAAATATTTCGCACAGCCGCCATGTTGGATTGGTGAGTCGTAACAAAATTTGAAGGGCACGGTCGAGGTCGCCGGGAATAGTGCTATGAACTTTCCGAGTTTCATTGAAATCGCTCCAGCCATTTAGATTTTATTAGGGGGGGGGGGGGACACACGCACGAATCACACACACACACACGCACACACACACGGACAAAAGGTGATCTCATAAGCCTATTTTTTCAAAATTGAAAATAGGCTAAAAATAGCAATTCTATGTTCATACGTGCCATTGCATTGCATGACAGTGCTACTGGGTGGAATAATATGAACCATTTGAATATTACTCCAGGCATCATATCTATTCGTTTTGGATTTACTGTCCTACTCAAATGTTTCCTCTTAAATATATATGACATTCCTTGGGTGAAACATCAAATGTTACTCTCATTCCCCAAGTGTTACATTCCCTCGCCACTTCTCAAAGTTGCTATCCTCTCAATTAAGGGATGGGGACAACTTGGTGATCAGGCCTGTATTTATGTGGTGACTGTATTGATGGGAGCCAGAGAGAAGAGTTACGCGAGTAATGTGGCCAAAACGCGCCTCTCACCCCTACCCCCTTCGCTTCCGTCAACACCACCTAATATCTAGGTGGTGTTGCTTCTGTCCACAAGTTTCTGTGTGTACCTGCGTTTCTGAAAACTTTGTCCATCGTAGTCGTATGCTGACATATGAGGGAGATCAAATAAATAAAAAGTGTATTCGTAACTAGGCCAGATGGAGATCATCAGCTGACAGATGTACGAAATCGACCTGCCTAACGCTCACTTTCTTTATCTTTTACCTAACTGCGTTTCCGTGGTAGCCAAGAGTGCTAACACGCTACCTTGTGTCTCGCTGGCATTGGCAGCGCGTAGGTTCGAATCTCACCTCGGCCGTCCTGAAAATGGTTTTCGTGGTTTCCCATTTTCACCACCAGGCTAATGCTGGGACGGTTCCTTTCAATAGGTCATCGACCGATTTTCTTTCATAATCCCTTCACTGACCAGCCCTGAAAATAAAAATACATGGCTGCATTAATAAAATTATTTAGAAATAAATCTAAGACATACTGTATTTATATAATAATATTTATAACGTCAGGTCTGTCCATAACATCAGTAACAAGACATTCAATGAAGTTGATCTGAAAAGTTATAATAATAATAATAATAATATTGATAATAATTAGTTATTCAAGGAGCGCTTACTGAAGGTTGTAGGGTCGAGTCCCGGTACCCGATCGGATCACTAATTGATTTGTTTTAGTTGCAAAAATGTAATATAGCTCCGACAGTTATAGTAAAATAAAATAAGTCGAATACCAGTGTACACTTTCTACCAGTCACAAGCTCTAACAACTAAGTCAAGTAAAGGTGAAGTACAATAATATAGCAATGGACCAGATTGAAATAATGCGCGTATAATAATAATAATAATAATATTTTTAAAGTCAATTTTACCCTCCAGGTTGGTGGTTCCCACGGACTCAGCAAGGGAACTCACCACTACCGCCTTTCCAGGCAGTGTCCTAGAGCTGGGAACACTTGGTAGGATTGGATACAACTGGGGATATGTGATCAGCACTTCACCCAGGCGGCCTCACCTGCAAAGAGAACAGGGGCCTCGTGAGGGATGGGAAGGGAAGGGTAGATTGGGATGGATAAGCAAGGAATAGGGAAGGAGGCTGCCGTGGCCTTACGGTAGGTACCATCCCGGCATTTGCTCGAAGACGAAGTGGGAAACCACGGAAAACCACTTCGAGGATGGCTGAGAGGGAATCGAACCCCCTCTACTCATTTGGATCATCCGAAGCTGAGTAGACCACGTTTCAGTCCTCAAACCACTTTTCAAATTTCGTGGCAGAGCCGGGAATCGAACCCAGGACCTCCGGGGCGGTAGCTAACCATGCTGACCGCTACGCTACGGAGGCGACTATAAAAATAATAATAATAATAATAATAATAATAATAATAATAATAATAATAATATACGTCACGAAATCATTCGAATACTTTTAGGAAGGGCCATAGCTACAGTAAGTGACAGGCGAGAGAGAGAAAGCTGCTTCCCCGTCCCGCCAGTCAACTCTTCAGCTCGCATCAATAGTAGTGTGTCTGTGTGTAAGCTTATTAGGGACAGGGACGAGGTAGGTGCCCCGGGACTTAAGGTAAGGTACAATCCCGGTATTTGCCTGGAGGAAGTGTGGGAAACCACACTCGGGATAGCTACCGCGATCTGTAGAGGAGGAGGGCGATACAGCTGCTCCCCCCTCACACAGTACGGCGAATACTGCACGGTACAACACTGAGCGATCGTGCGGGAGGTCTCCGCTCGTTGTCACACACATGACTTCATCCCAAAGTACGAGTATTTAGTCCCCTCTGCACGAACTAGACCTTATTGACGGTCCAGTCCATGCGACGTCGTAATAATGAAGCTTCATCACTTGTCTCGCATTCCGACGCGCGTCTCTTAGGTCTCCAACACTCGGAGACGTCTCGAATTCGCTCGATAGAGGACAGATACTGGGACTTGGTGAGCACTTCCAAGCACTTGTTCTCCAGAGATAATCCTGGAGAGAATTACTTACTAATGCTTGTGGTTATAACGCGTCCCTCCATTTGTGATACTACATAATCCAAGGTCGTCATGTTATAACAAATCATCAATTCATGGCCTCGGCAAGGTTCAAAAATTTGCTTCAATCTCCGGCGTTTGATAGGGCGCTTTGTATGTTTGATGTGTGTTGTATTGTGTATGAGTTTGTATATAATAATAATAATAATGTTATTGGTTTTACGTCCCTTTTAACTACTCTGGCGTTTACAGACGGGGTAACGGAATTTTGCCCGGAAGGGGACCTTAAACGTGCTAGTAAATCCACTGGCACGGCTCCCTCGTATTTGCGTACCCTCAAATGCCAACTGAATGCGCCAGGATTCGATCCTACAACCTTGAGAACAGCAGGCGAGAACTTAGTTTAATCTACACATAGGTGCTGATGATGATAGTTGTTGTTTTAAGGGGCCTAACATCTAGGTTATCGGCCCACTACACATAGGGCTTTGGATGTTGCACATTAGCCAATTCAATATGTGTAAATTTATACAGAGTGAATCTGAAATACCGGGGACTGCGTAGCCCATTCGACAGAGCATTGACCTTCTAACTGAAATGGAGTGGATTGTATTCCCATCCAGGTGGTGGATTTTATAAACAACACTACCACATCCGGAACGCAAATGACCCTGGAGTTCACTCATCATACAACAGTAATGATCACCAGGGTAATTCCTGGGAGCAAAGGCGGTCGGGCATGGAGCTCAAACTCCATTCCATCTAGTGCTGATGATGTGTCTACTTCCACTGTTCCAAGGATCTCCATGGCCTGTACGGAGTTGGCTTTGCTTTTACTGTAGGTCTATATGTATCTGAAGTGCCATTAAAGAATATCAAGACTTACTTCTCTGAAGGTGGACTGCGATGTCGAGGAAGTACTGCGTTTCGAAGGAAAACGTGTTACGATACTTTTAAAACAGAGTATGACTCTGTGTGTGACTTTAGTCGTCACAACAGTGAACCTGTGACAAGTAATGGGATCGGAGTAGGCAGCGTACACTGAGACAAAACAGGCGTATGCGGTAGATATCCGTTCTTATCACAACATACATAATTATATTCACAGTCAGAATACATTACACCAAAGAGCAATACATATGCATTACCGCAGTGTATTGTTACACTGATGTGTTTACGGCAGTTAGTAACGTCTGACTCCCAGATAGTCGGCTCGCAGGAAACCAGTCACATCACTTGCTTCTACAGAGTGATCCTCTCAATACTCTCCCAGTTTACTAGCCTATGATACCGCAGCCATGGCCCTCATGGACACCCACTCTGCACCGGCTAAAATTATTTCAGATATAATAAAAATAATAATAATAATAATAATAATAATAATAATAATAATAATAATAATTGTTTTGCGTCCCTTTTAACAACTCCGGTTTTAAGAGACGGCGAGCCGGGGTGCCAGAAATTTGTCCCAAAGAGGATCTTTAACGTGCCAGTAAATCTACTGATTCGCCTTCCTCGCATTTGCGCACCCTAAAATGCCAATTGACTGCGCCAGGATTCGATCCTGCAACCTTATTGCAGATAGATCCTGTCTCGACAGTGATGTTTCTGTTGCGAGTACTTACAATACTTCTCCTCTTTTCGTCAATGAATAGTCACGGTAAAGAGACCACTTTCAGTAGTATCTGCTTTAAATTGCTCATATATTTAGCCGTGTATGCGTGGTGTGCTTTCAGTGAATAAACTGGTGCAGACAATAAGCTCAGTGGATGTGTACTGATTGGATTAGGCTCTCCTCTCGCGCGCATTGGGCTGAGAGGTGATTGTTAAATCCGCTGTACACTGACTGTTTCATTTGGACTGGTCGAGCCATCGATCTGCACTCCAGAGCAGACAACTAGATCTTGAGTTGAAGTTTTGAGTCACTTGGTCATTTACGTCGTTTACGAAGAGGGAAATTGTACCCTACCGAAAATATTCAGTTCAAGAAAAAAATTCTTCTATCTCAATTTCTTCGCTCATATTCTGCCACTTTTAGTTTTAAATGACTGATTTACTGTATTATACTATTTATACCGGCCACGGTGGCTTAGAGCGTTAACGCGTTAACTCGTGCCTCGCTGACAACGAGAGAGCGTGGGTTCGAATCCCACCTCAGCTGTCCTAAAAATGGTTTTCGTTGTTTCCCATTTTCACCACCAGGCAAATGCCCGGACAGTTCCTTTCAACAGGTCCACGGCTGTCTTCCTTCCAAAATCCCTTCCTTGACTCATCCTCAATTAGACCCAATTAGCGGACGCTTGGGCGATCAGCTTGTCGCCAACCACAGTTGTATCTGCTGACAAAATGTCCTATTCTCCTCCCAGACACCGTTCTTGCGACAGTAGAGGAATGATCCCTGGCAGAGTCCGTGGGTGAAGCCGAGCTGGGAGGATAATCGATTTATAGTTTTATAGTTTGCCATCTCTTGATGAATACAGTACATTTACATTTGTCAGTTGGCACAGGCTAGAGTAAAAGGTGGCTTTTCACCGATGTCTCAGTCTCACTCATGGCTGTGATTATATGGAAGCTACTGAGGTATGGGTGGTGCTTAGTAATGGCATTCAGGGCACAGTCAGTGCCTGTGGATGCTGTGAAAGGTTCTACTCATAGGGTTAGGACTACTGTTCTGACTCAGTGAGGAAAGCAATGGCAAACTACCTCACTCCTCTTCTTGCCTAGAACGCCTCAATATAGCGCTGCCTTGGGTTTTTGTGGGTATCTACTCACATAACGTAACGGCGGTGCTTTTGAGGATCCAACCAGCCTTCCGGCTGACTACCTAACAGACAGAATATATTAATATGAAACGCGTATGCATAAATTACAAAGGTGTTTTCATATGACAAAAGATATATATAATTTAAAAGAACTTATCCTGGAACACTAAATTAAGGCACTATCGAACAGTGGTCAGACCTGAAACTCTGTATGGGACAGAAACACTTAAATTAACAAGATTTGGTGATTTAGACAAATTAGAGAAGACTGAAAGACGAATTCTGAGAAAAAATACTGGGAGCTGAACGAAATAATAACGCAGAATATAAGTTACGACCAAATAGAGAGTTATATTTGAAATGTGAAAAATTAACTGATGTAATGAGAAAGAGAAGATTACAGGTTTTTGGGCACATCTATAGAATGGAAAATAGTAGACTAACTAAACAGATCTTCAACTTACTGACTAGTTACAAATCCAAACCCACAGGGTTCATTGAAATTGGCAAAGATTTGACAAACGCCAGAATTCAGACACAATAGCAAACAGATCAGTCTTCAGAGAAGCTATTCAAATGGCAAAATTTCAAGAAAAGAAGAAACAAACAACTCGCAGAAAGTGAACTTAAGAGGAGAAAGATCGTCACTCTAGAAGGATGAAAGAAATTTGGAAACAACGGAAATTGATTACAATGGACAATATAGCCAACGTTGATTCATCGTACCCTCCAAATGGGTTATTCGAAAGAAGAAGAATATAATAATATAATAATATAATATCATTATCAGTATTATTATCATCATCATCGATAGCTATCCTGTTTTGTTTTCAGTCCTCGAAGAGTATTCCTTGCATGGCGAGTAACGGTTAACAGTCTCAGTTGATAAACATAGAATAGCCCGAGCTATCAGTTTCATGAGAATGACCATCCGTGTGTGAACTGCTGCTATAATTAATGTATATTCCACATGGCTGGCGAGTATGTGATATCGTCTGTACACGAGAGAAGAGTGGATCCAATGACCCGTGCCCCTTGCGGTAAACAGAACACGCACACAGTGGCTGGAAGTAATATCATGTTAGTGAATACAAATAAAAATGTGCTTTATCAGAAAACACTGTTCGTCAGAGCAGGCACAAATTCAAATCAGGTCTTTGAAGAATACGTAGGCATTAGTTAATTGCATTTGTAATGCGTTCACAAACTCAAATTTTAAACAAATAGTAGCCTGCAACCACATAATTATTTTTTTAATTCCTATTTATTTATTGTCGCTTTAACTCGTTGAGTCATATCGCGACACACAGAATTTTGTACATAGCTATAACAATGTTGGATACAAACATTTACTTAAGGTGCGGTATTACAAAGGTTGTTACAGAGGTTATATATCTTGGTACATATTCGTCAGTTTTAAAAAAGTAATTATGTTTTTGAAATGGATGTGTTCATTTAAGATCTCACTTAGGCTTCTTCTCTTATGGAGGTTGCATAGAGTTCTTTGTTGATCGTACAAAGGGCTTTTTAGTAGTATGTGGTTAACCGTTTCCCGTTCTTGACAGTTCTCGCATACCGGTGGAGATGTCTTGCAGAAGATGTGTGCATGGGTCATTTTGGTATGACCTATTCGTATTCTGGTAATGAGGACTTGTTCTCGGCGTGGGTCATTTTGGTGTGACCTATTCGTATTCTGGTAATGAGGACTTGTTCTCGGCGTGGAAGGAGCGGGGTGTCGAATTTATTTGTAGAATCATTCCGGACGACATGAAGCTTTGAGTGTGGGGACCGGATCCAGTCGGTTAACCATTGTGTGTGGAGTTTTGGTTTAAGGGAAGCGGCCACATCATTGTAGGGGGTGAGAAAGTTTGGATCTTGAGGGGAGAGACGAGTTGCTTCTTTGGCTGCTATGTCTGCTTGTTCGTTGCCTTTTATTCCCTTGTGTGAGGGAATCCACATAATGTAAATTTGCTGACCATTATTTGTTGCCTTGTTATATGACTCCAGTATATTTTGGGACACATTTTTGTTTTTTTGTTTTTTTGTTTGTTAGGCAGGTTATTCAAAATGATACGATTACTTTCTATGGTCCATTATTACAAAACTAGGCTATATGATCATTTCCGGTTCAGATTTCTGAAAAAGTGGTAGTGGAGTCGTAAAGCTAGGTGGACCGGGTTCGATTCCTGGTCAATACATGTGAGATTTTCAAAGTGAAATATCACGTCCTCAAGTTTGGAATTCTCGTAAAAATAGAGGTCCCGTGGCTGATTATCGCGAGATTAACGGTCACGTAAAACCTATTAGCTCCATTTATTTATTTTTGCAAATGAAACAACAACAATTATATTAAGATTCAGGGAAGACATTACATTATTTACGTAACTATTTCAATACGACCTAATATTAAAGCGCATATCTATACATAGTATAAATTAAGGTGGCGTCAACTGTATAGTTGAACAAAACGGTCCAGTTTCTTAATATGCTCCACCACACAAACTACTGAATCAATGTAATGACAATTTATCAACATTAACCTTCATAAGATAAAATAGTTAAATCACTGAAAATGTATTATCATTCACTCATACCAACATTACAATTAAAGATTTTTGAAAGCAAAATATTAACCAAACGGTAGACTACATTTATGACCTAACTATAGAAGTTGAAGGGTTGAAACTTAATACAATTGAGGATGATTTCATGGCCTGAAATCCAAATTAGAATGATGATTCTAGTTCTTCAAACCTTTTTTATTTGTAAACTTTTCTTCTTTGATAAGTTTAAAAAGTTTTTAAGTAATGCATTTATTCTCAAGTAATATAAATACTGCAGCCATTACTCTAGGTCAGATTAATGCACATATGCATTAAATACTGTGGAAATTTCAAGTACAGTAGATGGGTGTGGTAATTTCTGAGATAATGCACCTTATTTGGATAAAAATAAAAGTTGCAAAGGTAGATAGATTAATAAAGTTTTAGTAGATCTTGGCAAATGTTGACAAATTTTAAAAACAGATTAACATTTTTGCTCCAAACTAACTTCGTAAGATATTTCAATATGCTGAAAATCCAAAACATCAGAACAGAGAAAATTGCATTTTTCAACCGAAACCTAAGTTAGGCCCACCTTAAAGTAGGTCTCTGTCTATTTTAAATACCTAATCGCAGGACGTGCTGAACGTATTTAATTCAAGTTTTCATCAATAGATATAGTGTACAGTATATCGATGAATATTTATGTGCATAAATAAGGCCCTAAAACCAACGATTTCGAAGATATTTCCAGAAAACTCTTCCCGGTCTGTGTTTTGATGTAGGAATAGCCAAGCGTTACTATGACAACGCCAATTCTATATACTGGTTTATGTTCGACGATGTCGAAATGTAAACATTATGAGTCAGAAAACTGTATCATAATGATGGTCATTATAACACTGTTTCTCATTACGATACAGTTTCTCCAGCCAATCAGAGCTCATTCATTGACCAATTGGATACCTTCGCGCATGCGCTCATAATACAACATGTCGGACATAAACACAGCATCTTTCTATATAAATTACCGACATGGAATACGCACGGTCCATATGTTCGCGTAAATAGACTGGCGAATATGAGACAAGAAATAGCACTGTACCTTAACCCCACCCCCAATTTCTACACAGCGCATTGCTTTCAAACGACTTCGGCGACAATATTAGTGAATGCAATAGAGCTGGGCGGCAGGTTGTAAACATATGGCCTGCATATGGCATTGCAAGCACACAGAGCGCATGCGTCGGTCGGTCAGAGAGCTTGAAACACAAATATATCATACCCAGCGCTTGCACTCCGATCACAAAATTCAAGTGGCTGACTCTCAACAGATATTTATGAATATTTATGTTAAAACATATAATAATGTTATAATTATCGTCGAACATAAACAGTCGTATGCAACTCGCCTATAATGGTAATTAAGACACTCGTATGGAAATCATAAAACTCGCTTACGCTCGTTTTATAAACATACTCGTGTCTTAATTATTGCCATTATAGGCTCGTTGCATAATGTACTATTACATTACCTGAGCTGAGGAGTTACCTTGGAGGTTAAGTCCTATCGGTAAACGTACAGGTCTAGACCAGAGCATTGAATGATTTTCTTATGGTCAACTCTACGTGACCCTGTTACTTTCAAAGAAAAATTGTTTGTTTCAAATCTCTTATTACAGAAGGAAGCATCGCGACACCATTTTGTGTTCCACCCACACGCACAGATAGTGAAGAATAAAATTAAACGCAGCATTATGCTCGTCAATATCAGCTACATTATGTGTTGATATTACAAATATTATGTTATGTTATCCAATGTTACAGAGGTGTGCAAATTTTAGACTTGACGGCAGTTCTCCAAAGTTCCATTTATACTTTTCATGGCTTAAGGCACTAAATATGTTAGCATGGCGTTGAATTTACTTCAGATGTTTAAACAAGAGTGTTAATTATATTTTCTTTTAAGAAACTCAATTAAAAATTATTTTTTAGAATTTCCACTCGCTAATGCAAAATGTCAATCGTTTTGTTTTGGATACCTCGCTCTACTTTTCGTGTGAATTTAGAGTAGGTAGAATTGGGGTCATTTTACTGATGATCCGCTCTTGAGCTATTCAAAGATTCATGAACCATGGATTGAAATCACCTGACTTAGAGGGTACATTCCAAAGTCAATGAAAAATAGAAAACGGACCCAGATCAGGTAACCCTCGGAATCCCCAATTCTAAAAGTTTCCAGACGCAATTTTTTATGGGAAAAATGTCCACGGGAGAGAAAACATTACTATGTAGGACAAGAAGAAATTCCAGCAGTTGTCAAAAATATTATGTTGAATAAGAAATTGTGACTGGTTTAAATTCTTTATTTGGTTCTAATAATGTGCACACCTCTGTACTGAACCCTTTATCCACAGGCTGTATAAAGGATTCTAATAATTATTCATCATCTTTTGATACATTTCTACAGACAACAGATATGAGAGACAGTCGGTGTTGGGATATATTGAGAAATCAGTGGCCGAGAGGACACAATGGTTTAAGCTCCTGTGGTATTTTAAGAGGATGCGTTTATATTCTTGGGACAGAGGACAGGTGCAACTTTTAGCGCGGAAGACGACTTGGGGACGCACATTATGGCCTGTTGCTAGGAAGATTGGCGCCAAGAAGGAAATCGAATGCTACGAAGCAATTGGTCTATCATCATGTTAACCACTCCCTACTGCTGAAAAATATGTAAAAGCGCGCAAAGACATACAACAGTCTGGGCCAATAATATCAAGACGCCTTGTCTTAGCGGGAACTCGGCTTGGGAACGCGCACTGGTAAATTAAAGCGGGAGTTATCTACAGATTAATTCCACGATCGATTCAAGCCGGCTACAGCATAATCGTAACCTCCACACTGCTACGAAGTCAATGATACCGATCGCATGCTAGTCTGATAGTTATAATGGAATATTTTTTAATATATCCCCTTCCACACCTACCCTAGTCAGTTTCATTTATAAGGATCCAAGATGCTTCGAGGATCATTACTCACCACTTATTTCGTGCGTCTGAGGACGTAACGTCGATCACTAATTTTTGTACGTCTGAGGACGGAACACATCACTTATTTTGTACGTCTGTGGACGTAAGATTCATACTCTGCATATTTTCATGTTTGTGAACATGGAACAGTGTCGTCAAATTATAAATGTAACTTCAGTGATTTATTTATAGTCCCAGCACTATCAGTAGGACCAGTTCATCGAAGTAATTCACCAAATAGACTGTCAAGGTATATAGTACTTGATAGGTGAATATAGTAGGAATTATATCGTGTGTGTATCTGACAAAACTTTATTTAATTCAGTACGTGATGACGTCTAAGAACGAGAATGGATCTGGGAACCAGCTGGACATTTGCCTGAAGATGTCAATGACCAGATAAACATCTTAAAGGAGATGGCTGCAGACGTATTCCTGGCGCTGTTTAAAGGATTGAGTACCAAATAAATTTATTTATTTATTAAATCAGCTACGGTATTATGGGATATTTTTGTAAATATTTGTTTGCTTGCTTGCTTGCCTGCTTGGTAATGTAGATTATTAGTTTTTGTTTTACTGACACATTAAATATGGGACTATCCGAGCGTTGCGTAATTTATATATTTTGTGATTGTATTTGGTTTAACTTTACGCGGGGACGCGCAGCCGATGCTCGCTTTCGCTTGCGTAAATCGCGGTCAAGCATTATTATTCGGAGGTTTGCCTTACAACAAAAATGGAACTGAATTAATTTTGAGATTAAAAATAGAAATTGGAGGGTAAAAGATTATTTGTGAGTAGAATTTTATGACGGATCAGGATTATTTTGATAGTTGCTTTCCAGCAGATTTGAACGGGATGGCACTTTGCACCCGAGTTTTTGTTGTGTATTTTTGTTAATGTGTCTATGGACGAAATATTGTTGATCTGTTTTGAGCCGACCCAGTGTGTGTGTATGGGAGTCAGTCCAAGCTATGGGTGCGTAATGAGATTTTTATGATGTGCTAGCGAGAATATATCATGGCGATTATTCTGACTTGCTCCACATCAACCCAGTTCATGTCCTCGCGAGGCTGGACTTGTGGTATATATTTGTGTTTCTCGTCATCCAAGGGGATGGGCGAGATCTGTTGACGTTTCCTGAGTGAAACTGCACCGAGCTTGCCGGACTGAGAAAGTTATTTGTGGCAGTGTTGACTCATACAAGACGGGCGCGCTCAAATCAGATAACGTGTCTGGTCATTAAGAACAGGCTTGCTTCCTGTACTGCAATTTAAGATGTTGTTTAAATTCACAAAAAACCTGATCGGTTATAATGAGTATTGTTGATTAAATGGGTGCTGTCCATAGTTGTAAGGGAGCTTCCGAGATTCGTGTTTGCCTGGCGTTTCATATAAATGTAAACATCGTTTTTCAGCCGTTAGGCTTGTATTTTGTTGTTGTTGGTTCAATTTTTGGTGTGTTTATTTTTGACGCGTTCTTGACCGGTGTCAAGTTAGGGTGCGAGAAGCTATGTTCCCAAGTTTTGATGAGAGCGGTTATTTGCCTATTTCTGGCATGCTCTTTTTGTGTTCACTATGTGCTCCTGCACCAGCTAGGATCTAAGGGAGATTCTTCATTCTGTTAATATTATTAGATCTTGCATGTGTCAGTATTAATATTGGTGTATTAATTAAGGGTGGGTCCCATAGCCGTAGTGCGATTTAAAAGATGCACTCCGTAAGCAACATGAATGTTTCAATTGTAAACGGACTCGCATCAGTACTCAGTTTCTTATTAACGAGCAGTACACCACACGGTATATAACTTCTTGACCAGAAAATAATGGACGTGTATCCTTATGTTGACGAGTGAGTTCTTACCGCTCAAATGCTTATGTTATGATTTTATCATTTATGTGAAGCTTCATTCACATTGTCTTGTTGTGACGAGCGAGTTCCTACCGCTCAGTGTTATTATTATTATTTATTAAGGGGGTGAAAGTCAGGGAGGATTTGTTATTATTTATTATTATTATTATGCACATACCTTTCAGTCATTACATTTCTTTTATTCTACTTGTTATTCATTTTATTTCTAGTATAGCCTCTGTCATGGACCTTTCTATTCATTAGAGCATGTTGTTTTAAGCGAACTTTGCTGTGTAACGCAGTCAGGACTGAACACGACCCCGTAGACGACTCTCGACAAAACCATGCTTTATTGAAGGGTGCATAGACAAGCTGGCGCGCCAAGTGGGGCTAGTTCGTTGCTAGTTAACTGCTAGAACACGGGGGATAGACAGCATAGATAAGCTGGTGTCATACCGTGGAGCGTTTCGTTGTTTTGGGCTTTTCTAGCGGATCATAAACAAGCTGTTACCCTACATGTGGTGTTTCGCTGTTTTTGACTGTTTGAGATCACCGGAAGTGATATTTTGTTAACGTAAATACGGCGAAGAGAAATACCGCCAAGAAAATGGAATATACAGTAGAATCACGAATTTGCAAGTTAAAATACGATTCACGTTTTGTTTATTGATGTAATTAGTAAAGTAATGTACGTGAAATCGGGCGCCCATTGATTAAATATAAAATTAGATTTGTTTAGAAAGTCAAACTCATGAATATGTTAGGAGGCTGGTAGCCTTAAATGACAATTAATACTTTGTTAATTAGTCAGTGATAACATCAGATCTGGATAGTAATTTATGACTGAATATGTGCGGGGTTAAAAATTTATTAAGTAAAGTTAGAACCATTCAGTGATGATTGATTTGCGGGAGTAAAGGGAATAAATTTAAATGAACTGAATGTGGTCAAATGAAGTAAATGTATGTCAAGAATTATATATGTGTGTGTCAGGGAGACGTTTGCATGCCGTACTCCTGTTTTCTCAGTGATATATATTTTTGTGTGTGATAATGGCGACAGTCGCAGAGATCCAGGCGATCATTGAAACTGCTACGGCACGAACCCAGACGCTATTAAGAGAACAAAGTGAAAGATTAGACGGTAAATTATCTGAACAGAATGAGTCGTTCCAGACTCAAATGAATGACACTATAAAAATACAATTATCTGAACAAAATGAGTCAATCCAGGCTCAAATGAATGACACTATAAAAATACAATTATCAGAACAAAATGAGTCATTCCAGGCTCAAATGAATGACACTATAAAAATACAATTATCAGAACAAAATGAGTCATTCCAGGCTCAAATGAATGACACTATAAAATCACAATTATCTGAACAGAAGGCACAATTAATTGAACAGGGTGATTCATTACAAGCGCAAGTAAATGAAAATATAAACAAACAATTAGAAGCGCAAGAAAATAGAAATATGAGTCAGTCAGCCACATTATCTGCGGGGATGAAAGAATACACTACACAGCAGATGGTTCAATTCGCGCTTGATGTAAGTAAGAATAATGACAAACAGCTCGGATTTTAAAACTGACGTGAGGTTTGGTACGGGGTGCACTCAGCCTCGTGAGGACAATTGAGTAGCTGTCTGACAGTGAGACAGCGCCCCGATCACGAATACCAAGATTAACGGCCGAGGGGACCCGACGCGCTGATCACGCGTCACCCCAATATCTGCAGGCCAAATGGCGGTCGCTTGGTCGGCCTTAGCCCGTCATGGGCTGGATAGTGTCAGGGGTTGACTTTGTTGTTTCATTCACATTGTCTTGTTGTGACGAGCGAGTTCCTACCGCTCAGTGTTATTATTATTATTAAGGGGGTGAAAGTCAGGGAGGATTTGTTATTATTTATTATTATTATTATGCACATACCTTTCAGTCATTAAATTTCTTTTATTCTACTTGTTATTCATTTTATTTCTAGTATAGCCTCTGTCATGAACCTTTCTATTCATTAGAGCATGTTGTTTTAAGCGAACTTTGCTGTGTAACGCAGCCAGGACTGAACACGACCCCGTAGACGACTCTCGACAAAACCATGCTTTATTGAAGGGTGCAGTACTTAAAGTGAGAAAACTGTATTTATATGTTTTGACGGTGTTTCGATCATGCATATAGCAATAAACCGATGCCTATAAAATTGTATGCGGGTAAAATATTGTGATAAGAGAAATATAATCAGTACTAACTCAGTATCAAATGTATAATTTCAGAGATGTCAATTACATAACAAACTCAGTCAGGTGACAAGCTTGGTTAAGAAAACGGTTTTGATTGTGTCACTGTTTACTTGACTCTCTCTGGAGGACTGTGAGCTATTATAAATACTTCACAACAGAATGCAACCCAATCACTAGTCAAATGATTTCCCACTCCTATGTACGCAGAGAACTATAGAGTCTATCCTCTAGTCATTGAACCCATGATCTACATGTATGGTAGCATCTTCACAGTTACCTTAGAAAATCTCACAAATGATTGACGAAATTTTGATCAAAATCTTAAGCATGCAGAGGACTATAGAGTCAATCTTTCAGGCATTGAACCAACGATCTACATGTATGGTAGAAGCTTCATGGTTACCTTTGAAAATCTCATTCGATTGACGACATTTTGACCAACATTTTTAGCCTACTTTCGATTTTTCATTTTTGCAAAGAATGAAAGTAGACTTATGAGATCTACACGGGCCAAACGTTGTCAGTCTGTCTGTGTGTGACTCGACGAAACCGAATTGAACGAAATTTGGTACAGAGGTAGGACTAGCAAAGGACACCTCAGTGTCATGATTTATATCACCGCCATCATGACGAAATGGCGGCCACCCAAATGTTCAAAGCTTAAATCAAATTAAGACCAACCCAATCATCTGATTTCTATCAAATTTTGCAACAACATACCTTCATGTGGAAAGCATCTTTTGATCAAACTACAAGGTCATCAGCCAAATAGTTTCACGATGGCAGATGTATGAATCATGCAAGTATTACAGCCTAACCGTAACTTACGATTCAACAACAAAACCTGGCCTCGCCAAATCCGCTCATCGTGCATAGGGAGAATAAAACTGTCCCCAAGGAGGTGTCCGGTTGGATATAACCGTAGTAGTGACTAACAGATCAGGCTGACCGTGCCATATCACGCTGGGCCGTGCCGTCCCGTTGGGTCAAAATGGAGGTTATTGTTTGCTCGCCAGTCCATATTTCAGTAACGGCGTAAGTTTATATCAATTTAGGAATGTACTGAACAAAATAATACATATTTAGTATCAAATAATTGATAAAAATGGCAGAAAATGCTAATGAAATCGTTCATTCCAAGACAAAATATGTAATGAGGTTATACTAAACCAGTTATTAACCTAATATTAGTACTAGGTGTGTGTAGCGTAGTGGTGGCGTCCTAGACTCGTAGTCTAAAAGTTCGTGAATCAAATCTAAGCAGGTTCAAATTTTTTACATGACTTTTTATTTATTTATTTATTTATAACTACTCAAACGTTATAATGTTAAGCATATATAGTGTGTATTTGCAATCGAAAATAATATATATATATATATATATATATATATATATAAATATATATATATTGAACCCTTAAATATTATGGCATATTTAAGTCTTCAAATAATTTATTTCTACTGCTCCAAACCAGCGCAGTTGAGAAAAAGTTCATGTCATATTTCACAAGAGCAGGTAGTCTGGGACAAAGTGGATTGCTACCGTATCCAGTGGGGACAATAGATCAAGCTATATTTAACTAATTCTGAGAATTAGAATGGCAGGTGCGACCTGAAAATATATTACTTTGTCTTGAAGCAGAGGTCTGTTAATTTTCCTTGTTCTGAGAGGAGAGACGAAGAGCGGAGAGTTGCCAGAGAAGGAAAGAGATAGGGTTCTACGTCACAGAGTGGGCGGAGTTCTGCAAGTAATGCTTTCAATAATTTGAATGAACAGCCAATCAGGAAGACGACACTCTTTTAGGCGGGAATATATTTTTCCCGGGAATCAAGAAGTGTGTGACCCTACGATCAAACTTTGAGCACGCGAATACCATTGTAATGTGCAGATTTTTATGAGTTGAATGAGATGTCTTGGAGGTCTGTAGGACTTATTTTAAGATTTATTGAGGAGCTCCTTCCCCTTCCACTAATATTTGTGATATATCATATACATATGACGACGTGAGTTGAAGATAATTATTCCCATTTGTGAATCTGAAGACTTTTGAGGGTGAAACTCTGCGCGTTTGCGTGGCACTCCGATACTTAAACCTTTTAGCATAGTGCTATGTTCACTTAGGATTTTGAATATAAATTTATGTTGTGTGTGCGAGGCAACATGTGTGATATTAATTCTGTGAATGTTTGGTGGATACATCTCCACAATATCTAGGGACAGTTTGCGGTACTGCACAGGACATTTATCGGTGAATCAAGTAGCTGATACTGCAGTCTAATTAGGTGACTGATTTGATTATAATAATAATTTTTCTGCAGCAAGATGTACGCCAACGAACTTGAAGAGGAGATGCCACATGGTTCATCAGGCTCAGTCAAGAATATGATGGGCTAGGTCTACAAGATGGGATGATGACCGGGGTGTCATCATGGCACCAGACAGGCTGAAGTGATGAGAACCAAATTAAGCAATTAATTTTGTCGGGGCGGGATTACGCGCAATATTGGGAAATTGTTCTATTTGCTTTGCTGTTATTAAATGTAGATTCTTTTGTTTTTGTGCTGACTTATTACTTTTCTTGGCATCGCGTGACAATCTGTATATATCTTTTTGGTGTGATTTAGATTTTTCTTTGTGGCTTTTGCCATTTGCTTGATTAGAGTACTTGATTTTATGTTGCCCTTAGCACATGAAACCATGGTACAGTTGAGATATTTTATGGCGGAAAGATTAGAACTTGGTGATAAGTGAATCTTTTGATAGGAAGTAATATTAGACCTGGGGGGAAAGTTACATGTTTGTTCATGATTATAATTTATCAGGCTGAGTTATTTTGTTTTGTTTTGCTTTGTACAACTGTTGTTGTGAAACGGAAGGCCGTCCGCCTTGCCGTATGTAAAGTCATTAGCCTTGTTGTGATCTTGTCATTTCTTACATGTATTCTATTCTTGGTCTGCTGTATGAGCGAGGGTCAATGGTCAAGAGGATGATACAAGTGTGTGAGAAAGTGAGCAGGTAGGGACATGGTGTTCCGCTACATTTTGCCACTTATTCCGGCATATGTTACCCGAGGGCCATATTGCATATTGCTGACGGCTCTGAATTCTTGATATCCCATGGTGTGGATTTTTCAAGATATAATATTATTGTGTTGAATATGATAATGTCGCGTTTTCAGGAGCCCAGGGAGGCTGTTCTTCGACACTCAAGGCCGTGTAGGCTTGGGTTATTTTGGTGAGGCACACACTGGCACAATTAGGGGAGCACTTGACTGACAGCCATACTGAGATCTAGAAAGTTGATAACACGTAGCAGCTCTGCGCTACGCATTCTTCCTGCTTGTTAAGATTTAAATGTCGAGCCAGAATGATTATAATGAGTTGATTTAATTTTGGGAGTTATTCATGCCACTTATCTAATGCTTTTCAGGACCATATTTATCGCAGTGTGATTTCATGTTTTTACGCCTGTTTAGGCCTGGTAATATTTTGTTGTTGTTGCTTGTGTGTTTTTCATGGCATGCATGTCGCCACTCATTGGGGCTATGTTGTTGCTTGGCTTTGCTTTGCCAAGATTTTATTATGTAATGTCAGGGTAGCAATCGGCTAACCCATGCTTTTGTATGTCACGTGATTGCATATGTAGATTTGTGAGCATAAGACCGCTCGTTCGGCTGCTATTTTCTGTAAAATACAACTCGTGTATTTTTGCTTATTTTGTAGAAGGGTTAGACTATGTCAGCTGTTATATTTAAGTGTTAGCCATTTCATTGTATGTTCCCATATTGTCGTGATTCCAATCCGCAGAACGTGGATTCATGACTCATTAGATTGTTCGAACGGGAATGAATTCTCGTTAATGTGCTCATTATCTTTAAGTTGTCTGACCGCGCACACAACACGTAAACATGTTTAATTTTTATTTTGATATTTTTGTATTCTTGCAATAATTTTGATTCATGTTACCATTCTTTAGGTGACATTTTGGTTCACCGGATTTTCTTACAGCTGTCAAAGCTGATTTGTGATTAATATTTCTGGACTAATATTTTGTTCAGTCATGTTTGCTTTTCTTGGTTTTTGGGATAAAATCAGGGGGGTTTTCATTTCACTGTTGTTATTAGTTTGAGTCAGTATTAAATTGTTATTGTTTTAACCTGTGTTATGTAATTTATTCATAATATTAAGTTCCCCTATGCATCCTGGAAATTTATAGAAGCGCAATTCTCCCCTAATCCACTTTTTACAAAAACTGATCATGACCCCGAATTTGAGTCTTGTGCAGTGCTTCTTTCTAAGGGTACAATATATATATCGGTACTTTTGACACCAAATAACCTGTATTATTGTGATGGCTGTATTAGTGTGTGTCTGTAATTCAGATGAGGATTTGGAAGGAGGCAGCTGTGGCCTTAAGAAAGGAACCATCCTGGAATTTGCCTGGAATAGAAGTTGGAAATCACGGAAAATCACTTCCAGGGTGGATGAGGTAGGTATCGAATCCGCCTCTTCTCATTTTTGCCTCACGAAGCAGAGTGTAATCCGTTCCAGCGCTCAGACCAGAATTAAATTTCTTGCCAGAGTCGGGAATCGAACCCGGGCCTTCGCAGTGACAGCTAAGCATGCTTGCCACTACGCAACGAGGCGGACTTTCATTTGTTGAATAAGGCTATATAAACGTAGCTGGTATTTGGATAATTCTGTACAGCGTCCACATGCGACTGCACTTAGTTCCAACTCGATGAAGCGTGGGCGAGTACCAAAAACAAGCCGAAAGCAGTAGTTATAAAAGAACAACGCCCCTTAAGGACTGGTTGGTTCCTCAGTTTAGGGACTGCGACAACGCGGTCATGTAGCCCCGTGTACTTTGGGTGTGTGTAGAATCTGTCTGAGAACCGGTGTTTATTGTGATGGCTGTATTAGTGTGTGTTATCTGTAATTCAGGTAAGAACTGCAGACGATCAATTTCAAGATGTTCCTACTTTTGCTATCAAATACTACCGTCAACGACACCTAGATGTGAACTTGGTTACTAGATGTCACCGCACCCATCACCAGTCGACGAACTTTGGAACTTAATAGAGCGTTAATCAAATCTAACCTACAAATTTTGGCTTCACACAAGTGTACTCGTAGTTAGTGGAAGGTTCTTTTACATGCCATAAATCTATGACATGAGCCCACCGGCTTTATTTCCCCTCCGAAGGAATGCATACTGAGGATTTTTAACGCTCTTCAAAAATCTGACGACTTCGGCCGGGTTTGAAACCGCGATCTTGGGCATAATAGCTAAGCATGCTACCAACTACGCCACCGAAGCCGCCCGTTTTAGAGACTCAAAGAAGCTCAAAAGTCAAGAAGTTGTTAACACCCATGATTGCATGCTTTGCCGTAGCGGAGGAAATGTACGAGTTATGCAGAAAGATTACCAGCCTCAAATGTGTAAACTGGACTTAATGCTGCTCTGTGAACGAGAATTGGGAACTATGACCATAATGACCTTCCCAGCAAGTACTGGCTAGCGTCTAGGTGGGGTATATACACACATCAAAAAAAGTTTTGCATCACCTCGGTTCCCAGATCTCCGGCATATAGACGTTGACTGTGTATATTGTATCCAAGATACAGTCCCTTTGACTGTTCATAGATGTCACTAAAACTGCTCAAAGATGTAAACAACCATGCATGAGCAGGGCCTATTAGACGGAGGGGGTACGACAGCCGATCAGTTCCAGTCATTCCACCAGGACGAAGGTACGCTGCTCATGTTGTCTGTAGTTCTACCATGCCTAGAAGGTCAATACCGCAGTTCGATCGCGTCCGCATTGTTACTTTGTGTCAAGAAGGGCTCTCAACAAGGGAAGTTTCCAGGCGTCTCAGAGTGAACCAAAGCGATGTTGTTCGGACATGGAGGAGGTACAGAGATACAGGAACTGTCGATGACAGGCCTCGCTCAGGCCGCCCAAGGGCTACTACTGTAGTGGATGACCGCTACTTACGGATTGCCGCTCGGAGGAACCCTGACAGCAATGCCACCATGTTGAATAATGCGTTTCGTTCAGCCACAGGACGTCGTGTTTCAACTCAAACTGTGCGCAATAGGCTGCATGATGCGCAACTTCACTCCCGACGTCCATGGCGAGGTCCAGCTTTGCAACCCCGACACCATGCAGCGCGGTACAGATGGGCCTAACAACATGCTGAATGGACCCCACGGAATTGGCATCACGTTCTCTTCACCGATGAGTGTCGCATATGCCTTCAACCAGACAATCGTCGGAGACGTGTTTGGAGGCACCCTGGTCAGGCTGAACGTCTTAGACACACTGTCCAGCGAGTGCAGCAAGGTGGTGGTTCCCTGATGTTTTGGGGTGGCATTATGTGGGGCCGACGTACGCCACTGGTGGTCATGGAAGGCTCCGAAACGGCTTTACGATACCTGAATGACATCCTCCGACCCATAGTGCAACCATATCGGCAGAATATTGGAGAGGCATTTGTCTTCATGGACGACAATTCTCGACCTCATCGTGCACATCTTGTGAATGCGTTCCTTCAAGATAACGACATCGCTCGACTACAGTGGCCAGCATGTTCGCCAGACATGAACCCTATCGAACATGCCTGGGATATGTTGAAAAGGGCTGTTTATGGACGTCTTGACCCACCAACCACTCTGAGAGATTTACGCCGAATTGTCGTTGAGGAGTGGGACAATTTGGACCAACAGTGTCTTGATGAACTTGTGGATAGTATGCCACGGCGAATACAGGCATGCATCAATGCAAGAGGACGTGCTACTGGGTATTAGAGGTAGTGGTGTGTACTGCAATCTGGACCACAAATGCTGAAAGTCTAGCTGTATGATGGTACAACATGCAATGTGTAGGTCTCATGAGCAATAAAACGAGCTGAAATGTTGTTTGTGTTGATCTCTATTCCCTTTGTATTTAACGGTTCCGGAACTCTTGGAACCGAGGTGATGAAAAACTTTTTTTGATGTGTGTAGTACAACAACCGGCGACTCAAACGTTAGGGAGAACTACGCGCCGACAATGACCTTTATTTGCTGCTGACCAATAGCTGATGGTTCTTGTCCAATAGCATGTCAGTCCAGAGTCCGGCTCGCTTGTCAGGTCTCGAGTGTGGCGCAGTTCCACACAACTCTGTCCAGTCTCGCTGCTTGCTCTCAGTGGCAATGGCAGAAAGCCCTGGCTCCCCGCAGACTTGGAATGTAAACATGGCCGCCCAGTTGGGTTTCAAAAGTGAGCCGCTTGTTAACGAGGAAAGTAAGATACTATACCTTACCATCTAATGAACTCAATGGTACACCGGGACGAAACGCAAGCACTGAAAGGCATTAATTTTTATTACGAATAAATCTAACTGTATTTAACATACAAGGATTTTCCAGGAAACCCATGTAAATAACTGCAACAAACCTGAGCAGTTATATTTATACACAATGAAACTAAAGATTGGAGTCTTAGCTATCCAGAGGTTTGCTCTCTCTTCCCAATGGGATTTTATTTCAAATTCCAAGGCACCTAGAAACCTAAACCCTACTAATTACAGAAACACAAGTTGTCAGACAAATTCAGCATGCACCCAAGCAAATGTGAATGATAACCAAGATGTCCCAAGCCCGTAATATCCATATGCATCTAATCAAAAGTCTTGGAACCTCCCTGCGTATCCATGTGCGTTAAATCTCTCGCCACGACCACAATGAGGAGCAGCAGCAAGTCCGAAGATCAGAGGTTCGATTTCCGGCGCTGACATCGACTATCCTGATTGTGAGTTTTCCTCGGATTTAACCACACTTCCTCCAGGTAAATGCTGGGCTAGTACCAGGGCACCTACCCCATTCCCGACACTAATTACACTGGTCAACAGCATTTTTGTTACAAAGAAGGTGAATTGTGTTCTTAGCTAACTCATGGGTGCTGAATTCGAAAATGAAATTCGTTTTCGTCTACCGGGCTGTTTTCGTAATATAGTGCCCTCTATCTTTAAACACCTTGAAAATGCTGCATTTTTGGTTACGTTGGTATTGCTTAATTAATTTGCATTCTGTTTTCTTTTGTGGATGTAATTGATGGAAAACAATCGAAATATATATACAAGGACGTCCATTCATTATCCACCGTTCCGAAATCCACCGCCAGGGTACGAATGAGGCGGATGAGTCATGCACGTTGGTGATTGTTGCATTGTTTATGGTTTATTCACTTTTCTTTACTCTATTGCATCACATTTCTTTGATTCATTTGTGTACTAATAGGCTACAGATTTTTAGCCTACTTTTCACATTTTGCAAATATGAGGAAAAAGTAGACTTACGAGATCGATCCGGGAAAATGTGTGTCTGTCTGTCTGTCTGTCCTTCTGTCTGTCTGGCTGTGTGTGTTGCCCCCTATCAACTTCTCAACGGCTACAGCAATCGAAACCAAACTTAGTATGAGTAAAGATGTATACCGGAATATCTCACGTCCATATTTGAAAATGATGTCAGTGCTGCCAACTGCTGAAAAAACGCACTAGAAATTTGAGCTCCATGTTAGATATCTTGGAAGGTATGCATGGAAGCTATTCCAAAATTGGCACACGTGTAGATAACACTATTTCAGTTTAATTTCCAGGAGGCCATACATGAAAGTGCTGCCAAAATAATTTTAAGCCTTCTGATAAGTCCAATTTTTAAATGCCTGTAACTTCTACACTATCAATTGGATTTCAACCAAATTTTGTATGTAATGTGTGTACATAAACAGATATGACTGTGCATGTTCTTAAGAGCCACTAGGGCTGCCAACTGTTAATAATTGATCTCTCTATTCTGTTATCCAAATACCAATATATCGGAAAGTAAGCAAGCCGACAGCTTTAAACTCTGCACACGTATAGTACCTGGCATTTTAGATTAATTTTGGAGTAACTTATATACTTCAGTTCTACCAACATGATTCTAAGCCTGCTGATAGGACCAATTTTTAAATACATGTAACTTCTATACTATCAGTTGCATTTCAACCAAATTTCGTATGTGCTATGTGTAACATAACAGATATGACTATAAGTATTCTTAAGAGCAATCACGGCTGCCAACTGTTAATAAATGCTGTCTATATTTTTTACCCTAATATCAATATATCAGGAAGTATGCAAGCCAACAGCCCTATACTTTGCACACGTATAGCAGCTGACATTCTAGATTAATTTGGAATAATTAATATAAGTCAGTGCTGCCAACATGATTCTATGCCTGCTGATAGGACCAATTTTAAAATACATGTAACTTCTATACTAACAAATGGATTTCATCCAAAATTGGCACAACAACATATAATATTTCCGATTTTTTCTAACCAGCACACGCATGACATTGTTGCCAACATGATTTTACGCATGCTGATAGATCCAATGTCTAGGTGCATGAAACGTCCATTGGACTTCAACCAAATTTTGTATTCTGTATCTTAAGAGATGGAACTATGAATATATTCAGTCAGCAGGGCTGCCAACTGTAGTGCTCTATTAGGCTACATTATACCTGGAATATTTCGAACTAATTAGACATTTCGATATTACCAACTTAATTTCGTCATTATTCTAGATAGGTTCATATACTGGAGAATAATCATTGGCATGAAAAGTAGGCTGTATAGTTCGTCACGCTTTTGCCCGATACATGTAATATAAAAGTTGACGTAAGCATTAACATAATCCAGTATAACATGGAAACTGAGGCCGATACATAAATTCTGACATTAGATCTGGATTCAAGGACAAATTATCTTCCAGAAACAGCTTGTTTTGTTTTTGTAAATGAAAAAGAGTTTTTTTGTAGACCAGCGTTATTACAGTTACTATAGAAACACAGGTTATGAGCCCTTAAGACGAATTAGTAAACAACGAAAGTCTTGAAAAGTGCAACTGTAGAGCAATGTTCGATTTATGGCGAAACGGTAGAGAAGAACATTGGAGCATGAAACAATGATAAGGGTAAGGTGGAAGCCGTTGTTATTTAAATAATTGGTGTTTTGATCCTTGGTTGTGTAGGCTATCTGTTAACATTGAATGTAAATTCTTTGTATTAAAGTATTTTCTATGAAACGCATATTTGTAGTGTTCACACACAGGTGAAGAAACAGTCCCATAAATTAAGGAAACGTCAACACATATAAGTATTTCAAGTCTGGGGCAGCTAAGTGTTTTTGTCCAGGGGCGTTAGGAGACCTAAAAATACTTAACTTGAATGTTCGTTTCAAAATGTTTTTCAATGCTCATGTGTGTATACACCCAGTGCATTGTACGCGGCACTGTGGCAAAACATGGACGATAATCCTCACATTATCTGCAGAAGAACATACTGATTGCGTAAATAGACTCGGTCACGCTCAGTGATACAAAGGCGATTTGTTTACCATAGCTCGACGGAAATAAAGAGTATAGGTTAGTAGGCTGTAATTGGATGCATAATCGTATCGTCACGTTACAAAATATTGATTATAACTAGATGGGATTTTGTAGTTAATAATTCATTTTAGGGGTTTGGGACATCTTGGTCACTAGTCCCATGTACTCGGGTGTGTTGAATTTATATTGGCAATTCGCATTGTAACTTTTCAGTCAGTCAACACAATATACTCCCAATTCTGAGACATGCGAGAAAACCAACCTGAAAAACATTACATGTGATTAAAATGGGGGCGTGGTGGCTCAGCGGTCTAGCTGTATGCCTCTCACCAAGGCGGTCCGGGTTCGATTCCCGGTCAATGCATGTGAGATTTTCGAAGTGAAATGCCATGTCCTGTGGTTCGGATTCCACGTAAAAAGGAGGTCCCGTGGCTCATGATCACGTTAAACTACATGCTTGCTTGCTTGCTTAAAATATAAATATTTGTGATGGTGGTTGTCAGAACAGTTTGTAGACATTCCAAGAGATAAGTCTCGATAGTAGATCTTTCAACACATAAACAGTAGACAAACACTGCTTTTGTTAGTTGAAGTTTCAGCTTTTTAACATAATCTCAGCAGAGTGTTCGTAGGTAATTTCTGCACATACGAGTAGTTTAAAATCGGGGCCTATTGCGTAAGTGTATCACAGCAATAGTAGCTACACCTTCATAGAAGACTTGGCGGAGGGAGACTGTTTGTTGATGGTATTGGCAACTCAAACTAACACTTGGGGCGCTGCGGTCGGTCTGAATAAGTAGGGTTTAAAATACTCAATAACACGCGTTTGATATGGAACACTTTTTATTTTTCGGTTATAATCAGTAAATATGGTCTCTAAAGTAATGACAGTGTTATTTTTAATTGTATATATGTATAACTGTGCGATACACGTGATCTAATTTGTGTGTTCCACTGGATTTTTTGGTGTCATTTGCATATTATCAAGCATCAGTTTTTATGGGTGATGTAGATCAGCTGTTTCAAATATACACAGGGCTACACTTGGGACATTATTTCGGTACTATTATGCGCAATATAATGTAAATGTCGATCCTGAGTCAACGCCGAGGACATTCAAATAGAGAAATACGGTACATAAACAAATAAATAACACACCGAAGCTGTGCTACTTTTATCATTCCGAGACTAGCATCCACGCAAACCAGACGCCACTGTTCCAAGCTCCGACTTATATCGTGAATTGATGTCAAACTGATGATCAGCCAGCCTTTCCGCCAACCCTACACCTCGTAATCGCTAAGTTCTTCGATATTCGAGCTATTCCACTACGAGCCATATAGGCCTAATTTGCCTCCCCGTGGGCACTGTAGAATGAGTGATTCCGCTACCATTCAAATATTCAACACCAAACCCACCTTTTAACCATTCAAATCAAGCAATTCCTGTCGCCCCCCGAGTTTTAATACAAGTTAAACTCATCCCTTCTCCCTACCAAGCAGCCAATAATTAATTATTTAATTAATTATTCAAGTAACTTCAATCTTACCAGCGCGCCCACCGTAACAGCTGTTTTTAAACTGAATAACCTTCGCTGGCTTTATGTCGCAGGTCTTCTGTCTGTCTACCTCGACAAGTGTTAGATCCTTCCCGGGGTGGAAAGGTATTATTATTATTAGGTATTATTAGGTATCATCACATTTCGGCTATTGCTATTTGCATCTTTTGGAAAGTGATGAAAACGTATGTCCGCAGCCCTCTTATACATCGACTTACAGCCGTAAACTGAGCAATACACTTTGCTTTTACTCATTTTTCACTCTATCCACGAGTAAAACTTATTACTTATGTATAAAGAGACACGGACAATTTACCACGATCTGTTTACCAATACAAGAAACCATATACAAACAGTCACCACGTGACAAATGTACCCTACTTGGTAAGTTTCTTATTTTTACCGCTAGATGTCATATCAGATAGCTGGAGTTGCCAATCGTCATTTTTCTATCTTGCAACATTTCTTTTTTGATTCGTTGTGCCCAACTAAGGAGCGCGTTTGAACTTATTAGCACATTATCTTTTTCCCTTCCCAATATCCTCTCGCTGTATTCCCTTTTAGGCTGTTCTGTCCATCCTGTATTCTGTCGTATATCTTGTAACATTGCGTACTCTATATTAAAATAAATAGTACGGTACTTTTTTGGATGCTTAATGCTTAATGCTTTAGCATTAACCAGTAATAGTTGCCACACTTGCTAAGTTTTTGACGTGCTTTTTGATTTTGGAGGGCAGTGACTGGTAGTGTTTGGCATTGTAGGTTTCGTAGTGTTTTGTAGAGCTATTTTGTCTTGTATATTTGGATCTGATGATGCTTGCTTCACGAGCGAAACATGTCATCCTAACTGTTATGTAATCCATAACAATATATGTATTAATCACTTATAATTTTTTTCAGGTTGTATTTTATTTTTCGCATGTCCCAGAAATTGGGATTAGTGAAATGTTATAGCAATTCTTAATAAAGCAACAATGAAAATTGTCTTCAAAGTTATCTATATTCAAAATGTCTGATAACCTGTGTTTCTGTGATGACTAATTGAGTGTGTACACATAATTATTATGGGGTAGGTGCCCCGGAACTTGAAGGAAGGAAGATTGTAGTTTCACGTGATCGTTAATCTCACGATCATTGAGCCACGAGGAATCCGAACTACATGACATGGCATTTCACTTCGAAAATCTCACATGCATTGACCCGGTCCACCTTGGTGAGAGGCAAAGAGCTTGACCGCTGCGCCACCGCGCCCCCTGCCTTGAACTTGGAATAAGGTACTGCGGTACTGGCCTGGAGGTAGTGTGGAAAAGCTATAATCAGGATAGCTAATGTCCGTGCAGGGATTCAAACCTCCGATCTCTGGACTTGCTGCAGCTCACCAACTAGATCCAATCACTTCCCGACAGATAACGTACAAAAAGAATTACACTATGTGATAGCAAAATTGGCGGTGAAGTTGATTCCTCCTCGTGGTGCCCCTCCATAGATACAAGGAGTAGAATTCCAGTACTGAACTGAACATCTGCATTCCAGAAGCATATATTCTAGTGAATAAATCCTGGCGCAGTCGGCAAATGCGCAAATGCGAGGGAGCCGTGTCAGTAGATTTACTGGCACGTTAAAGATCCCCTTCGGGACCAAATTCCGGCACCCCGGCGTCTCTAAAAGCCAGAGTAGTTAAAAGGGACGTAAAACAAATAACAGTATAATTATTATATTCTAGTGAATAAGACCGTTAACAGTTGGGAAAGGCTCGTATCAGACCCAAGTATTACTGTGATCTCTGTAAACATTGCAAGTTTGTCAAAGTGTGAAGAAGAGCTTTTACACAACCTATGCCTCTCTCACAAATGTGATTTATTATGTATCCAAGAAACTAATAGAGACTGTCACCAACATCGTCCTAAAATTTCAGGAATGGAATTAATAGCCGAAAGACCGCATGGCCAGTACGGTAATGCCATTTTTGATAAATCAGATTCTTCAGATCCTTACTGCTGCATTCACGGAAGAAAACAACATTGAAATTATCACTGTTGAATTAAGCAATCTTGTTATCTCTTCAATCTACAAGCCACCCAATGGCTGTATTCTCATTCAATCCACATACTTACTTTGACAATCATAAACCATCTGTTATTGTCGGTGGTTTTAACAGCCATAGCACCACTGTATGGGGATATGACCAAATGACCCAAATAGTGATGCAGTGCTTGAATGGGCGGCAATAAACCATCTATCTTTGATTCATGATAATAAACACTTCCTCCTTCATTCCATATTGGCAGATGGCAGCGAGGATACAATACAGATCTTATATTTGTGAGTGGGAAACTAGCCGAACAAAGTGTTAAGTCAATTTGCACACATACCCCTAACACACAACATCGCCCAATTATGTGCCAACTAATGTCAGTAGTTCGTCCACAAACCATTGACTTCAGACGAAGATACAATTTCAAAAAAGCGATTTGGCAAAAGGATGAAAGAATCAGCACAATTCATCCCCTTCTAGAGGAATACGAAAGGTTTGTGGACACCATCAACAATTGTTCCCGCCAAGCTATCCCTAGAGGCCTACAGCCTCAAGGTGTTTCCTCCGAAACATCCAATCGGAGAATATCAAGATATATTCCAAAAGAACCCCTTCAGTGACTAACCATCTGAAGTGGATAGCGCGTCATTTCCTCAGTTTTCGAAACAGCCACAAAGCCTGGAGGTTACCTACTTAGACATCTTAATAACGACTCTACTAGAACCCCAATACACACTAACATCTCTGCAAATGAAATTGCTCAACAATACGAGAAAAATGGCAAACCAAATAAAACTGAATATAAATGGAAGGCAAAATTGAAATATTGAGAGAACAGAATAGCAGCCTCCTTTCTGATCTTTTCACTCTGGATGATCTGGACAGGGCGCTTAATAAATGCAGGTCTTGAGAGATAATCAAGTTGGAAGGTATGTGTGCATTGTCTTTGAAAAGCGGGAACCTGGTGCTCTCAGTGAGCTCCTTATGCCCCTTAATTTAATGTGTGTGTGTGTGTAGCAGGTCTTGATGACATCTACATTGAACAAACCAAAAGATTCGGACCTGATAGTAAACAGTGGCTCTTGGATTTATTTAACAACTGTGTCAACAACTGCAAAATACTTAAACTGTGGAGAAAAGCCAGAGTTATTGCATAACCACAAAATTACAAACCAATCTCTTTGCTGTGCTATCTCTTTAAAATTCTCGAACGAATGATATTGGATAGGTTATCTCCAAAGGTGTAATCACTACTTATACCACAACTAGCAGGCGTTTGACCTGGTAAAAGCTGCACTTCCCAAATACTGCATCTGACGCAGTATATGTAAGATGGCTACAAAAACAAAAAAATATCACTGTGGTTGTTTTCATTGATTAGACTTCAGCATGTGATAAGGTCAATCACACTATTCTGTTAAAAAATATGTATGATATAACAAAGGACTATAAACTAACCAGAATGATCAAGTGCTTTCTGCAGAATATAAGGTTTTCCGTTGGGTTCCAGGGACGAAGGAGTAGATGAAAGAATTCAAAGAGTGGCCTACCACAAGGAAGTATACTGGCTCCCATACTCTTTAACATTTACACCAATGATCAGCCCCATCCTGAAGGAACGAAAAGTTTTATATATGCAGATGACCTCACTCTAGGAGTTCAAGAGGCAAGTTTCGAACAAGTTCAATAAAAACTGTCCAATGCTCTAGAATATTTCAGCGATTATTACTGAGCCAACCAGCTGAAACCCAATACATCAAAGAAAAAATATGTGCCTTTCATCTCAAGAACAGAGATACAGCAAGAACTGCAGGTGACCTGGGATGGTACAGAAATAGAGCACTGCTTTACTCCAAAATACCAAGGAGTAACTCTTGATCGTGCTCTCACCTACAGAACGCACTGCATGAACACCAAACGAAAGGTATCAGCAAGGAACAATATTCTACGTAAACCGTGCGTTACAACTTGGGGAACGCAGTCTCCCACCATAAGCCCTTTGCTATTCAGCTACAGAATACGCATGTCCTGCCTGGTACAGATCTAGCCATGCTAAGCAGGTAGACATTGCTTTAAATGAGACCTGAAGACTAATTACAGGTTTTCTCAGATCCACATCGCTTGACAAAATCTTCTATCTGGCAGGTATCCCACCTCCAGATATCCGCCGTGAATCAGCAGCCAGATTAGATAAATCTAAGTCTTTGAACCAGCAGACCCATACTTTGTATGGTTACTTACCTGCAGCTCAAAGACTCAAATCAAGAAGAAGTTTTCTTCACGACATCGAAAGCCTGACAGTCTCTTCTCCAGTATTTAGACTACTTTCCTGGCGTTCCAGATCTAACGACTCTGCAGGATGGATGCTACCGTCTGAACACCTGCCCATTGGACACGAAGAAACTTGGTCAACGTGGAAGACTCTCGACTGGTTACGGACTGGAGTAGGGAGGTCTAAAACCAACTTGAAAAGAATGGGGATTTGCCTGTGACTCTACTTTGTGCGAATGCGATGAGTAACATACCATGAACCACTTTCTCGTCTGCAAGTTGTGTCCAATTACATGTTCTCCACAGAACCTGATGGACGGAACACCTAAAGCTTGCAAGTTAGCAAAATACTGGTCTCACTGCATGGAAATTGAGTATTAGTATGCGTGTGTGTATAGTATAGCATAGTATTTAAATAACCATGCAATGTGTATAGAAATATCAGAGTTGCTTATAGTACCTAATGTAATTGGTTTGATTGTTCTATATATATTCTCTGACACGATTAAGTATGTAAACGTCGAAATTTAGTCATTTCATGAAACCACGCGTCAGTTAGTGCAACTATCCCTGTTCACATCAAATGCTGGCAGTAGTGGAGTAAGGCGGTTTCTGCCCCCCCACCCCTACTCACAATGCGAGCTGATAACTCCCGAACCCGTGGTCGGAGATTTACGAATGAGGTGTCGTTGGACTCGGGCAGACGGGGGCTTTGCTATGGACCACTCATTTCAACCCCTAAATTAAACCTACCCCTACTAGGGGGTGAAATTGTAATTTTTAGTGAAAGTCTCTTTTCAAATGCGACATGTATAAGGTGCGCGGCTAAAATGAACTAAAACGTTGTTGCTTATATAGCGCATGCGCTTGTTGGATGCCGCTATGGATCAACATTTTTGTTTTTGTTTTTTACGCATGCACAATTGGGATTTTTGTAAGAGGGCGAGCTCTTTGAAAAAAATGATTGATAAGAAGAGGTTTTGGTGGTGAGGAGAGAACCAGATAGTCGCCTACTTTCCTACGAAGTTTGCCGATATCTCTCGAACGCAAGGTCGGATTTGGACGTGTGACGTGTCAAATCGCTTGTTATTAATAGGTTAAAGTTTTGAGAATGAGGGAAACAGGCTTTTTGGGGGTAAAACCATGATTTTAGACTTTTTCCGATATCTTACGAATGCATGGTCGGATTTGGTCCTATGACGTGTCAAATGGCTTGTCTCGAAACCCTCTTTATTTTGGTAATAGGTTAAAGTTTTTGAGAATGAGGGAAACCTTTTTTTTGGGGTAAAACCGTGATTTTAAACTTTTTGCTATATCTCGCGAACCAATCATGCTAGAGGCGTGTACGAGGGGTCCAAGGACTCGGGCTGACGTCCTCTTTGCTATGGACCACTCGTTATATTTAAAAAAAAAACTGGAAACTCGATTTTGAGGTAAACAAGTGTTTTTGTGATTATTGCTGATTTCTCAAGAACCCATAACTCTAGAGACGTGTACGAGGTGTCCTAGGACTCGGGCTAACGCTCCCTTTCAAATGTGGTAGATATTGTTTCCAAAAAAAATTCACAAAGGGCCTAACGCCATACATGTTGAAAAAACTATTTTTTTTCTTTACCTGTTTATAATGTTCATGATGCGTGGTGGTTGAGAACGACGATACTGCTGGGTGGGTATGTGTTTCAACGAACCTGTCGCTAACCACAATGACCATACTCAATAGATCAATCGCTATTTCGACAGGTCGGTTTATGACAGAGCGAGGGTGCGTTTTTTCTGATACTTTACCCCCCGAAGATGACCTTAAACGTGTAAACGATGATGAGAACTTGGTTCTATGTTGGTCGAAGCGAGTAGAGAAAACAAACTTGCCGAGGAGCAGGAGGTAAATGTCATTTGAGCTTATTGGAAGGCGCTGATCTGACTTGACAACAGGTGCAATGGAAAATGACAAAGACATTTGAAAGTGAAATAATCTGACAACCGTGGTGGCAGGGGAGTGCGAAATGCATGCACACACGTGTGAAACCACATGTACGCTAAACAAGTTACATCCTGTTTGCTTCGTACGTGACAAAATGCAAGTTCATGTGAAATTTGATCTGCCACAGGTGTTCACCTTGGACGTTAGATGTCCACGTGCACGATAAGAGAATGTTCATAGCGTGGGGAAAAATGATTATACATGCAACGTAACATATATAAAGACATGTCGTTATCATTTCCACTCTCACTTAGGTAACTACCTTTGAACACACTGCATTGCGTGAAACACTTGATCTTGTTTAACAGTTTTGGTGTTGGTGGAAAATACTTAACCTTGTTGTGAGGTAGGTGTTTATTCATTCATTTATATATTTATTGATGTATATATATTTACATGCAATTATTTATTGATTGCTAAAGTTATAATTAAATGTTTATTTATTTGTTTGCAGATAACGTGTATAGCCTACCTGTCGTGTGTCTGTGAGAAAGAGATTGAAAAAGAGAGAAAGACAGACAGCTAGAAAAGGAAACTATTTCAACACTAGCCCACGAGACGGAAATAAAGCAAAGCATTACACGTCAAGGTGAGATTTTTTTTATATATAACCTGTTTGATTTTGTTTTGTTTATGAAATGCATAAACTATATGGAATGGATATAATTATGGTGGTTTATTTTATTTATTTTTCGAGTGTTGGAAAACGCTTGACCTCTGTTGATAACTAGGAACGTGTGTGTTTGGGGCCATTGTCCAGCAGTCTACAGCTGAAAACTCAGGTGAGAGTGTTCTTTCAAAATAATGTCTTTTACTGCTGTGGATACGTTAACTTGGGAACCCCTAAACACTTGTTTCAAATCGCGTGTGTGCTCTGGTCGTGTGGTCAATGTTAGAAAAAGTTTGATTCCCAAAGAATTTTTAGAATCTTGTTTTGAAATTTTTAAAATTGAAATTTGTACAGCGCAAAGGTTGCATACGGCTTTAAAGGTGAATACAGAACTCGTGTGCGATTTCATATATAAAAAGAAGGACGTAGAGCATAAAGAGACATTCTATATTTGCAGTAAAATGTAAGAGCTTTTGATAGCCGATAATCTGAACGAGTGGTATCAAAGCCATGTGGTGAATGCCTTGCTGTCAAAATTTGATAAACTGCAACAAGGACCGAGTGGCCTTGCCTTAGACAAAATTCACCATATACAAATCAATATTTGTCATTTCAACCCGTTAAATGCTGGGTCTAGCTATATTAAAACACCGCCAGCAATAGCTTCGAAAAAGGCTGTGGTGAATATTGAAAATTTTGATGATGGATGTTTTCTGTGGGCTGTGGCTGCGTATTTGCAGCCAGCTCAAGATCACCATGTTAACAGACCAGCAAAGTACAAGGCCTAGTTTGAAGAATTAAAACAAACTTTAAATTTAACTCGAGTATCGTTCCCTGTGGACTTAACCGAGATCCATAGGTTTGAACAAGACAACCAGGAATTTTCGTTCATGGTGTATGGCCTTGATGGTGATGAGATTGTGGGTCCTCTTTATGCTACAAAAGAACCAAAACGACACCACTTTCATCTTTTATATTTATCTGTAGGAGAGGTGAATCACTATTGTCTGATTAAAAGCTTAAGTAGATTGCTGAGCAGTCAAATGTCTAAGGACAAGCGTCCAAAACATATTTGTGACCGTTGCTTGCAATATTTTAAAACCCCTACGCTTTTGGAACGTCATAGGGTAGATTGTGTTACTCAGGAAGTGGTGAGATTGATATTGCCACAAGGGGACAAGGCTGTGTTAAAGTTTAAGGACATTCACAAGCGTGACACTGTTCCCTATGTGGTATATGCAGATTTCGAAGCACTCACCACACCCATGGCGGGATGTGAACCTGATCCCACCGTCAGCTCAACCACACCCATTCAAAAACATGAACCTTTTGCCATAGGATTTAATGTGGTGTGTGCCTATGACCCCACACAATCCGTTTACAAATACCGTGAGGGGCCAGATTGTGCCAAATGGTTCTTGGATGAACTTGTCAAGTTGGCTCATGATGTACAGGAATTACTGGACCACCCAGTACCCATGAGTCTATCTCCAGAACAGCAGCAGCAGTATGAGCATGCCACGACATGCCATATTTACGAAAAGCCTATTTTAAGTGGAGAGGAAAAAGTCAGAGACCACTCGCACTTTACGGGGGAGTTTCGTGGAGCTGCGCATAGTATATGCAATTTGAACTTTCCAGCTCCTCGTTTCATTAGTGTATTTTTCCACAATCTGGCGAATTATGACGTTCAGTTTTTGATTCGTGAATTGGGTCATGTCAACAAGGGCTCGTTTACCATTATTCCCCAAAACCATGAGCGTTTTACGGCCCTGACATGGTGGTTGGGCGACTTTAGCATTCGATTTTTGGATTCCTTTAAGTTTATGGCATCCTCGCTAGACAGCCTTGTGAATGGCTTGAATGAGGAGGAATTAAAAAATACTAGAATGCATTTTAATGATCCTGAGCAATTTCAATTGTGCATTCGGAAAGGTATATTCCCGTATGATTTCTGCAACAGCTGGGACGTGTTAAAGCAAAGAAAACTCCCACCACAAGAGAAATTTTACTCGAAACTAACACGCAGCACCGTTTCCGATGAAGACTATGCACATGCATGTCAAGTTTGGCGAGTGTTTGGCATGAACACGCTAAGTGAATATGCTATGCATTACCTAAAACTGGATGTATTGCTGCTCACCGATGTGTTCAAAAAATTTCGTGAGTTGTGTCAGCACATTTATGGTCTTGACCCGGCTCACTATTATACAAGTCCTGGGCTCTGGTTTGATGCCGCTTTAAAATACACTCAAGTGGAATTGGATTTACTCACTGACGAAGACATGGTTCTATTTTTTGAAAAAAGGCATTCGTGGCGGCTTTGTGTCACTTAACCAGCGCCATGCCAAAGCGAACAATGTCTACATGCCTGATTATTCACCAGACAAACCAGAATCGTACTTAATGTACTATGACGTGAATAATTTGTACGGTTACGCCATGAGTCAGCCTTTGCCCTATGGGAAGTTTGCTTGGCTGACAGAGAAACAAGTGTCAGAATTTGATGTGAACATGGCTAGCCAAGAAACAAGCCGTGGATATGTGCTAGAAGTGGATATTGAATATCCCTCATCCTTGTATGATGAACATGCCGATTTCCCATTCTGCCTTGAGCAAATGGTTCCCCCTGACAGTAAAGTGAAAATTGAAAAACTCATGGGCACACTTTACAACAAAAATCGGTATGTGCTACATATCCAAATGTTGATGCAATGCCTCGCCCAAGGCTTGGTGTTGAAGAAAATCCACAGGGGTATTTCTTTTGCTCAAAAAGCATGGCTTGAGCCATACATGCAACGCAACACAGAGCACCGACAAATGGCAACACAGCAGTTTGAAATTAATTTGTTTAAATTAATGAACAACTGCATCTATGGCAAGTCCATGGAGAATGTCGGCAAATACCGTGACATTAAATTGGTCAATGTCTGGGAGGGGCGGCTGGGTGCCCGGCGGTACATTGCCAAGCCAAATTTCAAATCGATCAACATTATCGATGAGGATTTGGCTACTATTGAATTGAGTAAGACCAGCGTGACCAAGGATAAGCCCATTTATTTGGGCCAAGTCATTTTAGACTTTTCCAAATCGGTCATGTATCGATTCCACTATGAGTTTGCCAAACGCCATTTTGAGGACGTCTCTCTTTTGTATATGGATACGGACTCATTCATTTACCGCATTCGCCACTGCAACCCCTATGACGTCATGAGGCAGCATAGTGACTGGTTCGACACCTCTTCGTGTAATGCTGACAACATGTTTCAGCTGCCCATAAAAAACAAGAAGGTAATGGGCGTTTTAAAAGATGAATGCGGTGATTCCATTATGACGGAATTCGTTGGTTTGGCTTCGAAAATGTATGCTTATCGCACACTCGACTTAAGGAAGCCAAAAGAGCAAAAGGTGTCGGTAGGGCAGTGGTAAAATCGCTACGTGTAGACGATTACCTGGCGGTTTTACGCACTGGCAAAGCTATGTCTCATACACAGTGCAGGATACAATCCAGCAACCATCATTTGTATCTTGTGGAACAGAGAAAACGCACCCTCGCCTCCATGGATAACAAACGCGTGTGGGCTAATGACCTGCTCACCAGCCTGCCCTGGGGTAATGATCGTGAGGAGGAGGAGGTGTGATTTCACTGTTTAATCGTTTATGGGACATAGCTTTATGTAACTTGTAGATTTAGTATTTTGTAAATATTGGTTTCTTCCATTGTAAATAGTAGATTTTGTAAATAGTGGCAACCCACTTGGACCTTTTGCTCTTTAAAAAGTTCTATGCAACCTTTTTTTATTTTTATTTTTGATTGGTGAATAGTTTGATTCTTTTAAGCTGTACAAAGTTGTTTTTTTTATTGTAAATATGAAATAAGTAAGATTTTTAGTAAATTTAATAACTAGTATTTAATTATTTTTCGTAATGTAAATGATAAATATTAAACTAAAAAAGTTCTTTTGGGATGAGTGTGCATGTCGAGAATGTGCTTTTGGGAATAAATAAAGTGGTTGTGTTTGTCCCCAAAGACATGTGTGAATGTATGAGTAGAGAGAGATAGAAAGCTGGTGTGTATGTATGACCAGAGCAAACACGGTGTGGTAGGGTGGGTGGGGAGGGGGGAAATTTTAACTTATATACTCATTTTGTTTTCAATAGTTTCGTTTTTTTTTTCATTGAAATGTGGCAGTCAAAACACATTATTTTTGTAAAAACAGTCTTACCTGCAGTAGTCGTAGACCTTGACGTTTCCGCAATCCCATAAACTAACAGCAGCATCGCCATGGTCATGCACTTGCATCAACATCATTGTCAAATCTCAACTTTCGACATACACCAAATGGAAAAATGTGAAAACAGCAAAATGGAAAATCCATGTTTCCATATCACCCAAAAACGCAAAACTAAAAACGGACATTTTTAAAAACTGGAAATGGCCATATTTGAAATTTGAACATTCAAAAAACTTCAAACGGACATTGTTTAAAAAGTGTCATCAACAAACTGGAAAAATCCATATCATCAAAAACGCAAAACTTGAAACGAACTTTTTTAAATCTGTAAATTGCGAAATGACAAATGGCAGTGTGTGAATTCATCATGTGTGAAATGTGCAAAATGAAACATAAGCCATCAACATCATGATTTCCTAAAATTAAAAATAACAAAACATCGTGCTCTGGTAAACCATTGTTTTTATTTCATAGTCATAGTGAATTGACAAAAGAAAAATAGAATACAAACAAATCCCAATTCCTCACTCCTCAATGTTTATGTCCATGCATCATCAACTTTCCTTTCATAGCACTCATGACAACAGGGCTGCCATCCTTTCGCCCACTGAGGCATCACTGGATATGAAACGTTGTTTAGCTTTCTTCAATAACAATTTATCTGCCACATGTCTTAAACCAGGATGACTATGGCGATAAGAAAGGTCTTGTTCCTTGCATGCTTGATCCAAAAGATTAATAGGTACATCACCACGTTGTAAACGTTTTTCAAGATGAGTTCCAGGGCCGCAAAAACGATAACCTGGAAGATGGATTTCGAAAGGTAGGTATTGAATCACTTTGTCAATGACGCCATTGCCAGTACAGGTCTGGCATATCCTTTTCCATCGATGGTAAAAAGGTTTGGTCTTCCTCCTCCTCTGTGGACGATGTTTGTGTTTGTTGTTGTTGTTGCTTTTTCTCGCCATGACACCCGTGGAATGATTCAACAAAGTCTTTACATGGACTTTTATGACCGTGATACAGTTTCACTAGCTGACAAGTCGCACACTGACGCATAGACGGTATTTTTGCCATGGCCACTTGCTTATGGTGATCGTAATCCGTACAGGGTTGCAATTCACTCAACACAGGGTCTTGAGTCCATGATTTTGGTACATGTTGCCAGATTTCTTTGACCGCGTTGGCGGCCACATAATAAATGAACGACTTGGGGAGCGCCAAGAGTTCCTCTTTGGTAAAACTGTCTAGTTTCTTTTTGCGCACAAAGAACTTGCCGATGGCTTTGTCCGTAGCATTGCCTTTCTCCATGGTATCAAGTGCTGTAGATGTTTACACGTCGCTTGTAGAAATCTCACTGGCGTCATTCACAGGTAAATATTGAGTTATAATTTTGTTCAACAACTCCCAGCAGGCATGGGTGGTTAACCAATGAAAGAGATGCCACGCATGCGATAGGGCTGTATGGGTAATGTTGCCACAGGAACAAGTACCCATGAGCGTTTGCAGGGAGGGGCAGCCCAACTCCATGAGGTCGATACATTGGCAGTAAGACGCCAAAAATGGTTGCAACCATTGACGTTTTTCATTACCTTTCACAAATACCACATTGGCCGAGGACAAGTGTGCTTTCATGACCACGTCCAAATATTTATAGGAAATGATTCCCTGATTCCAGTCTAGTTGCCTATGATTTTCAATCCACTGGATTTGTTTACGGTCTTTTTCACACAACAAATCAAAAGCATGGGGTGGTTTAAATAGCAAATGCTTAGCTTGCGATATCCAAAACGTGGTACAATCGATAATGGCCACTTGTTTAAATATAAATTTGTTGTCACCAATTTTAAACCCTTGGCAATCCACAATGAGTGTGCGCAACATGTTAACGCTTGCCTGGACCAAGTTCAACTGACGACTGACTGACGATCGACCACTAAAGTGTGATCATGACATGGACTTACCTGCCATGCTAGTTTCAAATTGAGGTTAGGGTAGGACAGGGGGACATGCAAAAATACGAATTTAAGAATTACATCATTTTATTATCATAACACGTCTTACAGGCTTTTGTCATTTTGGGATAAGGACGATACCAACTGATACAGCAATATAGTATCTTGTGTTTGTAACGTCCATAACACCGATGATGTCCCAATGTCTCTAAACTAGGCGTTTTTGATGGTGAGCTGCTCACCGAAGCACCATGGACACCATACGGTCCACACGTATCGTAACTTGTTTTTTTTCCATCACTCAGAGACACAAGTGAGGGATAGCTTGAATAACAGGGTATATTTCCCACTTCCATTCTACACAGGTAGGGGCAGGCGGGTGACCAGCGCTGATGTTCCTGCATGGTTTCATCGCCCTCCTGCCATTGGTCTATGATGATGGGACAAAAGGCACATTTCACTTCATCTCTTGTTTTTAAATAGTAGAATCCAGCGGCCGCCAAGGCTTGAGGGTTTATGAAAGGCACTGGCCATGTTGCAAAAGTCTTGAAACGTTGTTCCTCAGAGTTTAAATTCATGGATGTGACGTCTCTTGAGGCTTTAAAGCAAGACATGACTGAGCGGCTTGACGTAGGTTGACCTGTTATTTATACACTCGTCTCTTGGTTGGATAGTGGATAATAGTTGACTTGTTTGTGATGAATAATCAAACAGTAGGCCGTGGTATTGGCTGGTACATTGTCATGCGTTTCAAAATCTAGTCGAATGTCGATATTGGATGGCTTGCCAGACTCTTCCAGGTAAGAACAGTCAAAGACAATCAGTGGTGCTCTTGCCTTAAACGCTTGGGGTAGTAGCATGGGGCCGTTCTCTTTTTGATAATACGACCATCAAAATTTAGAAAACAAGTCGTACAGGGGGCCAAACTTATTTTTTGAAAAATCCAAATCCAGTCCTTCATAGGGAAACACAGCTCCGTTGAGGAAAAGACGTGCATTTCTCAATTGCAGGTGATCAAATTGCATGGTATCTTTGGTTTGTTGATACTTGCGATTCGTTTGAAAAGCCACGATCAGGTAGAGAGGTCTCTCTGTATAGCGAGCTGTTTTTACAGACCAACTGTGTGTGTTGGTGGTGGGCAATAGCGGATACTCATGGAGTGCCCAGCTTCTAAATTCCATGGGTAGAGGCATATCTTTCTTTACCATTTTGAGTATGTCCAGTTTTTTGCTATCTTCAAGGGTCACATGGGGCACTTTCCATAGCAAGCGTTGTAGTTGAATTTTTGAATCTATGGGGGCATTGTCGGCTCCCTTGAGTGCATTATTATCACTCCTGTCTCTCACTAGGTAAAGCACTTTCCTTGCATTGACCACAATGCGTTGGTGATCTTCGGCAAAGCCTAAAATCAGTTTAAGAGGTAAATATCCAGTAATGGTCCCATCGGTGTGTACCATCCAGTCATTGGTCGAGTCAGGACACCAACCTGCCATGCAAAGTGTTTTACCTTCTTCCTCACTATAAGAGGGGTATAGTTTCATGACACTGGAAATGCCCACATTTCGAGTGCTATCCACCACGATATCGTTAATGACATACCGCACTTCAGAAAACAGAAAGGCCAAACCATGGTTGGCCAACTTGGATGTGGTGGGTGTAGAGCCAACGGCTTTGGTGAACCGACCTTCAATCTGAATTACACTTTCATGCGGTAGGGTGTAAATATCTTGGTTGTTGATAACAAATTGAATTTCATCATTGTTATTGAGACCAGGTGTTTGAGCTTGATAGGAATGGAGATCAATTCTTACCACTCCTGGTTGCTCCTCGATGCGGTTCGCTATCTCTAGGATAGAATTCATTATGAGGGTTGACGTGGTAACCCAAATGCTGTAAAATCTGCTTGTCTTGAGATGTTAACGTGTATTCACGTGGCAAACAACTAACACCATTCCTAGACGGTGTTGTTGCTTTATACATAAACTTCATTGTGGCTTTAGCACCAACATGTAAGTCACTGGTGTGGTAGAATCTAGATCAACGAGTTGTTGATCTCTATTGATCAGTCTTAATGTTATATTACTAATACTATCGACAGCCACAGAATGAAAAAAGCACCACCGGAGGGTTTTCTCGAATAATATACCCATTGGGCGATGTCACAATAAAGTCATAAAGCGAATGCGATGGTTCTTGATTGGTGTACACTTGGCTAATAATATTACATGTCACCGACACATGATGGTCCTCAATGAATTTCACTTCATGGTCCGAATCATGTTTTTTGTTGGGCTCCAACACACGTGGTTTAAATCCTAGTAATGGGCCAATGGAATCGGGGCGTGTTTTAAAGTCAATGTTGAATGTGGAGAAAATACTGCAGCGATGAGTGTTGGTATTTCCTACAAGTTCAAACTTGCGCGTTCCATCGAGAAATGACTTTATACTATATTGATGGATCAACACCACATAAATGTGTTCATAAATATCATCGATCGTGTATCCACCAGAGTTCAGGGTGAGCACAGATTCATCATAGTAAAACTTGTTGTTCACATTTTCTCGTATGTTGTATATTCGATTGTACGTTTCAAGAGAAACAAGTCCTAAACCATAGGGTTTTTCACTCAATTCGATAGGCGGGTAAAAGTCTAGGCTGACTTCAGGTCCACGTCCATGCAGTATAAACGTTTTAATTTCTGCCGACATACTGGTGGCGTTTTTGCTTATGCTGCGTCTTATATAAAAAATTAAACACAAACGTCCACACTGTTGGCTGTTAAACGTTTGCTCACGTTTCACATTATAATATATCTTGATCCTGTTTCCAAAATAGGTCACTAGTTCCATGGGCGGGGGCAAATTCCCAAAACTGTCAAAGTACCATACAATGGATCCCTCTTTGACATAAGCTACATAATGTGTTCCTGGTCCTCGGTGATCATCCAAATTGACAACAGCACATTCCTGTTTCCAGGGTTGTGGGGGTAATTGGTTTCGCATAAACACACCTCGAAAATGAGAATGCTTTAGTTGTTTAGCATAGCTTTCCACTTGTTGATGCGTCAGGGCATGTCTCGCTATGGCTGAGGTTAATTTTTTTTTAATATTTCGAAGTGGTGAAATCCCAAATCCTTGTTGATAAAAGGCTGGCTTTAAATTGGCATTTCTAGCCCCCATAGCAATCGCTTCCATCGGTTCACTGTGTCGCTGACTTTCTTTGAGTTGTTGCTTGCCCTGCTGCACTGCTTTAATGGTTTTCGCCACTGCACTGGCACGGCCCAAAAGTGAACCTAGAGCAGCCAAACCAGAAAATAATGCAGGTAAAAATCCCGCTCGTTTGGGGACGGGAATCACTCGCCCTTGTTTTGAACCCTGTCACTGACGGTTTGGAATAACATGTCTCTGTGCTGCACGAACAACTTTCCTTATGTTCAATACATTATTTTTTCTTTTTTCCTTTCGCAACGGCTTGTCAACGAATGTCTTAAGCCAAGGCTTTGCCAAGGACAAAGTCCTTTTTTTAGTCTTTCTCACCACATACCTTTGTTTCACCATTATGATAATGACCAACAACCTTTCACAAGAAAGTTCAAATCACAACTAACGTCAGATTGTTAATTCATGGCTGTATATTCCAATTCTACATAAAGTGGGAAATCGTTTATGGTTTTTCCCGCTTGCTTTTCATCCCATGTCAACATGAGATGAAAGGATAATTCGTCACCTGCGTTGACCATTTCATGGTTATGAACCAACATCCCATGACCGTTTATCTGTATTTGTAAATGGTTCTCATCAGGTATGGCATGTGAATGGTTCCATCATAGTGTAATCGTTAGTGGCTTAATCCTGAAGCAAGCACATAGGTCAAGTGCTGCTCGAGGACTAGCGGTAAATGGTTTCTCTCATTCACAGGTTTTTCATTTGTCAGATACACTAAAAATACAGATGGGATAACTTTATAAAGCCTTTTCATTTCATAGGTCACGTAACGCTTGGTACAGACATCGTCTTCGTCTTGTGGGTCTTCCACGTGAATAATCCGATGGTGATTAGCGCTATAGCCATTCACCGTAAGCTGGGGCACTTTGTCATAAAACTCATACACTTTGTTATCCACATACTTTTTCGTAGTAACGTCTGTTGACACTTGAGGATGTTTTACATGGGTTAACCGCTTTCCCTTAAAGTCATAATCTCCCTGTTTTGTGCGTGGCACTACTGACCTATCCACATAGTGTTTATTAGCAGGATCTGTTTGTTGTTTAGGATCATGTATGGGGACAGACCTAGCTTTGGCTATTAACGCACGTCCAAAGACATCCATCGTCAACCGTAGTACCAGTCTACTGTTTCTATGACAAGGCTCGGTGTCCTGTATATAGACAGCCTGCTAGCTTGGCTAAGCCTTAGTTGAAATGAAGATTATTAAGCAGCAAGAGTTATTCCCCGTGGGGGACATGGTTTCCCATCTCTGTCCCACATCACGTGAACAACGCCATGGTTCACTGTTTCCATCTTCCATTCGCTGCATCATTGTGAGGCCTTCCGGCTGTGGAAAGACCAATCTTTTGCTAACGCTCATTACAGCGCCCAATGGTCTGCGTTTTCAAAATATTTATATTTTTGCAAAATCTCTCTACCAACCCCTCTACGTGTTTCTGGATCAAGTCATGTCTGGATTACAAAAAGAGAATATGGGTTATTTCACATTTTCCATGCAAGAAAATGTGATTTCACCGAATGAGGTAAAGCCAGATTCACTCATGATTTTCGATTATGTATCCACTGAACGACAAGGCATCATTCAAAGCTATTTCAGCATAGGTCGTCACAAACATATCGATTGCTTCTATCTTGGACAAACGTATTCTAAAATGTCCAAACAGTTGATTCGTGACAATGCCAATGTCATTATTTTATTTCGCCAGGACGAGAGGAACAGTCGTCACATTTATAATGAACATGTGAATCCGGATATTGTAAGGTACCTGTGAGGGATGCCTGTACAAATAATAAATCTAGGGGATGAAATTAGTCTAAAATGGGGGTTGAGCTTGGCGAAAACTGTAAGAGGTAAGGAGTGTTTTATGAATGGAGATCGATCGTGCGATCAACCAGGAGAACTCCCCAATGTACTGTTTGACGGGGTAGTTCTAGGTAAAGGGGTAGTTTTCAAGAGCTATTAAGTTATAAACCAAAGCGCGACGACTGCGCCACGCGGTCTGCAGTGAGCCGTAAGCACGCGAGTAAGTGGAGAGTTCGCTGTGGTCAGCGCGGAGCAAGGACGCTCATCTGAATACAAGCAGCGATTAAGCAAGTACGCAATAAGGCTATTTCTAAGTCCTACCTAAAGTGGAATCTATTAGGGTAGGAACTTACTAACTAAATAAATAAAAGAGTGAGACCAGTGGCTTCTATTATTTAGGAGTATAATGTGTATCTCTATCTGGAGATACACTGATAGAGCTAGCAGTTCAAAATAATAATTAATAAGAAATAAATACAGTCCAAGCACATGGGGAGGGGAGTGTGTAGTGTAGTGGTTATTGTGTAGATCGCTAAGACACTTACCCGGCCTGTAGACAGCAGAGGTTCAACACGTCGGTGCACTGAGTGAGGACTGAATGATTGATGATCCCGGCACTTGACCTCTGGGGTTCTTATAGCTTTGGTGTGCTCGCTCGGCGGAATCCTTACATTCCTACCGAGTCGTGCATCTCTTCCAGGTCATTGCCTGTGGTACGAGGCTACCCGATTTCCTGTATGTGGTAACTGTTCTTCATGTAATTTGTAGGTGGTATTTTATAAGGATTTTAGATCAGAAGTTTGTAGTTTTGGGATTTTATAGATTTTCCTTAGGGGATGGGGGTAGCAAAACCTAGGGGTACAACAATCCCCTTTGTAGGGTTAGTTATCGTCCTCTATAACTGGACGAAGACGTGGGGGTGGTTTTTGAAAAAATAAGACATCATCTTCTTTCTTGATAATCTTCTGTCTTCTGTTCTTCTCTTCTTTTCTTCTTTCAATTTAGGTCATCGTTGTATGGTTGGTGTCGTAGGGGGTGGGTTGGTAGCCTCGTGGAAGATAGGGGTAAGTCAGGGGGTAGATATAAATTTAGTGCTATACTGTTAAATGGCGAAAGTTGAAAGCTGAATAATTGTGCCTTCTAGTGATTGGGTGTCCGGGTGTGCCTAGCGATCAAGTGTAATTGTTTGTGGTGAGGGAACAATATTTTTTTACAATCTGTTTTTAAAATCCAACAATGGGTTGTGAAGCTTACTGTCTTTCATATTATGTGTTTACTTGATGGGATATTACATGGATCCCTATTTGTATTTGTGATAGACAAACATAATAACTTGCTAAATAAAACATTACATATTATTAAAAATTTTCAATGGCAACAATGTAAATTAATGGGTGCAGGAACACACGAGAGGAAAAAAACATCCGAGGGTTAAAGGGGGAGGTGATTGATACATATATGATTACTTGCCTCCAGTGGGGATGAAAAACTGCTCTCGCGTGCCCTGTATGTGTGTAAAAGGGATAGAGTATAGAGACAGAAAAAAATAAATGCCGCAAGGTGTAGTTAAAGGTTTAAATTAAAAAGTGTTTTATTGTTTGGGGAGAAATGCGACATTTTTACAATGTGTAATTTAGAAGAGTGGAAAGGAAAAAATAACGTGTATCACAAAGTTATCCATATGTTCTCATTTCTTGGTTAAATATCAACAACATTTTTTAAAAAAATTCAAGTCTTCATATTATGTATAATCATTAAAACCATGAAAACCTAAAACAAAACCCTGTTACTTATATCAATATTCCATACAGAAACAAAATCCAATTCTCTCATTTACATCAACCTTCAATGAAAACAAAACCAAATTCACTTAATTGTGTTGTCCTCTAATAGTAAATCAACCTTTCTTAATTATGTATTAACCTTCTGTATCAACAAACCAAATTCTCTTAATTATTTACCATCCTTCTGTTATTACTGTTGTTGCGCAACTATACTCCTTTGAATACTGTATTCAACACCTTTTAACATTATTTATTTAGCGGCTTCGGTGGCGTAGTTGGTAGCATGCTGAGCTTCTATGCCCAAGATAGCGGGTTCAAACCCGGCCGAAGCCGTCGGATTTTTTAAGAGCGTTAAAAATCCCTCAGTATGCCTTCCTTCGGAGGGGAAGTAAAGCCGGCGGTCCCATGTCATAGATTTATGGCATGTTAATGATCTTTCCACTAATTACACCTGTGTGAAACTAAATTGGATAGGTTAAGAATGTAAACAACGCTCTTAGGTTGCTACGTTCGTTGCCAAGAGCCGACTGCGGTGGTGTCTAGTAGCTAGTTCTGAACTAGGCCTAGTAGTCGTTGACGGTGGCGTTTGGCGGCAAAAGTAGGAACTATTTGAAAATTCAAAGTTGCAGTCCCTACTTGAATTTAAAAAAAACAGATACACACACTAATACAGTCATCACAATTAACACCGGTTATCAGACAGATTCTACACACACCCAAAGTACACGGGGCTACATGACCGCGTTGTCGCAGCCCCTAAACTAAGGAACCAACCAACCAACCAACATTATTTCGAGTGCACTCTTAACTTAATATGTAATTATAACCTATTGTCTATTATCTAGTACCCATTACTTATTACCTATTACCTATTACCTGCAGGTGATACCCTATTTGTGTACAAAATATTTTATTGTATGACTTGCTCCCTGTGGGCGAGCGAAGTCATCTTGGCTGCACAACTCGTCCTTTACAGAGATAGGCGCGAGTTGTGTGGCCGTAATGCACCTCTCATTTTAGGTGCTAATTTTATTCGTTGATCCGACCTTCAGTGGATGATATCCCACAGGTATATCTCCACTGTGGTCCGGATATGTACCTGAAAATGTGTATTATGTGCTGGGGGGGCTATGTATGGGGCATTTGAGGGTGCACTTTTGGGGGTGGGGCAGTTGTGTAATACAAGAAAAAAACATATGGTTAGTGCATAAAAATTTTGTATCCATTTTTGTGGATCCATAATACATGTAAAAATGATTATTTCAGAGGGCATTTTCCCTCGTCCTTTGTGGGGATAATCCTGTGGAGGCATATAGAAAAACATTATGTTTTATCATTATCATTGTCTGTGGAGGCATATAGAAAAACATTATGTTTAGTCAATAAATCACCTTTTATCATTATCATTGTCTGTGGAGGCATATAGAAAAACATTATGTTTAGTCACTAAATCACCTTTTATCATTATCATTGTTATTTTCGGTGAGCGCCCCAAAATGGAGCCACTCCCGATACATGCTTTCAAATTGTGCACCACCATGTGTGCTTTGTCTGGTATCAGCGCCTCAGGTTTTCAACCTGCGCTGAAAAGGAAATACATGTTTATTATTATAATACCTAGATTCTTAATTGCTATTGGCCATGTTTTATTAACTCTTTGTTTACCTTGCATTTACTTATGCTCCTTCATCTTTCTCCTAAGTATTTGTATTATTTCAACCTTTATCTCTTACTTGGTATGTATTCGTATTCTATTTATTCCTTCTTATTCATTATCCCTTATAACTTCACTGTACTTTACTCCTATTTATTTCTGTTTTATAGCATTGCTCTACCATTAATTCTATTCATTATTGTATTCACCTTTGCCTTTCTTTATTCTTTCTTACTCCTTATCTCCTATGAATTTACTGTATTTGTCTCCTATCTATTTCTGTCTTATATCATTGCTCTATCTTTACCTCTGTTCATTATCGTATTTATTCGTACTCTATTTATTCCTTCTTATTCATTATCCCTTGTAACTTTACTGTACTTTACTCCTATTTATTTCTGTTTTACATCATTGCTCTACCATTATCTTCATTCATTATTGTATTCACCTTTATCTTTCTTTATTCTTTCTTACGCATTGTCTCCTATGACTTCACTGTACTTTACTCCTATTTATTTCTGTTTTATATCATTGCTTTACCATTATCTTCATTCATCATTGTATTCACCTTTATCTTTCTTTATTCTTTCTTATGCATTGTCTCCTATGACTTCACTGTACTTTACTCCTATTTATTTCTGTTTTATATCATTGCTTTACCATTATCTTCATTCATCATTGTATTCACCTTTATCTTTCTTTATTCTTTCTTATGCATTGTCTCCTATGACTTTACTGTATTTGCCTCCTATCTATTTCTGTCTTATATCATTGCTCTATCTATTTCTTCGTTCATTATCGTGTTTACCTTTGTGTGTCTTTATTCTTCCTTACTCTGTGTGTTGTGTAACTTCAGTGTACCTTGTGTCTACCTTGCGTATGCAAGATCGGACTCAGCGCTCATATCTTTAATTACTAATCGTATGCCTGGGTTGCGTAGTTTAACTCACGAGATATCTTCTTTTTGTCTCTATGCCGTAAAAAATATACGGATTTGTATGATGTTGTAATTGAACCAAGGGCTGTCCAATACGCAGGGTGGTATCGGAACTAAGAGAGCCTAGAAGGACTACTTATACCAGTGGACCGGCTAAATACGTAACATGGTATGGGGCATTAAGGACGTATAGTAATCCAGGGACCTTCGTCCAATTTGCAATGTAGTATCGGTAAACCGAGTGACTACGAATGCAGATTGTGGTTTGCGAAAACTACGGATTCTGTTTGAAATGGCTTAACCAGTTGACCCATACGTATAGTGGTTTGGTTTACTCTTACTTAGCCTGCGCTAGGAGTTACCTCCGTACCGAGTGACCTCCCACGCCCATTGCCATCCTTGGTCCATGCTACATGTGCAAATTGCATCCCTATCCGCGCTGTGTCCGGTCTCGACGCTTCTTATATTACCTCTTGTGTGATATCAATATTCTTCTTCCTGGGGCACAATAATGTCTGTTACCTCGGCCAGGGAAAAAGAATCGTAGTTTCATTATATATTTGCTGAATATTCTTCTTCCTGGGGCACAATAATGTATGTTACCTCGGCCAGGGAAAAAGAATCGTAGTTTTATTATATATGTTCTGTTTGTATGCTTTGTTCATCGGGGGTATGAGCAAAGAGGTCATCAGTGCTGCATACCTCGGCCCGGAATTTAATTGTTCATTATTTCATTGGTTCAATATTTCATTTAATTGCTTGTATTATTTCATTTCTTATATTGTGTTATTATTCCCTTATTACTTTGTATTCTTTCCTTATCATATTCTGTTACTTTTTCCTTATTTCCTTGTTTCCTTATACCCTTAATTCATTATCATATTATCTTACTATTTCCTTCTTTCCTTATCTCCTTATACCCTTACCTCATTATTCCCTTTTCTCAATACTCATCTTATTCCTATATACCTGCCGCTGCAGGCATTTGCTCCTATTCTAGAGCCTCTACTTAACTCTATTTACTGACTAACGTTAAGTCCTAGGGGTCGTCTTGGGAAGGAGGAAGTATTCTGTCCGATGTGGGGTTAATTTACTCCCTCGTCGAACCATCAATCCTCCATCCGCAGGTATAGTTTAGACGACGTTAGGGCATAAAAATGGTATAACGGACCCTGTGTTTAAGGGAGACAGGCTAGGTACTTCCCCGCAACACAGGCGCTTGCCTACCCTAACGCGTCACCACTATGACCTCTCGTCGATCGTCACCGTCGACGTCTTGTCACGTCATGTCCTGGGTACAATTTATTGATACATCAATGTATATCTTCGCCTGGAAAATATTTTTCAACATATATTTTCACCTGGAAAACATTTTTACATCCTGCTAAGTGCATCGATGTGCGTAAACCATAAAGAATAAGTGTCTAGCGTTTTAATGTTGTTTTATGGTGTTGTATTTATACGGGGGGGGGACAATTGTGGTGGCACGGTGCAGTATCATTGCGCCTGGTTAATCGGATTTCCAGCTAATATCAGCTGCGTATAATTCCTTCTCACATGTTAGTAGGTAAGTGAGAGATTTGGAATGGTATTCCCATGTTATTGGGTATTTGTAGGTATGTTAAAAAGTTGTTAATTACTGGTAACGGGATGGTAAGAAAGGTTCAAGGAATCTTGGTCCTATGGGGATTTATGGAGACGTTAATGGGTAGGAACTCTCGACCGGTGTAGGTGAGGATTTTATTGTGTAGGATCTGGGTGTTCAGCGTTGGTTGTTAGTTACCGTGCTGAAGGATGTGGGTTAGCATTTATGCTTTTAATTAACATGCGGGGTGAAAACATTGGTGAAAAAAATGTATCATTGCATGCACTTGTGTTAGTGGGTTAAGCCTGGAACGCTAGCTGTTAGCTTTAAGGTTCCGAATGTTGATTAACATCCAACCATGAGCGATAAGGCATTGCATACACCCTGGTATTTGCATAATAACCATAGTGCCTCGCATGGGAAGGGGAAGAAGTGTAGATGTGTTATTTGTATAGTGTTTAATGTGTATTATGGGAGGGAAATGTGCTTTGTGGCCTGGACATACTATTGGTAATATATGGCATATATCGCCATAATAATATGTGACTGCTGTTTATGCTCGTATTATGTTTATTAGACTTATAAGCTATAAAGTCTATCTTTAAAAACTGGTCATCTATTATTATTATTATATAGTATAATTCCTTAACTAGAGTATTGTCTAGAGGTATTATCTAGGTATACTGTCTAGAGCTATTGCTTGTAGGTATTTTCTATAAACTCCGTCCAGATCTACTGTCTAGAGATACTGTTTATAAATTGTGTCTAGGTCTGTTGTCTAGATACATTATCTAGAGCTGTTGCCTATAGATATTATCTATTTATATTGTCTATAGATTTTGATTAGAGATAATATGTATAGGTATCCTAAACCAGGCTATATTGCAGCGCATTATATGTGTCGTAATTACCTTCTACGATGGGGTTGATCGCTGCAAAAAAAATAACATACTATCCACCCTATGAAAATGAGGGGGGTATATAAGTGTTTATTGCCATCTTATGAACTGGAATGATGGTATATATAAATGCCATCTATATGTTAAACAGGGCCATAAATATCCCTAAGTGTGGAGTTTTAATTATGGGTTTCAAAAGGGGTATAATGTATGGTGGTTATATGAACATGCTGTCACCTGAAACTACTCTGCCGGTCTGACTCTGAAAGATAATATTTTGAGTAATATCGCCGTACTCCAAAATAAAACAAATTAAAACCTCCTAATGGGAAAGTGGATTTATATACCTATTTGGTTACGGATACTTACTCATGTTGTTCTATATTGGCTGGTGTGTCTAGATAAGAGTGTATCTGAGGGCAAAAATGTATTAAAAGTCCGCTAGGATATAAAATGTGGTGTATTTAGTGTGACGCGGCGCTGTGTAAATATCCCCGAGAATATTGGTTTTTGGCCGTTAAATGTGTTATCCGGGTGTAAAGGATTGAGGGATGATAGGGGTGAATTAAAATAAAATCATCTGGTTACCCTATTGTGTGAAGTGTATTGTGACAATTAAATGTTTGTCACCTAGTGCCGTTTGAATCTGGCGCGCGATATGCGACTTGAATTCATTATGGCCGCTCGCTAGTTATCTGTCTCGTGGGAGGCGTGTTCGGAGATAACGTGTGTGTGTATGAGATATCACCTGTCGTCAGTGTGAGGCGTGACCTGTAGCCTTTGATTGGCTGTCCGGCTGGAGTAGGTCTTGTTTATCATGTCTTTACTGTGATTGGAGGCGAGCGACAGGAGTGGGTTGGAACCATGAAGGCTTTGGTATCGTTCCGTAAAGGAGCTGTCAAACGCACGTGTTACGTATTTAATGTATTGTTTACCAGCGTTTTGAACTGTACGGTTGGTGTGTTGTACAACTTGGGCAGAGGGCATTAGCTATTCGTCTGTATGCTGGGAATTTATGTATGTTCTCCTTTGGCTAAATCCTAATGGGATTATTTTGTCATTATATCGTACCGAAATGTGGCAAGCGCTATGTATATAAGTAATGTGTTTCTTATATAGTATACATACGGTGAGCTGGAGTGTACTTTACATGTTCGTAAGCATGTGTCACACCTATGGCTATAAAAATTCTCTGTAATACTGTGTAGAAAAGTGTTTCAGTGGTTTTCACCTTCTACTCCGGGAGAATATATGTAGTATTCTGGACTGTGTTTTGCATGTTTGGAAGCATATGTCGCATTCCTGTGGCTGTAGAAATTCTATGTAAGATTGTGTAGGAAAGTGTGTCAGTGGTTTGCACTTTCTACTCCGGGAAAATGAATAATAATGCAGGGCGCATTACTATGCTGGATGCCCATCTATATATAGGGTTTTTTGCGTTTTGTGTCCCCTTCCTGTGGGAAAGTTGAAAATGGTGTTTATAAAAAATGTTTATTTGACCTGTAATTAATTCCCAAATTTTACTAATGTGTATCGGGAATGTGTTTACGCGTTTGGCGATTCCCTGTAAGTGTAAAAATATTGGGTGTTATTCTGTAGGAAAAAAGGTTTCCGTGGTTTATCCCTGTCTACTCCGGGAAAATGAAAAATATGGTGGGGTGTAACAATATATGTATTCACAGTTAATATTGCATTCCGCATGGTAGATTGTCCGTGAAGGAGTATAACGGGCTACCTTCATCGGGCATTCTGCTGTATGGCAGTGAGAACTACGCATTGTATTCTCCTGACCAGATGTATTTGTATAAGGATAGTGTAGTCCTGTTCTGTATATTCTTGTTTGGGAAATCAAGTGTATATTTACTTGTTGTATATTAAAGAAAATCATCGGGCCTTTACTAATTATTATCTATAAAATTCGGCATGATTATGTTTATGATAGATACTCATTCCTTATCGTTATCCCAGGAGGGTAGGCAAACACCTGCTCTGGACTTAATTGCGCCTTAGGATAACGTAGAATAGATATGGACCATTTAACGTATTTATTGCCGAATATATTTACATCTATACGCTCATGGCTGATATCTATCCTGCAGTGTTTTGACCTAGGAAGGTAGGCACACACCTGCTTTTGACTTTTCGAACGCCTGAGGTCTACTGTAGGACATGTATGGGCCATGGCGTTATTGTGTTACTAATGGACATACATATATGTATGTGCCATGTCGTATCACGTTGCCTCAAAATGAAATTATGGAAATTACTAGGGCCAACTGATGATCGTACTGTTAATTGTTGATCTATTGTGTATATGTAAACTAGAGGGGATCTCTGCAAGGATTTGTGGTCCTTTATAAGCCTTGTGGCTTTTATGGAAATATTGAATTAATTTTTAAAATTATGACTATCATTTCGTCATTAAGTAGACAATTACGAACAGTTTGTACTTGGCGTTTGGATGATAGATGAGTTCATACGTTGACCGTTAGAGGAATGGCCCCAAGCGTTTAGCATTTAGCTAATCGTCCGGTCGGTCGTAGGCTAATATAATGTGATGATCATTATTTATAATTTTAATTCAAATGATTTTCCTACTACGTCGGCTAAATGAGAATATTTCGCTTTGTATGAAAAACTGTTCATTATGTCTGTCTTATATGACAGTATTTGGTGGTCAATTCCACTTTGATCTAGAAAGCAGAGATATCTAAAAGATCCCCTATGAGGGTAAAAAGATGTGGAACAGATTATGTGTGAGTGCCTGAAGCGCTGTGTATAACACGTGAGTCGCGGTCTACTACCGTCTCAGGTGTCGGTAGTATGCGTACGCACGCATCCGCCTTGTCTGCAGAGCATGACTCAGTGTGAGTGTGGAGACTGCCTTACCAAGGAGTCTGTGTGACGTAAATTAATATTTATGATTAAAAACACCTTGTGGATTACAGTGTACTGGATAATATGTATTGCACGTAAGTATTTGTCAACCTCTTTCCCCGTGTTGCCTACTTGTGTGTTCAGCGGATCTATATATGGTGTTCGCTGTGATACTCTAACAACCTGTGTTATTGTGTCACTTCCTATTGGTTGTGGTAGTAATAATTTACCTGTGTATTATCGCAATAGTGAGCGTAATGATATCAATGACTGCTATATTCTGTTATGAGTATTACTCTGCCTTGGCAGTGGAATTCGCTAACCTGTGTTATTGTGTGTCTACATTTATTCGTGTGTGAAATATCGTTCACCTGCACGAGTGTAGAAGTATTGCGTTTCATCCTAGAAATGCCGCCAACCTGTGTTCATTGTGTGTATGCACTGCGGCTAACCTGTGTTATTGTACTGTATGTACTTTCGCTATCACGGGAATAAGGGCGTTTGTTAGAGAAATCGTATCAATGTACTGTTATATAGTATATTAGGCCCTATGTACTATTTTGTTGGTCTATTCTGTGGCCATGTAGTGTATCGGTCTGTTATCCCTCCTGAATATGGGGTAACTGTTGGGATCCGTGCACTTTCTAAATTGTTCAATTAAAAAAATGTGTGTTAATCTCTTATAGGTGTTCATAATCCATAGAAGTGTTTTTTCCTATAGTGTTATGGGAAATATATGGAATCGCTAGTATTTATTATATCTATCGGGATATATGTATAAACCATTAAGTTCTATGTTAGGGTACTCGAACTGTGTTCTATTATTATATGTCTATAGGATAAGGGTCCGTTATTTTACCTTTCCATAAGATAGGTAATGAGATCTTTGATCGCTCGCCTAATTTTTGTGACTATGTCTGTATGTGAATCTAAATGCGAGTAGTTTTGTAAGAATGTGCGCCTTTATTAATTTATATTTATGTTAAGTGTCTAGGCATTTCCCTATAATGAAGGAATCCTGCTATGGTTTGCCATATGGCCTACCTATGGGTAAATGAACCCTTGCTTCGCACGGATATGTGTCAGTGTGGTATTTTACGTGACTTTGCGTAAATCACTGTTGCTATGGAGTGAGCGTGTATCGCTGACGCCGCGTTCCGTGTCCTGTTACTTCCGCCTGCTATGGCAGAGGCTTGACCTTGTTTGCTGTGCGCTGTAGACAACATGTGTAATATTCTGTCTACAATGTATTGTCTATGAAAACCTTTGTGCACATTACATAATATAAATGTATAATTATTATTCAAAATATTATGTCGGAATCTTCTGTATGAAATTTTAGAATTAAAAACGAGTTATGTTGTGGGATCAACTTGGGACTGGTGGTGACTCCTGTTTCTGAATGGGGTGACTAGGTGCCACATTCTACTTGGCGCTATTGCCAAGGCTTATATGGCGTATTTTAGCTATGGGGACCTATGGGGAGTGTAGGGCCTAAGTAGTATTAAATATGTATCTAGCCATGTTCTATTTGCAGCTAGTGTATGTTAACAAAATTCATTATTTTACCAAAACATAGTACACATGTAATATAACCTGGTATGCCTTATTATATCTCTTACAACTAAACATGCAACCTATAATTAATTCCCGTATCATGCAGTATTGGAAATTGCCGGTGAGTGCTAATTATTAGCATAGCTATTAAATGTCATAGCGCGTAGGGCGCTTGTTATATTTTATCTATCCCTGGGTTCAAATCATTTGGGGGAAAATATGCTATTTTACTTTCTATAAATGGTGGTGAAGTGCTCTTATTCCTTATGGCTGTGGGGACCGGGAAAATGTATATCTAGCCTATGTGGGACTGCTGCGAGTGGAACGTACCTCGACATCTCTTATCTTTTACCTACTCCTAAATGCTGTGTGGTAAAGAAAAATGGGCTATAAAAGCAAGTTATACTATTCGTAAGGCTATTACTTGGTCTTTTTAACTGATATTATAGGAAAGTGTATTTTAATTACGTAGAAATAATGTGCTCTTTATTTGGGAATTTTTATTGCTGAGCTATCTCAAATAATAGCTTCGTCTCCCTCGGATTGCCAAAGCGGCTTTCTCCCCTGGTATCCACTTAAGGGATGTGTTCCCCGTGCGAGGCGTTTGGAAAAGGGTAATCTTAGGTTTAATCATCCTACCCTCTATTTTGGGGAGTGTGATTGGAATTATGGGGTGAACTAGTATAGTTTTTCGGCGTATCTTAGGACCGTTGCTACCCGATATAGGTGCTAAGGTCCTAGGGCCTAATGGAAGCTTTGGGATTGAAATGCTATTACGTGGTACAGTGACTGTGTCTACCTTTGGCTCGTTTCCCATGTTAAGCTTGGGATGTGGCATGGCCACGGCCGTCTCCTTCCTAATAGGAGTGGGCATTATGGGAATAGATGTGTTAATTACTTTAGGTATGTTGTATCCAATGATAGCTTCCATTGGGTCATGGGGATGTGTGAGTAACTCTAATGTAATAAATTATGCCTGGAGCTGACGGAAACGCTGCCATTTCTTGGCGTATTGCCGGGTGACTACCCTGGCTTGCTCCGTTACAGTCGCTGTGGCAGTATTTACCTCGATGTATGATCAGGGGCTGTGTAACTGCTTGAATTTAATTATGTGTCCACAGAGGTGAAAATAAATACCGCTATTGGTTTTTATTGGACACGTTACTGTGTGTGGAAAAAAATTATTCATGATGCCCGCTATATTTCTTATTAGGAAGTAATATGGTACATCCGTATTAATTGAGCGCTCAGCCGCCGATATTTGGCAATGAGCCGTGCGAAGTGGTTCTCCAGCCTCGCATATTGCGCCTTAATATTTTGCAAGTGTTCTGTATAACTGAGGTGCCCATAGATCCTGTCCATTTTGGCATGGATCCTCAGTGTTTTTGTATGCTTCTCCTGTAACACCCTGTGGATTGTGTGTAGATTCTTATGTGCCCGGGTGAGGAGTGTTTTACGCCTATGTGTGGGGGCGCGGATGTATCTAATTTGTGCCGCACTTACCCTTGCCTGCATCGCTTGGATGCGGAATTGTACCTTGAACATTCGGCTTTGCCGGCTTCGCACAAGAAAAAAGAATAACTCGGAAGTTCTCCGCCTATTGGTAGGGTGTACCCTCTCTTGTAAAGTATTCGTTTCGGCATAAGGTGCCATGGTTTGAAAATGTGGGTGATAAATGAAATATTGGTATTAAATTACTATCTAAGGTATTGGGGATCGATCTATGTGGGCAATTAATTAATATGGCCCTATATGAATTATCTATTGTGTGGGCGTAGCAAATGTGGGGTCTCAAGGGACTAATTACTTGATAGGGGTGGCGTTGCTAAAAGTAGCTCAATTAGGGCGGTTCTGGGTGGGTTTATAAATTTAACTGGACCCTGATCTCAAAAATGTTTCCCAATTTTGGGTGGCGTTTGCTTGGCTAGCACGAGGTCTAGGGATCTTTGCCGCGGAAGTTCGTTGTCTGAACTCCCTTAGACGTTGCTTTAAAACAACGTCGCGGTACCCCTTGCCTCCACCAATTTGTAAGGTACCTGTGAGGGATGCCTGTACAAATAATAAATCTAGGGGATGAAATTAGTCTAAAATGGGGGTTGAGCTTGGCGAAAACTGTAAGAGGTAAGGAGTGTTTTATGAATTGAGATCGATCGTGCGATCAGCCAGGATAATTCCCCAATGTACTGTTTGACGGGGTAGTTCTAGGTAAAGGGTTAGTTTGCAAGAGCTATTAAGTTATAAACCAAAGCGCGACGACTGCGCCACGCGGTCTGCAGTGAGCCGTAAGCACGCGAGTAAGTGGAGAGTTCGCTGTGGTCAGCGCGGAGCAAGGACGCTCAGCTGAATACAAGCAGCGATTAAGCAAGTACGCAATAAGGCTATTTCTAAGTCCTACCTAAAGTGGAATCTATTAGGGTAGGAACTTACTAACTAAATAAATAAAAGAGTGAGACCAGTGGCTTCTATTATTTAGGAGTTTAATGTGTATCTCTATCTGGAGATACACTGATAGAGCTAGCAGTTCAAAATAATAATTAATAAGAAATAAATACAGTCCAAGCACAGGGGGAGGGGAGTGTGTAGTGTAGTGGTTATTGTGTAGATCGCTAAGACACTTACCCGGCCTGTAGACAGCAGAGGTTCAACACGTCGGTGCACTGAGTGAGGACTGAATGATTGATGATCCCGGCACTTGAACTCTGGGATTCTTATAGCTTTGGTGTGCTCGCTCGGCGGAATCCTTACATTCCTACCGAGTCGTGCACCTCTTCCAGGTCATTGCCTGTGGTACGAGGCTACCCGATTTCCTGTATGTGCTAATTGTTCTTCATGTAATTTGTAGGTGGTATTTTATAAGGATTTTAGATCAGAAGTTTGTAGTTTTGGGGTTTTATAGATTTTCCTTAGGGGATGGGGGTAGCGTACCCTAGGGGTACAACAATATGACCTTTCAAATGTTTACTGAATTGTGTGCCAAGTGCTGGAACACTCAACGTCATGCCTGTTTAGTGATTGACAAACAAAGTGAACTCAACCAAGGACGGTATCGCTTAGGGTTTGATCATTTTATTGTTATTTAAGGCCCTGTCTAATTCCCCGTCAAGTCATTTGTCAAGACACCATGGCGTTAACAGAGAGTCAATTGAAAAAGCATATTATTAGAGCAAAAAATACTATTCACCATAAGTTTCGTCAATTGAAACAATCACGTGCAAATCATGCTTTGTTTATTCAACAACATTTAGCACCTCCACTAAAAGCCATGTTGAAACCCTCTTTCAAGCCATCTGAAACGCTACCCACCGTTTCACAAGCCACTCAGACGCTGCAGAGGACCCTGAGGAAGAGGAAGAGGAACAGGAACAGGAAGATTTGACTAGTGTTAGCGAAGTTGAGGATGAGGAGGAACAAGTGTTTACGCCTCAAAAAAAAAGTCCTCACCTCTTGCAGAGTTTTTGAGAAAAAAGAAATCCTTGGCCATGGTCGAAACACCTTGCCCTTCCAGAGCGTCTCCGTTTTCACAACTCTTGGCCACCCCTCAACATAAAGCCCAACTGAAAACCATTTTAATAAAATATTATGGATCAACATTGGAACCCTATTTCACCGATCTATTTATTGGAAACACTGATACCACGTATGGTGTTCGCTATGAGAATGATAGTTTTAAAATTGGCGATTCATCCATTAAATATTCTCGTACTAAAGCTGTCATTAAAACATTAACTATAATTTAACTCCAGGACTGTTAAAGCTGCTCTTTTCTCGGACACCCTCTTCCCATGATTATACGTCAGAGGATCTTGACAAATATAAATCAATTTTATTGGATACCCATGCCCACAAAAGACAGTATGATCCCGCTCAACAAGTGAATGCCAATATATCTCAAAAATATAAAACCATCATTGCAAAAATGTTTCCCACCAGTCAAAGTACTCGTCGTAAAGCATCCGCTTCGGGAGTGACATTTAAACCATTAAAACCCCTTGTGGATGTTACCTACTGGCACAATCCCAAAAAGCTCGTCCACTGGTTACAGTTGTTGCATGCTTCACGTCAAGCTTGCCATACCAGTCACGATTGGGAAATTCAAGAAATTGAACAAGAACTTCGAAATGCCATAATTATTGTTTAAGCCCTCACCCATTAAAATGGGTATTGCTCACGAGTTGCATCGCCCAGCTAGGCGTCACTATCCACGACTCAAGGTGATTTCACGAGGTGTGGGTGAACTTTGGCAGGCTGACTTGGTTGAAATGATACCCTATGCTGGTGTTAACGATGGTGTACGCTATATGTTGACCGTCGTTGATGTCTATTCCAAAATGGCCTTTGTTGAACCTGTGTGTCGCAAGTCTGGTCCACTAGTTACCAAGGCCTTTCAACATATTATTCAACACTCCAAACGTCAACCTCAGCTGCTTCAAACCGACCAGGGAAAATAATTTTTCAACAAGGATTTCTCCAGTTTTCTCAAATCTAAGGATATTCACCATTACACCACATACAGCAATCTCAAAGCCAGTGTGGTCGAGCGGTTCAACCGAACATTGAAAACCCATATGTGGAAAGCGTTTACCGCTCAGGGCAGTTATCGCTGGTTGGACATGTTACCAGAGCTAGTATCACGTTACAATGACACCAAACATAGAACGATTGGGACCAAGCCACGCCTCGTGACCGAAAATATTCAGCGATTGGATAAACTGTTTAACCCTATAAAAACAGCCGATCCTAAACGTCACCGACTGAAAATTGGGGATTTTGTTCGTGTGAGCAAATTTAAGTCTGCCTTCAATAAGGGCTACACGCCTCAGTGGGGGACTGAACTATTTCGAATTCGTCAAGTCAACTTGGACAGTCCAGTCACCTATTTACTCGAGGACCTCAACCATCAACCCATAAAAGGTAGATTTTATCTCCATGAGCTTCAGAAAACAGCATTTCCAAAGCATTATCTTGTGGAAAAAGTGTTGAAACAAAAAGGAAATAAACTATATGTAAAATGGTTGGGATTTAACTCTACGTTTAATTCTTGGATCCATAAATTACATGTTGTATGAACCTGTGTACTTATTATTTATTCACACATGTTGTACACTACCTATAGCTCTGTGTGTACAGTCCTCAGCTCCACTTATTTCTTTCTCTTTCCACCTGTGTTCTCTCATACATTACCCCTCCCCCATCTCCCCCCCCCCCCTTCACCTCGCACCACTGCTGTTCGCAGCTCTTGCCTATCTATTGATTGTGACATCATTCCCACAAGTTGCATCATACTTTTTACTGATTCCCACGCTTTGAACATTCTGTTATCGGACACGTGGACAGATAACGTCCAAGGTGAACACGTGTGTTGGATCATATTACACGTCAACTTACATTTTGACACGTACGAAGCAAACAGGATGTGACTTGTTAACAGTTATAACGAGTGGTCCATAGCAAAGAGGACGTCAGCCCGAGTCCTTGGACCCCTCGTACACGCCTCTAGCATGATTGGTTCGCGAGATATAGCAAAAAGTTCAAAATCACGGTTTTACCCCACAAAATTCTGTTTCCCTCATTCTCAAAAACTTTAACCTATTACCAAAATAAAGAGGGGTTCGAGACAAGCCATTTGACACGTAATAGGACCAAATCCGACCATGCATTCGTAAGATATCGGAAAAAGTCTAAAATCATGGTTTTACCCCCAAAAAGCCTGTTTCCCTCATTCTCAAAACTTTAACCTATTAATAACATATAGGGCTTCGAGACAGGCGATTTGACACGTGACACGTCCTAATCCGACCTTGCGTTCGAGAGATATCGGCAAACTTCGTAGGAAAGTAGGCGACTATCTGGTTCTCTCCTCACCACCAAAACCCGTTCTTATCAATCATTTTTTTCAAAGAGCTCGCCCTCTTACAAAAATCCCAAGTGCGCATGCGTAAAAAACAAAAACAAAAGTGTTGATCCATAGCGGCATCCAACAAAGCGCATGCGCTATATGAGCAACAAGGTTTTAGTTCATTTTAGCAGCGCACCTTATACATGTCGCATTTGAAAAGAGACTTTCACTAAAAATTACAATTTCACCCCCTAGTAGGGGTAGGTTTTATTTAGGGGTTGAAATGAGTGGTCCATAGCAAAGCCCCCGTCAGCCCGAGTCCAACGACACCTCATTCGTGAATCTCCGACCACGGGTTCGGGAGTTATCGGCTCGCATTGTGAGTAGTGGTAGTGAGGGGGGGGGGGGGGGGCAGAAACCGCCTTACTCCACTACTGCCGGCTTTTCATGAAGTGTCTAGGATTTTCATGAAATGACGGATTTCACTATCTGACTACGACAGATACATGCTGCCACGGACTTATTTTGCAGAACGTTTTTTGCTGAAGAATAGTATTGATATAGCGTGATATATTTTAATAGTTTAGGCAGCGCTGCGTGATATCCTGTGTAAGTTTACAAATTTGCGACTTAGCTAGCGAGCGAGCCTTTCTCAGAATTCGAGGAGATGTGTTGCCACTGTTAAGTGATTTAAGTTAGAATTAGTTAAATAGTATTACTAATTGTTAGATAAAACACTCTTTATAACCCATTAAGCTGATAAGGAAACCAAATAGGATATAGATCGTAGCACATCGGGATCTAAAGATAGCGTTTACCCCGTAAACTGCTATCGTGCGAATCCGGGTCGGATATTATACACAATCAATGGGGGAAATGTATTTTCAGTTCCTGAATACTTCACAGTTATTACAAGAAAGTCTGAAGCTTCACCAATTGTGTTTTATTCTGGGAAGAAGAAAGTAAGCCCTGTCTCTGAGAGCACGGATATGAATTCCGCTGAGCACTGATTGAATACAGAAGTAAACATATGAGAGGCTTGCCCACGCATCAAGGAATCGGAAAGGAAATCTCCTGAATGAGAAACGTTGCGTGGCAACGGAAGTCACAAAGGAGATTGATAATGCTTTGAAAAGAGAATTCCCAATGTGAACAGGAATTGCTTACAAGCCTATCTCAAAGAAATGTAAAGCGTGTTGTGACTTTTGTGTACAATTTGAGTGGAAAAGAAGCGATAACATGTGATTCTGGCACAGGTTATCAGACAAATTCTACACACACCCAAGTACAAGGGGCTACAAGGCCACGATGCCGCAAAGTCCCTAAAGAATCAACAACAAAAACAACAATAACAATAGACTATCGCGGATCAAGGACAACGAATTTTAATCGCTGTAGTCGAGCAGGTTATCAGACAAATTCCACACTCACCCAAGTACACGGGGTTACATGACCATGATGTCGCAAAGCCCCTAAATCAATCAACAACAACTCAACAAATGAAGAGGTATTAAGAGGAGTGGGAGAGGAGAGATGTTTCTGGCGAGTATTAATGAAGAGAAAAGTTAAGTTGGTAGGACACGTACAAAGACAGCAATAGCGAACTTAGTAGTGGAAGGAAGGGTCGAGGACAAGAACTGTAGGTGTAAACCAAGGTTAGAATAATTATGTTAAACAGATTGTCTCGGATGTAAGGTGTGGTAGCTATGTAGAGATAAAACGATTAGCTCAGGACAGGGAGGCAAGGATGGCTGCTTCAAACTAGTCAAAAGGCTGAAGACTCATACACACAAGTGGCGATTTCTCCATGTAGGACGTGAGGATCATCCTACAGTCAGCTCTCAGCTCTACTGTTAAAAAAAAAAAAAAAATGTTTTGTGAAATAGTCTTTGGGGCTACCTTGCGCGCTCTCTCGATAAGCTCTGCCTCGCTGTCACTGTCAGTACTTGTAACTAGTGTCGACCAAAATATTATGTGTACTCGAGTTTGAAGGTTGTTTGTGAAGTAACCAATAGAACTACACAAAATCCAATAACATCATCATTTTCATCGTTCTATTTTACGTTAGTTCATGTAGGTTTGGAATTTTTAATTTATATTTTAATATTTTTTATCGCAGTTGGATTACAAAAAGTGCCCGTTTTTAAGCGTGTTTCAACCATGTGTCACATTTAAGAATTATTATCTCACAAACCCGTCATCAGATCGAATCCAAATTTTAACACAATATACATTGGAATGTTGTATAACTGGTTTATTAATTTCAAAATTTTGTGCGTTCAAGAACGAAAGTTGTTATCATTTTTGTAAGGTAACTTTTTCTCGGCTCGGGGTCGTTGGAAAATGTAGTTCTTGGTTGCGTTGTAATCCTTATATATCAAAAAGTTATGCTGTATGACTGTGAAATACGTAAATTAATTCACTTACTTTATATCGGTTTGTATTTGTACGGGGAATTAAGACATGGCTCATCAGCTAGCCGCCCCGGGAAATGCTGTACAGCGTTGCTGATATGGAGCCCATCACTTCCGAGCGAGGCACGCCATGACGCGTGATGGAGCCAATCTTGGCAACGCTGTACAGCTTTCACCGCAGCGGCTAACTGGTTAACCATGTCTTAATTCCACGTACAAATACAAACTGATATAAAATAAGTGAACCAATTTACGTATTTCACAGTCATACAGCATAACTTTTTGATGTCCTACCATTACAACGCAACCAAGAACTACATTTTCCAACGACCCCGAGCCGAGAAAAAGTTACCTTACAAAAATGATAACAACTTTCGTTCTTTAACGCACAAAATTTTGAAATTATTAAACCAGTTATACATCATTCCAATGTATATTGTGTTAAAGTTTGAATTCGATCAGATGACGGGTTTGTGAGATAATAATTCTTAAATGTGACGTATGGTTGAAACACGCTTAAAAACGGGCACTTTTTGGGTTTCATCTGCGATACAAATATTAAAATATAAATTAAAAATTCCAAACCTACATGAACTAACGTAAATTAGAACGACGAAAATGATGATGTTATTTGATTTTATGTAGGTCTATTGGTTACTTCACAAACAACCTTCAAACTCGAGTGCACATAATACTTTGGTCGACAGTAGTTCTACATTTCACCCGTAGTGGAAAGCTGAGGAAGGAAGCTTTGCATCCTCAAAGCATGTGTTTACAGCTTTAGAAATGTATGGGTAGCCCTTGAGGGGGAAGGGGCAGGTTTGGTCTGTTTAATGGCGCTCTCAGGACGTCTACTGAGATCCTCAAGTCTCGCTATTGGTTCATTTTAAACCAGCACTGCGGGCTTATTGGTTACGATTTCGCGCGGATAAATGGATAGTCTGTTTTCGGCGTGTGCACATCTTTGGAGTGGTACCAATTGTATTGTATTGTGTAATGTGTTCGTAATAGTGTAGTACGACTGAATACAGTAATTAATATTAGACCGAGTCTAATTTCTCAATTTAGCCCAGCTATAATCTTAGGTTAATAAGTAGCCTATCTTATTACGTCCTACACATTATCAAAATCAGGAGTCGCCACTGATACACGCTCAACTCTAGTATGGTAGCAATTATGTATTAGCTTTATGAACCAACTATAATTATAATCGACCACCAGTTAAATAAAAAAGGAAGGAAGCTTGTAGTTTAACGTGGCCGTTAATCTTGAGATCATGAGCCACGGGACCTCCTTTTTACGTGGAATCCGAACCACAGGACATGGCATTTCACATGGAAAATCTCACATGCATTGACCGAGAATCGAACCCGGACCGCCTTGGTGAGAGGCATACAGCTAGACCGCTGAGCCACCACGCCCCCCACCAGTTAAATAGAAAAGGTCATTAACTAAATAGTGTTGACAGCATCCATATGTGAAGTTAATAAATCACAGTGTTGACCGTGTATTAAATGTATTTGAGTTGCATGTAACGCATAGTCAACAGCAGACAACTAGGGCGCCGAACCGCGATCCTAGTGGCGTTAAGTGGAACTAGCAGTTTGGCGCACCAAGTCTGAGCCACAGATTACCTACTACTACAGATAGCCGACAGCCATGCTAATTCTTGGCACCTGAGACTTCAGCGCTGTCTGGTGTATGACCGCGGTACTAGTTGAGCACGGCCGTGCGGGTAGCCTACCCCACCCCTTCCCCTCGTTCCGCTAAATATTCTCGTCCTAACTGCTCTGCCCACTTCAATGTTCCGAAAATCACAATCTTCCCAATACTTATAGCACACGTTTTTAAGTGTGGAGATAATAATATGATCTACACGAGATAAATCACATTCAAAATAGCAATAACAGGTTTTTTTTAATAATACCAAAGTGGGAAATTGTGAATTCCGGAACTCTGAAATGAGGACATGACCTCATCAATAATTTACATGTTTACATTTCTTTCAGTTGCAATTGGAGCATATTTCATTGACAAGAATTAGGCTACTATAAGGTCTGCAGCATATTATTACTCAATTTAAAAAAAAATGGTCCCTTCCAATTAACCACTGTAGGCCCAATTATAACCGATTAGTTCCGAGATTAAACTAGAAAGTAAAAGTACTGGGAAGGGAGAATATTCATATCTTAAAATGCTTGATGCTGTTCGCAATAACAGGAAAATTTTAAGAGAGAATACTAAGGAAATAGGTGGTGTAACCTGATCCTCATCACACTAAAATTGTTAGTGTTATTAATGCCAAATTCATTAGTTTCAGAAAAATAATTGGATATCACAAAATGTATATACAGTAGTTCATTTGATATTCCCTTTAAAATATATCCAGTCCACCAATTTTGAAGGGTGAAATACAGTAAGTACATGTACATAAACAAATTTCATGGCACACTAATACAGTAAATTCTATGACATGCTGTGAAGGGGAAAGGAGAAATAGGACTTTCAATGAAAAACAAGAAACACACTTAATACTGCTAGAAATCATCGTTTTATTTAAAAAGTTTGTCAACGAAGAAAAAATAACAGAGAGAGACAAAATCAAACTTAGCAAAAATACAGTAATCAAATCTGGTCCTTTTAAAAGTATGTGTTGAGGCATGTTCTTCTTTCTTGCCAAGGTATAACGGTAGGCTACAGCACATGATAATGGACCTATTACCTCCTTGACGCCATGGCTGACACCGATGAACCGCAAATTCCTACAACACATGCAAGTTTGTATGTTGAAACAGTTAACTTAATAACTAATAAATGTGTAATGCTTGAAATGGAGAACTTGAATTTGCTGTTATGTGTATGTTTGCACCTACTATAACTATATTTTAAAATAATCTCTTATTGTAGAATCATTGTGTTTTTGATATTAATTTTAGGGCTTTTGATAACATATTCATTTAGCCCCATATATTTGGAAGTGTATAGGATTTATATGATAATCTCTGTTATTGTGGTATCTGTAGTAATGTGTAGGCTATACTTTCTGTAATTCAGATGAGGACTGGAAAGGTGGCAGCCATAGTTAGGGACATTTATTTTTAAGAATTTTTAATAATATGTACTAAAATGAAATTGAAATACCAACAGGAACAGTTACAAATTCCCTGTCCACTCAGCCAAGATATTCTGCAGATCTCTCCTGTGGGCCTCAACATTATTTTATTTTATTCCTTTCCTGATGGAAATCCGGTAGTACCTTATTTCAACTCCTGGGGCACCTCCCCAAGCCTGTCCCTTATAAAGCTACACACACTACTACAGTCATCACATAATCGGAGCAATTCTACCCACACCCAACTGCATGGGGCTGATGACCAAGATGTCCCAAGCCCATAAAATGAATTAACAGCAGACAAAATCAAGTCATTATGTTATTTTGTGTTGTGTTGGATTCTGACACATGTATGCGTTTGACAGAGTGCCATTTAAGCTCATGAATAGGAATGAATGAATACGACTACCCTACTTGTTTACGGATTTACAGGAGGCAGTCAAGATAGGAATTACCTAGAAATTTATATTCTGTATGTGTGGGAACCCATGATAAACCACTTGCTGGGTGGCTAAGCGGAGAATCAAACCCAACATTTCCCGGTTTACCTCACTAGGCTGTGTGTACCCTGTTCTTACCCTCAGACTAGAATTAGATTTCTTGACATTCAGCAATCAAACATGGACCCCAGAAGTGTCAACCAAGAACTATACCACCTGGTTGGTCTCATTTATTTTTAAGAATAATATGCACTAAAAAGAAATTGAAATTGATCCAAGTTATTTATTTTTACTGTGCTTCGAATGGAGGTTGTGGCGTTGAGTATAGTGTAGCCATTATATCCAATGTTGCAATGAGTAAATGTTCCCCGATATTGGTATAGGACACATTACCTGTATGTACTCTGAATAAGTGAAGCAATAGAGCAATACTTAATTAAATTACTAGAACTGAAAGTACCGGTAACAATTCCATAGCCAAAATTGTGACGTGCCTTTTATTTCTTAGTTGTTTTGCAGAAAATACCGTACTAAGAGTGTAGAGTTGAAATACAACTTGAACAAGAACACGACAGCCTAGAATAAATACACACGAGACACGACAATAGAGCACTTTAGAACAGTAACGAGAGCGAACTTTCAGTGGAGATGTTGGCAACCATGTGAATACAAACAATTTATGACCAGAACGTAAAACTATGCCAGCGCTCAGAGCATGTTAAAACAATTGGGATCAGTTCAGTCGTTTGCAAACGACTTGTTTATGTTACGGTGAGTAGTCGTTGAATTCATTCGACTGTTTTCTAAAAGCAGTCAAACAAGTCGATGGTTTTAACTTTTGTCAGTCGACTGCTGATGCCCATCTCAACAAACCAATTGACAACCAGAATCAATTTGAGCGTACACACCCTCCGACTTGCTAAAATGCTATTAATATTGGATCCCAATATAAAATATTTTCTGATTAAATTTTCCTGGAAAATCTATTCTATGTTTGCATCGATCATTACCATCACGCTATGGGGAGAATTTCATAATAATTTTCTTGTAATTCATTTATCACGCGGTAGAATAAATGAATGAAATTCAATCATAAAATAAATAGAACTCTAAGCCATAATTGGTAAGCCCATGTTCAAGTTGTGTAATAATTCAAGAATGCACCCAATTCTCATTAAAAGTGTATAGACTGTGTTAAGGAGTTCCAATGAAATGACATACCTATATATTTGGACAACTGGACGTAGGCTATTTCATTGAAAGAATCTACGAACAAGAAACTGTATAAAACTATAGGCACCTACAGCCGTCAAGCTGTCCTCACAGTACCCGCTGGAGATTTACATCACCACTCTATCTGTACGGTACCTCGAGATAAGCCTAAGTGCGCCAACTGTGAGGAAACACATAAACTCTTCCATCCCTGCCCTCATGTCTTTGCCACTAACCCCCCCTCCCACACAGCACGCCACTGCTCTGACACAGTTGTTAGGCCTGCTACAACAACTCTCAGCCATAACCCTGTAAACTACAGCTAAACCAAACCCAGAACCCCCTAATACACTTCATTTGCAGAGCAATAAAATCCATAAAACAACTCCGCAACGAGCTTCACAAAACCTAAATTATAAACGAAAAGACTACTCCACAAACACCAAAATCAGTAAACCTCCCTCATTTCAGCCACACTACACCTTAAACAGACATAGAAAGCATAGTCATGACCCCTTCATGGAGTAGGCTATTGTCTAAACACGATCATGTCTCCTTCAACTTTACTGAAGACTTCATTAAATCCTATTAAAAATTCATAAACACATTCCACAAATCTTAAAATCAGTATACATCCCTCATTTCAGTTACTCTATTCAATAAACAAACATAGAAGGCGTAGCCATGACCCCTTCATGGAGTAGGCTATTGTCTAAATCTGACCACGCATACTACAACCTTACTCTAATTCAAAATTACAGCCAAATGATCCATCTGACTGGGAGGCTTGCCTGGGATGATGGGCCAGAAAACCGGTATCTGGAGTTCAAGCATAACCTAAATATTGAATGCTTAACATTTCCAATAACTTGGACAACTGGATTTAGGCTATTTCATTGAAAGAATCAACGAACTGTATAAAACTATAGGCACCTACAGGTATACCGTACTTAACTTATTAATTAAAGCTCTACAATAAACATACAGCACAATGAATTGTAGCATGAAGTTATCCTGAAGAAGTCGTTTGATTAGAACGACTACTTAAATTCGAATGATTCCATTCGCTTGGAATTAGTCGTTTGCCAACGACTTGTTTCATTCCAATGATTTCCAACGATTGCTTTGGGATCAGTCGTTTACAACGACTACTTCAATTCGAATGATTCCATTCGCTTGGAATTAGTCGTTTGCCAACGACTTGTTTCATTCCAATGATTTCCAACGATTGCTTTGGGATCAGTCGTTTACAACGACTACTTCAATTCGAATGATTCCATTCGCTTGGAATTAGTCGTTTGCCAACGACTTGTTTCATTCCAATGATTTCCAACGATTGTTTTGAGATCAGTCGTTTGCAAACGACTTGTTTATGATACGGTGAGTAGTCGTTGAATTCATTCGACTGTTTTTTAAAAGCAGTTGTTTTAACTATCGACTAATACGACTGTTTTCAGTCGACTGCTGCCCATCTCTACACACAACTAATTTTCTACACCAGCCGCTACTGAGCACGAGCTGTGACTGGCTTAGACATTAGCATCCTACGTGTTGAAAAATATTGTAAGTAACGTGTAAGAATAAAATACTACCTATAGGTATGTCAACCATTACATTGGCATATAATAAATGAATTATATTTATCTTGTATCTATCTATCCCACGATATAACATAATACAAGGTGAAGAGTCCTTTAAAACAAATTGTTTACTGTGATACTGGAAGAAACAATACAACACAGTGGTAATAGTTCTAGCCTGCACCTATTTGTTAATAAAATTTCATGTGATTTCACTCAGATCTCTGTTGTAGTGGCTTATTATATGTGCACCTTGTAACTTAATAGTACATTATGCAACGAGCCTATAATGACAATAATTAAGACACAAGTTTTATAATTTCCATACGAGTGTCTTAATTACAATTATAGACGAGTTGCATACGACTGTTTATGTTCGACGATAATTATAACTATTTTATGTTCGAACATAAATATTCATAAATATCTGTCGAGATTTCACCAGTTTTATATACTGAACAGAGCGCATGGGATGCAGAGAATACCTTGTATTTGACCATGGCCTCCTGGAATACCTCACTATGACACTCGCCACGCAGTGAAATTTAAAATAGGGGGCCATGGAAGTGAGCGCAGGTACGATGCTATCCTCACCTAATTGGTCACACAACTGTTTCTTGAGCTCTGATTGGTGGGAGAAACTGTATCATAATGAAAACTTGTACTATAATGAGCCTCATTATACAGTTTTCTGACATAATATTTACATTTCGCCAGTGTCGAACATAAACATATTAACCAATCTTCTTTACACTGTTTTATGAGTTAACACCACATCAAAACTGATGAGGATTTATTTTAGTTGGACACAGAAGCTTATTTATTAATGTAATAGACATCTATGATTGATGAAGATTGCCTCTCTCACCTTTCAGAAAATAACTAAAATTTTAATTCTGCGATTAATGTAACTAATCCACGTGTGTTTCTATTACACAACAATTAAGGGTAACTCCAGCATATCTTCTAGATTTTTGATGTGTCTGGTGAGTGGTTTTGTTACTGCTTCTGCAGGTATCATCCTTCTGAAAGATGTCTCATCGTTTCTAATTCTATTCTTAATCCTCTGCCAGAGGAGAAATAGTTTTGCAATGCATGAATACAGTGCTGTAGCTGCTGAATTTTCTAAAACTAATTATGGAATGATGGGAAGAAAAATAAACATAGCCTATTCTAAAATAACATACGCATAAAATGAAACCATTCTGATGAACTTAATATGCTTCAAATTCAGAGTACAAATGCGTTCACCATTTGGTGCTTCGTTCATTTGTATATTTGGACCAAAATGTAGACCTCTGAAATAAATTTTAATGTTGGACTTTGCTCCACAGAACAAGAGCACACAGCCACCCATAGGACCAGTGTGTGTTAAGATTTTAGAACCTGTAATTACAGTTCTACATCAGTAATGGCATTACTACACATTCGACCAACTGAATACTTGCCACTGCACAAGTAACTAACATGTGCAAGAACTGATCTCCTCAAGAACTTGAGTACACATATGCAATAGGCTCATGATAGTCAACCCCTGGCACTATCCAGCCCATGACGGGCTAAGGCCGACCAAGCGACCGCTGCCCAGCCATTTGGCCTGCAGATATTGGGGTGACGCGTGATCAGCGCGTCGGGTCCCCTCGGCCGTTAATCTTGGTATTCGTGATCGGGGCGCTGTCTCACTGTCAGACAGCTACTCAATTGTCCTCACGAGGCTGAGTGCACCCCGTTCCAACCCTCACGTCAGTTTTAAAATCCCTGACGGAGCCGGGGATCGAACCCGGGGCCTCCGGGTGAGAGGCAGGCGCGCTACCCCAACACCACGGGGCCGGCATAGGCTCATGATACTGTATGTATCTCTGCAAGATGTATCAAGTTGAAAACATTACGGTAACATAGACTCTTACCTGGTCATTTCTCAGGAGAGTAGGCCAAATTGCCACATTCATCTGCTATTTCGAGAACAGCAATTTACGATTTGTTTGTTCACAGAATTTGGTAGGCCTACCTGTGGAATAAATAATAGTGAAAGTTAATTAATATGTCAAGTAGAATATCACCTGTACACTGCGTCTAATATCAATTCAAAACTAGGCTACCGGTACGATATATTTTTCACAGGCACTACAGAAACAAGTTTTCACTTAAACTCTTAAAATAAGCGTACTTACTTGGCGTAGCAGAAGAAGAACTGTTCACTTCTCATTACCAAGAAGACGATTTGATGAAAGAAAGATGAGAAAGAACACAACATTAGCTTATTATAAAATATTAATATACGGCCAATATTGTTTACACCAAACACGACATAAACAGAGCGTCCATGTTGGTTAATGCCGCCAACCCAGTAGAAATAATGTTTATTTAATGATAAGTGACGTAATTATCGTCGGTGAGCAAGATAATTGCAAGGAAATGTCAATTAGGAATTATGTGTATATTTATTGACTAAATATAGGGATATATTTGCAATTCAATTAAACCGTGTATCATGCATATGTTGGCAAGACGATATACAGCGCTTAATCCGCTCCTTACGTCTGGCCGCGCTACTACACCGATGGTACCAAATAATCCCTATCTGGTTGACACCCCCTGGTCTGAGCTCTATTTCTAGGCCTAGAGTATAACGTAGGCCACGGTGTTGACATACTTGAACAATAAACAACAACACAACCTTTATAGAACTGCCCTAGACCAATTGAGCAATAATATCTGCAAGCATGAAAGACACTTTTCACCTTTTGTTGCTTATTGTAAATCTATGTGTTAACATATCAACCTAGCTTATCCTAGACGAACAGGATCTGATGATGATCGCGCGTCGATCTGAACATGGCATCCAATTAATAAACCCCCCCCCCCCTTATGAGTGTGGTTGGTTGGTTCCTCAGTTTAGGGGCTGCGACAACGCGGTCATGTAGCCCCGTGTACTTTGGGTATGTATAGAATCTGTCTGATAACCGGTGTTAATTGTGATGGCTGTATTAGTGTGTGTTATCTGTAATTCAGGTAAGAACTGCAGATGATCAATTTCAAGTAGTTCCTACTTTTGCTACCAAATGCTACCGTCAACGACAACTAGTTGTGAACTTGGTTACCAGATGCCACTGCAGTCAGCTCCTGGAGAGGAACGTTGGAACTTAAGAGCGTTAATCAAATCTAACCTTCAAATTTAGCTTCACACAATTGTAGTTAGTGGAAGGTCCTTTTACATGGCATAAATCTGTAACATGGGCCCGCCGGCTTTACTTCCCCTCCGAAGGAAGGCATACTGAGGGATTTTAACGCTCTTAAAAATCCGTTGGCTGTGGCCGGGTTTGAACGCGCGACCTTGGGCTTAGAAGCTCAGCATCCTTATGTGTGTGTTAATTAAGTGTTTAGGCTGGTTAAATTTGTGTATTCCCGCTTAATATAAATGGACATAATTGTATTTATCGACTGAAAATTATTCTGATATTAAAGATTGGTAGACAGAAGGGTGAAATTTCATTGACAACTCTCAACGATGAACAACAGTAGGTTGACCAATGCACTTACATTGCCAAGTTGAAGTTCACCACACATTGGGTTGATGAAACAAGAAAGGATCTCCAAGAAGTTAGAATTAATCCAGAAGATATATAATATACACAACCGGGTTTCGAGAGAAGGTTGATAATTTCCAAGGGTTTCGAGAAAAACATAGCTCAAAAACCAAGGTCATCTGGTCTGAAGACAGAAAGAGAAGAAGAGGAAGAAATTCTGGGAGGAGAAAAAGAGATTGGCATGTCGGTTGATTGTTGACTGCGGTCCACAGTAGGCAGAAGAAAGAGATTGGTAGACAACACTAACAAATGACTTCTATTAATGCTTCAATACTTGCACTTGTTGCCATGGTAACTGTCCACGCTAATCCCAGGTAGATCCCCAGCCCAAAAACAGAACCATGTTAAAATGAAAAAGTTTAAAATCCTCAACTTTCCACGAAAACAAATGTATACACGCTAAACTAAGCTTTAAAATTACACGTAGCCTATTTCATGGAAATATTAGAATCCATAATAACTTACTGGTTCTATAAAGACTGTGACAGCAGACTCTCACAGTTCGCTACTTCGGGCCGATATCTAATTATAGAGGGAGGCTGTCTGTGTCTGTGTGGATGGTAAGTTGATCAAGAGAGTTATTTGATGTGGTTAGCTGCTTCACAGAGCTCTGCCCTGCTCCAGCGAGCACTCGCACGTACTGTAATGTGCTTGCTGTACGTGCACTCAGTCCAGGGATGCTTTCTATTGCAGTATACAGGTGAAACGAGTGTGGGTGCCATCATTTTGATCAAATGCGTACCGTATATTATGTTTACCATTTTGGTTTGGTAAATGTTGATCCTAATTTTTATTATATAATCCGCTTTGTCAATACTAAATTATCGCTACAGCCTCAGGCGAGCCGAACATGTCCTTGGACACTCCCGGCACTAAAAACCATACGCTAAATAAATAATAATAATAATAATAATAATAATAATAATAATAATAATAAAATATGTAGTTTATTCTTCTTTAATCGTATCGGCCTACTCACAAGGGAAATATCAGGTAAGACAGGTCGAAACCTATCTTGAAACTTTGTGGACGCAATCGTTGCACAATTAGAGGACAACGTGTAGAAAATCAGCAGCCAGGTTGAACTGCACGGTTCCGAAATCGTACCTGACATCCTGGTACGCAGGCATGACGGCTGGCGGAGCTGGACACCCCAGTGGCACTCGGATAGTCGCGTGGCAGCGCGTATATTCTGACTGGAGCGAACGGCTGTTTCCCACCGGCCTTGAGTGCCTGGGCCGTCAGAGCTATCCCAACATGTACCGTACTCGCTACTTCCCATTGATTTATATGAGAGATTCACCACATGATTTCGGAGCCTTGCAGTTCAATCTGGCGGCTGATTTTCTTCACGTTGTCCTCTTATAGTACAACGATTGCGTCCACAAAATTTCAAGATAGGTTTCGACCTGTCTTACCTGATACCTCCCTTGTAAGGACCACGTCATTTCAACTATATTATCTGGGCTTTGTTCTTTGCTCAGTGCTCCTTCGTGCGTTGCCGGTGTTGCTCTTTTCTTTCTTCCGTCCACATCTTTCCCGTCTTCTTATTTTCTTGAAAACCCTGGTGGTCATTTAGTTTCTTCCTGAGGGGGGGGGGGGTGAGCATAAATCCAACATGGCGACGACGCGAAATTTAAATATTCGAATGGACGTTTGTCGCGATTTAACCATCCGAGGGCAGTGAAACTTTATATGGTATATGCTTATATAAATTTTAATCCACTGGCATCTAATTCATTTCAATTATTTCCATAACCACAAGATGGCGGCTGAGCGAATTTTTAAAATCTCGTTTTTATTTCTTGAATATTTTCACAGGTAATATCCATCCACTGTGTGTCACTTTCTACATCTTCGAACCAGGCTGGATTGGTCTTCTTATCTTTAAAATATGTAAATGCAGTGTATTATTAATATTTAAACGAACTTCTTTCAATATGCAATGATATCTTCTTCAGCGTTCGAATAAATAGAGTTTAATATTATCAAATAAAATGAACATATCCTTACAAATAATTTGAATTAAAATTAAAGTTCCAAATACACTTTCTTGTAAGAAGGTATATTGCCTTTCACAGCCAGTGAATTAAAACTAACCACGTTAACCAAGAGCCCACTTATGAGCGAAACCTAGAAAATTTGATCAGTTTTAATACTTTCTAATGTTTGGAAAAAAATATATTTGGAACTTTAATTTTAATTCAAAATATTTTTAAGGATATCCATTTTTTATTTTATTAATGTTCAACGCTTTTAATTTGAATGCTGAAGAAGTTATCATTGTATATTGAAACATGATCCTTTAAATATTAATATTAATGTTTTAGTAGACTATCATTATTTTATTGCTCTGTGCACACCTGGGGACGATGACAAGCACGCGTTCAACCTTGTTAATTTACAGTAATCATGTTGTTGTAATTCCTTTTAGGGATTTGGTATATCTTGGTCACCAGCCCCATGTGCTTGGGTGTTTGTTTAATTTGTCTGATACTCTGTATTTCAGAGATGACTGTAGTATTGTGTGTAATTACTAGGGTCAGTAGTTAAAATAAGGTACTATCCCGGCTTTTTTCTGGGGGGAATGTGGAAACACACGAGGGTAAACCACACTCAGGATAGCCACTGCTAGCGCCGGGATCCGATCGTCGGACTTGCTGCAGCTACGTCGTGGAGTTATGGCAATCAGTAGATCTCGGAAGTTTATGCAATAGAATAGCTAGTATAATTATGCACTAATGACAATAAGTAGCCTATCTACATTACAGAATTAAATAAATATTCGTAATATGTCGTCAACCTCAATATTGATTATTATACTGCGTAAATACTACATCGACGGTGGTTGATTATTATGTTATTGGGTGAAACATCTAGGTCAACTGTCCTAAATGGTTAGGATGAGGATGAAAACGAATATGATAATAGAAACTGACTTACAGTACACCAGAGGGGCTGTATGGCGCAGCTGTAACGTTGGTTGGTTCTTAAGTTTAGGGGCTGCGACAACGCGGTCATGTAGCCCCGTGTACTTTGGGTGTGTGTAGAATCTGTCTGATAACCGGTGTTAATTGTGATGACTGTATTAGTGTGTGTTATCTGTTTTTTAATTCAAGTAAGGACTGCAGACTTTTGAATTTTTAAAATAGTTCCTACTTTTGCCGCCAAACGCCACCGTCAACGACTACTAGTTCTGAACTTAGCTACCAGACGCCACCGCAGTCTGCTCTTGGCAACACACGTAGGTACCTAAGAGCGTTGTTTACATTCTTAACCTACACAATTTAGCTTCACACAGGTGTAATTAGTGGAAGGTTCTTTAACATGCCATAAATCTATGACATGGGACCGCCGGCTTTACTCCCCCTCCAAAGGAAGGCATACTGAGGGATTTTTAACGCTCTTAAAAAATCCGACGACCTCGGCCGGATTTGAACCCGCAAATAGAAGCTCAGCGTGCTACCAACTACGCCACCGAAGCCGTCAGCTGTAACGTTCTCGCCTGCTGTTCCCGAGGTTACATGATCGAATCCTGGCGCATTCAGTTGGTATTTGAGGGTGCTCCCATGCTATTATAGGGAGGCGAATCAGTAGATTTAGTGGCACGTTAAAGATCCCCTTCAGGGCAACATTCCGACACCTCGGTGTCTCTAAGCGCCGCACTTGTTAAAAGGACGTAAAACTAATAACATTATTATTATTATTATTATTATTATTATTATTATTATTATTATTATTATTATTATTATTATTATTATTATTATACTGTATCTGAAATACTTTTATCCAATGCAGAATGCGTATCCCTGTATCAAGGACGTTCTAGGACGGCTCAGAATGGGATTCAAACCCACCTCTTTTCTGAGTTGTACTCAATAGGCAACGCGTACCGCGTGATAACCTCACGTCAAGATTTACTGTAAATCCTCTATGCCAAAGTTCGGAATCGAGCAGAAGTGGAGGTTCCCCTTGACCACTGGCATGGTACACGCATCGGAAATGTTACAGCGTATGAAGCACAGCTCAGGAGTTATAATTCACAGAAGCGAACTGACGCCAGGTTTCAGCGCTCCAGGGAGAATAAATATTGAGTCCAGTATTTGTTTCCACAACGACGCGGCCGGCGACTGCCAAGAATATGGGGACCATCTGGCAGTTCCAGAATGAGCAGGCGTGTTTGAAATGTTAATGGTGTGTAGATGCCATGCTGAGTTTATGCTTCACGTCCAAATAGGCTAATGCCTTGCTACAGGATGTCCTAAAGGTAGAGAGCGTTACACTCCATGTCTGGAATGAATATTGTCACTCGGAGATCCTAGATTCGAGTCCCGGCTCTGACAGTGGTCATCCTGAGTTTGAATGTTTACCCAAATCTTTCACACGAATCAAACACCCATAGAATCTGAGAAAATGTAACTGGATTGGACATTCATTGAGGAAGTAGTGTTGTGTGATTCAACATCCCTCTGGTAGCTATTGCTGTAATAGGGAATTCCATATATGATTATTTACGTAGTTTAATATCTTAACTCTAACCAAATCTTACTTGTAACAAGGGAAAACATTATACAATAATTAGCGGACCCGTGCGAGAACTCTCGCATAATGGATTGTGTGCGTCCCCATGTGAACAGACTACCCGCTCGGTTTAGTGCTATGCGGGCTGTAGGCGACAGATTTTTCGCAGGGGCTATCGTCTTGTTTATTTGTTTAAAAGCACTTTATAAACAAATAAATTATTTCCGTTGACTTTTCAAGAAATGCAAGATTTTGGTACAAACCACACATTCTAACACCTTCTGGTTTAGAAGCTTGAGTTTTGTGATACATAGGTTACACCTTAGTCTTAGCGTATTATATAATAAGATTTATGCCAAAGCACTCTATGAAAGCAAAGATATGACATTCACACACTTGCGTCTCGCGACAGACTTGACTGGACCGGCTGCACAAGCTGATTGGTCGCTCTGACCAGGATCGAGACATAACTTTAACCTCACTTTTGTAACACAGGCAATTGTTATCCCAGTCACGTTTTAACGACATTTACAAAATTATATTTATTTAAATTTGTTCAAAATTTTGACATCTCATTACAGAAGTCTCCCCCCTCCCCCTTCTCGAATCTATAAACGTTTGCATACTTACGAGTGGTTGAATGCCTAAACGTTAACGTAGTTTTGGTAAGATAACGAACAGAAAGATTCTGCTGTATTGTCACTAACAGCCCACTATAGCGACGAAAGAAGATTGAGCTCTGGTCTACTGCTTTAATCTATAATTTTATTAAGAAGAAGAAGAATACTGTTCATTTCATTTCATCAGTGTGCTAAGCTTTTGTTGGTGAAAAACTTGCGTCTCGTTACAGATTTGGCTGGACAACTCTTGTTCTTGTTCTTGTACTGTACGAGAAGCTGGAATGGATAGGTTAAGGAAGTAACGCCGAGTTTTGATGACGTCACACCATTCAACCAATCAGCTTATCCCGCCAAGTCTGTCGCGAGACCCAAGTCATTCACACAGAATCTTCGAGCACAGAATGCTCAAGATTCTCGACTGTGCTACGGGCGCTGCCGTTCTTGGGCACTGGGTGAACTACCTTTAGTATAGGGTGCAGCACCGTACATGCCATCCACCTAATTTGTCAATCAAATTACAAGAATGGTATCAATTCATGGACACACTTCTCCAACACAAGTCTCTAGCAGCTCACAACAGGAAATGTACACAAACAGATACCGGTATGATAAACAAAGGTGAAACACACTACAGTGGTAGTCCTTTAGATGAGCTCGTCAGGGAAAAGACTGATCCTTGTCACTGGTCTTTTGTATGACCCTTTGCTTGTCCGCACATTCACTACATGCACCAGACCATCAGTCCCAGGATGAAGCTCTTCAATTATTCCGGTTGGATGTGAAGGGAGGGGGGGGGGGGAGCATTTTCTTCTTTCAGGAGTACCAGCCTTCCTGCTTTGAAGTTGGGTTGTTGATTCTGAAGCCACTTGGAACGCTGCTGGAGCTGGCCCAAGTAGTCAGTTGACCAGCGTTTCCAGATGAGTCGTCGGCACCGCTAGACCAGTTGCCATCTTGACAGCCGTGATGATGGCCCTGGTTCAGGGAAAGAGACTTAAGGCTCGCCAGTCAAGAAATGACCAGGGATGAGGAAAGCATATTCATCAAGGCTGTTGGGTATTGCGAAGATTGGTCTCGAATTTAAACATGCTTCAATTTATGCGAGCAATGTGGTTATTTCTTCAAAGGTTAGCACAGTGTTACCAGCAACCTTCTTCAGGTGGGTTTTATACCTGTTTCCCACAGTCCACCGAAGTGAGGGGAGTGAGGAGGTATGTGATGTCAACGAATTCCTTCTTCAGCTGTGAAGTTCAATACGTTCGTTTGATGATCTTCTGTCCGAATGAAGCGTGACAATTCATCTAATTTCCTTCTTGCTCCGGTAAAGCACGTGCCATTGTCACTGTGCATGTGACTGCAACGGCCACGTCTTGAAATGAATCTTCTTAAGGCGGCAATAAAAGCCTCCGTGGATAGATCGCTGACGGCCTCAATGTGTACTGCCTTGATCGCCACGCACACAAACAATGCTATGTAGCATTTCTTTGAGTTTTACTTCGTGGGTTTCCATATTTCACATGCAGCGGGCCTACATAGTCCACACCACAATGAGAGAATGGCTTGGTAGGGGTCACTCTAGACCTAGGCAATTGTCCCATGAGTTAACTGGTGGCATTGGTCTTCGCTCGGAAGTATGTTACACAACTGCGGATCACCTGCCTAATAGCAGAGCGGCCATTGGTTATCCACCACCGTTGCCGCAACGAAGCTAAGTTGACTTCCTGCGTGCAAAAGTCGTATGTGTTCATTCCAAAATAGAAATGTCGTGACATGAAGCTTAGGTGGCAGTATCAAAGGATGTTTTTGTTCAAATGATGATGCTTCAGCGTTCTCTAGCCTGCCGCCCACTCTCAATAGGTTGTCACTATCTAGAAAAGGGTGCAGAGTGAGAAATTTGCTCTGAAGTGGCACTGCGTTTTTTTTAATGTAAATTATGTATCTGCTGACTGTACGAGCAACGCTGAACGATGCGGATGATTGCTGTCAGACTATCGCGAAGTTCGGCAGTAGTCAAAGGTCCATGCCGTCTTGCTGCTGCATCCTGCTTTAGATTGTGAAAAAATCTGAGAATGTAGGCTATGCAACTACTCTGTGTAGTTTAGTCCAGCTGGAAAACCGGATGAAGGGGTTATCTGTGTCGTGATTACTCGCCACGAAACACAACCTTACTCTTCGCTGCTCAGGAATTTCAATTGGTCCAGGCGTCCAGCAGTGGTAAGTTCAGGCCAGGTTGAAGGATCCGTAGATAGCCAAACGGGCCCGCCCACCATGATCGATTGCTTTGAAGTCGATGTGGCTCAATTCCCCTGGAGATAATATCTGCTGGATTCTCCTGTGATGAGACATGGTTCCAATCTTGCTGAGAAGTCAGTTGGTGAATTTCCGACACCCTGTTGGCCACATATGATTTCCAAACTGAGGAATTGCCTGCAATCCAGGCTAGAACAACAGTGGAGTCTATCCAGTAATATCGTCGGCATGTATGTAAATTAAGAGCCTCAATCACCCTTTCCATTAGTCTGCTCAGAAGTAGTGCGCCATTCAACTCCAATCTTGGAAGCGACACTTTCTTCAAAGGGGCTACTCTAGATTTTGAGCAAAGTAAATGAACGGAGATTGTTCCATTGGAGTTGATGCAACGTAGATAAACTCAGGCACCGTAGGCTCTTTCTGGCGCATCAGCAAACCCGTGAAGTTCAACATTGGCATTCATACCATCTGCTGTCGCCTTTCGTGGTTCATGAATTTCATTTAGTTTAGGGAGCTGCTGATGAATCTGCTTCCATTGTGTCTCAAGTTCTGAGGGCAATTTACCATTCCAATCCAGGTGTTGTTGCCAAAGAACTTGTATAAACAACTTGCATTGAACAATTACAGGCCCTATGAGTCCCAATGGATCATAAATGGACGCTATATTGGCCAACACTGATCTCTTTGTCCAAGTCACATTCTTGCGGTTGAGGGCTCCCACTGTGAATTGAAATGAGTCACGACTCGAATGCCATAACAAACCAAGAGTTTTTACGGCGCCATCTTCAAGAGGAAGACTGCATGACACCTGGCTCTCGCGAAGTGTTGATGGGATGGCCTCCAAAATATCAGGATTGTTGGATCGCCATTTACGGATGGGGAATCCTCGGTTTTCAGGAGCGATGTGTGGTCTTTGTATAAATGGATGGCTTCTTCAATGGTATCTGTCCCTGTCAAAAGATCATCAACGTCGAAATCTCTTTTGGTAACTTTGGCTGCTGTAGGGTATATGTTTTGACCATCGAGTGCCACCTGCAGTAAGCTACGGGTAGCTAGATAAGGAGCCGCTGACGTACCATAGGTTACCGTAGTCAATCGGTACATGTCCAGTTGTTGATTCTGAGAACTGAGCCACAAGATTCTCTGGAAGTCTCGATCTGCTTCATGAATTCGGATCTGTCGGTACATCTTCTCGATATCTCCTGTTAGCGTATACTTGTGTGTGCGGAAGCGAAGAACGATCGAGAAATGATCCTGCTGGACAGTTGGCCCAACCAACATCCCGTCATTCAGGGAGATCGACGAAGTAGTTTTAGCCGACGCATTGTAGACAACTCTGACCTTGGTAGTGCTGCTCGTATCCTTGATTACCGCGTGATGAGGCATGTAATAAGCAGGTTTCTGCTGGTCACTAGGATCGACAAGTTCCATGTGTCCTAGTTGTAAATATTCTTCATGAATTTGGTATACTCATTCTTCAGGTCAGGTTGTCGATGGAATTTCCTCTCTATAAACCCAAAGCTCCTCCTGGCATTGACAAAGGAGTCACCAAGTTCTCCTACTCCTTGCCGTAGTGGTAGTCTCACTATGAACCTGCCCGACTTATCGCGCGTGAAGGATTTCCGAATATGCTCCTCGCATTTACTTTCTTCCTTGGAATGGCTACGAGTCGTAAGCTCATCCTGTTCCCAAAAGCGTTCCACCTGTGTGTGCAAGGTTTCAGCAGTGGACAACAATGATATTGTTCCATTCTTACGTTGTTGAACTGAGTGAGAGGGTAGAGATCCAGATAGCACCCAACCAAGTCGTGTATTATGGAGAGTAGGGTAACCATCCCTAGATTGTTGTTCAGGTCTTAAAACTTCAAAGAATACAGTAGCACCCAACAGCAGATCTCCTTAGGCTGGTTGAAATTAGGGTCAGCTAGTGGAATGTTGACGGGCAGTTGCCAGTCCTCGTAATCTATTCTTGATGAAGGCAGTGGGCCAGTAATCTGACGCAGGACAGAACATACTATAAGTCGACTATAAGTACCAACTCTCGACTCTATCTGAGGTTGACAGAAGTAAGAGGATTCAGTCGCTCGCGTGTTGCTAATACCATTGATAGGTATCGAATGACGATTCAGTTTGATACCCAAACGGTCGACTAAGTCTCGAGACACAGTGTGATGCACTGTCTAATAGTGCTCGACATTGATGCATTTGACCTTCGCTATCCCTAATGTTAACATTGGCAGTTGATAACAATACTTCATTGTGCGGACATGCGCCTCTGACAGAATAATAAGCTCGGTGTTGGGATGCACTGTGTAACGGAGTAGCAGTACGGTTCATAGTCTGGTCAATATGTAACAATGTGTGGTGACGTTCATTGCATCTTCTGCAGTTACCTGAGTTGCAATTATTGGCTACATGGTCACTTCTCAAGCAGTTGAAACAGAGATTATGTTCCCTCACAACACCTACAGGGCTATTTACGTCTATGTACTTGAATTTTGGGCATTTATGCAGACTGTAAGATGTCTTACATAGCACACAATAAGGTGACGTGGTTACGAAAGTTCGGTGTGGTCCCCTTGAACTTGTACCATGCTTGACCTCATCTTGGGTTACAGCAGCTGACTTGTTGGACGTGACTATTTCTTAAGTTTGGCAATTGTTTTCCAAGAATTGAATTAAGTCCTTCAAGTTGGCGTGCATTTCATTTGACGTACCGGTAGCGTTCTCCCATTGCTTCCTGAGATTGAGACTGATTATTTCCAAAACTAAGTGTGAAAGCATGGGGTCATGTAAGGGCGTTTCAATTTTTGAAGCTTCTATGGCATTTAAGTTGCTGCAAAGTTGATTTATTAGCAAACGCAGCTCTTTAGGATAATCATGCTTTGCGTTCGGGAGAGACAGTAGTTCCTTGATGTGAAGGTCTGATATAAGTTTGGGATTGTGATACCGACTACGAATCAAGTTCCAGGCGACCTTAAAGTTAGCCTGTGAAATGGGTAAGTTCTCAAAGAGGTGATGAGGTTCACCAGACAAGCATGATAGGAGGTAATACGGTAATATCTTTGAATGTCTGTGATTGTTTCATTGTTGATTATCAACGTTACAAATTTGTCATAAAAGTGCATGAAATCTTGTAGTGAGCCACTGAACTTGGGTAGTGAAAGGGTTGGAAGCTTTAGTGCGCAACTATTGCTCATGTTCTCACGGTTTACAAGCGGAGGTGGATGCATATGTTGAGGACACAATAGAGTTTCCATTTTTGACTTAATGTCCAAACTTAAGTCATCAAAGTCATCATGAGATTCGTTTTCAGGATCATCGATTTCTAATTGTGTCCGAATTTCATTATATTTACCAATTAAGCTCTCCAACGACTGTCTCCTAACCTTAATGTCATTAAGATTACCACCTACTGCAAATGCATTACCGAATGTACTTAAGCGAGTTACGCGAGATTTGGTGACTGCTCTTTTCTTAATTAAAACACGTTTCTGATCGACATCCATAATGACTTAAGACACAAGGAATGACAAATATGCTGAACCAGATCGTACTTACTGGTGCAGTTCTGTGCTCTCTAACTCAACCAAGTTAGTTATTTTCATCGATGTTTTCGTAGTTCACTTATATCCAGCAATCGGAAGGACCAAAAATGTTGTGTGATTCAACATCTCTCTGGTAGCTATTAATAGGGAACTCCATATTATGATTATTTACGTAGTTTAATATCTTCTTCTTCTTCTTCTTCCTCTTGGTACGGTAGTGGGCAGTCTTTACCCAATTAATATCTTAACTCTAACCAAATCGTACTTGTAACAAGGGAAAACATTATACAATAATGTCAAAGCACTCTATGAAAGCAAAGATATGACATTCACACAGAATGCTCAAGATTCTCGACTGTGCTACGGGCGCTGCCGTTCGTGGGCACTGGGTGAACTACCTTAAGTATAGGGAGCAGCACCGTACAAGTAGAATAGAGCGACTCTATATTGGAATCTAAGAAGACGGAAGGACCTTTATTGACGCCAGAAAAGTTGGATGGCGCAGCCACGCGGCAGAATGTTGAAACTGTAACATTGTGACTGGTGAGATTTATTTAGATGGTGAATGAAGCATTGACGTCGTGATGGGAACAGAAAGAAATTTGTCAAATTCGAGGAGGTACTGCTCTGTATACGGTTGCAAATCGTATAAAACGGCTACGAAATATCTTCACTACTTTCCTGTACAAAAAATTCAGAGAGAAAGATGGACTTAGGCGCTGTCAATTGGAAAACGTGTTACATGTTACATGACAGTGTGCAGTCTGCATTTTTGTGAAGACGACTTCTTTCCACCGGTACTGTTGATTACTGATAGTTATTGTCTCTAATTTGTATTCACATGGATTTAGCTACATCAAAAATACTGATAAACTTATAGCCTATTACTTCTGTGCCGTACAAAGAATGTAATCCGCTCTTCGTAAATTTATTTTAGGGGTTCTTCCGATTGACAATAGCCGAATGGTTAGAAAACTTAAGAAAAATGCTGTTCCTAGCCTTAATTTGCCAGATAATTTATATTCTTGCCTTTGAACAGCAAGTATGTAGGTCATTGAAGTATGATTTGGCTTCAATTGTGTTTTTGGCTATGATCCCCCTACTGTTGAATTTAGTTAATTAAAATATAAAATCTTAGTTTTAAGTACCGGTTTAGTGACCCATCATCCCAGGCAGGCCGGCAACACTTATACTACTCAGGCAGATAGGTCACATAGCCGTAATTTTGAAGTTATAGTGATGTTAAGTATACATATGCGGTAATGTAGCAGGAGACCGGATCGGCCTAGGCTATTCTAACTTTAATTAGTTCCCATTTCAGGGTTTTACAGTTTTGAGTGCGAATAGTTGGTTTGAAAGTTGTACAACAGTAAGGAGAGTATGTTATGTATAGGTTTTAATTGGTATTATGGTTTATGTCGAGCTGAGGAGTGAATTTGGTTTGGCTTATAGTGTAGTTTTTGATCTGTTCCGTTTGCTTATGACAAGTTCAAATGGAGACTCCAGCTTTGTTAAATATCTGTATTTTAAATATTTAATTACATATATTGATAAAGAGGATGCCTCCATTTTAACTTGCCTGTGGCAAGAGATTAATAAATTAATATTCTTGCCTTTGAACAGCAAGTATGTAGGTCAATATTTGCAATATTGAAGTATGATTTGAGCATCCCAAGTAACGCTTCTTTGAACCCAAAACATTCATGCAAATTCAGGGTTGCTTGATTCAATTTATTATCAGGGAGTCGTCCTTTGTGTTATGAGATATATATATATATATTGTGAAATTAATAAAAACATCGATACCGCTAGGCTCCCAAGTACAGGCTTCATATGTAACAGCAGACAGTAAATTAACTATCTACATGTGGGTAATATTTTTAACAGGTAGTAATTAGGCACTGCATTTAAATTGATTATAAAAATATTTCTATCAATGAAAGGAAATATGTAGTATTTTGCCATCATAAATTAGAAGCCATAACAAACGCACACCAAATTACTTCACGTCACTATATCGCCACCATATTGCAAACAGCTGACCGTAAGCTCCTCTCCCGTTTCGGACGTCAATAGAGTCCTGCGCGGATAAACGAAACGTTATCCGCATCCGCACGACTGTTATCCACATCCGCACGTTTGTTAACCGAATCTACTGACATTACAATAATGTTTTAATTGTATAAAGCATGATGTATTAAAGCAACACATTTAGACATTTGAGGAGAAAGTCGTTTCCTTCAGCTTTGTATGTCATGTGCTATGTTTAGAATGTATGTTAACTTATACAGCCAGAATTGCAACCCTTTTCAGTTCGGAGTGTTTATGCTTAATAACATTTGAATGAGATTAGCTTAAATCATCATCTAACATTTGTCATTTTTAAAAATAATGGAAAAATATGATATGTCATAGACATCCGGGTCCTAGTAATATTTAACAAGTTCGGATTGTATTCTAAAAACTATCCGCAAATTTACACTAAACATTATCCGCAACTTATTCGCTATTCGCACAGCCATTAAAACTATAACCACATGGTGAAAAATTTGCGGATATCCGCGGGTTTATCCGCTAATATCCGCATCCGCGCAGGGCTATGGAAACCTGCAGACGTGGGATAGATGAGGAAGCTTGGTAAGCTGGAAGATCTCGGGTGGAAGTGAAGAAGTTGACCATGTACATTCTCGAATGTCTGCACGGAGTGCAAAGAACTAAGCCAAGTAAATCAAGCATACACGCACTCCAGGCAAATATCTGAATGCAATGGCGGCTGGCGGATAATTGTTCTGGGTGTTGCATTGCTTTTACTAAAGAGGGGGAGGGTAGGGTAAGAGACTGCTTGTTATCATTTTCAAACAGGAATAAGTATTTACAAGGAAAATGCTTAATAAAATTGCGTTATTAAATTAATAAGAAAGCTGAACCTAAAGAGTTGTGTTTTATTCTTTTTTGTTCAGTACTTTCTGAATATTTCAGTCCGAGACTACTCCATTTCACTGATTTAAAAGACTTTTGAGAAAGTAAAATTTATAAATAAAGGTTAACTACTGGCAACTATTAATTATAGCCCACCCCAAACCACCAGCGATATGCAGAAGCAAAAGATAAATTGTGGGTCTGGGTGCAATAGTAATCAAACCAACGATTCTCTCAAACATGAAACTCGTCCTATTCCTCCTGTAATCCAATCTCTTTAATCCTGTAACTTGAATAGCCAATTGTAGGTATTTTCAGTCGGTCGACACAAAAATCAATCCAAATACGGGAATATGTGGGGGAGGGGGGGGGGAGTAAATTACATGTGATTAAGATTTACAGCATATATATATATATATCGTTATAAATCTTTTAATCACATGTAATTTATTTCACATATTCCTTTATTTGGAATGATTTTGGGGTTGACCGACTGAAAACTGTAATATTCATTGTTAATAAGGCAATGCCGAAAAATAGCTTGGACATAAAAAAACTGGCACTACAGCCCATGAAGGGCCTAGGCCTACCAAGCGACCGCTGCCCAGCTATTTGGCCTGCAGATATTGGGGTGACGCGTGATCAGCGCATCGGGTCCCCTCGGCCGTTAATGTTGGTTTTCGTGATCGGGGCGCTGCCTCACTGTCAGACAGCTACTCAATTGTCCTCACAAGGCTGAGTGCACTCCGTTACAGCCCTCACGTCAGCTTCTAAAATCCCTGACGGAACCGGGAATCGAACCCGGAGCCTCCGGGTGAGAGGCAGGCACGCTACCCGAACACCACGGGGTCGGCAAAATGGCTTCAGAGCTATCATTAATTGGTAGGCCTAAGTAAAACATTTCATTATTTAAGTTGTGTGGTTTAATCAAGAGCAGTGAACTTGTTGGGCCACTCAGATCCACAATTTCTAAATTTATTTTCACGCGTGCATTTTCCGTTCCTCGCATGTATAGGCTACATATGGTGTATTCTTGGAATACACGGTACGAGAGAATATAATTTTTAATGCTTTTGCTTGTTCATTCCTTCCTCTTTATCAAACACCAACAGTGATCTTCTATTTTCTCTTTCATGGTCATGTTGCTTATATCTTTTGTGGGTCTGTTCTAGATATATATCTTCCATGACCCACCTAGCGTCATCTAGCAGCGAATCTCTGAAGCTCCTCAATTCTTCCTGGTGCAAGAGGACTTCCTTTTCCATCTGGCCACCAGATCTCGTTACCATCGCCAGCTATTATCTCCATGAGCAAGAGAACTTCGTTTACTTTTTCACTCACCATGCTGTGCTAGTATCGCCTGCTATCAACTCTTTGAAGACCATCTCCTCAAGAGAATTTAATTTCTTATGTTGGTTATTCTGATATGTATTCCTTTTGTCTCCTACCCCCACTCTTTCCCTTCCTTGGACCCTCCGCGCTTTGCTGAGCAGGTCTCACTTCTAAGTCGGCAGTTGACTAGGTCAGTCAAGGCTCAACTCGAGCCAGTCTCCTCAATCCAAGAGACACTCTCTACATTCTACGCCATGTTGGCACATTAGGGATCCGTCAAAGGGAACTTCACCTTCGACATGCAATCAAGATAAGTACCTACTTCAAGTTATAACTTCATCTTTATCGGTTTTAACTTCTACATGCTTTTAACGATATTTTATAGACAGCGTGAGATTACTTATTTGGGGCAAAAATCATTCTTCGCGGGATTTGCCATGTTGAGCTTTTGTCTGTCTAAGCCAACCTTAATAGAAAGTAGTTTTTCTTAAGCTAATTAAATGAGAAATCTTCTCACCACGTGGGATATTATCTGATACCCGCTGTCTATAAATCACCAAGCTAGTTCCTCCGCTGGATTAACTTTGGCCCCATTCTTCTATTGGGACTGTTCTGGAACCTTCCAGATCCTGTACTTTATCTACAAGTCTTGCCGTCATGTATTTTTCACTCACTTGTGGGAATACTATTTAAAATGAGGAATCTTCATTATAAATTACTGCAATAGCGAATTTTCTTCCACCGCAGGAATGTTCTATGGCGCATTTAATTGTAATTCACAAACTTCTCAAGAAATAGACTCTCGCCTACCTAGTGCAACCAGTTATTTTCATCATTGCAATAACTTTCTTTCCCATAAACTTTCGTGTTACTACAGTGAACTTTTCATCTATTCAACAAACTATAGTGAGAAACAGTGCTTTCAGTATTTCTTCCGCGTCGCGATCGTCCGTTTACATTAAATAAGGCCATGAACATTTATCCTCAATCCCAATTGATCTTTCCTAAACCTTCTACTAACAAACTATATTAATAAAATTATAAATCTGGATCATTTCCAATAAGGTGTCACTTTAACGAAGTGCCCTTCCATCTTGTTTGTTTAGCATTAATTAATTTCTGCATAACAACGTGTTTTACACACGGTTCAAACTTACATTGTTTCTACCTTATAATCAGGGAAAACAATTCTTTCAACTCTTGAGTGAGTTATTTCTAGGTCTCACGAAATGGAAACTGCCCCATTTGGCTTGTGATTCCTACTTAACCATAGGAGGTCGAGAACCTTCCTTTTGATTTTCTCTTCAGGTTTCACAGTAGGTGACCTGCCCTTATTTGTATAATAAACAAAAGTAATTAAGCTTAAATATAAGAAGTTGTAGGAACTTCTATCTTATTCTTCATGTTTTTCTTATTGTTATTTTTGAAGTTGTCACTCTTTCTAGAATATTCTCTCAGAAATTTCTTAAAGTACACTTCTTGTACTCAATTTAATGTTTAAACTTTAATTACTTCATTTGTCTTTTTTAAATCTTATAAAGATTTTAGGACATATATAAGGTTTGAAACCTCATAAATTGTCAATTGCCTGGAGCAAACGTTTAATGTTTTCTGAGGTCTGTGACCCAAAAATTGTTAACCAAATTGAAAATATATATTTGTTAAAGTTATCAACTTCTTTTGAATTGTTAAATAAATTAAGCGTTTCTTTTCGCTTTTTCATTTTTCTAATACAACGGTTAGGCAAGATCCTGTCTTCCCTGACTCTTCCCAAGTTCATGCCATCGTTAATACAGAACAAATCTGCTACTATTTGTCTTGCCAGACTATCACCCTTCCCCATAGTAGTCTTATGCATGCTTGGGAGGAAATACACTAAAGCCTTTCTCTGGCAAACCGCCCAAGTCTTAGCTGCGGTTCCCGTCAGCTTAGACCAAGCTCGTACCCACTTTAGGTATCAGAGAGCGGATTTGCAGTTGCAACCGCCTCTAAGTGCATTTAAAGTTAAATTTATAACTTTTGTGGGACTCTCCTCCTATTTTTCTATCCTTTTTCTCCAGTCCGAAACCTACCTCCTTTTTTTTTAATCATCTTCCCTTGGTGGTTAGGTTATTCCTCAGCCAATAATCTACCCAAAATTTGGTCCCAGAAACCCGGGAGATTCCATTTTCTATTCTTATTCTTTTTAAAAGTGTCATTTGACAATACCTTGAAAATTATTAATATCTGCTTTGAATCTTTCAGCTATAACCACATGGTGCAAAGCCTGCGAAGTGGAAATAGGCCGCTCCGGTCTCCTTTGGTGTGTCCCGTTCTTTCTACTTATTTGCTGCTGCCAGCCTGACAGCATCTCCGAGGTTCAACAGTTTTGTAAGTTGTATTTCAATTTATTTTCTTTGTCATGGCTCCTACTGAAAAAGATGAATCTCTCATTGCTAGACGTTCTTCCTATAAAGGGCAACTCACCAGATTCCGAAATTTCATCAACAAATTAAATCCCGCCGAGTGTGATTTAGATATCCAGACACAACGCCTTAAGTTGTACGAACGGTCCTATGATTATTACGATCAAACTCAAACCGAGATTGAATCCGCTTGCCCAGAACTTCAATCGGATCGGGACGAGGTCGAACCCTTGTACTTTGAAGGGATTGCCAAGGCCCACCAACTGATCCGCAGTATCTCAGAACCGGACACTAGGGTCATCAATCCGGCCCAGTTCGCACCCGCTTCAGTTCACAAGAACAAACCGAAACCGTTACTTCCAAAGATAAGCCTACCTCACTTCTCAGGCCAGGAAGGTGAATGGTATTCTTTTTATGAACTTAACTGCTCACTCGTTCATGACAATAAGGAAATTCCCGACATTCATAAATTCTACTTCTTACGTACGTCTTTGAAAGGCGAGGCCTTGGCCTTGGTTCAGTCACTGCCTTTAAGCGCAGATAACTACCACATCGCCTTTAATCTCCTTAAAGAGAGATATGGCAATTTACGTTTGTGTGTGGCTCGCCATATCCGCTGTCTGTTCAACTTGCCAGCCGTCAAACCTAATGACGTCACCTCTTTAAGAGACCTGTTAGACTCTATGCAGTTAAATGTTAGAGCATTATATCAACTTAAGCAGCCCGTCCAAACATGGGACACCATACTTATTCATCTAGCTACATCCAGATTCGATTTTTCGACTTTAAAGGCTTGGGAGATCGAACTCGCTCGCAAGGAGGAATACTCATTCGAACACCTCATCTCGTTTCTCAACAGCCGATGCCAAGTCCTTACAGCACTCGCATTTCAGTGCGAAAATGTCGAAACGAGTCATCAGTGTCACACTTTTCAGAAAAAACTTGCTTCTTCAAAGGGTCATCAGCCCCCATGTGTCGAGAACAAGCAAACTCGTTCTGCTTCTTTCAACCATCCAAGAGAACATATCAGGCCGCTCAACAAATCTTTAAAATGCGCGCTCTGTAAACAGTTTCACACTTTGTACTCGTGCAAATCCTTTAAAGAATTGTCTGTTGAAGACAGGAAGAAGTTTGTCTTCAATAGTAAACATTGCTTCAACTCCTTGTCACCTAAGCATTCTTCTTCAAACTGCACGTCATCGAATCTCTGTTTCCATTGCAAAAAACCGCACCATTCTTTATTGCACGTTCATGATAAATCGAGGTCATCAGCACCCGCTTCTTCAAACTCCATGCAGAGCAGCTCCGAACAAACTAATGCTTCTTCCTGCATTTCTAATGCCGAAACTTCTCACAGTGCGCAAGTCCTTTTGTCCACTGTACAATTCGAAATCCAAGATAAATTTGGAAATTGATTTCGAACCCGCGGTCTTCTTGATTCCGCTTCAACTCACAACTTTGTTTCGCAATCGTTAATTAAAAAACTAGGTCTTTCGTCATCGCATACTCCCATCAATGTATCAGGCATTAACAATTTGAAAACTCAAGTCTTGCAGTCTTCAAAATTGAAAATCAGAGACGTTTGCCAAAGAAACACCAATCTTAACTTAAACTGTCTCATTCTTACCAGTATTGGCAAGGACACTCCTAGCAGCTCTATCAATACTTCCGATTTAAAGATTCCTTCGCACTTAAGGTTAGCTGATCCTCAGTTCAATGCTCAAGGTCCCATTGATGTACTTTTCAGTGCCAATGTTTTTTGGAATTGCCTCCGTAAACAGGTTCGCAAGTTATCTTCAAACGTGGTCGCCAGAGACACCGATTTTGGTTGGGTTATTACTGGTGAAATCCAACATCCCAGTGTTCAAACCAAAGCGCAATGTCATTTCGTTACTGCTGACATAAATCCCCTTTCTGAAAAAGAGAAAGCCTATGTTTTCGATCTCGATACTTTTGAAAAACACTTGCCGAAACGATGTCTCATCGTGAACAATTACGCCACCTTTGTAAGTTGTTTAAATGGTTTTGCCTTCTTCCCGCACAAGATGGCAATTCAAGTTCGCCTCACCTTGTGTTACTTCTTTTACCTTCTCATGTCATTTTTTATAGCAGGTAATTGCTTAAACTATCTATCGAAAACTATCTTCCCCTTGTGTAAAACCATGGCTATCAGTCACCATCACTTCGCTGTAAGCTATGCTTCACTTCTTTCGCTATTTAGAAGGATGGCCATGGCCGGCTCCCTCCTCCTTCCTCACAATTGGAAGCCGCTTTTGAAACCGCTTGAAAATCTGAATTCTCTAGCATCTAGAAAAACTATTCTTACGCATAAACTCCTTCTCAATGTTCCAGCTTTTCTTCTCTGTTCGGAAGAATTAAGCTTTTTTCTGTCGAAAATTGTCGGATTCCGTAATCCTCAAAATTATGCGAAATTGATTTCCTACTCTATTTCATATGTCTTTAAATTGTTTGTTCACGTCCAAGCTACGGATGACTGCATGTCGTGTTACTCGTTCCGCTTTAAGTCAAAGCTGATTCAACTATTGTTGTTTGTTTATTTCGAACTGCTTGTTTTTCAATCTTGTTTGTATACAAGCTTGAGTAAGGCCAAGTTGCTGTTTATTTCCTGTATGCTTGCCAAAGGTCAGAGCAAGTTTTTCTTATCTCAACTCTGGCTGACTGCCAACCATTGTCTTGCAGTCGCTTCTGTAAGTTCAGAAGCTGCTCAACTCATCACCAAAATAAACTTGTTCCGCTCAATGACTCTTTCAGATATTTATATTCCTTATCTCGCTGTACTATGTGGGTCAAGGCCGCGCTTGCCTGTGTCTCCCACTTGTTCAGACTCGTATCCTACAACTGCTTCGATTCTTGTTTCATAACATCGTTGCATATCCTTTACGCGCTTATGTATTGCACTTTGCTTACATATTTTGCAATCTTGTTGTTCATTGATGGACAAACTTGTTTTTTCTCGTCGTTACATTCGATGTGTTTTTGTATTTATGCTTGTAATGTCACGTTTCTCGTTGACTTAAGTATTTTTCTGAGTAACCCCTTTGATACTTATTATGACTTAAGGTCATTGTTTATGGCTACTAGGTTGTTACCTATGGCGTTCTTGCTTTCTACTCGCATAGTTCCTTTGTTTATTTGGTATATTCTTATCCTTAATAGATGTACTTGTTTCTATACGCTTTGTTTAAACTTGTCAATTCTTCTTTCGCATCTTATCGCAATCTTTACTAGTGCCTTATTTCCCGCAGTCTCTAGCTATTTTGTGATTGAAGGTGTTGTTAATTCTCGTTTTTTAACTCCGCTTTCTAATGACCCTGATGACCTGCTTCCACTCACACCTGGTCACTTCCATACACGCACTTTTCTCTCTGCCCCTCCTCCCCTTCCTAATTCTTACAGGGATTCTAATTTACCTATTGTTTGGCGTAAACTTGATGCCCTCCGTAATTCTTTTTGGAAGAGGTGGAACTTGGAATATTTAACTTCCTTGCAACGGAGACAGAAGTGGTTTCTTTCCAGTCCCGACATTAAAGTGGAGGACTTGGTCTTGGTTAGGGATGTTTCACCCCCCTTAGTCTGGACCTCTGGTAGAGTGACCGAGTGTTATCCTGGAAGAGATGGGAGAGTCAGGGTGGCCAAAATCTTGACCACTAATGGTCCGATCACAAAACAACTTTCCTTGATCGCTCCATTACCTTTAAATGTTTACTTGTTTTTCTTGTTCTCTGTTGGTGTTTTCCCTCCCAGTATGGTGTATTCTTGGAATACACGGTACGAGAAAATATAATTTTTAATGCTTTTGCTTGTTCAATCTTTCCTCTTTATCAAACACCAACAGTGATCTTCTATTTTCTCTTTCATGGTCATGTTGCTTATATCTTTTGTGAGTCTGTTCTAGATATATATCTTCCATGACCCACCTAGCGTCATCTAGCAGCGAATCTCTAAAGCTCCTCAATTCTTCCTGGTGCAAGAGGACTTCCTTTTCCATCTGGCCACCAGATCTCGTTACCATCGCCAGCTATTATCTCCATGAGCAAGAGAACTTCGTTTACTTTTTCACTCACCATGCTGTGCTAGTATCGCCTGCTATCAACTCTTTGAAGACCATCTCCTCAAGAGAATTTAATTTCTTATGTTGGTTATTCTGATATGTATTCCTTTTGTCTCCTACCCCCACTCTTTCCCTTCCTTGGACCCTCCGCGCTTTGCTGAGCAGGTCTCACTTCTAAGTCGGCAGTTAACTAGGTCAGTCAAGGCTCAACTCGAGCCAGTCTCCTCAATCCAAGAGACACTCTCTACATTCTACGCCATGTTGGCACATTAGGGATCCGTCAAAGGGAACTTCACCTTCGACATGCAATCAAGATAAGTACCTACTTCAAGTTTTAACTTCATCTTCATCGGTTTTAACTTCTACATGCTTTTAACGATATTTTATAGACAGCGTGAGATTACTTATTTGGGGCAAAAATCATTCTTCGCGGGATTTGCCATGTTGAGCTTTTGTCTGTCTAAGCCAACCTTAATAGAAAGTAGCTTTTCTTAAGCTAATTAAATGAGAAATCTTCTCACCACGTGGGATATTATCTGATACCCGCTGTCTATAAATCACCAAGCTAGTTCCTCCGCTGGATTAACTTTGGCCCCATCCTTCTATTGGGACTGTTCTGGAACCTTCCAGATCCTGTACTTTATCTACAAGTCTTGCCGTCATGTATTTTTCACTCACTTGTGGGAATACTATTTAAAATGAGGAATCTTCATTATAAATTACGGCAATAGCGAATTTTCTTCCACCGCAGGAATGTTCTATGGCGCATTTAATTGTAATTCACAAACTTCTCAAGAAATAGACTCTCGCCTACCTAGTGCAACCAGTTATTTTCATCATTGCAATAACTTTCTTTCCCATAAACTTTCGTGTTACTACAGTGAACTTTTCATCTATTCAACAAACTATAGTGAGAAACAGTGCTTTCAGTATTTCTTCCGCGTCGCGATCGTCCGTTTACATTAAATAAGGCCATGAACATTTATCCTCAATCCCAATTGATCTTTCCTAAACCTTCTACTAACAAACTATATTAATAAAATTATAAATCTGGATCATTTCCAATAAGGTGTCACTTTAACGAAGTGCCCTTCCATCTTGTTTGTTTAGCATTAATTAATTTCTGCATAACAACGTGTTTTACACACGGTTCAAACTTACATTGTTTCTACCTTATAATCAGGGAAAACAATTCTTTCAACTCTTGAGTGAGTTATTTCTAGGTCTCGCGAAATGGAAACTGCCCCATTTGGCTTGTGATTCCTACTTAACCATAGGAGGTCGAGAACCTTCCTTTTGATTTTCTCTTCAGGTTTCACAGTAGGTGACCTGCCCTTATTTGTATAATAAACAAAAGTAATTAAGCTTAAATATAAGAAGTTGTAGGAACTTCTATCTTATTCTTCATGTTTTTCTTATTGTTATTTTTGAAGTTGTCACTCTTTCTAGAATATTCTCTCAGAAATTTCTTAAAGTACACTTCTTGTACTCAATTTAATGTTTAAACTTTAATTACTTCATTTGTCTTTTTTAAATCTTATAAAGATTTTAGGACATATATAAGGTTTGAAACCTCATAAATTGTCAATTGCCTGGAGCAAACGTTTAATGTTTTCTGAGGTCTGTGACCCAAAAATTGTTAACCAAATTGAAAATATATATTTGTTAAAGTTATCAACTTCTTTTGAATTGTTAAATAAATTAAGCGTTTCTTTTCGCTTTTTCATTTTTCTAATACAACGGTTAGGCAAGATCCTGTCTTCCCTGACTCTTCCCAAGTTCATGCCATCGTTAATACAGAACAAATCTGCTACTATTTGTCTTGCCAGACTATCACCCTTCCCCATAGTAGTCTTATGCATGCTTGGGAGGAAATACACTAAAGCCTTTCTCTGGCAAACCGTCCAAGTCTTAGCTGCGGTTCCCGTCAGCTTAGACCAAGCTCGTACCCACTTTAGGTATCAGAGAGCGGATTTGCAGTTGCAACCGCCTCTAAGTGCATTTAAAGTTAAATTTATAACTTTTGTGGGACTCTCCTCCTATTTTTCTATCCTTTTTCTCCAGTCCGAAACCTACCTCCTTTTTTTTTAATCATCTTCCCTTGGTGGTTAGGTTATTCCTCAGCCAATAATCTACCCAACATAAGGCAGCAAAGCTTCTCAAATACATTAAATTTCATCACAACCAGGGGCGGTTCTAACTTGTACATTTAGGGGGGGGGGGGTGAGAATTTTAAAAATGCCGACTGGCTGTTTAACATTGCCGACTATACGCTTAAAAACTGAGCAACGGTAGGGAAAAGGGGAAGGTGGGGGGGGGGGGGAGCCGGCAGTTGCGGCGAACGATACACAATATAAATATACTTAATAAATGGTTTTCATTTAAAATGTATATTATTAGTTCCAGAATTTTGAATCGCAGGAAAATTTGATAAATGAACATAATAAGTGTTTAAATTTTACAAGAATAAAAAAAAACGAGTTATTCTTTCTATATCCCTACTCTATGATGTTTTAACAAGGAACACTCCTGCACTATCTCCGTAATTTCAATGTCGTCGACCTTATCTTTCGTTGCAAACAACGTCATGAGGGAGTCTAAGTGGTCGTCACCCATCGATGTCCGCAAATGATTGAAAATGAGCTTCAACTTGCTGAAGGACCGTTCGGAAGAAGCAGAAGACTCTGGGGATGTTAAAATCACTGGAACTACTTGATAACCACAAGGGATAATCCTCTTTCATTTAACAGCAACTTTTGCTATTTCTTTAAAAGATGAGCACTGTTTACTGGCATCAAGCAGGATTTCAAGCTCAGCCAACACAACACAGATCGGACGCGCTCGATGGTGCAGTGTCTTCTGTCAGCGGTTATCTTGAAAATTGTGTGGAATGGCTCTAGCAAAGAAATTAGTTTTGCGAGATTGTCTTGCACGCTTGTAGTAAATACATCCACAAGTATTCGGAACTCCTTTCTGTAGAATGCAAGGAAAGAAATTTGTGCTGTCGTTTCAGCGTGCGCGTCATACTTCTTTGCAAGTCACCGGGTCCTGCGGTGTTTTAAGAAGTCTTCCTCTGCATTTACTTGCATACATTTCGCAAATGACGATGCACTCTTTATTAAAGCGTTCATCTTGCCGTCATCGTTGATATCTTCAAAAGACTTCAAAGCGCTCTGAATCAGCTGCATCGCGTCTACTACATTCAGTTCCTCCGCTTCTAAAAGCTTGGTTACGTTCTTAATTTTAAATATGATGTTTTTGGTAAAGTACATGCCGCAGATAAAATCAAAGTCTAGAAGCTTTTTGTGCAAGCCTGACGCAAAAGTTCGGGTTTTACTGTCAAATTCAGAATCGAATGAGGTTTTCATTGTTTCCAATGCTGTGACTATCTCTCCATAAGACGTAGAAACAGCTCTCACCGATTCGGCACGCGCAGTCCACCTTGTTTTTGATAAATTCTTAAGTTGAAGTGAATTTTCAATTGTATCCTGCTCTTTCTGCAAGCTTAAATGTCGTTTCATTCTACCCGAAAGAAAACGTGCAATGCTTCAAGAGTGTCAAAAACTCTCGGATAAGCGCGCTAGCATTACAAGCTGTCTCTACGAAAATGTTTAACCTGTGAGCTTGGCATGGAACGTACGGAATATCTATTTTGCACTTCTCTGATAGGTTTTTGAGTGCCGTTTTATATGCTATCAAAGTCGTTCGATTGAAACGCAAGTTTATCGAGTGGAAGTAAAAGTTATTCTGAATTTAAAACTAAAAATATTTTTTCAGCCAACTCCTCTCCAGTCTTCTTCTTTTTTTTTGTGTTAAAACAGCGTCTATTTTTAAAAAGACGCTCCACAGGACCGTGCTCTTCTTTTTTTTCGACGACGCATCGGATATTCAACGCAAGGCGGTCTTTATTTGACATATCGGGAGTAGTATCCGCAATAACGGAGAATATACCATCGTTCTTGATCTCTTCTGCAATTATTTCACGAGTTTTCTCTCCAAGTAGATGGATGAATTCATTTTGAGAGTCCTTGCTCATATACGTAACATTGTGCTTCCGCGTATTCACTTCTTCCAACAACCTATTCAGGACCGGACTATGCCGTTAAAGTAACTTCACAATTTGCGTGAAGTTTCCATTATCTTGAGTGATTCCATCCTCGTGACCTCGGAAAGCCAAACCTTGCCGACAAAGGGTTCTTGCTGTGTCAATAAGTAGATCTATCTGGATAACTCTCTTGTGGAACTCCTTTTCTTGTTCTTCCGCAATTCTGATCTTCCGTAAAAGTGTATCAAGGAGAATGTCTTCGTGGCCTTTTCCATTGACAAAGTGGCACAAATCTGCTATCGCTGCTTGACGAGCTTTCGAAGTGTAGTGTTCTTGTAATTTGCCCTTTTTCTTCTTTCCGCGACTTTTCAGTTTGTGCCACTGACGTACTCCAGCGTGCGATCATTCTTCACCTTTTTCTTGTTAACACCATTAAACATAAAGATAGCTGAAAATACGCATGTATTTATTGTATGATTATTACTTACGTTTGATGGGTACGCGATGCTCCGTGAAAATGTTCCGGTCGGCGAAAACTCACGTCCCACTGCCACTGTGTTTGCACCTAGTTATCACTGTAAAAGTTGCTGGTTCAGCAGGAACGACTGATTTCTCCCATTCTCGGTGACCACTGCACTGACCTTAGTGAGCACCCCACCCCTTGAGGAACCTTGGAACCATAAACCTGCCAATTTTGTCACAATAGCACGGATATCTAAGGACGCGCCGAGACAAGCGGTAGCATGATTCATGACATTCCTCCGACATCTCAATGAGTTGGCTTGACCTGAAGTTATCAACGCGCTCACCAACACCTTTTGTATAGCCACATAGCACAGATGCCGGGCTCGCTTCGCTGTCAAGCTGAATCGCTCTGCATAATTAACGCGGGATATTACAACCCCCCAGGAACGTGCCGATGAGTTCATCCCTTGTCCTTGGTCTCATATTGCTCATCTGTCATTCTTTCTTCAGTTTCCATACGAAGAAACGAAATGGCAAGTGGCAGCCGGTGCACGGAGAACTGGAAGTGAAACTTTTAATATTGTTATTTTGCCGACTCTTCCCCGTGCCGCATTGGACTATTGTCTGGCTGTACGAAATTATTGCAGAGTCCGCGTGTGCCGACTGTCGGTAAAAATGCTGACTGTCAGTATATATATATTTAAAATCGGACCAAATCGTATATGGCCATGCCCCGTTTTGCTTTTTAAAATGCTGCTTTGGGAAATGTTACGACTTCTTTAGGATTTGTCGACTGTCGACTGATGTCGTATTTGCCGACTGAGAAAATACCTGAGGGGGGTGACCCCCCCCCCCCCCAACCCCCAACCCCCCACTCAAACCGCCCCTGGTCACAACAATGTGGTTTGTAAAACAAATTTAGCGTAATAGATGAAGGTATTTATTTTATTCTTGTCGCAAAATTGCACTGCACTCCATAATGTATTGACTATATCTTATGAGATAGTAAAACACAAAATGTACAATAGTGCCTGTAAATTTAATATTTTAAATATTGTGGTAATAATACACTCACTCCTTTCACAATTAACACCGGTTATCAGACAGATTCTACACACTCCCAAAACGGGGCTACATGACCACGTTGTCGCAGCCCCTAAACTAAGGAACCAACACTCACTCCCTCAGAAGGTTTCTATGGGGCACAAAGATCCCGCGCCGATCTCACAAAATGCCTTCACTGAACTGTGTTTTGGACGAGTTCTTGCCAGTTGTCCACATTCAGCTGTCTACAAAGTTTGGAGATTTCATTTTTCCAGGAACTTCGTGGTCTTCCTACTGGCCTTTTTCCTCTTGGTTCTTCTTTAAAGATTTCTAAGACATCTATCATCTCCCAACATTAGTAAATGACCAGCCCATAGAAGTCTTTGAGAGTTAATGATGTTAATTGTTAGTTAATTGTGGTAATAATAATAATAATACTTTATGTCTAAAAGAATGACGGGATCCAACATAACTCTTCGAGTGCCCTGTCGTCGCTAACCGAAACCACTTAGTTATTGTTATTTTAACCCTTTTAGTGCCAAGGGCCGATCTATCGGCCCCGGTTTAATAAACGTTTTTTAAATTAGTTCCAGCAAGGCATTGTAACAGTTTTAACCAATACAACGCGGGAATAATTCTGCTTCTGAATATATCTATGTGTTTAAGATTGTGAATAACTTGATTAGTAAAAAGTAATCGTTGAACATGCTGAAGTCAGTGTGCGATCTTTTAAAGTTTAGTTTGTTTACGTTTTTAGTCAGAGCTAATTTAGATACATGGTAAATAATGAAGAAGAAATAAGTAAGATTTTAACGATGAGTGAAGTGTATGAGAGTGATTTTTCGACTGATGACTGCAACTTAGAACAAATTTGAAATACAAATTATAAAAAAAACGAATTACTTTTAATGAAACAAATTAAACTAAGTTTAAATATTTAGGATCTGATACTTTTAAAAATGATTTACCTGCTACGGAAAAATATAAACATTCAAAAAAATATAGGTAGGAGATATCTATAATTCCACTTAACTTGACTTGGCATTTTTTAACATAAAGAATCATAATAGCTTGGCATCAAAAGGGTTAAGGGACTGAACAGCGAGGTCATCTGCCCCTAACCAAAACCAGGAATATATCGTTGATGTCCGGTAAATCGTTCTGCAGTTTTCCCTTCGCCTCTGCTTGGAACCGAGCTGTCCTTAGGCGTAGACCATACTGTGGCGCAAACGAATAACGTCTCCTGTCCAGTATACGCATTTTCAAGTGTTGCGCTAATCTGTATGATGATGATAATGATAATAATAATAATAATAATAATAATAATAATAATAATAATAATATAGAAGGATACCGCGATCGCACATATATTGTGGTTTGGAGTGTCGTCATTAGGAAGGGTCTGGGAACCCTGCATGGGGAAAGGCTAATCATCACTGTGGGGACAGTTGAAGGTCCATTGTCCCTCATAAATGCAGTGTATTGTGAGGGGTCGCTGAAGCGGCCACAATGAAGAGTGTTATCAACTAGCCCAGCCGCGCTGCTCCTCTCGCATGCTCTACTGCAATCGCGATTGTTCTGTGTTACGAGTTAGAATCCGGTTCAAACGCAAGCTATCACATGATGTTCAACCCTTTAAAAGTAAGAGAAGAAACCGAGCACCATATCATTGCCCCATAAAGCAATCTCGTATTGGCAAACTTAAATACCAATCGAGGTTGCCAACCTACAAACAACATACCGTACCAAATACTTATAGTAGGCTAATCGTTGGAAGAAGTTATGTAAACATTATAGGCCAGTCAAAAACGACACAAAAAATCACTAAATTCGCAAAACATGATGTAACTCTGATTTTTTAGTATGTTGTTTGGACCCATTAGGGCTATGTATACCCAAGCCTCGTAGTTCTCTCAACATCTTAAAAACCCATATAAGGTAAAATCGCATTTTTTTTTTCATAAATGTACCTAACCACTTCTTGGTTGCATAAAGTGAGATTTAAACATGCAAAACGTGTTATGATCATATAGGAGGTATGTAAGTTGAATAGATTGTAGGTAGGTACCAATATTATTAGTCAAACAAGCTAATGTGTGCAAAAATGGTAGAGTGGCAAGCGCATTTGCCCATGGCAGAGGTATTTCAACAAGTGTGCTCTCTCGTTGGACGGGCGGGATGGTATATATGCTGAATATACGGTATATGAAGAGGTAGAAGGGTGTTGGGATATTTCCTCCACAACAAGTGAACAGCATGTCGATATGCGACCTACGCAAATTGCACGAGATAACTCTGGCGTGAAAAAACTGAAAGCCTAGTTCAATAACCATCCACCGTTCCCATCGATAGATAAACTCGTATCCATAAGCTGTGGCACTGTAAGTGGCCCCCACACAAATTGCCACACTGCCCGAGAAGGACAGAAAGGGGTGAACCAAATTATTGGACAAATTTTGGGAATGTTAGTTTCTCTAGGAAAGAAAAGGTCCTCCCTTTAGCAACGCCTACCACCTCTATCAGGATCCACAAGAAGAGAGTGGATGTCGAGCCACTCGCCATCTTCCAGCGCATGTGTATCATGAAACAGTCAGACCTACAGTTGAAGGCCCCCTTTAAATACGGGCTGGCTCCATATCCAATGGCCCTATTATCCGACGAAGGGATGCGTAAAGGCACAAAATCAGCTTTTTACGCTGCCTTCACTCAAGCCACAGAGAACGTCAGTGTGCAGGCAAAAACATTTGCTGTCGTCGATGGAGGATCGGAATGATTCGGTACGGGCTATCAGAGCAAGCTACATAAGCTAAATATTTAACCACTTTGGGAGAAATGTGTGTGTAGTCTTCGACGGGTATCCTGAGGATGGCGCCCAAAAGAGCACCAAATTTGCAGAGCGATCACTAAGGTATTCTGCAGCATCAGCGGAAATTGTGTTTGACACATCGACCATCATCACAGTCTCCCAAGAGAAGATGCTCTCGAATGACAGAAACAAGGTTCGTCTCATTGAGCATCTCTGTTCAACTTTTGCTCTCGAGAATATTGAGACAAAAATATCAAAAGCAGACGCAGACCGCGATATCGTCGTGCCACCTGTGCAAAAAAAAATGTGCCTCCAATGACCACGTTATCATCTTTGGAGAGGATGTGGATTTGCTTGTGCTCCTCTGCGGTCTAGGATCCACTAAAACAAACGTATACTTCCAGGAGAGTGGCAGAGGTGAGGTGGATTGCGTCCAGTTCTCCACCAGCTCATTCAACCAAGGGGAAGTGGGGCTACCACCTAGATTTGAACTTTTCATCCAGGCATTTAGTGGGTGCGACACCACCTCTGCCCTCTTCTGGCAGGGGAAGATAAAAATGTGGGGCCGCTTCAGACAAAATCAAGCCCTATTGGACTAAGCAAGAATTTTCATCCAGACAGATGCCACACACAAACAAGTCGCAGCAGCCGGTGACAAGTGCCTAGTTGCGCTATATGGAGGAGACGAAACAACAGACACCCTCAACGATGTACGCTTCCGTATTTTTGTGAAGACAGCAGCCAACGCCAAAGCGAATCTGGCCCGTTTGCCCCCAACCACAGAGGCTGCGTCGTATCACCACTACCGCACATACCACCAGGTGCAAAAGTGGTTGGGGGTGGAGAAAGAGGCCACCGACTGGGGTTGTGAATTGACCTCGGCTGGACTCATCCCCATTACCAGTTGGCAAACTCCTGCCCCCGCAGAGCTCCTAAAACTCCTCTCTTGCAAATGCAATAAGGGGTGCAGACGTGGCTACACTTGCCTGAATGCAGGGCTCAGATGTTCTGTGATGTGTGCTACCTGCTCTGGGGAAACGTGTCAGAACGCTGCCCTTATCATCATTGATGAGGACGACGATGGCGAGCCTCAAGACAACCTTGACGATCCACCAATACTGGAGTTCTACGTATAGGGGACGAAGACGACAACCCACCAATAGTGGAAGACCTACCTATTGAAGATAGCAACGAAAGTGACGGCCCAGGGCCATCAAAAACAAGGCGACGCGTTTGACTGTCTAATTTGATTGACTGATTGATAAGTTACTGTACTTTTGATTACTTATGTTTATTTTATTATTATTATATTATGTTATTATATTATTATATTATATTATTATATTAAAATACATTTCACCGTTGGTTTAGACAAAAAAATATATAAGAAAGGTTATGGAACATTTCTGGAATAATTCCTTCTTCCCATTGCTGAGGTATTTTCTCCTCATCCCATACTGAAGTAGCTATGTTTAGGAAAGACCGTTCCAATTCATTGCCACCTTGCTTGAGCAGTTCCGCTGGAATATAGTCTGCTCCTGTTGCCTTGTTGTTCTTCTTCAATTCCTTCATGGCAGTTATCACTTCTTCTAGAATAATAATGATAATGTTATTGGTTTTACGTCCCTTTTAACTACCCAGGCTTTTGGAGACGCCACTTCTTCTAGAGTTGGTGGACCTATATTTTCGTCAGGGTCATTTTCTCCTTGCGCATCTAGAGTGTCTTGTTATCATTCTAAAATTGAGAAGTATATCAAAATGTCGCCGCCATCTTCCACATATCTCTTTCCCCTCACTAACAATTTTTCCTGTTTCATCCTTTATCAGGCTAGTTTTGCCACAGAAGGGTTTCCCTGCAGCATTTACCTCTCTATAAAATTTCCTCACCTCATTTTGATTTCTCAGAAGCTCCATTTCTTCGATATTTGCCTTCATCCACTATCGTTTTTCACTGATGGATCTTCTTTTCAATCCTCCGTTTTTCTTTATAGACTTCCTTCGTTCTTCTTGTACAATTTGATTGTAATGTCCTTCTGTATGCTGTGTTCTTCTCTTCTGTTGCTATTTCACACTCAGTGTCAAACCAAGAAGATCTTTTATATCCTGTTTGAATTCCCAGTGTTTCATTCGCCGACGTCTCCACTGCATTTTTAATCATTTCCCACTGATGCTCGATGTCGTTTCACTCTTCAGTATTTTCAAGAATCTGTATTATCCTCTCCTGGTACTGCTTTTTGACTTCAGAGGATTCTAGAGCTGTTATATTATATTTAGGATTGTTGGGTCGGGTTCCTTTGAATGCACTAGAGATCCTAGCCCTAATTCGCGCCCGTACCAGGAAGTGGTCTGAGTCTATATTTGGATATCTGAGGCTCCTCACATCCAAGAGATCTGATTTGTACCCTGCATCTATCAACACATGATCGATCTGGTTAACTATGTTTCCATCAGGCGATGTCCACGTTCCTTTATGTATGTCTTTGTGTTGGAACAATGAGGAGCCCACAACCATATTTCTAGATGCTGCAAATAATATAAGTCTCGTTCCATTATCATTGCTTACAGCATGCTTGCTGTGGGGTCCAATTGTTGGCTCATATATCTGTTCCCTTCCCACCTGAGCATTTAGATCACCAGTTACTATATTAATGTCATGGCCTGGGCAACCATCATATGTTTTATCCAAAAGTTCATAGAACGATTCTTTCTCTTCTTCCTCAGATTCTTCTCTCGGAGCGTGGGCGTTAATTATAGAGTAATGAAAGAATTTACCCTTTATCCTGAGTACTGACAGTCTTGGATTAATAGGTGTAAACCCAATTACAACGTGCTTTAGCGGGTGGTGTACCATAAATCCTGTGCTGAACTCGTGCTTCTCCTCGCTACAGCTATAGAATATACTAGCTTCTCGCTTTTCTAGAATTCCACTTCCGGTCCACCTTACTTCTTGTAGAGCTATGATACTCTGCTTCAGCTTCATTGTTTGGTTCAGCAGCACTTTCAGGGCTCCTGGGCGACACAAAGAGCTCACATTCCAGGTTCCACTTATGCTTTATATTTCTTTTCTTTCTTTCATGTACTAATGGTCCATTATCATTGTCCTTTTCCACGCCAAGTGTATCTCCATTAATCAGTCCGGCTTTCTTTCGTTGAAGTTTCGCAACTTGGCCTTTTTACCGAGTGGGGTGTCAGCCCTACGTCCAACCTCTTCCGGAGGACGGGTAATTTTTAATTAGGGTTTTCTTCCCTTAGACTTTGGGGAACCAACCCCACATACTACAAGGCAGCATCTCAACCAGAGCCCCGTTAGCCGCCACTTTTCAGGGTTCCTGCTGGGCCTTCACAGCTACCGAAGCGGTCACGGGGCACCCGCAGTCCCCACTGTACTTCACCCCACCAGGCAATCCCTTACTTTAGGACGTTTCCCGTCTCCCACGACGTGGACGAGGGGTTGGACTTATGGGAGACGATGTTACACAATTGTGGCAACCAAAACCAACATTTATAATGTCAAACTTCTTATCATAAGAGTTTTTTAGAAAATTAGCCAAATTGTTTACCGTGCATCATCGTTCCCTTATATATCCCAAGTTTATCAGAAATTTCCTACTTTTTTAGGGTGTGTATTGCATCTGCATCTACAAAATGTACCTCAATCACTAACATAAATTGTAAATTAAGTACTTTTATTGCATTTGTATTCAGAGCTGCTGAAAATAGTTCTTATTTTTAAGAATAAATGCAGTTTATAAAAACAAGTATAAATCCTAATGACCAGATTGGTGACACGTCACTCTCTGAGTTACTGCCCAAGTTGTTAGCTTGAGAGGTTTTGTAATCGGGGTTGTCACCCCTAGACAGGTTATCTTCACCACGACTAAGGACCCCTGTCTAGCCCTATCCCACTAAGTTCTTCCTCTCTTTCAGTCGTTGGAAATAAATTCCTCTTCCGTCTTTAAGACCGTTGACCAGAGTGGCTGATATATGATGACCATATACCTTTCACCCTAAGTTTCCAGAGTGCTGAGATGACTCCTCCGCCATCTACACTGTATTACCCATTTAAGATTTGATTGCCGCTGAGCGTGGCAGCGCCAGTGTTTGTTGTTTATTGTAGCAGCTGACCCGCACAGTGAAGCGGGGAACACAGCGATGACAGAATGCATTCTACACATAAGTCAAGCAGAATTGCGCGTCAATGGAGCTCATGTCACCATGGATGTCAATGAAGCAGGCTGACGCGTGACACAAGTAAACGAAGAATAGTTCCCATCTCGACCGCCGGCAATCAATTCGTGAAAGGGTAATACCATAATTCAATTATTCCACTGCATATGCCATTGAGGTCTTCACCGTAACCCTGGCAGGGGACCCTTACAAGGGACTACCAGCCAAGTCAGCTGGACCAAGGTTTCTTAGAGAGGTGTTGCTCCTCACCCTTTGTCCTGACTTGTGACAGGCAGAGCCTGGCTACCTAAACATTAGGTCCAGTTTGGTGGGTTTATTGTAAGTAATTTCTATGTTGGATGAGGAGGCTGCTTTTGCAAGGATATATGCGAATTATTATTGTGACCAGATTCGGAAATGATCTCTACACTATTTTCTTAATTATGTTCTAAATCAACCGTTCCTATGTAATTCCTAATGTAATTGGCCACAAAAATTTGTGTTGAGCAACTGAAAAGCTTTCTTTATTAGAACTAGGCAACTCTGAAAAATGGCTTCTATCACTTCAACTGAAAGATACAACCATCAGCATATTTGACAATATAAGTTGTCCTTATAATGGGTCAGGGGCGTAAAACTTCTCGCGGAGGGGGGGGGGGGGTGCTTCAATTTTATAAACTGGGGTTGCCTACCTACTGGTGAATGTTTTTTTTTTTTTTTTTTTTTTAGTTTAAGACTTTGAAGCTCGCAATAACATGGTAATGTAGGCCTAACGCTATACTTTAAAAAAAATTAAAATACAAAATTCAATCAGAACATGAATCTTTCTTTATTCTTGTCAGAAGTATTGTACCCGTATGAATATTGAATATTGAATACAGAATATCTACATTTCTACCATACAAATATACAGGTCTATTATACAAAACAAATCAAATCTTGAAGCAACAAATTTGAGCTAGATGATTTTTGCCCAGTATTGGGCGACGTCAATAGCGCTGGAGGAGGCTGCAATCAAATCTTTCATAGTGCACTTTGACGGACTTAAGTCACACTGACATAGATGTTGGATTGTCTGCAGCTCTCCACAGTCACAGAGAGAGGAGTCGCTTGAGGAACCCCACATCCGCAGATTTACTCTTGTTCTGCCTACTCTTGTACGGAGTCTGTTAAGGGCTTTCCAAGTTGTCCACTTCTCCTGGTGTCCACATGGAAGACATTCCTTCTGCTCCATCCAGTTGGAAAGGTGGTTAGTTCTTTCTTTCCACATCTTGATCCCAGCATTCTCTGCTTTCCCTTGAAGCTTAACTGTTGTGCGGTGATAACACTCTCTAGCTTTCAGCCTCCGTGTGGCAGGATGGTATCTACAAAGGGGATGTGCTTCTGAAGTAGATGATTGGAGCCTCTCTTTGTTAGCTGCTACCTCCCTACGAATCTCACCAGGAGCAATACCAACTAGAAGTTGGATCTTCTCAATAGGTGTTGGTTTTAAGCATCCTGTAATGATCCTGCAACTTTCGTTGAGAGCGATATCGATATGCTTCGCATGGGCTGATCTGTACCAAACCGGGGAGGCATATTCGCCTGCAGAGTAGCATAGAGCTAGAGCTGATGTTCTGATTGTTAGAACATGAATATAAATCATAAAATGATGCAATGTTGGAGCTCCGCCGATTGTGGTAAACACGACACAAGCGTAGCACTAAATGTCAAGCACGAAAATTAAAAGAAAGGAACAGGGGCGCACGGTTTTTCCCGGTAGGAGTAATGATTTTGTGTGTTGGGTGTCACAGTGTCTGACATCAGTTTTAAACCGGGGCTCAGAAATAATAATTCGAAACAGCAACTCTTCGGATCGTCGTGGAAAGGGGACAAAGTTCATAACACCTCGGCTTTCGGCTCAGTTGGCGCCTCGGCGGGAAACAGGAGACGGAGAAAAACAGACTGTTTTTTTTTCGGTAGAATAAAAGAATTACGACTAAGCAAGGCAAGATGGCTTTTCCGATTTTCCGCCATGAGGGGTGCCCCCCCTGCCCTCCCCATGTTTTACGCCCCTGTAATGGGTGGTTAATATACAGTAGCCTACAGACCAGTAACCTATAAAGGGTTAAAAGAAATAAAGGTTGAATGCTTACATAGAGATGAGGATAACAGAGGATCTCACAATATTCAAAGACCCTAAAACCATTTCATGATGATGATGATGATTGGGGTCTTCAAGATATTTCAGCTCCATACTAAACAGTTAGTTGTACACCTTTTAGGACTACTTTGTATTGCATAGGTCAGTAATTGATGGTATTACAGTCAAGAGTCATAAATCATTAAGTGATACAGGCTACAACGTATTTGAAGGGTTTGTTAGTGATGATGATGTATTTGTGATGTAATAAAAAAAATGGTTATTAGTCACTCAAAATGATGATCATCATCTTGCACAGTTTCCAGTCTCTGGCCGGGTCTGTTTGGAAGATAAGCCTCTCCATCGTCTCCTGTCTTCGCGCCATCTCTCCGTCTCTACCTTGGTCCAGTCTTCTCCAGTCCTCCACGCCTTTCAGCTATTTGTCTCTTGGTGTTTCTCCCTTTAATTTCATCTCATATATCTTCCTGGGTATCCTCTTCTCCAACATGTCCATACCATTCAAGCCTTGATTCCTCTATCCTATCTTGTAGGCTAATACTTCCTCCTTGACTTATTCTCTGATCTTCTCATTTCTTAACATGTCCATCTTTGTCACTCCAATACTGGTTGGTTGGTTCTTAGGTTTAGGAGCAGCGACAACGCGGTCATGTAGCCCCGTGTACTTTGTGTGTGTGTGGAATCTGTCTGATAACCGGTGTTAATTGTCATGTCTTTATTAGTGTGTGTTATCTGTTTTCTAATTTAAGTACAGACTGAAACTTAGAATTTTTCAAATAGTTCCTACTTTTGCCGCCAAGCGCCACCGTCAACGACTACTAGGCCAAGTTCAGAACTTAGCTACTAGACGCCACCGCAGTCGGCTCCTGGCAACGAACATAGAAACCTAAGAGCGTTGTTTACATTCTTAACCTATCCAATTTAGTTTCACACAGGTCAATACTGTTTCTCAAGATTTTCATCTCACTACAGTAGCCTATATTTTGCTTCTCTCCCTTCCTTCCATAATAACCCAGGTTTCTGAGGCATATGTCAGGATTGGAACTTAGTACATCCAATATATACTGTAACCCTTTAGCAGTTTCGAGGGGCATCCTTGTTCGATATCGGGCTTTTAAGAAACGTGCCCAATTGAATTGAGCAGGGAGTAAACCCTATCTACTCATACCTGCTAAATTGGAAAACATTCTGAATTAATTCTGATGGGACGTCACTCGTACCTTTTTCACTTGAATTTCGCTAATATATTATGTTCCTACCTTTTTTCATCTTCTGGTCAGTACTGCACCGGAAATATGTGCTAAATGTGTGTTTTTATTTATTGCTCATTTAACGACGGCAGCCATGCTCGACAGCGCATGAGGTCTCTTCAACTGTTACCAAGGCGCACACATTGACGTCACTACAGTTACCAACATGTGGGATACAAAATACATCCAACAGATGTGTACCCCACTGTGCGTGACAAAAAGCAGGGATGTATATATAGCTAACGTGGCCGATAGGGCTGCGCTACCTAATAATTATTGGTCTAGGCAGAAGCCATTGTTCTGGATTGAACAAATTTTCCAGTAGTACCGTAAGCACGGGGTTGACAATACTGTATTTGAAGATAATTCACATGCATAATGGCTGACACAGCTGGAATTTTATTACATAAGACAAGTCGTGATCTGAAAAGTGGATGGTGGGAGGGTTATGGACAGCAGAGGAGTAAACATGTATTACTACATCATTTCCTGATTTAATTTTCATCATTATAAACGGCATTTTGGCTAATTTCAGGCCTTAAGAAAATTTTATCCTACGAGTGACGTCTCATTCAGTGTTACATATTTTAAAAGGGAATTTAATCATCCATCAGACACACATCATCAGATCCTGTTTGCTTAAGACATTTATGGGGTTGGCAGGTACAGAATTGTTAGGCACCATATCTCCAGTGTTTGTGAAGCAATGGCCTGTGGTGCAATTTTATTTAGGGTAAGCAATGTTATAAAACATATCACCTGCAGTCAAATTGTGTATCCTACTTATATGGGCTTTTCATAAACTAGGCTAGTAACATTCAGTTCAAATTACTGCAACACATTTTACCACTATCGTAGGACAATCACAATGATGACTACGACTACGATGATAATAATAATAATGAAAATAATAACAATGTAATAATAGTAAAGCAGCAATTTGTTCCCAGGAAGAAAATCATTGATGACCACGTTGTGGAAGTTTGGGATTTTTATTCTCAGAAAATAAATCTTTCTCAATTAACTCCGCCTGCAGTGTTGTTTGGTGGATTGAGTAGGCAAGCAATGCTGTTGCCGGTCCCAAGCCCGCATAAAGGAGGAGGGCTGGGGTGACTGGCAATCACCGTGTAAGAACTTACAGCACTCCTGGATAAGATTCGGAGTGGCCAACCCTGAAGACCCTGCATCTTCCCCCCTAGTAAATGTTTTTACTAGTTCTTATACAACAAAGATGTGACTACCCTAGGGAGTATCCAATCTCCCGTCACCAGTGGTGGCGCATTCAGGCCTTGAGTTTGGGGAGCCTGAGTTCATCATACGGGGAAAGTCGGAGTTCCCCCAAATCTCCAACTTATTGAAACCGAAAACTATCACACACCTTCGCACTATTAACATTCAAACCCTATGTAGGGCCGGAAAACTTAAACAACTGACTGATGTCTTGCATAAATGCAATATTTCAATAGTGGCTGTCCAAGAAACCAGATTTACAGATGACATGGCATTTGAGTCGGAAGGTCACCGAATAATTAAGGGGAGACCAGCGTCTAAGAATGCGCATGGCTCCAGCGTCTATGAAACAGCTTTCTTAATGCAACGTGTTCTAATGGGTTCTGTCCTCGGGTTCACATCAACTAGCGAATGCCTTTCTGTGTTATCCTTCAGTTTCGGAAACAAGGGTTACTCCATTGTAAATGCACATGCTCCAATTAATGCTGACAATAAGAAGAACCCTTAAAGGGTCCAACTGTTCTGACAGTTGCTCGAGGACGAGATTGATAAGGCCCGTAGTCACCATATTAAGCTCCTGGTAGGTGACTTTAATGCTCAACTGGGGAAAGAACGGAGTTGCCGAGACGTATTGAGGCCTTACATAGAGCATAGAAGGACAAACACCAACGGCAAGTGCTTAATTGAACTGTGTAGGCTGTATCAGTAGAAAATCATGTCCACAGTCTTCCCTAGAAAGGCTAAATACCAAACTACGTGGCAGTCACCAAATTTCGCTATTGCTTCATTTCAAATAGACCATGTTGCAATCAGTCTTCAAAATAGGAAAGAGATCATATGTGTAAGAGTCCGTAAAGGTTGGAACGTAGACGCTGACCATTTCTTCACCCACATAAAGACAAGATTACTTTCTAAGAAACAACTATCTTCTACCATCGCTCCACCAAGGGTTGATCCTCAGTTCCTCCTTGAGAACAAGGACCGTTTTGCAACTAACATCTTGCAAAAGAAAGACTGGAACCAACTAAAGACCACTGTATGTGGGACAATCACTAACCTCGGGCAACCACTAAGAAAACGGCGTCACAGATAGTGGACCAAGGACTGTGACAATGCGGTGAATGTACGTGCCGCAGCATGGTTGAAGTGGAACATGGCTAAAAGACAGGGAGACTGGGAAGATTTTCGTTGGTACGAAAACAATCGAGAAGGACCATCAGGCGTGTGAAGAGATCTTATGACCGGTCAAGATTAGAACAGTTGGATAAAGAATTCAGACTGTACAACACTAGAAACTTTTATCGGGCCTTCAAAGAAGAACTCTCTGGGTATAATCCCCAATGCCTTCATTTCAAGAACACAGATGGTAAATTGGTCACCTGCGACAGTGAAAATGTGACACTCTTGGCAAACTAATTTGAACGGCTGCTTAACTGTGAAGAACCCAAGGAGAGACTACTGATTGAAGATCCAACTGAGGTACATCTCCCATCCACACCACCGACTGTGCAACAGTGCCATCCATCACATCAAAAACTTCAAAGCACTCGGATAAGATTGTATCATTGCAGAAGCCTTGAAAGCAGGCCGAAATGAAATAACGTATGCCCTTCACCAGATCCTTGTTACCTGCTGAGAGACGGGCAAGATCCCTGAAGACTGGAAATCAGCCCTTATACACCCTTTGCACAAGAAAGAGAACCACCATGATATCAACAATTACCGGGGGATATCTTTGTTGCCAGCAGCCTACAAAGTCCTCTCCTGGATTTTACTGGACAATGCTGAAAGTCAATGTGGTCGGACAATTGGTGAATATCAAGGTGGATTTCGGCAAGGATGTTCTTGCATCGAGCAGATATTCAATCTGAAGAATATTCTCCAAATAAAACAAGTGAGAAGTGCAAACATCACAGTGGTCTTTGTCGACTTTAAGAAGGCTTACGAGTCAATCGACCGCCAGACGCTCTTCTCTGTACTGCAAGATCGAGGTGTAGATTACAACACCCGCACCCTCATTGAACAGACTCTAACAGACACCACATCAAAGGTGAAATTCAGAGGAGAACTCTCTAGGAATTTCGAAATCAAAACCGGAGTACGACAGGGAGATGGCCTTTCCCCTATTTTATTTAATCTTGTGCTTGATAAAGTCATCAATACATGGGAATATGCCCTGAGGAATCTGGGAATCAAACCGGTGACCATTGGAGCTGGAACTCGTAAAATCGAGATCAGATGTTAGGCTTTTGCAGATGACATAGCAATCCTAACCAACAACTCTACTGATGCTGTTAATTCTGTCCAAGCAGTACACGAGATGGCGATGAAGACAGGTTTACAAATATCGTAAGACAAAACCAAGTATTTTGAGAGTCGTCATTATGGGAAAGCCCCTTTAACAACTGCATATGGAACAATTGAGAAAGTTGTACGCTTCCGTTATCTCGGCGAATGGGTGCACCCAAATGGCAGAGATGGCACTTCAATTTCGGAGAGGTGCACTAAACTCAATGCAGCAATGCAACTCAATCATGTAACCAATACAAGAGTTGTATTTCAAAAAATGGAAAGATCTGTCCTTATAAAACCGTTATTAGACCACAGTTTTATACGCAGCAGAGACCCTCTTGATGAACAAGAAAGACAACATGGATGATTTGGAGAAAGTCGCGAGATGTATGCTTCTAAATATTCATGGACCAAGATTGCTCCCAGATGGCTCTTATCAACTTAAAGTAAACACTGAACTATACTGTCAGTTGGAACCAGCCTCCAATATCATTGACGGAGACGACTGAAATTCTACAGGCACCTCTTACGGATGGGGAAAGATAGAATCACCCAGAAGATCTTCAACTTGATTAATGGCTACAAGACTGGCAGCTTGTGGCTTAATGAAGTGAAACAAGACTTGAATAACGCGGGTATTTTAGACAGTGATATTCTTGACCGATCAAAATTTTGTGATAGTGTTAATAGCCCAGGCATATTAAGTTTTAACCTCAAAAAAAATAATGTAAAGCTGAAATTTGGCATAGATGTTCCCTAGTACCCTAGTAACAAATCCTCAAAAGTCCCCATCTCTGCGGCGTCCGCGTCATAGTTTTTGGAGAGTTCAAAAGGGCTTAAATGGGGCCTAAGTGCCAAAAAAAAAACAGCATTTTTGCTTCCTGCGTTCAAAATATTGATCAAAAATCAGTTCTAATGATCTCTGATAGTAATTCGAGAAGGACTGCGTTAAATATAACTCTCTTATTGGTCGTAATTATTGCCATACATTTAAACAGATGAGTAATCAAACATTTTTAGCTCAACTTTTCACACGAAAATTAGCTGATTTGTCATTAGCTGGGACTTATCGTGTAAACAGCTGCTGATAGCGACTAAAGACCCGAAGTAAAAGTTGTAAATCACACTTGTAGCTTTAAAACAATACATTGCCCATGTTCATCCGACAAACAGCAGCAGAGATACAGTTACTAATATAAAAGTGGAAGTGTGGCAGTCGCTTTCTGACCGAACGCCCATTTACGCTGGTGGGCTCCATCTATTCACCTTTGCTGACACCATTTTGTATCTTTTCTCACGAACTTTTAGGATGGTATTCCTTTGTATCCAGGTAAACTAGCAGAAACAGTTTGCATAGAACAAAACGAGTTTAATGCAGTTAGCAGTTAAACGTACATTCATAATATGCATAATGCAAATAATAACAAAACAAAGCTTAAAAAGCTTTCTTTAGACAAAGAACACTTGCAAAACAAAGTTTACATCAGACTCAATCGTCCCCCTCATCATCTGAGCCATCAAATGTGACGTTGCCACATGCTTTTCCACTGCAGTGCCCACACATTAAAGAGCATTCTAAATCGGAACGTACACACTCACACCGGCTGACACAAGAGCTCTTGTAGTTGCAGGACACCAAATTGAGGAGATGACCTGGAGCAGCTGGAAGATGAGTTGCCACTGGTACTAAAGCTGAGTGTTGGATTTTCCATCCCCATTGGGTCGGGCCCAAAGAAAATCCTAATCATGCTTGAACTTGCAAATATACCGTACCCGCAGTGAATGTTGTTTGCATGCCGCCGAAGTCGGCGGAAGTGAAGCCTGCTGAAATGACGCTGTGACCGGTTGTTTGCAATTTTTGGGCTGTATTTCACTATCCGAAGTTCGTCGAAGCTTTTGCATTCCAATTTGGCACTATCGTAGAGACAAATGGCGAACTTCTCTCCAGCTGATATTATGGCCTTTTCATCTGGAGCCGTAGAGACGAATACCTTCATTTCCTCGCGTAAAGATGCGGAATCCTTCAATATTTTCCAGGCTTGCTGTTTGATGTACTCTACCCACAGCTTTCCTGTGCGAGATTTCTGGCTCATAGAAGAAAATGTGTCATGAAGCGACTCTTCGAGACGTTGAAGGCAAGGTTATGATAGCAAGTCGTTGGTGGTGCCTTCTTGGAATGCGGTAAAAAGCGCCTGTATTTCGTCCTTGTCATCCTTCAGCCCGTCGTTCATGTTGAGTAACATTGTCCCGACAGCCTGTTTTGTCAGAAAATGCGCTCTGAGGGCCCTAGAACTTGCACAGTTTCGCGTTATTGATAAAATTGAAGGCATAACGTAATCATTTTTAAGAGCGAGCTAATTGCAAGCCTACCTAGAATATGCGTGTCCAGACATCATGTGAGTCACTGACGATTTAGCGTATATTTCCGCCCAGAGCTCCTCCAAACTGGTTCGTTTCATCACGCAGCCGATTTCCCCGAGAAACGACATTAGAAGGTGAAATCCGCCTCGATGAACAACCACGTTTTTGAGTTCCTCTGTAGTGCCCGATGCGACTATCTCTGCAGCTTTCGCGTATAGGGGCTGGTCGAAGGTTACGAAAAAAGTGCTTTGTTTCAGTTCCGCGTACTCTCTTGCGGCAAACTTCAACGCGGAATATTTGTATAGTTGATTGGATTGCTCGGTTCCAAGTTAATGAACGGCAGTGCATCAACTGACGTCGTCTGGGGAGCTGGTTGAGCATGAGCAGACAGTGACGTCTTCATAAAGCCGTTCCACGAAGCGCGTAAATTAATACCTGACCACCGTCCAGATAACCACAAGGAGTCCATCATCGACGCAATAGCCACAGAGTTTGGGGCTTCCACAGTTAACTCATTAATCTTGACGTCCTTTGAACCAGGAGAAAAGGGCTTCCGATACCACGAAATGTTGAACTTTCCGCAATCACACCAGCATTAGGAACTTCTCGTGTACGTGGGAGTGGAGATATTTCAATGTCAGGCGCTGGACGTGCGCACTTGATTCCTCCCATGCAGTGAAATGTGTTTCGCCCGTCCAATGTCCTTATGTTAAAGTCAGCGTTGTCAAAGCAAAACTGCGTGAACGCTCCAGCATTCGGGATTGGACCTTCTTTATGAAGCGCTGAAATTTCGTACCTGTGGACTTCCGCCACATTTACTGAAAATCCAAGACTGTTTAGAAGCTGAATTAATTATTTCCGCTGTCACCTAGAAACGCGATTGGGTGCCTTTTCAACAGCGGTTATGCTTAGGGACCGTAACTCGGTAACCGTTTCCCGCATAGACATGGGTAATGTAGCAATGTAAAGCTAAGAGTATGCGTTATAACTTTGGTTGGTTGGTTCTTAAGTTTAGGGGCTGCGACAACGCGGTCATGTAGCCCCGTGTACTTTGGGTGTGTGTAGAATCTGTCTGATAACCGGTGTTAATTGTGATGACTGTATTAGTGTGTGTTATCTGTCATTTCAATTTAAGTACTGCAACTTAGAATTTTTCAAATAGTTCCTACTTTTGCCGCCAAGCGCCACCGTCAACGACTACTAGGCTAAGTTCACAACTCAGCTGCTAGACGCCACCGCAGTCGGCTCTTGGCAACGAACTTAGAAACCTAAGAGCGTTGTTTACAATAACCTATCAAATTTAGCTTCACACAGGTGCAATTAGTGGAAGGATCTCTAACATGCCATAAATCTATGACATGGGACCGCCGGCTTTACTTCCCCTCCGAAGGAAGGCATACTGAGGGATTTTTAACGCTCTTAAAAAATCCGACGGCTTCGGCCGGGTTTGAACCCGCTATCTTGGGCATAGAAGCTCAGCATGCTACCGACTACGCCACCGAAGCCGCCGTTATAACTTTCATTCTGGGTCTTTAGTCAATATCAGCAGTTGTTTAAAAAAGAAAGACCTGCTAATGACAAATTAGCCAAATTTTCGTGTAAAAATTGTGCTAAAAATGTTAAATTAGTCGTTTTCTTCCTTCATCAATAGCAATAATTAGGCCTGATAAGTCCGTTATCCTACTAGTTCATTTTTATTAATTGCTAAAGCTCCCGATAACTAAATTTGGATCAATATTTTGAACGCAGGAAGCAAAAATGCTGTTTTTCGCACTTAGGCTCCATTTAAGCCATTTTGAACCCTCCAAAAACTATGACGCGGACACCGCAGAGATGGGGACTTTTCAGGATTTGTTTCTAGGGTACGAGGGAACATCTATGCCAAATTTCAGCTTTACATTTTTTATTTTATTTTTGAGGTTGGCCGTGTTTTTTGCATATGATGCCTGGGCTATAACTCTTGGTCCCCACCACCCAAAGTGATTAAGACCCGACTACCCCTCACACAGGAGAGGAAGGGCAAGATATTGGCAAGACTGAGGAGATATTGGCAAACAAAGAAAGCGTCGCATAAGCACTAGTCATAAGCGCTCCTTCGTGGGCTTAAATCACTACCGTAATAATAAATCTTTCTCAACTGTTATCAGTCTATCCTGGCCTTACATACTGCGAGCATAGTTTCATTTTATTCACTTTAGGATAGAAAAGCTTCTACAGAAGCACTTGTAACAGGAATCACTCAGATAAATTCACAGAGACGCACTACCTCTCCATATCCCTCTTGGAGATGATTAGATTTAAGGAAAAGTAACAGTTCATTAACATATTTTTTTTGCCTATTTTCATTTTATGAAAAATAGGCTTATGAGATCACCTTTTGTCCGTGTGTGTGTGGTGTGTCCCCCTAATAACTTCTAAACAACTGGAGCGATTTCAATGAAACTCAGTAAGGTCATAGCACCATATAGGCCGACCCCGACCGTGCCCCTCAAATGTTATTATGTCTCACCAATCCAACATGGCGGCTGTGATAAGTATTTCACCAGCATTCAATATCTCCGAAACTATTCCCAATGTCACCCTGAAATTTTGTACGATGATAAAGGGCACTAATAGAAGTTCACCTATGAGACTTTCAAAAACCTGGTAACTGCAAAACCAACATGGCGGACAAGCGAAGTTGAAACTTTTAAATAGACTTTTCTCGCGTTTTAACCATCCAAAGGCAATGAAACTTGGTACACCAAATTTTTATACATATTGCAATGCACTGGCTTCTAATTTAGTTCAATTGTTTACATAACCTCAAGATGGCGGCTGTGTGAAATAGATTGGATTAGATTAGATTTTTATTAAATCCATTTGATCAATTACATGTATACAATACATTTTTGATATAGGACACGTAGAAATTACATCTATAAAATTAAAGAACTAACAGGTATATATTACTAAATACTAGAATTATTTATAACTTATTATACTAACAGATCTTAAGAGATACAATCTTATTGGACAACTATATACACCATACTCTATTTTCATAATATGAAACCTTAATTCTATAAATACAACAACTTACAGCTAGGTATTACAATTAAAATAGAAAAGTAAAATGTAATTATAGATTTTATTGTTCCTATACGCTAAGATATTCAACTACAGAGTAAAAACAATGGCACTGCAGATAAGCTTTCAACATTCTATCAAAGGTTTTTATTTAGGGGCCAAATTTTATATACTGGGGTAGTTTATTGTATAATTTAACTCCTGTGTGAAAAGTTCCGTTTTGATATATGCTTGTGTGTGTGTGTGTGTGTGTGTGTGTGTGTGTGTGTGTGTGTGTGTGTGTGTGTGTGTGTGTGTGTGTGTGTGTGTGTGTGTGTGTGAAATATGAATGTTTTGATTTTGTCTTGTGTTATGTCTATGAACATCATTGTTTTAAGAAAAATATCTTTATTCATTAAATTCTTTTTAAAAACATAATACTTTCAAAGATGTATATGCAGGGCAGTGGGAGAAAGTTAAAATCTTTAAACAGAGGTCTACATGATTCTCTAGTGATTACTTTTGCCATAATTCTAATCGCCCTCTTTTGTATCCTAAACGTGCTTAGTAGATCTGGTGACATACCCCAAAATATGACCCCGTATCTTAAGTATGAATGGAAATAAGCAAAATATGTAATTTTAATGTGTGCATGCTAGTGCAGGTTTTCAAAATACGTAACGTAAAGCACATCGAGTGCAGTTTAGTATTCAGATATTGTATTTGTTTATTCCATTTCAAGTCATGTCGTATCCATAGTCCTAAAAATTTGTTTCTGATTTATTTTCTATTTGATGACCATTTAATGTTATATTGGGCTTCACAGGATTCCTATTCTGTATAGTGTGGAAATTTAGAGATACTGTTTTTTTATAGTTTAATATGAGGCGATTATCTTGTGACCATTTGGTTAACACTTCTGTAACGGAGTCAGCAGTCTGCTGTAAGACCTGTTTAGTTTCGCCTTTTATTACGAGTGTTGTATCGTCCGCAAACAAATTTTCCTTATGTGAATGAACATTCTGTATTATATCATTGATATATAGAAGAAAGAGTAGTGGGCCCAAAACCGATCCCTGGGGTACTCCAAATTTAATAATTCCCTCCTTGGACAATGTTTCATTAAGTACGGTAATTTGGTTCCATCATCCTTGTGTCTCAAGCTTGCTATTTGTTTGCGCCTTGCTAAGCAAGACTATCCATTTATTAGCTAGACCTCTAATACCATTTTGATTTAGTTTTGTACGGAGTATTTTATGGTCAACAACATCAAATGCTTTCGATAAATCCAAGAATAGGCCAGTTACATGTTCCTTATTGTCAATTAATTTCGGTATACTATTACTACATTCATAAATTGCTGTCTGTGTATATTTTTTCGTTCTGAATCCATGTTGTGAGTTTGATAGGGTGTTATTGTTTTCTATAAAACTTATCAGTCTCTTATACATGATTTTTTCCCACAATTTTTGCAATACCAGTTGATAAGGTAATAGGACGATAGTTATCTAATTCATATTTTGAACCGTTTTTGTGCACTGGAATTACTTTTGATAACTTCAAAATATCCGGGTAAGTTCCTGAGAGAATGGAACTGTTTATTAAGTGCGTGAGTGGATTTATTATATTTTCTGCACATTTCTTTAAAATTGCATCAGGGATGCCATTAATGCCAGCACAGAATTTATTTTTTAGCTCTTTTACTACTATTCTTACCTCTTCACTTTACTGGCATTCTATATCTCCGAAACTATTACTGATATCTCCCTGAAATATTGTACAGTGATAAAGGGCACTACTACAAGTTCATCTATGTAACTTTCAAAAACTTGTAACGTACAAAACGAACATGGCGGCCAAGCGAAGTTGGAACATTTTAATAGATTTTTCTCGCAATTTAACCATCTGAGCGCAGTGAAATATGGTACAACAAATATTTATACACATTTTAATGCACTGGCATCTAATTTAGCTCAATTGTTTACATAATCTTAAGATGGTGGCTGTGCGAAATTTTAAAATTAAGTTTTTATTTCTTGTGTCGTAATCATGCGATCGAAGTGAAAGTTTGAATAATGAACCTACGCAATAATTTTCCTTTAATGGTACATAACTCTATGGTCTATACATTTAACAATCCAAAATGGCGACCATCCGAAATATTTGGACGGCTCTCAGTATCTACGAATCTTTTACAGCAATCAAACTAAAATTTTTAATGTTCATAGAGGCTATGAACATAAGTCAACCTATAGGACTTTCAATAACCTGGTGAGCACAAATCCAACATGACGGCGACGCGAAATATAAATATTTAAAAATGGACGTTTCTTGCGATTTAACCATCCGAGTGCAGTGAAACTTTGTACGGTAAATGCTTATACAAATGGTAATCCACTGGTATCTAATTTATTTCAATTGTTTTCATAACCACAAGATGGCAGCTGGGCGACTTTTTAAAATCACGTTTTTACTTCTTGTGACCTAATCATGTGATTGAAGTTTGAATACCACACATGTACAATAATTTTCATGTAATAGTACATAAATAAAAATTCAACATGGCGACCATACGAAATATTTAGACGGTTCTCAGTATCTACGAATCTATTGCAACAATCAAACTGAAATGTTGTATGTTGATAGAGGCAATTAACATGAGTAGGATATATGAAAATAGGCTGTATAGTTCTTCACGGAACTACTTGTTTTCTCGTAAGTCACTAGAAGTGTATGACATTAGCTGTGTTCGAAGAGCCAGAAAATACATTGGGATAACTCTTTTTAATACACCAGAAATCAATTTCAGGGAGCACTAGTTTATTCTCGTCTGAATTATTATAATTGATAAGTTCAAGAAATGTAGATAATTTAAACTGTCAAATCTATTGTTGAGCTGCTGTACAACCGTGTCTATAATTTCATGATACTACTACAGTCATCACATAAATACAAGTCATCATACAAATTCAACACATGCCCAACTGCACAGGGTTGATGACCAAGATAACCCAAGCCCCAAAAATGAATTAACAACAACTATAAGTTCATAAAACAGACGTTTATGAGATGTCTTTTAATCGTGTAATTTTCGTATCTTACTATCTGGGTCACAGGTGCCCTTCACCTCTTCTTCTGTCTTCTCCCAATATTCTTCCTGGAAATTCAACTTTGAGTTCTCCTACTTAATGATACAATTACCAATATCGTGAGACTTCTTTTGCAATATGGAAAACAATATGCCAGTCAGAGGGAATATGTTTGAAAATACTTTGGGTATAAAATTAAAGAGGAAATCCTTCAATGAAACTGAAAATACACAGGCAGCAATTAAGATAAGCTGTTCACGATGTTCGTAGACAGTTCCAACCAAATGTGAAGTGTAGTTGCAGCACGTAGCAGTCATCTTGGGTAGGCTCTTCCTAATTTCCACATCTAATGCACAACTTGTCCCAGTTGACTTCCAGAAAAATGTCAATAGCCAATTTAAAGTAAGAGAGAACAACTTGCAGTCTCTGATGGTAGCAGCTGCATGAGACAATACTAAGTTTAATTTGTGGGCAAAACAGTGGACAAAAATTGCACTAGGATATAATATTCTTACTGTTGCCTGATCATTCCAATGGACTGCAAAAACGGCCGCACTATCGTAGCTTTGTGCATCTAACTTTTCTCCACAACAGAACTCATCAACTACAGTACCATACCTGACACATAATGTTGAGAAGAGCTGCAGCTAGGAAACTTAACTCCTGAGGGGCAGATGACCTTGTAGTCCTGCCCCTTTTATTTAGCGTAATGCTTATACAGACATTAACAGTAATATGCAGTATATATATACAGAAGAGAAACAAAGTAATTTGTGCTTCCCAACTGAATATCTAGATTGTCAATCCAGCGTACAGCATATGGAGTTACCAACAGGAAATCCACTTCATCACCATGATAAGCTCGAATCTTGCATTCTCTGACAATGTAATGAATAGTCTGGTGTGGAGCTCCGCAGTCACAGTCTGAATTAGGTAGCTTTTTCCACTTGTGGAAAACGTCTCTGCATTGACCATGTCCTGTTCTGATTCTGTCCAGGCCAGTCCAGGTATTGCGTGGTAGGTGGAATCCACTTGGAAATCGGGGACCTGAGAAGAAGGTATGCAGTCGCATACTTGTTGCTGCTTCCCACCGACCTTTCCATTCATCAAGAGATTTAAAATCCTTAGCATCCATGTCAGCAGCATCACGCAGAGTTGGATGGCGTGATTTTAATCTTTTAAGATTCAAAAGTGGCAGGTGTTTATGCATGGGTAGACTAGGATTCCTGGAGATCTTGTGGAACTCCTTCATGAGGTCGACGTAGGTCAGGTGGCATTATTCCGGTTAGCTGTGGAAGCCAATGAACTGGAGTAGCTGTGATTGCGCCAGATATGATGCGCATTGTGGTAATAAGTTGGGTGTCAACAAGCCTTGTGTGATGACTGTTAAACCAAACAGATGCACAATATTGCTAAGGGCCGAGCCCTTAAATCTCAGGACCCTACGACCCTAAAAGGGAGAGGGGACCTACGCCACTGGATCTAAAATTACACTTTCAAATACTCCACAAGACTACCACATCGACCCCACTGCTAATCACCCTCTTCTGTCCCAAAACCACCCCAACTGGAAACACTATAATTCCAGAACATATTTCTACACAGCAAGCGGCGACCACCTAAGCCTAGGAGGTTAGCCAACAACTTGCAAAACTCACATAAACATTTACACTAAGAACTATCTGGGGCAGCTACACTGATGCAATGCTGACTAAGCAGCGCCGAAACATATAAGAATGGAACCCGGATTGGAGGGATTGTCTGTCGCGGCTCCATGCTCTGTGCATCTAAGGGGCGTGGTGGCTCTGCAGTCTAGCTGTATGCCTCTCACCGAGGCGGTCCGGGTTCGATTCCCGGTCAATGCATGTGAGATTTTCGAAGTGAAATACCATGTCCTGTGGTTCGGATTCCACGTAAAAAGGAGGTCCCGAGGCTCATCATCACAAAATTCACGGTCACGTAAACTTACAATCTTCCTTCTTCCTTTTCTGTGGAACTAGTTCCAGCTCCGACGCAGCGTCATCACCAGGTGAGAGTGTGCTCAGATTTCCTTATACTCCTTCATTCACGCCCACACTTACGTTATAATTGTACTAAACTGTGTTACACTGTCCCTCACTAAAAGGGACACTACATTTTACAATCACTGATCAAATAAATACTTGATCAGTAACCTACACTCTGTACATCATTTCACATTGACTTTACACCTGTACGCCCAACCTGTTCTTTCCTAATTGTCCCTGACCGTGAATACTAGAAAGTGCAACGCCAGGTATTCCATTGTGCTCACACGGTAGTAAGCCAGCGGCCGAACTACCGACTCTGCAAACAGGCTCGCTCCTACTCGCTCATACTTGATCGCTACTCTTAATTAATAGCTCCCTCATAATCGCACATCCCTTGGTAAGTAATTGCACCCCCATAGAACTGCACCCCCATTTCATTACATCCTTTTACAAACACATACACTTGCAGTTTCCCCCAATTGCGTGGAAACTTGCACCCTTTTGGAAACCACCCCTAAATTGGACATTAACACACTCTTGTTCGTCCCATCCCCTAACACCGGGACAGAACAAATTGGTGGAGGCCGGGTACCACGCAATTTAAGGGTAGGGACTCATACAACGAGCCCTCGTGGTAAATCGGTAAAAGTACCTACAGTAGAGACAGCCAAGCTAGAACACGGATTTTTTTTCTAGAGTACACCCCACATTTTATCTTTATTTTACGGGGATTTATATTGTCACACCCGCCCACCCTCCCTAGAAAGAAATTACAAGAGACACCGCTCACAACATAGGCCAGAGGCTATCAGTATTTTGCAAAGTAAATTGAGTAGAAGCATTGTGTACAGGACAGATTTTCTCTCCTATAACCGGCCCTATTAAAATTATATTAGCCCTACCAGCCCACACTACACTTATACGGCAACATATACTAAGCATAAACTTATTCAGTATGGCACCGCATGCAGAAACAACAGGGGTTATAAGCCATAGAGGTGACAGGCAGCATGGTTAGCTGCCGCCCTGGAGGTCCTGGGTTCGATTCCCGGCTCTGCCACGAAATTTGAAAAGTGGTACGAGGACTGGAACGGGGTCTACTCAGCCTCGGGTGGCCCAAATGAGTAGAGGGGGTTTGATTCCCCCTCAGCCATCCTCGAAGTGGTTTTCCGTGGTTTCCCACTTCGTCTTCAGGCAAATGCCGGGATGGTACCTTCTTCAAGGCCACGGCCGCCTCCTTCCCTCTTCCTTGCCTATCCATCCTGACCATCCCTTACCTTCCCTCATGAGGCCCCTGTTCGCTTTGCAGGTGAGGCCGCCTGGGCGAGGTGCCAATCCCACCTCACCAGATGTATCCCTTCTGATTCGATGTTCCCAGCTCTAGGACACTGCCCGTAGAGGCGGTAGTGGTGAGTTCCCTCGCTGAGTCCGTGGGTTCCACCAACCTGGAGGGTAAAACGACTAAAAAAAGAGATGACAGGGGGGCGCAAATATTATTCACCTTGCTACTAAAGTACCAGGACCGTATACAAAGGCAACAGGCACAAATACGGTCACTCCAAACAAAGCTAAGAGTAATACAGGGCAAACGGTCACGCACCCCATCGGAGGATAGGAGAGCGCAATGGAAGCGCGCCCACAAACATCTAAATGAAATACACAAACACCTGAACAGGGACCATGTTCGAAGTAATAGGATACACGACCGGTTGAATACGGCATATGGCCCACTACCTTCTAACACAACTTTAGAGAGAATACGAATGCACTACACGATGTTATATACCCAATATAGGGAGCTTATTCGTGAACAGGCACTCCTCCATTTAGCGGCCATAGAACTGTATAGGACATAGACACATTCAACACAACAATTCACACGGATGTCTATCTCGGACACCAACCACACAAGGGAGAAGGAGTCCGCCGTGGCCACGCTACAGAAACCGGCCAGGCTCCACTCAAACACATTCCAGACACATGTAGTAACACGGCCCACAGTGCCAGTTCAGAGGGCAATTTTGCCAGAACGAAGGCCAAATCATACACCAGCCCCCTCAGGACAAATGCATAAGAGGGTGTTACTTTCAACCCCTCAGGGTGCAAAACGCACGCCTTTGCACACCACCCAGGTGCAAACACACAATACACGGGGCATAAGGAAGGTTTTATTACCTACCCCAAAAGGCCAGGCAGACAGGAGGACACACACCCCTATAGACACTGCTAGGGTAGTGCGAGGTCAATTCAGCCCTTCAGGCGGAAGCATACCTAGACCGATAAACAGGCACCACGGTGAACATAGGCCCAAGCTCACTTTACTAAAAACGCCCAGAGAAAAAGTAAAGAAGCGCCCTAATGGGAACCAGAGGCCTATGCCTTCATAACAGAGCGCAGTTATTCACCCCGACGGGCAAGAGCGCTCGCACGATAGTGAAATTCACCAACCGGACAAGCCCATGGATAAATGTTCCAAAGACAGAACACACAGAATTTTCCACATAAAAATGCTGAAACATTCACAAAACCCTCACGGGGGCGCGTACACTACAAGTAACACAAAAGACAGATTCTACCCCTGTAGAGGTTAAACACACAAACGGGGAGGCATTCACACAAACACGATACTCCAGGAGCAGGCAAATTGCCCGGGCTGGAAATACAACATCACAGACTTACACTTCCATAGAGCCTGATAACACTTGGGCTATACTGACAGGCAACAATTAAATCAGAAAGGGTAAGAAAGCCAAAATCTAGGACTCGGACCGCGAGGACCGCATCCAAATACGAATGACATAATAACAAAACTGTCACCCACACCTAGTTGCCAGGCATGCGACTAGAGGCCCTGAGGTACAAGTACACAGACGCATGAGCTCCACAGACAGAAATATCATAATCAAGTGGCAGACACTCATCAAACACAGTAGAACACAAAATTTGAGAACGCGGTAATTGTAAACAGGCGCAGGATCTTTTACAAGGCATTAGGGAGATTGGTTGGAACAAAGCACACAACTCTCACCGTACACGTAGCGTCATTACATAGCCATGACAAGGGATGGTACATAAACAAAGTACACGGGGCAAAAACTTATTACAATTAGTGTTAGACGACTGGTAGAGCCACTCAGGCAAAGTCACAACATGAGTACTTTACATTTGAAGTGTCAACAGACGGCCAGGAAGCAGTCTGCTATCCAGCCTGTGTTATCGCATAAGTAACACGACACTGTTGCAAGGTCAGCGCGAACGCGCGTTGTGACGATGTAAAAGGCAGCCAGCACCAAGACCGTAGCACGATCATAGTAACATTACGGTCACTAGAAACTCATTTATGACAGATTCAACACCGCACTATACCCACAAATCAAAATCAGGGATAACCAAAATACTCACAAACACTATACACAGGGCATATTTTACGTACGCGTGCCTGTTTCATGATAATCGCTGTGATAGCCGAGTTAGGGCATTAGCGAACGCACAGAGATCCGTACCATACATTGGCAGGTCGCGTCAAGGCCACAACGCAAACATAGTAGATAATCTACAACCTCTGATAGAGTAAGCGTAACTAGTAAAAAGTTAGCCAATGACAACAAGTTGCGAACTACGCTACCAAAGGCCATATAGTGACACACAGTAGGTATACATAATCAAGGGTCCGCATTACAGGTAAGGACGGGCGGCCCAACAGATAATAGGGAAAGAGGTTGACCGACTGAAGATCAACCAAATCAGGTACACAGGTCACAGGACAGCAAAAGCGTACATTCACACAAACAGCCGACACAAAGATAGACATGTACAGGACTGGAATTCCACACCAACACCACCGCTGTCCAATGGAGCGAAGTCACATTAGAAATGGGAAAGAACACCCAAAAACACGCACACATGAACACATTTTAGGAACACTGGGACTATAAACGAACCAAACATGCATTAACACAAAAGGTGGGAATACCACATCTCAACATTAAACAGCTGCGAGTAATTAATGCGGGACAGGTAGAAATACACCAGAAATAGGCCGAGATAGGCTCTGCAGGAGTATACAATAGGCAAATTGCCACAGGGCAAACAGATTAGGAAGGACAGATTCCGAAAAATAGCCCAGAAATAGACATTCTGGGGGCAAAATCACACTTTGTTACACAAAAATACACGTATACAGACGTATTCCACGAACACGGGGAATATCAGGGAACCAGACATACACTAACACAAAATGTGGGAATACCACATCTCACAGACCGAAATTTATGGACATTCAGTACGGGGCAGTAAAATTACCCCGGACATAGGCCGGACTAGACTCCTTAGGCACAAATACTGGGCAATTGACTCAGAGCAGAGAAATTACGGAAGGCAGTTTCCAAAAGATGCCTAGTAATAAAAAAAATCTACACATTGAAACATTGCTTCTTTTAAACAAACATATGGCGACACACTGACAGTGGATCGACAGCAAGTTTTGTTATCATTTCCACACGAGGCTGAGGAAAGCAAACAACACAAGGCTGTAAACCAAAACACCGGAAATCGCGCGCGACACATGAAACACATTCTTTCGTGACGACACCTAGCGTATGCGGAAGAAATTTTGCAACAGCGACCCAGTACAACATCATATAAACATGCTGACAACAGCGACAGACAATAGCGGAAGCAATACACTTGCAACACTGGATGTTTACATAGGAAGGGGAAGACAGTATTACGTTATGCTCTCCCTAAAAATATCTCCACGTGTATGAAAGGCCAAACTTAATTTTGGAGGCTACACTATTTCAGAGCGACCATTGATAAGCTCGAAGAAACATACAACTGTGTTAATGAACACTGGAACTACGTGTAGTACACACCAGCCCACACGCCACACATAAGCCCACTCAGATGACAGGGCACGCGCAGGCGAGAGGCCGGCCGGCAGGCAGCCTCGTGCACAAAGCGCGCTGCAGACTGAGACCACGGCCGTCCCCTGCCATAGGCGCTCAACACTTAGGGCAGCCAACGCAAATGCACACACACAGACAATTAAAACTAAGGGCGGGTAAACACAGAATCCATCGAGGAACAATCCACCCACCCCCCTACCCATAATTTTCTTTTCGAGATTACAAAGGCAATTATGCCACATCTGTCTATGATCACAAGACACACGAACAGTATAGCGACATAGGGTCAGCACATATGCTACACACCCCATTTTTTCAGGAGGCTTTAGCATACAACGCAGGGAGGGACCACAGCCATTGCAGAGCTGACCAAGGCCCTAGCCCAGGCGCAGAACAATAAATTGACCCCCACAATAGGGTAAACACACATTTTGTTTCTATACACAGAGACTGTAGAGGACGATATACATACATATAGATAAAGTTCGCGGCTGAATACAGAGCAGATAGGCCGTCCACAGGGCGCAAGCGCGCACATTTTACACAGCTGGTACTCAGACATGTTTTAAAGGGCACAAATACACCCCTGTGGTATTATAAACCGTGAACGGTAAAGCCGTCACCATACCTAGAGTGAACAGGGAAAGCCAGAGGGCGTCCACTAGGACATTATAAATATTTTAGAGGACGAGAGGGATGATAGTCCCACGGGCATTATACAGAATGGTATATCGGTAGATACTAGGTGCTATGAGGCATCTTAACGGTACATAGACGCTCAGCGACCGCGAATTTAAACACCATCAGAGAGCGGAGGAAAACGTAGCACAGCCAAGAGAGAATGGCACACCATAAAAGGAGCACAGGCGGATAACGCACTCACAATTCCCCATCAGATAATATACGGGCTGAAATCCCTATACCATACCTACATCCATCCTAATACCCATTTACACACATAAAAACACATACACTACACTGCAATTATACACAGGGGTTGGTAGATATTCATGTTTTTGAAAACTGGGTCCACTGCACCCTGCGCCATACTGCCTCCACCCGAATATTAGAGGTGGTTCGGACACCAATATTAAGCGCTGTATGGGCATCTATATACATAGATGAGGCCACATTAATACACTAACAAATATTTCATTAAATAATCCCGCATGCAGAAGATATAAACTTATTATACCCAGACACACCCCTTTCCCTCACTTGAGTGGCAGACATGCGCTCAAATCCATCTACATGCATGGGACATCCCACCCAAACACCAAGGGTTGTATTTTTATCACACCTGCATGACACATATTGAATTTTGGACACCTGGGGAAAACTCACCCCATCCACTCACAGTAAAAACATCCCCATAGCATTACCGACTTTCGGCCACCATAAATATAGAGTCCAAAGATGCTATAACCCTTCCCTACCACGTTTCAACCCTTACTTAACAAATAACACCCTATCGGACTTTACTAACAAAGGACCTTACATTCCACACCTACTAACATGTCCAGAAACATGTCAAAACATCAGCGCTGGAGATCCGATAAGGCAATGGAAGGACAAAAGCAGGCACTGCGATTAGAATGTTCTACAACCCCAGAACACAAAAATTTTACAAAATACACTAGCATACTACACCATACAGAATTACACTTCCCCCAGTAAAAGGAATCTGAGCTCACATTAGGTGGTGACGAATATACACGTCGCCGAAAGCCGGAACGCCACAGCAAGGCAGAGCCGGGGAAAACGGTAATAGACCATGACACAGACTAAAGACGGAGTGACGTAAGGTCGAAGCAACGGGACTGCAGCGTGGGCAGGCACTGAGAGTTCGACAGAAGGGTAGCTTCCCTGTCGTCTCGGATTTGGTCAAACCCACTATGCGTTACAGTTTCCGAAGCCAGACCTGCAGGGGAGATTTTGACGTCTAGTAGGAGAATTAGCCAACTCAGTATTGGACTCAAGAGACGAACCTAGAGACGACCAATTTGGACTTGACTTTTAGGTAATTATAGCGTTAAGTAAACCCTCGGAGGCGTAGAGGGTAGTCTCCGCTCGAAGGGAGTGAAGATACTGCGCCAAGGGTTCAGCGAGACTACCCTTGGCCACGCAAGACCTCATCCGGACATGGGGCGAAGAGGATTCCCGGACGCTAAATTCCCGGATGATATTATTTTCTCGGATGATTTTTCCCGAATGATTTTCCCGCGCCCAAGTAAATGGAGGGTAGCGAGCCCCCAGAGCTTAAATGGGAAGTGCAGCGAGCCCCCAGAGGTGTACATGGAGGGGAGCGACCCCCACAGGGGCATGGGCAACCCATTAATAAGTATGGATGATCAATAAGGCGGCTATAAGCCATATATATAAATGAATTATTCCGGTACCTGCAGACGAAAATGGATATCCGCGCGAAGTGTTTGCTATTTTTAGCAACACAAATACACAGGCCTTCACACACGAACACATTAGTTTATAAGGGCCCATAGATTTAGGAGGGAAGAAGGGCCCCTACCAGGATGCCGGTCCTGGTAGACGGCATGCGACGGCGTTTGGGAGGTTCGCCGACCAAACAGATCCTCAAATTAGTATATAAGGAGGCGAGGGATGCAAGAACTCAGTCTGGCGTACTCCGTTGGGTTCGGCCCCCGGCAGAGTATGCTCATGCCGAAGACCCTCGATCAACATTCTAGTACGTAATACAGTTGCATTTGGAAGGCAACTTAGATTTAAGCAAATTTAGTAAGCACTGTTGCAAGACAGTAGCTCACAATGCATACTTCGGCACTAGATTAAGGACCATTCTGGAACATTTTTTTTAGCATTAATCAATGGACACCTATGTTAAGTACACTTTTGCACTTATATATATAATAATTCTGCACCGTCTAGGAATAAGACCGAACAACAGGCAACGGCATTTGCAAGGCGAACGCGATACAGGGCGTTCAGCTCTTGGTGACTAGGCGTCACCAAGGTAAGTCCGACAATTCGAAAAAAAGCGACAAATCGCCGATAAGCAATAAATCGCACACGAGCGATAAGCGACAGATAGACATATGAACAGGGCGGGGGCACTGAAGCCGTCCGACCCACTAGCGAAATGAACGGTACAGCCACCGGAGCTGACCGACCTCACCGATACGTGAGACGCCGAAGAGGTCTCTAGGGTGGCACAACTGAGGCCAACCTTAAAACAGCGCTGCGATAGGTGCGCAATATATATATTTGGCCAAGGGTATTACTAACATGTTTTTATATTCCAGCGAAGAGCTCCAACACTGCACCAAGGAATGGAATCCAAATAATCATGATCTACAAGGTAAGGTGGACCACCGACGTCATACACACACACTTATACACCTGTATACACTGAGGAGACACACAAATACACAAAATAACACAATATACATAAGTAAGCTAAGATAAGGTTATAGCCGGCATAGGCTAAGCATAGAATAAGGCGCAAAAAGGGAGATAAGTATTTACATGCACCAATGACGATCAAAAGGTATATGAATGTACGATGGCAGCAATGTACCATCGATGTAATAATGACAATGCGTTCTCTTTCAGAATTACGAAAATTCAACGGGGACATCAGCATATCCACTAACGAATTTTGTTCCACAGATGAAAACATATTGTACACATGTCTTTTGTATATATATTTTCCAACACAAATGTAACACACTCTCTCATTCTAGCACAGAAATACACGATACTCATCGGCTTAGTCACGCTAGTAAAGTGATGACGCCAGCGCCCAATGGCGGTCAGCAGCCGTGAGATGCTGAAAGCCGTTGACGCTAACACAAAAACGCTCGAGGAAAGGAGCGATAATACGATGACCAGGGGCGGCACAGATTTTGTAAGTGCCGTGCCTCATCATCAGGATATAACTCCTACTCACGGCAGGAAGATCATTAGAGTATAGACTAACAGAATAACCACTAAACCGCAGCGGAAAAACGGCCGAAATAGTACATAAGTAGATTATAGATCATAGCGGCCGCATAAGATAATATATATAAATAGAATACAGATAAACAGAGAAAGGTATGGCAGATGAAGAACGCCAACGGAGAAACATATTTTGAATCCCAAAACATGGTTATATTTTATTATGTCTATGGTTATCACTATTATCATTATCTGTATTATTATCATTATCATAAGTGAAACGACTATTACTATGGCCATTCTAATGAACACCACCACCATTGTTATTATCATTGTTAATATTACTGTAATAATTTTGGAAAATGTCACTACAGCTCACATTGTAACTCCGCATTCACCAATGTATATATATATATACGCACACTGATTACGCTTTTGTTTCTTTCATTTCTTTCTACTAACGTTAAAATTTGTAAAGGTGTCCCATTTACCCCCACACAATAAATCTATTTTGATATAATCCCTTAACTTTACACCCGGGGCACCTGTTTTTCTATCATCTCCAATCTTTTATACATTTATACATTATACAATTATGCACTCATACTTTGTAAACACGATGTACATACAGGGAGCATTTTTTTCAGACAGCACACGGATGGCACAACCACCCGTCCAACCATGCTTTTTTCCTTCCTGTATGGAACACCAATATACATACATATATGTCATTTTTGCTTTGCAAAATTCAACATCAAGATCATGAAAAAATAAGTATGTTCCATCCCCAATACCCACCCTCCTATGAGCACACTCTACCCACACATCGCCAAGCAGACAGGACGACCAAACGACATCCACATCTACACAGGATCAGAGAAGAAGAAGAAGAAGAAGAAGAAGAAGAAGAACTACGACACCGCAACACCTACACTATTTCCCGTTCGTGAGGCCACGAACTAAAGACCAAGGAGGTCTTGTTAAGGGCCGAGCCCTTAGGAGTCAGGACCCTACGACCCTAAAAGGGAGGGGGACCTACGCCACTGGATATACAATTACACCTTCAAATACTCTACAAGACTACCACATCGACCCCACTGCTAAACACCCACTTCTGCCCCAAAAACCACCCCAACTAGAAACACTATAATTCCAGAACATATCTCTACACAGCAAGCAGCGACCACCTAAGCCTAGGAGGTTAGCCAACAGCTTGCAAAACTCGCATACACATTTACACTAAGAACTATCTGGAGCAGCTACACTGATGCAATGCTGACTAAGCAGCGCCGAAACATATAAGAATGGAACCCGGATTGAAGGGATTGTCTGTCGCGGCCCTAGGCTCTGTGCATCTAGTTCCAGCTCCGCCGCATCGTCATCACCATGTGAGAGTGTGCTCAGATTTCCTTATACTCCTTCATTCACGCCCACACTTACATTATAATTGTACTAAACTGTGTTACACTGTCCCTCACTAAAAGGAACACTACATTTTACAATCACTGATCAAATAAATACTTGATCAGTAACCTACACTCGGTACATCATTTCACATTGACTTTACACCTGTACGCCCAACCCGTTCTTTCCTAATAGTCCCTGACCGTGAATACTAGAAAGTGCAACGCCAGGTATTCCATTGTGCTTACACGGTAGTAAGCCAGGCAGTGGCCGAACTGCCGACTCTGCAAACAGGCTCGCTCCTACTCGCTCATACTTGATCGCTACTCTTAATTAATAGCTCCCTCATAATCGCACATCCCTTGGTAAGTAATTGCGCCCCCATAGAACTGCACCCCCATTTCATTACATCCTTTTACAAACACATACACTTGCAGTTTCCCCCAATTACGTGGAAACTTGCACCCTTTTGGAAACCACCCCTAAATTGGACATTAACACACTCTTCGTCGTCCCATCCCCTAACACCGGGACAGAACAATATTCAGCCCTTGAACATACCAAACCCAAGGCTGAATATCGCAAGGTGGTTGCTGAAGATCCCAGGTAGTTCCACACAGACCCTTAAAGAACAATAACTAAACTTCTCCATAAACCGTTCTCTAGCGACACCTTCGGATCCTGCGTAACGAAGAGCTTACATCCGTGGCTTCAACCAGAACTCCAGAAACTGAATTGGCTGTACCAAAGTAATACATTAAAAAAAGATTCTATTTTATGTTTGATGAGTCACTGAATACATTAAAATTCTCTAATTGAATAATAATATTATTATGGGTTTTACGTCCCTTTTAAGTACTGCAACTTTTAGAGACGCCGGGGTGCTGGAACTTTGCCCCAAAGGGAAAGGGGATCTTTAACGTGCCAGTAAATCTGCTGCCACGACTCCCTCACATTTAAGCACCCTCAAACGTCAACTGACTGTGCCGGGATTAGATCCCGTTATCTTGGGCTCAGCAAGCAAGGACATTACTGCTGGGCCACGCAGCTAGTCTAATTCTCTAATTGATTATGCAATAATATTTGCTAACTAGATTTCCTTTATTTTAAGAATCTGCACTTTCATTAACTCTCTGAAAGCCTGCTCTTGTTTGCCAAGGAAACAAAGAACATCAATGAAACATTTCATAATGTCCCTGTTATTATGAACGCGTACGTTATGTCGCTGATCACTAATTTTCCTTCGCTCTTCTATGAGAAGGTTGATCCGGGATTATCCAAATTTTCTTTTTCATAATACTTGCAGATGAATTTGAGAAAGACTGTGCTTTTTTAAATATTTGTGTATATTATTGATAACAATGTATCTCTCATAATTCCATTTTTTATTGTTTCGAGTAAATAAAAACACGGCTGATAATTAGGGCCCGGATTTTAAAAAAATGCATATGCGCATATGCATATGCATATTTTGACATATGTTGAGGTTTAGTGCATATTCTAGACGTAACAGCATATTCCGGTATATATGCCTGAATTTAAGGACAATTACAAGAACTACTAAAATAAATCTGTTTTGTGCATCCCTTACTAATTGGTGTTTTCGACTCTCTATGTAACGGCACTTTACTTTCACAACTGACAATGGCAACAGATAGCTTAGGTATGGGTAGGCAGGCTGGCTGGACTTCCCGGAATTCCTTTCTCTACCACAGTAGATGATAATCTCAGCGGGTTGGGCAATTGGTCAGGACAGAAGTATCTTCAGTTCACTAGTTACGTTCCAGTTTAATGCCCTGCATCTCAAGTGTTAATTTCTAAAAATGTCTAAGGAAAAGAGCAGGAGAAGAGATTTACTAAATCAGTGGGTGTCGGGTAATAGGGACTATTCAACAGATGGTGTCATCGTGTACTGTCAAGTTTGCTCAAAGGAAGTAAAATGTGAAAAGAAATTTCAGCTTGAACAGAATTCAAAAACAACTGCACATATTAAAACAAAGGAGGAGAAGAACAGCATACCACAACTACTTCTTACGCAGGTAAAGCCTAAGTCCGGTATTCTTAATACATTTTCAAATGATCTTTGTAGGGCTTTCGTATGCAGCAACATTCCATGGAATAAATTAAACAATCCAGTTCTGCGATCATTTCTTGAGAAATATTGTGTAAATCAAAAAATACCAGATGAATCAACTCTTAGGAAAAATTACCTACCTTCGCTATATGAATCTACCCTGGAATTGATCCGTTCTGATATCGGAAGGAACTATGTCTGGATATCGGTGGATGAGACAAGGGATTCATGTGGCCGTTATATAGCAAACTTCGTGGTTGGTAAATTACATCCAGATGAACCAAGTAAGCCTCATATTCTTGCTTGTAAAGTACTAGAGAAAACCAACCATAGCACAATAGCAAGATTTGTAAATGATTCTCTGCGACTATTGTGGCCATCTGAAATTGAGGATAATTGTTGTAAAGTGCTTGTAATGCTCACAGATACAGCTTCGTATATGTTGAAAGCAGCAAAGGCCCTCCAAGTATTTTATCCGAAACTCATACACGTAACCTGTTTATCGCACGGATTACACCGCATTGCAGAAGAAATACGCACACAGTTTCCAGCTGTTAACAATTTAATTGGATGTGGGAAGAAGCTGTTTCTGAAAGCACCAGCTCGTGTCCAGTTCTACAAAGATTGTCTACCATAAGTTCCTTTGCCACCTGAACCTGTCCTGACTAGATGGGGGACATGGTTATCTGCAGTATCATTTTATCAGGAGAATTTTAATGAAGTGAAAGAAGTGGTTACAAAACTTGAAGATGAGCATATTACGTGTGTCCGTGATGTAAAAGTTGTGTTTGAAACCGCTACTGTTTATCAAGATGTGAATTCCATTCATGCACATTTTTCTAAACTTCCAAAAAGCCATTGAAGCTTAGAATCTTCTGGTACTCACCTCCATGAATCACTTGATCTCGTTGAGAAAGCTGCATCTTCATTGAATTCCGCTCCAGGCGAAATTGGAGAGAAGATTAAATGCAAGTTAGAAAAAGTGTTGAATTCGAACCCAGGACTGAAGAAGATTAAGTTAATTAGTCAATACTTGAGTGGAACTAGGGTATCCTGGCCAGTTGTATGCTCCGAAACTTTGGTGCCCGTGTATAAGTACTGTCCAATCACGTCAGTTGATGTAGAACGATCATTCTCAGCCTATAAACTCATTTTGACGGACAATAGACATAGTTTGTCTCCAGAAAGCATTGAAAAACTACTAGTTACCTATTGTGATGCTTCTTTTTGCAACAAATTATACCTGTAAATAGGTAAGTGAATAAAATTGCATGTTTTAAGTGCATATTTCATTATTTTCCGTGCATATATTCTAACTTTTTAGTGCATATTTGCATGCATATTTTCAGGCTTTTTAGTGCATATAAATCCGGGCCCTACTGATAATATAATTTGCTGACGGAAGGACAACCATACAGCTATGTCTTACTGGCATGAATATTTACATTAAAATGCCGAATTCAAGCTTTCCCTTTCGTGGTAATGCTCAATTGATGAGTTATTTTGTTATATTTTGTCCTCGAAGGAACTAGAAGAAAAACTAGCTTGCCGCAGACCAAGAATTATGAAGTCACTGTCATCTCTAGACCTAAGTGTTGACATCATTTTTTTACAGGGAGTCGCGCCTACTATAGTAAACAGAAACGTATATTGCATTCCTTATCCCTTGTATTGCACTAAATAACATTATTTCACTGAACTATAAAATTGATGGCCAACCGGAGTAAAATAGACACATGTATACACACAGTAGATAAAAGACTGTTTTTCACAAACACTGGCACAGATTTTTCAGTTATAGTGAGAAAATAATTCCACTATCTTTGAAACTGACTGCTTCTTCCTTCCGGTCGCAGGTATGTAATGTAAAGAATTGCTTCCTACGCTCCCAACCCCAACTCACCCTGCAGTACCAAGAAATACCAAAAGAGGACATGCCACACTATTGCGCTGCTACAAGCGACTTTGTAAGGAACCCGCAGCAGGCATCAAATATCTCGAAGTATCGAAAGGGGTCATTTTAACATATTTCAGGTCACACAGACTGGAAAATCACTTCAGCTAAAGTAAATATTATTCTAGGTGTCATTCTTTGCTTGGGTATGTAATGCTTACCTTTCATCCAGGGAATACACGCGCCTGTTGTGAAGGTACTTACAGCTGCAGATTTTTAATGTTAGGTGGTGTCAGCCCATCAACATACATCATACGATGTCTCCCTAGTTATCAGCCATGTGGCTGGTTAGTAGGAACTCTCCATTCTTCTCGCTTCTCTGCTTTCCTTTCCAGTTGTAATAGGAGTCTTCTAATATTTGTGTCATATACTCATGTCTTTGTTGTCCTCTATATTTTTTTCCTTCCATGGAACTCTCAATTTTATTCCTCAATAATCCATCATGTCTAAGTATATGTCCTATTAGATGATACCCTAGTCTTTTCTTTCATGTAATAAAACATCTCATTTCTCCTGCTCTTCTAAATACCTCTTCTTCATTTCTCTCCAACTAATTTTCAATAATCTCCTATAGCACCAAGTTTCAAATGCAAGGCTCTTCTTTCCTTTTCACTTATTGTCCAAGTTTCACTTCCATGCACAACGTTAATCCATACATAGGACATGGTAGGTCTTCTACAGTTGTTTCCTCACATTAAGACTTATGGTTTTTGCTGTAAACAGGTTCTTCTTCTTGTTAAAAGCATTCTTAACTTGAGCAATTCTACTTGTAATCGCTCTACAACTTCTTCCATCATTTGTGATTTTTATTCCTAAGTAAGTAAATTCAGACACTTCCCGTAGTGTTTCATTCCCCCAATTTTAATTCTGTATGTTTCATTTTTTGTTGACTACGGTACATACCAGTACTAAAATTTTGGTTTTGTCTTCGTTTAATTTCATGTTATATTCTCCTTCCATTATTTTGTCCATCTTATTGAGGATCATTTGTAAATCTCCCTCACTGTCTGCAATTAATACTATGTCATCAGCAAACCTCATTTTATTCCCGTGAATAGTTACTCCAACTTCCAGTTCTTCTCTTATACTGTCCACCGTCTTTTTTACATGTATTAGGTTGGTGCATAAGTCCATGCTGTTCTACATTGGGTTGGCACCACTGAATTATTAAAACTTCGTTTTTGTTATTCAATTGTTTTCTTACTTCTGTTTGGAGTTTGATTGTTGTAACCAGTAACTTGTATATTGTTAACAGTTCATTTTGGTCACTTTCAATGCTAATCAATATGGAGTGTCAAGTAGCCTAGAGAAAAATGAACACTTCCGACACATTTTACTCTTCGAGTTTAATCTAGTGCTGAAGAAGCCACAAAAATAATATTTGTGGTGTGTATGGGAGGGAAGCATTTGCTAAGAGAAAGGTACGGAAAGGTTTTTTCGTTCCCAAGAAGGAAAATTCGACTTGTGTAATGAACCACGTTCTGGAAGACCTTCTCTTTTTGATGAAACCCGCCTAAATCAGTTGGTTCACAATAATTCTCTCCAAACCACACGGACATTGGCACAAATTATCTAACGCGATCACACAACTATTGTGCACCATTTGTATTCATTAGGTAAGGTGCAAAAATTTGGTACATGGGTACCGGTACCACATGTGTTGAGCAGCACGAACAAAAATCAGCGAATAACCATATGTTCGTCTTTGCAGGCCCTTTACTGTTTGGCTTGTTGTAGGCACAAACCATTCCTTGGGGACATTGCTACAGGTGATGAAAAATGGTGCCTGTACGTGAGCTTAAAGAAGAGGACAGAATGGCACAGCCCATCAAAAAAGCAACACCCAATTACAAAGAATGTTACACACCCTCAAAAAATCATGCTGTGCATTTGGTGGAACAAAACTGGCATTCTTCATCATGAATTGCTACCAAGAAATGAAACGATAAACACTGTTGTGTATACCGAACAGCTAAGATGGCTTGATGTTGCTATCTAACACCTAGTAAACCTGTGTTGTTACTCCATGATAATGCATGCCCATATACGGCCAGAATCACCACAGATGTGATTGCTGATCTTTGTTGGGAACCACTTCCTCACCCTGCATATTCACCAGACTTATCTCCTTCCGATTATTATTTTTTCCAGTCTCTCTCTAACAACATTCAGGGACAAGTGATTCATGATGAAGCTGCTCTTAGCAACTGGCTAATGTATTTCTTCAGCCAGAAACAACAACAGTCCAACAGGAGAGGCATAGAACTCCTACCTGAACACTGGCCGGTGGTCATTCACTGAGATGGTGATTACATCACTGAGTGACTGTGTGATTGATTTATTTATGACGTTGTGTATCAGTCTTGGTATTGTAATGTTGGTTGGTTGATTCCTTAGTTTAGGGGCTGCGACAACGCGGTCATGTAGCCCCGTGTACTTTCTACTTTGGGTGTGTGTAGAATCTGTCTGATAACCGGTGTTAATTGTGATGGCTGTATTAGTGTGTGTATCTGTTTTAATTCAAGTAAGGACTGCAACTTTGAATTTTTCAAATAGTTCCTACTTTTGCCGCCAAACGCCACCGTCAACGACTACTAGGCCTAGTTCAGAACTTAGCTACTAGACGCCACCGCAGTCGGCTCTTGGCAACGAATGTAGCAACCTAAGAGCGTTGCTTACATTCTTAACCTATACAATTTAGTTTCACACAGGTCTAATTAGTGGAAAGTTCTTTAACATGCCATAAATCTATGACATGGGACCGCCGGCTTTACTTCCCCTCCGAAGGAAGGCATACTGAGGGATTTTTAACGTTCTTAAAAAATCCGACGGCATCGGCCGGGTTTGAACCCGCTATCTTGGGCATAGAAGCTCAGCATGCTACCAACTACGCCACCGAAGCCGCTGTATTGTAATGTAATGTACCGTACTGTGGAGATATGGAGCCTCCTTCTCTAACCCCTTTGTCAATAGGATCTGTTTCTTCGTTATTACCACATTGAATTACACCAATTTCCATATTAAAAAGTTAGAAGCCATTTTTCAATGTTCACTTTATAAACTATTCACAGATTGCTTCTCAGTTGGGCAACACAAGTGTGCCCAAATGGATTGGACAGGGAGTAACAAATATTTATTATCACCATAGTATCTGAAAGAAATGTTATATGAATTATTAACACACTTGTCGAACAGATTGTTAAGTGGTTTTTAATAAACCCAGTGGCGTACCAACAGGGGAGGGTTAACGTTAAACCCCCCAAAATACATTTGTTTACCGGAATCCATACATTGTCGCATCTATCATCTGTTAAATGTTGTACACTACCGGCTGTGAGGCTTCTATACTCAGAAGGAGACTGGCTGCGTGGCTCAGCGGTATCATTCTCGCCTGCTGTACTCAAGGTTGCAGGATCGAATCCTGGTGCAGTCAGCTAGCATTTGAGGGTGCAATACATTTATAGGTCTAACCTTTGTTTTTGGCCGGTGGCCGTGAAATCCGCGCATCCACTGTGTTAACCGTTTTTCTTTCCTTCGTTCCTTCTGATCGTACGTGCGTGCATGCAGTTGTTACTGCACATGCTCACAATAAAAAGGCATCCTGGCTGGTTGGAGATCTCTACGCAACAAGCAAGCACCGGCCAAAAATGAACGTCAGACCTGCACGTTAAAGATCCCCTCCGAAGCAAAATTCCAGCACCCCGTCGTCTCTAAAAGACGCAGTAGTTAAAAGGGATGTAAAACAAATAACATTATTATTATTATTACTCACAAGGAGCCCACTTTGTTTGCCGCGTACATTTATGTAGTTAATTGTAAGAATTGTATGCAGATAGGCAGATTTTGAGAGTCAATAGTCATGGCAGTAAGAACATGGAAAACGAAACTTTATTTTTGTCATACATAATACAATATTATAAGCAGTCATGTATGGACATGTTGATACCAATGCATCACTTCACATTATTTAGTTACAGTTTTCCATATTTTATGTTTTCATATTTTCAATAGTTTTTGCAATTTTGTTTACTGTGCTGGAAAATATAATTAAATAGTTTTCATGTTGTTGTTGTTGCTACGTATTTTAGGGGCTGCGACATCGTGGTCATATAGCACCGTGTATTTTGGGTGTGTGTGGAATTTGTGTGGAACCTGTGATGGCTGTACTAGTGTGTGTATTTGTAATTCAGGTCAGGGTTAGGAAGGAGGCAGCCATGGCCTTAAGTCAGGAACAATCCCAGCATTTTCCTGGAGTATAAATGGGGAAACCACGGAAAACCACTTCCAGGATGGCTGAGGTGGGAATCGAACCGTCCTTTACTCATTTTTGCCTCACGAGGCTGAGTGTTCCCCATTCCAGCCATCATAGCAAAATTAAGATTTCTTGGTAGAGCCAGAAAATGAACCCGGACCTCCGGGGCAAAAGCCAAGATTGGTTGGTTGTTAAGTTTAGGGACTGCGATGACGCGGTCATGTAGCCCCAAGTACTTTGGGTGTGTGTAGAATCTGTCTGATAACCGATGTTAATTGTGATGACTGTATTAGTGTGTGTTATCTGTTTTTTAATTTAAGTACTGCAACTTAGAATTTTTCAAATAGTTCCTACTTTTGCCGCCAAGAGCCTCCGTCAACGACTACTAGGCCAAGTTCAGAACTTAGCTACTAGACGCCACCGCAGTCAGCTCTTGGCAACGAACGTAGAAACCTAAGAGCGTTGTTTACATTCTTAACCTATCCAATTTAGCTTCACATAGGTGCAATTAGTGGAAGGTTCTTTAACATGCCATAAATCTATGACATGGGACCGCCGGCTTTACTTCCCCTCCGAAGGAAGGCATACTGAGGGATTTTTAACACTCTTAAAAAATTCGAAGGCTTTGGCCGGGTTTGAACCCGCTATCTTGGGCATAGAAGCTCAGCATGCTACCGACTATGCCACCGAAGCCAGCCAAGATTGCTAGCAGCTAAAAGAGAATATTTATTTGGTTATTGCTCTTTATGAATAACAAGTTGTACCCGGCATGCGTTGCAATGTCAATCAAAGAAAGTGTTGGCGTTGTAATTTTGTTACCTGAAGTGCTTTTGGATACACAATATTTTTTTCAATTTCTGTTAACTGCTTCTTAACTATCGTAAAATGGATTTACTAATTTAGAAACATTCATGGGAGCGTGCACAACAACTCACCAAAGTTTCATCGCAATCGGATGAATAGCATATGAACGCATAAGGGATTATGTTTAAACGATTCGTGCGCTAGGACTCATTTGTTGAATCTACTCGTGCACTACCTACTGTGAAATGGATTTACTATGTTAGAAACCTTCACGTAAGTGTACACATCAACTCATCAAAGTTTCATCGCAGTCGATGAATGGTATATGAACGCATACGGGATTTTGTTGAAACACTTCACGCGTGGTAACTCATTTGTGCCATTTACTCGTGAGCTACCTATTGTAAAATGGATTTACTAAGTCGTAAACCTTCCCTGGCATGTACGGAACAACTCATCAAAGTTTCATGGCAATTGAATGAATGGCATATCAACCCATACGGGATTTTGTTTAAACGATTCGCGCGCAGTCACACATTTGTTGAATCTACTCGTGTGCTACCTATTGTAAAATGGATTTACTAAGACTGAAACCATCCCTGGAGTGTACTGAACGATTCACCAAAGTTTCATCGTGATCGGATGAATGGTATATGAACGCATACGGGACCTTGTTAATTTGCGTTCCATCGCTCATTTGTTGAATCTACTCGTGCACTACCCATTGTAAATGGATTTGCTATGACAGTAACCTTTCCTGGAGTGTACACAACAATTCGCCAAAGTTTCATCGCAACCGGATAAATGGTATATGAACGCATACGGGACTTTGTTGAAACGATTTGCGCACCATCACTCATTTGTTGAATTACTCATGCTCTACCTATTGTAAAATGGATTTACTAAGCCAGAAACCTTTCCTGGAGTGTAGGCTACACAACAATTAACCAAAGTTTCATCGCCATCGGATGCATGGTATATGAACGCATACGGGACTTTGTTGAAACGCTTCGCGCGTCGTCGCTCATTTGTTGAATCTACTCGTGCACTACCTATTGTAAAATAAACTTACTAAGCCAGTAATCTTTCCTGGAGTGTACACAACATTTCACCAAAATTTCATCGCAACCGGATAAATGGTATGTGAACGCATACGGAACTTTGTTGAAACGCTTCACGCGTCGTCGCTCATTTGTTGAATCTACTCGTGCGCTACCTATTGTGAAATGCATGTACTAACCCAGAAACCTTCCCTGGAGTGTACACAATATCTCACCCAAGTTTTATCGCAATTGGACGAATGGTATATGAATGCATACGGGACTTTGTTAAAACAATTCACTTGCCATCGCTCATTTGTTGAATCTACTCGTGCGCTGCCTATTGTAAAATGGATTTACTAAGCCAGAAACCTTTCCTGGAATGTACACAACAATTCAACAAAGTTTCATCGTAATCGGATGAATGGTATATGAACGCATACTTGACTTGGTTGAAACGCTTCGTGTGTCGTCACTCCTTTGTTGAATCTACTCGTGCGCTACGTATTGTAATATGGATTTTATAAACCAGAAACCTTCCTTGGAGTGTACAGAACATCTCGCCCAAGTTTCATCGCTATCGGACGAATGGTATATCAACACATACGGGACTTTGATGAAACGCTTTGCACTTCGTCGCTCATTTGTTGAATCTACTCTTGTGCTACTTATTGTAATACGGATTCACTAAGCCTGAAACCTTCCTTGGAGTGTACTCAACATCTCACCCAAGTTTCATCTCAATCGGATGAATAGTATATGAACGCATAGAAGACATACACACAGACAAACTAACTCGTAAAATGCGAATACATTTGCCATTAAAACAAATGTTTTAAAATCCGTATTGAATAGAAGTTAATCAAATAATCAAAATTATATGCCAAATCAATACTCAATTTATATATATTCTATATAAATAGGACATGTTTTGGCCTTCAATGGGGCCATCTTCAGCTAAATGATGAGAATCAATTAAGAATTAAGCTAAACTATTATAAATGTACTTAAATCTAATAAGAAAAGAAATATTCATGTTAAAATTGAATAAAATAAATAAATATTAAAATGGATATCCTTACAAATCAAATTAAATAAAATGAAAATAAAATACTTGTCATTTTTCTTTCCTTTTCAAAATGTAGTTTAAAAACGAGAAAATATTATTGGCGAATGTAAACTAATATTAAACTATATAATAATTCTTATCAAAATAAAACAGTTAAAATAATTAAAAATAAAGTTCTGTAACCAATAATTAATATAGATCAGTGATAAATGAATAAGCAAATAGTTAAATGACATGAAAGTGCCCTGCTAAGAAAAATAAATATGTCAGAAAAAAAACACGATTACTGATTGGCACATATTCAAAATTTTAAACTCCGCATTGAGGGAAGATCTCCTTGTTCATTTCAAGCACTGATCTATTTACTTACTAATTCAAGCACTAAACTACGTTCATGTCGGCATATTCAATGATTGGCACCTTGTCAGAATTTTTAACTTCGTATTGAAGATAAGAAAATTTGGATAGTCATTTAAGCATTTAACTATTTGCTTATTCTTTTATCACTGATCTATATTAATTATTGGTTACAGAACTTTATTTTTCATTATTTTAAGTGTATTATTTTGATAAGAATTATTATATAGTTTAATATTTGTTTACATTCGCCAATAATTATTTCTCGTTTTTAACTACATTTTGAAAAGAAAAATGACAAGTATTTTATTTTCATTTTATTTAATTTGATTTGTAAGGATATCCATTTTATTATTTATTCATTTTATTCAATTTTAACATTAATATTTCTTTTCTTATTAGAATTAAGTACGGTACTTTTATAATAGTTTAGCTTAATTCTTAATTGATTCTCATTATTTAGCTGAAGATGGCCTCATTGAAGGCCGAAACATGTCCTATTTATATAGAATATATATAAATTGAGTACTGATTTGGCGTATAATTTTGAATATTTGATTAAACTAACTCGTAACATTCATTTTTATATACAGTGAAACCTCTCTTAACAGACACTCCTCTAAGGCGGACACCTCTTCATAACGGACAATTTTCTAGGTCCGTGACCAAGTATAATAGTAATTAATCTCTCTTTTGCGGACACTCGCTATTACGGACACGGACACCCCGGCCGCATTTTTTTAAAATTAACCAACCTCTCTTAGCGGACACTTGTTTTGAAAAGAAATCGCATCTCAAGATGGCAAGATCGCAAGATGGCTGCCGCGTATGTAGACAAAGTATACCGCTCTCTTAAAGATATCGAAAATGTAGACGAGGACAGTTCCGTAATTAACGCCAGTGATAAAATATCGTGTAGGAAGACACCTAGTATGTGTGACATTGATAGTAAACCATCAGAGGTACATTTAGGTGTAAATACGAGTGATATACTGTGCACGCTGTGTGGCAAGGCATCGAGTGAGAGTGTGAAATCTCTACAACTAATCATCGACATTTTGAATAGGGACCTTAAGCACACCCAAGAAGAACTATCTAAATTAAAAGCCGAAAACAGTGTACTCAGACATAACGTAAACGACCGCAACAATCCCCCGTCATCGCCGGACTCGTGGAATGTGGTGGTGGCAAATCGCGGACGCCAATGTAGGCCTAAACCACGTGTGCGGGAAACAGTTAGCCAAGCTGTTCCCACAAAAAATATATATGATGTTCTTGCTGAAACTGAATCCGTCTCAGAAGAAACACCACATACAAGGGCATCAACAAACTGTAAGCCGGAAAAAGTGCGGAAGTTAGCCACGTACATAACCTCAAAAAGGAAAGTACTCCTCCTCAGTGACAGTCATGGGAAAGGATGTTCAGAAGAGCTCAATTTAAAAGTATCAAGGGACTTTGCGGTAAGTAGCGTCACCAAACCAGGCGCTAGAGTTAAAAATGTTCTGGAAAATTGTGTTGAAATGTGCAGAAACCTTACTCATGAAGATTATGTTGTTTTGTGGGGGGGGGGGGGGGGGGAAGGGGGGGGGGTACGAACGATGTAGCGAAAAACGAAGCGAATGGTGCATTACAAACCTACAAAGATAAGCTCCCACTACTTCCAGGTACAAACGTTATACTCTTAGGCATCCCACTCAGACATGATCTAATGGAAGAATCGTGTGTCAACAAGGAGGTAAAGAGGACGAACAAAAAGCTTAGAGCACTATCCAGACTATATCAGCATGTTCACTTTCTTGATATTGATGTACCAAGAGAACTGTTTACCCGACATGGTCTTCACTTAAACACCAAAGGAAAGCAACAGATCTGTTCACAAGTAGCGGAGGAAATCAACAAAAAGTTCCACTCCCACGGACCAGTCATCCCACTACCGCATACTGCAAGTCCGACTACTGTAGAATCAGTAAATTCACTTGATGGCGAGAGTTTTTTAGAACAGAGATAGTGCTCCTGCAAGAACTATAATCCCCAAGCTTAACAACAGTACAAATGCACAGAGTTCCTCAATCAGAATATTTCACCAAAATGTACAGTCACTTAATAATAAACTAGTTCATATCGATATGCTTCTACAAACATCACTCAAAGATCCTGTGCTTGTCTGAACACTGGATGAAACCTGAACAAATCAATCATGCTGTCATACCAGGGTTTACTTTAGCTAGCTACTACTGTGGATCAACATCAGAGCATGGAGGTGTATGTATCTATATCAAAGGAAACATAGAATTTAAGCCTATACCAATTCCCGATGACTTATGCATAGATAAAAATTTTGAGGCAACAGCTATTTCTATCCCAAAGGAAAATTTAATTCTCATCTGTATATATCGTTCACCAGGAAATAGTGCAAAGTTATTTCTGAATAAACTGGAAGTGATAATAAATAAAATAAATAAATTTAATAAAAAAATAGTTCTTTGTGGAGATTTCAACATTAACTTTTTAGAGGAAAGTACGGAGAGAAGGGAATTGCTAAATTTGTTAAGCTCCCATCATCTAATTCACACAGTAACAGTACCCACAAGATTAACAAAACCTAGTGCAACCACACTTGACCAGATAATAATTAATGATAATGTGAACTGCAACTCTCTCGAAGTAATCAACACAGGTTTCAGTGACCACCGAGCTCAAATAATAACTCTAAATATTTCAAACCCAGTTTACAATGCTCAGTTTGATAAATGTCGAAGCTTTAGTCAGCACAATATAAACTATTTCAACAACTTGTTAAAAGGAGAAACTTGGGAAGGTGTGTACAAGTCAATAGATACAAACAAAAAATTCCAGGAATTCATTAATATTTTCCTGTATTATTTTGATATTGCATTTCCTTTGAAGAGTATCAGACTGAAAGTTTCTTCTCCATCAAAACAATGGCTTACTCTTGGAATAATTACTTCATGCAAAAGAAAGCGTTTCCTCCATGATTTTCAAAGTACGCACGAAACCTCCAATGAATTTAACATGTATTTCAAGACCTATAAGACCATACTTAACAAAGTTATAAAATTAGCAAAGAGAATGTCAAATGATAATTATATCCTGGAATCTAAAAATAAAACTAAGGCTATGTGGAATATCATAAAAAATGAAACCAGGCAAACAAAACCGGCAGTAAATAACATAACGTTATCAGAAGACTCCAAGAAGATCAATGACCCACAAAATGTCTCAAGAATTTTTAATGAGCATTTTGCTACCATAGCTGAAAAACTACTAAATGTAAACAATATACAAGCAATAAAATCAACACTCCCGAATATAACATTTAATAGAAAATCAATGTTTGTTGAAAATGTTACAGAAGCAGAAATCCTCAATATTGTAAAGAACCTACAGAATAAACATTGCTCAGGAGTTGATAACATTCCTGATATACTAATTAAAAAATGTATCCAAAATATAATTACCCCCTTAACACACCTCTGTAACCAATCTCTCATGTCAGGAATATTTCCAGATATCTTTAAAATTGCAAAAGTAATTCCATTATTTAAAGGGGGAGATAGAGAAAACGTAACCAATTATAGACCTATTTCTTTATTGTCGATATTTTCAAAAATTTTAGAGAAGATAATGTACAACCGTCTAATTAGCTTCATAAACAAATATAAATTGTTAACTGACTCTCAACATGGCTTTAGAGAAGGAAAATCAACAATGTCAGCAATTTATGAATTTTTAAATCCTGCTTTTGAGTCACTTGATGAAAGGAAGAGAGTATGTGGCCTGTTTTTTGGACCTGTCTAAAGCTTTTGATGTGATAAATCATCAGATACTAATTGATAAACTCCATCAATATGGTATCAGGGGTAGTGCTAGTAAGTGGTTTCAGTCATATTTAAATAATCGCCAACAGATCGTCGAACAAAAAAGTTTAGAAAATACCACAAACATATTTAAATATTACCACTCAGATCCTATGTTTTTGAAGTATGGCATTCCGCAGGGGTCCATTCTAGGGCCACTACTTTTTCTCCTTTACGTAAATGACTTGCCATCTCAGATACCTGCATTTAAAACTGTACTATTCGCAGATGATACAAGTGTTTTGATGAGGGGTGAAAATGACACTGAACTTCAAAAATCAGTAGAGGAAGTAACAGGTCAGCTGTCCTTATGGTTCAACAATAATGGATTCCTTATCAACACTAGTAAAACAGTGGCTCTTAACTTTCACACAGCTCAGAATAAAAGTATTAATTCTCCCTCCATAATCTTAAATGACCTTAAAATTGGTAACGCCTCTTCTACTAAATTCTTAGGCCTTTGGTTGCAGGATGACCTAAAATGGAACTCTCATACCACTAAACTTGCCAAGAAACTAAACTCAAGTTGTTATGCATTAAGAGTATTAAGACAATCGATTAGCTGGAGAACTGTTCTTAGTACTTATTTTGCTTATTGCTATTCGCCTATGAAATATGGAATCATATTTTGGGGAAATTCACCTGCTGCTCACCAAATCTTTATTATCCAGAAAAGAATAATTAGAACAATGAAAGGAACTACTAGATTGCATACATGTAAGCCTCTGTTTAAACAACTGAAAATTTTACCTTTGCCATGTATTTACATCTTTGAACTTCTATTATTTGTCAAACAAAGCTTAGGAAATGAGGATATCTTTGAGATGAACTCAAATATACATAACTACCAGACCAGACAAAAGAACAATCTTCATGTACATGCTGCAAATACAACACTATGTAAAAATGGTGTATTCCATGCAGCTATAACACTATATAATCATTTGCCAAATAATATTAAAAGTACAGCAAATTACATAAAGTTCAAAATAAAAACTAAAGAGTTCTTGCTGGAGCACTGCTTCTACTCAGTTAAAGAGTTTTTAGAATATCAATAGTTATGTATTCATAGGACTAAATGATGTAAGGTTATCCTTGTGTAGGCCTATATTATTATTGTGATTGTAAATTAGTATTAGTATAATTTGTGAATTGACGTGTCCTATATCATTGTACAATGTACATTATATGATTGAATGGATGAATAAAAAATACAAATACAATACAAATATTCGTCTTGTATGAACACTCTGTTGTGTTAATGTACTTTCTACACATCCTGTGCTTCCTGGAAGCCAGTTAGCGCTGACCTTCCCATTCTCTATCCTCTGCACTGCTCCAAAAATAAACCTTGGCCTAACGGTATCGCTTTCATTGTTCTCTTGAACATGAAATGGTCGGCATAAGGGAATTCATACTTTCACTATCTGGTCAGATTTACCATGAAACTTCTGAAATCTATTGTAGGACTTGTGCGTTACAGTAGGAAGTGAGTGCATTTGAAATGGCTCCTATAAAAGTTTAACTTTAAAAGAAAAAGTAGACATCATAGATTATCACAAACATGAGAAATATGTTCTACAGAAACCATGTGAAGTGTTTAAGATTGGAAAGACACAGGCAGCAGAAATTGTGAAAAAACAAGAAGAGGTAATTAAGGTATGGCATCTGAGACAGCTCCTTAACCCGGTCCATGAGTCAATCCTAATTGGCTACATGGATAATTCGTGCCAGGCGCGTCCATGTCGCGGGGGTGGGCAACGGTACTGTAATATACCATGGAACTACAGTACCGGCTAAGTTCTGGTGAGGACCCAGTCCTATGGGGTATAACATAGGCCCCGTGCACAGGGTTACGTGCGAAGACCTCAACGGAATCTGCAGCGGAGAAGATGGACTTCAGAACGGTGGAGTTTGCGGAAGAGGCAACCCAGTACTCAGGGAATAGTATGAGTACAGCATCAATCGGCAGCGTCTGTTTCCCATGTTAGGGGCGGCTGCAAGGGCGTCTGTTCTCCATGTTAGGGGCGGCCTGAATAATAGCTGGCAGTAGCTTCATAAAATGCCTTTGGGAGTGGCGACCCCATCGCAATAATAGCCTAAAATGGAAATGGCACTTCCAATTATTCGGAAAAGGTTAGGGCGTACCCTGCAGGCGACGCGCAGTTCCTTTGGTACTGGGGGATCTGTGAGAAATGGGCGACCAGTAACCGAAATGAAAGTGGGAATCGTGAATGTCATGACCCTGACAGGCAAGGTGGAGGAGGTGGTAGACTTCATGGAGAGGGAGAAGGTTGGAATGATGGGGCTGAGTGAAGTGAAATGGAAAGGTAAAGGAAGGAAGAAATTGAGGAAAGGATATACATTATACTGGAGTGGTGGCCAAGAGGCAAAAAATGGCGTAGGAATGATAACCTCGAAACAACTGGAGGAGTATGTTGAAGTGGTAGAGTGTGTGAGTGACAGAATAATGAAAATTAGAATGAAGATGAAGAATGACGTGATGGACTTCATACAAGTGTATGCACCACAGACTGGAAACAGAGAAGAAGATATTGAAGTATTCCTGGAGGATGTAGAAAGAGTAATCTCAGATGTAGAAGTGGTGATCATGGGAGATATGAATGCACAAGTCGGAAATGAGAGACAAGGAAAGGAAGAAGTCGTTGGACCATATGGATATGGGAAAAAGAACCGGGAAGGAGAGGAACTTGTAAACTTTTGTGAAAGGAATGGACTGATAGTGGGTAATTCATGGTTTCGGAAGAAAAACAGCAGGAAAATTACGAGATATGGGAGGGGTGATAGAAGAACAAAATCAGTAATTGACTACTTCCTGGTGGAAAGGACAAATCGCAGAAAGCTGATGGATGTGACAGCTTTACCAGGAGAAGCATTTGATGGGGACCATAGAGCTGTGGTGGCAAAATTTAGATGGGGAAAATTGGAAAACCTAAAGGAGATCAGAGAAAGTAAAATAAAAGTATGGAAATTGAAAGACAAAGCTGTACAGGAAGATTTTCAGGAGAGATTGAAGCAACAAATCCCAGTTACTGAAGTGGAAAATGTAGAAGAGGAATGGTCCCACTTTAAAAAGGCATTTGCTGGTGCAGCAGAGAGTGTTTGTGGTAGGACGTCAACAAGAGTGAAAGAGAAGGAGACACCGTGGTGGAATGAGGAAGTGAGGAAAGCAGTGAAAGAAAAGAAGTCTGCATGGAAAGAATCAGGTGATTGTTGTTGTGAATTCAGTTATTTCGGTGTTCGAGTTATCAGCTGATTATAGGCATGGGTTCAGTCTTCTCGTGTGCTATCGAATAAGTGATTGATTGGTGGCATAAATCTAAATAGTTTGATGTACTAACGATTAGCTGATTGATGGCATCGATCTAGTTATTAGCCTATTTTCATTATATAAAATAGGCTTATGATATACATTCAAACAGAAGAAAGCAAAAGGAAGTATCACGACAGCAAACGGAGGTGTAAGAAAGTGGTAGGAGAAGAAAAGAAGAAAAGTTGGGAAGAATTTACACGAAGAATGGAAACAGATGTAAGTGGCAGTAAAAGGATGCTGTATGGGCTTTTAAGAAGTAAGAGGAAAGAAAGAGTTACTACAAAGCTGGTGAAAAAGGAAGATGGAGAGTTGTTAACACACCCAGAAGAGATAAAGGGACGATGGAAGGAGTATTTCGATAAGCTATTGAATGTGAGCAATTGTACTGGTGAGATGGAAGTGACACAACCTGACGACTCTATAACAGAAGATGATATAACAATGCTGGAGGTGGAATTAGCAGTACAGAAAATGAAGATGGGAAAAGCAACAGGGGTGGATGAAATCAGTGTAGAAATGATAAAGGCTGCTGGACCTGTTGGTATGCAGTGGTTGTATCGACTGCTAAAGTGTGTGTGGAAATGGAAATGTGTACCAGAAGACTGGGAGAAAGGGCTAATAATACCAGTGTTTAAGAAAGGGGACAAGAAAGTGTGTGATAACTCTAGAGGGATCACCCTCATATCACAGATAGTAAAAATACTGGAAAGGATATTAGAAAGAAGAATGAGAAGAAAGGTGGAAGGAGAGTTGCAAGAGGAACAGTATGGCTTCAGGAGTGGAAGATCCACAGTGGACCCAATCTTTAGCTTGAGGCAGGTGATGGAAAAGAACTGGGAATATGGAGAGGATTTGATCATGACTTTCATAGATATAGAAAAGGCATATGATAGTGTCCCCAGAGAGAAGGTATGGGAAACCATGGTTAAGAAGAGACTGGGAAGAGAAATGTTGGAAATGGTGCAAGCAATGTACAACAACTGTGTTAGCAGGGTACTGACCCCAGTTGGAAAGACAGATTGGTTTAGGAACAAGACTGGACTAAGACAGGGGAGTGTGCTGTCACCTCTTTTATTCATAATGGTAATGGATGAAATTGTAAAGGAAACAAAGGAAGCATATGGACATAAAGAAATGAAGTTACTATTATTTGCAGACGATATTGTGGTCTGGGGAAGGAACACCGAAGAAGTGCAAAAACAACTAGATGCACTGAACGGAAATATTCAGAAGTATGGCCTGAAAATCAGTATAGAGAAAAGCAAGACCATGGTGATGACAAGAGGGGAAAGACAAGGAAAGGGCACTGTGAAAATTGGAAGTCAGAGTTTGGAAATTGTGGACACGTTCAAATACCTAGGAAGTGAATTGATGCAAAATGGTAGGTTGGACATGGAGATTGGCAGGAGGGTACAGCAGAGCAATGCATTCTATCAAAGTGTAAGAAAACTCGTTTGGGATAAGGAAGTACCAAGGTAAAGCAAGGAGGTAATGTATAAAATGTACTATGTACCCATATTCACGTATGCAGCTGAGACTTGGACCCTGACGAGCAGGCAAGAGAGTAGAATCCAAGCCAGTGAAATGAAATTCCTAAGAAGTATGATAGGTAAGACAAGGAAAGACAGAGTGAGGAATGAAGATGTTAGGAAGGAAGTTGGGATGGGAAAACTAAATGAGAGAATTGAGAAGAATAAACTAAGGTGGTTTGGACATGTAAAGAGGATGGAGGAAAATAGAATACCAAGACAGATGCTGGAGGCCAAGTGTAAGGGTAAGAGAGCAAGGGGAAGACCTAGAACAAGGTGGATCGATTCAGTGAAGAACAGCTTGAGGAAAAGAAATCTGGACTGGGACAAGATCGTGGAAGAAGAATTGTGGAAGGAAAGAGGAAAGTGGAGAAGTGCCATAAATACCCCGACCCGGCAGGAGCTGGATAAGGGGAAATGATGATGATGATGATCTGAATGGTAATGAGCTGCAAATTAGACAGTTTTAAAGAGGTAATGGTGCTGTTATTGATAAGGCAGTGATAAGAGTGGTTTAGCAAAATAAGAAGTCAGAACGTCCCTGTGTCCGGACCATTGATACAAGCCAAAGCATTGGATTACGCAGCAGAATTAGGACCCGGAGATTTCAAAGCCTCAAACGGCTGCGTCGAGAATTTCAGAAAGCGGCATGATATAAAGTTTAGAGCAATTTGCGGAGAATCCTCCACTGTTGATATGGATAATGTTTCAAGCTGGGAAGAAAAATTGCTTTCTATCACCGACGACTATTCGCCGGAAAACATTTTAAATGAGGACAAACTGGACTGTTTTACCGCGCGTAATCCTATGTTTTCATATAAGTACACATACTGCCCAAGTACATTACATGTGCCAAATTGCAATCATTTTCTCTAACCCTCTCTATAGTGGACACCCCTCTTTATCAGACAGTATTTACGGTCCCAAAGGTGTCCGTTATAGAGAGGTTTCACTGTATAGAGAAGAGGATAATCAAAATACCATTTCTAATAATGTACACAATATGAGCTCCCCCCAGAAAGAAATCCTGCATACCTCAGTTACACGTCAGCAGAAGTAACAGACATGCTTCTTATTATGGGTGTGATACCAGTGTTATCACGTGGTATTGAACTGTCTGAGTGTTGTTATTGTTGTGGATCGGTCTGTCACGATTTTGTATTTTATTTTAATTTGTTGTTGCTCGAGTGTATGTTGGACGATACCCAGAATGAGAAGAGAGGCACCCATGTGTGATACGATACAGGTTGTGGTAAAACAGGCCTACGAAACTAGCAATTTGCGCCCAAGGAAACCCCTGTGGAACAAGTCAGTGTGAAATCGAAATAGGGCCATTGTATTATTGGATTTGGTGGCGACAGACCCTTACACCAGTACACAGGCGGTCGCTAGTACTTAAATATATCAAGAAACACAATTTATCGCATTCTAATGCAATTGAAAATACATCCATTCCACAGGTCATCATCATCATCATCTTGAGCAGTTTCCAACCGCTGGTCGGGTCTGCTTGGAACATAAGCCTCTCCATCGTTTCCTGTCCATCCACCATCTCTCGTCATTTACTGTGTCCCAGCACACTCCTCTTTCCTCCACACTCTTCTTAACTCCTTTTGTCCATCTGTCCCTTGGTCTTCCCCTTGGCCTCCTTCCCGTCATTTCCATTCCAAACATCTTCTTCGGTATCCTCTCCTCTTCCATCCTCCTCACATGTCCATACCATTGTAGCCTAGATCGCTCTATTCTATTTTGCAATGGTTCCTCTCTTACCATCTCCCTGACTCTCTCATTCCTTACTCTGTCCATTCTTGTCACTCCTACCCTACTCCTCTGGAACTTCATCTCCACTGCTCGTATTTTATTCTTGTCCCTTTCCTTCATCACCCATGTTTCTGAACCATATGTCAAAATTGGCACAAAGTAGGTCTTGTAGATGATTCCTTTACATTTTTGTGGTACATCTTTATTCCATATCATCCCCCCTAACACTCTTGAAAAATCCATCTGCGCACCTTCCCCTCTCATTTATTTCCATCCTATTGCCTCCCTTTTCTTCAATTATGCTTCCCAAGTACTTGAAGCATTCTACTTTCTGCAACTGCTGTCCTCCAAGTGTTATGCCCATATCCAGTCTGTTCTTCTTCCTCGTTGTGATGACCACTTCACTCTTTTGTGCTGAGAACTTCATCCCATATGATAACACTACCTTCTCCCACTCATCTAATTGCTCTTGTACTTCTTCCTCATCCTCTCCCCATACCAGGAGGTCATCAGCAAACAACATTGCCTTCAATTTCCTTTCCCCAATGCTATTTACCACTTTTCGTATGATTTCATCCATCACCACTATAAATAACAGGGGTGAGAGGGCACTTCCCTGTTTCAGACCACTCTCCAGTTGAAACCATTCCGTTCTCTCTCTTCCCACCTTTACACAGCTTTTGCTTCCCTCGTACATTGCTTTCACTCTTGCCACTGTCTCCTTGTTCACTGCTTTGCTCTCATTGTATTCCACAGGTACATGCATAAAAAGCTTTTGGAAGGCTAATTGCGTAGCCTTTGGCAAATGGGGATTCAACCAGCGCATCAACTTTTTCAAAAACCCTTTGTTTATGAATGATGCAACATTTCATAGCACAGACATGTCGCATCATAAAAACAACCACTACCGGTACTGGTCCTCTTTCCACCCCCACTGTCTGCGTGAGCATGACAATCGACACCGATGGATAGTGTTGTCGGCTCCAAAGAATGGTAGAAGGTGCACAGACTTCTTCCAGAACAAACTACCCATACTTCTGAAGGATATCAATTTATGAACAAGGCGAGTGATGTGGATGCAATAGGATGGTTCTCCCTGCCATTGCAGTAGAACTGCACACCAAGCAGTGAAAGATTTATTTCCTGATAAAACAATAGGCAGATGTATGAACATTGTGTGACCAGCTAAGTCGCCCAACCTAACGATCTTGGTCTTTTATGTTTGGGGGACGATAAAGGTTATGGTCCACACAGCACCATGTGACATCCCTGATGAAATGGAAAACAGCATCAGGCATGCTTTTTGAAATTTGGGGGACAATAAAATGGAATGGTCCCCACAACACCATGTGACACACCTGATTAAATGAAAAACAGTATCAGGCAGGCTTTCTCTGAATTTGAGGGACAGTGAAAGGATGTGGACCACCCAGCACCATGTAATTGCCCTGATGAAATGAAAAATATTATCAAGCAGGCTCTCTCTGAATTGGATAAGTACATGACCAACAACACACAATAGCTAGTGTCCATTCTAGACTGGAACACTACTGAGAACAACAGGGTGGTGTGTTCAAGCAGTTACAGTAATGGACTGAAAAATACACTGCAAGTCTTCAGTACACAAGCAGATAGTGTCATTGAGTTGGTTACAATCCATATGGCTTTTGTTAATCCGTCTTCAGGAATTTGCGTTGGTAATGATTCTAGTACAGTGACTTACTTTGACCTATGTCCTGTTGTTCCTGTCCTTGGACCATAGGACTTCGACAAAGAATCACCAATGGACTCTGTTGTCCTTCACTTCACAGTTTTACTGTATGTCGTTTGTCTATTTTTGGTAGAAATCTTATTTTTTTAAGTTTCTTTCAAATTGTTGTTTTGCAAGTCATCCAAGTTTATTTCTAGTTCTTTCATATCCTCTGTAATTTCCTTAATCCATCCTACTTGTTGCCCAATTAAGAAAAAAATAATTAACAGTCAAGATCAAAAACAAAGTAAAAATAATACCAAATGATATACGCCTTACCTTGATGTTATTAGGAAGCTAAAGATCATGTATTATACTAAAGCAAAGAAAGGAGACCCACAGGATATAGAAAACTATAATCACATTAAAAAATTATATCGGGGGGAAATTTAAGCAGCAAAAAAGAGAGCGAATGATGAGTTCATTAATAATGCAAAGAATAAATGTAAAGCTGCTTGGTTAATCATAAACAAGGAACTGGGTAAAAATAAAAGTAAGAACTCTACACCAATAACGCCAAATGTGTAAAATGAATATTTTATAAATTCTGTTGTAAATATGGTCAAAAGTTTGGAATATGAAAATCATCATACAAAGTTTATGGAGAAATTGGAAAACCATAAGGTAGATGAAAATCCCACACCATCCTTCAGATGGAGACAAATAACATATGAGAAGGTTCTAAAAATAGTTTCAGAACTAAACAATTCAAAATGTGAGGATTATTATGGAATGTCGAGTTTTATTCTAAAACAAATAATAGACATCATAGTATTATGGTATATTGGCTTTCACAGCCGGTGAATTAAAACTCAGCAATTCTTCTAGGTTTGTGCCGTGTCCTGTGTGGGGTTTCACCTAGGACACCAAGCTGGCTCATCGGCGGGCACTCCAGTGGGGGTCCGGGCGGGGACACCAAGAGCCCGCCGATAAGCCAGCTTGGTGTCCTAGGCGAAACCCCACACAGGACATGGCACAAACCTAGAAGAATTGCTGAGATTTATCATAGTATTACCTTTAACTTATCTAATAAACTGGATATTTACTACTGGAGTTTTTCCAGAGTGTCTGAAAATCACAATCACAATTCCAGTCCATAAAAAAGGAGATATGATGGACCCCAGTAACTATTAGGCCAATCTCAATTGTCCCAATTGTTTCCAAAATAATAGAACAGTGTTCAAGCTGTTGAAGCTGTTGTTGATGAAGTGATTGCTGGATTTGAATCTCAACTTATTACATCTGTCACACTCTTAGACCTAAGTAAAGCTTTCGATTCTGTGGATCATGATATATTAATACAAAAACTTCACTATTATGGAGTCAAAGATTGTGAATTATCATTAATTATCTCCTATCTCCACAAGAGAAGGCAAATAGTTGTAATAGACAACCAAAAATCTGCTCCGCTCATTGTAAATACAGGTGTAGCCCAAGGTTCAGTCATTGGAGCCTTTTTCTTACTGGTCTATATAAACGACATTGTTAGTAATATAAATGCCAAGTCAATACTGTATGCTGATGACATTACTGTAATAACAAGTGATAGAGACCTAACTTGCCTTGAAGAGAAAAGAAACAAATTATTAGGTGAATCAACTTCTTGGCTAAAGGTAAACAAACTATTTCTAAACAGTAACAAAACAGAAGAAATCTATTTTCACTTAGTCAAATTGGCTTCAAGTAGTCATGAATGCAGCTCTGTTAAGTTGTTGGGAATCCATTTAGACTCTAAATTAAACTGGGACATTCACACACACAAATTATGTACAAAATTAGCACGAGTATTATTTTTACTGCGGAGACTCAAACAATCAGTTAGTGCTAATCAGATGATTCTTGCATACTATGCATTTTTCCATTCACGTTTAACTTATGGTATAATATTGTGGGGAAACTCAACAGGGGCACAAGATGTTTTCAGATGGTGGAAGAAGGCAATAAGATGTCTACAAGGCAAGCCTAGTACAGAATCCTGCAGAAATCACTTCCAAGAACTTGGAATTATGACTCTTACATCAATATACACATTCCATAGCTTAGTGTATATTAAAGAAAATTTCAGTGTATATAAAAATCGAAGGGATGTGCATTCACACACCACAAGAATAAGAAACCAGTTAGATACACCTCATGTCAGGTTAAAGAAAACACAAGACCACTACAAATACTATGGAATTAAAATCTTCAACAAACTACCAACACAACTACAGCAGGAGTCGATAAACATTTTCAAAGCTTCCATTAAGAGATGGCTCATTAACAGCAGTATTTACACTTTGGTCGAATTTGAAGAGAAAATTACACTCTACCCAGATGGACTAGAGAAGATCAACTTCTTCTTACTGTATTCGTGTTATTTTATTCTCATTTTATTTTATAGAATTCAGTAAGCTGGTAATAATACTTGTAATATATTATACATACCTTTGTGATTTTATTGTAAATTGAAAATGTATTTTTAACAATGTGACGTAGTCTAATACAACGATAAGTTGTTAAATGACAATAAATATTGATTGATTGATTGATTGATTGATTCATATTACAGAGTTTCTCTATAACTCGTCTAGGTAATCTGGTTTCCAGTGTCCTCATAATGAAACCAAAAAAAGGAGATCTGTTTCTTCTATATAGTGTCTGTGATAGGCTCCAGTTCTCTGTATACCACTTCATTTGGCACTATCCATATTTCTGATATTTTTTATTTATGCATGTTCTAGCTATTCTTCTCCCTACTTTTAGGATTTAGTCGGTTTTGTTTTTCTGAGTGACTTTAAAAAGAGTTTCGCTGCCATATGTCACCTCTGGTGGAACCACCATCGTGTATTGTTTTAATTTGGTTGTGATCAATAGACTTTTTTTATTTTCTTTATGTAGACCATGTTTTAAGTTTTGGGCTTTTATCATGTTATTAGTTCTTTCTAGCCATGCTGGTTTCTCATCCAAGTTGTAAGTTATCATTTCTCCTAAATATTTAAATTGCTTCAATATTTTTACTTTCCTGTTATTCACTGTTACATGATTGAATACTGGTGGATTTGCTACCATTATCTCAGTCTTTTCGAATGATATCTGGAGTCCAATTTTTGGTGCTAGATTTTGTAGGCTTGTTATTTGATTTCTGGCTTCTTGAATATCATTAGCTAGTAACGCTAAATCATCTGCGAATCCCAAGCAATTTAAGTTTATTCTTGGTTCCAATTTTTATGCTTTTAGGATTTTCCTTGTACCATTCCCTCATCACGTATTCTAAAGCACAATTGAAAAGTAAAAGCGATAAACCATCTCCCTGTCTTAACCCTGTTTTAATCAAACAAAAGTTTGGTGCTTTTCAGTCGGTCAACACGAATGTACCCAAAAAGAGCTGGGTTATGCCCTAATCCTGAAATAAATGACATGAGATTAATAAATACACTAGGATGACCAGTTTCGATCGTAAACTGCTCAGATATTTCTCCTTTGAATTCTACTTTAGACTTGGTGTTTGTTAGAGATAATTTTATCATTTTTATTAATTTGGGATGAACCAACAGTAGTGGCTACGCTGGCTAAAGCGCAGCATTAGGTCATGGGGCCAAGCTCTCTGCTGACTCGGTAGACGCGTGGGTTCGAGCCCCACCGTCGGCCGTCCTTGAAATGGTTTTCCGTGGTTTCCCATTTTCAACACCAGGCAAATGCTGGGACGGTACCGTCTGACAGGCCACGGCCGCTTCCTTCCACATCCTTGCCCAGTTTCATTCACCATCATTCATTTCATCTCTCATTAACTCCTCTCATGAGGTTGGCGTCAGGAAGGGCACCCGGCCGTAAAAAACATCGCCACTAAGACTTCCATCGCGTCTCATCCCCGACCCCGTTGGAAAACGGGAATAATAAGGGGTAGACATACAATTAATTTGGGATGAAATCCAAAATTCCTTAGTATTTTCAGCAATGAAGACAATCATAAGCTTTTTTGAAGTCTACGAAGGTTATGACGTTGTTTTTATCCTTGTTTCAGTAATTCATTACTAATTTTAAGGTAATTATCTGTTCTGGGTAGCTCCGCCAGGGCCTAAATCCACCTTAGTATACTCCTAGTTCCAGTTCAAGTTGGTCTTTACAATGATTATATGGAATTCATGACATGATTTTATACGTGATCCAAAAGGGAAATTCCTCGATAGTTTTCAGGATTTGATTTTTCTCCTTTCTTGTGTAATGGATGTATTATGGCTGTAATCCAATGTTCTGGTAGTTCTTCTTTGTTCCAGATTTTCACTATGCATTGGTGTAGTGATATCTTTACTGGTTCTGCTGCAAATTTCCACAGTTCTGTAAATGTTTGATCTTCTCCACTTGCTTTGTAGTTTTTGAGCTCCTTCAAAGCTTTGTGGACTTCATGGATTGTGGGTGGGTTTATATTTTCTGCTGGTGTTTTAATATGGGTGTCAGTGTTTATTTGAAGAAGTTCTGGGGTATCTTCGCAATTTAGTAATTTGTTAAATGTTTCTGCTAAAATTTCTGTATTTATGTTATTACTATGGGCCAACTCGTCATTTTTGTCTTTTAACATTAATGTTGGAGGTTCATACCTTTGTAGTTGTCAGTAAAAGAATTTGTAGTAACCTCTTGATTAAGTTTTCGCGCTATTTGTTTTGATCATCAGAAGTATATCATCTTGGTATTGCCTATTAAATCTGTAATTCTACTTTTCCACTTTTCTATACTGTACAATACAAAAAATATTGTATTGGAAAGAGGAAAAGAAGAATTAAAGATCTAGAATTCAATACGGGAAAAGAATGATCATGACTTAAGTCATTGGTATCCAGTGTGTCCGCAAGGTCTCTCCGTAGTGGCTACTACTGAAGAGCATGTGTTTTTAGTGGAAGAGGTTTTCCGTGCTGGTGGAAACTTTACGGAGCACAGTGTGATAGTGGTGAGTACTTAATTTAATTCATTTAATGTAATTGTTTTCCTTGTGACAACATAACATGAATGTACTGACAACTCAATACGTTCCGCAAGGTAAGACACGCGCTTCGGAGAGACTTTGCGGACACACTGTACATTGCCTTTTAACCCTTATTATTTTTTTAGTTATCTTTCTTTGTTTTGTGAGGTCCAAGTGTGATTCTTCTGTTTTTTGACTCTGATTCCTTAACCAGGCTAGGTGTCTATCTCCACTGTTTTATCACACTCATCGTTCCACCATTGGTGTTTCTTCCTTGGATTTATTGGGGCTACTTGTTCAGCTATTTGTTTCAATTGGGGAACTATTTCCTCTAGATCGGGGGGTCTCCAAACTACAGCACCCGAGCTCCACCAATCCGGCCCACGATAGCCAGCCGGACATACCCAGTATCCGGCCTGCCATAGGTTAGGCTACATTGTAAACTTTACAATATAAATAAATCATACAAATTATAATCAGATATTTTTCTTTAATAACCAATTAAGAAACACATACAATAACTGACATACATAATGAAATTGAACTTTTAACTGTAATTGAATGGGTCCCCACCAGAACATTGCAAGCGCCAGAAACAATATTTTACAGGAACTGAAAAAAAAATGTTTATATCTCAAATTTATTGATTAATGATACTTTTTTAAGGTACTATAACCTGAAATTGGGGATTTTAACTACTCCCCCTTCATTTTCAAAATTAAAAGCTTATTATCTATCAAGTTATGAGTAAAACATTTTTCTTTCAGAGTTAGAACGTTGCATGTGCAGTACATAACCCAGCAATTGCCGGTCCCAAGCCCGGATGAGAAAGGAGGAGGGTAAAGACTGATTGAAGACCAATGGTGGCAAAGGCGGATGAGGAAGAAACATATCCCAACGGTGGAGTAAGCAGAAGAGTCGACAGTCAACAGCATCTGCTGCCTTGCAGAGGGTAGAGGGATCTACAAAGGCTAAGGGACCCACCCTGATATCTATGGTCAGTGATCCTGAGAGCTGATGAAGTGTAGCCCCCCAGAAGGTATGTGTATGGTTAACAAACATACCATGTAAAAGAATACAAGTTATGAAAGCTCCAAGACATATAAACCGGACGGATATAAATAGACGACGAACTAGGCGAGGAAAAGGAAATGAGACATATACATAGGAACATGGAATGTTTTAAGCCTATATAGGGTGGGAGCATTGGCAAATCTAATAAACGAGTTGACTAAATATAAGATGCAACTGGTAGCACTAAAGGAGATACGATGGAAGGAATCAGGAACTTTGGAGAAAGGAAATTACACAATATTTTATAGCGGAGGAGAAACGAAAACCTTTGGCACAGGATTCGCCGTAGAGAAAGGATGGATGGGTGCAGTGTTAAATTTTAATCCAAAGTATGAACGAATGTGCTCTTTACGTTTGAAAGGAAAATTCTTTAACGTGACATTCATATGTGTACATGCACCTACTGAAGAATCAGGAGAAGAAGTTAGGGAAAAATTTCACGCACAACTAGAAGATTTGTTTGAAGAAGCACCAAAATAGCATGTTAATATAGTCTTAGAAGATCTGAATGCCAAAATCGGGAATGAAGACATTTTCTATGGAACAATTGGAAAGGAAAGTTTGCATCAAGAAACAAACTTCGAAGAAGTTCTAAACGACTCCAGTGAGAGCGGAGTGGTGGAACAAGAGAACAACTATCTTGGAGGACCGGATCCCTATGTGGCAGAACCAAGTCTAGCAGAAGTAATAAGTGCAATAAAGAGAATGAAGAACTATAAAGCACCAGGAGAGGATAAGATAACGGCAGAGATGGTGAAGAAATGTGGCAGCTTACTTCATGAATATCTGCATGCACTTATATGTAAAATATGGCAGGAAGAACAGATGCTCCAAGACTGGGAGGTAGGGATAATTGTGCCGATCCGCAAGAAGGGTTCTAGGCGAAACCCCACACAAGACACGGCACAAACCTATAGGCCAGGCGACAGGTCGGAAAAAAAAGCCTCAATAAGGAAATAATTAGTGGAAAGCTGGAAATGGCTTTAATCACTTTATTTGGACCCACATATTACTCTCCCAAGTTTTCACCCTCGAGCGAAGTCGGCGTTGGCCCTTTTGGCCCTTAGAAGGTACCATTTTTCGTTTTTTTGCTCATATCTCCCAAACCATCAACTTTATCAACAAACTACCTATTGTACAATATAATCTAGAGTAAATTTCCTACAAAAATGTTCTGTACCATTTGTCTCTAATGTGAACCGTTACGATGCTACGACCATTCAAAGTGGAGCCCTTTTTGATTCTTGCGGAAAAGCTATGGAAATAATATGCCATATCAAAGTTTCTACATGTTATAAATATTTGTCAGCATTCCAGGTGCACAAGCTGTTAACTTGTTACAAGTATAACAGCTTTTCAATGTAAACAGCTGCGGCAAAGTACCTACCATTAGTATTAATATTGCGTAGTATTGGCATAAAATCACTCTTTTCCACACCACCTGACGGTAAAGTAAAATGGCGCGTTTTTTTAATGGTGTCCCCAGGAGGCCTAATCCACTGTTGAAATATTAGTTAGTTGATTTTAAACCGTTTTGTTGAAGGCTGGCAGTCTTGATCGTCTGCCTCAGTTTCTCCGTCATCGCTTTCATCGTCTGTAGCGGTACATTTGTCCGACGTCACAGGGCGCTCAAGATTAACATCGATGTCTCTGTCACAATCAACCATATCATCTTCCTCGGCAGCATTTATACATGACCGTCCCATACAATTCATGCAGATTCTGGAGCATCGGAGGCCCGTTTTCCTGCAACCACACGCTGCGTTACAGCCTTTCGAACATTTGCAGGACACTGTGTTTGTGGCGCCGGATCCCTCGTCGTAGATATGGGAGCCAAACCACATTGAGAAATTTTCCAGCCCCAATCCAGTGGATTTGTAGCCTATTATTTCAATAACATGTTTGGATTTGATGGTATGTTCTTCTAGAGTGCCGCTGATTCGGTGGGAGGTAAGCTTGCGAGATTAAATCGATGTTTGCTTAGAGATTTTGCAAACAGTTGGAACCGCAACTCATTCAGGGTATTTCCCGTGGTTTAGTTGTCAAAAAGCCTAGCCAAAACCAACTGGCCCGCTTTGTCAATTTCATCGGGGTTTGCATTCACGTCTTGTAAAACTCTAACAGCTGTCTGCAGTTTCTTATTACTCTTCAGCAGTTTTACAAATTTCATTTTGCCCTGCCTGTGAAACGAAGACATTGTATCGCACCCACTAAACGCATGCAAGAGGAGGATGTTTTCCTGCCCACACGGCGGGAGATTGAAACTTGTTGTGCAAAATAGTTGTTGTTGGGTTGAACCTTTGCCGGGTTTCATTAAATACATTTTCGTGGAGGGTGGCACACGAACCGCCAAGATGACCAGGATATCTATATCTTCAGCCACTATAATGACCGAATTGTCGGGCCGAAATAACTCGAGTGCGGTGGTAACGATGAGCACATCGGCATATATTCTGGAGCTTGTCTGGTTTCGATTCCTTCGCTTTCGAATTTGACGCGCCACAAGTCGATCAATCTTAGTTTGTTTGTATCATTAGACAAAAATTTTGCTTGTGGCATAGGTGCCGTCATGGACTCATAAAAAAAAAAAAACATTAGCAGCATCATGCTTGTGCGATCGTCGAAGACGTTCAGCGGACTAGGTACTGCGAGCTGCTGGGTCGTCAGGATACCCATAGAAAATAATGACACTGTTTTTGAAGTATCTTGTAATGTAATTCGCATATTTGGCACTAATGTCGACAAAAGTATCGGTTTGGTGCCCAATTACACGGTGCAGAAGATATCCTCCGTCGAGAACATGATGTAGGTCCTCAAATGTGGGCTCATCGGTAACAGGATGGAATAATTTATAGAACACAGACTTTTGCATCTTACGCATTCCCGCTTCATCAAAGATCGCAACCGGATACGGAGCTAGTTCAAACTGGAAATATTGTTTCAATTCTGCATCGGATTTCTTTGCAAGGCAAATGCGTTGGAAAAGCACAAGAGGATCAACAGGAATATCCGTGTTGCAGATTTTTATTTTCGAATTAACCACGCGGAGAGGCATCACGCGATTTTTTCTAAGGAACTTCACATCGCAAAAGTTGTTGCCCGTTATGCCTTTTTGTGCTGCTATTCCAATTTCATAAGCCATATGACAAGTGATTTGCCCATCCCCGGCAACTCCTGTGCTTAACGAAACAATGTGTTGTCCTCGAGGAAAGGGATCGTGAGTTGATAACCATCCAACAAATTTTCTCAAGTCCACAACATCGATGTTAATCTTGAGCGCCCTGTGACGTCGGACAAATGTACTGATACAGACGATGAAAGCGATGACGGAGAAATTGAGGCACACGATCAAGACTGCCAGCCTTCATCAAAACGGTTTAAACTCGACTAACTTTGACATTTGAACAGTAGATTAGGATTCCTGGCGACACCACTAAAAAAAAAAAGTACCACTTACTCTACCCCCAGATGGTGTGGAAAAGAGTGATTTTATGCCAATACTGCGCAATAATAATACTAATGGTAGATAATTTGCCACAGCTGTTTACATTGAAAAGCTGTTATACTTGTAATAAGTTAACAGCTTGTGTACCTGGAATGCTGACAAATATTTATAACATGTAGAAACTTTGATGTGGCATATCATTTCCATAGCTTTTCCGCAAGAATCAAAAAGGGCTCCACTTTGAATGGTCATAGCATCGTAACTGTTCACATTAGAGACAAATGGTACAGAACATTTTTGTAGGAAATTTACTCACGATTATTTTTTTAATAGGTATTTTGTTGATAAAGTTCATGGTTTGGGAGATATTTGAAAAATAACGAAAAATGGTACCTTCTTAGGGCCAGAAGGGCCAACGCCGACTTCGCTCGAGGGGCAAAACTTAGGAGAGTAATATCTGGGTCCAAATAAAGGGATTAAAGCAATTTCCAGCTTTCCACTAATTATTTCCTTATTGAACTACCTGTCGCCTGGCATACTAGAAGAATTGCTGAGTTTTAATTCACCGGCCGTGAAAGCCAATATACCATCTTTTTGGAAACCTTCATAGGGAGGTTCAGGCTGCTTGAGCTTTTAGTTCTCGCAGTCAAGTAGTGCAGTTGCACTCTATATAAAGGGAGGTAAGTAGTGGGTTTTGGAGAGTTCTAAGCCCTCCTACGGCTTTCCTCCTACAAGATGGCGGCGGCGCGATATCTCCCGAACCCATGGTCGGATTTTGACAAATGAGGTGTCGTAGGACTCGGGCTGACACCCTCTTTCCAATGGACAACTTATTTCCACCCCAAAAATAAAACCTCCCCCTACTAGGGGGTGAAAGAGTATTTTTTTTAGTAAACGTTGCTTTGTACATGCAGTTTAATGCTATGATTAAATTACACATTGTTCCACATGAAATGCATGCATACAACTGGATGCCACTATGATTTAACATTTTTGTTTTTTGTTCTTTGTGCATGCCCACTCATGGCTTTTGTAAGAGGGAGGGCTTTTTAAAGATGGCGAATGTAGTGTAACCTAACCTAACCCAACCCACGAGGGGTGATCAAAACGTTTTCCAAGCGACGCTTGTCGATAGGCAAACCAATAATCAAAGAGGGGCATGTCAGACCATGAGGCGATAGGCCCTGTTGATTTGTCCCTTTGGATTGATCCCTGTTGACTAGCCCCTTTGGACGGGTCCATTTTGAAGGGAGTCATTTTTGATGGGACCCTGTTGATGGATCATTTTTGACGGGTCATTGTTGACGAGTCCCCGTGGACGGGTCCTTGTTGACGGGTCCCTTTGGACGGGTCCCTTTTGACTGGTCCCTATGGACTGGCCCATGAATGTATCCAAATTGTGCCAAAGGGCTTAACTATTTTTCTTTTTGTTAATATCTCGCGGACCAATAAGGCTAGGAACTTGTATGAGGTATTGTAGGACTTGGGATGAAGCCCCGTTTAAGAATGTATTTTTGAAATTTTGACAAAGAGCCTAACTACACTTTTGTTAATATCTCGTGAACCAATTATGCTAGTGACTTGTATGAGGGTTCCTAGCGATTGGGGCGATGTCCCTCTTTGGGGGTGAAACTATACCCCCTCCAAAAAAAATGAAAAATCTAAATCTTGGAAACTAAGAGCCCTAAAATTATGTGTGATAGCTTTAAAAATAGGTCATAACATACACTTTTACCACGAAAGGTCATTTCACCCCTAAAATAGTAAATAGTAATGTTACAGGGAAAGAAAGGTGTTAAACACTAAAAATGATAAATGGACCTAAGATCTTTTGTTTTTGATGAAAAAATAGTAGGAGGGTTAAAACTACCCCCAAAATATAAAAATCGATATCTTGGAAACTAAGAACCCTAAAATTAAGTGTGATAGCTTTAAAAATAGGTCATGACATACGCTTATACCACGATAGGTCATTTCATCCCTAAAACTGTGAATAGTGATTTTACAGGGGGAAATGTGTTAAACACCTAAAAATGATAAATGAACCAAAGATCTTTTGTTTTCGATGAAAAATAGTAGGGGTGAAAACTACCCCATAATTGAAAAATTGATATCTTGGAAACTAAGAACCCTAAAATTAGGTGTGATAGCTCAAAAAATTGGTCATTAAATAGGCCTATTCTTTTACCACGATCGGTCATTTTACCCCTAAATCAATGACTGTAGATTTTACAGGGGAAAGGGGGGAACCAATAATCAGATTTGGACACACGAGGTGTTATAAGACTCAGGGTGACAATCCCTTCTTGAATTAATTATTTATTTTTTGAAATTTTGACAAAGGGCCTAACCACAGATTTTGAAAATTTAGATTTTTTAAACTTTTGAATTACTTTAATATTTATTTTTAGTAGAGAGAGACAGTACCGATTATGTTTAAACGAACATGTCGCCGACCACGGTGGCCATGTCCAATGGATGAATCGATATTTTGTGAAGCGTTGATTGAAGAGGGTCATGCGACGACTTGTTTTAAGAATATTTTTTATGATTTTTCATATGATGCATGCATTTATTTAAATATCCCAAAACGGCAAGTTTCTGATTTGAGATTTTATAAACTAATAATGGGATTTGGACACATAAGGTGTCCTAGAACTTGACATGATGCTTTCTTTTTATGGCTTATGAATTTTCCCAAAAAGTTTGAAAACAACAAGGTCATGGACTTTTGTTTCTCTTAATATATTGCAAACCCATAATGTTAGATGTTTATGGTGAGTTATGTAACATAGCTAGGTAGAGAAATAATTATTGTAGGCTACACGTATGGTGACTGACAAGTCTTTGACCATTGAAACTTGTTTTTAAACCTGACTGCAGTACATAGGGAGTATAGATTTCAGGCATGACTGGACAAACGGTGTGTACAAAATCCAATTTATCGAATCAAGAATTAAGAGTAGACTATCTTTAATTGATTGGTTAAAGAGGGTAGCTAAGAAAACAAGATGGTGACTACACTGAACCAAACCGAACCAATACAATCCTTTATGGATGTCTAATGTTACTTGCTAACCATTTTGTGCTGCAGTGGCAAGCACTTTTGGCTCTTGCACTAGAGGTCTTAACTCGATTTTTAGCTTTAAGGCTTAGAACGAACCAAACTAAGAAAGACGATTATGTTGGTGCAGTGGTTAAGCTGTTAGCATTTGACTAAGGTAGACCAGGGTTTGATTTTAGGTTAAAACGCATGTTAAAAACATATTTAAAAAAGCAGGGATAATGTTTTAAGACTGATTACACTTGTATTTTTTTTCAAATTATTACTTGGATTACAAATACAAAGGTGGACTGGGTTCAATATACAGTTAATGCAAGTAAGATTTTTGATTTGTTTTTGATTTTAGACTTTAAATTTTAGAATTTACATTTTAGATTTCACAAAAAGACCAAACCATAATGTCATGACTTTAAATTTTTGGTAACTAATTATTAAAGAAAAACATATAAGGATTTGTATTACTTGGAATTATGTTTTCTATACTATAATTTTTTTGGTTTTAGATTTTAGAAATTTGATATTGGATATTAGATTTTAGGTAAAGACCAAACGAATATTGACTATTCGTTAGACACTGGTATGTAGATAGAAAGATGATTAGACTATATGTTAAGATGAATTTTTAGGTGTTGACTGGCCTTGCAATAAGAATTGACTAACCAGACATGAGTTAACTACCAACGAAACACTTTGGCGGCTATGCTTGTTATTGACCAGTGGGTAGGGTTTTAGAAAAACTGTTTGCTATTTTGGGTTATATACAACAAATGCATAGACCTACTGAGCGACTATGTTTGCTAAACATAGACATTATACCAGAGACGATTAGGATTCTTATGTAGCTCAGGCAAGGAAAGCATTTCTACAGAATTTGTTGACATCGAATATAAATTTAGGGATTAGGAAGTCATTTTTGAAGACCTTTGTCTGGAGCGTGACACTCTATGAAAGTGAAACTTGGACTATTGGTGTCAGCAGAAAAGTGGAGAATTGAAGTGTTTGAAATGTGGTGTTACAGGAGGATGATGAAGATTAGATGGGTAAATAGGGTTACAAACAAAGAGGTATTAAGATAAGTGGGAGAGGAGAGATGTTTCTGGCGACTGCTAATGAAGTAAAGCGATAGGTTGGTAGGACACATACTAAGACACCCAGGAATAGCTAGCTCAGTTATGGAAGAAAGGGTTGAGGACAAGAACTGTAGGGGTGGACCAAGTTTAGAATATGTTAAACAGATAGCCTTGGATGTAGAGTGTGGTAGCTATATAGAGATGAAACGATTAGCTCAGGACAGGGAGTCATGGAGGGCTGTATTAAACCAGTCAAAAGGCTGAAGACTCAAACAACAACATGTAGAGCTTATCAAAATAATGTTGTGTAATGGTAAATGATAGTCAACAAACAGTAATGCATTTCTAAAACCCATGACACGATACCTGAGAGCTTTTCAAAAATTATTTTAAGATGCCTTTAACCCTATATTAAACACCCAGTTCTCAAAACTCATAACTACACTGTTATGGAAAAAAAACAAAACCAAAAATCTACATTAAAAAACGAGCAAGTAGTTGAGTCAATGTACACTGGAAAATTTTGTAAACACTCAAGTGCACAAAACAAATTACATTATTAACGTTCTTATCAGAAAAGTATGATGAACTCCACCGGGAAATTGAAACTCTGAAGAAAGAGAGAAAAACCGTCAAGGACGCAGAAATGGCAGCATCTAGAGCTATCAACGAATTGGAGGAACTAAAACAGTACCAGCGCAAGAACAACTTGATAGTGTATGGAATACCCACGGAAAGAGAGGAGGATGTATTTCACAAAATCTCGGACATTGGCAAGACGTTAGGAGTTGAAATCACCAGGGCAAACATAGACGCAGCTCACCGCCTCCCGTCAACGAAGCCTGGGCCTCAACCGATAATTGTGAAATTAAATAATAGGTGGAAGAAGGAAGAGATTCTCAGTAGCAGAAGACAAAAGAAGACCCTGAAGACGAGTGAAATTGGTTACAGTGATGGTGGTAATATATATATCAATGAACACCTGACCCCAAGAAATGAAACCATCGCAAAAAAATGCCGTGAATTGAGACAACAGGGAAAAATCTTTGCAACTTGGGTCAGAGACTGCAAAATATACATTCGGAAAAATCAAAATGGACCCTCAAAGCTTATATCAAGTGCTGAAATACTGGATGAACTCGCCCTCTCAAACTAAAATCAATGTAATAGTAAGATATCTACTAAGTATTATCCCATATGGAACTAGAATTACAGAAATTAATTTTTTTAGGTAATGCTAATAATAATACACTAGAATTAACCGAGTGTAACTGTAATACACTTAGCGATTATTATAAGATTAAGGACAGTAAACAGATAATAACCGATACCAGTACACTAAAATGCGTACACATAAATGCACATAGCATAAAAAACAAGTTCGATGATATCCAAATAATGTTAGACAGAATAAAAGGTGTAGATGTCCTAGCAATCTCAGAAAATTGGTTAACAGAACAAACAAAAATGTTTTTCAATATTAAGAAATATGTTGCATATCACATAGTTAGAAAGCAAACTGGCGGGGGAGTATCTTTGTATATTTCAAACAAATGTAGCAGTACCCTTGTAAAGGAAATAAATTCCACCCACAGCATACTGCACATTACTGTGAGAAAAGGCCATCAAGAATACAATATAATCACTGCTTATAACCCTCATAAAAGCAACATTCCACACTTTCTAACTGATCTCGAAGTAATTATTGGTTCTTACTCAACGAATCCTGTTATAATACTAGGTGATATGAATATCGATCTATTATTTGGGGACAGATATACTAGTAGTTATATTAACCTAGTCAAATCATACGGTCTAGTCTTATGTAATACAAAATATCCAACTCGTGTAACACAAACTAGCTCTACTCTAATTGATCATGTATTGGCGAACGACTGTGACAAAATATGTAATGTCTATAATATTGATAATGATTTGAGTGATCACCATTTACTAATCTGTGAAATGAGAAACAAAAAGATAAACAGGAACTCAATATGTGATGATAGGCCAATAGAAAAGGATAAAATAAACTACAAAAAACTTAATAAATATTTAATAACTCAAGAATTTGTATGCAATGAAACTAACATCAATGACTACTACAATAAATTCTGTGATTTTATTAATAAAGGAATAGAAGCCTGTACTATGAAATATACGAATAAGGAGCCAAGTGCCCCACCAATAAAACCCTGGATCACACAAGATATTTTAGCACTAATACACAGGAAAGATAAGATATATACAAAAACCAAAGTTAAAAATCCATCTGCAGAAATTTTAGAAGAATATAAAATTATTAGCAACCAAGTTACAAAACTTAAGAGAAACCTACAAAGAAACTACTTTGACCAAAAAATTCAAAATGCAAATAATCAGAGGGAAGTGTGGAGTGTTGTTAATGAGATGTTAAATAGACTAAAGAAGGGGAAAAATGAAATTGTCAAACTTATAGTCGACGGCACAAATGACGAAAAAAGGGAAAATATATGTGATGAAATTAATAAATATTATGTCAATATTGCTAACAGTATATGGGAAAATCAAGGAAACGGTTCTACCTCGGGCATTACAAGCTATAAAAATACTACTAGCACTAAGACAATCTTTATGTTACCTACTGATGCTAATGAAATACAATCAATTATAAACTCCCTAAAACACAAAAACAATATAAGTGAGGACAACACTACTAATGTCATGCTACAATTGTGTCTTGAGGGCCTTACACCATATCTTGTCAAAATAATAAATCTTTCACTGATGACTGGTATATTCCCCGATGCCTGTAAAGTCTCTAGGGTGGTCCCGATCTACAAAGAAGGGGACAAAACCCTCCCATCAAATTACAGACCCATTAATATTATATCTGCCATCAGCAAGGTTCTAGAAAGCGTTGTTGAACGAAGACTTATGAATTTCTTCATGAAAAATGATTACTTTGCAAACTGCCAATATGGGTTTATTCCAAATAGAGGAGCTGATAGTGCTATATTTGAAGTAGTAACTGATGTAGAAAAGGCATTAGATGAAAACAAACTAGCTGCTGGTGTACTAATTGACCTTCAAAAAGCCTTCGATCTGGTTAACCATAAGATTCTCCTTAATAAACTAGAATTTGCAGGCATCAGAGGAGTGGCACATGATTGGTTCAAGAACTACCTCACTAACAGAAAACAATATGTTGGAATCGATAATGTAAAAGGATCTCAAATGAGAATTGACACAGGAGTACCTCAAGGTTCTGTCTTAGGACCAATTCTTTTCTTGGCCTATATTAATGATATAGTATTATTAGAATTGAAAGGCAAGCTTAAACTATTTGCAGATGATATTTTTATACTCTATCTGGGAACATCTGAACAGGAAATTATGCTAAATATTAATTATGATCTCAATAAGCTGGTGGATTGGTTGAGAGCACACAAAATGGTTATCAATATCACTAAAACAAAATATTTGTTCTTCCATAAACCATCATACAAGATTGAGACCACAAACATAGTCAACATAGCCAACAAAGAAATAGAAAGGGTTAAATCGGCAACATACTTAGGTATCACACTAGATAGTACACTAACCTGGCAAAATCATGTAGAAAATGTAAAACAGAAAATCAGCCCTTTAATTGGTATTATTTTCAGATTAAGATATAGCTGTCTTACTAGCCAACAATTGAAAAATATATACTTTGCTCTGATACATTCACATCTAATGTACATGAATTTCATATGGGGATATTGTAAGAAGGAGCTGATGAAAGAACTTGAGATACTCCAGAAACGTGCTATAAAATCTATCTTTGGATTACCTTGGCTCACACCCTCAAATGAATTGTACTCAGGAACTAAAATTATGCCACTGCAAAAAACAAATAGCTATGTCAGCAACAGTATTTGTATACAAATTAGAAAACAAATTGATACACACACACATCCATTTTACCCATGCAAATGACATTCATCACTATGCAACAAGAGGAGTAAATCAAATATTCACCAGCCATTCCCAATCCATTAAATTTGGAACTAAAGGAATTATGTCCTCTATAATAAAAGAATACAACTCGCTACCATTAGGCATAAGGGAAAGTTTCTCTATAAAAACATTTAAGAGGAAAACAAAAGACTTCCTATTAAGGAATGAATAGCCAATGTACAATAGCCTTAAGCAATGCAATGTATCATACCGTATTATCTCTGTAAAGTTAGTCACTAGCAATCTAAGTTACTATTAAACTAAACAATAATGTTACAAAAATTATATATATGCCATGCTGTAACTATGTTACTTGATTGTCCCTAACACGAGCTCAGGCTCATTGGGACCTATGTAAATAAATAAATAAATAAATAAATAAAAAACTGTCAGGTTGGCCGAGTGGTTAAGGCGTTTGACTTATGTTCACATTTTCGATACAAGAAAGCAAGGATTTGAACCCCTTACCTGACATAACTATTGCTTTAACATAGCTTAGCGATATGTATTATTATGATACTCGACACACAAACCATAGATATAGTGTATTGTTTAAGTCCACTCTCTCTTTCTAAACATAGATAGAGACTGTCGATGGTTAACAATTGCATTAATAGTGGGAGGATGTAGTGATAGTAATTAAGAAAGAGCAGACAATAACCATAAAATATGTTTATTAAATTCATTTTATAATAGATACACACTGAATACAACTCTCTCTATTTGCCATTGTTTGATATAGATTTTTTTAAACACAACGCTTGTTGTAGATCCTTTTATAACTTTCTCCAGGTAAGTTACTCTTGTTCTTAAAAACTGGGGAAGTCGCAATGGTTTTATAGACATAAAACCCTCATCCTCTTCTTTTTCATCATCATCATCATCATCATTATGAACATTATCATCAAAATTATGATAGTCATTGTCACCATCGTTATCATCATCATCATTCTCAACATCACAAGAACTATCCAATTCCTCTTGTTCCTTTTGCACAGGGACCTCTTGTAAAGTCTGCGTTGCTTTTGATAGTGATAAGGGTTTCTTAGACGTTGACAACTGTCCTAACATGACTTTTTGAGGAGATGATAAGTGATTTTGAGCAAACACTGCACTATTTTGAGCAGCAATATTTTTTTCTAGGACTTGCATTTTTACCTTGGTTAGAGTATTTTGTCCATTTAAATGTGTATTAATTTGAGATTCACAATGATGCTCGTTTGAAGTAAGTACTTTGGAGTCTTTTGTTTTAATAATTCCTCACACTTTTTAGATCGTTGTTTTGAACATCGCCAAATAACAGTTCCATCTTTATTGGTTGTTTTTACAATATATGTATATCCTTTATAGTAGACACATTGCTTACCATGGCTGGTTGTTGAGACTTCCATATTAACTAATACACATGAATTAAATTTTAGTAAAGTCACTTTAGTAATAATAACAGTAAAATAATGAAGTGGATTGATATTTTTATAGGTAGAAGTTTCAAAGTACTGTCAAGAATAATAATTACATGAACAATTTTTAGACTACAAGTGATTTACACACACATTGCTCAATGTCAAGATTTATACTGAACACAATTTATAGTGATTATGATTTTTATTGACTGTAATTGATAGTAGCCATGGTTAGTAGGAGCAATGTATACTGGGTGCGTTTTAGAGCACGCTCAATTTATAGCAGGTAGGATTAGTAGACGCGTTTGATACTGGGCGCGTTTTATACTGATTATGATTTATACTGAACGCGATTTTTACTAGAAGCGATTTTTACCAGGTGTAATTGATAGCAGGCGCTATTCATACTCAACGCAATTGATAATAGGCGTAATTGATAGGAGGCGAAATTGGTAGTAGGCGCAATTGATAGTAGGCACAATTTAATAGTAGGCGCGATTGGTAGTAGGCGCGATTGGTAGTAGACGCGATTGGTAGTGGACGTAATTGATAGTAGGCGCAATTGACAGTAGGCGCGATTGATAGTAGGCGCGATTAGTAGTAGGCGTGATTGGTAGTAGGCGCAATTGGTAGTAGGCGCAATTAATAGTAGACGCGATTGGTAGAAGGCGCGATTGGTAGTGGGCGCAATTGATAGTAGGCACAATTGACAGTAGGCGCGATTGGTAGTGGGCGTAATTGATAGTAGGCACTATTGATAGTAGGTGCAATTGACAGTAGGCGCAATTGTTAGTAGGCGTGATTGGTAGTAGGTGCAATTGATAGTAGGCGCAATTGGTAGTAGGCGCTATTCTTAGTAGGCGCAATTGGTAGTAGGCGCAATTGATAGTAGGCGCGATTGGTAGTAGGCGCTATTAATAGTAGGTTCAATTGGCTACGAATCTTTTCGAAATATCAGGGTATCCTAATTTTATGCTGTTTGCCAATAATTCCTTCGTGACTACGAATGCTCTTTCGCAGTTTTCATCCCAAATCCAACGGTTGTTCTTCTGTAACATGTCTAGAACGGTGCTACCACTTCGGTATAATTCGGGCAGTTCTCACGAAAGACGTTTGTTGCTCCCAAAAACATCCTTATATGTTTGGCTCTGGTTGGACGTGGGAAATTTCTAATGGCTTGTATCTTGTGCTCCGCCCTATTAAAATAAACATATTCTTGGCGTGCTTCCTAGCTGCATCACTGGAACCAACTAGAAAAGAAAGGAGTACGCAGTGGAAATGGATGTTAATTCCTGACCTGTGCTGGGCCCGTATTTGCAGGCCAGATGTGCCGAGCGACTCCAGACTCCGTGAAGGTGGTCCCACGACGAGTGGAGAGGGCAGCCCGATCTCCTTGTTTGATATTTGTTTTCCTCTGTCCCGGGACGCCTGATACGCGATGCTATGGCAGCTGGGTCATCGCATACCAGAGCGGAACGGGTAATATATATAATAGTATTATAATTATATTTCTGAGAATGTACAAGGTAAGCTGTGCTTACTCCGTGCTACTGAAGGAATCACCACTAAGGCAACCAACAATACTACACAACGGTTTGACATCTTTATTGTAAATATTTATGCTATAATCCGCCTTTTCAATAATAAACTATGTAGTTTATTAATATGTAAATGAACATGTTTCAATATGCAATGATATCTTCTTCAGCGCTCAAATTAATACCGTAGCGCTTAACATTAATAAAATATAAATGGATACCGGTATCCTTATAAATAAATTGTTTAAAATTAAAGTTCCCAATGCATTTGTTTTAATCAAACGTTAGAAAGTGTGGCTACTTAACTGGAGTTGCGATGGATTGTGGTGATCTTGTTATTACTGATACAGGGAATTGAGACTTCTAACATCGCCAAAATCATAAATCGCAACTTTAGAGTCATAACCTCACTTGCCGGCCCACTCTCGCTGTATTTGTTCGAATATATTATAAAACGTTTATATACCCTACTTCCGCGCTGATATGTGAATGAAACGTACGTTTCTTGTGACAAGCAAGTTATGCTTGTATCGGAATTGAAATTGAATGGCATTGTTCTGACGTTAAATTATATCCTGAGAATCAGCTGTTCTTGGAGGTATTGCAGTGTATGGCGTGGTTGTGAATACTCATATCTATACAGTTATAATGTTACCTGTACTTACAAATACACAGGTCGGTTGTATCATTTAGATGTGACTGGTGAATTATTGAGAGCTTTAATTATTGAAATAATCTTAATTCAATATCATTACTTTCTGATAACAGTATGGGGTCCATATGAGTTAGTTGTAATTGTCATGAATTTGTGGAGTAACAACGTTCGAGCTCATTAAGCATGCGACTAGCGAAAGCAGTGGGTGCACACTTCCCATCCACGCGTTGATTCAAAACGCTGGAGACGGCCACATCGCTAGAAATGAAATACAAGAAAAACTTAGAATCAAAATCCGCTGCGTATAATACGCGGAGATGGGTGACATGTCCTTCAAAAGATTTCCTATAATTGGCAAGATCATCCAAATGATTGAAGACAAACTTAAAATTTCAAATCACCTAGGAGGTCATCCAGCACGCGCTAAGGATTTGGGCTCCCAGAGCAATACCCATAGGCAATCTACCGAATTAATCCATTCAAACGGCGTGTAAAAGCAGTACAACAGTATCCAACGGCACCTGGTACGCAGAATTAAGATAAATAATGGAGGAAAACTTAGCTCCATTGAAATATAAAAACGTGCTGTCAAGTGTGGACGATGGAAAATTATCAAAAACGACTTTCTGGTTTAATTTCCTGTAACCAACGACCAATATATATTCACCATATTTCCTGGGAATTAAAAAGCTGGAGATCAGTACGCGGATGTAGGAGGGCTGACTACGCTACGATCTTTTAATTCGTTTTCATACTTTCTCAAAGCCAACAACATGGGAGGCGAACATATAAATAGTGAAAATCGAACCGGGACGTCGTCAATTAAGTCAATGTGACATACATAATGTACACCTGAACCTATTTCATCTGTGAGGACATCCGAGAATTCATTCACTTAATAACCCAGGACTTCACGCTCCTCAGAAAACAACGACAGAGGTAACTGAACAGAAATAACGTTATAAACACCATAAGATAGGGGTACATACTAAAAAAAAGGAAATCGTTCGTTACAAATGGAACAGGAAACGAAAGGAATTACTCACACAAACTTATTGCAATCCTGTTTTACTCATGAAATCTGTCCCTAACACAACTGCTGTACACAAATTATTAACTACATGAAACACATGATCCCATGAAAAATCATGAATGATAAAGAATAGTACACTTAACGTCAATGCTGGAGGACAATGCTGATCCAAATCTGCGTCTATTGTCATGAGGATATTTCCACAGCGCGGGAACGTGTTCTGCAACAGAACGAATGATAAAATTATCTGAGACCACGCTATCGAAAATACCGGTACGTAGCTTGCACATTAACATGATGAAAAGATACTGATACCCAGTGGCGGCTCACACATATCGCAGTTGGGGGGCTGCAAGCACATGCATTAACTTACCACATTTGTAGATCAGTTCCAGGCGCCGAGTCTTGAACGTGACGAATTTTTCGATAACGAAGTTATTGAAATTCGGTATGCTGTAAATCAGACCCTTCTCAATAGATAGCATTCCAAGTGCAGTAAGTCTTTCTTGTCCCATGACATTCCTGTGGTAGGTACTGAGCCCTGATTTTGAATTATCCATGAATAAAATGAGAGTATTTTTACAAGCCCATGATAAAATTTAACACAGGAGAATTGAATCTGTAAAATGTCAGAAAACTGGTTAGTTAGCGAGTTAAAAGCAGAGCCACGACGCAGTCACGTGATCTGTGAAGCAGAGTTGGCACATGCCAAGGTCAACCGACCCATAGCAACGCTAATTTACCGCGGATTTGCATTATTCATTGTCATAAATTATGCCATTGGATAGGAGCCGACAGCCAATGAGGAGAGGTCTAATAGATATCATTTTTAATGAAAGCCTCGTCCACATGATGAAATAATTACTTTTAGGCCATTAAAAGGAGATTTAATGCATTAGAATAATTAAGAAAATAAGAAGAGGGATATAACAGTACTTAAAAGTCGTAGAAGGTCCACAATAGACAGATATAAGCTTTGAAAAAAGTATAAGCGAAGTTTTAGTGCGAAGTCAATATGGCGCAGGAGAGTCGATCAGGGAAGAGGGGAGCGAGGAAGCTTGGTCTTTCGTCTTGAGAACTCGTCGAGTGCAGACGTAGTTCCACCGTCAATTTTCAGGCAAAGTGAACCCGACGTTCAGCGGAGTATCTTGACCGCGAACGAGGCTGCCGTTGCGAGGTAAAGCTAGGCATTGCCCGGTGAAGATTTTAGTGCAAGTTGAGCAGAGTAAAGCAGAGTTATTTTCGACGCTTAAGAAGTTGAATATTAGAACTATTCTATTATATTCTGCAAGTATATATTCAGACGATTATCCACTACCAGTTTAGTGAGAAAATTCAACGCAGTTGAGCAAATATGGCGTGTTTTAGACAAACACATTTCTGCAGAAGAAAAGTGCGTATTGTTGGGGATGTGAATGTTGCCCAACCACCAGTAGTGAGGGGTACTGATTAGGCGGCATTCTTAGCGTTGTCGGAGATTTACTAGGATGTATAATCATGGTGTTTTGAGAAGAGCTGCGGGGACGTCAAGGGAGCAATTAATGTAAAAGAGGGACTTTAAGAAAGCTTGCGGGAGACTTACTCACCATGCTTACCTGGAGAGCCTTAGCAAGCCAAGCGCTTGATGTACAGTGGCTACTGCTCGACAGCATGCAGTGTAGATCCTAATCTGAGTTATAACCTAAGAGGGCAGGCTTCTTATAGCTACGTGAAATAAAAGATAAAGCATTTGACTGTAAAAGGGTTTTATTATTACTAACGTGGGTGGCGATTATGTTTAGATAAAAAGGGGGGATGATTAAAAATGGAAAAAGGAGTCTAACAGACACACTCACTCACCCTACCGATGACGGATGTCCATGGTGCTGATGGCGTTGGGATCCGACGGAGGGCAGCTTCCTTCGAGGTCCGTGCGAAGCACTGATAAAAGAGTCAAGCGGCAAGAGCCCAAAAGGAGAAAGAGGCCTGGTGTATTCTTGGAATACACGGTAAGATAGAGTAAATTTTTTAATACTCTTTGCTTGTTCATTCCTTCCTTTTTCTCAAACACCAACAGTGATCTTCCAGTTTCTCTTTGGTGGTCATGTCTCTTATGTTACTTGAGAGTCTGTTCTAGATATATATCTTCCATGACTCTCCTAGCGTCATCTAGCAGCGAATCTTTGAAGTTCCTCAATTCTTCCCGGTGCAAGAGGACTTCCTTATCCATCTGGCCACCAGATTTCGTCGCCATCGCCAGCTATCATCTCCGTGATCAAGAGAACTTCGTCTACTATTTCACCCACCAGCCTGCGATAGTATCGTCTGCTATCAACTCTTTGAAGACCATTCATCAAGAAAAACATTTATTTTTTCAAGGTTGTCTATTCTGATATGTATTCCTTTGTCTCCTACCCCCACTTTTTCCCTTTTTCCTGGTCCCTCTGCGCTTCGCTGAGTGGGTCTCACTTGCACGTCGGCCCTCGACTTAGTCAGTCAAGGCTCAACAAGAGCCAGCCTCCTGAACTATAAAGGCATTCTTTAGATTCCACGCCATGTTGGAACTTTAATCGTCAAAGGTAACCTCTTCATCATCGCCATGCAGCAAAGATAAGTACAGACTTCAGGTTTTAACTTCATCTTCATCGGTTTTAATATCTACATGCTTTTAATAACCATTTATAGGCAGTGTGAGATTACTTATTTGTGGCAATAATCATCCTTCGCGGGATTTTCCATATTGAGCTTTGTCTACCCACCAATCTTTGTAAAAGCTGCATTTCTGATGCTTGTTAAATGAGAAATCTTCTCACAACGTGGGATATTATGGAATACCCACTCTATAAACTATTAAGCTCGTTCCACCGCTGGAATAACTTTGGCCCTATTCTTCTATTAGGATCGTTCTGGAACCTTCCAGAATCTGCACTCTATCTACAAGTCGTGCCGTCCTGTATTTTCCACTCACTTGTGGGCATACTATTTAAAAATGAGGAATCTTCCTTATAAATTACTGCTCAACAGCTAATGTTCCTACCTCCGTTGGAATTTTCTCTGGCGTATTTAATGATAATCTACAACCTTCTCAAGCAATAGACTTTCGCCTACCTAGTGCAACTAGTTATTTTCCATCATTGCAATAACTTTCTTTGCCATAAACTTTTGTGCTACTACAGTGAACTTTTCATACATTTTTAAAGACTATAGTGAAAACCAGTGTTCTTTCAGTATTTCTTCCGCGTCGCGCTCGTCCGATTATTATAAATACGGCCATGGACATTTACCTTCCATCCCAGTTGATCTTTCCTAAACCCCTTACTAACAAACCATAATACAATTGTTACTTTAGGTCTTTCTCAATGAGGTGTCACGCTAGAGACGTGCCCTCCCACTTTTGCTTACATATCATTAATTAATTTCTGTATAACTACGTGTCTTGTACACGTTTCTAATTATCTTGTTTCTCCCTTCTAATTAGGGAATACAATTCTTTCAACTCATGAGTGAGTTATTTCTAGGTTTCACGAAAGGGAATCTTGCCCCATTTGGCTCGAGATTCCTACTTAAACACAGAAGGTCTAGAACCTTCCTTTCGACTTTCTCTTCAGGTTTCACATTAAGTGACCTGCCCAATTTGTATAAACAAGAAAAAATATAGGTAATTCCGCTTAAATACAAGAAGTTATAGGAACTTCTATTTTATTCTTCCTGTTTTTGTTATTGTTATTTTCGAAGTTGTTACTCTTTCTAGAATATTTTCTTAGAAATTTCTGGAAGTACACACCTTGTACTCGATTTACTGTATAACTTTAAATACTTTAATTGTCCTTAATTTTTGTACTTTATCCTCTCTATTTTAAAATCTTGCGAGGATTTTAAAACATATAAAGGTTTGAAACCTAATGAATTGTTAATTGCCTGGCGCAAACTTTAGATGTTTTCTCGGAGGTCTGCGACCCCCATTTGTTATAAAATTTGAAATTATATATTTGTCAAAAAGCTATTACCTATTTGTTAAATTCATTACGCTCTTTTGCCTTGTTAAATAAATTAAATATTTGTTTTTGGATTTATCATTTCGCAAGTATAACAGTTAGGCCAGATCCTGTCTTCCTTGACTTTTCCCACTTAATGCCATTAAATCTATTGATAGGGCTTTCACCACTTGTTGCATTTGAGCAAGAACTCAGTGGTTATCTTGGTAAAGTCTCTCTTAGCTTTAATAGCTAATTCTAACTGGCCAGTAAGGCAAGTACAGCTCGCTACGCCAGCTTCCTGCTTGTGGAGATCCTCTCCAAAAAACTTATGGTTGGTTTTCCAAAAGATAAGTGTTTCTCTTTGCCTAAACTTTTAGTCGGCTCCTTGCTGGGTAAAAGCTTAGCCATTTCCAAATGCAACCATTGGTTCACTTACCAAAATTATTCCCAAAGGTATAATTCTTTTATCACTATCCTTCTTGGAAGCACTTGGTCGCCTTTTAGGAACTCTACAACTTCGAAAACTGGAAATATCAAAACCGATTCAAATTATTGGCATTCTTCGAATCATTTGTTCAAAAATGAATTCCTTTGAACAGATATACAATAAATATGTTACTCCTTGTCTTGCCAGACCATCACCCTTCCCCATAGTAGGCATATGTATGCTTGAGAGGGAATACTCTAAAGCCACTTTCTCGCAAACCGCCCAAGTTCCAGCTGCGTCTCCCGTTAGCTTTGCCCAGGTCCCTACTCACTTTAGGTATCGGAGAGCTGATTTGCAGTGACAACCGCCTTTGAGTGCATTTAAAGTTAAATTCATAACTTTTGTGGGACTCTCCTCCTATTTTTCCATCCTTTTTCTCCAGTCCGAAACCCACCTCCTTCTTTATCATCTTCCCTTGGTGGTTAGGTTATTCCTCAGCCAATATCTACCCACAATTTGATCCCCGAAACCCGGGAGAGTCCATTTGTCATTTTTTTTTCAAAGGTTATTTGACAATACCTTACAAATTATTAATACCTGCTTTGAATTTTTCAGCTATAACTACATCGTGCAAAGCCTGTGAAGGGGAAAGAGGCACTCCTGTCTCCTTTGGTGTGTCCCGTTCTTTCAACTTATTTGCTGCAGCCAGCTTGACAGCATTTCCAAGGTTCCACAGTTTCGTGAGTTATATTTTAATCTATTTACATTGTCATGGCTCCTACTGAAAAGGATAAGGATGAAAAACTTACTTCCAAACGAGCATCCTATAGACTAATTACCCGATTCAGAAAATACATCAAAGAGCTAGATCCCTCAGAAGCTCAATTAGACTTGTTAAAACATCGTGTAAGGGATTTTGAACGTTCATATGAAAATTATTGCAACATCCAAACTGAAATAGAAACTTGTATGCTCAATCAAACCGAAGATCGAGTCGAAGTAGAAAACCAATATTACGAAGGCATAGGTTCTGCTTTCAAAATAATACGCCAACTCGAAGAGGAGCAGAAAAAGGACGCTTCTGTTCTTGGTTCTCTCCACGAACCACAAACTTCTTTCCGCGATAGTACTCACAAGCCCAAGCCAATTCTACCTAAAATTGATTTACCCCACTTCTCCGGAGACGAATCTACTTGGGATTCTTTCTATGAATTATTTTGCTCTCTTGTTCATGACAATGAAGACATTCAAGTCATCTACAAGTTTCATTACTTGAGATCTATCCTCCGAGGTCAAGCTCTGCAGTTAGTTGAAGCACTCCCTTTAAGTGCCGAAAATTACCCCATTGCCTTTAACTTATTGAAAGAAAGATACGGAAATTTACGGTTACGTATTCAACGCCATATGGAGGCTCTATTCAACCTACCTGCGTCACAGCACAATGACGTCACTAGTTTGCGTACTCTCGTTGACACTACACAACTTCACGTTAAAGCTCTATCCCAATTAGATCAACCCACTGAACACTGGGATACTTTCCTAATACATTTAGTGGTTTCTAAAGTTGATGTTGCTACCCTCAAAGCTTGGGAAATTGAACTTTCTAGAGAAGACGATTACTCTTACGAGCATTTAGTCAGTTTCATAAATGCTAGGTGCCAACTCTTAACCGCTTTAGCTAATCAAAGTGAACCCTCATCTCCGAGTTCTAAATTTGAATTAATGTCTATCAAACCTAAAAGCGAACGCTTAGCGTCTAGTACCCAAAACCCTGGGTCCAGCTCATCTAAATCTACCAAATTTTTGGGATTAGTCATTGATGAGCTACTCTCATGGGATGATCATGTCAAAGCTATTGGTGGAAAAATAATTCCAGCTATAGGAGTTCTAAGCCGAGTAAAATACAAAGTTTCTCGAGCACTACTGAAGTCTATATATCACGCACTTATTGAAAGTCACATTGCATACATGATTCACATTTGGGCCTGTTGCAGCAAAGGATTATTCAATAAAATTAATATATTACATAAAGGGGCTTTGAAAATACTTTTCAATCTTCCCATGTTAACACCTATAATTCAATTATACCAACAATGTAATGTCCTATCACTAAATTGTCTCCGTCAAAGAGCCTCAGTAATAATGATGATATATAAAATTAAACATAAAATAACCAATTCAAATATCATACTCACAACCAATTCAGATACTCACTCACACATCACCAGAAATGCAAGCAATATCCACTATAATGTAATAAATACCAGCAGGTTTGGAAATAATTCACTATGGCATTACTCATCATCTATATATAATAGACTGCCTGATGGACTGAAAAATATCTCCTCACTGAGAACTTTCAGGAAAGAACTGTTTAAATTCTTAATGGATTCAACAATGTAACTTACATGTAATTTCTAAAATACCATTGTTAACTTGATGTACTGCACTATCACGAGCCTCGGCTCAGGTGCCCCTTATGAGATAATAAATATATAAAATTTAAGCCAAACACCACTGGTTACCCAACTAGGTCTAGTGAACGCCGTATTGCTAGCTCTCTCGTTTTAAACACTCAAAGAGAACCTCGCAAGAGTTTAAATGAACCATTAAAGTGTATACTTTGCAAATATTCGCATGCCTTATATCTATGCAAATCCTTTAAAGAACTGTCAGTCGACGACAGAAGAAAATTAGTTTTCCAAAACAAACAATGCTGCAACTGCCTAGCGCCCACACATTCTGTTTCTAATTGCAAGTCCACAAGACTTTGCTTTCATTGTGAAAAAGCTCATCACACATTACTACATCGTCATGATCAGGCAAGGTCATCGACAGCATCTACTTCTCAGAAAAGTGATAATGCTAACAGTTCCAGTGCTTCATCGTACATTCAAAATGCCAAGTCCATTCGTAGTGCCCAAGTATTGCTGTCCACTGTCCAAATCGAAGTTCAGGATAACTTTGGCAACTGGGTCCGTGCACGCGGTCTTCTCGATTCAGCGGCAACTCATGATTTTGTGTCTAATTTTTTGATCAGAAAACTAGGCCTACCTGTAAACCCTACTTCTATTAACGTGTCGGGCATCAACAGCTCAAAATCGCAAGCTTTACAGTTCTCAAAGCTAACCATAAGAGATATTTGTCACAGAAACAACTTTCTCAAACTGAATTGTCTAATTCTTAATAGCATTGGAGAAGACACTCCAAGTCACTCTGTGGATATTTCAGGTTTAAATATTCCCTCGCATTTAAGGCTAGCCGATCCTTTGTTTAACATACAAAACCCCAATGACATACCCTTCAGTGCCAATGTTTTCTGGAATTGCCTTCGTAAACAGGTTCGCAAGTTATCCTCAAACGTGGTCGCCAGAGACACTAATTTTGGATGGATCGTCACAGGTCAACTTCCCCATTATTCTCCCCAACCCGCATCGCAATGTTACTTCGCCAATACTGATCTGGAACAGTTTTGGAGACTCGAAAGCGTTGATCCTCCTAGCGTGACTTATTCAGGAAATGAATTCTGTGAGCAACTTTTTCTGAACACCACCACTCGCTCTTCTGATGGTCGGTTCATTGTTCAAATGCCAAGATTACATAATCCTCCTAAACTTATCAACTCTCAACCCAAAGCTCGAAAAGCTCTCTTTGCTATCGAGAACAAGTTCAAGAAAGAACCTCTCGTTAAACAGCAGTACACCGATTTCATGGATCAGTATGAAAGCTTAGATCACATGGAAGTTGTTAACAAATCTGATGATGAATTGCACCCCCCAATTGAAACGGTTTTCTTAAATCATCATCCCGTGTGGAAAAACCCTCTTGTAAAGGACAAAATTCGAGTTGTTTTCAATGGTTCATCAACTGACGTTAATGGCAACAGCCTTAACGATATTCAATAATCTGGTCCTGCTATTCAGTCAGATCTATCTGCTATACTCTTAAACTTTCGATTATTTCCCATAGCTGTTATAGCGGATATAAAACAGATGTACCGCCAAGTTTTAATTCAGCCTGAACAACGAGATCTCCAAAGAATCTTGTGGCGCGACGAAATCAGTAAGCCCATTAAGATATTTCGTTTAAAAACAGTTACTTATGGCTTAAAACCTTCCGCTTTCCTTGCTATCCGATCCCTACACTTGTTAGCCTCTCAAGATGGTCATTTATTTGATTCTAAAGCTTCTGAAGCGCTAACCACGTCATTCTTAGTTGACGATTATTTGCAGTCCTTCCCCACTCTGTAGGAAGCTTCTTTCGTGTCTTTAGAACTTAAGGCATTGCTAAGGAATGGAGGTTTCCCACTTCATAAGTGGAATTCCAACTCCCCTGAGTTTCTCGCCCAGTTTCCTATTGAAGACGTAGATCCCTCCTCTGTCGAAATTTGTGGAAACTTCGAATCCATAAAAACTCTTGGAGTTCATTGGTGCACTAGTACTGACACTCTCATCTATAAAGTATCGCTCGCCGAAGAGCTCCCTAACACAAAAAGACAGATTCTCTCTGAAATTGCAAAAAAAAAAAAAAAATGATCCGCTTCAATTCCTCGCCCCAGTTATCGTTATAGCCAAACTCTTCATGCAAGAGCTGTGGTCGCTCAAATGTGAATGGGATGACACTGTTCCCCTTTCTTTTCTTAACAGATGGCTTTTTTTCGCAGCAATTTGCTTGATCTTTCCCTTATTGAAATTCCTAGGATTTTAATTAACGCTCATTCTAATGCATCTTTTTTTCTTCATGGTTCGCGGACAGTTCCGAAAAAGCTTATGGTTGCTGCGCATATTTGGTTTATCGCGGTTCATTAAATGGATCTTCAGTCTCCAACCTTGTTTGTGCCAAATCGAAGGTAGCTCCTCTTAAAACTATCACTTTGCCTAGGCTTGAATTGTGTGCTGCACTCATGGCTGCAGAACTTGTTAAGAAATTACGGGAAGTATTAAAAGTCGAATTCTCGCAAATCTATCTCTGGAGCGATTCCATGATCACACTTTCTTGGATCGCCAAGAACCCCGCTCACTGGCAAACTTTTGTTGCAAACAGGGTTTCCAAAATTCAAACTCTTTCTTCGGGATGTCAATGGAGGCATGTGCCCAGTGCTGATAACCCAGCCGACATTATCTCTCGTGGATGTTTACCCTCTCAATTGGCAGCTTCCCAGTTGTACTGGCATGGGCCCTCGTGGTTAATCGAAGACTCTTCTTCTTGGCCTTCCAAACCTCCAGCTACAAACTCCAACTTGCCTGACGCTAAAGTATCTTTATCTACTGCTTCGTGTCTTGTTTCCAACGTTTCTCATCCCTTGTTGTCCCGTTATTCTTCCTTTCATAAACTAATTCGAATTGTTGCCTATCTCCTTAGATGGAAATATCTTGTGGTTGACCAACCTCTTCTCCCCTTACCTTACCAATCATGAATTGAATCTCGCTACCATTAAGGTTTTACAACTGACACAGCAAGAAGCCTTTTCTTCTGAATTGTCTTTACTTTCTTCTAAAAGGGATCTTCCCAAATCCAGTCGTCTTCGTGCTTTGGCCCCGTTCCTTGATGACAATGGGTTACTTAGGGTAGGGGGCTCTCTCAATCTTTGCTCTCTGAGGACAAAAAGCATCCCGTTATTTTGCCTTCTAAACATCACGTAACTTCCTTAATTATACGTGACTTTCATTATCGCAATCTGCATGTTGGTACACGCACTCTGCTTTGCCTCTTAGGGGAAAAGTACTGGATTATAAATGGAATTCATGAAGTTTCCTCTGTAATTCACAAGTGCATTCCTTGCTTCAAAGCGAAACCTAAAATCAATACTCAATTAATGAGCGATCTGCCCTCCTTTCGCTCTTCTCCTATACGCCCATTTGCTCTAACTGGTGTGGACTATATGGGTCCGTTCCAATATCAACGAAATTACCCTGAAGCTAAACGCAAATTGTTTGGTAAGCTCTATGTTTCTCTCTTTGTTTGCATGGTTACTGGCGCAATCCATTTGGAACTAGTAACGAATGCTTCTACTTCTTACTTTTTATCAGCTGTCTCTCGCTTCGCTGCTAGGCGTGGTGTTCCTTCCGAGATGTTCTCTGATAACGCTTCCACCTTTCAGGGCGCAGCGTCCTTGTGGAAGAAAGCTCTCACATCTTCTCCTGCCATGGAACAGATCTCTAATTTTTCTTATTAAAAGGGTTTCAAATGGCGTTTTATACCTCCCTACGCTCCTCATCACGGTGGTAGGTGGGAATCCTGCGTAAAGCTCACTAAACGTCATTTAAGAAAGGTTTTAGGTAATCGCATTCTGACTTATGAAGACTTTAATTCACTGTCCGTTCTGATTGAAGGTGTTGTTAACTCTCGCCCTTTAACTCCGCTTTCCAATGACCCCGATGACCTGCTTCCACTCACACCTGGTCACTTCCTTATAGGCACTTCTCTTTCTGTCCCTCCTCCCCTTTCCAGCTCTTACAGGGATTCTAATCTACCTGTTGTTTGGCGTAAACTTGAAGCCCTTCGCAATTCTTTCTGGAAGAGGTGGAACTTGGAATATTTAACTTCCTTGCAACGGAGACAGAAGTGGTTTCTTTCCAGTCCCGACATTAAAGTGGGGGACCTGGTCCTGGTCAGGGATGTTTCTCCTCCCCTGGTCTGGATTTCCGGTAGAGTGACCGAGTGTTATCCTGGAAGGGATGGGAGAGTCAGGGTGGCCAGAATCTTGACCACTAACGGTCAGATCACAAGACCACTGTCTTTAATTGCTCCATTACCTTTAAATGTTTAATTGTTTTTCCTGCTCTCTGTTGGTGTTTCCCCTCCCAGCTTGGTGTATTCTTGGAATACACGGTAAGATAGAGTATATTTTAATACTCTTTGCTTGTTCATTCCTTCCTTTTTCTCAAACACCAACAGTGATCTTCCAGTTTCTCTTTGGTGGTCATGTCTCTTATGTTACTTGTGAGTCTGTTCTAGATATATATCTTCCATGACTCTCCTAGCGTCATCTAGCAGCGAATCTTTGAAGTTCCTCAATTCTTCCCGGTGCAAGAGGACTTCCTTATCCATCTGGCCACCAGATTTCGTCGCCATCGCCAGCTATCATCTCCGTGATCAAGAGAACTTCGTCTACTTTTTCACCCACCAGCCTGCGATAGTATCGTCTGCTATCAACTCTTTGAAGAACATTCATCAAGAAAAACATTTATTTTTTCAAGGTTGTCTATTCTGATATGTATTCCTTTGTCTCCTATCCCCACTCTTTCCCTTTTTCCTGGTCCCTCTGCGCTTCGCTGAGCGGGTCTCACTTGCACGTTGGCCCTCGACTAAGTCAGTCAAGGCTCAACTAGAGCCAGCCTCCTGAACTATAGAGGCATTCTTTAGATTCCACGCCATGTTGGAACTTTAATCGACAAAGGGAACCTCTTCATCATCGCCATGCAGCAAAGATAAGTACAGACTTCAGGTTTTAACTTCATCTTCATCGGTTTTAATATCTACATGCTTTTAATAACCATTTATAGGCAGTGTGAGATTACTTATTTGTGGCAATAATCATCCTTCGCGGGATTTTCCATATTGAGCTTTGTCTACCCACCAATCTTTGTAAAAGCTGCATTTCTGATGCTTGTTAAATGAGAAATCTTCTCACAACGTGGGATATTATGGAATACCCACTGTCTATAAACTATTAAGCTCGTTCCACCGCGGGCGTGGTGGCTCAGCGGTCTAGATGTATGCCTCTCACCAAGGCGGTCCGGGTTCGATTCCCGGTCAATGCATGTGAGATTTTCAAAGTGGAATGCCATGTCCTGTGGTTCAGATTCCACGTAAAAATGAGGTCCCGTGGCTCATGATCTCTCGATTAACGGTCACGTTAAACTACAAGCTCTTTTTTCGTTCCACCGCTGGAATAACTTTGGCCCTATTCTTCTATTAGGATCGTTCTGGAACCTTCCAGAATCTGCACTCTATCTACAAGTCGTCCCGTCCTGTATTTTCCACTCACTTGTGGGCATACTATTTAAAAATGAGGAATTTTCCTTATAAATTACTGCTCAATAGCTAATGTTCCTACCTCCGTTGGAATTTTCTCTGGCGTATTTAATGATATTCTACAACCTTCTCAAGCAATAGACTTTCGCCTACCTAGTGCAACTAGTTATTTTCCATCATTGCAATAACTTTCTTTGCCATAAACTTTTGTGCTACTACAGTGAACTTTTCATACATTTTTAAAGACTATAGTGAAAACCAGTGTTCTTTCAGTATTTCTTCCGCGTCGCGCTCGTCCGATTATTATAAATACTGCCATGAACATTTACCTTCCATCCCAGTTGATCTTTCCTAAACCCCTTATTAACAAACCATAATAAAATTGTTACTTTAGGTCTTTCTCAATGAGGTGTCACGCTAGAGACGTGCCCTCCCACTTTTGCTTACATATCATTAATTAATTTCTGTATAACTACGTGCCTTGTACACGTTTCTAATTATCTTGTTTCTCCCTTCCAATTAGGGAATACAATTCTTTCAACTAATTAGTGAGTTATTTCTAGGTTTCACGAAAGGGAATCTTGCCCCATTTGGCTCGAGATTCCTACTTAAACACAGGAGGTTTAGAACCTTCCTTTCGACTTTCTCTTCAGGTTTCACATTAAGTGACCTGCCCAATTTGTATAACCAAGAAAAAATATAGGTAATTCCGCTTGAATACAAGAAGTTATAGGAACTTCTATTTTATTCTTCCTGTTTTTGTTATTGTTATTTTCGAAGTTGTTACTCTTTCTAGAATATTTTCTTAGAAATTTCTGGAAGTACACACCTTGTACTCGATTTACTGTATAACTTTAATTACTTTAATTGTCCTTAATTTTTGTACTTTATCCTCTCTATTTTAAAATCTTGCGAGGATTTTAAAACATATAAAGGTTTGAAACCTAAAGAATTGTTAATTGCCTGGCGCAAACTTTAGATGATTTTTCGGAGGTCTGCGACCCCCATTTGTTATAAAATTTGAAATTATATATTTGTCAAAAAGCTATTACCTATTTGTTAAATTCATTACGCTCTTTTGCCTTGTTAAATAAATTAAATATTTGTTTTTGGATTTATCATTTCGCAAGTATAACAGTTAGGCAAGATCCTGTCTTCCTTGACTTTTCCCACTTAATGCCATTAAATCTATTGATAGGGCTTTCACCACTTGTTGCATTTGAGCAAGAACTCAGTGGTTATCTTGGTAAAGTCTCTCTTAGCTTTAATAGCTAATTCTAACTGGCCAGTAAGGCAAGTACAGCTCGCTACGCCAGCTTCCTGCTTGTGGAGATCCTCTCCAAAAAACTTATGGTTGGTTTTCCAAAAGATAAGTGTTTCCTTTGTCTAAACTTTTAGTCGGCTCCTTGCTGGGTAAAAGCTTAGCCATTTCCAAATGCAACCATTGGTTCACTTACCAAAATTATTCCCAAAGGTATAATTCTTTTATCACTATCCTTCTTGGAAGCACTTGGTCGCCTTTTAGGAACTCTACAACTTCGAAAACTGGAAATATCAAAACCGATTCAAATTATTGGCATTCTTCGAATCATTTGTTCAAAAATTAATTCCTTTGAACAGATATACAATAAATTTGTTACTCCTTGTCTTGCCAGACCATCACCCTTCCCCATAGTAGGCATATGTATGCTTGAGAGGGAATACTCTAAAGCCACTCTCTCTCAAACTGCCCAAGTTCCAGCTGCGTCTCCCGTTAGCTTTGCCCAGGTCCCTACTCACTTTAGGTATCGGAGAGCTGATTTGCAGTGACAACCGCCTTTGAGTGCATTTAAAGTTACATTTATAACTTTTGTGGGACTCTCCTCCTAATTTTCCATCCTTTTTCTCCAGTCCGAAACCCACCTCCTTTTCTTTATCATCTTCCCTTGGTGGTTAGGCTATTCCTCAGCCAATATTCTACCCAAGGCCGGCTGCGTGGCCGTACCTTGTATTTATACGGTAATACTGCAATGTCAGTCCACTCAGCGGTATGCATAGGTGTAATGTCCTGTATGACCTCCTTAACCTGTTAGGCTGGCGACCGTGGGGCTATGACCCGCTGCTCACGTTGCAGTTATGTTTCCATGTCGGTACTTCCGTAGTTTCTTCTATTAACTTTTAACTACTTGTATGTAGGAATAGGCATAACCCTTGTATAAGGGTTGGGGCCCTAGCTTGACTTCTTCCTGTTTTCATAATCGTCCTCGATTATTGTCTTAGACGTGGGGGTGTAAATTTCGACTTTTCTTCTTTTCTTCTTCTTCTCGTAGTTTTATTTTTGGTTTCCATTCTTCTTTTCTTCCCTTGTTTCTTCTGTTCTTCTACGTAGAGGGGGTGGTGAGTGTGAGTGTACCGTGCTAGGGGTTGGTGGGCGTGGCAAGGGGTGGGTGTTTTGCTATACAGTCTGTCTATAGCAGATATTTCTCTGTATCTGGCTTCTTTGCAATAATGATATTTTTTACATGGCTTGCCACGGTGGGTGAGTGGTTATAGTGTCGGACTACCAACCCCAAGATTGCAGGTTCGCTCCTGACCATGGTAAGTGATTTTTGAAGGCGACAAAAATCACGACACTCATGTCATACGTTGTTGGCATGTTAAAGAACCCATTTGAATTCAGTAGGCCGTGTTCAATGGCAAAATTAATCTCGGGATTTTCCGCCAACAAAAGTTCCTCCATTCTCTACTTGAAAGCGCTGTAAAGTCAAGGAGTTTAGATACCGTATCTAAACTCCTTGACTTTCATAGCGTTCATAGGAACGACGAAATTGACATGCAAGCTACCCTCTGGGTGTCAATTAACAAAGCTTGCACCAGGCACCCGAGGCCATACGATATTATTATTATTATTATTTGTTGCATATTTAAATGCTTCTTTGCAATGTTGATAAATTCGACATTTAAAAAAATGGAATTTCAGTGTACATATGAAGTTAAGTAAATGAAGTTAAAATATATATATTGTGAATGAGAGCGCATAGGGAATTTAAGGTGTGACTACCCTTTTGGTCTAGTTCGTGACCTGCGTAAAAATTTGCCAGGCTAGGTACTGCCTTTAGGTTGTATATACATCTGTAATTTTCCTATGGTGTATGGGTGATGCCGTAGGAGTTTTAAGTTATAGCTAGCCCTCTCGGACTAGCACGTGACCTCTGCAGCGTGTGTAAGGAAAAGGAAAAATACTGTACTGTTTTGCTACACTAGGTCAAGTACCGTCACGAGGGCTCACCGATAGCATAAATTTCCCTACAACGTGGGGGTGAGAAAAGAAAAACATAGCGACTCTATGGCGTGCTACCCCTGTGGGACACGTTCACGAATTGTGTAAGGTACCAACATTTCGTGCTCGGCCGTGGGGGTGCCACACCGTGTAAAGCATCCTATAAAATTTGAAATTTCTTTAAAAAATAATCTAGCATTAGCTTGACAAAGAAATGCTGTTATGCTTAGTTATATGCAAAAAATTGACACTCGAGTGTTTGGAAAAGATAGCTTAAGGCTCCTGCCTAAATACGGCTTACAGGCTACTATGTTTTGTTTTGTTTTAATTGCTGTTTCCACGAGTGTTGGGTCTTCGCTCTTGTTCCACGTTCATCTTGTTTGCACCCTGCAGTTATGTCATAATGTGGGGATTACAGGAATGGTCTGCTTATTATTAGTCTGAACCCAGAAATAACGCTTAACTTCCGTTCATATCGGGACTATTCTTACCTTGGTTACTAATAATCTTTCTCTGAAGCCTTTTACGTACTGCGAGGTTGTTGTTTTTTTTTTACTGAATGTCTGAATTTTTATTTTGTACCGGTACTAATATTCTTATAAACTAGCGTGTGACATGTGCTCCTTGACATACCCATGATCGTGGTATTTTACTATACCGTTTCCTAAATTCATCGTCGTAAAACGTCAATATGCGCTTTCTCTTACCGTACCCTTATATTCGTAAAACTTCAATATACTTTCTGTTACCTTCTTCTTCGTAGACCTTTAATATGCTTTCTCATACATTTATATTCATAGAACCTCATTATGCTTTCTGTTAACTTTATCTTTGTAGACCTTTAATATGCTTCCTCATACATTTATATTCGTAGAACCTCAATATACTTTCTGTTACCTTTATCTTCGTAGACATTTAATATATTTTCTCATACATCTTCGTAGAGCTTCACTATACTTTAAAATTGATTATCTTTCTCATCTTTCAGTGTTATGCATTAATCATTATTATTATACTTCCTCAGCTTCACTTAAGCGATGTTTTCGCCTCTTAACCTATTTACATACATACATTATGTAAATGAAACTCGCACTACGTGTTATGCTTATTTGTTAAGATTAATCTGATTCCTTTAACTTAGTGATTGCGGTGCCGTTAAGTTATGGTAACTTTATATTATGTATTGCCTCTACGGGTTAACTTGATAATCCTTACGTAGCTGGCATGGTTTTCTTTAGCCATGATTCCTATCTTTCTTTATGCATGTATAGACCTTCATGAAATATTGATTAACATGTTCAAAGTTCATGAAAAAAATAACATTGTTAATGACATATTAATATTTCCTGTAAACAAATAGCATTTATTAATGACGTGTTATTAAGTGCCCTTTTAAACCTTGCCACGTTAGGTAGATAGGGGGTGTTCTTAGTACCTAATCTAGTTCTTATTGCTAAATCTAATATTAATGCATTTCCCTTACTAGGTATATTATATACAGGGGGGGGGGGGGGTGATTCGTGTGTCTGGGGGTGTATATACATTAAAGCTAATTCCTAGATGCTTAATCTCTCCCTAGCGTGTATCCGCGATAATGTTTTTTCATATACGTGCCTCGAATGAAATTATTAACCCGTACTCTGTAATATAATTACTTGGCTTCACTGTGTTAAATCGCTCCTAATATGTTTGCATAGTTTTCCTTATTTAATGTATTATCTTGGCTTTGTTAATCCCTTGAAAAGTTATTAATTGACAAATTCGGTTGTTAATCCTTGCGTGTGTGCACTTTCTCTCTTAATATTTATATCCCTTCATATATAATACCGTAAAATGTATCGTCTGTCAGTAGACTGCCTGATGCTCGGTCTAAATATGAATTAATATCGCCTATCAGTTTATCTTCCTGTCGTTTGAAGAGAATACCGTATCAATATCTCCTATTATTTTATTTTCCTATCATTTGATCAGAATACCGAAAAAATATCGTCTGTTGGCGGACTGATTGGACTTCGATACAAATGCATCCCAACGGACGTTAGAATCACTATGTATTAAGTTGAAGTGACCGCCGCTGGCTTGTATAACGCGGTGGGATTAATTCCCCGAAAGTATTAGAGCTAACGTCTCTACGTGCAAGGGGTGGCTATTTCCTAGCATGTGTTCGGCTTCGTCCTAATATCTAGACTATTTCTTACGTGTTCCGTGGGGTGGCTATTTCCCGGAATCTGAAATCGTAGTCCTCGCTCGCTGGTTGTCAGCACTCCTGACTAATATAACTGTAACTAATTTATTCTTTCTCGACGTAACTTCCTTAGTTAGCATCTGGGTTGTGTAGATCGTAGGCTGTTGGCACGGTGGTGGCAATAATCTTAGTTACAAATGATAATTGTTATCAACGTAATAATGCTAAAATATCTCATATATCTCTTTCTTTCCTTCTTATTTTAAGACTAGGTGAACCCTTGTCCCTGCCCTGAGTCACTTGATGCTTATTAATTAAACTTTTTCAACTTTCGAAAAAATAATCTCTTTCTTCTTCGTGCTCACTTTATTTCATTGTAATATATTTATTCCTTATAATATTCTTATTCGCCGTAAATCTTTCTTCGTGTATTCCACTATAACGATGATACTCTTCATAACAACTCTTATATATTGTGATATTGCCGTGTTGTGCCTATTGCCGTAATTACGCTGATATGCTATGTTATTTTTGCCGTTCATGTCTCGGCAGCTGTATGAATTCCTGCTAGTTTACTTTCCAATCCTTTCTGCTTCGTGAGGGAACGGTTTCTCAACTGCTAACTGAATATTCTACTTTCAATGCTCTGTTAGAAAAACAACTCTATGCAATGTGTGCACGATTTGGTGACATCCTTGAAATTGCTAGTGCGTTTCTTGCTATTGCACGCTTCGATATCCGTTAAGGGATGTGTATATAATAAAAAATAATAAATGGCAAGGCTGTATAACTTAATCTGGCGTGTAAGCTATTAGTGCCAGGCTTTGAACCTACGGTAAATCGCTTCCGTTCGTGTGCTTGTACGCGCTGAGCTAGCACCACGGTGTCGGGTTTAACATCTCCGCTAGGCGGCCGGTGTGCCAAGCACGCGTTAGCCATGTGTCTCAGTGTTTGAAGTTATATGTAAGCATATCTCCTCAGGTCTCATTGCATAACGAAAGAAACTGTAGCGTGTCTTGACTTAATGTGTAATCGCTGTGGCACCTTACAGAAATGTGTGTGTAAATGTAGAAATGTGTAATTGCAAGGTCTCCTAATTCTATATATGCACTCTGTCAATAGTACCATTCACTTGGTTATACAAATATTTACCCAAAAAGAAAATTTCATGACCTACAACAATATACAAGATATAATTGCACTGCAGGAATAAAATAAATGGTTAGTTGTTTATCCTAACTTATCCTGTGGGATATCACAATCTTATCGTAGGTAAATTATAAGAGCTTTTATTGGGGGGGGGGGTAATATTAAATATAGAGCGATCTTATTAACAGAGTAGGGTGGTTATTTATACTTCTTTACCATGGGGTTCTTTTTTGATATATCTCCTTACTTATTTAATTGTGGTTGTTAATCTTAAAAATGCTTAGCAGTAATAGGTTTCTCTCGTGAATTACCTATATGGGTGGGTTGGGGGGATGATATAAGTACTGTGGAGGGAAAAAAATTATCCTCTAAATGATCCTTCTCCAAAAAAATTCGCTACTCGCTTGGCTAGTTTGAATTGGTACACGGTATCGTTAGTCTCAGAATTCATTGTTTGAACTCTTTTCTAAACGGAGACTACCCGGCACCCCACCAATTGTTGGGGATGTGAATGGTGCCCAACCACCAGTAGTGAGGGGTACTGATTTGGCGGCATCCTTAGCATTTTCGGAGATTTACTAGGATGTATAGTCATGGTGTTTTGAGAAGAGCTGCGGGGCCGTCAAGGGAGCAATTAAAGTAAAAGAGGGACTTTAAGAAAGCTTGCGGGAGACATACTCACCATGCTTACCTGGAGGGCCTTAGCAAGCCAAGCGCTTGATGTACAGTGGCTACTGCTCAACAGCATGCAGTGTAGATCCTAATCTGAGTTATAACCTAAGGGGGCAGGCATCTTTTAGCTACGTGGAATAAAAGATAAAGCATTTGACTGTAAAAGGGTTTTATTATTACTAACGTGGGTGGCGATTAGGTTTAGATTAAAGGGGGGATGATTAATAATGGAAAAAGGAGTCTAACAGACACACTCACTCACCCTACCGATGACGGATGTCCATGGTGCTGATGGCGTTGGGATCCGACGGAGGGCAGCGCCCTTCGTGGTCCGTGCGAAGCACTGATAAAGGAGTCAAGTGGCAAGAGCCCAAAAGGAGAAAGAGGCCGCCTGCGTGGCCGTACCTTGTATTTATAAGGTAATACTGCGATGTCTGTCCACTCAGCGGTATGCATAGGTGTAATGTCCTGTATGACCTCCTTAACCTGTTAGGCTGGCGACCGTGGGGTTATGATCCGCTGCTCACGTTGCAGTTATGTTTCCATGTCGGTACTTCCGTAGTTTCTTCTATTAACTTTTAATTACTCATATGTAGGAATAGGCACAACCCTTGTATAAGGGTTGGGGCCCTAACAGTATCTCAGAGCAGAAGAGAACGTTTTTACGAGTAGCAAGTTATCAGTGAACGGTAGTAACACTACAGCTTCGAGGGATCGTAAGTCTTTGAACAATATTAAGTGTTGTATGAACATTGAAGTGAACTATTGCTAAATATTATACATTTTGACTTCGAATATGGACATTAATATGGAAACTACATTTGAACATAGGACTATGACTTCAGTTATGTCATTACAAATACACTCTTCCGACAGAAGGACAAATTTAAGACATCATGGCAACATCCAAGATCAAAACACTGGCACCTAATTGATTATGTGATAGTGTGTGCCCGAATCAGCGTGATGTACTCATTACAGGAGCTCTGACAAGTGCTGATGACTGTTGGACTGATCACAGTCTGATCCGATCTGTTATGGCTCTGCGAATTCCCCAGAAATGTAGAAAGCAGGGAAAGCTCGTAAGACGTAAGGTCAATACCGAACTTCTTAAAGATGATAATGTTAAATCAAAGTTATATAAACTACTGGGTGAAAGGCTGCCTGATGATTATCCAGAAAATATAGAACACTGGCAAATGTTCAAGTCAGCAGTACTATCAGCCTGCGAAGAGTCAGCTGGTTCTGCTAAGAAAAAGCATCAACACTGGTTTGATGAGAATGACCAAGAAATTCAATTTCCCATAGATGAGAAGAGGAAAGCGCTCAATGCATGGAAAATAGCCCTAAATCTGCATCCAGAACCAACTTTATCAAGATGCCAAGGCTGAAGTCCAAAAGAGAACTCGAGCCATGAAAAACCTTTGTAGGGTATCTAAATCACATGAAATGGAGTATCTAGCTGAGACCATCAATACACATGGTTTCTTCAGTGCAACAAAAGTAGTCTATGGACCAACCCGTCACACCGTAAATCCTCTAAAATCAAAAGATGATGCTGAACTTCTCCGAGACACTTGTTCAATCAACTCCCGCTGGAGGGAACATTTTGACGAACTACTGAACAGGGATACCCACGTCAATGACAACATTTTAAGCAAAATTCCTCAGAGACCAGTACAAACTCAGCTTGATGAAGGTCCCTCCCTACTAGAAGTTGAAATTGCTATTAATAAACTCAAGAATAATAAGTCAGCAGGCATAGATGGGATTCCAGCTGAACTATTTAAAGATGGGGGCACTGTACTAGTTCTCCACACTCACAAGCTCATTGACAAGATATGGAAAACAGAAACGATCCCAGATGATCTCAGGGATGCCTTGATAGTAGTAATCTTTAAAAAGGGTGACAGAGCTCAATGTGGCAACTATCGTGGAATATCCCTGCTTTCTGTAGCTGGAAAAATTCTTGCCAGAATCCTGTCCAATCGTCTTAAACCTTTGGCTGAAGAATCACTACCTGGAACCCAATGTAGATTTAGACCCAATCGAGGAACAACTGATATGATCTTCTGTGCTAGACAGATGCAAGAAAAATGTAGAGAACAAGATCGCCCTCTATATATGGTCTTCATTGATATCGTCAAGGCTTTCGATTCAGTCAATAGAGAAGCTCTTTGGAAAATCCTAGCTCGAATTGGATGTCCTCCAAAATTCATTCAGATCTCTAGAATACTCCATGATAATATGAAGGGCTCAGTTCTTAACAGCAATGGGCCTGGAGAACCCTTAATATCATAACAGGTGTCAAGCAATGATGTGTGATCGCTCCAACATTATTCTCATTTTTTGTTGGCGTTATGCTTCACCTGATCAAAGAAAAAGCTCCGCATGGTGTAGATATTGAATACAGGACTGACGGAGGATTATTCAATCTTAGCAGAATGCGAGCAAAGGCAAAGGTATCGACAGGTTCCTTTCTCGAACTCCAATATGCTGACGACAATGCTATATAGGCAAACTCGCTAGACGATCTTGAGGCTGCTCTGAATGCATTTAATGACGCGTATAAGTGCATAGGTCTGGAAATAAACACCAGTAAAACGCAAATTATCCATCAACCTGCTACGTCCAACTGTAATGCTGCTGGTTTTCCCATTATGATCAACGGGGACAACTTAAAATACATTGAACACTTCCTTTATCTGGGCAGTCATCTCTCAGCAAATGCTAACATTGATGCTGAAATCCAATATCGCCTTAAATGTGCCAGTGCAGCGTTTGGGCGTCTACGAAAAAGGGTGTTTGACAACCATGACATCAGTACTCCAACCAAATTGCATGTGTACCAAGCTGTTGTAATACCTTCTCTGCTGTATGGTTGCGAAACCTGGACTACCTACAGAAGGCAGTTAAAGTGTTTGTAAAAGTACCATCAGCGTTTCATCAGGAGAATTCTTGGAGTTAAGTGGCAGGACCGAAGCACCAACATCAGTGTCCTGGAGGAAGCGAATACTACCAGCATTGAGGCTATGATATTACAGCATCTGCTTCGATGGGCAGGACATGTTGTTCGCATGCCTGAACGACGTCTTCCAAAACAAATCATGTTCTGCCAGTTGCGGATTGGACAGAGAAAGCAAGGAGGGCATCGGAAACGCTTCAAAGACGTCCTAAAATACAATTTAAACAAATGTCAAATCAACACGGATAAATGGGAGACTACAGCTTCAAATCGTCAGGTATGGCGTCGCTTCTTCCACCAAGGTCCACTATGTTTCGAACAACATCGACGAAGCCGTGAGACTGAGAAGTACAATGCGAGGAAAGAGCGTGAGGTTTATGGGAAGATCAACCCACAAGAGCCAGTGGCTGCTCTGAACAACGTATGTCGCTACTGTGGGAGAGTTTGTGTTTCCAGGATTGGGCTATATAGTCATCTAAGGACTCACCTTTAGAAGACAATCTTACTCGAGAACGAGTGATAGCCTATTATTTATTATTATTAGATTAATATGCGCCAGGGATATATCATGACAGAGATATGAGTTGATGATATAGAGCAACAATTAATTTCAAACCATGTACGACATTATGTTAAGCTGAGATGTCGAATACATTATGTATTTATCAACCTTGTAAATTAATGTATTTTCATGTACTTCGACTACAAGAATAAAAGCAATATACTGAACCCTTGCAAAGAAGCATATGAGACTCAATTTTGGGGGTGTAACAGTCCATTTCGTAAAGTTGTTGTTAAGCGCTTCTTATAACATGCAGGGTAACATATAACAAAATAACATGCAGGAAAAAGGTGAATACCAGGATTAAAACATATGAATTTAATAAACAGATCAACATATTTACATTATTTACAACCAAAAAAACACAAGGTCTCCCAAATGACACCCACTTGAATTAATAAAAATGTCAAACTAGGCCTGATCTCAGGAGAGATCGTAAACATCTGGACCCAATGTCCCAAATTACTGCAATGACATGTGCGTGTGCGGCTTCTCTGCATGCAGTACGATGTGTACAATTTAATGCGAGATTCGTTACCATCCAGTAAACCTTCAGGGGACGAATCTGCATTGTCTTAGAGCTAGACAGACACTAGGAACACACTAAACACTAATTAAACTAATCCGACACTTCCTACACTAAATAAGACAAAATAATTTCCGCAAGAAATTGGAATCAAAGAATTGCCGTAGCAAACAACACTAACGCCTAAAATTAGGACTTTTCAAATCAACACAAGTAAATCAACACGTGACCAATAAAAAAAACACACATGGCCGCTTGCCATTTTTACAAGAAATACAAAAATAAATCCAACGGTGTCATAACAGACAGAAATCTAACAATATAAACAAATGAAATGAGTCACAGAAATCACTAGGCTCAAAGCCAACATTTACATCATAAAACAAATATTTTATTTCATACGATATGCGGTAATTCGTAACGGACATGGCGAACTCCCAATTTAATATTATGATCCAACGATCATTAAGAGAACAGGTTTGTTACAGATAGCTTACAGGGGTCAGTCGGTCAGTTGGACTGCCTAAACGATGAATCACCAGACATAGTCGGGCGCAAGGTGGAATCTGCACATCTGTCAACCCACGTGTAAACATACCTCGACCTGCCGTAGCAATGGCTCGAGTCTCGAAGAAGCGTGCTCCCAATAGCACATAATATACGTGTGTGTGTCAAATAAAAATATCTAAGCATTTCCCAAGGAAATCCAAGAATCAGCACAGGACAAGGTACAGTAGCCTCCAAGAGCGCTCTGCCTTTCCATAAAAATACCATCATAATATTTGAGGGCGGTAGACACATTCTACCCCTCATCACGAAGAATCAAATACACACACCAGAATCACACGTATGGGTTTGACAGAAACCTGAAATAAAAGACATAAATATTTCCACCGACTTGCGTCCCCAGTCTAGTCCGTGATAAAGAACCTGAAAAGGGATCTCAAAATCTCAAAAATATAGAACTAAGGTGTTCTACAGTGACATCTTAACTTCTTGCGCTCGGCAACACTAGTATGAATAAAAACCTGTTCGTAAAACATCTAACAACTTTTACCCCCTTCTCCTACTTAAAATGAATTTGAATAAAAGCACCATTTATCGACCATGACGAATTTCGCATTCGCATGAACAAAAATCCAAATGCACGCGCCGTCATACTAATAATGACTCATAAGAAAAAAATATACAATCAAACAAATTTTTGGCCACGTGCCAACGTACATTTAACAGATAACAGTGTCGGCGCACGAAATCTAAATACACAAGAAAAACCACAAATAAATTATTTACAACGTTCCCGCATCTAATCTAGCTACATATTGAATAAATCAATGGTTTGTACATCACCGTCCAGCTTGCAGAAAATCAACCTCCGTCCCAGTGCATTCCCCCACGGGAAATCTACTCCGTCATCGTCGACATTCTGGTAGAGGCGTAGCACATCATTCCACCAATCGACCTTGCTGTAGACATCTTGGCGTGGCTTCTTAAAAAGAAATGTTCAAAATTAATATTCTACCTAGCTAGAATCGCTATGAGCTACTGACTTTCACTCAAACGTCCTGGGCGATTACTCCACGTTGAACTGGCCCTATCTAAGCATTTGCTTACTTCACACGCACATATACATCACACAAAAAATATAACACATAATTTACAGAAAATATTACAATCTTAGCTCGCCACGCAGCTGGCATTTAACAAGTCTCACAAATTACGTATGCCGAGTAGCGCTTATCTCAACTAGAGATCTCCCCTCCGCTAGGCATGAACTCTGCTTCCAAGAGCACAATAAAATGTTCGTTCAGACTGACGTGAAGTATGGTCACCAGAGCCTGATAAAAATTGTGTCTCAAACCGGCGTGAACGATGCTCCTCAGAGCTCGATAAAGTTGTGTGTCAAACCACTCATCACCGATCAATTTATTACAAACCGGCAGAATGGAATGGAGTGGGGGCAATCTGAGAAATTAATCTGTAATTTTCAACTCACAGACTTGGGACTAGTATCAAACTTCTTCTTTTTATTCAAACGTCTCAATGCACTTATGCGGAATCCTATCGCATCGGCGGTTCTTCATACACGTGTTTTCAGCGCCTTTTTTTTGGTACGCACATCTCCGCGTGGTTTAGGCATCCTCTCTCCTGATTCGATGACTCAATCGTGTATCGGTTGGAAATTCACCCCTGGCACGCCCATAATGACGCCAAATTGGATGCGCGTTCACTCTGAATTTGTCCTTGAACTGGACTTACCCGGTCATCCCCAGGAATAACTATCACGCCACCTCTGTTGCAAGCGTTGCGACACACTACCTGTCTCCCGTTGTCCACTCCAACAGGCACTGCCTGGATATAAGTAATAATAATAATACAAATCATGAAGACTTATTGATCGGCAAATCTATAAGGGTTCATTTATCCTCAGCAAGGTTTTGAAATTCCAAGCAAGTGATTGATTTGGATTTTAAAAACATATCCACAGAAGTATAGATAACATCACTTAAGTACCTCACTCGTTCCTGAGTGTGCATTCCACAGTCCCAATTAAAAAAGGAAAGGAAGCTTGTAGTTTAACGTGACCGTTGATCTTGAGATCATGAGCCACGGGACCTCCTTTTTACGTGGAATCCGAACCACAGGACATGGCATTTCACTTTGAAAATCTCACATGCATTGACCGGGAATCGAACCCGGACCGCCTTGGTGAGAGGCATACAGCTAGACCGCTGAGCCACCACGCCCCCCTCAGTCCCAATTAGTGTGCGCGCTTCTCGCTGCAATGTTCCCCTCTGAGATGTCATTCACCCGTCTCGCTAGACCTCCCCTCTCTTACTCACACAATTACAACTTCGGCCAGACCTGCCGTCTTGTTTACAAACAAAGCTCGCTCTCCCAGGTATCACGTAGCCACGTGCTTTTGAGTGTGGTCTCTCAAATTAATTTTTGCAATTTGATTCTGCATCCCATGTCCAGATTACTCATCAAATGGTTCCCTTCTTCTTCTGCTCTCATCTTCTTCTTCTGCTACCGTCTTCTTCTTCTGCTACCGTCTTCTTCACAATATTTCCAGACCCTTGCCTGAAACTTCGTCCCGCGAATTTCTTCTGCTATTTTTCCGCGTCTCCTCCTGTCTAGTCACCTTTTCTGCATCGTCGTTACTGTGATTGTCGGGATTTCTTCTGTTTTTCATGGCTCGTCCCCACTTCTCGTTCTCTGTTTCCTCTTCTGCATTTAATTCGTCCAGATATTTTTGCGACTCAGCGTAACGCTCGTTCCAATCATTACGGTAATCTCTTTGGTTTTCTTGCCGATAATTCCTCTGATTATTCCATCTACCGTCCCCGTTCCACTGATATGGCCTACCCTGCCTTTGGTTTCCTCTCCAGTTAGTGGATTCTCGCTTGTACGTCCTCTGATTATGATTGTTGTTCTGATTGTTGTAGTTATCACGGCGATTTTGGAAGTTTCTATTATTATTATTATTGTTGTATTGGTTTCGACCGTCGAATTCCTGCCGTCTGGGCGTAAATTGTGTGCTAGTGGACTGCGTCTTCGTCTGATTGCTCTGACGTTGACTGTTTTGATGCCCCTGAACTATTTCTGCAGTGATCACGCATTCCATATTTCGTCTGTGGACTAACCATACTCGTTTTGTCCAAGTGGCGGAGTATCTCCTCGGCCTGAACTACGGATTTTATATTTCCTGCCACTAAAATTTGCTGTATGTTCATCGGAAGCTGCTTGCCGGTAGTTAATACCATGTTTTCCTCTGATGGAGGTTCGTCAAAATCCCGGAATTTTACTAGCTGTTGACTAAAAACTCAGAAAACCTTGTAGGGTGTGTACTATGGTATTTTCTGGTATATATGTCTATCCTCAGCCCCTGCTGCAGTGAAGGACTCTAAGACTTCCTCAAAAATTCTTCTTTATACTGGGCCATGTCATTGAACGTACATTTGAAGCTTTGAAACTAGATTAAACTTGAGCCTTCTAAAAACTTCCCCACTAAACGAAGCTGTTTTGCGGGACTGACGTGTTGGTCATTAAAATAATCATCTAGCTGGCGCAAGAATGCTTTTGGAGTCGATCCTGAATTTTCCCTGAATTTGTCTGATTTAAAATCATTTCCCCTAATGACTTGTATGACTTGGGCAGGTGTCACACCAGGTTGTGGAGTTGACGTCTCCCCTCTTTAATTGTGGAATGTGTCGCAAGTTATCTTTGGACTCTGACCTCGGCTCGTATCCTCAGCTAGCTCCGACCCCTCCGGACTTCCAATATTTCCGTGTTTCCCCACTGAATTTTCTGAAGAGAATAAAGTGGCATTCTCTAAAGATCTTATCTCATTTTTAACGATGAGGTCTCCGTGTTCTTGAAACTTTGACTTTATACTTTCTTCCAAAGCCTGTATTCTAGAGTTATTATCCCCTAGCATCTTTAATATAGTCAGCCTATCCCCTTTAGTCTCATTCACCTGCTGTTCCCAATCTTTCCGGATTCTACTCTTCAAATTGTTAATTTTTTCTTCGTTGTTTTCCTCATTCTTCTCAAGCTGTTCCCCTATTTGATCTTGTATCTGCTTCTGAGTTTTAATTAATTGTTCTCCTATCTCTTCTCGTATTCGCTCTTTATTTTTACTTAACTGGTCTTCCAGATTCTCGCGCAAAAGCATCCGTTCTTTCTCCGTTTTTATCTCCAGTTTGTCAAGTTCCTTTATCAATCCTAACACATTGTTGTCGACTGAATTAATCTGCTCTTGTATGTTTATATTCTTCGCCTCTATTCTGTTGAACTGCCCCTGTAATTCGTCCTGCGTGCTTTTAATCCCTGCCGTATTGTTCACACATGCTGTCTCGATTTGTTTCAATTTGGCGGCTACCATTCCATCTAACTGTACTAGTTTGTCGTAAAATTTGGATTCTAGTTTCTTGATTTCACCTAGCTGTCTCGAAATATTCTCTGCCACCTCCCTCGCCAGTTTCGCTAGTTCTATTTTACTACTCTGATTTATCTCAAGGGTTAACCTCTCTAACTGAACAGTTTGTAAAGTTGCCTGCTCAGAAAACTTGTGGTTTAGTTCAACTAACTCTTTATTATTATCATCACTCTGTTCACGTAATTGAGTAGTTATGTTATTTAATTGTTTATCATTATGCTCTCGCAACTCGTGTAATTGTTTATCATTCTGTTCACGCAACTCTTGTAATTGTTTGTCGCTATCCAGTTTCTGAATTTGCAACTGCACCGTAATGTTACTGTTCACGTCCTGTAATTGTTTATCACTATGTTCACTTATCTCCCCCTTCATGTTTTTAACTGTTCCTCCGTCCTTGCAGATATTTGCACATACAACTGCTCCAACAACACTTTCATCCCCTCGATGCTAGCCATCGCAAAACACACAAATATACTCTGAGAAAATAGGGTCATGCAATGGGATTTCAGTCGTACACACACACATGTCTTGATATTTAAATATTACATTGATTCTAATTTAAATAAATTTTCAGTAATCAAACTCTTACTGAATAATGACTCTTATTTCCAAACAACAAATAACGCCCTTGTGATCTGCTTTTAAATTCCTAACTAACAGAATTTTCGAAAAACACTTTAATTAACCGAAGTTAATTAAATGTAAAGTAAGGCAACACCTTCCTGCTTTTGACTGAGTTCACTAAATATGCAAATTTTCTAATTTTAAGCCGGGCGCCAGAACAAGTTATCAAATACAACATCAACTTCTAACCTTGTTCAACATTTCTAACTTTAAGAACTCAGTGATATTACTGATACATATGGCGAAACTACTTCGCCTCAATTTACTGAATTTACTTCTGTCCTGCTAACCTGGCATCATTTCTCACCGAAATAAGTATGAAGTCAACAAAACAACAACAACAACAAGCAACCCCACTTGGGCAGCCATTTTTGATATATGAACCCTTGCAAAGAAGCATATGAGACTCAATTTCGGGGGGTGTAACAGTCCATTTCGTAAAGTTGTTGTTAAGCGCATCTTATAACATGCAGGGTAATATATAACAAAATAACATGCAGGAAAAAAGGTGAATACCAGGATTAAAACATATGAATTTAATAAACAGTTCAACAAATTTACACTATTTACAACCAACAAAACACAAGGTCTTCCAAATGACACCCACTTGAATTAATAGAAATGTCAAACTAGGCCTGATCTCAGGAGAGATCGTAAATATCTGGACCCAATGTCCCAAATTACTGCAATGACATGTGCGTGTGCGGCTTCTCTGCATGCGGTACGATATGTACAATTTAATGCGAGATTCGTTACCATCCAGTAAAACTTCAGGGGACGAATCTGCATTGTCTTAGAGCTAGACAGACACTAGGAACACACTAAACACTAATTAAACTAATCCGACACTTCCTACACTAAATAAGACAAAATAATTTCCGCAAGAAATTGGAATCAAAGAATTGCCGTAGCAAACAACACTAACGCCTAAACTTAGGACTTTTCAAATCAACACAAGTAAATCAACACGTGACCAATAAAAAACACACATGGCCGCTTTCCATTTTTACAAGAAATACAAAAATAACCCCAACGGTGTCATAACAGACAGAAATCTATCAACATAAACAAATGAAATGAGTCACAGAAATCACTAGGCTCAAAGCCAACATTTACATCATAAAACAAATATTTTATTTCATACGATATGCGGTAATTCGTAACGGACATTGCGAACTCCCAATTTAATATTATGATCCAACGATCATTAAGAGAACAGGTTTGTTACAGATAGCTTACAGGGGTCAGTCGGTCAGTTGGACTGCCTAAACGATGAATCACCAGACATAGACGGGCGCAAGGTGGAATCTGCACATCTGTCAACCCACGTGTAAACATACCTCGACCTGCCGTAGCAATGGCTCAAGTCTCGAAGAAGCGTGCTCCCAATAGCACATAATATACGTGTGTGTGTCAAATAAAAATATCTTAGCATTTCCCAAGGAAATCCAAGAATCAGCACAGGACAAGGTACAGTAGCCTCCAAGAGCGCTCTGCCTTTCCATAAAAATACCATCATAATATTTGAGGGCGGTAGACACATTCTACCCCTCATCACGAAGAATCAAATACACACACCAGAATCACACGTTTGGGTTTGACAGAAACCTGAAATAAAAGACATAAATATTTCCACCGACTTGCGTCCCCAGTCTAGTCCGTGACTGAAGAACCTGAAAAGGGATCTCAAAAAAACACAAAAATATAGAACTAAGGTGTTCTACAGTGACATCTTAACTTCTTGCGCTCGGCAACTCTAGTATGAATAAAAACCTGTTCGTAAAATATCTAACAACTTTTACCCCCTTCTCCTACTTAAAATGAATTTGAATAACAGCACCATTTATCGACCATGACGAATTTCGCATTCGCATGAACAAAAATCCAAATGCACGCGCCGTGCATACTAATAATGACTCATAAGAAAAAAATATACAATCAAACAAATTTTTGGCCACGTGCCAACGTACATTTAACAGATAACAGTGTCGGCGCACGAAATCTAAATACACAAGAAAAACCACGAATAAATTATTTACAACGTTCCCACGTCTAATCTAGCTACATATTGAATAAATCAATGGTTTGTACATTACCGTCCAGCTTGCAGAAAATAAACCTCCGTCCCTGTGCATTCCCCCCACGGGAAATCTACTCCGTCATCGTCGACAGTCTGGTAGAGGCGTAGCACATCATTCCACCAATCGACCTTCCTGTAGACATCTCGGCGTGGCTTCTTAAAAAGAAATGTTCAAATTTAATACTCTACCTAGCTAGAATCGCTATGAGCTACTGACTTTCACTCAAAAGTCCTGGGCGATTACTCCACGTTGAACTGGCCCTATCTAAGCATTTGCTTACTTCACACGCACATACACATCACACAAAAAAATATAACACATAATTTACAGAAAATATTACAATCTTAGCCCACCACGCAGCTGGCATTTAACAAGTCTCACAAATTACGTATGCCGAGTAGCGCTTATCTCAACTAGAGATCTCCCCTCCGCTAGGCATGAACTCTGCTCCCAAGAGCACAATAAAATGTTCGTTCAGACAGACGTGAAGTATGCTCACCAGAGCCTGATAAAAATTATGTCTCAAACCGGCATGAACGATGCTCCTCAGTGCTCGATAAAGTTGTGTGTCAAACCACTCATCGCCGATCAATTTATTAGAAACCGGCAGAATGGAATGGAGTGGGGGCAATCTGAGAAATTAATCTGTAATTTTCAACTCACAGACTTGGGACTAGTATCAAACTTCTTCTTTTTATTCAAACGTCTCAATGCACTTATGCGGAATCCTATCGCATCGGCGGTTCTTCATACACGTGTTTTCAGCGCCTTTTTTTGGTACGCACATCTCCGCGTGGTTTAGGCGTCCTCTCTCCTGATTCGATGATTCAATCGTGTATCGGTTGGAAATTCACCTCTGGCACGCCCATAATGACGCCAAATTGGATGCGCGTTCACTCTGAATTTGTCCTTGAACTGGGCTTATCCGGTCATCCCCAGGAATAACTATCACGCCACCTCTGTTGCAAGCGTTGCGACACACTACCTGTCTTCCGTTGTCCACTCCAACAGGCACTGCCAAGATATAAGTATTAATAATAATAATAAAAATCATGAAGACTTATTGATCGGCAAATCAATAAGGGTTCAATACTGAATGCATAGAGCATCCATATGAACATTTCATCGAGAATAACGATTCGATCTTTAGTTTTCGAACTATATTTTCACCAATGAAAATCAATCATCAGTATTGCTTGAATATGGCATGGTTTATCGGTACGAGAGAACGTCGAATAGATTATCTTATCAAGAGTGAAGACATTAGGCGATCCTAGTGAAAAGCATGAAACTTGGAATCCAGAACGTGAGGAAGTTCCGCAGTTTGAATCCCAGTGCAATCATTCCGGGGAGGAACCTATTCCTACCCGAGGTCGCAGATTCAACATATTTAATGGCAGACCATCAGCCGTGTCTTTCTTCAATGAAGTATCCAACATCAGGGTATTTCTTAAATAACTTTCTTGACCTTCGAGATGAAACTTCACAGGGTAGAGACAAGCCAATTTCTTTGTAGTGTAGTATTTTGGTGGCATTTCAGAGCAACATTTCTCCATGTATTTTCAGTCGACGTTTATTGAATTTAAATTTCAGTATCATGTGAGATGATAGTCCTTATTCATCTGTACATGAAATTTCAACGATGCAGCTCTTGGATTAATTGATTGATATGGTATTTGGACATTTATTTCATTATGCCTAATAATTTAAGACTTTCTTAAATTATTCTACGAAGTCAGTATTTCAGAGTTAAGAGATTTTCAGACAATTTTTATGTCTTAGATGCCCATTAAATTCATTTTGGATTAATTGACTAGGGTATCTTATTTGTAGGAAGCATTATTAGTAGGAAGAAGAAGCATGCGTGTGATATTATAGTAAGACATTAGTTTCGACGATCTGGCAAGAACTATTCGCCATATATAAGCAACGAACAGTGATATGCAATGATATTCCTACAAGGAATTTATTTCACGATTATGACTTACCATTTAACTTGGAAGAAAGCTTTAATCTTTCATAAATGTAACTTTTTAGAGAGGAAGACTTTTTAGAAGACATTCAATCAACTTAGGATATTATAGGGTAATCCTTATTCCAGTCGTAATTGATCTTAATTCGATACTTCCATAACATTTAATGTTACATTACAGTTTGTAACGTTAGGTAATTTGTGAACGTAACTTTGCAACACTGTATTGAAGAATATCAGTATGGAGAGACGCTATATAGTATTCTTATTATATGTTTATAACCAGAGGTTACTACACACATCAAAAAAAGTTTTGCATCACCTCGGTTCCCAGATCTCCGGCATATAGACGTTGACTGTGTATATTGTATCCAAGATACAGTCCCTTTGACTGTTCATAGATGTCACTAAAACTGCTCAAAGATGTAAACAACCATGCATGAGCAGGGCCTATTAGACGGAGGGGGTACGACAGCCGATCAGTTCCAGTCATTCCACCAGGACGAGGGTACGCTGCTCATGTTGTCTGTAGTTCTACCATGCCTAGAAGGTCAATACCGCAGTTCGATCGCGTCCGCATTGTTACTTTGTGTCAAGAAGGGCTCTCAACAAGGGAAGTTTCCAGGCGTCTCAGAGTGAACCAAAGCGATGTTGTTCGGACATGGAGGAGGTACAGAGATACAGGAACTGTCGATGACAGGCCTCGCTCAGGCCGCCCAAGGGCTACTACTGTAGTGGATGACCGCTACTTACGGATTGCCGCTCGGAGGAACCCTGACAGCAATGCCACCATGTTGAATAATGCGTTTCGTTCAGCCACAGGACGTCGTGTTTCAACTCAAACTGTGCGCAATAGGCTGCATGATGCGCAACTTCACTCCCGACGTCCATGGCGAGGTCCAGCTTTGCAACCCCGACACCATGCAGCGCGGTTCAGATGGGCCCAATAACATGCTGAATGGACCCCACGGAATTGGCATCACGTTCTCTTCACCGATGAGTGTCGCATATGCCTTCAACCAGACAATCGTCGGAGACGTGTTTGGAGGCACCCTGGTCAGGCTGAACGTCTTAGACACACTGTCCAGCGAGTGCAGCAAGGTGGTGGTTCCCTGATGTTTTGGGGTGGCATTATGTGGGGCCGATGTACGCCACTGGTGGTCATGGAAGGCTCCGAAACGGCTTTACGATACCTGAATGACATCCTCCGACCCATAGTGCAACCATATCGGCAGAATATTGGAGAGGCATTTGTCTTCATGGACGACAATTCTCGACCTCATCGTGCACATCTTGTGAATGCGTTCCTTCAAGATAACGACATCGCTCGACTACAGTGGCCAGCATGTTCGCCAGACATGAACCCTATCGAACATGCCTGGGATATGTTGAAAAGGGCTGTTTATGGACATCTTGACCCACCAACCACTCTGAGAGATTTACGCCGAATTGTCGTTGAGGAGTGGGACAATTTGGACCAACAGTGTCTTGATGAACTTGTGGATAGTATGCCACGGCGAATACAGGCATGCATCAATGCAAGAGGACGTGCTACTGGGTATTAGAGGTAGTGGTGTGTACTGCAATCTGGACCACAAATGCTGAAAGTCTAGCTGTATGATGGTACAACATGCAATGTGTGGGTCTCATGAGCAATAAAACGAGCTGAAATGTTGTTTGTGTTGATCTCTATTCCCTTTGTATTTAACGGTTCCGGAACTCTTGGAACCGAGGTGATGCAAAACTTTTTTTGATGTGTGTATAACAGAGTATCATTACCAAGTAAACCATCGCAGTTCTTTCCAGTTGAAACTTCAGATGTCGAGAGTATAAGTAGGCTACTGCAGAATATCAGTCGAGATGTATCAACAATATACAAGGTGCTTCAAAAAATGTATACACACTTTGAACTTCCATAGAAAATTTATTTACCGTTCTACAAAGTTAAATTTCAGGAAATCAGAAAGCTGAAAGTCCAATGTAAATGAAACATAAATAACAAATGTTAATACTGTTCAAATTGGCGACCTGCAGCATCAATACAATTCTGAGTACGAGTCACCACTGATTCTGTACATCGTATCAAAACGTCCAATGAGATTTCTCTACACACGGCTTGAATCTCATTCCAAAGAATGTCTAGGTTACGTGGTTTACGTTTGTACACCTCATCTTTTACTGTGCCCCATAAGAAGAAATCCAGTGGTGTAAGGTCTGGAGAGCGTGCTGGAAACTCGATTGGCCCCCTGCGTCCTATCCACTGGCCCGGCAAATTTTGATCCAGGTAAGCTCGTACGTCCCTGTGATAGTGCGGCGGGGCACCATCTTGTTGAAAATAAAAATTATAATTACCGTATAATGCACGAATGGCAGGAAATATGGAATCAGCAAGCATTGTTAGGTAAGTTATACCAGTTACAGTGCCTTCAAATCGAAAAGGTCCAATGAGTCCCCTTGAAGACAAACCGCACCACACATTTACACCAGGCAAATTTACAGCTTTTTCAATTGTAATGTGAGGATTTTCTTCACCCCAGTAAACACAATTGTGCCTATTGACAGTTCCATTAGGTTTGAATTGGGCTTCATCCGACCAAATGATGCTACCCATAAATCCCGGTTCACGTATCACCATCTCCTGAACCCATTCACAAAATTGCAACCTTCGATCTGGATCGTCGTCACTTAGCTGTTTCGTACTCAGCTATGTTGGAATGTAAACACGATACTTGCCTCTCTTCAGAATGCGTAGCACGCTGCTAGCACTTACATCACTTTCACGTGCCCCTTGCCTTGAAGATTTGTTAGGAGAGCGTTGAAACAGTTCCAAGACTGCCGTTGATGACTCATCACTTGTAGCTGTTCGAGGTCGACCTTAATGACCTTTATGCACATCACACACTGTTCCATGAACTTCGAATTTGTTTCGTATGCGTGTAATTGTTAATCTTGAAGGTGGTTCTGTATCATACTCCCTTCTCCACTGTCTTTGAACTTCATTTACATTCTCAAACTTCCAGTACCACTTAATAACCTGCTTACGTTCTTCAAAACTCAAACGTACGTCCGCCATGTTGATATTACAAATTCCAACTGACAATATAACATAGAGGGACGATTATGCTGCCACCTGGCGAAGAAATATAACATTGGCCTTGTAGAGCGGGAAAACTACGATAGTTTAAAGTGTGTATACATTTTTTTGAAGCACCCTGTATAGTAGTTGTATAGAAACAATTATTTGAAACAGTAAGTTTGTATTAATGCAATGTTAGTGTGAGGTTGAAATAAACCGTTGTTACTCAAGTGTCTGAGTTTATGAAGGATACATGATGAGGTTCATACCGTAGATAACGTATTTAGTAGAGTATTCTCTGTGGAGAGATTTTATATTGTCGCAATACGAGGGTGCAAGCCGTATTAGCTTTGAGTGCATTTAAATACTGTTGTGTTGTATAGGAAACATTGTTAAGAGTATATTGAGTTTATTATTACTCAAAGAAGTGAGTAGAGATCCGACATTGAGGGGAAATGACAGTAGAGTTGATTGGCTGGAAAAGTAATTGAGAATTCGAATATAATCTTTGTTTATTAAACTTGTATTACTCCGGAATTGTAATAATCAAGTGCCTAATCTTAATTGATCGGTCATTGGAGACTTATTAACGACATTTTACCTGAGAATGACCAAAGGCATAGTTATCTTAAATAAGGAGAAGATCTTAAACAAAGATAGTATCTCACAGGAGATAGTTTAAACTGAGATAGATTTAAACAAAGCTTGAGGAAGAATTAATACTATTGTATATAGTAAACTTAAATTATTAACAGTGTAAATATTAATAATCACGAGTTGACATATTGTTTTAAACAATTAAACTGACGAGATAATTTTAGTGTAAATTATTTTAAACATTTCATTACTAATTATGTATTTAGTCAATTAATAATAATTATTTTCAGTGTATTTTAAATGTTTTGACGGCATCAGAGAATGCTAGGGCAGATGTGTACAGTTTGTCTGAATGGAGTGAGAGAGTGCGTAACGTTCCGTTAGTCTAGAATGACGTGAAATTGTTGCAAGCATGTGTGTATTTTAAATGTTTTATTTTGTGAATGTATAAAGATTGTAACGCAGTCTAAAGCGATGTTGATTGAGACAGCGCGCCAGCCAGTGATTTGTGCCAGGCGGCGACGCAGCTGCTAGAAAATGAAACCAGTTTAGAAGGGTTGCGCATTCTTGCCGGCCAGTATTATATAAATGAGAGCAGGTGGCCAGGGTGAATGATCTGGCATTTTAAACAAACGCTTGTCACATGAAGGACGCGTAAATCTAACTTCCTTGTATAGACCGTAGGAGGAGAAGTTTTTATTTTTTGAATGTTGGGTGTTCAACAAATCTTTCAGATGTATAAATGTATACGAGTTGTAGAGTCGTGAAGACTGAGATGAATGTGTTTAGAAGGGGGGAATTCTACACTCCATGTATATATTGTTATCTTTATTTATTGTTATTTAGTTGTATGTTTTTGTTAATAAACCTTAGTTTCGTTCTTTTCTACATTATCGTAGCGTGGCTTATTTCAATTATGGTCGAGAGATTGTGTTATAGGTACCCCGAACAGGTAAGGAATTCCTTCCAACCCTTAATCCCCGAGAAATTTGGTAAGATTCTCATGTTTACCGCCCAGTGTATGTTTATGCCATAAGACAATCATTGCAGCAGTGAGTAGCCAAGATAAACTTTCTGGTAGGTCTTAGATGTTTTTATAGGCGGGAATCTTATAAATTCTACGATCCTGTCCATCCGTGGATTTCCAGCAAGAGGCTCCTTCATTTATTCGGGTACAATACGGTTTGATCTTCTTGAGACACGAGAAGCAGCGTTCTGGATCAGCGGAAGTCATAGGGAGGGTGATAGCGTTACGTAACAGTTTAACGACCTCTGTAAATGACGGGCCTACGTTTTCAGTGAGAATGAAACTCAAAGATTTAACAGCTCCACCAATATTTCGAAATTCCTCTCTTTGATACAATATAGTCAGTTCGGTCCTTAGTTTGACCGGCTCGAGCATCAGAAAAACACGTACGCTTGCTCGTAAGTCTCCTTCCGGAAATGAGTTCTTATGTATCTCAATATTTCGTTTTCAGAAGAGAAGAAAGTACAAAATGATCAACAAATGGAAACCGCGATGTGACTTGATTATTGATGACGTCACAACCTTCTCTTGCAGCAACAATACGCGTTTGACTTTTTCCGATCTTCAGTCTCTTTCTAGGTTGTTCACTCTTGTCTGCGTTATTATCCAAATGGATTGAGTCTCGGACTTTCTGGACAGTTCCAACAAAACTCGAAACGCAGCTACGCTCTTTCGCTACATCGATATGACGACTGTGTAATTGTTGGTAGAGAATGTCCAAATGAGACATGATGCAATAAAAGAAACGAAGCCAGAAATTGAATTCTGGATCATCCAGTCTCCGAAGAAGTGAACTAGCTTCGTTAACTGTAATATCATTCGAACAATCCGACTCGACTAACACAGTGAAACATTCTTCTAGGACTTATTTTTTCCCCGTTGTAGCTCGAAAATTCCACCTGGATGCTCCCGCAGACGGTATTCTCCTGGACACACACGAATCTGAAACTAATGTCCTGTGTGACGATCTTGAAAAGAATGCTAGAATAGCAGACAATTTGTCACAAAATACTCGAGCTTTTGTATTCTGCTTACCGGCTCGTTCCATAATCAGTTTTAGCTGGATAAGAAAGGCATTCTTGTATTCGTCCCTGATTCGCTTCTGCACGCCATTTATTGTGCCACTAATCACAGATGCTCCATCGTAGTTCTGCCAAATAACTTTCCCTTGTTGCCTTTCAATATTATGTGTAGCCAAGACCGACTACAAAACAGTATATCAGACTGTAATACGACAATCGATTTAAGAAAAATAGTGGTCATTGTAGTGGAAGGTTTTAAGTTAACGGCTGTTTGTTTACGTTTGTTGCGAGTGCGTCTACTATCAATAATTCGTATAAATAGTGATCTCGAGTGATCTCGTACTGTTTATAATGTTAATAGTGTACCGTAGGTGGTTTAGTATATTGCGAATGATACTAAATACAGGTACCGGTATACCATTTGAAGTTTACGCGCCATAAGTCGTGTGATTTTTTTTTTGACAGTTTGCACATACATTTATGGTTAGGGAAGATCTTTCCTCAAGTGTATTTCCTTCGGCGTAAGTGCATTCTATAAGAATCTCTATGTGCATGTATAGAAGTTTAAATGGATACTGCTGTGAGAGGTGGACCAAGCAAGACGATTTGGTGAGTCATATTTCAAATTACAATAACCTATATCTGCCGGTCCTTTTGAGATGATGCAAATGTTGGTAGATATTTTAAGGGAAGCCTTGTGTATTTATTGTGACAATGGTATAATGAAAACTAAGTTTCCGTGTAAATCAAATCCAGTCTTCGCTAGAGCTTTTAAAATTGCCTATTCTCAAGAGCCTATCAGTCAAAGCAAAGACATATGATGAACAGATTACCCATGTGTTTCTAACAGGAGGGTATAGGATTTTCTCAAATATCATTCTTAATGGCAAAATGTTAACTCTGCCATTATGATAACGTTGTAACAGCCTCCTAGCCGGCCCCGTATTCGATTCCCAGCTCCGTCAGGAATTTTAGAAACTGACGTGAGCGCTGGAACAGAGTGCACTCAGCCTCGTGAAGACAATTGAGTAGCGGTCTGACAGTGAGGCAGCGCCCCGATCACGAAAACCAAGATTAACGACCGAGGGGACCCGATGCGCTGATCACTAGGGACGGGAATTTGCCTATTTGCCTATTTTATTCCTGTGTTGAGAAACGTAGGCTTTCGAGATATAAATCCGTTTTAGGTTCTTTTAGGCTAGATTTCGTTGGTTTTATTTTGCCTATGAATGCCTATTTCAAGGGTTTGTGCCTGTTTGGAGTATAATTGCCTATTTGATGCATTTTGACTGTAATTTAAAGTGCATTATATTGCAGCTGGTGTGCTCGACAGAATTATATTCTCATTTCTCAATATGTGTTTACCCCACGAACAAGAATGGGAATTCTCGGAAGTCACCAGAAATAGCGCCTGGCATCTCGATATTAATCCTCCAAACTTAACAACCCTTCGTTTTGTATTTCGCTTTTCTTTATATTGAATATTTACCCGTTAGTATGTGTGTGAATTAATATTATAAACTTTATGCTGATTGAATAACAAAAGAACTAACTTAGTGCCATGTTTTCGCGTTTTTTCAATCTCGATATTAAGCCTCCAAAGTTAAAAACCCTTCGTTTCAGGTATCCCCCTTCAAAATCCGCGTTAGGTTGGCGCTGCAACCTAACGGCAAATTAATATACAGTATATCCTGTACGCGTCTGAGTATTGAATGGGCAGGCAATTTAAAACAGCCAGGAGGAATACGATCCAGCTGGAAGTTAAAATGCCGCGGCGATCACAATGGGTTGGTGCTGTAATCTATCTTGTGTTGAATGGACAGGCAGTTTAAAGCAGCTTGGAGGGATGCGATCTAACTGGCAGAGGGTGTAGCATGGCCTCTTACCGAGGTAGATGGAAACTTGGTGGTCCCATCTTGAGCTACTGTTGCCATGCTGCCAGGAGGGATGCGATCCAGCTGGCAGTGAAAATGCCGCGGCGATCACAGTGCGTAGGTGCTGTAACCTATCTTGTGTTGAATGGACAGGCAGTTTAAAGCAGCCAGGAGGGATGGGATCCAGCTGGGAGTGAAAATGCAGCGGCGATCCGTGCGTTGGTGCTGTAACCTATCTTGTGTTGAATGGACAGGCAGTTTAAAGTAGCTTGGAGGGATGCGATCTAGCTGGCAGTGGGTGTAGCATGGTCTCTTACCAAGATAGATGGAAACTTGGTGGTCCCGTCTCGAGCTACTGTTGCTATGGAGATGGCCGGCCTTGCTATTACTTCATCAGTTTATTTTCTGCTTTTATTAGCCTTTGCTTGAGTTCAAAAAGGCCGAAATCAGAAGAATGAGAAAGACTATCGAAAATTCATGTAGCCAGCCGTTCCTTCTGGGTCCTAAGCTATGTGTATGCAAAATTTGGTTGAGATTGTTGGAACGGTGTGGATTTGTATACGGAACAAATCCACCCACCCACCCACATACATACATACATACATACATACATACATACATACATACATACATACATAAGTTACATACATACAGACTTTCACTTTTATATATAAGATAAGTATGTTCTTAAATTATAAGTTGAGTATTGTTAATTCTTTTTATAGTTATAAATATGTTATTAAATTACAAGAATTTTTTCATGCCTATTTTGTTGCCTATTTTACACGTTCGTGCCTATTTACATGCCTATTTTGGCTATGTTAAGAGCCTTTATGCCTGCCTATTTTAACTGTCTTTAGTGCCTATAATTCTCGTCTCTACTGATCACGTATCACTCCAATATCTGCAAGGCAATTGGCTGGGCAGCGGCCGCTTGGTAGGCCTAAGCCCTTAACGGGCTGTAGTGCCAGGGGTTATTATTTTATAACAGCCTCCACATTAGGTTGTCTCGGGGATCGCATTGAGACTGTGGATCCAAAGGTCCTGGGTTCGATTCTGGCTCTGCCAAGAAATTTAATTCTGGTCTGAGGATTGGAACGGGACATGCCCAGTCTCGTGAGGCTAAACTGAGAAGAGACGGTTCGAGTCCCACCACAGCTGTCATTGAAATGTTTTTCCGTGTTTTCCAACTTCTACTCCAGGCAAATGCAATGAGGGGCAGATGACCTCACTGTTTCGCCCCTTGAAACAATAACTAACTAGCAAGCAAAAGTCGAGATGGTTCGTAGCTTAAAACTACGGCCACCTTCTTCAAAATCCTAGCTTCAATTAAAAATATACACCCTGCTACAGCCATTACAATGACACAGGTTATCAGACAGAGTCCACACACACACCTATGTACAAGGGACAACACGACCACGATGTCGCAAAGGTCTTAAATGAATCAACATCCATGCAAAAATCTATGACGTGTGACAGTTATCAATGAAACTCCTTATGATCTCCAGAAATGGAAGATTTGTGTCATTTGAGCCATAGATTGGACTGACATACACATTGAGAAGAAATTTAATCCTGAAGTGCACTCAGCCTCAAGAGGCAACTGAGTAGAGGAGGGTTCTTTGTCCACCTCAGCCATCCTGGAAATGTTTTTCTGTGGTTTCCCACCTCTACTGCAGGCAAATGCTCGTGTATGTAAGTGAGCTTGGAAATATTCGTATTTTCAAACGTTTTCTAACTGGCCAATCTTAAATTAAAGCTATACTGTAATCAAGCCACGAAACTGGTTTGTACACCTCGCCGAGTTAGCCAGTTAACCGAGCCGACCAATGAGGACATTATTCGCGTGAGCGACTTGGCACTAGGCAGCACAGTGCTAAAGAATGATGGAACTATCATGCACGGAGATACTCGAAGACTTCCGAGTCGAGCCGAAAGCCACACGCGCGGGAAGTGTGACTAAAGGATCGAAGGAGGGGAGACTCGAGATTGGCGCGTGTCGAACAGCCAATGAGAAGTGACCTTACTTAGATATGAGCAAACAATGTAAATAGCATAGCTAATTACCAGCATGATTTTAACACATTGTAATATCATGGAAGATATTAAATAATAAATAAGAACTATTTATTAACATTGCGGCTAATTAAATGTTTAATTAAGGATTATTACCATCATCGCTAATAAGGAACCAATCAGATCCATGTTCTGAAAGGTGACGCTAACTTGAGTATTGACGAGGGGAATCAGAAAGGAGAATCGAGGCTCTTAACAATTACGACTTCATGTGAAGAGGACGTGTCAACCAAATACTCGACAATCGAACAAAGCAGATAGAGATTATTATATATTTGAAGAAGATGAATACGGCACGCAATTAGCAACGAGCACGAAGGCACTTAGTTTGTGCATGTATATCAAGTCGACATACAACTATATTTAAAGCTTATTGAAATTATTCTACATATTTCTACCATGTCGAAATTGCTGAAGTTGAGGGAGAAAAATACGACTGAATCAACAGAAGAAGTAATGACGAACTAAAATGTTAATGGGAACAGAACTATGATGACAATGAGAGTATTCGAAATGACATAACATAAATCTCGTGGAGGAGATTAACATCTCGTCTCTCCCATGTAAAATATTCTACATCTACAAAGTCATTTCACCAACTAAAATGACGAATGCTTATATCAGAACTTTGGCGGAAGAAGACAGAAGAAACGCGTCGAATATTAATATAATAAAACACGGCATAAGCCCAAAATTCAACATTATGAATAGTAACACGTGAAAGTCTAAATGACAATAAGACAGAAGAATTTCACGAACAAGCGCGGCTAGGGTTTATTCCAGTGCCATCTAGAGAGAAGGGGTTTCCCATCTCACACATGAAGATAGCCTAGCAGAAAGGACGGCCACACGAAGATGTTTGAGTTCGAAGCCCGTACCTGACCGCATGGAAATTCTGTAGGAGATCGATGAGGACCACACGACATCATGGAGTTTCGAAGTATCAGAAACAATCCGTTTCTGAGGGATAGCGAAGAAAGCCCACTTCTAGTCATCTATATTGAAACTACTTGAGCTATGTATGGGTTTCTATTGTATTAGTTAAACACGGCATAAATGGATTAAAATACACGAACACATGTTGATTTGGATGTATTGAACAAGACACTGTGACACAGGATACAGTGTACATACAAAAGGCAAGGAAAGAATATACATTTGACAAAAGGCAAACGATATTTACAAGCGAGCGAGATTAGAAAGTACGAGAAATATTCATTCTCTTCAACACTCTCCCTTAATCGAGCAATGCTGCATTATCCTGCACTTAGGATAACCCAATGCCAGTAACACATTTCACATGACCATGAATTGACAGACCTTTTGTCAATACATCAGCAATCATTTCAGCAGTAGGCACATAGGACAACTTTACTTTGCATTTCTTTAAGATGTCCCTAATTAAATGATAGCGCACATCTATGTGTTTTGTTCTCTGATGAAAACCTTCATTCTCTGCCAACCTCTGAGCACTCTGACTGCCATTACACAATTGAATTGGACTTCCTCTCTTACACAACTCAAAGAAGAGACCTCTAAGGAATAGAGCTTCTTTACATGCTAAAGTCAGACCTATGTATTCTGCTTCAGTGCTAGACAGTGTCACAACTGGCTGTTTCTTACTTTCCCAACTTATTGGGCCTTCTGCATATTTAAATACATAACCACTCGCAGATTTCCTGTCAGTTAAATTATTTCCAAAAGAAGCATCAACAAAAACCCTTGACGTCACATTCTGATTTTTTATACATGATACCAACATCCACCGTACACTTCAAGTATCTGAACACTCTCTGGACACATGTCCAATGTTACTTACCATAGCAATTATTGAACTGACTCAAATAATTAGTTACATATTGTGCCCATTCCACAATGAAATATGCAAATCACAGTTTTCCAGCAACGCTCAATCGGGAGTATCGGGGTTCATGGTATGTTCTCCCACTCTGTGACTTACATACTTTGGATCAATTAGAGGATACACTCCCAAAAAAATAAACAAAATCAACTCCTACTATAAAAACATTTAATTATTCAATTATATGGCGCTACAAAAATTAAACAATAAATACTGACCCTTTTATTCATACTTGTTCAAAGTTGAACAAGGAACTCATCTTAAACATATATTAAATCATAGTAAATGGTTTTCCATAAACCAACAAACTTCCATTAAGTTTCACTTCCATATAGTGTCCTTTTAAAATTCAATAAAATCAAGAGCTCCAAATGGCTCGATAATGTTTATATACTCTGTGTTATCCATTTAACACACATCACTTCCTATTACATGAGTTTATCTTTTAAACATAAATATCAAATTTTAACAAAGTATTGTTAATCATTACTTAATTTTGGGCTTTCGCAACGCTCACAGGTTACCATCCCTCTCTCAATTCAACAATTCACTACCGTGATTGGGAAAAACTTGCGTACTCCCGAGCTACAGAAGACTACTTGAACAAGTCAAAAATTAAGATCACTCCCGGAATCTAATTGTCTTCACTAAAACTCGTGAATCACTGAATCATATCATCATAAAATTAGGGATTTATCATTATTTGTCTTAAAAGACCATTATATCATAAGAAAGCAACGATCTGAACTCTGCAAGCGTTAATATTCATCCAAAAGAACCTCGGTTCGGAGACCGGGTCGTTAAAACAAACTCTTAACACTTTTGTGTACTATAACTCAACAGACAGCTCCCAGACCTACCACACTCCGTCAATGGTACGGGTCTGGCCTTGGCTACTTAGCGTGATTTATTGCAGGGAGGCAAAGACTTCACTGTCTCGCTTCACAAGAGACGAGCTACCCTCAGCTTTTATACAGCTGTTCTTAAATGCAGTCCCCTGAATGGCAAGGCTTTCATACTAATTTTTATAACAACATATTTAGGTTCAACAAACCTATTCTCTTGACTTCGGCCTATATTAATTATGAAGTGTCCTCATTGGCGGGTGAGAAAAATTCAATAATACAACAAATATTTAGGGGCTTAAACATGGACGACACTGAGTTCGATCCTTTCAAATGCCTCAGGAGCAATATCCCACACTGGAGGACTTATAACATTCGCGACTTAGGGCAGGGCTCACCTTAGACCAGCGCTTATAATACACATAATTAGCACCCTTTTTTACCATACAACACACACGCGGCCTCGTGATTACATCACTACTTTGGAGGACTAACCATAGTTCAATTACCACGACCAACTGCCCCTCATAATTAGTTTTACCGAGTATTTCAACGCGTTCCTAGCGTGACAAATTACTTCAATGCGCTACGTGGCGCTTATAGATTAATAAGCCAAGTTGCCTTCAGAGAACTGATAAATTCAAAATCAACATTTGATCTACATCTTAATTCTATATTACTCTTCTCCCTTGACAATAATCATTTTACCATAAGAACATGTGTTCATAACATGTATAAATTCATTTAAAGGAGCTCGGAGGCTACTACTTTTCATATAATTCATCATAATATTCATTCATTTATATAATTATTATTATTATTATTATTATTACGCTTACTTTCTCATATTTAAATCATTTATCAATTACACTGATATTTTACTTAACACATTCCCCAAGGGATTATTTATATTTCTACATTTTTATTGTATATTTTCTCAAATTAATCGTTCAGATCGCGCTATTTTTCTTTTATTTGTTATTCAATCATCCCTATTCTTTCTTTCTCATGTGGATTATACGCAAATCTTCCCCAACACATAACATAATGAAATGGTTACTCATATGATTGTACGGTCAACGACCGAATCCTCCAGCGATGTTTCATTTTGCCCACTCACTGCATTTTAAGCCATCTCCATGGATACACTTTCACACAATGACACTTCTTTATCAACATATAAATTATTTATCTTTATCACTTGTAACATAATGAGTACCATTTTTGTATTCGTTTACCTTAACACAATATAAATTCACTACACTTATTACACTCAAAAATTTTCACTATATTTACATTACATAGATTTTTTATCACTTGGGCGTTAATTTTCGCCTTACACACGTGATTTATTTCTTCCCCGTTTCCAAGGGGGACACTTTTTAGAACGTCGGCTCCCTACTCTGACGAGATGATGGAAAGTCTCGATCGTACTACACCTCACTGGAACGGCTGATCTTCAAATCCGGGTTTTGACTATCGGCTTCTATACTTTACTTGCACGATGTCGTTTCTTACTAGACGCTAGCTATTTCGTCTAGATCAAGTCTGTCCTGGTTACGGCCTCTCGAATAGTTTATCGGTGACCTAATACTTTCCTAGCATTAACTGCCATTTCTTTAGTTCGTAGCTTATTGCCTTCACTGTTCGTTTGTCTCCTTAGACAAAGCCTTGGATTACAATTCCTAATTCTTATTGTTCTGCGCTCTAGTCCCTATCTTTCCGGCACACTAGGCGTTATTTATTTCGTTCGGCCCTGATCGGGTTCCTTAACGTTGATAGAACTATTTTATTTCACTTCCTTTGGTACTTCGAAACGTTATGATGCTTTATGTCTTTAACTGTACTATAATTCGAGTACCTATCGCCTGTTATTTCTTCAAAGTCGCAGCCTAACTCTGACTGTAATAATGAACTTTAACGACAAAGTCTGTAGCTTGCTGAGATTAATCCTATACTAGGATTTTACTATGTCTTCACACGGCGATACTAATGACGATACTGCTCGGCCACTCCCCTACGGGGTGCTCGTTGGTGATACAGCGTATCGCGACCTCTCATGGTCTGGTAAATACTGCAGGTACTTGATACTTCTCTCCTGTACTAGGAGTTCACTTGTAACTAGTCCTGTATTTGATGCTTCATCGTGCAGCATCTCGGCGCTCACGGAACTGGATGGTTGTCGATACAGCGACGCCCTCGGGCTGTCTGAAACTACATGTGCTATGATGCAGCACCTCCGTACGAGGTCTGTTGTAAACTGCATTAACGATGTGATGTAGCGTCACGTCCTCTAGACGGACTAAACTGCATGATCTTCCTGGCTCTGCCAGGGTTTTTATACAAATCGGCGACAAAAAGATAAAATCCTCGTCTTCTTCATCACTAACTTTTGAAGTAATAGTCGCATAATTTTGAAAAATATATCTCTGGAAAGCTCGTGTTCTAAACGTAAACTGACTTCTTTGAATCAAGAAAATCGATCGTACAATTCCAAGATATTAAATAAATTTTGCTCTTCAGATACGTGGGTGTTGCGGTTTATTTTCTCTCCCTACCAACTCTGGTCTCGGGGAATTAATAACGACGTCATGCTGAGTCGGCACTTCTTTCCTGTGCAAATTTTATAAACTTTTTCCCCACACAAAAATCTCTATTCCAAAATGATTCACAATGATGTATTTCTTCTATTAATTATATGCTCGCAAAGGGCTCAAGTCTAATTATTCCTCTTCTTGAGCAACTGCGAGGTTGCCATTTTATTGCTGCGTAAGGCCAATTTCCGAAACCTCCTCTCTCTTACACACAGCGGAATGTTTTTATCGTTCTATTAATAGTCATGATCAGTTCCTTATCGGTGCGTCATGCATGATATCATTTCCTCGTGGCTCGTGGTCTCTTATTATTGCGCCACGTGGTAACAGTCCTCTACATAATTTTTTTCTAAGTCATTCTAAAGACTGTATTTATCCTCTCTTCTTTTACCAATAAATGATGGATTCGACCCTTGAACCAATGGCACATGGGCTCAGTTCTCCCCAACTTAGATAAAGAAATTTTCGAAATTTTGAGGAAATTTATTTAAACATTTTTCAAAAAAAATCTATATTTTTCCAGTGTCGAAGCCATCATAACTCAGTACCTTCTGGTCTTCCTTAACAAGCACTTCCCTTCTCTGGCTTGTTTTGGGTCTCACAGGGTTTCCATTCATTCATTTCCTTTAAGCGGACGTCCACACTTAAGGTTATAAATCACTTGTATCTTTCGGGTGTTCTTCGGTCTCCTCATAGTCTGGTTTGCACTCCAAACTTGTGTCAGACGGTTTCTTTTTCCTTATTCTTGTTTCATGGGACTGGCGTTCTGCCTGTCGGTCTCTCTCTTCTCTGGTTAACCATCATCAACCTATTTACCTTTCCTTAAGGCTTCACGGGTGTGGTATGGCCTTACTCCGTTACTTCTTTATTTATTTCTATTTTCTGGACTCTAAGTCTACAGAATTTCATTTGTCCTTAAGAGTACGGTCTGTCCCTACCCGTCTCTTCTTGGTTCTCTTCCATTTTCCCTCATCTCGCATCGAGATGGCATTTTCCAAGAAAATTTCTTTTTTCTACTACTCTTTAATGGGTGAATATAGGCTTAACCCGTTACCTGTTCTGGGGTAACCTTTTTTCCCTCATCTCATATCGAGATGGCCTTTTCAAAGAAAATTTATTTTTCCTACTCTTCCAATTCCAGAGTTCCTTTAGATCTTCTCCTTTTCTTTTCTTTGTTTTATTCCATTTCTTCCTACGAATTTTCCAACTGTAAAACGCTTGTGCGTCTTCTTTCTTCAGGGTAATTTGCATTGTCTCTACTCCTCTCCTAGTTTCAATAAGGTTTCTATCCCTTGTAAACCTGCAACAATTTGCGGTCTTCTGCCTCTCTCCTCCTTTCTTTCAAAGGCATTTCCTCTCTTTTCTTCGTTAACTCCAATAGTTTCTTCTTTGAGGGTTTCTTTGCTCTCATTTGAATCTGTTTCCATTTTCCTTTTCTTTCGTTGACATTCCTGATATTTTATTATTAATTCAAGGATCTGTGGCTTCAATTTTTCTTCTTCCAATTTCATTTTGTCTTCCTCATCCTTATGAATTTCTTCTGGGCTTTCTTTTTCAATTTCTATTAGATCCTGAACCTCTACTTCCATTCGTGCCTCGACGACACTTTCTATTTGAGTTTCATTTGATTTCTCCATTTCCCCAGGAATTATTATTTTAGTCTCCCCAACTTTCACTTCTTTTGTTCTTACCTCTTGATCTTGGTTTTTCTCTTGCTCTTCAGGTTCAGTTTTGGCATAGGAATGGTCTTCTTTAATATGCAGCTCATTTTCATTTCGGCTATCTTCCTGACCTGGAATTATTATTTCCTCTTGAGTCTCCGTTGTTTTCTCTTGAGGGATCTCAATGCTTTTCTCCGTTTCCATAGGAGCCATCACGATTCCTACTTTACTTTCTATTTATTCTTCTCTAATATCAATTTCAGTCTCTTGCACCATTACTTCTTGTTCTTCTACAATTACTGTTTTATTTTCAGCTTGAATAACTACTTCATTTGATTCGAGGCCCTGCGCTAATATATATTCCTCATATATCTTCTGGACGACCTCTAATATTTCTTTATATTCCTGAATTTTCATTTTCCTTACTTCAGCTAACTCCTGAATAGTTATTATCCCTCGTTCCTCAAACATGCTCGTTCTGAAGCAATGCATCTTATCCTTTTCTTCTTTTATATAGTCTGTCTGTTCCTGAACGTATTTCTTCCTGTCACGCTCCCCGTAATCGGTCTTCCACCATATCTTATCCCATTCATTTTTCATATCCCATAGTTGCTTCAGTATTTCACTTACTTCCCGTACGGAGCTAATTCTATTTTTCCTTCTACCTCCATGCGTTTCGCAAATTTCTTTTTCGTTTCTCTTAATGACCTTTTAACCTTAGGGATTTCAGTGTATAATTCTTCTAATTCCTGTTTGGGTATCTTATACCGATTTTTACTTATCCTATCCCTAAGTTCACCTATATTCTTCATTTCCTCGGAGATATTTTTTCTTTGTCCTTCGATTTCCTTACTCTTGCTTAAGTCTGCATCTCTTAATTTCCAAAGTTCACCCCACATCTTATCGTGCTCTCTTAGCATTCCCATCATCATATTCGAGAATTTGTTTAGTTCGTCCAAGGTCGCCATTTCTACTTTTTCCGGATCCTGAATACTAAGACTATCATTCTTTTCCCCTGCGCTTTCCGATGCTACTTGAGCCTGCCCTACTAAATGAGACTTTGAACCATCTTTATCATTATCCTTATTATCTGTACTCGGTACGCATTCCCTTGGAACTGGTTTACATGTTTCTTTTTCTACTTGGAGCTCTATAGGCTCACCTTTTACCCTGTTGTCTACAGACATGTTACCTTCTCTTCGTGCAACTATGCCTCTAGATACACGCATGCTTTCTAAGGAAATCTCTACACTTTCCTTAATTGGGTACCCTTTTTCATTTTGTTGGAGGTTCACTTTATCATCGATAGATTCATATCTATCTTTACATTCTACCTCCACGACCTCCAATAACTTCTGCCTTTCCTCACACAATGACATCTTATTATCTTATAGAATACAGTGGGCTACTACGTCCCATCGCCGGTTCATGCATGAGAGATGGTACTCCGAACTCTTGTGTCCCAATTTCCAAAATTCAACCTCAGTACGGGTATTTACTAAAACGTACCCTTCTGGTATACTCATTCAATATCAACATCTTTATAGAAGTGATTTAAAAATTCAAAAATCTAGAAAAACCATATTTTTCAAAAAATGAAAATTTTGGTTTTTCAAGAGAAAAAACTCGGGTTTTCTCTAGGAAAACTCATCCCTACATACTGGGCGCCATTTTATATGTGTTTTAGGGGGTTTTATTCAAGGGCTGCTCGGTGTGAGTTTCCAGGGTCTCAATGCGGTCAGTTAACTTTATATTTTGTAGCTAATTCTATCACTATTTTACATTTACATGATATGACCGTCTTAAGTGTTCCTCTAAAATTAATCCAAGCACATTATTTCTATGCCCCCATGTGCCAATTCCACAATGAAATATGCAAATCACAGTTTGCCAGCAACGCTCAATCGGGAGTATCGGGGTTCATGGTATGTTCTCCCACTCTGTGACTTACATACTTTGGATCAATTAGAGGATACACTTCCAAAAAAATAAACAAAATCAACTCCTATTATAAAACATTTAATTATTCAATTATATGGCGCTACAAAAATTAAACAATAAATACTGACCCTTTAATTCATACTTGTTCAAAGTTGAACAAGGAACTCATCTTAAACATATATTAAATCATAGTAAATGGTTTTCCATAAACCAACAAACTTCCATTAAGTTTCACTTCCATATAGTGTCCTTTTAAAATTCAATAAAATCAAGAGCTCCAAATGGCTCGATAATGTTTATATACTCTGTGTTATCCATTTAACACACATCACTTCCTATTACATGAGTTAATCTTTTAAACATAAATATCAAATTTTAACAAAGTATTGTTAATCATTACTTAATTTTGGGCTTTCACAACGCTCACAGGTTACCATCCCTCTCTCAATTCAACAATTCACTACCGTGATTGGGAAAAACTTGCGTACTCCCGAGCTACAGAAGACTACTTGAACAAGTCAAAAATTAAGATCACTCCCGGAATCTAATTGTCTTCACTAAAACTCGTGAATCACTGAATCATATCATCATAAAATTAGGGATTTATCATTATTTGTCTTAAAAGACCATTATATCATAAGAAAGCAACGATCTGAACTCTTCAAGCGTTAATATTCATCCAAAAGAACCTCGGTTCGGAGACCCGGTCGTTAAAACAAACTCTAAACGCTTTTGTGTACTATAACTCAACAGACAGCTCCCAGACCTACCACACTCCGTCAATGGTACGGGTCTGGCCTTGGCTACTTAGCGTGATTTATTGCAGGGAGGCAAAGACTTCACTGTCTCGCATCACAAGAGACGAGCTACCCTCAGCTTTTATACAGCTGTTCTTAAATGCAGTCCCCTGAATGGCAAGGCTTTCATACTAATTTTATAACAACATATTTAGGTTCAACAAACCTATTCTCTTGACTTCGGCCTATATTCATTATGAAGTGTCCTCATTGGCGGGTAAGAATAATTCAATAATACAACAAATATTTAGGGGCTTAAACATGGACGACACTGAGTTCGATCCTTTCAAATGCCTCGGGAGCAATATCCCACACTGGAGGACTTATAACATTCGCGACTTAGGGCAGGGCTCACCTTAGACCAGCGCTTAGTTTAGTTTATCGGTGACCTATTACTTTCCTAGCATTAACTGCTATTTCTTTAGTTCGTAGCTTATTGCCTTTACTGTTCGTTTGTCTCCTTAGACAAAGCCTTGAATTACAATTCCTAATTCTTATTGTTCTGCGCTCTAGTCCCTATCTTTCCGGCACACTAGGCGATATTTATTTCGTTCGGCCCTGATCGGGTTCCTTAACGTTGATAGAACTATTTTATTTCACTTCCTTTGGTACTTCGAAACTTTATGATGCTTTATGTCTTTACCTGTACTATAATTCGAGTACCTATCGCCTGTTATTTCTTCAAAGTCGCAGCCTAACTCTGACTGTAATAATGAACTTTAACGACAAAGTCTGTAGCTTGCTGAGATTAATCCTATACTAGGATTTTACTATGTCTTCACACGGCGATACTAATGACGATACTGCTCGGCCACTCCCCTACGGGATGCTAGTTAGTGATACAGCGTATCACGACCTCTCAAGGTCTGGTAAATACTGCAGGTACTTGATACTTGTCTCCTGTACTAGGAGTTCACTTGTAACTAGTCTTGTATTTGATGCTGCATCGTGCAGCATCTCGGCGCTCACGGAACTGGATGGTTGTCGATACAGCGACGCCCTCGGGCTGTCGGAAACTGCATGTGCTGTGATGCAGCACCTCCGTACGAGGTCTGTTGTAAACTGCATTAACGATGTGATGTAGCGTCACGTCCTCTAGACGGACTAAATTGCATGATCTTCCTGGCTCTGCCAGGGTTTTTATACAAATCGGCGACAAAAGGATAAAATCCTCGTCTTCTTCATCACTAACTTTTGAAGTAATAGTCGCATAATTTTGAAAAATATATCTCTGGAAAGCTCGTGTTCTAAACGTAAACTGACTTCTTTGAATCAAGAAAATCGATCGTACAACTCCAAGATATTAAATAAATTTTGCTCTTCAGATACGTGGCTGTTGCGGTTTATTTTCTCTCCCTACCAACTCTGGTCTCGGGGAATTAATAACGACGTCATGCTGAGTCGGCACTTCCTTCCTGTGCAAATTTTATGAACTTTTTCCCCACACAAAAATCTCTATTCCAAAATGGTTCACAATGATGTATTTCTTCTATTAATTATATGCTCGCAAAGGGCTTAAGTCTAATTATTCCTCTTCTTGAGCAACTGCGAGGTTGCCATTTTATTGCTGCGTAAGGCCAATTTCCGAAACCTCCTCTCTCTTACACACAGCGGAAAGTTTTTATCGTTCTATTAATAGTCATGATCGGCTCCTTATCGGTGCGTCAAGCATGATATCATTTCCTCGTGGCACGTGGTCTCTTATTATTGCGCCACGTGGTAACAGTCCTCTACATAATTTTTTTCTAAGTCATTCTAAAGACTGTATTTATCCTCTCTTCTTTTACCAATAAATGATGGATTCGACCCTTGAACAAATGGCACATGGGTTCAATATGCAATATCAACCCTGGTACAAATGGAAAGGTATAACAAAGCACCAATAGCCTGTTGATAGGGATAGGATTTGTCACAGGATGTGGATTTCTCCAACAACAAACCTGCTTCCATTGGAGTTTTCACATGAGTACAATCTGACATGTTAAACCTATACAACACATCTAACAGATAACACTTCTGATCCAATTTAATACAATCTTTGCTTCTTTGAACTCTCATCCCCAGACATTCAGAGACTTGTCCCAAATCTTTGATCATAAAATGAGAATGCAACACAGACTTCAGTTTCTCCACTTGGACATGATTATTAAAAAATACAAAAAAATCATCAACATAGAGGGCAATAACAACAAGAGATGATGAATATTTACAGTAATATACACATGGTTCATACAGAGACTTCTTATGACCGATTTCAGTAAGAATTTCATGAACCCACACATACCAAGTGCGAGATGCTTAATTCAAGCCATAAACAGCTTTTCGAAGCTTACAAACTTTAGAACTGTCACACTCATAGCCTTCTGGGGGGTACATGTAAATATCATTTTTAAGAACGCCATTCAAAAAAGCTGTTGAAACATCAAGATGAACTTCCAGATCCATATTTACAGCAAAAGCAAAAAAAATCTCAATGTACTATACCCCACTACAGGTGCAAATGTTTCCAGATAATCAACTGCGTACCGTTGAGAACAACCTTTAGCCACTAAGCGTGCTTTAAATTTAGACACATTACATTCAGTATTACGTTTCACTTTAAACACCCATTTGCATCAAACAATATTTGTTCCATCAGGTTTCTCAACTAATGTCCATACATCATTATCATGAAATGACTTGAGTTCTTCCTCCATCGCCTTTATCCATTGCATGCCATCCTTTCCGCTAAGTGCTTCAGACACAGTGGTTGGTTCCACATAACCAACACATTCAGCAAAATAGACCTCATAATCAGGAAATTGTTTTGGAAGTCTCTCCCTTAAAGGGTACCTCCTACCCACGTTTTCTGGAATACCAACCCGGTCAATCTCACCATTTTCATAATCATGAATTACAACAATGTCTTCATTATTCATAATGTTGAATTTTGGGCTTATGCCGTGTTTTATTATATTGCAATTCGACGCGTTTCGAAAGAAACCATGTCTTTCATCGTCAGGAATAATCTGGAATACGACAATGTTGCTAAGAGAAAGCAACGAAGAACATATAGAAGGTGCCCAAAGATGGACGCCATTATAGCCCCATGTTAGGGACAACGGAAAGCAGCAGTGAATTACTTTCTCAGGGTTCTGATAATAGGTAGCCAGGATTCACTGAGATTGTAGCCGGTGTCGCGGTTGAAATTATCTGGGTGTTTACGTATTTCAACCGCCTCCCTGATGATTCTGGGACGATATTGCTTTATACGGGCAAGAACATCCACCCCTTGGAACATGACATCATGGCCAGGTGTTAAAGCATGATCGGCAACAGCTGATTTATCAGGTTGAATGAGCCTGATACATCTATTATGTTCCTTAATGCGAGTGCATATTGTTCTCGAAGTCTGCCCGATGTAAACCTTGCCACAAGTACAGGGAACTCTGTAGATACCCGGTTGTTGCAATTTAGGCAAACTGTCCTTAGTTGGTCGCAGGAGTTGCCTAATCTTAACAGAAGTTCCAAATACAGTCCGTATGTTGTATCGACGTAGGATTTTAGCAATACGATCCGTTGTGTTATGTATGTACGGAAGGTAAGCAGTTCCTCTTACATCTCTTTTCTCAACTGACGTCCTATTATTATTTGTTGGTTTCAGAACCGCAGAAATCAAAGCCTTGCTATAACCGTTGCTCTCAAAGGTGGTTCGCAGGGTGTTAATTTCTTCTTGTAAAGAAGACACTTCACAAATCCTCCTAGCCCTGGTAGTTAGAGTTGTAAGGATACCATGTTTCTGGGCAGGGTGATGGTGAGAACTTGCGTGGAGATATCTATTGGTGTGTGTTGGCTTACGAAAAACGCTGTGTCCTAAAGATCCATCCTCTTTCTTGGTGACGAGAACATCTAAAAAAGGTATTTTGCCGTCAGATTCCTTTTCCATGGTGAAACAAATAGAAGGGTGCTGGAGATTAAGGTGATCCAGGAAATGGCTAAGATTTTCCTCACCTTCCGTCCAAACAACGAACGTGTCATCCACATAACGCCACCAGATCTTCGGTTTGAAAGGAGCCGACGACAAAGCTTTCTCTTCAAAGTTCTCCATGAAGAAATTAGCCACAACAGGAGAGAGAGGACTACCCATGGCCACACCATCAGTCTGCTCATAAAAATTCCCATTCCATAGAAAGTAGGAGGAGGTCATGCAGTGATAAAAAAGTCTTGTGATGTCTTCAGGAAAAAGGCCATTAATGAGAGACATAACACCATCAATAGGTACTCTCGTAAACAGAGACACCACGTCGAGACTCACTAGAATATCACCCGGCTGAAGTGTTATAGCTTTTAACTTTTCCACGAAGTGTGTGGAATCCTTAATGTACGAAGGCGTGTTACCCAGAAGCGGCTGAAGTAGTCTACCTAAGTATTTGGAAAGGGCATATGTAGGAGAACCAATCGTACTAACAATAGGTCTAAGAGGAACATCTTCCTTATGTATTTTAGGAAGACCATAGAGTCTCGGAGGAATAGCATCCCCTGGAAGGAGAGTCTTCGCTGCGTCCGCTGGAATAGATGATTGCTTGATCAATTTGACGGTGACATTTGAGTAGCGAGTAGTAGGATCACGACTATTAATCCTATATACAGGATCTGATAACAAAGACGAGATCTTGGAATCATAATCAACCTTATCCAATACCACTGTCGCATTACCCTTGTCAGCGGGTAGTCCTCTCTCTCCTGTTGTGGCTAATTTCTTCATGGAGAACTTTGAAGAGAAAGCTTTGTCGTCGGCTCCTTTCAAACCGAAGATCTGGTGGCGTTATGTGGATGACACGTTCGTTGTTTGGACGGAAGGTGAGGAAAATCTTAGCCATTTCCTGGATCACCTTAATCTCCAGCACCCTTCTATTTGTTTCACCATGGAAAAGGAATCTGACGGCAAAATACCTTTTTTAGATGTTCTCGTCACCAAGAAAGAGGATGGATCTTTAGGACACAGCGTTTTTCGTAAGCCAACACACACCAATAGATATCTCCACGCAAGTTCTCACCATCACCCTGCCCAGAAACATGGTATCCTTACAACTCTAACTACCAGGGCTAGGAGGATTTGTGAAGTGTCTTCTTTACAAGAAGAAATTAACACCCTGCGAACCACCTTTGAGAGCAACGGTTATAGCAAGGCTTTGATTTCTGCGGTTCTGAAACCAACAAATAATAATAGGACGTCAGTTGAGAAAAGAGATGTAAGAGGAACTGCTTACCTTCCGTACATACATAACACAACGGATCGTATTGCTAAAATCCTACGTCGATACAACATACGGACTGTATTTGGAACTTCTGTTAAGATTAGGCAACTCCTGCGACCAACTAAGGACAGTTTGCCTAAATTGCAACAACCGGGTATCTACAGAGTTCCCTGTACTTGTGGCAAGGTTTACATCGGGCAGACTTCGAGAACAATATGCACTCGCATTAAGGAACATAATAGATGTATCAGGCTCATTCAACCTGATAAATCAGCTGTTGCCGATCATGCTTTAACACCTGGCCATGATGTCATGTTCCAAGGGGTGGATGTTCTTGCCCGTATAAAGCAATATCGTCCCAGAATCATCAGGGAGGCGGTTGAAATACGTAAACACCCAGATAATTTCAACCGCGACACCGGCTACAATCTCAGTGAATCCTGGCTACCTATTATCAGAACCCTGAGAAAGTAATTCACTGCTGCTTTCCGTTGTCCCTAACATGGGGCTATAATGGCGTCCATCTTTGGGCACCTTCTATATGTTCTTCGTTGCTTTCTCTTAGCAACATTGTCGTATTCCAGATTATTCCTGACGATGAAAGACATGGTTTCTTTCGAAACGCGTCGAATTGCAATATAATAAAACACGGCATAAGCCCAAAATTCAACATTATGAATAATAACACGGGCCGTGAAAGTCTAAATGACAATAATGTCTTCATTAACCCGTGCAATACCTGGAACATCAATGTTGTCACTAACCTGACCAGCAACTGAAACTTCAACGATTGGCACGTTATTATCCTGTCCAATTCTGTTTTCATCATCATTTACAATGTTATGCAACGGACAATACATCGCATCGCTCATTTCATCATTTTTCTAAGCACATCTTGTGAATTTATATTCTCCAAATTTAACACTGTGCTCTAGAAATATATATTTACGTTTACTGGGATCAAACAGACAGAAACCTTTATTTTCCCCATCATACCCAACAAACACAAAACATTTGCTTCTGGGTTCCAATTTGCCAGTACGCAACTGTTTAGGAACATGGGCATAAGCATCGCAACCGAATATTTTCATATTCTCATGACTTACAGCTTTACCAGTCCACAATTCCTCTAGTATTTCCTTAAATTTATCAACATCAGACATTTGACTTCAGACCTGTAACTTCTGATGCCCAACGTGGCCCAACCGCTGATGCCACAAATTGTAATCAGAAACATCACCAACAAGGGCAGACATATCTTGGTTAACATTCTGACAACATAGACCATTCAAAACTGTACCAGTAGCTAGCACGCTACCATTCACAGAGCAATTCTCTGAATCCAAGATTTCACATCCATTTTTGTTAAACATAACAACAGCACCCCTTGTAATCATCTGACTTACCGACAGCAAGTTAACACTCAGTCCTGGAACATGCATCACGTCTGACAGATTATTAATACTGTCGCTTACATTCAGTGCAATGTCACCAACTTCTTGTACAGACAACTTATCATTATTACCAATTACAATGTTTATATCAGGATCATGGCAGTTATAATTTGACATAAGTTTAACATTAGGAGACATGTGAGCACTACAACAAGAATCAATCAAGAAACAATTCTATGGTACTGCCCCGAAAATTGAATTCTTTTGGGACAAAATGAGAGTATTTTCCGTCCCCATGATAAAATTTAGCCAGCAAATATAAATCCTGGAAGTGTGACACAAGAGAGTCGTGTTACAAGCTCGAGGCAGTGGGAGAGCCCGATCACGTGATATATTGCAAAATCGACGCTTCTAGAAGGCTGAAATCGGCATAGCAACAGTGATTTAGCCATGAAATATAATATATATTGTTATAAATTATGCTATTGGAACCCAGCGCAGAGCCAATGAGAAGAGGACCTATTGAAGACGGGATTAACTTCCACTACATAAATTGGTGAAATTATGCATTTAGGCCCTTAGAAGAAGATTTTCTCAATTGGTAATCAAGAGAACATTAAAAGAAAATACGTCTGATACTTTAAAAACCGCAGATCGGTTAATCTACGCAGTTACAAGCATTAGTAATCTACGCGCTAAAATTATGGGAGATTGATATTGCCGCCAAAATTTCGACTTGGAGAGGGAGATCCAAGGATCGAGGTTCTTATTCCAGCAGTCTTTGAAGAGTGAGGAAGTGTTTTATTGGGTTAACGGAGATCCCAAAGCTTTGTCCGAGTGCGGCGATTGTCGACTCGTGGAGACGCTAGGTTAGCAGGGTAGAACATTGGAGATTACCGCACTAGCATTATAAGCGAATTTGAGAGGAATATTGAAAGTAGAATATCTCATATATATATGAGACTAGACTTATATAGAAAGTACAGAACGAATACTGTATTTTATGGAAAGTCGAGCGTTCTAAGTCACACCATTTCGACGAAATAAGCCTGTAAGACAGTTTTTCGAAAGTGTTGGAAATATAAGTTGAATATCATTTTAGTTGCAGCGTGAAGTTGGCGAACGCAGTTCAAGTGAACAGTAGAGTAGAGAACTTTAACATTGGCGCAGCAAATAAACATTATTATAATGACTATCATTATTCTTCGATTGGTTTCATTCGACATAATTAACATTGTTGAAATGATGAACTAAATAGTCATGCGCCAGAGACATATTTAATGCAGAGTTAAGATACAACTATGGAGCTTCGATAGACAAAGTATTGCAGAATACCGTACAGACCTAGTGTACGTTCCACCTTGTACATTTTCGTTAGTCTACGAACACTAATGTAACATCAATAAGCGATAGAAATAATTCATTCACCACCTACATGAATATTTCTATACTTTATTTTTCAACGATGATGCTGATATATTTGCGACGGAGAATGAAGATTCTACAGAAGATGATTGTCAAGATGCTAGGGTATCCCAGCAACAACAGAAGAATTTGCCAGAAGGATGTCGTTCGAGCCCAGACGGAGGTTAGTGAATTCCGGAGATGGAACGTTTTCCCATCTCTGAGGTCGCAGGTCCGAGGTTCGAATCGAGATCCACCTCAGTATCTTGAACTGAGGAAACACCTAAAGTATTGTGTAAATACTTACCCAGACCTTCAAGATATCGTCCAAATAAGGTAGCAGTGTAATTTACTTATAGTATTGAGCTTGATTAGTGACATTCTGAGCCGACGTTCTTACTCCATATTTCACATTTTATGTATTTCAGTGTTCTCATGTATTTTACACTTCAGATGTGCGTTAAGTTTTTATGCTTCAAGATTATTTGAGATGATTGCCTTTCATCTATTTTTCAATTTTATTCTATGGATCAGTTCTTGAACTGACATTAAAATTTTGTTTGAGGAATCAGATTTCCTCATAGAAGAAGAGTCGTTTCGACTATCGAATTTTAATAATTTTATTTGAACCAAGAATTCAGACATTGTGTCATAGTTGCAAATTAAATTCTTTTAAATTTAATTTAAGCACTTTAATGTAACAACTTCAACTTCAAGAGCAGAAGAAACATCCAATGATATTGTCATATCATTATTGTATATAAACTTTCGGCGATCTAGGAAATACTAGTCGTTTGATAAGACCGAAGTCTTAATCCCTATAGACATTCTTTGTGTAGAGTGGAAATACATTATGAAATTGACAAACCTTTTCATTATTTGTAAAGCTGAAAGCTTTTTTCATTTAATTGTTGGAGGAAATATCTTTTGATAGAAGATTATTTATATCCTTGGCTAGGAATTCAAAGCTAGTTTATCCCGGTCAAGATTGATTTCTATTTGACACGTCATAATGTCAACCCGATTTTGCATCGACATGCATTTTAAAGCTTGATAAGTGAGGTGAGACAGAAGTTATTATTTTTATTACATTTATTTGTGACAGACGAGTTAACAGTTAATAATCTTTTTGTGTAGTAAACTTTAGGAGGTCAATCACGACAGTCTAATATCGTTCATTATTATTGGAAGTTTCGTTTGAAGAACTTAAGGATGTAAATAGTAGATCAGTAGTCATGTGTAACGACACTGAGGGTCATGCCGTTATTTGAGAGAAGTTCCTACAGAAGAAATGTTAATAACAATTAATCCGTTTTGGTTATTGTTTAACATAGTGGATGATAATTGTTTATGCCATATATACTGTTATATGAGGATTTCTAGAGCTATGGAGAGCTCGTGCGAAGGAGGTTCCGCATTTTAAGGGAAGTCAATTAAATTATTGTTCTTTGATAAGAAAAGGCATGGATCATGATAAGAGTCGTTGTATACAAGAAGTCCAGTTCATGTGAAGTAACGTTTTAGCTGTGTTGACAGAAGGGTTTAAGCGGAAAGCAATTAGAGAACGATTGTCTAGTCATGTCATTGATACTATTATTAAACTTTATTAACCCCGGAGTTGTATAAATACGTACAGTTAACCTTTGTCAGTCGACTGTATTAGATCGACAATGTAAAGAAACCTATATAAGACGATGTGTGAGCAGTATATGAAAGCTAAAGGGTATTAGCAAATGTTTATGTGGAGAAACATTGTAAATAACTAATTGCAAGTTGTATAGTAACAGAGAATCCAGAATCTCGAAGGTAACGTGTTAGCAACGTTAAATATTGTCTATTATTATGAACAAATTACTTGTAAATACTTGTCAGTAATGATTTAATTATTTAAATAATTTTATTAAGATTAATTTAACAGAATGTTTTTGGAACAGAGTGTTTTTGTGAGCGAATGTTTTTGTATGGATGATTGCCACCTGTTAAGAGTGACTGTTCAACCTAGTCGGTCTAGAACGATTACGGAGTATGAATTATTATTTTTAATTCAGTATGATTGGTAGAGAATTGTTTAAGTTATGAGCGTCTTTTATAATGGTAGAATGTAACTTTTATTCGAGGCTTTTAGACGAGAGCCAGACAGCAATGATACAAGCAAATGTGGACAGAAAGATGAACCTTTAGCAGTCGATGTCATGATATTATATAATGTGAAACCAGATGGCCAGCCACTGCCTTGTAAATGGAACAGTTTTATAGCGTAGCACTTTGCTAGCGTTCATTGATGAATCAGGCCAATGCAGGTGCATTTCTAGACGTGTGGCGGAAGAGGTAGCCAGTTTTAAGGAATGTTATGAATGCAGGAGCCTCTCTTAAACGTTTTCTTCACGTACAGTAGGCCTAGTTATTTCAACATTTTTATGCTTGTAATTTATACAGAGTAATTGCAGTAAGATGTGTAGTGGAAGAGAAGTGTGTATGATTGTATGGTTATTTTTTCTTGTTAGAATAGTTTATTGTTATTTTTGTTTATGCTAGATTAGTTTACACTTGTTAAATAAATTTGCACAGTTCGTTGTCTTTCGTCGTTGACGTGTGATTCATTATAAATATAAGGATTAGAGTATTGTGGATGTAGTGTAGGCAAAGCTGAGTTCCCATTCCCCGAGACCACTGACCTCTATACATGGATGGCTGGTGGCTAAGGTAGCAGTAAGCCGAATAGGCGATGACAGGTATAGCAAGATGGCAGCGAGCGCATGGTGAAATATTGCGAATCCGGCTCTGTGATTGGTTACTGGTAGTTTGATATTATACATGGCAGTAAATATTTTGTATGTCATGTAGTTGTAAAATGGGCTGAATTTGGTTATTTACAGCGTAAAATCTTAGTTTTAAGTACCGGTTTGGAGACCCATCATCCCAGGCAAGCCGGTAATACCTTTACTTCTCAGGCAGATAGGTCACTTAGCCATAATTTTGAAGTTAAGTATACATATGCGGTGGTGCTGAAGCAGACGTGATCGGGCTAGGCTATTGCGTTTTTAATTTGATCCCATTTCAAGGTTTTTCGGTTCTGGGTGCGAATAGTTCGCTTAATAGTTGTAAAACGGCGGGGATAGTATATTTTGAGTAGGGTTTTAGTTGTGTTAAGTTTTATGTGGAGCTGAGGAGTGAAATTGGTTTGGCCTAAAGTGCATTTTTGGCTTTGATCTACTTCCCGTTATTATTAAGTTTATATTTCTGCTAGCCTGATTAAAAGCTGTAGTATATGATGTAGAGTGCTGGGATTACTTGGGGGGAAGTGTTGGTGAGAGGGAGAGAAGTGAGGGGATGGGTTTATGGAGTTGTTGCTGTTGTTGCCAAGCATTACCAAGCACCGATTACGATGTCGAATCTAGGCCTGTATAGTGAGCTACGCTTATAGGTACCGTACATCATTTGAACTATGCATAATTTTATGGCATATACAATTTACAAGAATGTTTCCAGAAATTGTTTTTCACTCGTTACTCTGTTACTGATCACTAATTGCGTGTACTTAGCACCTATGTTGATATTTGTCAGCCGTTATTATACATTCATTGTATTGCTATTCCGGAGATTTACTGACCTCGGAATGACGTGTCAGTGATCCCAATGCCTTTATGCTATGAGTGAACATATCTCTATATTTTAATTTGTTCCAAGGCACCATTAATTACGATTTAAAAATCACTAGATTAGCATTGCTTCCCCATAAGAAGTGCTCGAGATTGGGTAGACCAACATAGCGGACCGCGCGCTCAACCTGGCGTACCTCCTCATGCAGCAGAGAGCTGCCATCAGCGATCCATGTATAGAGATCAGTGCCCGAGACACGTAAGTAAAGGTAATTGTGCCCCGTGTAGTTTGTTGTTTTTCCACAATATTCTTTTAACTGCCGTATGTAAATCCCTCAAGACCATGTTGGGGCGATTTCTAATGAAGTAATTTGCCGGTACTGTTAGAAATAGGCAATCCAGCTGGGTCTATGGATATTCCAACAGGCTACTTTCCTGATTTACGGGTACAGTACTGTACCCGATACCTAGTTTAGGCTATCGGCTACGCCAGCAGACATTAAGCTGTAGTTGAGGTTTTGGAAAGAATTAGGAAAAGATAGCGCACCGATCGCGTCAAGAAGAATGTCAAGATGACGTAGGAGGTCTAGAATCAAGGAGGCATTAAAATCTGTGAGAAGATGAAATTATGGATAATGATATGAAGCTTTATTGAGATATATATGGAATTATAGCAATTAAACATCTTAGAAGAGGATATATAACATGCATTGTATGTGGAAATAATTTTATGGAAGTCAGATAACCCTTAAGTTATTTTATAACGGAATAGCCGAGATGATCTGGGTTCGAGACTATGATCGTGACGCGAGAGCACAGTGGTGGGGGACTACACCACGTGCCTGCACCGAGCACATAAGCAAGAAGACAGTGCCAGCAAGTTCAGTTGAGCTCAGTCAGACGAGCAGGTAGGAGCAGCTCTATAGCGCATGCGAGACGCACAGTGAAGGTTACGTAACATACCGAAACTGTCACGGCAGAGTGTAGGCGACAGTTCCTGCATCGCCGAGCAGCGAAGGCCAGGCGGGTCATTGATCCAGGCGGGCTAGCCGAGGAAGCAATCGCAGACGGCCGGGATATGTCAGAACCGCACTGCAAGTAGTTGAAGGCTTTATTACAAGCTCATTTCAACGCAGTTTGAACACAGTCCTTTATGAATAACTTTATGACTATGCTTCTCTATAATGCATTCGAAGCTACTTTAACTATTTCAAGTAAACGGAATGTTGTTAGCATAGGCACTGATGAACATTAGATCGTGCATTAATAAGATTTATTTCTTATGCAGTCTTCATGAATTATCAAATACCGACAACTACAGGGTGTTTCGTAATCTTGAACACTCTCAAGTAAAATTTCATTTTACGAAAGTGGGACTTAGCAGTCATTTGAGATTGAACTTGCAATACTCAAACTGAACATTTAACGGAACAGTGGCGTATCTTAGAAGAGGAGTAGGGGGTCCGCTGTTTCCATGAACTTTTTCGAGAAGGAGTTGGACAATATCCGCTATGGGTAATCCGAAGTTCAACATGTCCGAGTAGACACTGATAGAGACAAGATGGCACCGCAGAGCGATGGATTCGATTCCTGACGAGAGGAGTCCACCAGCTGATTCACTTGGGATTTCGAAGGCAATCGTCATTTCATGGATGGAATGCTATTCACGCCGATCTTTCGAGAAATTCTTTATGTAGGGAAAATCGACGATCTTGGAAATTTAATTACAGCTGATTATGAAAGGTACTGTAAGAGTCATAACTACCTAATACGATTATTTTCATGAATACTGGGCACACGTGTATATTTTTCTAATAGGAGTGATATGATTATTAAGACATGGTTTGAATTTATATACTTCGAATTTGCTAGAATATGGAGTGACCATATGATATGGCAGGCATCATTATACGAAATTCTCACCATTGATTGGCTTTATTAAGAAGATGTTTGGTCTTTTAGACATTTTTCCAACTAGGATATTTTTCATGAATAGTTTTTTTTGTGTAACGAGTATTTCGAACTCGTGATCTGCAATTGATTATCAAAAATTACTTCGTCAGTTCATTGCATACTAGCGAGTGTGTATTATTCACCAGTAGGGATTTTTTTTCCATTGGATTGTTTGGAGATATTAAGAAGTTATTCACTTTAGTGAATGAACATCGCTTTTATATGACAACTAGAAACTTGTTGATTCCTATCTGGTACATTCACTCATATAGACGACGAGATGGGGTCTTTCGTATTTATACGATTGTATGGTGGCTACTCATCTTACCCATCGTTCAGGGAACTATCATCCAAGTCGACGGGGCGAGGTCTTTCGTATTTATACGACTGTACGGTGGTTACACATCTTACTCGCCATTGAGGGACTCATTTTTATCATCCGAGTGTACACGAGATGTAAGTGAATCAAACAAGGAACTACTAGTCACATATCAGTCGAAATTTTGTTAAATAAAGTAACGATAAATGTCAACAGGATTGCATTTAGTAATTCTTGTTTGCCAATCCAATATTTTGTTGCTATACTCTTTTGAGAGTAATTTCAGTTTAACAGCTGTTACAGCTGATGCTTTTGATGATTTTTATAATTGTGTTTGATACCTTTGAGAAGGATTTAAAGTAATTGAGTCTTGTAAGATTAATCATTAATGGTCAAGAATTATTTTAAGGCAGATCAGTATTGCAGATTTTGATATGAGATTATAGCACATTGGTGTTTTTCTGCGATGTGAATTATGAAAATTGTAAGAGAATTTATGCTATTTGAAAGCAGATCATAAATTACTGAAGTAATATTTTTCCAATTGTTTAAGAAGTTGTCTAGATGTGATCAGATTAATTACAGTTATTGGAGATTGTGTGCGTTGATAATTTGAAGCCAGTTATATATTTTTTGTAGATCATGCAACATGGTTAAGTGGAGTTTGTGATAGGCATTTTGTGGAAGTTGCCATGTGATAGTTGCAACGTTGATAATGTATTTTGAGGCAGACGTGAGGTCGTCGTACCCAGTCTAGCGTAATTGTTGAGATTCATGCTGTATGTGCTGAATATTTATGGAGTTTTGTGGAGTAATTATTGTATTCAAATGTGATATTTGAAGTATTGAAGAAATGTAATGTCGTTGTGGATAGTTTGATCCAACGTGATGTCGTGGAGGCAATAATATTTTTTTGGCATGATAAATTAAATACGAGATATAACTTGGAAGTGATAAAACTGTAAGACAACGTTCTATAAACCTTATTAAACAATTTGTTAGGAAATTAAACAAATAAATGAAGTTGATAATACAAGATTTTCTGAAAATAATAATTAACGAAATAATAATCTGAGATTTAAGCATATTAACGATCTGACCTAATGAAATAAAAATCAGAATGACTAGATGAAATAATGAAAAACTTAAATAACCAGAAGATTGAAATTTAAATAATTTGATAAATTAAATTTTGGAATAAATCGATGAATTAAATAAATGGATGAATTAAAGATTGGATAAATTAAACTGATTGAAATAAATTAATAGACAATTGTAATGATGATGAATAACTGAATTAGAAGGTGATAATTAATTAAAGAAGCTGATGATTAATGAATTTATATGGAATTAAATAAATTTAATTGAGATATAATTTGAAGGAATTGCAACTTGAGTTGAGAATTTAAATGATGTAATGGTGATGAATTAAGGATTCTGACAGGAATATGTAGAATTTTGAAGTGAGAATTAATGTGAGAAATATTTAATTTTGATGATGACGATAATGATGACCAATGAGAATTTGAATTTTCTGTAATTCATAGATAAGAGATTGTTAATGACGATATAAATAGTGTAAATTAATTATTCGATGTTTAGGAGCATTTGATTAACATGTTCAACATTAAAATTATGCCATGCAAACCATAAATTTACGTGATATTTAATATGTGTGATTATTATATGTGTATGTTTAGACAGATTAATAACATTTTTAAATCCACATTGATGTTAAATTAAAGAGAAATTAGGTCTCAGGTTTCACAAATGTCAGTGACGAAAGACATAGTGCTACAGTGATCCTGAGAACCCAAGAGAACTTTATAAATTTTTCTTGTTATGTGGATTAAAATAATTTTGGATTAGAAAAGAGATGGTTCGATTTTTGGACAATGACAATTTAACTTTGGCATTCGACCATACTCTTAGGTAGGAGTTATATTTAAAATGTCTGTCTGACTATCAAAGTAAAATAAATTTGTTTTTATCTTAGTTGTGATCTGATGATGGTGTGATGTTCCTTTTTCTTTCCTTGTCTTGAGTAAGGCTTATCCGGAAAGGAAGTGGTTTGCTAGGAATTCAGTTGATGGCGCCCATTTATATTTGCATTATTTTTATTAAACTTAAGCCCGTAACGACCCTAGAGATACTTTGTCTCGTGATACCCACTGCTTTTTCGAGAACTCAGCTGAATTTCCGACACATTCCTTATTTGACTAGAGGTTCATTTAACTCCGCTCTGTCCTGGAACTCCAGGAATGCGATGTTATAGCAGATGGGTCATCGCATCCCCAGGACGAACGGGTACAGTACGTGAGCAGTTAGATCACAAAACAGGCTTTTATTGGATTCTGGACACTTCGGTCCACTCTTCCGTGACCCTTTTCACCACAAATCCAACACTTCCAATGACTTTTGTCAACCACTTTTTCACTACCGGTAGAGCTCTTTGGTTTATTGACATACCTGACTTCCTTCTTGGTGTTGCTGTACAGGGCTGCTCCAGCAGCTGACTTTTCACCATGACTTCGGCGAAAGCTTTCGTCCAACAAGATAGACTTGATGCGGTCCAACTGTAGTTCCTCCGATGTTGAGGTTACGGTCATAACTAAGTTATCGTATTCATCGGGAAGACCTCGAAGTATCATAGCAGCAACAAACTTATCAGCGACAGGCTCATCAACAGCTGCTATCTTCCATGTAATTGACATAACCTCACCAATATACTTGTCCATGGAATCGAAATCTGATAACTTGAGCGAGCACAGATTTCGCAGTAGCGTGATATACCTCCACTTTCCTTTATCTTCAAAAGCCTTTTCAAGGGCATGCCAGGCATCCTTAGCTTTTGCACAGCCTCAAACATGGGGATAATTGTGAACACCCACCATGAGACATATATCCGCCAGCGCTCTCACGTCACGCCCATCATGTCCCTCCGACACATCTGTGCCTCGGACACTGGCCCACAATCCATGCTTTTTGAGATTATTTGACATCCCAAAAGACCAGTTCGAATAATCCTCCCGACCACTCAATTTCGGAAACCCATAGGCACAAGGACTCGAAGCATGTTCACTTATTTTGCCTTCTCACTTTAAAGTTCAATGAAGAAAATGATAACAGAACACCGTTATGTCTGGGCCACATAACCTATTGAAACTACTTGAGCTATGCATGGGTTTCTATTGTATTAGTTAAACACGGGATGAACAGATTAAAATACACGAACACATGTTGACTTGGATGTATTGAACAAGACACTGTGACACAGGATACAGAGTACATACAAAAGGCAAAGAACATAAGGTCAAGGAATATACATTTGACAAAAGACAAACGATATTTACATGCGAGCCAGATTAGAAAGTACGAGAAATATTCATTCTCTTCAACAATCTATAACGCAACACAAGGTAGTCTCATGACTAACGATATATCCCAATTTGTAGAATTGTAGAAACTTTTGAGAATAACTATTTATTAATGCCATTTTTCTACGTTTTCATAATATTGCTATAGTTTTCGATGTTATATTTTCATAACTACGTCATGTGGATGTTTATTCTAGATTTTCGTCGATTCTGACAATTTAGAATTATTATTTAAATTTTTTGGAATTTTGCGACTTTCGAAATTTCAATGAGGAGATTTTACCGTTTAGTTCAGAATATTTTTATGGTCTAGTTTAAATGTGTTTAGATCACATTTTGTCAGTTTTGAATTGTATTATATCGTTATTTGACAACGATGATAATATTGGAAATTTGTTCCAAGAAGGTATATTTTAGAGAATGCTATTCTTAAATATCTTATTTAGAGATCCATGTTAAGTCACGATCTGGTAACGCATCAGACAGATCTGGTTATAAATATTTGGTGACATAATTAACAAACATAACGCATAAAGGTTTATGAGAAATATATTAAAGAAAGAATTTATAAGTGAATGTAATGTGAGGTTAGGAAATACGAATTACAGTGTATTTTTGAAATAATAAGATTTTGAAGAAAGATTTGAAGGAAATATCACAGCTAATAAGAAGCTTTATGGAAATGTGAGATATATAAAAGGAATAATATTGTTATTAGAAGACTAGTATTTTATTGTATTACCTGTTAAATTAATTCATCGATAGAACCAGTATTTTTATTACATATTTTTATTAAGGATGTTGAAACAATGAGAAGAATTTGTTAACGAGAAGATAGTTAAAAATAATAATATGTTTTTGGAAGAAACTGAGAAGTATCTCTAAGAGAGAGATCTATTTATTCCCGTGATAACGGAGGTATTTGTTGTATGACAATGAGCATTGTGAAGCCATTGGTCAGCTGTTGAAGGAATGTCTGTACTGACAGACTTGCGCATATTTTGATGTTGGAAAATAGAATGTTTTAAGAAGAAGCAGTATTGTTGGTATTTATTAATATTTGAAGTTATTGAAATAGTCTCATAGAGTTGAAACTCCTTGAAACCATTAGGACAGCGAATCCTAGATGAAGTTGTATCTGAAATAAATTATAGGATCAATGGATCTTTGTTGAAACTGAGAGTAAACTGAGTTCTATTTAAATAGTTTTTAATCAGAGATTGCATTTACTGTAATTATTCAACGAATTGGAAGATTATATTTTTATTAAGTATTTTTACTTTGATGACAGACCAGTTATAGGAGGTCTATGAACGATGTCTTTACTTAATTGTATGGATTATAGAATCCCGAATTGTAACAGTTTCCCAAATAAGACATAGTATGGTGAATGAAAATTTTCTCAAGTCCGATGAAATGTGAGTGAAGAAATAGGAAGACAATTTATGTCTATATTGTCTGTAAAGAAGGCAGTTTGCCCGTTGTAAATAGTTTATTTTAAATTGAGTAGTTGTTGAATTACAGCGCCGATATTTGGGCCGTACATAAATAATATTTATAATTTAAAGAAAGGTTTACAGTTATATTTATGCGTATTGTAATTTTTAATTCGTAATTTAAATATGAGTACAGATTTTTTGTCCCTTCTATGAGAAGGATTTAAGTGATAGGAGACGGGAGATAAATTGTAGAGAGTAATTAATAGTTTTTTGTAATGACGGAGATCTACGTCAAGGGTAAATTCATCTTATTTTGGGGATATATATTTTTTAACTTTATAACATTTTATTTTGTTATAAAACTCCCGTTACCTAGGGCACAACAGTTGTTTGCTGCGATTTAATTCATTATTTTATTTGAGCTTATGAAAGCTTCTATAAACTATTTTATCGGTTTGTAGAAGAAACAAATAAGTGTTTAATGTAAAGGAGTAATGACATTTCGTCATTTAATTTAATTTAACGTTAAAAATGCATATTAAGAATGCAAGTGTTAGGAAACGTGTATTTGTTAATGTCAATAAATATGACAGGCACGTTTTTACGATTCCCTGATCTTTTATAGAAATTTGGCATTGTCTTTGTAATTAAATGGTAGTGGAATGTGCTGTAGGGTGGAAGTTCCCAAGGGACCTTATCCGCATCCTTACGCCCGAGATTTTCATGGATTCTCGTCTTTCATGACTAGTTAGAGAACCCTATTATTCTGTAGTTTGCTACTATAGCACATTCTGTTTGGTAAATCCCTGTTCCTTATTCTGAGTGTTTTCGCCAAGTAGCACTGTGCTGATTTAGTCGGGACTTCAAGATGCTACAATCCATTATTTTTCCAGCGTTGGATTTTGGTGGATCATCCAGATATAAAGGTGCAGTACCTAACGTAAGAATACGGCTGCTTCCTATTCAAATCCTGGAAGTGGTTTCCGTGGTTTCCCCACTTCTACCCCAGGCTAATGCCAGAATGGTTCCTGACTTAAGGCCATGGCCTTCGCCTTCCCAATCCAATCCCCAATGTTCAAGCACACTTGTTCAGCCATAACAATAACACAGGTTATCGCACAAATTCCACACACAAATACTCGGGGTTATAAGACCACGAAGTCGTAGCCCCTAATATAAGCAACAACAACAATTTCTATTTACATTCTTGTAGCTCCATTTACCAGTATTTGCATTTTTTAATACTGTATATGTCTTATCTTTGCTTCAGTTGTGTCTGTATTTTTAGCTACTGTCGGTTCACGTTGCTTGTAAGGAAGTACGGCAGGGTTTCATGTTGAATTTGTGCCTTATTACACAAAATCCTGTAATTTATAGTTGAATTTAATCAATTATGCGAATGTTTGTCTTCAAATTTGCCGCTATTTCGATGACGCCATGCCCATCAGTCTAAACAACTGTTCCCCTACGATTGCCACCATCTTTGTCTTGATGTTACGGTCTGAGACATTGTAGTCGGTCTTGGTGTAGCTGAGAAACAATTCATATATCGAACTTGCATCCTGACCAGCTGACTCAAAAATTCCCAGAATCTTTCAACTGCTTTGCCTTCATTAATGCAATATCGCAATACAATCACTAACTGCAACTTCTCAGTGATATCGGTAGTTTCATCGGCCAGAAGATAAAATGAACTCTACATACTCAATTTCAGCTAAGATTCTTTCCCGACATACATCCAGCATGTATCTAAGCAAGTCATTTTGTATGCTTTTCGATGTTCCTTTGAATGCTGTCGAGCTTTCTAAATGACTCTGAAAACAAGAATTTAATTCACTCGTGTATTGTACTAAATTTAGAAACACACCCTTTTTGTCTGAATCGGCCTTCTCATCATGTCCACGTAGCACTAACTCATTAAAGCCGCAGAACTTAATACAGTTTATTAACTTTGAAAGTATGTCCCTGTTTCTAGTTACTTCATTGTTATGACGCTCAACCAATTGTTGATATGCCTTACTTAAGCTCTTCTGTACATCCACTTTCCCTAACACTGCAAGATTTATCATGTTATTTAAATGAGTTCCGGAAGACGTGCTTCTGAATTTTACGCTCAGTTTTCTGAGATCTGTCATTCCCTTTTGAGTGAAGCTAAATTCTCCATCGAACAAAATGCACGGAAAACAAAATTAAGCATTCTTTACCTCGCAACCACACAGTCAATCAAATTTCTTCTACCGTACACGTCAGGATTGAAGCTCCAGGTGTATTGCTTCTGCCTGCCAGTAGAACACTGTTTGATGTCTAACACAGGAGTTGGACTCCCCTCACTTTTTACATCACATTTCTCGTGAACCGTTGAACTATTAAATTAAAGCGACACTAAAAATTGCACAGAGTTACTCATTATTTACTTGAAACACAATCACAAGCTAATCACACAACCGTACACAAACTCCAACAACACGTACTACGGTTGTTGACAAGGAGGCAACTTCCACAGCTTGTGTAGAGCTCAGGAATAACGGAGAAATATTCTAAAGCTGGTCTGAAATAAATCGGTTTTGTAAGAACAAGGACGATTGCTAGGTATAAGTTATTTAAAATAGGGCGAAATACACTGTGAAATGATATGCAAGTATTTGTTAAAATCACGCAAGCATACTACATTAGAATCTTGATCTATAATTTGCACGTTGGTAAGACTGATTGTACAAGTGTTTGAAGAAAATACATGCAAGTCATGGGGTTGGTTGAATGCCTCCCTTTCACTGGCTAAGGGATGGAGATGGACTTGGTTATTCTAGTACCTAACAGATGCCGTGAGCGCCTACTTCCTGTTTCTACTCATATTTCTTATTGCCATTCATTAGTGCTACAAACCTAGCCATGTTACAGCAAATGCCATTTCCATTTAAACATTTCCTTGCGGTAGTATTATGATTCTATTTGCAATTTATTGCATTAGGATATTATTCGCGAATTTTCTGAGCTATTAATCGCTGCCAGTACTATATTTGAGCTGTTTGTAAACTATATATCCGATTGTTTCCAAAGATGTGTTGACACTTCGTGGCGTTGCTGCAAGGATTGCAGCACCCAGGGAAGCTTTCATCGGGTAACTTGGCAATGGGGGTAGTGGATTCAGGAAGTGCGATTTTAAGTTCGTAAGGTGCTGCAAGGAATGCAGCATGGGGGGGGGGGGAGTGGATTTATAAGCCACCTTGGCCTTTACTGGCGGGAAATTCAAATTGCTAGCCTATATTTAATTATACCGTTACTTCGTTACTTTCAAAGAGTAAATTGATATTGCCAAATACCCTGGGGGGATGCAGCTCTGCAGATCCTCTTCACGAATCGCCACTGCTGAGACCCATGGTTGTGACACTCAAGCAAAACAGAGAGGGAATCGTGATACTTAGCTTGAGAGCTGCACTTAGTAATGTTCCTTGTTGGGGTTACAATTTGAGCTCGTCCATTATGTTTCTTCAGACATACCACATCCGTTACAAAATTCATGAGGTCAAACGGACCACTCACGGAAACCGTGGCCCTGTTTATTATAGTTCCAGCATGTTATAATTATGTGATCCCGCCTGGCACTAGTAGGGTCACTGGGGACCCGGGAATTTGAGTAAGTCGGACGAAATGAATAATGATCGCCTTGAACTCGCTTAGGAGGAAGGTTGAAACGCACCGACTTGTTACCTGTGCCAACAGGAGAAGTGAGCTGTGTTAACACGTTTCGCGGCACGATCCAAAGCTAACTCCGGGAACATTACTTCGTGCGATGCATGTGGTGGAGAATAACTGAAGCAAGACCCAGCATCATTTTCGTACTGGCGTCCATGTTATTATGTCTTCAATAGAGCGTATCAAAGTACAACGGGTGAAATACTTCTAGGCTGGATTCACATTCCTGTAGGTAAATTCTTAAATTTCATTCGGATGAAAGGATCGAGAAAAATTAGCTAGAAGAAGACGTACAGCAGTGACATAGTCGTCAATATTTTCGTAAGGAGCCTAGTTTCTACAGTACAATTCCTGCTTCAACGCAAAAGGCAAAATCCTCGGAATGTTCCCAGCTTTAATATTGCATACAAATTCATTCCATTAACCGTAAGGAAATGGTGACATCCAGTACCATTGCAATAGTTTCCCAGAAAGAATTAGGCAGGCAGCGTACAATCTCATCAGACTTTATGTGGTGACACTGACATAATTCTACAATTCATTGGACAAAATTAAAAACAGAAGAGGTGTCATCTTCCCCAGAGAAAGTAAGGTTCCATTTGCTTCTACAGATGCTACAAACTCTACTGACAGGAGTGGGAAAATATTCACTTGACGGATTGTCAAACATAAGCACGTCGCGAGGCACACTATAAAATTGAGTTCCAGGGATTAATATACTCGTAAAAAGGTACAGTCAACGATTATAAGGCGGAGAACAAAGTTCCTGTTTAAAAGGTGGGACGTTATATTGATCCATGAAGAAAAATATGTTCAAATCTCGGTTCGAAACATACAAACAGGAAAAAATGCACAATGTCTACCACATTCAAACTCATTAAAAACAACAAAGTAACTAAACAGTACTACATGAAGAAAATAGTAAACGCAAATTACAATACCGGGAGGTGACGTTTTACCATGAATTACGATTCCACTTTGTTGCGTAGTAATTTACTCATGGGTATCATCAGGGAACGGATTTATCTGTACTAATAATTCATGAAATACGGTATGTACATATATATTTAGTTATTTTTATTGAAATATGGAATTATATATTCAACCCTTAATATGAATGCTTCATATTAATGATTCATGATTTTTGTTTTGTATGAAGGAAAAGTATCGTACATTATTCGAAACACTTGTCAGGTGTCGCAAGAAGTTTGTTACCTGTCCGCGCCGAGAAGTCGGATATGGTCAACCCAGACTTCCTGTAGAACAATAGAAGGGGCTGAGATAGGAATGTTCTGTCCACTTTTGAACAAGGAAGAAATACAGTTACTTCAAGTTCAACGCACTAGCGGAAGCTAGGTGACGCTTATGATTCAGCATGAAAATATTTCTTTGTACGGCAAGGTGCAACGGAGAAGGAACGCAGAAATATAGAGAAGAAGATACTTTCTGTATCCGCCCACAAGGCGTGGTCGGCAGAAACAGCGCCAAAATCATGTCCGAGTTCACGAATGAGATGAGGGGATGCCGTTGATGCGCGAGCGTTAAGCGTGATGCTATGACAGACCTGATTTGGAGGGAATCAAATTGCAATCAATCTGCCGATCGATTTGATTTCCGGATGTTCGAATCGTGCGCTTCTCCTTATGACGAGTTCGGTGATGTAAGTTACCTGCCTGGGAGATCACTGCTTGATTAGTTAGCTTTTCCTACAACCCCCACTCTTACTAATTAGTGAATTTTGTATAAATACTGTGTGAAGTGTTGGGACAATATTCATTGCTTTTGGTTCATTTGAGTAATTCTTTTTTTTTTTTTACGTTAGTGGTTGTCTGAGGGACACTCCACGATACTGTGATTCAGGTTTGTGGACTTAGTAAAAATGTACTCTGTTTGAATATGGAATGGAACTTGTAATTTACAAGTATTACTTGAACGTCGAAATTATTATTATTATCATGTTATTTTTAGGCATTGATTTTGTGTGAAGTGCGTGTGCATATTTTAGATAGCATCTTGCTATAACTTAGGGACAGTCGCCGAGAAAATTGCCTACCATGGAGTAAATATCAGGCTGGGGGTCATGGCGAGTAATATCCGTTGAGAATGCTGTAAAGGATGAGTACTAAATATGAATTAATTTCATCAAGTAACTAGTTTTGGTGTACGGGATCTATTGTATATAATTTGTGTTTGATTTGTTTGTTGTTTCTGTAGAGTTTTGTTTTAACTAATTAATTGTGAAGCTCGTCGTGGCTAATTTGTATGTAATTTGTTTGATTTGTTTGACGACAGTATATAAAATGTGCCATCGGGTGCATCATGTGTTTTATTGTGACATGATATAACATAAAAATGAGGTGTGTGGCGGATGATAAATGGGGCTTATACTTCGGTAAATATAAGATAAATATGGGGGAAAGGTGATATCTTTGTTTGTTTATAACTTCGGATTACACAGGCTAGAAATTATGCGACATTGCATATTTCATAGCAAGAAGCCGTCTGTTTCTGAGGTAACGATTTATAGTAATTTGAGCACGGAGTTAATTATGAGTGTGTTTTGTGTAACACAATTTTATTAGGATATTGCCTGATCTGGCGCTATTATTTTGGTGGAAATGTATTGTCAAACCAAGGTGAGGTCATTTGTGTGATGTATTCTGCGCTGGGTTTTGACCGAGGTCAATTAACCTGTACGCTGCAAGTTACTTACAGCACTCTCTGAGGAGGTGACTGTATATCGGCGGTCCTGAAATCCATGTGTGAGATTTCCGGGATATTACTGATGCGTGTGATCACATGTATTTTTTAGGATATTTTTGTATATGCATATTTGAATATGCTTATGTCAAGTAACGTAAGAGAGGTGAACGGCCGGCCCATGTGTATTTGCTTAGCCACGATTGGGATTCTTGTTTAATGTTTTGAAAGTCCTGTTTGAGGCAACCTTGTTGTGTGCTGAGGCACCGGTTTGGAACTTGGAACTGGAGTAGTGACTGTAAAAATCGAATCAATGTCTCGAGTCCGTTTTTTATTCAGTAAGTGGCGAATGAACCCTTAATTTGAAAGCTTCATATTAATGATTCATGATTTTTGTTCTGTATGAAGGAAAAGTATTGTACATTATTCGAAACACTTGTAATGTGTCGCAAGAAGCTTGCCACCTGCCCGCGCTGAGAAGTCGGAGATTTTTATTTATTTTGAGTCATAAGCACAGCAAAAAGTAACAAAGGAAACAAACCAAAGATTGATAAAATATAATACAATGTAACACAAATATTAAATGACAAACTAAACAATCAGAATAACATTATCCATTTCAGGTCCGTATTGAATATGTTTACTAATAAAACTATCAATTCTCCGTCTTTTCAATACAATATTAATAGTCTATTTATACAATTGGGTACATGTTTCGCACAAACGTTAGTGCTTCCTCAGCCCAAATATGCATTAAGACATAAACAAATATTACGCACATGCAATGTATGTATTTGATAAATGCGTAATATTTGTTCATGTCTTAATGCATATTTGGGCTGAGGAAGCACTAACGTTTGTGTGAAACATGTACCCAATTGTATAAATAGACTATTAATATTGTATTGAAAAGACGGAGAATTGATAGTTTTATTAGTAAACATATTCAATACGGACCTAAATTGTGCAATAGTAACAGCGTTGTCTGAAGCATCAACAAGCTCTTGTGTGGAACATGATGTGGGACATCTAGGACAGTTAATTAAGTGTTTAGTTGTCTGTTCCTCCCCGCAGTCACCCAAGGTGGAAGATTCCTTCAAAAAGCCCCATTTGAACAGGTTGTCCTTAGTTCATCCGACGCCACTCCTGAGCCGATTTAAGGACTTCCACACTCTCCAGACTTGATTTCCACCAGGAGGAAGGTTCTCAGAAGGAGCCATCCAATCATTACAATCAGATCTTGCTGTCCACTGAGATAATCTGGCTGTTCCAGTCTGACCGGTGAGGGGAGTAGTAGTTCTCATGAAGCTCTTCCTAGATTTGAGCCTACTAAGTGGTGGCTGTTAACCATTAACAGATGATCAGTGTTATGTTGTGTTTATGTCTCTCAAGTTTGGCTGCAACTTTACGCCTTAGATCTGGAGGAGCAATCCCCGCTAGCTTGTGGAGTTCATCAATAGGTGTAGCTTTGAGATATCCCGTTACTATCCTGCAGGTTTAATTTAGAGCCACATCAACTTGCTTTGCATGAGATGATTTGCGCCACACAGGGAATGCATATTCAGCTGCAGAATAGCACAAAGCCAAGGCTAATGTTCTTAGTAAATTGGCATCTGCACCCCATATACTGCCAATAAGCTTCCGCAAGATGTTACGAGCAGCAACTTTCTGCTTGGTGTTAGTGCAGTGTTTACTGTAGGTCAACGTTCGATCTAAGGTAACACCCAGATATTTGGGGTAGAAACAATGTTCAAGCTCTTTATCTTCCCATAACCCTGTAAGCTTTCTATAGGCTTCTCGATTGCTTAGGTGGAAAGCACAAATTTGAGTTTTAGCAGGGTTTGGTCTCAAATTATTGACTCTATAATACTATGTGAGGTCCTTCAGAGCAAGAGTCAACTGATTTTCTACTGCCTCAAAATCTCTGGCCTGTGTGACTAAAGAAAGATCATCTGCATAGATGAAGCTCTTTGTAAGAGAAGGTTGAGGCTGATCATTTGTAAATATGTTGAACAATATGGGGGAAAGGACACTACCCTGAGGCAAGCCATTCCTTTGACTTCTCCATCTACTCTTTCTACCTTGGAACTCCACATAGAATCGCCAATTTTCTAAAATCGTCTGCACAGTTCAGGTGAAATTAATGTCTCTGGTGATGTAGTAGACTTTGTGCAGTAGTTGTTGATGCTGATTGGTATCATGTGCTGCTGTGAGATCCACGAAGACAGCCCCAGAAATGTGTCCTTTTTCATATCCCTCTTCAATATGTTCTGTCAAATTAAGAACTTGTGTGCTGTACAATTCTTTCCAGGTCGGAACCCGGCTTGTTCAGATACGAGATGATGTTCAACAATGGCAGTAAGTCTATTTAGCAACATCCTTTCATAGATTTTATACAAATGGCAAAGAAGCGAAATGGGTCGATAGTTCTTCGGATCAGCTGCATCCTTTCCATGCTTTGGTTTCCCTCCAGATGGCAGGGATCTGTTTCTGCTTCAGGCAATAATTATAGAATTGCAGAAGCCATCTCTCCGTGATGGGATCAAAATGTTTAATTTGCTCAATAATTAGGTCACCTAGAGTAGACCAGGCGCTTTACCATTTTTTGCAATTCTTAACTGCTGTTCTAAGTTCATGCAGGGTGAAGTCATTTGATATGTGGTTGCTTTCACAATCAGTATTTCTTTTGATTTTTGTTTTATCTTTAGGAAAATTGGCCCTTCCATTCTGAACAGCAATTTGATCTGGTGTAATATTTGCATGACCATGATTGTGGGAGGGGTCGTTGTTCAAGCGTCGCAGCAACTGCCAGGCTTTCTGACTGCTTTTAGACATATAAAGGTTCTCAAGTAACTCTATCCATCGTTCTTTTTTGGATTTGGCAAAGGCTGTGGACAAAATTCGGCCAGCGGTTATGGTTCCCATGCTGAAAGGATTATCTACTATAGTTATGTAGATGTTTCCGGGATTCTTCCGTCAAGCCAGGTATATAGCTTATCGACAACCTCTGTGAGTAGAGAGCCTTGAAAATGTTTTCACGGCTTCCACAAACTCGTCATAGTTGGAGACTGAGGGTGTTATGCGTGAAAAGTTTGAATCAAGAAGATCAGCACACTTTCGCCAATCTGCTTTCTTGAAATTATATCTCCTTCGGAATGGTGTGAATCTAGGACTAATAGCTGCAAACACTTGGCAGAATATGAGGCGGTGTTAAGTATTTTGTATCGGACTTAAAACAGTTTTTCTGCATTGGTGAGCTATGTTCACGCTTACAAAAATTAAGTCGGGATTGTACCCACGTTTCCAACGCTCACTGCTGAAAGATGGTAGAAGTTTATTATCGTGGACAAGATTAAGTTGGTTGCCATCAGCCCAAGTCAAAACTGCTTCACCATTACTGTCGTCCTCAACATAACCCCAAACGTTACTGTGACCATTGAAATCATCAACAATAAAGTTAAATTGTTGATTGTTGTAGTTGTCTGGAGGTTTGTAGATTGACGATACAATACAACCATTCAGTTCCACAGACAATATTCCAATATCGTTGACTTCTGTATGTGAGGTAGAGAGGACAGCTAAGTCATTCCGAACAAAGATAGCACTACCATACTGTCTATGAGGTCGCTCAACTGCCCGTTACATTCCAAGAATTTTTGGTCTTCTCAAGGTGTCATCTCGATGAGTTTCTTGCATACATAAAACATCACACCTAGGTTCATTGACAATATGTTGTAGAAGTTCTTCTTTGGCAACAGACAAGCCTTCTACGTTGACCGATACGATCACAAGATGTGGTCTTGATAAAGACCGTAAGTTTCCAAACTTTATGAAACTTTCAATGCAATCCTTTTGGAGTGCTGACGTTCAGTTCAGTACTGGAGATTAGACCATGTACCTATGCAGGGGTACCACGTGCAGGAATCAGCTTCACCCCCAAGTCGGAGATGGTCAACCTAGAATTCCTGTAGAACAATAGAAGGGGCTGAGATAGGAATGTTCTGTCCACTTTTGAACAAGGAAGAAATACAGTTACTTCAAGTTCAACGCACTAGCGGAGGCTAGGTGACGCTTATGATTCAGCATGAAAATATTTCTTTGTACGGCAAGGTGCAACGGAGAAGGAACGCAGAAATATAGAGAAGAAGATACTTTTTGTAACCGCCCACAAGGCGTTGTCGGGAGAAACAGCGCCAAAATCATGTCCGAGTTTACGAATTTGATGAGGGGACGCTGTTGATGCACGAGCGTTAAGAGTGATGCTATGACAGACCTGATTTGGAGGGAATCAAGTTGCAATCAATCTGCCGATCGATTTGATTTCCGGATGCTCGAATCGTGCACTTCTCCTTATGACGAGTTCAATGATGTAAGTTACTTGCCTGGGAGATCACTGCTTGTTTAGTTAGCTTTTCCTACAACCCCCACTCTTACCAATTGGTGAATTTTGTATAAATACTGTGTTAAGTGTTGGGACAATGTTCTTTGCTTTTGGTTCATTTGAGTCATTCTTTTTTCTTTACTTTAGTGGTTGTCTGAGGGACACTCCACGATACTGTGATTCAGGTTTGTGGACTTAGTAAAAATGTACTCTGTTTGAATACGGAATGGAACTTGTAATTTTCAAGTATTACTTGAACGTCGAACTTATTATTATTATCATGTCAGTTTAAGACATTGATTATGTGTAAAGTGCGTGTGCATATTTTGGACAGCATCTTGCTATAACTTTGGGACAGTCGCCGAGAAGATTACCTACAAAACTCGTGGACGAAAGTAGGACTCCACTTAAGCAATCTAGTTAGCAGTCAGGTACCGGGTGAGTTAGCCGTGGTGGTTACGGCATGACTGATGGCAGTCGCTCACATCCGGGAGGCGAGGAGGTTCGAATCCCCCCGCCGGCAACCTTGAAGATGGTCTTCTGTGGTTTCCCATCTTCCTTCCAGGCAAATGCCGGGGTTGGTCCCTAACTATAGGCCACAGCTGCTACCTTCCCACTCCTCGTCCTTACATTCCAACTTCCCTCCTTCCCTCCCCAACGGTACTTGTAGCTCACCCATTGGGTGTCCGTCTCGAAGCAGCTACAAAAACTGGCGAGCCGAACATGTCCTCGGACACTCCCGGCACTAAAAGCCATACGCTAAAAAAAAGCAGTCAGGTGTGTGACATTTTAGAACGAACTAATTTGAATTTATTCAAGCAGAGAATCAATCCTTGCAGACCATGACTGTCAAACCGGAAGGAAGGATGTCTATTGAACTCATGATCACCAAGGCATTTACCATGGAGTAAATATCAGGCTGGGGGTCATGGCGGGTGATATCCGTTGAAAATGCTGTAAAGGTTGAGTACTAAATATGAATTAATTTCATTATGTAACTAGTTTGGTGTACCGGAACTATTGTATATAATTTGTGTTTGATTTGTTTGTTGTTTCTGTAGAGTTTTGTTTTAACTAATTAATTATGAAGCTCGTCGAGGCTAATTTGTATGTAATTTGTTTGTTTTGTGTGACGACAGTATATAATATGTGCCATCGGGTGCATCATGTGTTTTATTGTGGTATGCTATAACATAAAAATGAGGTGTGTGGCGGATGATAAATGGGGCTTATACTTCGGTAAATTTAAGATTGATATGGGGGAATGGTGATATCTTTGTTTTGTTTATAACCTCGGATTACACAGGCTAGACATTATGCGACATTGCATATTTCATAGCAAGAAGCCGTCTGCTTCTGAGGTAACGAATTATAGTAATTTGAGCACGGAGTTAATTATGAGTGTGTTTTGTGTAACACAATTTTATTAGGATATTCTCTGATCTGGCGCTATTAATTTGGTGGAAATGTATTGTCAAACCAATGTGAGGTCATTTGTGTGATGTATTCTGCTCTGGGTTTTGACTGAGGTCAATTAACCTGTACGCTGCAAGCTACGAACTGCACTCTCTGATGTGGTGACTGTATATCTGCGGTCCTGAAATCCATGCGTGAGATTTCCGGGATATTATTTATGTGTGTGATCACATGTCATTTTTTAGGAGGCTATGACAGTTGTTCTAAGGTTCCCCAAAGCAAAGTGCTTCGAGAGGCATAGTAATACTCACTTGGTTTGTTGACAAAGTTATGAGGGGTGGAATCAGCTTACGCGCACGCCCAGATCATAGATAAGGAATCGCAGGCAATTAGTGCTCGAGAGACGAAGGTCTGTGCATATTGAGATTAAAGAAAAAGATATAGCCTGTATAATTGGAAGTCTAAAGTGATTTAATTGGGCGTTCCTCATGTCTGCGACACATTTCATGATTCTGTCAATATCATTGTGTTGTTAATTTATGCTAGTGACTGTCTGAATTAATTGTAGATTTTTTGTATATGCATATTTGAGTATACTTACGCCAAGTAACGTAAGAGAGGCGAACGGCCGGCCCATGTGTATTTGTTTAGCCACGATAGGGATTCTTGTTTAATGTTTTGAAAGTCCTGTTTGAGGCGACCTTGTTGTGTGCTGAGGCACCGGTTTGTAACTTCACTTCGAAGTGCTAATGTAATTGTTGTAAGGGTAGCGTATTCAATTGGTAAATTAATCTTGTATAGCCATTGTGATTAGTAGTTCCCGGAGCCTAAATCATAGTTGTATAATTACGGAGTACGCGACTGGCGGCATGGACCAATAGAATCGTACTTTGTAAAGCAGTACTCATTCTTAGCTAGTATTATCTTCACACGCATGCGCAATAACAATAAATCAATAGATAATTGGAGTGACGGACTTGATCCGAGTTTGTTTTAAAGTGATTTATTTCCAGCATACTTTAACCTGAGTGTTTTTATGTCTTTTGTGTTGAGTTAATTTTGAGAGTGTCACTATGGGTGGTCTCGATTGTATTTTATGTCTTGATACCAGTTTATTAAATTTGTTTTACGTTAATCGTGGCTCCCTTTCTTGCTATATTTATATTTATTTTATTTTATGTCAACTTGAAGTTACGGAAGCAAAATATTAAAAGTACCCAGCCTCACGACAAAGAACTCAACACTCCCCGAAAACAGTCTCGTGTACGCTTCTTTCAAGGGACTTAATATTACAAAAAGCTATAATTTCCATTTGATATCAAAGTTCAAAGAAGCTATAGAAAGTACATCTACATGAACCATAATGCAGTACTTCTCGTTTTAATATGATCTTTGAAGAACACGCAATATTTTAATCTATGTTACCAAAACAATGGATCACAAAATGTTCTTTTAAGTGCTGGAAAGTGAATCTTCTCCTATTGTCTCTAAGTACCGATTTATATTGTCTGAAACTTCGTTCAAAATCAGCAGGTAATGGGGGCATATTTAAACTTTACAACGTCTGCCGGGGTTATATCCAACGTTAACTTGACACTTTCTCTACACAAAATTGCAGCAACCTTTCCCATTCTTTCATATCCAGGGTTCTTTGAAAGTACAGTGTCCATCTTCATTTTTGCTACATCTGCAACTTGACCTGAACCAGCTGTTCAACAGTTCTATTCACAATTTCGAAACTTTCAGAAAGTGAGAGATGCGAGTTTTGGAGACTTTTGAGTGTTTTTGTGATGCATGAAAAATTATGCTAAATGTAAATCAAGTCATTCCTCACACTTGTGTCGCAAACAACTGTTTGCGCAGCTTCAATTGAGGCTGCATCTTCAGAGCCCATACCATGCAGAACGTTCTTAATGGAGTCTATATATTCAGCATAGTATTCAACCACTTGCAGCCACGTACCCCACCTAGTTAGAACTGACTTAGGTGGCAATGGCATTTCTAGGTACATTTCTTTCAAAAGATGAACTCTTTTGTGGGCTTTGAGAAAAACTTTTTTTACTGAGGAAATCAATAGATCTACTGTGGGGTAACTGCCTCTTACCACTTCTGCCACACGATGAAAGGCATGTGCTACACAAGTTAAATCAGTCATCTTAGGATATACAACACACAATGCTTCTCCGGCTTTCATCATATTAGGTGCGGCATCGCTAATAAAAAGTAACACTTTATCATACTGAACGCCCTGTGGCCAGAGGATACGCATAGCTTCATTGAACTGTTTTGCTATAGTTTTGTTATTGCACTTTTCTAGAACATCACAGTGTAAAAGAATCCGTTTACAATAATCTTCACTTAACAAACCAATGATTACGTTGCCAATTAGCCTACCTTCTTTGTCTGTCGTCTCGTCAATGGAAACCCAAAATGACACGTCTTTAATTTCTTGTCTTATCTTCTGAACAGCTTCATCGTATATGGCTGAAACATAGGTTTTTCTCAACGTTGACTCATCCGTGATAGTTCGGTTAGTATATTTCTCGAGGAATTCCCTGAAGTACTGATTATTCAGTTTGAAGAGAGGGATGTCAGCAGAGATGAGAGCGCGGCAGAGATCGCTGTTGAACTTGGACGTTACCCTCGAAGTTGATGGTTGTGTCAGAAACAACTCAGCTTGGAATTTCGTAGTTTGTTAGTCTGATGTTTCCTGTTTGAAATGTGTTGTTGAATCAGGAACCTTTGAGTAGATGCCACTGAACATTGACACAAATTACAAAATAATACCTTACTGTCAGTTGATAAACCATCTTCTTCAAATTCTGTTACGTAACTTTTTAATTTTAAACTGGTTGACTGTGCTACTTTAGGCATCCTGTAACAATGATAATGTCTTCAATGAATGTCAATAGGTAACTGAAAGCACTGCACTAGTAGACATACGGTGCGTACAAGAACACTACGATCCGTCTCACTGCTAAGTCAAACTGTGAATCACTGGTAGGAACTACAGTAGATGGAGGTATTGCGCCATCAAGGGGAATGGCCGAATTACGAAATAATCCGGAAACTACCGGCATATCGTCGATGAATGGGATTTCCTGAGTAACGAAATTATGAGACAGACGTAGTCGATGTTATGTGTGATATTGATGCTCAGCTGATCTCACCTCTTCCGGGTTCACTCATCTCTCTTTCACCACGCCGCTTATCACCTTACCTTATCAACTTAGGCGTGGACAGGCGTGATGATGAGTTGCACCCCAGTTAAAATATTAAATGTTTATCCATTATTGACAGGACTGCTAATTTAATAGAATTTAATACTTTTTTTTTTTTTGCCGAAATAAGGACTATATTGACCTTAATGACTAAGAATATGGAATATTATGTGCTAAACTCTAAAATATGGAAAAATATGGAAAATAAATTCTCCATTTTTCAACTCCACACACCATGATTTGTAAAGATACAAAATATAATTAAGTTTAGCTTCACGAAGAGGTATGCATTTACATATAAATCCGTTCCCCGGTTATCAGGTTTTTATTCCCAATCTAAAGGTGGGACAAGTGTGTCCAGTTCAATTGCCTGTTACACACTTCCAGACTTTTAATTACTTTTAGAAGGTATTCAGCACCTTAAACTTCGAAGGACTTAATTATGACATGTACAAGAAAAAATAACAGCATTTTATATATCAGTATTTGCTCGGCAGCTCCGGAACAACAGCAGAAACAAAATCAATTTTGGTCATCTGATTTAGAGGGGTGATTTTGTCTCGAAACCACGCTTTGCTACCATTTGCGCTGATTAGGAGGAGAAAACAAATATGAGGACAAAACGAAATTAAGTATTGTGACGGATGCGGTGACATACTTACAGTAAATGAACAGCTCCACAGTCGCAGTGGAAGATGAACTGGAAATATTCCCCTACTTTCAGACGATATCAAGACAAAATAGGATGGAGAATAATGGGGAAGGCCGAGTCCTCGTTTAACTTCTGCTGGACCCAAAATTAAAGAAGTCAAACAAGATAAACTCGAAATAAAAGGGGAAAGTATCTACAGATAATCTATATCAAATCCCAAACATTACCTAACTATCCCGGAGGACGTGTGAGTCGTATTCTCGTAGAAATTACGAAAGTAAGACCGAAAAAATCTTACGTATAACCAACTTGAAGATGGACAAAAACTCTACAAAGGGAAGAAGTCATAAGTCACTTAAATTAAAATAACACACGCACAGAAAACAATGCATTAATTTAAAAATTGCTTAACAAGGACGGGGATCCTTGTGCTTTACACAAAGTATAGAGAGATATAATTACATGACAAATTAACACGCGTCATGTTAAAACAAGACAATAAGCACCACCACTGATGAAAAATAGAAACAAAGCAATTTAAATTCAAAATGAATTAAACGTGTTCCAAAACAATAAAGAAAAATAGTTATAAGAAATTGGAAATGAAACACAATGTGCACGGTATAGTTAGGTACGCAAAACAAAAACAAATGCTCCCATGGAGCACAAGGCAAAGTCTGAATTTCGAAAACGCGTGTCACGATGGAATGAAATAAAGGAAAGGGAAATGCATCAGGAGCAAGAGGGGTCGTGAAGGGAGGGAGGTTAAGGGAAGGAAGGGGATGAATAAATGAGACAGAAAGATCGGCACATGCAAGACCCGGTGAGGCAAGATAATATACAAAATAGAATTACTTTATAATGGTATAGCTTTGAGGCCGTGAGATCGATAACTCGACCTAATAGCCCCTAAGTTATATTATGGATACAATTGGTCGAGAAAGCTCAAACAAAATATCTTAAAAGTTCAAAGTATACTTAAACAAAGACTTAACGGTGTATCCCTGCCACGCAGTAGACTTCACCAAAATCACGCGTCCCAGGCACAGTGCGAAACAAACACATAACTCCAACAGAAACCAAGGTAAACTTTCAGCTTTTATTACACAAGAAATTACATTGTCGCCAAAATAGACAAGACTACAATACAAAAGTAATTCACCAGCACTTGCGAGAAGACGAAGAACTTAGCCTTAAGGACGGTATAAAAAGCACGAAAAACGAAAAAATTACTATATGTTAAATTGCCGAAATTCGTAACAACTTGACGTTCACATATTGTGATTTACTACCGCACTGTTACAAACTTGACCACGTGATTTTCCGCCAAGTGGGTGAGCCCAGGACTCACGTCCGGCCAAGGATGATGTAACTACATTACATTACCACGAAACGAAGTACCTCGAAAATCGATCTGCAGACGCCAACTACACAATAAAAAGAAAGGTGGGGGTGCAAAGTGATTGACTCACTCCCATAATCATAACACCCCTACCCAAACGCACAATAAAGATTCACTTATAAAGTTTTACTTTCAGCACACCCATTTACCAATGTATGGTTGTCCTATTTATACCGGTTCTCATCCTCGCCACACTAGATGTCGTATATAACGTGTGACGCATTTAGCAAAGTGGGCTAGTGCTGCCTGTCATCGGATTAACATATATCCACCAAGCAATGTTGGATGATTGAATAGCGGCTTGAATGCGAAATATCTTTTGTTACCTTCCTTGGAGACCCCGTTTCGATCATGGCTCTGTTAAGGATTTTATTACTGATGTTGGCTGGTGCAGTCATCCACATGAGGACAGTTGAGTAGCTGTCAGATCCGAGGGACAATGACCCCAGTCAAGAAAGCCAAGACAAACGGGCAAGGGGATACCTCGCACTGCCTGCATGTAATCCCGCAAACTGCAGGCCATTATGGCTGAGCAACGGTTGCTTCCTAGGGCAAGGCACTAAATTGGTCGAAGAGCTATAGGGTTGGTTAGTTAGTCAATTAGTTAATTATTAGCTTGCCACGGTGAGTGAGTGGTTATCGTGTCGGACTACTAACCCCGGTCCTAGTGTCAAGGAGCTTAGATATCTAACCTCCTTGACTTTCATTAGCGGTCCACCAAGGCAGGGGGGTGTATACATTGGGGGGGGGGGGGCTGACTATCCTGGAAAATTGTGAGTATTCTCCTAGAAATATCAACAAATATCTTAGAGCATATAACTTTGTGTAATTATTTTAGATAAGATTCAAAGTTTATATAGCCTACAATTATTACTGGCAATACAAAAAAAAAAAAAAATGTAAAATACAACCTAACACACATATGAAATTTTATACTTAGTGCATTTTCTATAATGATCTATGGAGTATGAATGGCAATTATCAAAATAGTTGTCAATTTACTAAGCAGAAAGGTAAAGAGTTTTTTTTTTTTTTTTCCAAGTTGATAATTTATTTCTCAAAAGTACCGTACTGTGGAATTCACAGTTTTGCCTCACAAGGCTGACTGTACCCCGTTCCAGCGCCCAGACTAAAATTAAAATTTCTTGGCAGAGCCGGAAATCGAATTCGGACCTCCGGGGCGTCAGCCAATAATGCTAGCCACTACACCACGAGTTAGTCTAATTTCAATCTTAATATTGTTTATAACTTAGCCAATAAGTCAAGATTAGGGTACACGCAAATTTACAATTACTTTATGCTCTCACCAAAGCAACACTTTATTAATTTTATTGTTTTTTCAGGAGAAGGGGGGGGGGGGGGGGCTGCGCCCCCTGAGCACCTCCCTTATATACACCCCTGGTCCAAGGAACGACAAAATTCGACATGCAAGCTCAGGTCACAAGGCTTGTACCCAGCAGCCGAGGCCATACGATATTATTATTATTATTAGTTACGTATTCAGTTGAACAGGCGACATTTTTTTGATCATTTAACCACACACTAGTAGCATAAACGTCTGGATGAAAAGAGATATTACCGTAATGATAATAATAATACTCATATCAGTGGTAATAATGGTGGTGATAAACAATATACCTTGTTATCTATGTTTTGTGTATAATTAATTCACGTTTAAGTAACCAAGTACCTTTGCTGTGGCTGATCTAATCTTGTCAAATTTTGTCAAGGAATAGTACAACTTGAGAGTTAGACTCTTAGTAGGTGCTGCCATCTATGAAGCAACTGTTCATGGGTCAAATGAATCGGTAATCATATATTTAGAGGTTTTATCATTTTATGCATGTCATTTAAATTCATAGATGTAATTTTAATTTGATATAAAACCATCAGTGCTCATATTTATTATCAAAATTGTCTTTCAATTGTTTTCCCGACGTCAGCTGGTGTTCAAGTACAAACGAGGAGACAGAAATGGCGGCGCTTGTGCAAGGTGTTCAGTATGGTTTGTCATCGCAGGAAAATTTTAATGAAAATAAGTCTTTGATATTTGTGAAACTTACGGATTCAGCGTATCGTGCTATTGAAGACTTCTTGAGGAATAAGGCAAGTTTTAACATATTGTCATTTCTTTGGTGAGTTGTGAGGAAAATAAATTGTTAAAATCGTCTGCAGAGATCAGTCGCCATATTTTGAAATGGTGTCGCTTACTTATGTGGCTAAATCGTTATCTACATCGCTGAATGATATGTAGTTTGCTGTAGATGCATCAATTATGTGAGATTTATTGATATTTTGTTTTAATTTATCCAACAAATGACTGCTATATAACGGTCGCCACGTCAACAAGTAGGTGCAGAAATTAGGTTGGAATATGTTGCAGATCCCTTATTTTAGAAACGGAAATGTTATTTAATCAGTAATTTTAGAAGCTCTGCCACGTATTGGCCCTAAAGAGTGTAGTAAATTCTTTTAAACTTGTTTGGGGAGATCACTATATTCTGCGGAAGGGTGTGTTGACATGGATATTAGTGGTTTGGATTACATTCGAGTTAATGTAATAACGAGCGCATGGTGATATTACATTCGTTATTTAAAGTGTAACACACAAGAGGTCTTCACAGAACGTTAGGGAGAACTAATTTATGCGGTGTTGCAAGACCTTACTTTCATTTCCCTTTAATTCCATTGACCAGATAACACACCGTTTCAGTGATTGCTCTTTTACATTAAGTTCATCTAAACCATACAGTACTCGTTGGTTAAGTTTACCTAAACCGCAATGCGTTGTTTTCCTTCCTGTATAATATCATGAGTTTGCGTTGTTGTTATCGACAGCAAAACATATGGATTGATAGTTTTTGTAGCTTGATGTCTCGTTCTTTTAAGATACCAACATTCACATGTAACATTTCTAGTAGGGAATTGAAAAAAAAGAACAATAAGATGCACCATATTCCGAATTACGGTAATTTTTTATTTTTTTTAAGTAGCCTCTAAGTAAGTGGTTTGTATTCTCCACTTTTATGGATGGAAAATTCAAGGGGTGTCATTCAGCTCTCATCACTCGATTTGTGTTGTACTGTAATTCAGATAGCCTAGTTTGTTAGCCAGAGGATTTTCTCATAAATTGTCAGCTGTTAGCACAGACTGTCTGTGGTGTGTTTAAAATGGCATAAAAAAAACAGAGAAAATGTCAATCATTAGCTATAGGCTGAAAGGATTTGCTGCATTTTGTAATTTATCAACTGAACTGTATTTTGAGGTGATAATATCATTTAACTTACATTACTTGGCATCCTTCCATTCTGGGAGAGCATAATTTTCATGACATCTTGAAACGGGTACTTGAATGGAATGTGTCTGCTATTTGCACATTCATTTTTAGTACCATTTCATTTATATAATAATGCAAAGATTTTGCAATAAGACATGACTACATTATTGTGGAAGTTTTAAGTTACTTGTCGTGGATTGTTTGCATTTCATTCAATCTCAGCCTCTTATTCATGTAATTAACTGGGGGTGAAAATAGACCCTAGATTAGCTATGTCCGATATGTTAGTCATGGTATTGGGTTACAGCTCAGTGTTGGTGAAGCAGTACAAAGCAACTGTTTTCCATAATGAGACTTGTCATTTTCTTAAATTATTGAGGTTGTCAATTGCTTGGGGGATTACACATCCAACTTAAAGTGAATCATGTTGTTAATCATGAATAATAGGGTAAAATTATTGAGTCTGTATACAATTGTGTAATTGTTTTTAATGAAAATTGAATGATAGTGAGAAATTCCTGTTAAATAGTTTTAAGGCTAGGGAATAAAGCAGAGAAGATATTTTAAGCTCAAGAACTGTAAAAGACTGCAGTAGTTCGTACAAGTAGGCTATACCATACCAGCAAAAAGGAGTTTTCCGTTGAAGTTTGGAGGAAATCAAATTTTCGTAGTGAACAGAGAAAATTGCAAATGGAATGGGAAATCTTATTGATGTGTTTGTTTATTTTTATTTTTTATAGAAAAATTAAATAGAGATAACCTTTAAAATTATTCTTCTTTAACGAAACCTATTAAGAATTCTAATTACCGTACATTCGTCTTGTGTGAAAATGGAACACAGCTTGAATACAAAAGGCCGAGTTGAGTATTAACTTGTAGAATGTCCTAAATAATATACCTAATATGTGCATTTTTATTTTCTGTGTTGTTTGCAAGTAAGCTTATGCTACACTATTTTAATGGAAACATCTGTGTCTAGCCTGCAATGATTCCTCCAACCTAATACATATAACCAAGTTGCTACTTGGCATTGTTTTGACCTCTGGATTAACTTTTATGCCGCAACACTACAGCCACATTTTACAAAGTGAAAGATAATATTGATTAATTCTTCCCTTGACCAGAACCGGACTTTTACAGAACCTGGACGATTATTGAAAATTTGTGGTAAATACAGGGTCTTTATATTTGCTTGGCAAGGACATTCTCGCTCACGCGCTCTGCCAGTGATTGCTCAGTTGCCAGCTGCCGCGCAAGCATATGTAGGTGTGGCAGAATACAGTGCATAAAATCAGTATCTTGCATTTTTACTCACCATGTTTACAGTAGATGCTGAAAATGTTCCCCATCCACTGCCAAACATAATCGGCATCTCCTTATGAAGTTTCCGGTTACTCCAGTTAATTTAGCTTCAGTAAGGAAATAACGACCTTTACGTCTATTTTTGTTCACTGAACCTGGTACGTTTGAATCTCTTAGCCAGTTGTTTTATTGTCCGATTTATAGGAATGGTTCTCCCTGGAAATTTCACTTTCACTCGAAACTTTTGTCTTGTTCTACTGCAAGATTTCCTGCAGTTTATGTATTGTGCAGATATACACTTTCACGTAATGAATATTTCATATAGGCATGACAGCACTAACACAATCACAATAAAACACTACAATACAATATACAGTACATAGTAGCTTTATAAGACACCCAATTAGCTCGGAGCTCACATGTCTACCGCAGGAAGAGCGTGGCATACGACCGGAGACCGCGCGCGCCGGCCAAGGTCGAGCGGAATCGCCTTGCCAAGCAAAAATAACGAACTAGGAATTTAAAATACTGTCAGTTATCACTGCTGCACTGGAAATATTTGTAATATTCCGTAAATAAAGGTTTTTATTTCTTGCTTGTTCAACGATGGTGGCCATTGTTTGAGGCGCACACATTGTCATATCACATCCCTTCACTGTTGCCAACATGTCCGATACAAAATACACCAGAATTAGAATGGGTGTCTGGACGAAACTATTGGTTGCTACTTTGTTAGACAACTGTCAGGACGAAAATTAGATTGCACTACAAGCAAGGGGGTCTGGGGCGTAAGCTCCAGGTTAGGTTTGTTTTGTATGTAGAACAGTATTAATCATTGCAATGAAACTTGGCGCACTTTCACATTAACTCGATGGCACTCTTTTGTTTTACTATATCGGATGCGATATAGTACCGAATCCGTGGGGTTGGCAATACTGTACATGTATCCAAAAATGGCAGAGCCAGCTGAAATTTCATCTATATAAGTCGTGATCATATTTGGGATGCCTGGGTGGGTTATAGACAGCGGAGGAGTAAACATCTATTACTATATCATCTCCAGATTTTTCCCCTACCATTACTACAGGTATTTTGGCTAATTTCAGTAGTTCAAGAATTTTTTACTTTGATTCTGGTCAAGGAAGTTGTACTGAGATATGAAATAGTTTATTCATTGAACTCGATGCTCGCAAAATTGATACCAGTAGACCTTGATTGACCAACACCCATGTGATTTCGTAGTTTTTGTCCTGTGTATGTTCTACTTAGAATTGTGTCCGGATTAAGAAAGGAGTTAGAATAATAAAAATGAACATTAACCAGTTGTTACGAGAAATAAAAAACAACAACCAGCATGCAGAATCTAAAAAAAAAAAAGTAAGGACTTTGATTGGGACACATCATGTTCATCTCACCTTGATATGTCATTGTGATTTGCATACGGACGGCAATAGTCGTGGGCCAATGTCATCAGAGCCAGTTTGTCTCTGAGGAAAGGAAGTGAATGTAGGTTATAGAATTATCTTACTTTCCTGACCCGAGTTTTGCATTCATCTTGGTGAGAATTCATTCCGTAAATATTATTAGCTGAAAATGTTCAGAAAATTTCAATTAAAAAACTGAGGATATGCAGTATGTGGTCATTATGCACGTTTTAGACATACATTAAAAATGTTCAGACGTTTACCTTATATCGAGATAACTTAATGATTGTTTGCTACCATGGATGTGCCTTGTTGTCTTACTAAAACCACTGGTCCACTGCCCTTTGCAGGATCAAATTCCTTTGCTGCTGGTCCATTCATATTATACATCATTAAATCACAAAAGATGTTTGTGTAAATATTGTCTTTGAAAGATTCGCCTTTCGAAGTCCTTGGTCACACTATGTTGTAGAGACAGGAAGAACAAGAGTGGTCGCGATCCATAGTTTGCGAAGATCATTGTACATGGCTTAAACCTTTTAGTGATATCCTGATAGTTAAAAGAGAAACACAGTACCGGTACTGTATTTTTCTTTCTTCGAAACTTGAGCACCATTAGTAAATATGCAGCCACTGTGGCTATCTGGCGCCCAGATATCTGACAGCCTACTTCATGATTGTGAAAATTATTGTTGTGAGTATGTGGGTAATGGCAATGTCTTGGATGATACTAAAGGTTTGCCTATAATCACAATATGCCAATCTACTGGAAAATATTGAGAATAGGAATTTTGGTTGAACTGTACATATTGATTACTGTGATTGTTGGTCATGCCCAGACACCAATTCACATTGCGCAAACATGTGTATATCTATAATTTGTGTATGAAAAGCAGAAAAAAATGTTCTGAAACGAGACGAAAATTATGAATCAAGTTTCCAGGAAGACCTGTGCCTAATGCCAGTACAATTAGGAGGCTTGCTAAACTATTCAAGGAAATGGGCTCCGTAAATAATAAGAGTTGATAGACATTCTTTCATCGGAAGATGTCAGGTGTGCGTTACAAGAGAGGGAGGACATTCTCAGCATCGTCTATGAGCACTGGAAGTACACATTATTGAACATGTTTGTTGAAAATGCGCACCTACCATAGGCTGGACCCGGAATGCTGGCTTAGTTTGCTGTGTTTATCGGGGTGCACATAGATAATAACCCTGCACCGGTATGAAGGCATTACATGCGAAAGCAAGTCTGACCTGGGGCTTATACCAATGGTTTTGTCTCCCATGACTTTAGAAAAGTGCAGTGCAACTTTCCAATTAAATTCAATTAACTTACTAATTATTAATTATAGGCCTCCATGATATAGCCTATTGGTCTTGTCCTTTTCGCTTCCATTTCTACAATACCGTATATCATTTTCATACCATAGTTTATCTTTTGGGGTGGCATTATCAATTGTAACTACTAACCTTGATCACTTCTGCACCAACTACACCCGATATATGTGCTAAATTACCTAAATATAGCCTTTGTTTTATTTAACAACCAGAGCCTTGTTCTTCAGATGGATTTTAGTATGTTAAGCTGCCGCAGCGAGCGCTCACAACGAGGCGGACATATTGACGTCAGTAGTTGCCAGCGTGTCCGATATAAAATATACCAGACGACAGACGTAACGTTGTAATATGTGCAAAAAGAAATAATTGAGCCTTTGAGTATTATTTGTATTTGTAAATAATGCTTGGTGCCTACTTCACTTTACTGCAATCTCCTCTAGTGAGGTTGGGGTACTGTTTGGACGAAATATATGGATGAACTAAAATGGGTGTCCGGACTAAACCATTAGTCGCTACTTGGTTAGACGACTGTCTGGACGAAAATTACTGATTGCACTACAAGCAAGGGGGTCTGGGGCATAAGCCCCAGGTTAGGTTTGTTTTGTATGTAGAACGGTATTATATTGGTGCTACTTGGTTAGATAACTGTCTGGACAAAAATTACCGATTGCACTACAAGCAAGAGGGTCTGGGGCGTAAGCCCCAGGTTAGGTTTGTTTTGTATGTAGAACAGTATTGTTTCGGATGAAAATTATTTAAAAAACTCTTAATTATTACAGTGGAGAAAAAACAACAAAACTCTCATTCATTGTGGTGTCTCTGTAACAGCTTCAGCAACTCATTGAGGTCATTGTAAAAACGCCGATTGAAATTACTTATAATAATCAGACAGCTTGCACAATCCTTTGTGATAGTGTTCCAACTCAGCCCACTGTCAAGTGAACTCGGCGTTATTTTGTTTCACGGTACAACGCATATATGAAGTAGTACCGTAAGTTCGGGGTTGGCATTACTGTATTGATGCCTAATTAATGGCAAAAATGACAGACATAGATGGAATTTCATGATATAAGTCGTGATCCTATTTGGGAAGGCAGGCGAGTTATAGACAGGGAAGGAGTAAACATCTATTATCTCCAGATATTTTCCTGACCTTTACTATGCGTATTTTGGTTAATTGTGTTAAACACATGTGTCAATGCACTGTTTGAAACCGCACACAGCATAGTAGGGCAGCAATTTGAGCTAATGCATCAAACAAACATCAATGTCCGTACGTTGACTACACTAAAAGATTCCCATAGGCACGTAAGGCTATCGCGGTATATTCTTGAACCACAATTTTAACATAAAGGTTTGGTATCTTCACTGATATACTCTAGTGATTTTCATAAATATCAACGTAGATAGCATGACGTTTTTCAGGTTCAGACTAGTCAAAGTAGTGGGGTGAGGGGAGGGTGACTGAGATCTTAAGTTGAGGACCAACATGGGCAATGGAATCCACCATCGCCAGTGATGTCATTTAGTTCTTTGCAATTTTGTATCATGAATTTTATTAAAAGGAACTCCCTGTTCTTGTTGTGTAGGGTCAGGGTCATTCAGCCCAATAATGCAACTTATGTGCCTAACTATTTTCTAGCCTGTCTCAAAACCGTAGAATTTCTTGTAAAATAACTGTCTTATTAATCTGAAGTACTGACAATGAGCCCTTGATGTAGTGTACAGTATGTTTGAAAATGTGTCATGTATTCTTGTTTGGTTATCATGATATGTGATCTATCATCTTATCTAGAGCTCAACTGCCCGCTGGCAGGTTCAAGGTTGCTAATTGAAAGTGAGCTAAATTACTGTCTGCTGCAGTGGAGGTAGATACATTGTGGTTTGGAGATGACATGGGGTATCGGCCCAAAGACCAATTAAGCAAACCTGGAAAGTCGAGCCTTTCTTGAGCTTTCAGCGGGTGCAGATTAAAGAGGTCTGAGTTGGTCTACATATCCCAGGTCAGTCTGGTGGCATTTAAATGTTTAAAATTAACCACTCCATGGTTATAGATTCTGACACCACAGTGTTACTGATGTCTCTGCAGCTAAAAGAGATGTTAAATACATATTCTTCTTGTTATGAAAGCCGGATCTAAAGATCCTATAGGCTTTCATATAGCCGTGGTAGGATTTTTCGAGATCTCGGAAACTACGCGTCGCCCAGTGTTCAAACCTTTACCAATCGAATCGGAGTTGAAAAAAAAAAATTCAAAAAAAGTCTGTCTGTATGTATGTATGCATGTATGTATGTACGTATGTGCGTGACGTTTTTGCGTTTAGCTCAGTGCAGGGCCAGATCTTTTTTGGGGGCCCTGAATTTCAAACTTATTTTTGGAATCGATATATCTCGGAAACGGTTGGTCGTATCGAAAAATGTTAAATGTACAGGTGTAAGATCTCTGCGGTATGCAACTTTTTTACTCAGAACGATTTTTTGATATCTCTCACCTTTTTCTTTTTTTAGGGCCCTGAAAATGTCCATTGTGCGTGACATTTTTGCGTTTAGCTAAGTACTGGTCGCAATTTTCAAGATATGAAGCTGAAATTTGGTACGGTGAAAGAGTTAGTGATTGTGACGAATCCTATTGTTGGGCGTTAAAATCGGTGCTGGGCCGAATCTTTTTTTGGGGCCCTGAATTTCAAATTTTTTTTGGAATCGATATATCTCGGAAACGGCTGGTCGTATCGAAAAACGTTAAATGTATAGGTGTAAGATCTCCGCGGTTTGCTACTTTTTTACTCATAATGATTTTTTGATATATCTCACAGTTTTCTTTTTTTGGGGCCCTGAAAAAGTCAATTGTGCATGACATTTTTGGGTTGAGCGAAGTATAGGTCTTAATTTTCATGATATCGAGGTGAAATTTGGAGCGGTGAACGAGTTAGACCCTGTGAGGAAACCTGTTGTTGGGCGTTAAAAACGGTGCACGGCCCGAATTTTTTTTTGGGGGGCGGCTGAATTTCAAACTTTTTCTTTGGAATCGACATATCTCGGTAACGGTTGGTCGCATCGAAAAATGTTAAATGTACAGGTGTAAGATCTCCGCGGTATGCAACTTTTTTTACTCAAAACGATTTTTTGATATCTCTCACCGTTTTCTTTTTTTGGGGCCCTGAAAATGTCCATTTTGTGTGACATTTTTGCGTTTAGCTAAGTACTGGTCGCAATTTTCAAGATATTAAGCTGAAATTTGGTACGGTGAAAGAGTTATTGACTGTGACGAATCCTATTGTTGGGCGTTAAAATCTGTGCAGGGCCGGATCTTTTTGGGGGGCCCAAAATTTCTAACTGTTTTTTGGAATCGATATATCTCGGAAACGGTTGGTCGTATCGAAAAATGTTAAACGTACAGGTGTAAGACCTCCGCAGTATGCAACTTTTTTACTGAAAACGATTTTTTGATATCTCTCATCGTTTTCTTTTTTTGGGGCCCTGAAAATGTCCATTGTGCGTGACATTTTTGCGTTTAGCTAAGTACTGGTCGCCATTTTCAAGATATGAAGCTGAAATTTGGTACGGTGAAAGAGTTAGTGACTGTGACGAATCCTATTGTTGGGCGTTAAGATCGGTGCAGGGCCGGATCTTTATTGGGGGCCCTGAACTTCAAACTTATTTTTGGAATCGATATATCTCGGAAACGGTTGGTCGTATCGAAAAATGTTAAATATACAGGAGTAAGATCTCTGCGGTATGCAACTTTTTTACTCAAAACGATTTTTTGATATCTCTCACCGTTTTCTTTTTTTAGGGCCCTGAAAATGTCCATTGTGCGTGACATTTTTGCGTTTAGCTAAGTACTGGTCGCCATTTTCAAGATATGAAGCTGAAATTTGGTACGGTGAAAGAGTTAGTGACTGTGACGAATCCTATTGTTGGGCGTTAAGATCGGTGCTGGGCCGAATCTTTTTTTTGGGGCCCTGAATTTAAAATTTTTTTTGGAATCGATATATCTCGGAAATGGTTGGTCGCATCGAAAAAAGTTAAATGTACAGGTGTAAGATCTCCGCGGTATGCAACTTTTTTACTCTAAACGATTTTTTGATATCTCCCACCGATTTCTATTTTTTGGGCCCTGGAAATGTCCATTGTGCGTGACATTTTTGGGTTTAGCGAAGTACAGGTCGCAATTTTCAAGATATCGAGCTGAAATTTGGAGCTGTGAAAGAGTTGGACCCTGTGAGGAAACCAGTTGTCGGACGTTAAAAACGGTGCAGGGCCGGATCTTTTGGGGGGGCCCAGAATTTCAAACTTTTTTTTTGAATCGATATATCTCGGAAACGGTTGGTCGCATCGAAAAACGTTAAATGTTCAGGTGTAAGATCTCCGCGGTATGCATCTTTTTTACTCACAAATATTTTTTGATATCTCTCACCGTTTTCTTATTTTGGGGCCCTGAACATGTTATTAAATGTTTTTGGTTTTTGAAAAAAAATGGGGCCCAAATGTATATAATAATAGGTAAAAATTTAAACTATGGTCTAATTGAATTCTACGGAAAATTATCTATAATAACCCGTTTTCACCTTTTCAATAAGTTAAATAATGTATTCACAGCTGTAATATACTTTCCATTTCCCAGGACGTCCGGCTTTCATAACCACGTGATGGTGTCAGCATTGCCTAGAATAACATTTTATAATTTTCCTACATTACCACACAATCGGGCCAAAGGCCCGAAATGCTAGGCATCAGGCCTTGCCGCCAACGAGGTTGTTGTTTGAGATTATAACCCCTCTTGCTGGCCCCTTGCTGCTGCGCCACTGTCTCATCAAAAGCAGGTCGTGCTGCGGGGACTCCTACTTGTTTTGGTGGGTCTAGTTCGGATCATGTTGTTCAGACGTTATATCTTGGGCATTGCCCAGTATTGTCACATCTTCTCCTGGTGTAACTCCTTTCTTTCTCATGTCAGGGAGCACCTTTTCTGACGGATTTCCCCTGAAATTCAGACTTCCCTCAGGATATGTCTCACTGACTGTCTTCTGGATCTGATATATATTTTTGGTATCTTCTCAGTTTCTGTTAGCGAATCTGATATATATTTTTGGTATCTTCTCAGTTTCTGTTTGCGAATCTGATATATATTTTTGGTATCTTCTCAGTTTCTGTTAGCGAAGTAGTACCAGCTGAACAGTCCGCTTACACACTCGCCGCATGGCTATAGTCAGATACCCTCCTTTTTCTGCAGTCTTTTTTCGAAGAATGCAGAGTCTACAGTTGGAAGTTCTTATTGCTTTATGGAATTTTCATCTAAAAATTAAACCATCTCATAGCCCAGATTGTTTCCAAAAAGAAAAGGACAAGTCTCTGTAAAAGAGAGCTTCTGGTGATCCTGAGTGTAAATAAAAATTAAAAATATACAGCATATTATACAGGGTGTTTCGATAAAAGTGTCGATATTGCAACAGAGGTTGGGATTGGTCAAAACGAGAAGAAATGTTCCCATAAACATACGTCCGGAAACAAATACCTGTAGAGATATGCACCATTTTACCCGCATGGAGGAGGAATTATGTTCGGTGGTGTAGGCGTCCTTCCGTTGAAGATCTTTGCACGAGTCGGATGTTCAGTCATAGTATGCTGTTGTGCGTGCAGTGCGGTACCAGACTGTGGTCCCGTGCTCAGTGGATGTCGTAAACAGTGCGATGGAGTGTTCCTCAAGGGAAGTGGCAAACATGGTTTTATGCTATGGATTAGAAAATGGTAGTAGCATGGCCTCCCCGTTCTCTGGACCTTAATCCGTTAGATTTCTGGCTATGGGAACATTTAAAGACATTGGTGTATGCCACACCCATTGAGAATGTGCAGATGTTACAAGAGCATGTGAACAATGAGTGTGTCCACATCCGCGAGCAGCCAGGCATTATTGAATGAGTTGGAGTTTACTTGCGAAGAAGAGCCAAAGCGAGTGGTAACTCTGTGGAGCATCTCTTGTAACGTGCAGATGGTATCCGCGGACAGACCGGCTGAAATCATCACAGCTCCAGGTTGGTGGTGTGGATGGATGCTTGCCCAACGCGTTTTCTGTTAAACGTGCGACAGTCAAGTGTTCATTAGAAGTAGCTGGTAGGAAGACGTCCATTGTCTGAAGTGTACATACACAAGTAAATTGGCTCATATTTCAACAGGTATGTTTCCAGACATATGTTTATGGGAACATTTCTTCTCGTTTTTCCAATCCCAACCCCTCTTGCAATATCGGACACTTTTTTTTAAACACCCTGTATAAAATGCATCGAACACTAATGGAATAAATTGTTCACTGTATAGTAAAGCGATCATTACTTCGGACTTTGTTTCACTGCTAGGCTAGAATTTTGTTCGCGACATCGTGTATGACACTCCATTTGCCATGATATATTGATTTGAATGGCTGCCTGTGATTGTCTAGTTAAAGTTATTTTCCTTCTGACCTCTAGATAACTCGAGGGTAACACTGAAACATCAAGTTGGAAGTAATGATGGCTTTACTGTAGACTTGTACAACTGCAGTCATAATCCCAAAAGTGGGTCTGTGACTGTGTTATAAACTGCCAGGATAACTGCATGGTGTTCCCTTAAATTCATCGAACCCATTAGTGACATGCCATGAGCAGTTGGTCTTCTAGTAATATCACTTTTAGCACAACATTTTGTTTTAATCAACTACCTGTATTATTTATACAAGCAGTGCCGGGGCTACAGACCCTTCCGAAATTACGATTACAGTTCATAGCGTTTGTTGGTTTCATAAGATAACAAACAGATCTCGGTGAGTTAGGGAACAATTCTTAAGATTTTGATCAGATAACTTTTAATGTTATTATAACCCAACAATATGTAGTCTACCTGTATGCCAACAATAACCAAAGTTCTCTTTCAATTACCAGGGCTGCCAAATTGAAATCTGGGAGTAATGTGGTACTCATGCTTTGCAAACTGATTGAACAAACAAAATGTCATGAGAACTTCTTAATTATATAATTTAAAAGAAGTGGATAGATAATTTACAATAAATAAATTTAAAATGAACTTAATGCATGTTAACAATGTTTTTTTAATGGCGGACTAGATGTGAAAGAACAGGTAGATCATTGTGATTTATCTTAATATACTTCTTAATCACACTTCCAGTTCTTAGTAGCAAATGGGTTTGTTTCCTCTCTCTATAGTTATCTCACTTTCCTGGTTAACAATCGGTGACTCCAACGTTAGACAGTAGCACACGCCGACAATAACCTTTGTTCGCTACTGACCAATAGCATGCTTCCTCTATCCATCCACGTGGACTCCAAAGTATGGTCCTGGCGGCCAGCTCGTGTGTCAAGTCTCCAGTGTTGTACAGCTGCACGTAGTTCTGTCCAGCTTGCTCTCAGTGACTAAGGTGGATAGTTGATAATACTGTGCCTCGCGCTGTAAAGCCTTGGCTCGCCGCAGACATGGAACGTAAACTTATCGGCTCAGCTAGGTTTCAAAGGCAAGCCACTCGTTAACGAAGAAAGTGTGAGAGCTATGCTATGTGACAATTTGGAAAAGAAAGTTGCTCTACTCCTTCTCAGTTGCATTATATATTTGAAGACGCTTAAGATATCGGAAGAAGTTATTTTAAGTCTAAATGTAGGCCTAATCAATAAGTTTTCTGAATTTTTATTATTCGAGGAGGCATTATAACATGATATAGAATGTCCTGGCAGATAAAAGATCCATCAGCATCGAAGCCAGCTCTCCAATATTTTAGAAGACCATGAATCCCACTGTACTAGAACTCCACTGAAATTTAAAATTTATCCAGTGTGTCTGTACCTCAAATGTTTGGAACAGTTTTCCCTTTCAATGGAATGGAGCAGATGTAACTGATACGAGGAACAGTGACAAAGCCATCACAGATAATCATGTCACTGGTTACTAGCTATGTTAAGTCCTACAACAGCAGTAATATTAATTGTATGGCCTCATGTACCGTGGCATAAATCTTTTTAAGTTGGAGTCATTGAGACGATCTATTCTCCAATTTCAATGTTCTGTTTAACACTGCCCTGGTAGTGATATATAGAACTCTATTAGTCTTGTGATCATCAAATGTGATACAATTGATCCTTTATGTGCCAACGTCGTATGACTTGGGGTGCCGAAGATTTCTGCTGCCCTTGGCTGGGAATCAAACTATGAATCTCTGAATCTTGAGGTGAACACTAAACCACTGACCCACTGAGGAAGAATCCCTGCGACACTGTGTAGCATTACAGTTCCAGTTGTGAGTTCACATTTGCAACTATCAGCTAACAACAATTCACGTAGCACAAAACCTTGCATGGTCCACCGAATTGAGAGCATAACATTCTCTTGTTGCAGTGTGTGTTAGGCTCATGTGATGGCAACCAATGACAGTGCCATATGGAATTATAAAATACTACTTACCCAGTACAAATCACCAGTCTGTCCTGAAGGGAGATTCTTCCCATTTAAGAAACACAGGCATTTGGTTGTGTCACCTTTCGATCCACAGTCGGGTTGAGTGGGACTCTTTTCACGTTACGTGGGTTATATACCGACATTGAATTTTTCTTCCTTTGCTTCAAGTGTTTAACCATTGTTGAAGTCAATAGCTGCCTTGAGCCTCATTTTCTGACAAGTGGGTGTCCTGAAAATAATTCATCCTTCAGGATTCTCCACCATAGTGTCGTCGACTCATTCACTACTAAGGACCTGGTATGTTTTCTTTTTGCAGCATTGTTTCAAGTGAAAACTTGCAAATTGTACAGAACTGTTTGGGCACCCATGTTCAACATGTCATTGCTGACCTCCACATTGAACCACAGCTAGCTGGTAACAACTGAAAATTGATCTCTTTCCTTTGAATCCACAGAGAAAGGAGCACATTTAATTCAACAGAATGACATAACCTTTTTGGTTCCTTTGTATTTCGTTGACTGGCACTATCAGTCGGGTTGATTTAGGGCCTCCTTTACACAGCCTGTCCATCTTTCTCTGTCCAGAACAAACTTTTCCCATCCATTTTTTTGGCCCACTGCATCTAGATCTTCCAGTAACTTCTTAGTTGGTGAGGATTAATCTGTTAGCTCTCCCAGATTTTTTGATGGCTCTTATCTTCTTCCATTCTCAAGACATGACCTATCCATTGCAGTACTTATGTCTTTTTCTAATTTGGCACTGTGTAGCCTACATTGTCTGGATCACTGCATTCATTAGTATTCACAGTTCATTTGGTTGGGACTGAAAGTTGCAACAAGCCATCCTCTTCTTGGCGACATTCAGATTTAATACTGAAATATTTTCTAGGTGGTTGTCAGCCTATTTTTGTCCAAGATCATGTTCTATTACCATTAAGGAGTACAGATCCTAAACTAGGCTGGTACAGCCATTACCTAGTGTGAAAAAGCCCAGTAAATATGAAACATGATCATAAAGTGCACTGCGATTGTAAGTACAGAAATGAATTTGGACTGACTTCCGCTGGAGTTCCCCTGGAGTTCCGCTCGCTTACCAGCAACAGAGCCATGCTTGGGTAAGGGAACTAGCCACAGGCACATGGTGATGTCCAAGTCACTAGCTCTCCAGACAGGATGCTAGGAGAAACCCTTATGATTATTTATATTCTGCACTGGCACCCACATGATTCAAGCAGTGCAGTTGCTTGGTGCATGCATTGGGACTAGACTTGGCTTAAGAATTGCTATCAGTTATGCTGAGCAACCGTAGGCCTAACTCGGAAATCATCACAAGTTGGAAAGGAAAATGATTTAGGACTGTTCAAAATGTTTAATGTGGAGTAAAAGGACAAATGTGTGGTTGTTACAAGATGTGATTCAGAGTTAATTGTTTGCACAACATGGCACACAATCATTTTGAGCCAATCGGGGCATCAATGAACGTATAGGTTACTCTGATTACCACTGATTTAACCACAGTTTACCAAATGTTTGCTTTTTATTCCCATTGTGAACTTAATTCAGAATTTGGGAAAGCATGATTGAATATCACAGTGCGAACAAAAGAATCGTATTTGTTGGCACAAGCTGAAGCAAGGAAACTGGGAATGTGGGCAGATGCGAGGCTGCTGTCTGTGCTAAGTGAGATGCATACCTCCCATACCATTTGGGCAGCCATGAACTAGGATATTGCCAACTGGACAGGAAATGATAGTGACCAATTTTTATATTCAAATACTGCAGCTGACTAGATTGAATCTGAATTCTACGCAATCAATGCCATGACCTAGACATTGGACAGGACCAAACAACATAGTGCTTTAACAGGGCTAGCAGTACACGGTTTTCATCATAAACTGTGCAAGAGATTGGAATACCTTCTTTGAAGAAGACGGGTACCACTGCTTCCTTGACCTGCTCGTTCGCTTGACACATCGCCCATCGAACATGTTGAACAGCAACTTGTTCATCGGTCCTCTTAACAACCATTGTTGATGCTTTGTGGACTCGCATACAACCCGCGTGGAGGGAGAGCCCCCAACAATAAATACATGTCACGACGTTAGTAGGCTCTGATTACACTACGTGGGAGCATCACATCATACTCAATTATTGAGATTAGATTGTCATCCTAATTATTTTATGTATTGTCGTGTACCTAATCTGTGGTATAACTTTTATATTTTGTTATTGTTCAAATCTTATTCTTAATTTTGGGAACCAGTTTCTGAAATGAATCTCGTAAACTGCATCCTGTCTCACTATGGAAACAAGTGACACTTCATAGTTATATAATCGCTCCAAGAATGAGCTTTCTCTTGTTTACCACGCCGCTTTCCTTCTCAAACTCAAAAGAATGAGTAGAGTAGCATCTCTACTTAGTATATAACATAGTCTCCGATTCTTGGATGTTCCGGGTAATCTCGAGAACCACTGGATGGATTTTGATGCGGTTGTCACCATTCTGTGAAGGATATCTCGAGGATGGTTTCTGTAGAAAATAATTTATTTATCATCAAAGGAAGCCGAGCAGTACCGATTTTAGTGAAAAAGTCGGAAAAAAAACTGTCGTCCGTGCTCTTTTTAAGCTTACGCTGGGCAAACCGTTAACAATATCTATATACTATGAGTTGAAGAATTGTCCAGCATGAAAAGTTCTACAAAAAAGTCCCCGACAGCATCTTCAGTACATCGCCCACTATAAGTGTTCTTACGTTTTCATTTCCTACAATCTCCAGTCAATTACAAGCTTCGAGACAATTGACGATCGTTAACGATCTACAGTAGCTGGCGAGCGAGCCATCACTCCCAGACACTGTCGAGTTAAGACTTCAGAGAAGAGTGGATGTGTTTGGAGTTTCCCTAGGAGTGCAACTCGGCTTTTCTTTACTTCGCCTGTGAACTTTTCGTTCCGCAGAATACACAGTCAAGTTTAGTTTGGATGGAAGGGGGATTTGTGTTTCATGCACCTCGCCATCTTTAAATTACGTCTGACAAGAATTCTTTGCACATGCTATCTCCATGACAATATAATTAATAGTCCAGTCAGTGATTTTAACCCATCATGCCGAAGCGGAAAACGGAAAATCGACAAAAATAAGCTTATCACGTAACAGTGATACTGAGCAACAAATAATTTCTCGATTGTCAGAAGAGAGAGAGAATTCACAGAGATAAAGGGAGTCATCCCCAAAGTTCCTTTGACACAAGGAAGAAACGGTCATGGTTTGTGGTCCGGTAAAGAGAATTCTGCTATTAATTATGATTCTTCCATAAATTATATAAATGATGCTTCAGTTTCCGGTCGAAGCCCGGGCGGGTTGCGAGTTATAATATATACACTGACCGGCAAAAAAAGTGGAACACTTAAATTTTTTATGTAATTTCTTAATTTATTCCACTAAAATGTATCGGTTTTCCAATATTTGCATTATTCATGTAAATTTAGATGGTTGGCAACAGAAAATACCGAATCATGTTTTACAACACGCTTTAACTCACAAATTTCGTTACATTTTGCAAATCTTACAATTTTCTATTTTTTAGTAATGCTCATTTGGGCTGGTGTTTATCAAACCACGTATTGCCAAACAAAACAGTAATTAATGTTTGCACTGCACTGCAAGAGAACACTGGTCACTAAAAACGGGTGTTTCCACCTTTACCGTCTATGACAGCTTGTAAACGATCAGGCATACTGTTCACAACTCGTCGAATGGCATCTGCCGGGATGCGATCCCATTCCTCCAGCAGCGATGTTCTCAGTTGTGCAAAGGTGGTGTGGTCATGCTGTCTGACGTTCCTTCCAAGCGTATTCCATACATGTTCGATGGGGTTCAAGTCAGGACTACGACCTGGCCAGTCCAGGGTTTGAATCTCCACTTCCTACAGATATTGTACAACACAGCGAGCAGTATGAGGGCGGGCATTATCCTGCTCAGCATGAAATTCTGACCAATGAAAGGCGCAAAGGGCATCACATGTTTCATCAGGATCTCTTCGATGTACCTTTGGGAATTGAGCGTCCAGTGTTTGATGCACACCAACTCAGTGTGGGCCATAACGTTGATGCCACCCCACACCATAACCGAGCCACCTCCAAATGGAGTCCTGGAGGAGAAAGCAACAGGGCTGTACCTCTCTCCGCGCCTTCTCCACACTCTTTCTCTTCCATCAGGAGATCTAAGGTTAAGGCGACTCTCGTCAGTGAAGAGAACAGAGGCCCACTGCTCGTGGGTCCATCCCAGATGCTGCCTTGCGAAGCGAAGATGCGCCTCTCTGTGATGCCGTTCGAGTGCGGGCTCCTGGACGAAAGATGAGCTTCTTCAAACCTTCTTCTTACTGTTCGCTCACTCACTCTCACATTTCTGACATTTTCCAGTTGATTTCGTGCCTGAACTGCTGTGGTATGCCGATCACGCAGAACTTGGAGGGTGAGAAATCTGGCACTTGTGCTTCTTCTACGGCCTGACCCTCGTCTCCTGTCGTATGTTCGGAGCTCTCGGTAACGTTGCACTGCACGATGTATGCTACCGAGAGATGATCCAATGACCTCAGCAACATAACGGAAGTTGCGGCCATCCTCCACCAATGCAACTGCCTGTGCAGCTTCTTCACGGCTAAGAGGCATGTTTTAGTGTGAACTGCAAATGGATAACTTGCTAAAATGTGTGACAATGGTTCACACGTGTTCAACAAGTGCCAGTTTTCCCGCCATAAAACCATTAAGATAGGCTCATCGAGGATTGGGGGTAATTGGTGGTAATAAACCACCCTAAGAAATGTCATATTATCAATTTCTATTCACGGATGTTTCAGATGTTTGTTCTAATGCATGAAAAGATTTTAAAATGTGATTAAATCTTTTTCAAGGCTAGATTTATACTATTTATATTACTTTTTTTTTAACTGTTCCACTTTTTTTTGCCGGTCAGTGTAGTTCTAATCCTTGACATCGCTGTAAGGGTTATTGTGCAAACATAGCATTACCAAGATCCTCTCGTTTTATGTTTGAGCGATTGTGCAATTTATCGTTTAAGGCAGAGGTGAGGCGATGCCACGAAACAAAATTTATCGGGTGACCCAGGTATTCTATATTCAATTCTGGTTGGCAATGTTTATATTATTTTCAAATTCTACAAATTATTTTATTCAATAATTCCTATTCATGTACCAGTACAACTAAACGGATTGCCTGAAGTTGTGCTATGGAACATATCATCCATAATTAGGAGAAATGTGTTAGCCTTCGGTGACATTTGAGCTTTCACCTTGTGAGTTTGGATCGGAAGGTTAAGCCCCAGTTCAGGTGAATACTCAGGTCCAGTGCAAGGTCCTGTGTAGCTGCCAACTACAAATTACTCTCAAGAGTGGACTGTTTGGTTTCTTTCTGTTGCATGTAAAAGGACGAAAGGCTTCGTACAGTATTTTGATAGCCACACTTTATGCCTAGGAGTATGTATTGAAATTTTTGTTCGAAAGAATTCGGGTTCGATTCCCGGGTCTGCCAAGGAATTGACTTCTGATCTGAGTGTTGGTATATTCGGCCTCGAAGATGTACGAGGAGAGGTAATTTCGATTCCCATCTTAGCCATCCTAGAAGCAGTTTTCCGTGGTTTCCTACTTCTACTCCGGTCAAATGCCTAACTCAAGCCTTAGTCACCTTCTTCTCAGTCCTAATTAAAAGTGCAGTAAATTAGAACTGATACCAGATTAAGACACTCCCATGTGCACTGGACTGAGGGTGATATCTCTAGCCGTTAAGTGGAATGTGTTTCTTCATGAGCATTCATGAAAATAAAGCAGATATTCTGTTAACTGAATCTACCGTATATTTGTCTATCCCGTAAGTGAAATCTGCAACTAATGTCTCAAACATTAAATATTTGATTTGCATCCGTTCAGAGGTAAGCATAGTAGCTCCCTGCCCAGACTGACCATGTTCGATTCCCGCAGCTGTCGTGGTGTATTGAACCCTGGTGTCGGGGTTGGAGCACGGTTCGAATCCTACTCTCGACCATCTTTGAAATGGTCCAGGTGAATGCTGAGATGGTACTCCTTGCCATTATTAGCTTCTATTAGAGCACAAATACACAGGTTTATCAAATTAGATTCCCGCTTCGGGTATGCGGGACAGATGACTCTACAAGCGGATGGGGATGGCTCCACTATGTAAATTATGCGCAAGCAACGATCTTTTTCTGTTCAGAAGGCACTTATTGTAGTACGTGTTTCGCAGAAAGTGGATTTCGTGTAATTAAGCTTAATACGGTACTTTTCTTCGTTGTTAAATAGTTCATCATAATCCTCGAGGCTGAATAAACCCAGCACCACCCCTCATATTTGTATTGATTGACGGAGCATTATAATTAGAAGCTTGTAGTTTAACGTGACCGTTAATCTCGCGATCATAAGCCACGGGACCTCCGTTTTACGTGGAATCCGAACCACAGGACATGGCATTTCACATCGAAAATCTCACATGCAGTGACCGGGAATTAATTATCTATTCATCAATACAGCAATTTTCTTACATTTCCCTTGAATGGTAAATGTTTTTGCATTTTATGTTTTTCTAATTTTATTTAAGCTTTCGAATTATAAGTTGTCGAACCGTATAGGCCTATAAATGACACTCAGGAATGCAGAGTATAAGTGTGCAATTAGCTGGTGGAAGAAAACTCAGGATAGCCACTGTCAGCGCTGGAGTTCGAACCTTCGATTTGCGGTCTTCCATTCTCTTGAAATTGTGATGGCTACTAAGATTGAGTATCAAATATTGTAGTAAAGTTAACAATACATGCACAGATTTAATTGGGAACCCATTTGGTGAACTTTCACATAGCCTATTTGAAATTCTGAGTTGGGCCCAGTTTGGCTTCAGGAGAAACGTAGGACCAAGGGAAGCTACACTGAGTCTTAGTGGGGGCATGGTGGCGCAGCGGTCAAGCTTTGGCCTCTCACCAAGGTGAACCGGGTTCAATTCCCGGTCAATGCATGTGAGATTTTCGAAGTGAATTGCCATGTCCTGTGGTTCGGATTTCACGTAAAAAGGGGGTCCCGTGGCTCATGATCACATGATTAACAGTCACGTAAAGCTAAAAGCTTCCTTCCATTAAGTCTTCGGCTGATTTTGGAAGCTAGAATAAGGAAGGATAAGAGAACGTTCATTGCATTTGTAGACTTAGAAAAGGCTTTTGATAACGTTGATTGGAGTAAGTTGTTTGACATTTTGAAGACGATTGGAATAAAGTACAGGGATAGGAGGTGCTCTACATTCTATACAGAAACCAGACAGCAGTTATTCGAGCCGAAGGACATGAGAGAGAAGCTGGTATTCAGAAAGGTGTAAGGCAAGGCTGCAACTTATCACCAATACTTTTCAATCTATACATTGAACAAGCAATGAAAGAAATTGGAGAAAATTTCTAAGTAGTATACTGTAAAGTAGATTCATGGATAAATAATTTCATTTCTGAGATTTGCTGATGACATCGTCATCTTAACCGACACACCAGAGAGTTTTTAAATGGTATGGATTCAGTCTTGAGGAAGGAATTCATGACGAAAATTAATAAATGTAAAACAAAAATATTGGAATTCAATGGGAAGAAATCAGAAACCCCTATGGATGTCGAATTGGCAGGTGAACAGCTAAAGGAAGTAGGTGACTTCTGTTACTTAGGAAGCAAAATAACCAGTGATGGACGAAGCAAAGAGGATATAAAAAGTAGGTTAGCACAGGCAAGAAAGCATTTCCACAGAAAAGGAATCGGTTGACATCGAATATAGATTTAGGTATTAGGAACAAGTCATTTTTGAAAGCCTTTGTCTGGAGCGTGGCGCTCTATGGAAGTGAAACTTGGACTATTGGTGCAGCAGAAAAGAAGAGAATTGAAGCGTTTGAAATGTGGTGTTACAGGAGAATTAATAGATCAGATGGGTAGATAGGGTTACGAATGAAGAGGTAATAAGACAAGCGGGAGAGGAGAGATTTTTCTGGCAACTGCTAATGAAGAGAAGAGATAGGTTGGTAGGACACATACCATGACACCCAGAAATAGCAAGCTTAGTTATAGAAGGAAGGGTCGAGGATGAGAACAGTAGGGGTAGACCAAGGTTAAACAGATTGCCTCTGATATAGGATGTGGTATCTATGTAGAGATGAAACGATTAGCTCGGGACAGGGGAGCATAGAACGCTGCATCAAACCAGTCGAAAGACTGAAGACGCAAACATAATTTGAAATTGAATTTGCATAAGCTACAAGCAATAACCAGCTGTCATATCAATCTTAATAACTATTTCAACACTAATTTGGTTCAGAATGATTGCACCAACATGGAACTATTACAGGAATATTATTGCTTATCACAATGACCTTCCACGTGGTTCCACACAATAACACAGTGAGGAAATATATCTTAACTTCTAGTTGAGATCCCGAGCTACGCCGGGCACAACAGCTAGTTGAACAGTAAGTCATGGACTGAAATATTAAAGACAGCTTTCGAGTCGGTCAACACAAATTGTGCCCAATTATATTAGGCGGGAAAACAAGTATTTATATGCTCTAAACATGGTTAAATATTACATAAGATATGTATCACTTCAGACTTCAATATGTAATGCTATTTAAAAAGAAAGCATGGGATGTAAGATTGACCAGCTCATAGAATACGCCACTGATGTGATAAGGTACTGTACTAATTTGTATAAAGAACCACTGAAGGGTTAACTGAATTTGCTGGAAGAGAACCTTCTCTTCAGACTTGCCATTATTGATTAAGTGCTGTAGGCTAGTCTGTCAGCATCTACTGCCGTTGGGGAGGGTCTTCGTAAGCTGTCTCTCGGTTTCTTGTCCTGCGCCTATATGGGTTGCGGTATCTGTAGGGTTTGTTTAGAACAGAGTGCATCTTCCCCTGGGAAGTATCTTTAGCTTAAGCGAAATATCCTAACAATTATAATGTTGATTTGTGTACTTGTTAATATTAGAGATTAGCTGTGTGATACTGTTCCCCCTTCCTGTGTCCAAGGTTCCGGGAATGAACCTCGGCATAGTCAATTGGCATTTTAAAAGGCTTCCGAAGTGAGAACAGATACTCCTTCCGTGCAAAATCTCGAATACCGTAGCACGACGGTACGGTCTATTGATAATACCATTGAATAGATGTCGTACTTTTTCAGTGTTTAATTTACGTGACTTGATCGCTTTTGTACTATGAGATGTTCGACCCCAGTGGATGAGCGATCGTTATAGGGTAGGAACGTCGTAAGATTAGGACGTTATTGTTGGGGACTACGTGGGTAAATTCAATACTGATATACTGTACAGTATATAGGCTAATAATATTTAATTAATGTAATCAACTACCGATGTCTTTTTATATATGTATTGCTTTCAAATATTCAAATGTAGTCTACTTTGTAACAGAAGCCATCTAGGCTAGTCCTGTGGTGTAGCCGTGCTCATTAAATAGTGCATCACGTCGCGAGGGCAGCTGCAACATGTCCGGAGCAGGTTCGAATCCTGGCACTGACAGCGGCTATCATGAGTGTAATTTTTCCCCGCGGTTTTCGACACTCCTTGAGATTACTGGGAAGCCTACCCCAAGCTTAGAAATTACTGTTACGCCCACTTGTACAGTCATCACAATAAGACTGGATGCGTGGCGCAGCGGCAATATTATCGCTCTCTGTGCCTAAGGTTGCAGGATCGAATCCTGGCGCAGTCAGTTGGCATGTGAGGGAGCGGTGTCAGTAGATTTGCTGGCACGTTAAAGATCTCCTTCGGGGCACAATTCTGGAGTCTCCAAAAGCCGCAGTCGTTAAAGGGGACGCATATCCACTCTACTCAGTATAAAACAAAGTCCCCGATTCTTGGATGTCACCGGTAATCTCGAGAACCACTGGATACGTTTTGATGCTGTTTTCGCCATTTTGTAAAGGATATCTCGAGGAAGGTTTCTGTAGAAAATAATGTATTTATGATCAAAGGAAGCCAAGCAGTAACGATTTCAGGGAAAAAGTCGAAAAAAACCTGGCGTCCGTACGCTTTTTAAGCTTACGCTGGGCAAACTGTTAAAAATATCAATACAAGGAGTGTAAATTGTTCAGCGTGAGAAGTTCTAAAAAAAAAAAAAGGCTGCTGGAGCATATCTCTATCTTCAATACATCGCCCACCAAGTGTGTTTAAGTTTTCATTTCTTCCAACAATCTCCATTCAATTACTGATGTGACAGTTTACGAGCTAGATAGGGGCGAGCCTATCACCCCAGTTACAGCCTAGCTAGCGGGCGAGCCTATTACCCCAGATACAGCTTGCAGCAAACTGTCGAGTCGTGTTGAGTTAAGACTTCAAAGAAGAGTGGTTGTGTTTGGAGTTTCCCTGGAAGTGTAACTCGGCTTTTCTTCATTTAGCCTGTGAACTTTATGTTCCGCAAAATACACAGTCAAGTTAATACGGAAGGGGGATTTGTGTTTCATGCACCTCGCCATTCTTAAATACGTCTGACAAGGATTCGATGCACATGCATCTCCATGATAATATAATTAATAGTCCAGTCAGTGATTTTAACCCATCAAGCCGAGACTTAAAACGGATATAGGTCGTAGTTCATTGCCATCGAAAACAAAGTGCTTATCACGTAATGCATTCATAACTTTTCCCGGACGAAACCGGGACGGGTTGCTATTTTTTGTATATTATTATCACTATGTCGCAGGTTATAAGAGATGTTGTACACGCAAAATATACGGAGCTCACAATAAAAATGACTCCAGCCTCTAATAGAACCTGCAACAGTATTTCCCACTTAGTTTTACGAAACTACGCTTCCCCTTACTGGAAATGTATTGAACGTGTCTGCCTCGTTGCAAAATGGATAGACTAGTATTCTCGGCGGTCACCGCGGAGGCCTGGGCTTAATTCTCGTCTCTGCCAGCAAATCTAATTCTGGTCTGAGGGCTGGAACGGGGTACACTCAGCCTCGTGAGGTAACATCTGAGAAGAGGCGGGCTCGATTCATACCTGGAAGTGTTTAGCAGTGGTTTCACACTTCTATTCCAAGCAAATGCCGGTATGGTACCTAACTTAAGCCCACAGCTGCTTCCTACCCAAATCCTACCTCAATTAAAAGTACACACAATAGTAGAGACATGAGTGACACAGGTTATCAGATAACTTCTTCACACACCCAAAAACATGGGGCAACATGACACGATGTCGCAAAGCTCCTAAATAATCAACAACTATTACGTGTGTTGTGTCTTCCGATTATGCCCACGTTCAAATTGTGTTGTATTGCTCCAACCATTCTGAGCACTTAGGTAAATGAAACTGTTTACTGGCTCATTTTAACCATGCAGTAGCGGATGCGGCTATGCATGTAGATATTTATGATCAGTTCACATCCGGCCGAATATGCTTTTGCTGACTGCGTTGCTGAGTTGCTAACTCAATAACATGGACACTTGTTTTCTTGGTCGGTTTTCAGCTTTGTACTCGTATATTTTAAAATCGACAAAGTACTGCAAATATGTATTCATTGATGCATGGGGTCTTTCATAAAGATCTAAGAATCCGGACTAATTAATGAACATTTACCCCCCGTCAAATCTACGCGACCACGTCGTGGTGTAGCGGCTAGCGTTCTTGGCTGTCGGCCTGGGGTTCCGGGTTCGATTCCCGGTCCTGCCAAGAAATTTTAATTCTGGTGTGAGGGCTGGAACGGGGTACACTCAGACTCGCGAGAGGACTGAGAAGAGGAGGGGTTAGATTCCCACCTCGGCAATCCTGGAAGTGGTCCCCTCAAGTTCTTGTCCTCGACCCTTCCTTCCATAACTATGTTCCTATTCCTGGGTAGCATAGCATGTGTCCTACCAACGTACATCTCCTCTTCATTAGCAACGCCAGAAACATCTCTCCTCGTCCACTAGTCTTAATACCTCTTCATTTGTCACTCTATCTACCCATCCATTCTTCTTTATTCCAAATTTCAAATGATTCTATTCTCCTCGTTTTTTCTGAGCCAACGGACCAAGTTTCACTTCCATAGAGCGTCACTCTCCAGACGAAGGCTTTAAGAAATAACTTCCTAATACCTAAATCTATATTTGATGACAATAGATACCTTTTCTATAGACATGCTTTCCTAATAAAGTGAAATGTACATTCAAAACAAAAACAAAAGCTTTCAGCCTTAATTAAACACGCAGCCCTCGACTAAAGTTTAGAGAGCGTAAAGCTGCGTTGTTCAAGCTGCTTGCTTCTCACCAAGACGGACCGGGTTCCATTCCCACTTAATGCATTTGAGATCTTCGAAGTGAAATATAACCTCCTGTGGTTCTGATTCCACGTATAAATGGGGGTCCCGTGGCTCATGATCGCGAGATAGTTACGTTAAACTACAAACGTCCTTTTTTTACCTAAGTTTAGCATCTTGTTATTTAGCTCCTCTCTGTATTCTTTCCTGTCGACCTCCTTGTTCAGCTCTTTACAGACCCCAATGGTGGTATGTCCTTAAAACCTAAAATACGAGGGTTATTTCCTAAGTCATGGATTATATCTTCAGAAATTGTGCTTAGTTCAGTATTGGCCTATACGATTGAAAACTTGTTTTCCACAGTAAAGAATGCCACCGACTTTTTGCATTGGTGGCTAGTTGACAACACAATCATAAGTTAGTAGGTGCTAGAGGCCTTGCTCCGAGATGGATGTAAATTCTCATTTCTGGTGATGTATCGACGTCGTACAACAATGAACGTTAAATAGGTGTTACGAGAAATAACCTAACAGCCAGGAAAAAAAAGACAACAGCTTGCTTGGGTCACATGTTCTCAGATGTCAGTCTCCCACCTTCATAGCCTATGTCATCGTGATGTACTCCCGGACGCCATTTGTCACGAGTCCGTGTCATCAAAGCCAGTTCGATCTGAGGAAAGGAAATGAGTGCCGATTTATAACTGTCATACGTCCTTGAACAGGTTTCCTCATTTATGTCTTAAGGATTGATTCCATCATACATATTGGCTGGAAATGTTCATAATTTCCAACGAATTTTGTTCTGTACATTTTTAAATTAATCCGACTGCTTTTAAGAAAGAAAAACATCTCGTAGTGTAACGGCTAGCGTTCGTAGCTGTCGCCCCGGAGGTCCGGGTTCGATTCTCGGCTCTGCCAAGAATTAATTCTGGGGTGAGGGCTGGAACGGAGTACAATGAGCCTCGTTAGGAAAAACCTGAAAAGAGGAGGGTTCGTTTTCCACCTGATCCTGGAAACAGTTTTCCGTTGTTTACCACTTATACTCCAGGCAAATGCCGAGAGGGTTCCAATTATAAGGCCACGGCCGCCTCATTCCTATTCCCAATTTACAAATGCACCACATATCACAGGTTATCACACAAGTACACATAACCATGATGTCGCAACCCCTAAAATGAGCAACAAGCAGCTTTTACGAAAAGAGTGAAAATCTATTTTCATGCCATTCACTCGAGTAATTCATAATAAAGGACAGACAAAAAACTGACTGTATATTAATCATTTTACACTTCATCTAAGATAAATACAAAGTATTAGCCGGAATTTCGGAATATACAGGCAGAAAGCTTTTTATAGAAAAATCAAGAAAATTAAATTTGATATTGGCCGAATTAACAAATGATCATTTTGAGTCGGGATATCACATCGTGATGAGTTTCTCTGGTCGCTTCTGATCACATTGTGTAGTCGAGTGTCATCGACTTTGAATCGCTAGATATGGAAATTACCTAGGTTCAAGACCCCGTGAGACGGTTTCAACCTGCAGGGTGGAGGCGGGGTTCATTTTGTAATGCTTAAGGTGGTGTAATGAGTCTTGGACTCGTTTTGAGTCCCTAACAGCATTAGCGTGTTATATTCTCGCTTCGATTCATCACTCTCCAGTCTAAAATGTGGCTCGACATAAATCTGGAAGTATGGCAGCATCAACGATTCAGCCGTTCAATGAGGTACATTTTTCCTGGATTTCACTATTCTGCTTTGCAATGTGAAGGTATTTAGCTCATTGATTCATCAGTTTTCTTCCAGACGCAGCTCATTATGGTTAGTCGGTTAAGTAAATTATACTAATAGATACTTCTGAGTGTTAGTGTTAACATCGCTTAACCTCAAGGTCAGTGGACTGAAAGATTTTGAGTAGTAATGAGCATAGTGGCCGTGAGAGCGTTTAATTATGAATCTCTTGAGGAATCACGTCACAAGGGAACCTCGCAAATGTCAACTCACGGATTACGCTGAAATTTACTAAAGTAGGCGAAAAAGGAATCAAATGTGTCTAGAATCTTTAAATTGGCCAGCTAGAACGATCAGATATAGTAGTTTCTTCAAAAGGCTTATTATCTCTACATAGTATAAAGCAAAGTCTCCGATTCTTGGATGTAACGGGTAATCTCGAGAACCATTGGATGGATTTTTATGCGGGTTTCACCATTCTGTAAAGGATTTATCGAGGAAGTTTTTTGTAGAAAAACATTCATTTATGACCTGAGGAAGCCGAGCAGTAACGATTTCAGTGAATCGAGGCTGAGAAAAACCTGCCGTCCGTGCGCCATTAAAGCTTATACTGGGTAAACCGTTAAAAATAACTGTATACTATGAGTGTAAGAATTGTTCAGCATGAAATGTTTTAGAAAAAAGTCCGCGACAGCATAACTCTTATCTTTTAATACAACACCCACTATAAGTGTTTCTACGTTTTCATTTCTTCCAACAATCTCCATTCAGTGGAAATTTAAATTACTAGCTTTAGCCAGCATTAAACTATCGAGTCGAGCTAAGACTTTAGAGAAGAGTATGTGTTTAAAGTTCGCTGTTCACCTCGGCTTTTTTGAATTGTGTCTGGGACCTGCCGTCCGTGCGCCTTTTAAACTTACGCGGGGTAATCCGTTAAGTAACCGGGTGAAGCCGGGGTAGGTTGCTGGTGTTTTAATAAACCTAAAATTTCAAATAACAGTCGCTTTAAGAAGTATACCTCAAAAGGGTTAGACAGCCGTAAGAATCATCAAATCTGTCCGGTAGAACGTCAAAAATATTGGTTACAAATGTTTGTTTCAAATAGTTTCTTGATATTTACGTAAATATTTGGTTCAATTATTTGAATGTGAAAGCCTCCGTGGCTTAGGCGGCAGCACGCCGGCCTCTCATCGCTGGCTCCGTGGTTCAAATCCCGGTCACTCCATGTGAGATCTGTGCTGGACAAAACGGAGGCAGACAGGTTTTTCTCCGGGTACTCCGGTTTTCCCTGTCATAATTTCATTCCAGCAACACTCTCCACTATCATTTCATTTCATCTGTCATTCATTTAATCATTGCCCCAGAGGAGTGCGTCAGGCCTCGGCAGCCGGCACAGTTCATATCCTCGCCGCTAGATGGGGGGCTTCATTCCATTCCTGACCCGGTCGGAGACTGGAAGCAGGCTGTGGATTTTCATTTCCATTTGAATGTGAACTATGCTAACACAGACAACCATCAATACGGTAATGTTCTCGCCTACTGGGTTTATGGTTGTAGGATCAACGCAGTCAGTTGGCATTTGAAGGTGCTTACATGCGATAGGAGGAGATTATTATTATTATTATTAAGTTTTCCATTTTTCTACTGGTAAACTGCTCTTAAGTAATGGCATTATCCGCGAATGAGGATACTCTTAGACATTAGCGGATGAACGGCGTGCGGATGTTTTGAGTATCCGCACAGGGCTTTGTGCATACTGGGGGTATCTCAATATAATGTATAATTTCGACAAGATGGGTGTTTTTCCTTCAATAACCCTCGAGAAGAGATTGAATTCCATGTAAAGCTTTGAAGCCTGTCTTTTTCTTCCTCTCGCAAGGCAGGTGTGCAACTTAGAAACTGGTTCAGTCGACTTTCTCCCGTTCGTGTTATAACCTGGTCTCAGATCTCCTTCAATTACTATAACCGCTTGGCTTGTGGCATGGTACTTCTATTTTGTAGGTGTATAGTTATTATAGTACGGTTTTTCACTTCGACTTGGAACTCTTGGATATCTCTTGCCTGGGATTGAACTATTGCTATGGAATGGAAATCTCCGCGATGACGTCACTTGATAAACATGGGCGATAACCCGCTTTGAACATAGGCCTTTGTGATATTAAATAATAAACAGTTTAGCTGTTCATTTGCAATTGTTTGAGAGAAATTGAACTTCTGATAGGTTGGTTTGTAGAACAGAAATAGCAGGATCCTCTTCGCTTCGAATTGGCTATTTTTTCTGCGGACAACTTACGAAATCACTGGGAATTCTGTTATTCACGAAACTGTCATAAAAATATCTCTGGAAATATTCTACAGTGTGTCACTGATTGCATAATACGTTAATGGAGGCAGTTCGAAAGATAATTATATAATTTCCCCCAGTTGTGCCTTACATTTACATTCAGAACTGGTGTCAGTTAATAACCTGACGCCGCCAAGTAAAGGTTGAGTGACAGGGAAAAGGGGAATAAGTCAAGAAACACATGAGACATAACTGTTAGTTTCCTTACGATTAGACACTCCAGACTGTTGAGTTTCTTAGCACTACCTATGTGCTGATAAGAAAGTTGTGTTTTAAAGAAGTATATAACAAACGGTCGTTTGTCTACTGAAAACTGATATTTTTTTAACTCCCATCCCCCTGACGTTTTAATTATTGACAACACTGTATATAACAAAAAGCACCATTAACTCTTTACTCATATTCAATTATCACGTTTTGATCTAAACAAAATGCTATACGAACCTTATGGAACCATTTACAGTAGGCTATATGGCACATAATTACGCTTTGTTCTCAGTGACACTTAATTCTTGCTTCTCTACATACGGCATGTCTAGATGCCTGCCCTTCAGTAGTCTGCCTTCCTCCAGGTTTTACCAGGTCTCGCCATATCCTCTCCATGTTTAGATGCCTGCCCTTCAGTAGTCTGCCTTCCTCCAGGTTTTACCAGGTCTCGCCATATCCTCTCCAGTATCTGCTTGTCCAGCTTCCTTTCTTGGAATATTTTCACTACATGTCGTTTGTGTGGACAGATTGTCCATGCTGTTTATGATGCTGCTGCTACTACTTTCATAAAGTTCATGGACCTTCAGTTTCCTCACGTGAAACACACATGAATTAAGCATCAGACTTTCATACTGTGCAGCATCCGACCTCCCAAATGAGACTTGCTCTCAGTTATTTGAATTATTTGCACGTGCTTGCCTAAAGTGTGATGATACACTATAATCTGTTTCAGCTTTGGGTTATTTCAGTTTGCCTTCCGTACCATACCACGGATCTTTTAAAGCAATAACGATAAATAACTTTCTTTAACGTTTGGTATTTTAAACAAAACTACCGATCACTACTTAATACTTCTGTCACTGTAAACATAAGTACCGATTGAAAGTCCCTGCAAAACCGTTTCGACAGCCTGGCGGTCTTCTGGGCTGTATGAGGCGCGTGTTGTCATGAAGGAAGATGGCGCCCTCGGTGAGAAGACCTGGCCGCGGTTACATGTTTCGCCCACAGAAATCGAATAACTGGTAGGATCTCTGGCGAGACCAGTTTTTCCAAACGAGTCCCCATTAGTTGTTTACCTACAACTAGCGCTGTAGGTGGTGGGTGGCGGAAATTCTGCACAGTTATCAACCGTATGTATTCAAATGACCCTACACTACTAATTTGTAACAGACGAAACTCCAGGAATATACCCTTGTAAACTTAGTTTCTGATCACCCCTCATAATCTGGTGACATCACGGTTGGTATTTTAAACCAAACTACTGATCACCTCTTAGATTTCATTATTGGCACTCTAAACAAAAGTACCGATTGAATGTTGTGAGACTTCTGCTAACATTTTTTTTTTACCAACGTATTCGTTAAAATAATTTGACTCGTTTTCGTGAGAGCAGTTTTGAAAACTCCTGTAATCGCACATACTGTAAAAAAAAGTTTTTTGATTATATTTTGCGCCCATATGCTTTTGTAAGTTAAAATTTTCACAGCATTTCGAAAGTTTGTGTGGTTATTTTAACGGCAACTTCTGAACCTAATATTTATTAGAGTACGCCACTATGAACAGGGTCGAGACAGAAAGAAATGGCGTGCATGATGTGATGGAAGCTTTCAATCTTCCTAGCCAAGTGGACTGGAGTCCACTTCGTTATCGTAAGTTGGCACTTAGTGGAGATAATAGGGCGTAGGCCGCCACTTCGCTACAGTAATCTCTCTAATCTCCCATCACCTGCATTGGACGGTAAGAAAATGAAAGTTAAATGTATTGCTTGGACGTTGGCACCCGTGTTAATAAGATTAAGAGTGAATTATCTTTTTAATTGATGCCGCCGGGACTGTACTGACCGATAATGGCCTGATAAGACTTGATCATTTAAATTACGGACTGTTTTAAAATTTGACGTCAGTATTGTAATATTGTTACTTCTCGCCAGTGTATGTTTGTAGTCGCGTATTCTTAATTTTAAGGAGATTTTCTTTCTTTTTTAGCGTCTACTTTTCTCCAAGTCCACCTGGCGTAGTCGCTAGCATTCTTGGCTGTCATTGCGGTGGTTCGGACTCGATTCCCGGCTCTGTCAAGCAATTTAATTCTGGTATGAGGGATGGAACAGGGTACTTTCTAGTAGGCCACGGCCACTTCCTTCCAACTCCTTGCCCTCTTTAATTCATAAGGGGCGTGGTGGCGCAGCGGTCAAGCTGTTGGCCTCTCACCACGGCAGACCGGGTTCGATTCCCGGTCAATGCATGTGAGATTTTCAAACTGAAATGCCATGTCCTGTGGTTCGGATTCCACGTAAAATGGAGGTCCCCTGGCTTATGATCTCGCGATTAACGGTCACGTAAAACTACAATCTTCCTTTTCTTTAATTCATCTTCATTTCTCATCCACTCCTCACAAGAGGTAGGTGCAATGAAGGGCATCCGGCCTTAAAATCATTGTCATATAGGAACGCATCCCCGACCCCCTTACAAACGGGGATAAGAAGGCATAGAAATTCACTGTATGACGTGTGTGCTGAATGGTTGTATATTTCTGTATAGGCTACAACCGTTTTCTGTTTATTGTTACCACCTCTACGAACTATCTTAATTAGCATATATTTTTCTAACAATACTCGATGCAGAGTATGAAGTACAGTAAGTAACTTACATAGGTGAGACGTGACGAATGGTCTACTGCATCAAGTCACGCCAGTCTCAGAACTGTTTTAAGTCTAAAATGTAAACTCTTTTTATTTAACAGTAAGAACCCATCAGGGACAGGTAATGAAAGCCAGTGAGCGTATTCGTAGTACTCTTAGTGGACGTCAGGAAGGACACATACATTATTTTCCTTTCCTTAAACAGGCCGTTTCGAACTAAGTCCTTGACTACTGACCCTCGATCCTGCACGTTAAACTTACTTTACAAAGCTGGATGTGGTAACTGTTGTTATTAATATTCTAAACAATTTGATGTAGATAATATCAACATGCCAACGGCCTGGCCATGTTGAAACACCGGATCCCATGAGAAGGCTAAAGTTAAGCAGCATTGGGCGTGGTCAGAACTTGGATGGAATGCCGGTTCTGGGGGGACTACGCGCTGTTGGTTGGGAGAGGGTAAGGAGGAGTGGCCACCCTACCGCACGTAGACTCCGGCTTAGGATAGCCTCTTCGGAGGCACGCACCTGCCTTCGGGCAGAATACACACAAAGAGAAAATCATCATATATTTTCTGGTTCCATTCTGTTTTAAATTTCGCAATTTCTTTTGAATCCATGGGAGGTGGTAGGTTAATCCGGAGCTTAAACACTACCTGAGGTAAGATGATTGAAAGAAAAGGAGAAAGGTTTAGGAGGGGAAACGATCGTAGGCAAAGAGGAAGAGAATACAAATCAAAATAATTAAGAAACAGTGATATAAAGGCTAATTATACTGAGCAAAGCCCGTGAAGTAACTAAAATAAGCGGGAGCTTGAGCACGGTTAACGGAGAGAGCGACGTGAGCTACGGTTACCTGCAGGCTATCGCTAAGTGCTCTTTCCCTCCCGAGCAGGTATTTGAGGACTATGGGGATAGGTAGTGCGCTGGCAAGCAAGGATATATAAGATGAAATGGATTTATGTACTTTCCCTTCAAAAGGGTGAGATTTTCTGAAGCATTCTGAAATGCTAGACATACTTAAATTAGCCGGAATAATTTTATTTCCCGACACTGTTGGATCCCCGACAGAAAGGCCGAATGCACCTAGAGTGGGCAGAGATAAAACTATAGTGCCTTTAGCAATACTTTTATTATTATTAGCAGGGGCGGCTGGCTCTGACGGGCCAGTGGGCCAGGGCCCTCCTTACCATTGACCTACATTAGTAATTCATTTTTAAATCCTTAACGCTCAAAATACTGGCCGATTTGTGCGCTCCTCACTATGAAAATGCCCCAGCATGTTTGAATAACGCGCCACATATCTTGTCACGGAGTTCGCCTTGCTGCGGGCTACTCGGGGCCCAGGCCTTGGTGGGCCCAAGACTCAATTCAACTACAAACAAGGACAGGTCTATTGCGCGTGGGCGCAAACGCTGTTCTAACGTCGGCTATGGGCCCAGAGTTTGCGAGCCCACGGTTACAAGGACGAATAACAATTGGAGCAGTTGTATGGGCTGTGGAGAGAACGTTGGATTGCTGAACTGCTACGTTCAACTCAAACTTACAAAATCTATGGCCATACCCTGCCCCTTACCACCCCTTCTTCCGATGCGGATTGAAATGATTCGCAAGACGGCCACTAGATGGCAAACAGGGCACCACCCTGGTGTCATTACAGTAGTTCCAAGGTTACGTAAAACGAGAACTAATGGAAGAATATATCTCCCCATTCTCAAATCTCAATTACTTAATGTTTGGTTACAACAATGGCAGGATTATACACGCACGAAAGCCAGGTTATATTATAGAATTCCACCCACCATCCATAGACACCCATGGTTTTATAATGGATCTTACACTCGACATCATATTATTACGATTATCCGTTTACGTTTTCATCATGCATTAACTCCGGTATATATGGCCCGCTGTAAGCTTCGTCCTTCGGATCTCTGCGACTGTTCTATGGCAATCGGTACTATTAATCATTTAATTTAATTTTTTCAATGCCTTATTTATGACACTCACCGTGCCCCCTTTCTATACACGTTACGTTCGTTAGGTTTCCCCCTCCCTCTCAATATTTCTGTTCTCCTTCATTCTCCAATTCCTTATGTTATTCATGCCTTCCTTAGATTTCTGCAAGAATGCTCCCTTAAGTTTTAAATTCCATGCCCTTAGTGTGACGATATCATGTTTGTGTTAAAGTAGTAAGCCACTGAGGTACGTCGCTTGGTGTGAAGATGAGAACCTTTCTGTGTCCTTGTAGGCCTATGTATGTGTTACATTTTTCCAGTAAATTTTCGTTCAAATATTAGATACTCTTCACGTGTAATAGTATTTTTCGGGCTGTAACTGGGTTCAGTGCACGAGTGCTATGCCCATTTTCTAACCTACAAAAAAAAAAAAAAAGGAAGAATACTTCAAATGGTGCAGTGACAAAATCATTCATACCTAGTGTCAAGGATAGGTTAAAAAGAAACTTCCCATTATCTAGCAATGTGAATACTTTCTTAATAGGAAATGTTAAGATAAATTCGTATTTCTTTCGTTTCAAAATAAAAGACAGCCCATTGTGGACGTGTGGCAATGAAGAACGAACAGTTTATCATTTGTTATTTACATGCGTGAAACTGGAAAAAGAAAGACAGTTGTTTAAGGACAATATGGTAAATAAACATTGAAAATGGACGTTCGAAAAAATTAAGCTAATGAAGCATTATATATTATAATATAATTTTATATTTTAATTTAATAGATTTAGAAAAAATGTCAAGCAGTTGAACAGATTCTTAATATTGGTGTAGCTCATAAAACAATAAGTTAATAGATATAGACAGTTCCTAGAACAATATATCACCAAACGAATAGCCATATAACAATAATGAATAATACATAGGTAAATGTATGTTATTAAAATTGTAAACATTTTGTAAACATAGCATCTGGTATTACTTTAATTGTAATGGGACATGCTGTTAAAAAAAAAAAAAAAAAAAAATAAGATTACGTAAAGAGGTCTCTTCTGGAATTCTTTGACAAGTGTTACCAAATAAATAATTTTGTTTTTTACCTAGGCCTAGAGTTTTTGACAAATGTCTTAGTGATAGGCTATTATACAGTTCGAATTAAATAGCGATTTAGAGGGTCATTTTAATTATATTAAATGTACAACATAACATTTTCCCTAATGAGACAAAATTTAATGGATATTGGCAAAAACCTAGCGTGCTAGCGAGTAATTTTTACTGTGCATGATAATTTATTGTGTGTGCCCTCCCAAGCACTAAGACCACCAGCCGCCGCTGATTATTAGTAGTAGACATTTTTGGAGAGAACCAATTGTTGCATTTAAAGAAGGTGCCGACTAACAGTTTAGAAAGGATAAAAAACTCAAACCTAACTGGAACAAAACCAAAATTTTAAACAATAAATTATAAGTCAGAGCGAAATTCTCTACAAGTAGGAAGCTGGCTGAGCGAGCTATACCTGCCTTAATAATTTACTAGAATTAGCTGATATAGCTTCAAGAAACTTTATGTGTTGTTAATAGAAGTTTTGCTCTAAACGCAACAAGTGATTGAATTTTTAATAAGCTTATCATTCAGTGATTTGCTTTTTTTCTTCGAATATGGGATAATTCAGGAGAAAAAGTAGGGAAGAGAAGGTCCTGCCTAACAGTTTTTCTAGCAAGAGAGATAGAAAACAAATAATAAAGAATGTATTTAACAAAATGAGGAAGTTAAGAATAGTAACAATTAGATCTCGGATCGATTTTGAGATAAGAACAAATTATTTGTTTTATAACAATTTTTAGGTCTCAGACCTGTAATAAACATTGAAGAACCTTAAGAGGGTTTTTCAACTATACATACAATTAAAGGGTTTAAAACCTATGATGATAGATAATAAAGAAATTACAATTAGGTTTAATATTTAGTTAAGTTGGTTATGCAAATACCAACAGTTTAAAAAATGCTTTTAGAATGCCTTTGTAACAATAGAAAAGGCTATAAATAATTAATCTCAAATTCCTGGAAGCAGCACGATAAGAAAAAGATTAGTAAGAGGTTTCTATAACCCTTGTTATTGACACAGAGTTTAAGATATGCTAAATTCAAATGGGACAGGTCGTATTAACGAAACCTGGATTACATAAATCAGATAATTGTTTAACAATTAGAAAACGCTTACTTCTTGGACGAAGTAGGAAAAATGAATTTTAAAATCTGGGCTATAACCACATATAATTACACAATAAATAAATGCTAAGTGGAGCAAAGGTGGGAGGGCGCCAATTTTTAGGCGAGGCCTCATAGAACAAAGTAACTAGTTTAAATCTACCCCAAGGGAATTAGGAGTGTTGGAGATATGGGATTAGAGTCCTGGCCAATTTTATTGAAACGAGCTAATCGCGGCGCGGGAGTAGCCACACATTCGCTTATGAAGCACTGAAAGTTTGTATAACATGAGAAAAATGTTTCTATTGCAGTTTATGATGATGCACTTATTTGAGCTTTAATTTGTTTCTTGCGTTATAGAGTTATAGTTTGCGATTAATAGTTCCCTTTGAGTTAAAGTTGGAGGTAATTTTGACGGAGTTGAGTATAGTTCATCACGGTTTAGAGTCTTTTTGGAATGGAAATTTCCAGAGATGAAATGACACTTAAATGAAGCGGTAGAAATCCCTCGGAGGTAGCAAGTTAAGTTATAGACAGTTATTGATTGGCATAAATCCCTCGTTGTAGGGAAGGTACCCCTTATTTAGTATAAGAAGCACCAAATGTTAGCTTAGGCATGACAATTCCCTCGGGGGGAGGGGGGGGGGGGGCAGCTATTTTACAATTTTGCGAAAATCTCAACATTGCCTATAATATCCATAAAGTTTCTCCGATTAGATTAAAACCCTTTTTAAGACATGGTTAAAATCAATGTAGGTAGTTACTTAACTTGACATGATGATTGAAGTTTGAAGATTCCTGCAGCCGTTACACTTACAATTCAGACATGGCGTCGATTTGAATCACCTTATGTGTTAAGGAGATTTGCCTCTTTGAGAGGACTAAACTTATCACTCAAACGTCTAGACGAGAAGTGGGGTAGCGGAATTGAACGCACAGAGAGCCAGAAAGACATGGGGGAGGGGGAAGGAAACATTGGGAAGCAAATTTTTCGACACAATGCGAATTTGATACATTAAATAAATCTTCATGGAGATAATAGATGACGACAACGACGACATCTGCTTGAGCGGTTTGGAAACATTCTTGAGCTTGCTGGATCCAAAACTTCGACAGATTGCCGCGTGGAGCGCCGTTATACTTTGCAGGGAATACATGACTGAAACAAATCAAATACAAAATTAGCACATACCCAACGAAACGGGAATACAGAAAGGTGTCCCTGTTGGTATCTACGGAGGGGAATAACGAAACTAATGAAACAGGAAAAGCGAAGAGCAGCAAGAGCTGACTCTAACTAACCGTATATTCCAATGAATAGACCAGAAGGCCACAAGAAGTCACAGATGAGTTCTGGTTGAAAGCTTGAAATATCGTATAGCACTGCGGTTTGAAGTTTCGTCAAGCACTACAGTGTCTTCTGACCTGCTTTAAAGGGGGAATATAAAGTGGGTGCCCCACTGGGTCGACATTTTTTTTGTAAATACAAGGCTAAAGCACAATGGCTAATGATTTCCATGGTATCACAAGCAGCAATCATGTTTGATAGTGCCTAGTGGGGTGCTGTTACGATACCACCTCTATCAGCACAGGCATTAGACTGAATTCGATACGCTCATTGGGGTCGTAAAGTACGAGGCTCATGAAAGGTGGATTATCTCAAAGTAATGTAACGATGACCGCTCACGTTATGCCATGATGTGCTCAAATACGTAGTGAAGAATTTCGCTTCTATGCGGTGCGATGCCTTGTGTACCTCTATATTAAATCTTACCTCATCGCTGGGAATTTTCCTGTTGAACGTTTAATGTATCTTGTTTTAGCTTGTTTTGGTGATGGTGGTGAAAATCGTATGCCCTCAGCTACTATGGTGTAGTTTTTTGAGCTGGAGACATATAGAGAATTACTTTACAATTTCAATGTTATGATTTGCACTGATTTGTAGAGAAATCTGAACTCGATTGGGGGACATGTGGTTGACCTTTTGGATTTTAATCAGGCCAGTCACCAATGGTGATTTACGAGCTGACGTCCGTGCCGTGTTTTTCTCGCCCTTCAAAAATCCGACTTCCTCCGTCGGTAGTCTAATCTGCGATCTTGAGATCATGAGGCGGACACTCTACTATTGATCTACCGAGGAAGCTACTTGTTTTTGGTTTCAGGGTGTCTATCGATAGCTAAGTACCGTAACTAAGCAGGAACTAATTTAACTACATAACTTATGTGGCCAAATTATTAGAATAAATTTAAAAAATCTTAATTATTTGTTTAAGTATCCACGAAATATTTCCAATTGTCTTCATTAATCACTGATAGCTGTAATGTTCCTAACTTTTGATCGATTTCGTGTTTTGGTGCAATTTTTGTAAGTCAATCTTCCTTAACATGTCACTATTTTTTAAAGACAGTATTGCCCAAACGTTGCTTATAATGCGCTGTCCAGATAAAAGAAAGAACAATCAACCACTAATTACGTAATACACTGACCGGCAAAAAAGTGGAACAGTTAAAATAGTAATATAAATAGTATAAAATTAGCCATGAAAAAGATTTAATGACATTTTAAAAGCTTTTCACGCATTAGAACAAACATCTGAAACATCCGTGAATAGAAATTGATAATATGACATTTCTTAGGGAGGTTTATTACCACCAATTACCCCCAATCTTCGATGAGCCTATCTTAATGGTTTTATGCTTGCCACGGTGGGTGAGTGGTTATAGTGTCGGACTACCAACCCCAAGATTGCAGGTTCGCCCCTGGCCATGGTAAGTGATTTTTGAAGGCGACAAAAATCACGATACTCATGTCATACGTTGTTGGCATGTTAAAGAACCCATTTGAATTCAGTAGGCCGTGTTCAATGGCAAAATTAATCTCGGGATTTTCCGCCAACACATAGTTCCTCCATTCTCTACTTGAAAGCGTTGTAGTGTCAAGGAGTTTAGATATCTAACCTCCTTGACTTTCATAGCGTTCAAAGGAACGACGAAATTCGACATGCAAGCTACCCTCTGGGTGTCAATTAACAAAGCTTGCACCAGGCACCCGAGGCCATACGATATTATTATTATTATTATTATTATTAATGGTTTTATGGCGGGAAGCGCACTGTAAGCGTTTAAGGTTTATAAGTGTTGCCGCTCGCTTATTGTTCTAGAGATAACAACTGGCATTTGCTGAACACGTGTGAACCATTGTCACACATTTTAGCAAGTTATCCATTTGCAGTTCACACTAAAACATGCCTCTTAGCCGTGAAGAAGCTGTACAGGCAGTTGCATTGGTGGAGGATGGTCGCAGCTTCCGTTATGTTGCTGAGGTCATTGGATCATCTCTCGGTAGCATTCACCGTGCAGTGCAACGTTACAGAGAGCTCCAAACATACGTCAGGAGACGAGGGTCAGGCCGTAGAAGAAGCACAAGTGCCAGGGTTGACAGATTTCTCACCCTGCAAGTTCTGCGTGATCGCCATACCACAGCAGTCCAGGCACGAAATCAACTGGAAAATGTCAGAAATGTGAGAGTGACTGAGCGAACTGTAAGAAGAAGGTTTGAAGCAGCTCATCTTTCGTCCAGGAGACCTGCACGTGGATCCGCACTCGAACGACATCGCAGAGAGGCGCGTCTTTGCATCGCAAGGCAGCATCTGGGATGGACCCACGAGCAGTGGGCCTCTGTTCTCTTCACTGACGAAAGTCACTTTAACCTTAGAACTCCTGATGGAAGAGAAAGAGCGTGGAGAAGGGACGAAGACAGCCCTGTTGCTTTCTCCTCCAGGACTCCATTTGGAGGTGGCTCGGTTATGGTGTGGGGTGGCATCAACGTTATGGCCCGCATTGAGTTGGTGTGTATTGATCACGGGACGCTCAATTCCCAAAGGTACATCGAAGAGATCCTGATGAACCATGTGATGCCCTTTGTTCCTTTCATTGGTCAGAATTTCATGCTGATGCAGGATAATGCCCGCCCTCATACTGCTCGCTGTGTTGTACAATATCTGCAGGAAGTGGGGATTCAAACCCTGGACTGGCCAGCTCGTAATCCTGACTTGAACCCCATCGAACATGTATTGGATATGCTTGGAAGGAATGTCAGACAGCGTGACCACACCACCTTGGCACAACTGAGAACATCGCTGCTGGAGGAATGGGATCGCATCTCGGCAGATGCCATTCGACAAGTTGTGAACAGTATGCCTGAGTGTTTAAAAGCGGTCATAGACGCTAAGGGTGGAAACACTCGTTTTTAGTGACCAGTGTTGTCGTGCAGTGCAGGGCAAACATTAATACTTTTTTGTTTGGCAATACATTTGATAAAAAAAAACCAGCCCAAATGAGCATTACTTAAAAACAGAAAATTGTAAGATTTGCTAAATGTAACGAAATTTATCGGTTAAAGTGGGTTGTGAAACATGTTTCGGTATTTTCTGTAGCCAACCATCTAAAATTTACATGAATAATCCAAATATTGGAAAACCGATACATTTTAATGGGAAAAATTACGAAATTACATAAAAAATGAGTGTTTCACTTTTTTTTGCCGGTCAGTGTTTATGCGACATTGGCTGTAAATATTTATAATCCAATAACATCCAACTGCAGATAAAGTACATATTGGCAATACCTCATTTCATAATTTAATTATTTTGAATATTTACCAACTTTTGTGGTATACTGTATATGAACCCCTAATTAAACCATACATATCAAAGATTGTATGTATTTAAAATGCAGCGTACGGGATTAATAATAATAATAATAATACAGTATATCATGTTTTTAAGACACATGTATATAATTATGTGGAGGGTCTTAAAGATCATGTCTCATTATCCTAATATGACCACGTCTGTAATAGATTATATTAGAATACCCTCCGTTGCAAATCTCGGAATGCCACAGATTGGGGTGAGTATTACACTGAAGAAAATGGAAATTGCAACTCCATGAAGGCATTGGTCGCTTGTGTTGATTTTCAAGATATGGAACGATGCCATGTAGGTATGTAAACGATCAAAGTTTCAGACCCATTGGATTGTTGCTACAGGTCTCGCCACGTGATTGGTCGCGGAGGAATCAACTTCAGTATACGGACTCTGGTGTAGCGTAGTTGACTTGCAGTCTGTGCAGTGAAGTGTTCCCCGTCAAACATGCCTCGACGACAGAGAAGAGCACGCTATCAACAACTGTTGCCGTTTGAGAGGGCTCGGATAATTGGGCTGTGTGAGGCTGGATTATCGCTAAGGACTGCCGCTGCACGTGTTGGCCGACAGGCATCTACGGTACAACGTGTATGGCAGCAGTGGTCAAATGAAGGTACCCACACCCGTAGACCTGACACAGGCCCAGCACGACAGACAACTGTGAGAGAGGATCGCCGCATCATTCGGATGGCCCGGATGGAACCCCATGCAACAGCAGCGCAAATTCGAGCAGCTGTGGCACCCCACGTTACATAACAAACAGTTGGTAATCGCCTGCGTGCAGCTGGCTTACGATCCCGTGTCCCTGCAGAAGGTGTTCCATTGACCCCACAATAGCGACGTGTAAGGCTGGCCTGGTGTCGAGAACGATCGACGTGGGTAGACGAATGGCATAGGGTCGTCTTTAGTGATGAATCACGCTTCTGTCTTGACCGCAGTGATCGCCGGAATCATGTGCGCCGACGTACCGGGGAGAGGAGCCGCTCAGACCTTATTGTCGAGAGGCACACAGGGCCAACACCAAGCATTATGGTCTGGGGAGCTATTGGCTTTAATGTGAAATCACAATTAGTGCTTGTTGAGGGCACTATGACTGCTCGACAGTACGTTGATAGGGTACTCAATCCAGTGGTTGTCCCTATGATGGCGAACATTGCTAATGGGATGTTTCAGCAAGACAATGCCCGGGTTCACACTGCACGCATCTCCAGAGCAGTCCTATTGAGCATGTGTGGGACATGATGGGTCAACAACTGGCCAACCGTCCTCAGCCACCCACAACTCTGGAACAACTGACCCCTGCAGTGCAGCAAGCATGGGCCACAATTCCTCAGGAAGCGATCCAGGGCCTTTTTGACTCCATGCCTTGCCGAATTCATCAATGTATTGCAGCTCGTGGAGGGCACATCCTGTATTGATTGTTGTCAAACTTGTGGTCCGAGGGACCTGAAAGTGTAATCATCGAATCACAACCGAACACTCGTCCTGCATGTTCAATTGCTGCAATGTAGCACCACTCCTTCTGGGTGTTGCAATTTCCATTTTCGTCACTGTATTTATTGCAACCATCCCTTGATACATGTGATTCTTAGTTACAGTAATACTCTTAATAGCCTATTTAAAAAAAAACAAAAAACATATTCAGTAAGTTTTAAAGAAAGTACAAAAAAAAAGTTGAATTGTCAAATGTCAAAGAAGCATTACAAATAATGTAATTGCCATTAAAATGTCTTTAACAATTGCACCTAAGTGGTACCTGTTGGTATGTTGAGTTAGTTATTGTTGTTTTAAGGGGCGGAACTACGAGGTCATCTGCCCCTTTATGTTGATATTGTGGTACAGTACAGGCTAATATTATATTATAACAAAATAAACAAACCCCGTGGCCACAGCCCCTTGAAGAGCTACCCTTGTCTAGCCATTTGACCTGCAGATTAGGGGGTGACATGTGATCAGCTCGTCGGATCCCCTCGGCCTTTAATCTGGGGTTTACCTGCGAGTTTGAGTGCAACCTGTATCAGCCCTCAGGTTAGTTTCTTAAATTCCTGACAGCCGGGAATCGAATCCGGAGCCTCAGGTTGCGAGGCTGGCGCGCTACCCTAACACTCCAGGGCCGTCTGTAGGAAAATATTAATGACGGCTATTATTTATGAATGTATGTTCTATCTTACACTAATTGATACACAGAGGCTAACCTACAGTAGGCTTTAGCTGAGTTCTATTGTTTGGGATACCACCTCCTGCACCCTTATATTCGTATCTCAGGCATAGTTTAATTTAACTAATAGGAAGTTAAGGTAATGTTAAAGTAGCTAAGTTAACTAATGAGTGCCGGAACTAAAACTGGATAATTTTGAGTTCCGAAAATTCTCGGTCCTTCTACATTGCCTTGGGACATCCAATCACAACTTTTAATAGCTGAAGTAGGAAAATTGATTCTTTAAAGCCATGTCTCGTGTAATACAATTAAAAATAAGTTTACATCAGGACTATCGATTGCATTTGGTGTAACTGATAGCGTATAATACCGTTCCAATGAATAAGGCATTTTCTGTTTCTCTGGTCCAGAAGTACGTATTTATACCCCTGTGCTGAACATCCCCGGTTCGATTTCCGACATTGTGTGTTGGAACGGGGTTAACTGGCTCGAGGCGCAAGTGGGAAAAGATGGGTTGGATTCTCACCTCACCCATCGTAAAAATAGTTATCTGTGGTTTCCCCTGTACTATTCCAGGCAAATGCCAGGAACTTGGGGCCATTGCCACCTTCGTCCCAATCCTAACCTTATTTACAATTACAAGTACATGGGCTAATGACAATGGCGCTGCAAGCATGTGAATGCAATAGAGATTCCAGTCAATTGTCGGCTGAGATTCTATGACTAAAAGTGGGAGAACCGTCCTCTAGGCTCACTAATCGTAAGCTGAAGAAAGCTGTAGTAAAACCTTCGACCAACCTTCGAGTTGATGACTTTGCCCACATACCTGTAATCAATGTCTACGTCGCCTGCGACAAGGCCTCACGCGAATAGAATTTGTCTGTGCCGTTATAAGCTGACATTGAACAGTTTATTTATGTACCTAAGGCGGTGTCTGTAATGTGGCTGTTTTCTGCAACTGTCAACAGGTAACTGCAGCTGGTTACCTGAGTGGTGTAGTCAGTAAGACTTGCCAATTGCACCCTAGAAGCAGGATTGAACCCCGGCTCAGACAATTTTCACTGGTCCACAAAATTTTGTCTAATCTTCCTTTCCCTTTTTCTATCACTATCTCTTCCAGTTCTCTCGATTTGATGGAAAACATAATTATACATTAAATTCTGTAGCATAGGGGCTTACTGCAGGGGTAACAATAACTAAGTAGAGGCCAGGATAAATTGGAATGCGGTATGTTAGCATGTAGGCGCACTAGTGAAAATTTACCAGCGTCAGTGTTATATGGAAAAGAGGGATGTCATTTGTTAATTTTGTGGCAGGACATGCCTAAGTGGTTCACTTGGGATGGATAGAAAATGTACCGTATAACGTTTAAATAAATTAAAAAAACAACTAGGTATACAGTGTATGACTGTGATATCAAGAAGCATGCGGTCATTACTGTTTTAAAGTACAATTTGTGTAGGCATAGTGGTGATATATGGATCTGGTGAAGTAAACTCTTGTAGCCCACTGCCCTGTTTTCGAAATTTACACTAAAAGTGACATTCCTGTCAACAATACCATTCCAGTACCTCAAACCTGAATCAAATTACTCGGGCGTCCGCGATAGCATTTGAACCCCTGCAGTGCATTGACTCTATTTTTCGAAGGTCAGTTTCCTATCAGTAAGTTGTTGATGAAACGGTTTGTCCGTAAGGTCGTGTTTCCACATAACTCGCATGCTGGCAAGGTTGTACTCGCCACTGGACAGACTGCCTGCTGCCTGTCTGTGGAGAAAGGCAAGTGTGGGGGTGAAGGCTGGCCTATATTGCACCAAAATGCCAAAGTTCACGTAATGTGCAACGCTCAGGTATTGTAAGAGCTGGTTTATTTCTTTGGGATGGTTTCCATTTCTCTCTAACAATAACTATCTAGTGATGGACAATTATATATATATCTTATGTAAATATAGCCTATATTTTAGTTCAAACATAGCTATATATTTTCTTTTCTTTGCATCTAATATTAGATTAATAAGTTTTGCGTGTTGCCCGTAGCAAATAGCGCTAAGACTTAATCAGGGCCCTTCGACATCAAGTGCCGCATATGAACTTGAGAAAGTTCCTCGGGCCGCTTGTGTTCTGTCAAGATTAACTGATTTATTTATGTAGTTGAAAATGAAATTCCACAGCCTGCTTCCAGTCTCCGACCGGGTCAGGAATGGAATGAATGAAGCCCCCATATAGCGGCGAGGATATGAACTGTGCCGGCTGCCGAGGTCTGACGCACTCCTCTGGGGCAATGATTAAATGAATGACAGATGAAATGAAGTTATAGTGGAGAGTGGTGCTGGAATGAAATTTTTGACAGGGAAAACTGGAGTACCCGGAGAAAAACCTGTCTGCCTCCGTTGTGTCCAGCACAGATCTCACTTGGAGTGACCGGGATTTGAACCACGGATCCAGCGGTGAGAGGCCGGCGTGCTGCCGCCTAAGCCACGGAGGCTTCCTATTTATGTAGTTATTTGACGGAATTGTAACGCAAGTTCATTGTTGATTAGTATGAATTTCAGGCAATTTTAGTAATCATTAATAAAACTAAATCGAATAAGAAGTTATTATAAAGCATGATAAAGTCCACAAATTCAGAGATGTTGAACAGTATTACATTAGACAGAAATCGAATGAAAGTTTTCACTTATCTTGAAACATCAAGGTTGGACCCTCAAAAAGTGCCAGTGGCGGCAGGTAATAACGTTGCAGTGCTGCATTTGCACAACGACCAGATATTTCCATTAAAAATAATATATCGTAATAATAATCTTTTAGCAATAAATAGCTGTGTTTCCTCTTACGTGAAAAGGAATTCTCCGTTTTTGTTGTTTAACCCTTTATATGTCCTTGGGATACTATCTTCCCACCATGTATTTATAGAACGGTGTTAGGGAGAGAATCTTCCCATCCCATTCATTTCAAGCTGTTCCACATGCATCCACAAGCTAGATGCATAGAAATATTGAAAACCCGTTAATTTGATGTATACTGTCATCAGAAACCAAAGGTGGGAAGCATATATCCCAGTGGTCTCGACAGTGCACGTGCTCGCCAGTTCGGTTATGTTGAGTGAACGAAATGCATTGTTTTACAGAAGAAGGTGCTTTTATTGAAGATAAGAGATTTGTAAACGTTGGTACATAACTAAAATACAATGTTAATAATGGTTTTGGTTACTTGAGTAAATATATTTCAGCTAGAATTGAAATAACTATCCTGCTCAGGGTGTTTGCCATAGAATAGAAGATTTTTAAAATTAATTTTCTGTGTTTTTAGTAAATACTATTTTGAAATTATTGAATTATATTCGAATATACTAACTTTTAACATTCCAAAATCACTTTTATATTTTTTTGTGCAGTTTTCGGCAAAGATGATATAAGTCACTGACCTTGTTTTGCGTGGGAGTTACATTTTTTCAAAAAATATAGAGCTTGTTGGGTGTTTTTATATATTATATTCTGTTAAATAAAGCTCATTATTGAGTGATAAACACAGTATCATCGTAATTTGTAGGTAGGATATTATTACCCCATTGCTCATGTAAGAAAGCATACTGTCGGGTGTGGGCAGTGGGATAATAATTTCCCACCCCATATTTCCTAAAATAGAATCCACACCCATAAAATTGTTGCATATTCCTACTCGTCTATCACCCCCAATTACAAATGTTCAAAAAAACACAAATATTTTATACCCCCAGTCTTTTGCCCTATAAAGGGTTAATAATTCGGAAAAAAAATATGTAGTCCTCTGAACCGTTAGAGAAAGGGAAGCGCGCCAACAGTAGAATATATAGGAACACTCGCCTTGTGGTCAATGCCAGGCTCGAGCACCGACTAGATCTCAATAGTGGAGAGTATGACAGAGATGCTAAACCGAGTGACTCCTGCTCTAACAGTTAGGGGGATAAAATCAATTTATTTATTTATCGTATGGCTTATAGTGCCGGGAGTGTCAGAGGACATGTTCGGCTCGCCAGTCTGTAGCTGCTTCCAGCGGACACCCAGAGGATGAGCTATACGTTCCGTTCAATCTCAAGTAGTTCCAACGTTCGCTACCAGATGTCACTGACACCTAGTGGTGAAGGTTGGAACTTTGATAGAGCGTTCCAACGAAATCTAACCTAGAAATTTAGCTCCACACAAGTTTAGTCTGTGGAAGGATGTTTCACATGCCATAAATCTATGACATGGGACCGTCGGCTTTACTTCCCCTCCGAAGGAAGGCATACTGAAGGATTTTTAACGCTCTTAAAAAATCCGACGACTTCGACCGGTTTTGAACCCGCTATCTTGGGCATAGCAGTTTAGCATGCTACCAACTACGCCACCGAAGCGTCATTTTGGCGGAGTTTTCTTTCTTAAATTGAAAAGAAAGGGGCTTGGTCGTGCAGTGGGAAGCTATTTGCCTCTCACCACGGCAGACCGGGTTCGATTCCCGATCAATGCATGTGGAATTTTCAGAGTGAAATGCCATGTCCTGTGGTTCGGATCCCACGTTAAAAGGAGGTTCCCTAGCTCATGATCGCGAGATTAACGGTCACGTAAACTTGAACTTCTGTCTTCTTACAAAGTTATGTTCAATTCACACTACTGTACTTATGACTTTAAAAAATGCGTTATTTGCTGGTCTGCACCTGGCAGAATGTCCGCCGAAATATTTGGTTTAATTAAGCGCCATTTAATGTCTGCTTCCACTGTTTCCATTTCGCACATGCTCCTTGCAATGCAGTAGCCAGGGGGTGGGCCCAGTTGTCTGCTCCCCCTCTTGCAATATTCCTTTATAGGGAATTGAGCTGTAGAATTCACTGTTTTTATGAATACTGTACATTTGTAAACTACTTCCTTTGTTATTATACGTTTGGTCTCCATTGCTTGGATCAAGTTCATTTAGGTTTACCCATAGTGTTTATTCCTTTGAGACAATCGATTGTTACTCCACGCTCCTTTTGAGACAATTGGAGGAGGTGAAGAAGAAAAGACATGCAAGAGAGTCGCAAATATTAGTGCAGAAGATGCTAAGAGAGAACAGGATGGATAACACATGATTCTGAAGACGTTTTTGTAATGGATCAGGAGGACTAACTCAACTGAAGTAGTTAGATGTTAGGCCTCTTAAAACAACAATATTATCATCATAATCATCTGAACTTTTTCATTTTCCCGAAAATTCCAATTTTACGTATTGAATCCCTATTTGTCTCCTGTAATATTGCCGTATGCCAAAATTTGTATGGTAGTTATATTAGGAAACCTGTGTATGGAATTTTTGGTTGCAGACTTTTTTCTATGGATTTTATATCCAAAGTTTTAGCATATAAGGTATGCCTCCGTCAATTTGAAAACAATATGGGCTACCTAAGGATATAAATTGTATACACTCAGTGTCTTTTAAAATACTGTATTATTAACAGAGTTCTAAATTTTCTATAACATTGCAATTAAAGTTTACAAAGCGGCTTCGGTGGCGCAGTTGGTAGCATGCTGAGCTTCTATGCCCAAGATTGCGGGTTCACCCGGCCGAAGTCCTCGGATTTTTTAAGAGCGTTAAAAATCTCAGTATGCCTTCCTTCGGAGGGAAAGTATTTATGGCATGTAAAAAAAACTTCCAACTACAATTGTGTGAAGCTAAATTTGTAGGTTAGATTTGATTAACGCTCTATTAAGTTCCATCGTTCGTTGTCAGGGGCTGGTTGCGGTGGAATCTAGTAGCCAAGTTCGCAGCTAGGTGTCGTTGACGGTAGCATTTGGTAGGAACTACTTGAAATTGATCGTCCTCAATCCTTACCTGAATTACAGATAACACACACTAATACAGCCATCACAATTATCACCGGTTATCAGACAGATTCTACACACACCCAAATTACACGGGGCTACATTACCGCGTTGTCCTGAGGAACCAACCAACCAAACTTCACAAAAGATGGATCTGAAAGTTTCCAGAATAAAAACTTATTTTTTTCAGAAGCTGTTGATATATTAAGTCAGTTTTGTTAATGCCATTATTTTTATTTAGGAAGTTTCCACAAGTTTTCGTTAAAATCCATTCATGAGGTTAGAAAATATATGGCGTAAGATGGCCTCCAACACATTTAGGTAAAAAGATATGTTTTATCTCCAGATATCCCTTTAACTAGACTGGCCGTTGCCCACTGCTGCAACAAGGAGGAGAGCGGCGGACGGAGACATCCGAGATGCTCCGCCTACTGTAGATACTACTGTACTGTCTCACTATGTAGTTGGCGCGAGATTGTGACACTTGCGGTTCTTTCTCGCCCTCGTGTGTACAGTTGCAGTTAAGTTCTCATGAAGTTATTCAAATAGCCAATTGAATCCCGAGGTGAATGATACAGTATGTGATCTCTGGACAGCGGCATTCGTGACCGTTGAGGTATGGTACACCTGTTTTATCGCGCATGTGTGTATCGTCTTCCCAAAATTCCAAGGCAAGGGCATAGGTATACAAGCCGGACATTTGTTTTAGACGATTGCCCTTGGCCTTGAAGCTTGCGGGTGAGCCTGTACAGTCACTCTCTAGCCCTCTCGCTTCACATTAGTCACCACCGCACCGAACTGATGTAATGGAATTCCAGACTTGAGCATATGACGACCCCACCGTGCAGAAAGTACAGTCCACGTCAAAGTATTGTGTGACGCGGAAGCACACGTTACATAGCTACGAACAGAACGCCATTATAGAGGGTATTTTTTAGTTTGCTCCGAGTATCAGGGTAACATGCACGGAAGGCGATAGCCCGGCCAGGAGACTCATTTGCCGAGAGATATACCCGTCATGACGGCTAAGATGATCCAATGCAGTACGGTAGCGATAACCATTGCTTCACAGCAATAGTTCAACATCTGTGGTACTGGTACTGCTCGAGTCCAAGCTCTATGAACTTGCGGGGTGAGGAGAAAGAGCAGGGAAGGGTCGGGCGTGAAGAGAAGGATTTGTCTACAGCCCACCGTGATATATGGTATTCCTTTCTATTCCAATACTGCTAACATTCGGCCGTTGCTCAAACCACTGTAGTGTTAGAAATTACTGAGTGAGTCACCGACCAATGTATTTGGTTCTGTACTATGCACGGACCGAGAAACTTCATCACTCGTCAACACCACTACTGACAGTCCGCGATGCACATTCCTCTCAGGTTCACGCAGCTTAGACTCGAGCAGTAGCGTGTTCAATGTGTTCGCTTTAAAATAGCGTAGTTTCTGTAGGAATACGAACGTTATCGTGTGTTTAACGAGTGATGTATACCGTGGAGCAGCGTGTATTCATTGTGCTGTGCTTTGCGAAGCATTCTTCTTATACAGAGTGCCGCTTTCAATTCATTCGTAAATTTCCTGGCATCCTCCCTCCCCATAGGGGTACGGTACGTAAATTAGTAAAGAAGTTCCGCACCACCGGGTCCATTCTTAACACGAAATCACGCAGGAGGCGAACCGTTTTAACAGAGGAAAAGCTTGCCGAAATAGGAGTTCTCTTGGAAAGAACTCCAACAAAATCCCTGTCACGTCTCGCCGTACAAGCTAATGTGTCACTATCTTCTGCCCACAAAGCAACAAAACTGTTAAAAGCCAAACCGTACAAACACACCCCTGCCCAACAATTAGGAGGACCTGACAGCTTCGCTAGGGTCAGGATTGTAACTGGTTGCTTCAGTCAGTTCACGATGGGTATGTTGACCCAGAACTTTCATGCAAATAGTCAAAACAATCGCTACTGGTGTGCAGAAAATCCCCACCAGCTGCATGTCCGTCCACTTCATGATGTAAAGATAGGAGTTTGGTGCGCAGTAAGTGCTCGTAGAATTATAGGGCCTATATTTTTCCGTGAAACAATAAATGCTGATCGATATATAAACCTCATTCTCAGACCATTCTTTCAAGAGCAGACGGAAGAAGAAAGGAGTAATGGTTACTTCAAGATAATGCTACGGCACATACTCCTAATCGGTCTATGGAAGTAATACGGGAAGTTTTCGAAGATCGTGTGGCTAATTATCCTCCTAGATCTCCTGATTTAAATCCCTGTGATTATTACCTGTGGGGGATGCTGAAGGGAAAAGTGTATGTGAACAACCCTCACGCAAGAGAAGAGCTTCAACAGAACAATACAAAAGTTATTTCGAACATCACACTGGCTGAGATTAGCCGAGTGTCTGCAAACCTGTTTACGAGATGTCAGGTGTGTTTGACAGCTGAGGGACAACATTTTGAACATCAAATGTAATGCCAGGTAGGTTTTAGACTAATAGTTTCACTAGAAATGGCTTTCAATAAGTGTGAATTGCCGCGATGTAGTGGGGAGGAAAAGCGCGCATTATACGGCTAGGGACGGAGTGTCTTGCGCCAGCCGTGTCGTGCTCTGAGTGCTGCTGCGGAGCGAACTAAAAAACAGACCCTGTATTTGCCAATGACTACTTCAGCAGTTGCATGAGATAGCTTAATCTTCTGACCGCATGGGGCAGCTGACAACTGCACAGATACTGTAGTAAATTGCCTCCAGGCTTCCATTAAGATTTTTCACTCGTCTAAAACAAACGACCGGCTTGTACTTGACAAGGTGAGGAGTGACGTAGTTTATCATTGCTTTCCACAATTGTAATAACACTGGCACTATGCGTAGCAAAGTTCACATCATCCATAGGCACTAGCTCTGCCTCAAATGTCATTACTCAGCACCGACCTTACCGCACTACCTTCTATTTAACCCTAGCCATAAATGAGATTTGAGACACCGATGAAAAGGCACGTTTTGCTCTAGCCTGTGCCAACGGGCAAGTGAAAAATTACTGTATTCATAAAGATATGGCAATAAGCCGTATGGATATACAGTCGAAATTGGCGCAAAAGTCGATAGTAGGATCGGATACATCTCTTCTCTATACATAAAAATGAAAGTTTGTCTGTTTTTTCTGAATTTCCACGAAACTTGCGTTATTAACGCGTTTCAGACTGTTTTATTACCATTGCGCGCAAAAAGTTTTGTCTGTCTGTCTGTGTACAACTTTGTACGCTTTTAACTCGAGAACGGCTGGGTGGATGGACGTAAAATTTGGTACAGATACCCATCAGAGGAACGACACTAATCATTGATGTAACTCCTCCCCATACCTCTCATAAAAGAGGAGCTACCCTCTTATACATGCTGAAATAGGCGTAAAAGGACTAGACAAAGCTCATTTTCAGCCCCCCAAATGTGAGAAACAAAACCACTTTTTAAGGACCTAACATAAACAGTTTCTGAGATATTCCCAGAAAACTAATTTCATTTAAGAAACTAAAATGCTCTGATCAGCTCCCACTACCATCCTTCGTTCATGCTTCATAATAAATGTATTTAACGGGACTCTGTGATCGACGAGTGTGTCACACACACAAGGGAGCTGCGAAATAGGAAATATATTTCACCACCTTTTACTCTTACTTGATTCGTTGCGTGATGTGTATATAGACAGTAGACACTGACAGGCAGCACTAGTGACAAGAATACTTCTATGAAGGATAGACGGGAAAGACTCCACTCTTAGGTAAAGTACTGCACGAGTCCAAGCTCCGTGAACCTGAGAGAAATGTGGATCGCGGGCGATGAGAGATGGGGGGGGGGGGGGGGTCCAGTCCGTGCATAGTAACAGAATGAACTACATTGGTCGGTCACATACTCGCTCATTCGCAACACCTCTTACACCTCACTGGTTTAGGCAACGGCCCTATGTTATCAGTATTGGAATAGACTGGAATTCCAGATAACACGGCTGGCTGTTGACAGGCCCTTCACTCCCCCCCCTTCACATTTAAGGCCCTAAATTTAACAGTGCCTGTGACATTCCCAGGAAACTAAATTTGCTGTGGTAAACTGCTGAAGGAATGACAAGCCCCTAACCATTGCAACAATAGCTCAATTAACATCTGGGTATAAATGCAGAGGATCATTCGAAAACCGGGTACTTTTGCTAGTCAGTAAATATATTTGGTAGGCATTTTGTAACTATTTCCCGTGACGAATAACCCGAAATGATTTGTCATTTGTCCTACAAAATTTACTATAAAATGGGGAATAACCGTGAATTTGGAGAATATTTGAGTACCCATTAGCATACCTGCCAACTTTTACGGTTTGTCCGTAAAATTTACGGAAAGGCAGTGTGTTTTACGGTTTTACGGATGAACTATTAAATTTTACGGATTTACGTACTGTACCAAAATCTTCTTTTTAAAATTCGCGCCAGAAGCTTCCGCATGCCGCCGATACATTCCTGAGTGACCAGCGCACATTCAATACATCGCTCTGATCATTCAACCGATCGTTATCAGGGTGTCTACCGGTAACGGAAAGTAGTGAAAAGTAGTTACTTTTTGTCTGGATATTTGGAGGTAACAACAATTCGCTGAGGTCAGTTTAAATCATTTAAACTTGCGCCGGTAGGCTTACAGATTGCGATGGAGCAAATTTCACGCAAGCGGCGCCGATTGCGTAAGCTATATTTCCTCGTGCCCGCCCTCAAGGAAATGCATACTGACTACCGAGGATACCTTGAATGGTGTCCTACCGTATACATCGGTTTAACGTATATTTTCGGCATCAAGAAAAGTGTTTAGTTTTGTGTGAAGTATTTTTCTTTGTTATTAGAAAACCTGACTTTTCGCTGCACGTTTATTCGCGAAAGCTTTCGAAACAATACAGAAACCTCTCATTTCTGTTAGTGGCCTCGAAATTTGGAGACTATGTCAAATTTAAATCCAGAAATGACGCGAAATAAGTTGATGTCGCAATCTTGCGATATGATACCGTTTCAAAAATAAATATCACAAAAAGGATTCAAAATACATTTATTTTAAAAATCTAACCGTCTCGTTATTTCGACATCCAGTAACTTATGGTTAGTTCGAAATTCCGTTAAATGTCTATGTTTTCTTCGAATTCGAAAGAAAATGTGCCCTCTTGTATTATTCGTTCAATCCTCTCGCAGATTAATTCGTAAAATTCGATACCTACTTCGAACGTTCATTCTCCAAAATCACATTTTCAAGATGGCCGCCTGACCACACGACTTGCTTGCGGGAATCTCGTCAAACGGACCGAGATCGACATAAGTTGCGTAAAATCATAAAACTCGTGCCCGATCGCGAACTTGTGATCACGAGGACGGCTCGGTGGCCAGCCGCGAGGACACGAGAATCTCGTAAAACGGTCGAGAGCGGCAGCGATTGCGATACATCGCGATATTTCGCCGCATTCGATGACGAGGTCAACTGGATTTTTGTCAAACAGACAGCAAGCGGCGCCGATTGCGCAATAATGCAATATTTTCCCGTGCCCGCTCTCAAGGACAATGGAAATCTCGTCGAACGACTAAAAGTGACACCGATTATATAAATCACGGTTTGCGATTTTTCTCCGTGTTCTATCGTGAAAACTACGGGAATCTCGTCCAACGGCTGAGACCAGCGCCGATCGTGTAACATCTCGATATTTCTCCGTACGTGACTGCGATGACAGAATGTGAACTAATTTTTAGCTTGATAAAGATGAACAGGACACTGTTCAAGTTATTGATCTCCAATGGAACTCTGGAAGCCATTTCCATTTTGAAGACCAGTAGTTCAGAAGCAATACAAACACATATAATATTGACTTTCTGAAGAAAGCAAAACAACACACACCTTTAACTATTAAATCAGACCCTTATAATGTCATCGGTTACTGTAGAGTTTTATATGAATTCTGTTGAACTCTTAATTTTTTGAAGTGAAGAAAATACATGAATTTTGTCCTGAATGAATCTCTGAAGGCTATTTCTAGTTAGAAGACCAGTAGTTCTGGTCCCTGTTATGCCAACACTTATTTCTCCAGACGTTTTGCAGGAAGCTAAAAAAATGCCACAGCTATGCATTTAAAAGTGCAAGTAATTTCCAGTGAGTGATAAGTGTATTACCTAGGAAAATTATTTCAAGGAAGTCCTGTTATATCTATGCTCCAAACAAAAATTCACCACACCTGCTTCTTGAGGGTCTACAAATAATTGGCGTATGATGTAAGTAGATAAGATTTCATTGTAATATCCTGTTCAAAGCATGAATTACTCAATTTTGTAGCCCAGGAGGATTATTGTTTCAAACCGGGGTATGTAGAAATTTGTTAGATTCTTTTGGCACAAGCGAGTTTTACTGAAAGTACTTTTTGAAAGTTGGCAGGTATGCATTAGCAATCGCGCTCCATCTCCGCTTTTCTATATACTAGTGCTGGGCCACCCCTGGTCTATACATCTGCTGTATTGAACAGCAATGTGCACTGTTGGTTATCGTGAAATGTCATCCATTAAGAGGGCCTTTTAAACAAACGTATTTTCTGTGCAAGGTGGTGGTGCATATTTACAAACTTGATTTGATGTCCTTGCGTGTGTATAGACAGTTGTGTATTGCTTATTTCTAGTAGACTACTGTCGACTGATTTCTTCAGAACCTCAGCACAGCGTTGGTGGTCCGGAGGTACCGATGTTATGTATTTTAGAAGCGAATGCCGTTGACCTTGGTTGTGCTCGAGTTTGCTGATCGTAGCAGCTGGAGCCTTGCAGGACGAGGAGGACGACACAGCTGTGACGGGAGTACAGTGTTCCACATAAGCCCAGCACTACCAAGCGTAACAGGAGCACATGCCATCTCGGAGAGAACGATGATTGAGGCTACTGGAGCCCCCCGCGTTACTGCACATGTCAGCTGTGCAAGCTGACAGCGTGCCACGTGTAAACGAAGAATACCGTAGTTTCCAACTTTGCCTCCGACACTCTTATATCAAAACGGATATTACTTACTGAGACTCCTATCTCATAGGTCTTGTGTTCGCCAAGAAATGCCATTCTGGTCTGAAAATTAAAACGGAGGGCTACACTCAGTATCGCGAGGATAAATGAGAAGAGCTGGTTCAGGTCCCATCTGAGTCATCGCGTGTACTCAAGGTGAAAGCCGGGATGGTACCCATCTTAATGCTATGGGCGCCTTCATTCCTAATCTCCCCAATTGTGAAACTACTCACAGTATCACCACAATAACTCAAATTATCTTATAAATTCCACTTGTTTTCAGATGAAATGACGACCACGGTATCCCAAACGACTACCGTATGTTAAATAAACTGGGGATTTCTCAGAGTCAAAAGTTATATTTATTTCAATGCTACAATAATTCTGGCCTGGAGGTTGTATCTAACTTACTAAGTGTGTTGGGTCGGTGAGGTATTTTGAATTCGAAATATAGGGTATGTCAGGGCAAAACGATCATGGTTAGTTTCTGCTCGTTGGAGAATTCGAAGGCTAAATCTGCAGTGGAAGTTTCATCTGTGAGTGAGAGATTCCCTGTGCTTTAAGTTTTCTAAATTTTCTAAATGAAAATTTTGTTTTAGTCATCTTTATCTAGGGTGATTTTTTTTTTCTCATATGTACAGGCCGGACGTTTGTTTTAGACGAGTGAAAAATCTTAATGGAAACCTGGAGGCGAGTTACTGCAGTACCTGTGTTATCAGCTGCCCCAAGCGGTCCGATGATTGACAACGCTGTCTCACACTCTTATTGAAGTACAGTCATTTGCAAATATAATGACGTTCTGTTCGTAAATACGTAACGTGTACTTCCGCGTCACACAATACTTCGACGTTGACTATACTGTCTGCAAGTCGGTGTCGCAACGTGCTCAAGTCTGGAATTCCATTACATAAGATCGGTGGTGACAAATGTGAAGCGATAGGGTGAGAGAGTGACTGTACAGGCTCACCCGCAGGCTTCAAGGTCAAGGGCAATCGTCTAAAACAAACGTCCGGCCTGTAACTGAATTTATTCACAAGTTGGTAAGTACTTTTGATTATTAAATGCAGATGTTTGCTGACGTTTTATTTTGTCCTCATTAGCTGGCGTTTGCAAGTTACATTGAGATTGTGATAGGTGCCTGTTAACAAATAGAAAATAATTAATACCTACCCTTAAGAAATTGATGGGTAAAGTGACCCTACTGTTTCAATTATTATTGCATGCGTACTTAAAAATAACTTTTTACATTTTATTATTGTACTTTTGAGATGGTGGCTTCGGTGATGTAGTAGGTTGCATGCTGAGCCTCTATGTCGAAGATCGCGGACTCAAATCCGACCGAAGTCGTTGGATTTTTTAATAGCGTTAGATATTCCTCAGTATGCCTTCCTTCGAAGGGGAAGTAAAGCTGGCGGGCGTATGTCATAGATTTATGGCATGTAAAAGAACCTCCCACTAACTACAATTTGTAGGTTAGATTTGATTAACGCTCTTACAGTTACAACGTTCGCCGCTAAGTGCCGGTTGTGGTGGCATCTAGTAGCCAAGTTCACAGCTAGATGTCGTTGACGGTAGCATTTAGTAGGAAAATTAGGAACTACTTGAAATTGATCGTCTGCAGTCCTTGCCTGAATTACAGATAACACATCCTAATACAGCCATCACAATTGACACAGGTTATCAGACAGATTCTACACACACCCAAAGTGCACGGGACTACATGACCGCGTTGACGCAGTCCCTAAACTGAGGGACCAGCCAATTTTGAATATTGCATTTCATATATAGGCCTACTGTACTGTAGCTTCATGTTCCTCTGACAATCTCCAATATTATTGTTTAAACCTTTAGTAGTGAGTATAAATAGCTGTAGCATACCTTACAAGTTCAATGGTATGAACTATAGAAATCGGGGCCTTGGGGCAAAATGTCCTGTATTGTATTTGGTATGTTTTCTGTGTTGTATTTACGTTACATTTTAAAAAAGAAAACCATTATGATGGTTAATATGTGCTGACCATGATATTCATACAGGCCTATTATAGACATAATTTTACCTTAGAGCAGGGCCATCCAGTCACTGCGCTCCGGCCGCGCTCGGGGAGCACTGGGCAGTCAGACTAGCGCTCATTCCCCTACCACCACTACACTGTGGCAGCGAGGAGACGGACGATGTTCGGAACACGCTGACTAGATACGTACGTACAATCGTGCGGCCGACGGCTCTTGTGAGATTGTTGACATATTAATATGGCTGTTTGCCATAACAAATATACCGCATATACAAATCGAATGGTACTCCGATGTATGGAATGTGCAGGAAACGAACACAAGTGTTAAGTAAAGAATATTGTGATTTATTCCAAACTGAAATGTGAACATATTAGAGAGGAAAATTCAACAACAAATTGTGTTATTTTTAACACATTAGCCTACATCTCTGTGGCACACTAAACATTTGGCATGTCGTTTATAAGCTGTGCAGAAAATGAAATTTCCCATTCTGCTTTAAAGACTGCTGCTTCACCACTCTTCTTTTGTATGCTGTTCAGTCATGACCACACGCTGTCAACAAAGCGCATTTGACTAGACTATCACTTTCCATCACGTCGTGTTACTTGAAGCCGCCTTGATTTGAAAAGGCTTAAAATGGATCTTTAAGCATACAGGCTTTTCATTAATTATAGACCTACACGGATTGGTGAAGTATTGGTATTCCAAATCTACCATTTCAAGCTTCAATACGGAACTACTATTTGTCACCATCTATTTCATTTCATTTTATTCTGATCTTATAACCTTAATTATATGGTGCATCTTATTAGGTTTAATAACGTATCTTATTACTGTGCTACGTTTTATTTTCTTCTTTCAATATGTTTCTTAGTTGATGAAGGGGATAAAATGTAATTAATCCTCGAAACATGTACTAAAGTTAAATAATTAATTTTCTTTATAGTATTGATTCAGGCGGGTGTACAATTCTTATTAAGAAATATTTGTTTTTGACAGTGAAAGTTGTTTATAATAGGCCTAATGTAATAATTGTATTGCGTGTTGTACTGTAATAGTCAATAATGTAATTGGATTGCCAACGGTGATATTACTAATAACCCACTATAACCCATTATAAAGCTTTGAAATACAGTCATTACGAAAATCAATTTGTTCATTCGAGAGCTATTTGCGAGGTTCAACGGTGTCCATTAATTGAAGACTAGCTTATGTATTTGGAATAATATTAATTACCTTGTGTGAAAATGAAAATCCACAGCCTGGTTCCAGTCACCGACCGGGTCAGGAATGGAATGAATGAAGCCCCTATCTAGCGGCGAGGATATGAACTGTGCCGGCTGCCGAGGCCTGACACACTCCTCTGGAATTACCTTGTGTAGTTGACCTAATTTGTTGCAAATGTGGCTTCATCCGTTCGGGAACAATTGTTTAAATTGTTTGAGGTGATCCCTTCGATCGAATCCAACCAACCAACTGCAGGGGGCGACTACCAGCAACGCGAATCAGCTGTCGGTGGGGAGTCGGAACGTTTTGAGAAATTGGAAGCTCCACACCACCCTTACTCCCGATCATCGTGCCTAACCAATTCCAGCCTAAACGTAACCCAATTTCAGATTCGACGCGTCGGGAATTCAATATCGGGCCGCAAGTCAAAAAAGTTTAAAATCTCCTGCTCCAACTTAACGTATGCGAGGATTTATCCCTGCAGTTGACGCATGATAGAAAACAAATTAATCAACACATTTATTCACACTGATATTTCACTAATCCGTGGCCGCTTATGTGTACAGTAGTCTACTCTAATCATTGCATATAACAAATAAATTGAAAAGAACAGCACTAAAATACGGAACCTGTACCTATAGGCGATTTTTCATTAAATACACTGACCAATCAGCAGTAGGTACGCTCGCTAACGCCCAGCGCTAAGCCAGGGGAGCTAAGCTATCTGTGGACTTGGTAGACGTCCCCCACCGTCGGCCGTCCTTGAAATTTCCCATGGTTTCCCATTTTCAACTCCAGGTAAATATCGGGATAATGATACCTTCTAATAGGCCATGGCCGTTTCCTTCCATGTTTATTGCCGTTTCATTCATCTTAATTTCATCTCTCATAAGGTTGGCATCGGGAAGGGCACCCGGCCATAAGAACCACTCGCCACTTAGCCATTCATAGTGTTTCATCTCTGACCCCGTTTTAAGGGGTAGACATAATTATTATTTCAGGAGATTCTAAACTCTGCCAATCAGCCCAATAGCTGTATATTGGATTAGTATTTGTAGTGTTGACGAGCTCGCCCCTTTTTTCTTTTTTGCTGAAATTGTCAGTTCTATATTAAACTGTACGTTCGTATTGCTGGCTACAATTGTCTCTTGATTCCTGACTGAGGAAAAATACTTCAGCCCAGTGAGCATATTAGCACCTTGTTGACGTTGAGTGCACGAAGTGCATGGCCTTCAATGAAGTGACGTACGGTGTCCTGGAACCAAGGTTATTAACGAGGAAACCCACTTGACGTAAAGTAGCTGCGAGGAAGCCATGTGTGCCTAGGGGCACATAGCATATTCGAAACTTCCGCGTGAGAAATTGGAAGTTTCTTTGATAGAAGTTCGGTCGCCGAAGTATTCTGGAGATAATATTTCCGACGGCTTACAGTTCGTTTCCCAACTTAAAAGGGAAGTTTTTATTTCGTGTATGAGTTTGGAACGCGGTTGACACAACCTCGTGAGAAGAGTCTAGTTATTTACCATGACTCTGGTCGCGAAAACGCGGGGGGTAAAATTAGTCTTACTGTTCGGAAATGCTATCCCAAGATGAGCCGTCGGTGGAGAGACCATAATTTCCGTGTAATACGGTTTGCTAGTTTCAAAAGACGACGTTTCCTACGTTTAGCGCATGAGATATCAAGAAGCACCTCTACCAATCAGGGTAGCTGCGTGCTATGACGCCAGGCTATCTCTGGATCGAAAAATAAGTGGGATCGAACGCCAAACGGCGGCTATCCTTGAAATAGTATTCCGTGGTTTCCCATTTTCAGCTCCAGGACGATACTTTCTATCTTTCCACCTTTGTGCTTGATCTCAATTCCCATTAGCTCCTCATTAGGTTAGCGTTAGACAGTGCATCAAATAACTATTCCACTTCATCCTCGACTCCGTGAAAACGGGACTAATAAGGGATAGAAATGCGTAGAGCAAGGCCTTCAAACATCCTCATCCGAGACTGAGCGTGGTATATTTAGATTTAGCCGCCGTGTTTGCTCGACGGGTTTCAAGCGTTGTACCTTTCCATCCAGCAGACCTGGTTTCGATACCCAGCTCTACCTTATTCCTCGTTTGAGGTTTGGAACGGATACACTCAACTTTGTGAGACGACTGAACAGGGAGCTGAATTCGAATCCCACCCTTGGCTATTCGATACATTTCATTAGATTTTCCATTTGAACTTCAGATTTGTTGGGATAGTATCCAGGTGAAAGACTCGACCGCCTCCATCTCAGTCCTTGCTCCATTTGTTAGTTTTCACCACAATAACACTATCACTGCAGAGTCAAAATATGCTTAAATGATTTAATAATAACAGAAACCACCCTAAAATCACTTCTGCTGGTGAGTCTGTCTGTTAGGTAGTCAGCCCGAAGGCTGGTTGGATCCTCAAAAAGTACCGCCGTTACGTTATGTGAGTAGATACCCACAAAAACCCAAGGCAGCGCTATTTTGAGGCGTTCTAGGCAAGAAGAGGAGTGAGGTAGTTTGCCATTGCTTTCCTCACTGAGTCAGAACAGTAGTCCTAACCCTATGAGTTGAACCTTTCACAGCATTCACAGGCACTGACTGTGCCCCGAATGCCATTACTAAGCACCACCCATACCTCAGTAGCTTCAAGACTTGAAAATTCAAACCAGAATCCCAGCATGCTGGGAAAGCACGTTTAGCCGCTTACAACAGCGTTGCCGATCAAGACTCATTTCCAAGATAGCATTTACGTAATACCTGAAAAATGGGGCGAATACATTGATCCAAATCTACAAATGCCATTTTATCTTACTCTATAGGGTGCTACGATGTATTTTCAACAGTTCCGGTAATCTCTGTGAATAGACTTGCATTCAATGAATTGCAGACTGACTGTATAGTGCAGCGGTAACGTTCCCGACAACTGTGCTTAAGTTTACAGGATCGAATCTTGGCGTAATCGGTTGGCATTTGAGGGTGCTTAAAGCGAGGGAGCGGTGCCGGTAGATTTACTGGCACGTAAAATATTCTATTCGGGGCGAATTTCCGGCACCTCGGAGTCTCTAATAGCTCAATAGTTGAAAAGAGACGTGAAAAATTATTATTATTATTATTATTATTATTATTATTATTATTATTATTATTATTATCATCATCATTATTGGAATGCTCCTTTGATTCGCGGTCGTATAATCTTTCCGGTGAGGTCGCACTTGTGTGCTTCTAGATCTGTGCGTTAGTAGTCTATGCGTGGTCTACAAAACAATTATCTGTGACAGTTCATCTGAAGGAATAGCCAAGCTTAGTTCTAGTTGTTTCCATTAGGGGCATAGCCATCGTGGTCTTCAGCCCCGTGTACTTGGACGTGGAGGATTTATCATGGTGTCTGCAGTAATGTGTGTATTTGTAATTGAGGCATGGATTGGGAAGAAGCCGGCGTGGCTTTAAAGTAAGGAACCATCCCTTTGTCTGGAGTAGAAGTGGGAAATTGGGAAATATATCTCAGGATGGCGGAGGTTGAAATCGAACCCACCTCTTCTCAGATTATGCCTCGCGTGGTGCCTCCCTAGTGTATCCTGTACCTATACTTGACCAGAATTAAATTTCTTGGCAGAGCCAGGAATCGATCGTGGACCTCAGAAGTGACAGCCAAGAATGCTAACCACTGCACCATGTGGTGGTGGTGGTGGTGGTGGTGGTCACGGCTGAACGTATTGGACTGAGGATGGTCTCAGAATGAAGTTGTAATGTGTAGAATATATTTTAAAAGAAAACCATGTTTGACAATTTGTTTTAAAATTATTTAAGAAAAATAAGAAATTATCATTGATGATCGGTGAATACAACGCCACCTAGAGCAGTCCCATTTCTCTGAAGTATTTCACATGGAATTTTACGTGATAGTAGTGTTTCAGGAAATGGTCTCTGAGCTAAAGACAACACAAATACAGGCTCGAGACCAGACTGGAACCAACAGAGCCTCACCACTTTGGCCCAGAGCTACGCTTGCCGTGAAACTTTCCAATGAATGCTGTGTAGTTGTAGACTTTTGTTCCACTGTTGTTTATCAGTCGAAGAGTCAAAGCCTTGAACTTTCATTCCAAACTTCTTGAGCTGAGTATAAAATGTTGTGTTTATGGAGTGAATTATTTAGTTCTTGCCTACAAGCTCCATATTTACCTATCTCAGAAGATATGCGGAAAGGAAACTTGATATGCTTGTAATGTAACTTGATCTGTGGTCACGAGTCATTGTTTTGTCAACTGCGCAAGACCATGCATAATAAGTAGCGAGCTATTTTGGATTGCTTCCTTTCCTTCCTGCTCCAATAACTAAGAACTCTTGATTTTGTGTGTAACAATAATATCAGCTTTGTTGTATTAAGAAATGTTGATTTATGCATATCTTGTAACATTTAGAAACGTTTTAAGGGCATCGTGACTGCGTAGTGTGTTGTCCCAAGATAAGGAAAAAATATGTGACATTAATCACCGGTACATCTTCAAGGTTCCTGCCGTGTATGTTGTGGGGTGTGCCAAATTCGACTTGCAGCACGTAGTAGATGCTTTGGGCACGCAGAAATATCGAACCTACGTTCTACCTTTGAAATAGCCTACATCCGTAAAAATTCATTGCTAGGGGAGCAATATACCATCTCTCTATAAGGAGGCCCCCGCAGGGGCTCACATCTAGTGGGACGTGGGTTGGCGACGGGACCCCAGCCGAGTCCGGCATTGCTTCCACTTACTTGTGCCGGGCTCCTCGCCGTCTTCTGTCCTATCGACCTCCCTTGGTCAACTCTTGTTCTTTCCCGACCCCGACGGTATTAGGGTATCCGAGGCCTAGGGAGTTTTCACTTTCCCGCCTTAATTAGCCCTTGTCTCATATTTCCTTATCCCTCCTTCTTCGAGGGGTCCGACCTCTTGTTTTCTTTTCATTATATTTCCTTTTCTTTTTTAAGATTCCCGCAGTGTTTTTGTTAATTGGCTCCCCCGAGTATCTAAATTCCCTTTAGCGAATGTTTTGCATCTACACTCCATTTTGTAGGTATTGTCAATCTACGTTGCATTTTGTAAGTCTTTTCGACCTCAATTGCATTTTGCGAGTATTTTCAACCTCAATTGCATTTTGTAAGTCTTTCAATATAGGGGCTGGAAGTTTTGTGAGTATTTTGAATTTCAATTGCATTTTGTAAGTATTTTCAATCTAAACCGCTTTTTGCAAGTTCAGGGTCTTTCATATAAAGTAAGAACGGCAAGCGGCAGTTTTGTTATTCGCTGGTGCGGTGGCCTTGGCCGAGCTTGTGGCGGCCCATGGCCCCCTGCTGTACTATTGAAAGCGCGCGCTTAGTACATACGAGGGCTGTTTTTCTTTTCGAGTTGATGTGGACTGTATAAAAATAACAGATTGGCATAGGCTACCAAACTGATTTTACTACTAAATGTTTGCTTGTTTTATTCTTATGTCTCAACATAATCGCCAAAACGTTTGAAACATTTGTCGTATCGTCACACCAGCTTTCCAATGCCCTCGGCAAAAAATTCTGCCGCCACTGAGGTGGATACGTCTGGACAGTCTCCTGAAGTTTTTCCTTTTTGCCAGGCGTTGCCACCCAACCATACCTTAAATTAATTCTCGAGAAAAGTGAAAATCATTCAGTGCTGGCGTGGACTAAACGGCAGATGGTCCAAAACTTCACACTTTAATTCTTTGTAAAAATCTATCGTAACGTTGATACAGTATGGTCGTGAATTAATTTCACCTTTTTCGAGAATGGAAGGTATGGTTGGGCGCAACGCCTCGCCAAAAAGGAAAAACTTCAGGAAACTGTCCAGACGTACCCACCTCAGTGGTGGCAGAATATTTTGCCGAGGGCATTGGAAAGCTGGTGGTGCAACGATACGACAAATGTTTCAATCGTTTTGGCGATTATTTGGAGACATACGAATAAAACAAGCAAACATTTAGTAGTAAAATCAGTTTGGTATGTCAATCTTTTATTTTTATACAGTCCATCGGAACTTGAAAAGAAATACGGCCCTCGTATGTAAAATCCGCGCGCTTTCAATAGTACAGCAGGGGGTCATGGCGCGCCACAAGCTCGGTCAAGGCCACCGCACCAGCGAATAACAAAACTGCCGCTTGCCGTTCTTACTTTATACACACATCAAAAAAAGTTTTGCATCACCTCGGTTCCCAGATCTCCGGCATATAGACGTTGACTGTGTATATTGTATCCAAGATACAGTCCCTTTGACTGTTCATAGATGTCACTAAAACTGCTCAAAGATGTAAACAACCATGCATGAGCAGGGCCTATTAGACGGAGGGGGTACGACAGCCGATCAGTTCCAGTCATTCCACCAGGACGAAGGTACGCTGCTCATGTTGTCTGTAGTTCTACCATGCCTAGAAGGTCAATACCGCAGTTCGATCGCGTCCGCATTGTTACTTTGTGTCAAGAAGGGCTCTCAACAAGGGAAGTTTCCAGGCGTCTCAGAGTGAACCAAAGCGATGTTGTTCGGACATGGAGGAGGTACAGAGATACAGGAACTGTCGATGACAGGCCTCGCTCAGGCGCCCAAGGGCTACTACTGTAGTGGATGACCGCTACTTACGGATTGCCGCTCGGAGGAACCCTGACAGCAATGCCACCATGTTGAATAATGCGTTTCGTTCAGCCACAGGACGTCGTGTTTCAACTCAAACTGTGCGCAATAGGCTGCATGATGCGCAACTTCACTCCCGACGTCCGTGGCGAGGTCCAGCTTTGCAACCCCGACACCATGCAGCGCGGTACAGATGGGCCCAACAACATGCTGAATGGACCCCACGGAATTGGCATCACGTTCTCTTCACCGATGAGTGTCGCATATGCCTTCAACCAGACAATCGTCGGAGACGTGTTTGGAGGCACCCTGGTCAGGCTGAACGTCTTAGACACACTGTCCAGCGAGTGCAGCAAGGTGGTGGTTCCCTGATGTTTTGGGGTGGCATTATGTGGGGCCGACGTACGCCACTGGTGGTCATGGAAGGCTCCGAAACGGCTTTACGATACCTGAATGACATCCTCCGACCCATAGTGCAACCATATCGGCAGAATATTGGAGAGGCATTTGTCTTCATGGACGACAATTCTCGACCTCATCGTGCACATCTTGTGAATGCGTTCCTTCAAGATAACGACATCGCTCGACTACAGTGGCCAGCATGTTCGCCAGACATGAACCCTATCGAACATGCCTGGGATATGTTGAAAAGGGCTGTTTATGGACGTCTTGACCCACCAACCACTCTGAGAGATTTACGCCGAATTGTCGTTGAGGAGTGGGACAATTTGGACCAACAGTGTCTTGATGAACTTGTGGATAGTATGCCACGGCGAATACAGGCATGCATCAATGCAAGAGGACGTGCTACTGGGTATTAGAGGTAGTGGTGTGTACTGCAATCTGGACCACAAATGCTGAAAGTCTAGCTGTATGATGGTACAACATGCAATGTGTGGGTCTCATGAGCAATAAAACGAGCTGAAATGTTGTTTGTGTTGATCTCTATTCCCTTTGTATTTAACGGTTCCGGAACTCTTGGAACCGAGGTGATGCAAAACTTTTTTTGATGTGTGTATGAAAGACTCTGTATTTTCAATCTCAATTGCACTTTGTGAATATTTTGGATCTGAAATGGGCGTTTTTCCATCTAAATTTCATTGTATATTTTAATTTCAATTGCATTTTTTAAGTATTTTGAACCTCAATTGCATTTTGTACGTATTTTCAATCTCATTTGCATTTTGTACGTATTTTGAATTTCAATTCCATTTTGTACGTCAAGTATTTTGAACCTAAACTACATTTTGTGCGTATTTTCCTTCTAAATTCCCTTTTGTAAGTATTACCACTCGCCATTTTGTGAGTCGTTTCATTCTGAGTTAAATTTTGTATGTATTTTCAGTCTCCCTTAATTTTCGTTCTGGTTTCCATTTCAATGTCATTTTCGCTATCACCCAGACCATTAGGGTCCGATAACCTAGATGTTAGGCCTCTTAAAACGACAATCATCATCATCTATTAGGAGGGGATATTGCTGATGGAGCTAATTTGATAACACCTGGGCGTAATGTACACGGCATAAACATATGATTTGCTGGTGTTTAATTAGGGTCTACTTGATTGTCGAACGTAGTACCTCCTGAATGTGACACGTTCGATAATTTAAATTTAAATGCTTTTCAGTCGGTCAACACGATTGTACCTAAATTGTAGTGATTGTTGTTCCTTAAACCTGAAAGAATGTGATTAGTTAAGAGATTTGAGATTAATTTAATGTAACTTTTTTTAAGATTTAGGGAACACCAATTACAATGTGGGTACAATCATGTTGACCGACTGAAAAGCATTAGCGTTTCGTTTAGTAAGGCAACGCTGAAATATGGCTTCAAACACGATAATTTTAGTATTCTTTGTGTTTATTTCTGGATTTATAACATTTTTTTTTGCATTGGTTAAGTCATACGACCTAGCATACATATTGAGAATTAATCCAAGGAATGTATCTAGTGTCCAAAATGCTGGAGAGTTAAGTTTCTAAGAATATTAAATCAAATAATTGACATACTAGCATCGACTCCGTCTGTCTGGCATTCACTCAGAAATGGTACTGAACTTCTGTTCAAGAAATCCCTACGCTATGACCCTGTGTTTGGTTCTTTCGTGTTCTTGCACTTCTCTCGCTTGTATAGCCCTGAATCCTGCTTCGCTGCATGCGGATCTACTCCACAACGTAGTGAGTGACCTTGGTACATTTTCACGTCATTTAAAATGTCAAGGTTAGCAATATACAGCATGTTACAATGTTTGTGATGTGGCCAGAGGAGATATCCGTCTCATGCTCTGAAAACTCTGGAATGCCCAGGTGAAATGAACAATGAGCTCGATGCTGAAATGCTCAACTTTCACTGCCGCCTTCTCTCTTTCTTGACCTTTGCATTCTCTGTGTAAAAGGAGTGAGGCGCATGCTATCCAGTAGTGTTAAGCTGCACTGTACCTGCACCAAAATGTGATACACCCACTTGGATTGGTTCTTGCTTGCAAAAATGACTGCCTCTTTGTTAATCATTCACCATAATAGCAGAGCGGTCTAAGGGACGTCGTACGACTGGAAGTTGTAGCTGCCGTTGAGAGATCTTAGATTGGAATCCTGACGCTGACAGCGACTATGCTTGGTCTGGTTTTACCACACACACTCCAGACAAATCCCAAGACACCAATCCTGGGCCCTAGTAAATACAAGTGGACATCCTTTTATAGACATCACAATAACACAGGTTATCAAAATCCATACACGCAGTACACAAGGCTGATAACCAAGCTATTGCAAGCCCCTAAATGATCAACAACAGTATTTCATCTTGGTTCAGTTCTCACCCTGAGGAACCAGCCACCAGTTATTCTCACCTTCATCACTACATACGCTTTTAGTGTGAGAAAACGCCGTGAATGAAATGATCTGCAACTTAAAAGTAATTAAAACCAAGTAATGCATTTAAGTAGTTGTTAATCAACACAAATACTGCATTTAAATAACTTTAGTTTGGTCGGTTGCTAATTATGCTTGTGTAACAGATCATGATACGTTCCTTAGCGCAGTGATGGATGGATATAAACTTTTACTACCTCGTAGTGTAGCAGCTAGCATTCTTGGTTATAGTCCCCGAAGGTCCGGGGTTCGATTCCCGACTCTGTCAAGAAATTAACATCTGGTCTGAGGGTTGGAACGAGGTCCATTCAGCCTCGTGAGGCAAAACTGAGCACACGAGTTCGATTCCCATCTCTGCCATCCTGGAAGTGGTTTTCCGTGATTACCCGCATGGTTCCTGACTTCAGGCCACGGCCGCTTTCTTCCCAATCCTCACCTGAATTACTTTTCCAAATATAATACAGCCATCATAATAACAGCGGTGTGGGCACACGGGGCTGAATGACCACGAGGTCCAAGCCCCTCAAATGAAACTACAGACATAGGTGTACAATTAATTCAATTAGTTTGAACTCCCTGTTTTCTTCATTTTGGTCTTAAATCTGTATGTATATATCAATTATATTAGGCGGGGTACACTATATAACACTTTCCTGAAAAAGGAATACATATATTATTCACTGATAAAGGGTGGGAGGGGTGGGCAAAAGAGTGTTGCCTGACTGAAAAGTATAAATTGGTAGTTTGTACTGGCAACGCTCAATAAATGGCTTCAAAACTTCACATATTAAATCTATATAATTTGCGACCTACCTTTAGGAAAGTATTTTTGTGTTTCTATGTTGTTTATTTTTACTCGAACTCTGTCGCAGGGTTAAGTTTGCAAGTTTCAGTGAATGTGTATTTTGCATACAACACATTGAACTCTGGGATAAGATTTGACATATTTCTGTAACTCCCGGTTGAAGAAGGGAAGTTGACTCATCAAATACATACTTTGAATAAAATCAAGCCAAGATGATTGTTCAGATTGTAACGTGTTTTTCGAGGTTTTTTTTTATGCCACTGGCATAAGTCAGTAGGAAGCCATTCTATATTTATTTACGCGGCAAATTGTTCGGCCAAGAGAATTTTTCATGTTAATTTATTATTATTATTAATTTATTATAATTATTATTAAGATATTTTTCGGAGCATTTTATAAAAAATTATAAGCATACAGATAGGTTTTCTATGTCTTAGAAAACACTATCAAGCAAATTATTACGAACGACAATATCATAGAAAATTATGTGATTACGGAATTTTACGGAGTTTCGTCAGTTAGGATATTATGAGAGACATGACTCACTGGAAATTCAGATACAGGCTGATTCTTGTCAAGAAGTATTACGCAAGGCTGGGTCGCAGCGTCAAGAAAAGGCGGATAGTTGGAACGGAAATCTACTTCATCATCCGCGCGCCGTGTGTAATGAGCCAGAGAAGGGGAAGTAGCGCGTGGGGAGCAGCCAATCAGTGGAGACCACGTAAGCTGGAAGTCTGTACCGAGGTGGGGAGCCGACGGGTGCATATATCGTTCGGCGCGCCGTGGAGCGAGGGGAATCTGTGAAAGACTTGACTAGTTCGGTTGCAAGTGTGTGTCGCTCCGATGTTCCGTGGAGTGGAGAACTATCTGTTTAAAACTTAACCAGTGTGGTTGTACGAGGGTATGGCTCCGATGTTAGGACCATAAAGTCACCAAATCTACAAGTATATCATCAAATATCGACGGAGATGACGACGTCCAGGAGACTGTGGGAAGCACACAGCATCATCCAGTACGAGGGAAATGCTTTGGCAATTTCCAGTGGTAAGCGCAAATGACACAGAAGTACGCAATCTCTCGTTTCTCTTTGATTTAAATTCAGTATTTCAGTAACTTCATAGCTTGGGAATAAGAGTAAAATCAATAATTTATCAGACTCCGTTTTCACGTAATTTTCTATCGGTAATATAAAAATCGCAACGCTCCAATTTAAATTTTAAACGTATTATTATTAATTTTGCAATACTTGTTTTATATAATAAATTCATTTCTTTTACAATGCAATCTTTGCTTTCAGTAGGTAGCATTAGTTATAGACCAATTCCTTCTCCTGATACAATTGTTTGTTTGGGTTAATGATCAAATCATACCACGATCTGAGTGAATAGATTCTTGAAGGTGTTCTACCAGAGCTAGACGTTGTTAAATACAAATTTAGATTTCAGCATTGCGTTGAGGTCTTGGCGCCCATTAAAACAACATAGCTTAGGCAAAGGAAAACAGTTACATTTATCACCCAACAGTTAGGGGCAGTCAAACCGTTACACTTGTCGTTCAACGTGTGGGATAGCGAAACTGCTACATTTGCCGCCCAACTGTGGAGATTCTTATATAGGTATTTTAAAGTGCAAGGCTGGGCTACCAAAACACATTACATTTGTCGTTCAACGTGTAGGGCTAGCGAGACTGTTAAAAGATGATTATGATAGCTGATAAGTTGTCGATTTGCAATATTGATCGTGTAGACTTGTTTGAAATCGTTCTCAGTAAATGAATTGGATAGTTATCTCTCGGGCATTCGAGGTATGTTGTGTTTACCGTTGATGCGGCTTTTTTTTAATGATTAATACTGTATAATGTAAATAATTGTATATTGCATCTTCATGCCATACGAAATATATATATATATATATATATATATATATATATATATATAATACTAAAGGGTATGTCTGTCTTTCACAAATGTAAGCTTACACCTATTAGCTTGTGTATTACACAGATTCAACACGCCTTTTGGATGGAGGGCAGAGTATTAAAATGACTAATCAGCACAGGTCTGGAATCTGCTACCTCCCGTCTTCGTACACCATGGTTTTGACCACTGAGCTAACGGAGGAGACATTTTAATTCTCATTGGCGAAAGTTATATTATGTGAAGCTGCTTGGCACAATCACAATATGTTTATTTGAGTCCCTGAATTAGATTTTCATGGCTGAAATGGTGGAAAATGGAATCTTAACACTTTCAGTTGACACTGTGATAATAGACTATTGCATTCTTAGGTGATTTTGTTAAGGATGAGACTGACACATAACAAAATGTTCAATAATAATATTGTACTATAGAGTGAATTAAAGCACACAATCAAGTAGATTGGTATCTAACATACTGTAGAACAGGGAGAAGAGCCATATTGTCACTGAATAAAGCTCGCTTGAATATTTGTTATAGCCTACTGGAAAAGTAGCGACAGGGGGCTCTATTATGAACGACAGTAAAGCTACCGAAAACAACAATAACTAACTAACCTAGAGTTGTATCACTGTGAAATAATAAATGAGGAAAGATCGAAGACCGAAATGCATTGTAAGTGGTAGTGGACGCACCTGACCCTTGGACAGGAAAACTACTGCTTGTAAAGCATTAGTGTTTCGATGTAATGGTGACTACGTTGATATGGGGAAATGAGCACTTCGATTTTTACGACCGCATTCACGACAAATGGAGGCTTTCAGCTATTATGTCGTGTAGGCCTATTGCGCAGAAAGTACCAGCCAGGGTTGGGTAAGTTACCATTTCTTGCCAAAAATAGGAACGACGTTACAGTTACAATTGTCTTAGTAACGAATAGTTACCTTTGTCGTTACTTTTGTATAAAAAATATAGGCTAGTTTTCTCCGCTACTATAATTTACTTGATTTGAACGTGATAGTGGATTCCAGTAATATGGAAAAACAAAATGAACTAGCCTATCACTACAACAAACTGTCGCTCGGCGTGTGGTAGCACACCTCATGCCTTAAAAATAATTCAGTTCATGAAAAATATTCAGTTTAACTACACAATGTTGTGTAACCAGAACTATAATAATAACACCAAACTAACAGATTACATACGTCTTACCTGCACATGCTCCCTTAAGTTCGCTGTGGAACTGCGGCGACTTCTCTGTACATTTCTTTTTCACCTCGCCACAGTTTACTTTTAAAAGTGTCATTCTTCCCATCCGATTTCAAGAAAAATATAACTGCGTATTACGGTGAAGGTATCACTTTCTGTTCCATAACAATGGCTCAACTCTAGACACTAACACGTTTTAACTTCAATCTCACCATAGAAGTAATACCTCACGGATGATTTTAACAATACTGTACATTGGCGTACATAATAAAATGAGAGGTTCGGTTGCAATTCCTCCCACTCCCCAACCCTTTTAAACTGGTCGGAAGTAAGTAATAAAATGTTGCGTTGTGTTCTCAGGTTCTCTTGTAGGAAATATGTTTAACTGAATTGACTACAGAAACATGTGCGAAATATAGCTGCTGCAGCAGTTATTTGGTACGTTTTGTGATATACCGGGAATTGATCATAAACCCTGATTGAGGGTCGGGCTTCATCCCACACTGACCTTTTATACAGGTCGGGATTGTATCATGGAAAGTTTTATATTCTCAGGACACCAAGGAAATGGTCTATACAGAGACATGACAGAATTATTGCGGCTCAAAGAGCATTTGGAACGTTATTGGCACCAGTGCGAGCGTACGTAAAAGGAACAGATAGGTACAGCTACTCGAACCTTTCAAAACCATTATAAATACACGTTTCGTTTATGGTAGTTCGTGTTAAATGCAGAGATGGGCTGGTTGGTTTCATTCCCAACTGATAGCTCCATCTTGAAAAATTAACGAGCATTTTAGTTATTTCATTACTCTTAAAAGTAACGGCGTTACAATTACTTATTTTGGAAAGCTAACGGCGTTACTCGTTACCGTAAAAAGTAACTTACTAGTAACGCGTTACTCCCCAACTCTGGCATATTTGGCCGCCTCTGTAGAGACCTGGTTCAGCTGTCGCAGGTTGATGACCTGCTCGCCGTGATCAAGTCAGAGAGGAACGATCTGAAAATGAAATCTTACGAACCAACTCAGACATTTAGGTGGAATTTAGAACAATTTCATTCTCTATCATCCATTTAAATGGTTTGTACTCTCTATACGACAAATGAATAGTGAGTAGCATTTTTTAAATTCCTTCAAAATTTTATGAAATACGGTTATATAGGCCTAATTTGGATCTATATTTTATTTGCCAATGACCCTCGTATATAGGGTGTTTCAAAATTGATAAATTGGAGGGGAAACAGATGAGGTGATGGGAAGCAAAAAAATCTTGTATGACCGACATTGGGCAAGGGATTATCAACGTGAAGTACGTGCATTGTTGCCCTTATGACATAAACAGCAGAAACTTAATTTACCTTTCTTAATTTTCAATCCCACACAGTTCTACGCAGCCTTTTTAGATGCTTCTGGGCATGAATTATAAATACACGACAATCCTGACAGTACCGTACATTCATAGCAACTACTGTAGTTTGTACATTGCCCCTCAGGTTCTTCTCGTTAACTAGTCGGGTAATTTTCTTGGTGGTAGTGATCATCCTGACTTCATTTACTGTAGATGATTCATTTCACCGCCTTAAGGAAGACATGTAATAGTGAAGTGTGCTGTTATAACCTCTTAATATTTAAGTAAATGAAGTGAGGAAACATCCGGCATCGCCCCAGGATAATGTAAGCGAGACGTTTGATGAATGATATGCGTTAATTGCATATCTTAGCATGCCATAAAGGAAACGCTTTCCTCCTGGGTATTTGTGTAACAATGAATCTTGGCATAAATGCATGCACGTTCCGTTGTGAAGGTTGTGAGGGAAATATCTTTGAGCGCTTGATCAGAGTCCCTCGTACGATCCGTGGATAAAATAAAAGTAGCGTCCGTTCGTATACGTATTGCGTATCACGATTGCGATGGGAAGCTTCGGTGGTTTGATTCCCGGCGCTTAGCGCCAACCTGAGCGTGGTTTTATATCCTGGCTTTTTTCACACTTCCTCCAGGAAAATGCCGGTGTGATATCATGTTTCAACTCTGGTTAACTACCCTTCACCCTGCGACAATAATAGTTACACGCACTACTACATCACAGAAACGCAGGTTATTAGGCAAATCCAACACTAGCTGGAGGTAGTATAGAAAAACTGGAGAACTATACTCGAGTGACTTCTGTCATCGCCGGGATTCGACCACTAATCGCCAAACTTGCAGCATCCCATCGTAATCGGATTGTGCGATTTAAAGTGCATGGCTACAAGTAGTGTGGTAGTGGGGGAGCTGCTTATAAAAGCAAGTGGTGAGCCCCTGCGACCTTGGAATGGAAAGAGCCATGCTAGGAGGGCGTGCTTGGATTCGTTTTTTTCGTCTCGTCATGCTCTTTACGGGAATGTAGGTATCGAAAAGGTGAACTTAGGGTTTTGGGTAAAAAAATGCGTTTTTCACATTTTTGTCGATTTTCGGAAAACGGGCCATGCTAGGAGGGCGTGCTTGGATTGGTTTTTTTCGTCTCATGGTGCTATTTACGCGAATGTAGGTATCGAAAAGGTGAACTTAGGGTTTTGGGTAAAAAAATGCGTTTTTCACATTTTTGTCGATTTTCGGAAAACGGGCCATGCTAGGAGGGCGTGCTTGGATTGGTTTTTTTCGTCTCATGGTGCTATTTACGCGAATGTAGGTATCGAAAAGGTGAACTTAGGGTTTTGGGTCAAAAAATGCGTTTTTCACATTTTTGTCGATTTTCGGAAAACGGGCCATGCTAGGAGGGCGTGCTTGGATTCGTTTATTTCGTCTCGTTGTGCTCTTTACGGGAATGTCGGTGTCGAAAAGGTGAAGTTAGGGTTTTGGGTCAAAAAATGCGTTTTTCACATTTTTGTCGATTTTTGGAAAACGGGTCATGCTAGGAGGGCGTGCTTGGATTCGTTTATTTCGTTTCGTTGTGCACTTTACGGGAATGTCGGTGTCGAAAAGGTGAACTTAGGGTTTTGGGTCAAAACATGCGTTTTTCACATTTTTGCCGATTTTTGGAAAACGGGTCATGCTAGGAGGGCGTGCTTGGATTCGTTTTTTTCGTCTCGTTGTGCTCTTTACGGGAATGTCGGTGTCGAAAAGGTAAACTTAGGGTTTTGGGTCTAAATATGCGTTTTTCACATTTTTGCCGATTTTTGGAAAACGGGTCATGCTGGGAGAGCGTGCTTGGATTCGTTTTTTTCGTCTCGTTGTGCTCTTTACGGGAATGTAGGTGTCGAAAAGGTGAACTTAGGGTTTTGGGTCGAAAAATGCGTTTTTCACATTTTTGCCGATTTTTGGAAAACGGATAACGTGATGATGACGTGCGTGATAGTATGTTTTCGTCTCGTTGTGCTCTTTACGGGGATATAGATATGGAATAGGTTAAAAGCTGGAAACATGTTTTTTTTAGTCACAAATGGGTTTTGTGATTTTCCCTCATATTGTGAAAACCGAAAACGTGAGAATGACGTGTGTGATAGTATTTATTTCGTTTCATTGTCCTCTTTACGGGGATATAGATATGAAAAAGGCAAAAAGCTGGAAACATGGTTTTCTTATGGAAAAGGTGTTTTTTGTTCATTTTCGCGTTATTTGGAAAACGAATGAGGCGATTTTTATGATGGTCATGTCGATGTATTTATGTCGTTCTGTTTACGGGAATGTAGGTATGGAAAACCTAAAATGATGGTTTCCGTTATTTTTTTCGAGATCGTTGAGGAAAACGGGGAAAAATGTAAGAAACCAGATTTGAAGTCACGTTAGGTTATGCGCTATGATGTTAGTAAAACATTTATGCATTATTATTATTATTATTTGTCTTGACTGGTCAGGGCTCACACGCAGAGAGAGAACATGTTTAATGCAATGAGAATTGAAAGCATTGAAGCTAGCCCACGGCGATCCAGACAGACACAGGTCTTATCATCGTACGTGCCTCGCAGCAGAGAGAGATAACAGCCTGTTGTTCGCATGCAGGTGGCTGTTATCTGACCCAGACGTGTTACTCGATATCTCGATGAAGGACATACAGCTCTGTCGAAAAGCTGATCATTGCATTCCCACGCATACTCATGCAGAGATTGCAAAAGCTTGTGAGAATCGCTCTGACTTGTGCGCTCCATGACATCCTACTCGTAGGAACAAAAAAAAAAGTAAAGTGTTAACTTTGCATCTTGTTGAGGAGACATATATGTTCTGAGGGTAAGAGAGACTCATCATTCTCGTGTTCATCTTTGAAGGTGACGGATGCAAGTGCCTTATGCTCTTTGTGAAATATTACGTGAACTGCGGCCATACTTGTACTAAGGTAGGTTCATTATTGTTAATTATGACATGATTGGTTTTATTGTTATTTTGTGTATGCATGAAAAGTAAGTTAGTGACTGATGGTATTTTTGGGGGATTTCGTTTGTTGCAGATTTTTAAAAACAACATCATTAAGTCTGGGAAAGCAGACAGAGAGAGACAGTGACAGTGACAGTGGCGGCAAAGAGCACATTTGCTGAAAGTATTATAATTCATTATATGGTGAGTACATGTTGTTCCATTACTTTTATTGTTGTTGTTGTTGTTGTTAAATGTATGTTATTTATTTCACGGAAATTTATATACTTATGGCGTGTATTTATTATTGTTTCAGAATGAAGATATATATGGAGTGAATAGGTTTTAACTACTTTGACGCTTTCGATATTAAAAAAAAGAGGTGAGTCTTTGTAAATGACTTTGTTATTTTCGAGTGAGTGTCTTATTTATGTGTGCACACTTGAAACCTTTTGTTTTTAGCAAGTCTTATGAATGAATGAATGAATGAATGAATGAATGAATGCACATGTTTAATGTATATAACCATGACTAATAACGGATTGTATTGGTTTGTTTTTCAGATAAATCATTGGAAACAAAAAAAACAAGATAAACCTTGTCGTTGATATTAAAACTATAACAACTTTGTTGGTGATCATTTCCTGCTGGGGGCCCAAATTACTACAACCATTGTCTACCTGTGAACGAGATTGTGTGTGCCAGTCAGTAAAAATCGATAAGTGTGGTCGTTTGGAATTGGAGATTTTGGATTAACCTATTTTAAGGTAAGGGTTGCACGTTTATTAGTCCATTTTATAATCATGTCTATATCAGAGAGTGAAGTGTTAGTGTGGCAGCCTTTGGCCAAATGTTTCAAAACGCGAGTATGCTCAGGCCGAATTTACAATGCGAATCACTGTCTGTCGCCTAAAGATTTTGTGGAATTATGTTTTCCCATTTTTTTGAGTGAATGTGAACAAGGCTTAAGATTGCATCAGGCTTTAAAAATAAACTTCGAACTACTATGTGAATTTACATTGATAAAAAATAATGTTGAAGAGAAACACACCTTCAACCTTTGTACAAAAATGGAGAAAGTACTGATAGCCGATAATTTGGAAACGTGGTATCAGGAGAAAGCTATTCAAGCGCTTATCACTAAATTTGATAAGTTGCAAGAGGGTCCCAGTGGCTTGGCCCTCAATAGCATTGCCTATTTGCAAATCAATATTTGTAAATACAATCCATTGAATGCAGGAAGTAGCTATATTGCCACACCGAGCTTTATCGCTTCCAGAAAGGCAGTGATCAACATACGCAACAAAGACGATTACTGCTTTTTGTGGAGTATAGTGAGCTGCCTGCAACCCTGTCAAGACAGAAATGGTCATTTGCCAGGGCAGTACAAAGAATTGTTTAACCACATGAAACAAACTCTCAATCTCGAGCGTGTTTCATTTCCCATGCCTCTAGATAAAATTCATTTATTTGAGAAAGATAATCCAAATTTCTCTTTCATGGTGTATGGCATCGAAGGATCCAATATTGTGGGCCCCTTGTATGCCACCAAACAGGTAAAGCAACATCACATTCACCTGCTTTTCCTGTCTGATGGGGATAAAAGCCATTACTGTTGGATAAAGAATTTAAGTAAATTGGTGAGCAGCCAAGTGTCTAACCATAAGTGTGCAAAACACATTTGTGAGCGCTGCCTTCAGTATTTTACAACTGATGAACTTTTGAAACGACATACGGAAGACTGTGAAGGGCAGACGGCAGTAAAGCTAGTCTTGCCCGAAGGGAATGACGCAGTCTTAAAATTTAAGGCCACTAATAAACAAGAGATGGTACCATTTACTGTTTACGCTGATTTTGAGGCCCTTACTGTTCCCATTCAGGGATGTGAACCAAGCCCCCATACAAGCTCAACCTATCCAGTGCAGAAACATGAGCCTTTTGCTGTAGCCTATTATGTTGTCTGTCACTATGATAATTCACAATGTGAGTATGTAAGTCATAAAGGTCAGGATTGTGCGCGGTGGTTTGTTGATCAAATGGCGGCTTTAGCAGGCAAAGTAGAAACTATTTTGAACAACCCTGTACCAATTCAGATGAATGACGTACAGCAAAGAGAATATGATCAAGCCACCACCTGCCACATATGTGAAAAGCCAATCTTAGGCGGAGAAAAAAAAGTAAGAGACCACTGCCATAGGACAGGGCATTTTAGAGGTGCTGCCCATAACGAATGCAATTTGAAGTACTCTACACCTCGCTTCCTCCCTGTCTTCTTACACAATTTCTCCCGGTATGACCTTCACTTCATTGTAAAACAATTTGCTCATGTAGATATGAGCAAATTCAGCATTTTGGCTAAGAACCATGAGAGCTTTACCTCACTTTCATGGAGAAAAGGAAGCATGAGCATTCGCTTTCTCGACTCATTCAAGTTTATGTCTAGTTCGCTGGATAGTCTTGTGAAAGGCTTAAGCCAAGATGAGTTGAAACATACCCATTCCCACTTTACGGATACAAATCAATTTAAATTGTGTGTTCGTAAAGGCCATTTTCCATACGATTATGTGGAAAGTTACGAGGTGCTTGAAGAAACGACTTTGCCGCCAAGAGAAAAATTCTTTTCTCAATTGACTCAAAGCACCATCAGTGAAGAAGACTATGCCCATGCACAGCATGTTTGGCGAGTGTTTGGCATAGAAACCATGGGCCAGTATGCTATGCACTACTTAAAATTAGACGTGTTGTTGTTGACCGACGTTTTTGAAACGTTTCGTCAGCTATGTCACAGGATTTATGGCCTTGACCCCGCTCACTACTATACCAGTCCAGGGTTAAGTTGGGACGCCGCCCTCAAATTTACCCACATTGAGCTTGATTTACTGACGGATCCCGATATGGTACTCATGATGGAAAAAGGGATTCGTGGGGGATTCGTATCGCTCAATCAGCGACATGCCAAGGCAAATAATCATTACATGCCTGATTATTGTCCCGAAGAACCAGAATCCTATCTAATGTATTTCGACGTAAACAATTTATACGGTCACGCTATGAGTCGACCACTGCCGTACAGAAACTTTGTCTGGCTGTCTGAGGATGAAATTAAAGATTTTAATGTGCATAGCGCTAGCAAGCAACAGGACGTAGGGTATGTTCTTGATGTCGACTTAGCTTATCCCCCCCCCATCTCAGACAGCGTCATGGTGATTTCCCCTTTTGCATAGAGAAAATGGTGCCGCCCGAGAGTAAGGGCAATCATAAGAAATTGATGGGTACCTTGTATGATAAAAATCACTATGTGTTGCATATTGACATGCTGGTAGAATGTTTAGCTCAGGGCTTAACCCTGAAAAAAATCCATAGAGGTATTTCTTTTTGTCAGAAACCGTGGTTGAAACCATACATGGATTTAAATACCAGTCACAGACAAAGTGCCACTCAGCCATTTCAAATCAATTTTTTTAAACTGATGAATAATTGTATCTATGGCAAGAGTTTGGAAAATGTACGGCAGTATAGGGACATTAAGTTGGTCAATACATGGCATGGCAGATGGGGGGCTCAAAAATATATTGCAAAACCAAATTTCAAATCTTTAAACATTATTGATCATGATCTACTGACTATTGAACTTGCCAAAACTAAAGTGGTCATGAATAAGCCTATCTATTTAGGCCAAGTCATATTAGATTTTTCAAAATTGCACATGTATAAATTCCATTATGGTTTTGCAATACAGCGATTTGGTACCATTTCCTTGTTATATACAGACACGGATAGTTTTATTTACCATATCCGTGACTGTGATCCGTATGTCGTTATGAAACAAAACCCAAAATGGTTTGACACGTTCTCGTTTAGTGAGAAGAACGTGTTCGATATCCCCCGTCTGAACAAAAAAGAAATTGGTTTAATGAAAGATGAGTGTTCAGACACCATGATGACTGAGTTTGTAGGTCTCGCTCCGAAAATGTATAGTTTTCGACAGGTGGATCGATGCGAATCTATGCGAGCCAAAGGGATTAGCCAGCATGTGGTTAAACGTCTCTGTGTGGATGATTATTTACATGTCCTTCAGACCCACACAGCCATGGCACATAGTCAGTTTAGGATTCTCTCAAAAAATCATGATTTATTTTTAATGAAGCAGCGAAAACAAACACTCGCTTTGTTGGACGACAAGAGACAGTGGTGTCAGGATATGATGACAAGCGTCCCATTTGGTTACAACCAGTAGTGGTTGTAGCTATTGTTGTTGTACAACACGGCAAGTGTTTGGTTTGGTTGCTATCAAATGCGAGATGCCATCTTGAGCCTCGGAATAAAAATAAAAAATTGTAGTGTATCATATAATTTTTGTTTTTTAACCTGCGTGCATGGGTGTATGCATGGATGTGTGAATGCCTGTAAATAGTTGTACATAAACTGTATGTCTTGTGCTATTTGCCTGTCAACGCATAAAGAGAGCCATGCATCAACGTTTCCATGGTTCACTGTGCACAGGCTAGATTAAAAACATGTTGACTTATTTAGGTTAGGTTAGGAAAAAAACAAACAAGTAGCCACCCTCACTATTGTTGTCGCTTAGTAGGCCTCATGTTTCGGCAAGGTGACCATTCACTCTCAGTAGGCATGCGGCTTAATAGGCCACACTAGGGTGTGGCTTAGTAGGTCTCATGCAAGAACAAAAGAATAATAATCTGCTGCTTTTACGGAGGACAAAACTCTCACTTTATGGCTAGAGTTATGAGTGGTGATATATTTGAAATATCTGAACAGAAATTGTTTCTTTAACCTGTTACATGTTTTTTTCCTAACCTAACCTAAAGAAGTCAACAGACAGATGGTTATTTATTTGTGTTTTGCTTATTTTTTATTTTATTTTTGCCATTGACTTAGGGGACAGACAGTGTATATAGTACATAGTATTTTTATTTATTCACTTAGTAAACGGCAACGACTACTTTTCAGATTCAATCATGAGCCATGATGAAGATCGTTTTATCGTCACAAAACACACCACGTTCAATGAATATGCCACGATGATGTCTCATAATCCTCAACGTGTGGCCTATCCTTCAGAATATAGAAACACGAAAGTACGCATTGATACCATGTTTTATGACATCATTATGGATGATGACATAGTTTATGATCCAGGGCATCACTTTTGTAAATCCTGTATGCTAAATTTTGACTTTGAAAATAATGTATCCACGCAAGTGATTCATAAAGCATGGTACGGTTTAACCATGAATCAAGTGATTGTTAAATTAGCTGACGAGGATCATTTTCCAGATTTCTGGTGTACAATATTTACAAAACCCCTGTTTAATGTTTATTTTCCAATAACTTTTCAAATGTTTTGTTTTCATTTTTATAAATTTCCTGCTGAGGAATCAATCACTTCGTATCGACAACAAGCATTTCGCCAACTTTGTCTTGGCTTACCTATCAATCAATATTCGCCTCATAGAATGAGATTTGTTAGAAACTAACCACATGATGTCATGATTATCGCTTTTTTTTGTTTACATTCGGCTTTCAGGTGCATACTTGACGTTTAGAATACATTTGGCTATTTTGTTTGTTTGTTTGTTTTAGTTTATCGGGTATTCACGTTGATAAACACATACACACTGGTTTAAATTTGTAGTTTTGAATTTTGTTTTGTTGGATGTAGACATGGTTATTAAATGCATAGCGTGTTAACTTTGCCTTTTTATAGGTTACCAAAAGCATTCCATGTTTGCTCTTAGTATTTGTTGATACTATTTATTTAACAGAATGTTGTGTGAATTTGCACAACAACAGAGCAAACGAATACAAGTCATTCGACTAGGGAATGATAGGCTAATTCCCATTCACAACAGAGACATGCATTTACCTCCAAGAGAGATTCACACTTAATTTTGATAAAACATTTCCTATTAAATAATTTCCAAATGTATGTTTTGACTGAAAAAATGATACAAACATTATTATTATATTTTTATCCAATACTATCTATCTACAACTTCAGGTCATAAACACTCAGGATTTAAAAAAAAAAAACAATATACTTTAATGTACAAAGTTATTGCTATTGTAATATAAGAACAAGAGTGTTAGAAAGTAACACTCTTTTCTTTGGTTATAGACAACCATGGACGCCTTGAACGCCATTGGTCAAGATTGTGGCTTTGCACGCAAGAAAATGAGTGAATTGCCTACGCAAACACCCTTTCGCATACATAAAATTCAAAAACTGAAAACCAAATTTGGTGAACGAGCTCTTTGCATTTGTCAAGACTTTGAGACATTTCTTCCCACACGATTTAATAACCTACCTGATAATGTTATGGAAGATGTCAATTCCAGTATTCACCCTGTCTATTTAATTTATGAGGGTGAAAAAAATAATCGATGCATGGTTCGTTTTGTAAAAATTGAAAACGAATAATCATTGTACGCTAGCCGTAACTTTTTTGTTTATTCATGCCCTACTCTTTAATGACTATAATAAAATAAAATTATTTTTGGGTTCAACAGTTTGACGTTTATTAATTGTTGCTCAACGTTTACCATGATAAATAATAATAAAAATAAATTTTCAAAACTTATGCTTAATGGTAGATTTTTTTGTTTGTTTATAGGTTTAGTACAATTACCATGTATATATAATTTTTTATAATAATAATGATGAAACTATTAGTTAAAATAATGGACTTTTGTCCTTTTTTATTGTTTGTGATTTAAAATAGCATTTATAGCAATTTTTATGCAATTTTTATTATAATTTATAATGATCAAATTCTAGTAACATGTTATTTTATTCAATAATAAGCGTTTAACAAAAAAAACTGGTTCTAGAGTAGATAAAGATTTCATGCTGACATTCGTTCTGCTAGACTGCTATTTGAAGCTGATGAATAATGATGGACTTTTGTCCTTTCTTTTGATTGTTTGTGATTTAAAAAAAATAGGTTTAGTACAATTACCATGTATATATAATTTTTTATAATAATAATAATGAAACTATTAGTTAAAATAATGGACTTTTGTCCTTTTTTTATTGTTTGTGATTGAAAAAATAGATTTACTACAATTAGTAATAATTTTTAACGATGCACTGCTGTCCCTTTTTTATTGTTTGTCATTTATAATTATAATAATGAAACTATGAGTGAATAATAATAATGGAAAAAAACACAACATGGACTCTTGTCTTTTTATTTATTTTTTTGTCATGATAACAGTGATACTATACATTTTTTTAAATAAATTCATTACGTTAAAGTCCATATCTAGATAAAAGTAATTTGCTCTTCATAGCACCAATCACTATAAATGCTGCCATTCGTTCTGCTAGACTGGCATCTGAAGCTGTTAATCGTTGCTTGGCAATGCTTAACAAGACTTTGTCGGCAATGCGTCTTAGTGTGGGATCACTGTTTTCATAGGCTTTATCGTGATTAAGACATGCATGATCCAAAGCATTGATTCCCATATTCCCTCTCCTCAAACGATCTTGAAGACGAGTACCAGGGCCGCAAAAGCTGTAAGCAGGTAAGTGAGCTTCGAATGGTAAGTTTTTAATAATGTTATCAATAATTCCACGGCCAGTACACCTGGGACATAGAGGTTTCAATCGGTGAAAAACACTTTTTTTGTTGTTCTTCTTCTTCTTGTTCTTGTTCTTGTTCTTGCTGTTGTTGTTTGTCGGCAGCTCCTGACGAGCATGGTAGGTGGTGGTTGTTTTCCGCATGACAGCCATGGAATGATGAAACAATGTCTTTACACTGAGTTTTATGACCATGATATAATTTCATTAATTGGCATGTGGCACACTGTCGAATGGAAGGTATTTTTGCCATGGTTAATTGCTTGTGATGGGAAAAATGACTGCATGGTTGTAGTTCACTCAATACAGAGTCGTTAGTCCACTCGGCAGGCGCCTTTTCCCAAATTTCTTTGACAGCGTTGGCAGCAACATAAAAAAGAAATGATTTAGGTAGTGCTAATAATTCATGTTGTGTAAAGCTAATCAGTTTTTTCTTGCACACAAAGAACTTTCCAATAGCCTTGTCGATTGTAGTGGCGTCCATGTCTATAACGTTGATGTTATCACCTCACGTGTACACGTCTCACTGCTATCATTGGACGATACACTTTCAGTTTTCATTTTATTGAACAACTCCCAACATGCACTCGTGGTGAGCCAATGAAACAATTGCCATGCATGCGCTAAGGCTTTATTCTGAATATTGTCGCAAGGACAAGTGTCCATAAGCGTTTGCAGGGATGGACAACCCAGATCTAAAAGGTCAATACATTGACAGTGAGAGGGTAGAAATGGTTGAAGCCACTGGCGTTTTTCACTCCCTTTAACAAATAAGACATTGGCCGAGGACAAATGGGCTTTCATGACAATGTCAAGATACTTGTAAGAAATATCACCCTTGTTCCATGCTAACTGCAAATGATTTTCAATCCATTGGCTCTGTTTTTTATCTTTTTCACTAAGCAACTCGAAAGCATAGGGAGGTTTAAACACCAAATGAATAGGGTTAGACACCCAAAACGTACTACAATCGATAAAAGCAACTTCCTTAAATATAAATTTGTTGTCTGCAATTTTAAACCCCTGACAATCCACGATGAGTGTACGCATCATGCTTTTTTATTTTTACTTGTTACCTCATTGACGTCTAATCAACAACTAACCCATGCCATGGTTTAACATGGCAAAATCAAAGGACTTTAGGGGAAAAAAAGGAAAAAATGAATTGAACAACAGCGAAATATTTGTTGAGGTTTTATTCATAACAAAAAAAAAACTTACACTTTTATTACAAACAAGTGTGTTGGCTTAATTTGGAACAGCATTCAAATGAATAGTTTGCACATACGGTCCACAGGTATCTCCTAGTTTTGTAGGGTCTGGTACAATAACCGGATAATTCAAACTCCATGGAATATTGCCCACATCATAGCGATTGAGGTAAGGGCAGGATGGACTCCATCGCTGATGATCGCTAAAGGCTCGATCCCCTATTTCCCAGTTTCCAATTTCAATGTTGCAAAAAATACACTTGACCACATCCCCACGTTTTAAGTAATAAAATCCGCTCGCAGCCAATTCTCCACAATCCATAAAGGGAACTGTCCATGCTTCAAAAGTTTTCAAACGATTAAATTCACATTTTAAATTCCATGGTTTGTCTGTCACGTTGTTGTTGCTGTTGCTTATTGAGGGACACATGATGTTTGTTGTTGTCGTATGTGCGCACAGTGCCAGAGCGCAACAGATACTGTGCATGCAGACGCTTATCATCAATCCTATGAATGATGATCTTTTTTTGTTTTCATTCGACCACAGATGGCTTACATGCTGGTGACATAATTGGACAAAGGATGATATTTCACTTGTCTAGCATGAATAATCAAACAGTAGGCACTGGTATGGTCTGGGACATTTTCTTGTGTTTCAAAATCTACCCTTAAATCAATGGTGGTGATTTTCATAGATTCTTCTAGATACGAACAGTCGAAAACAATCAGTGGTGCTTTTGCTTTAAACCCTTGTGGCGACAACATAGGACAATCCTGTTTTTCATAATAAGACGATTGAAATTTAGCGAACATGTCATAAAGGGGACCAAACTTATTTTTTGAAAAATTGAGTTCCAACCCCTCATAGGGAAAGCAAACATTATTTAAAAATAGTCGTATATTTCTCAAGTGAATGTGATCAAACAAGGTGACATCTTTGCTTTGTTGGTATTTTCTATTGGTTTGAAAACCAATAATAACATAGAGGGGTCTCTCGGTAGAGCGAGCCGATTTGACACTCCAACTATGAGTGTCAGTGGTAGGTAGCAAGGGGTATTCATGCAGACACCAACTTCGAAAGGCGATAGGCAAGGCTTTATCTTTTTGCACCAAATTTAACATGCTTAGCTTTTTACGATCCGATAGCGTCACATGGGGCACTTTCCATAGTAATCGAAGCAGTTGAATTTTTGAGTCTATCACTTGGTCAGAGGCTCCTTTCAGTGCATTATAATCACTGCGGTCTCTCACCAGATACAAACTTTGTCTTGCGTTTAAAATAATACGCTTGTGATCTTCGGCAAAGCCAAGGAGTAATTTTAAGGGTAGGAAGCCTGTAAAAGTGCCATCGGTATGAACTAGCCAGTTATTGCTACTGTTGGGACACCATCCTGCCATAGAAAGCGTTTTACTTTCCTCCTCGCTATAGGATGGATATAATTTCATAAGACTAGTCATGCCCACATTTCGAGTCATATCTATGACAATATCATTTATCACATAACGTACTTCAGAAAACAGAAAAGCCAAACCATGATTCGCCAACGCAGACGTTGTGGGCGTACTGCCATCTGCTTTCATTAATTTACCCTCAATTTGAAGGACACTTTCATGAGGTAGAGTAAAAATATCTTGATTGTTAATTATGAATTGAATCTCGTCATTGTTATTCAGACCTGTTGCTTGAGGTTGATAGGAATGCATATCAATGCGCACGACGCCATCTTCCACTTGTATGGGATTTAACACTTGCAACAGCTCTTTGTTCATGATTGGGGTGTAGCGTATAACCAAGGCGTTGTAAGCGTTGTCGGTTTACCCGTGTCAACCGTTTCATACACGGCGGGCAACTAACCGAGCTCGTAGACGTTGTTGTTGCTTTATAGATAAATTTCATAGCGTCTTTAAAACCAACTTGTAGGTCACAGGGGTGTTGGCGTCCAAAGCAATCAGTTGTTGGTTTCTATTCACTAAGCGTAAGGTAATATTACTAATATCACTGACACACACAGGATGATAGAGAACCACTGAAGGGTTTTCACGAATAATATAGCCGCAAGGAGAGGTGACAATAAAATCATACAGGGAATGGCTTTGTTCTTGATTCGTAAATACGTCTCTAATAATATTGCAAGTTACAGAAATGTGATGGTCCTCGATGAATTTCACTGGATAATCTGATTCATGGGGTTGCTGAGCTGCCAACACTCTTGGTTTAAATCCTAATAAAGGACCAATAGAATGAACTCGTGTTTCAAAGTCAATGTTAAACGTAGAGAAAATACGACAGCGATGAGTTATTGTATTGGCTGTAAGTTCAAATTTGTGTGTCCCATCCGCAAATGGTTTGACACCAAATTGTTTTATCATCGACACGCTAATGGCCTCATGCACATCGTCTATAGTATAACCTCCAGGGGGTAGTGTCAACATATAATCATCATAATAAAATTTGTCATTAATATCCACTTGAATATTGTAAATTCTGTTGTAACTTTCCAAAGAAATTAATCCTAGCACATAGGATTGTTCGGGATGCAATTCAATGGGAGGGAAAAAATCCAGGGACACTTCAGGCCCGCGACTGTGCACGGTAAAGGTCTTGGCGTTGACATTCATAATGATGAAACTGATGGCTTAACGCGACCTCTTATATAAAAAATGTAAACTCAAACGGCCACACTCTTGACTGTCAAAGGTTTGTTGACGATTCACATTATAGAATATCTTTACCCGGTTTCCCAAATAACGTATCAACTCGATCGGGGGTGGTAAATTTCCATAACTGTCAAAGTACCATACTGTGGAACCTTGTTTCACATAGGCTACAAAATGGGTTCCTGGGCCTGCATCATCATCTAAATTCATCATGGCTCGTTCTTCTTTCCACGGTGCTTTAGGTAATTCATTTCGCACAAATACACCTCGAAAATGAGAAATCTTTAGTTGTTTGGCATAGCTTTCCACTTCTTCATGGGTCATGGCATGACGAGGCAGTTGGCTTAAGCGCTTATCGATGAAGATGGACATTTTTTTTTTTCCTTAGACGGTAGGCCATTACCTTGTGGATAAAAGACTGGCTTTAAAGGGTTGCCATTTCTAGCTCCCATCGCAATGGCTTCTAACGTTTTATTGTGTCGCTCGCTTTCTTTGAGTTGTTGCTTGCCTTGCTCGACGGCTTTTATGGTTTTCGCTACAGCGCTGGCACCACCCAAAAGGGACCCCAAAGCTGCCAACCCTGCAAATAAAGCCGGCAAAAAACCCCCACGCTTAGCAACAGGAATGACTCGCCCACGTTTTTGCTTTCTTTCTTTTCTTTTTATCGATACATAATGCTGCGATTTCGGAGCTGTAGACAATCGCACCGCTTGTAAAGCTTTTTCGATAGCCACTCTTTTTAGATTTTTTTTAGTTTTTTTACGTTTTAACACTGGGTGTGAGGCAGATCGACTTGGTTCCCGACCTGGCTTTTTTCTCTTTTTGAGATTTGATTTTTTCATGTTCATAGCATATCTTTTTTTCACCATGCTGCTACTTGGTGAACCTTTCACAGCAAACATTCGATAACAACTAACGTAGAGAACCTTATTTCATAGCACTATATTCCAATTCTATATAAAGCGGGAAATCATTCACCGTTTTCCCAGCTTCCTTTTCCTCAAACGTAAGCATAAGATGAAAGGATAATTCATCTCCCACATTTACTCTTTGATGGTTGTGGGCCAACACTCTATCACCGTTTAGTTGTATTTTTAAATGTTTCTCATCAGGCATGGCATATTTAATATGAATGACACCATCATAATGCAGTCGATAACGACTTAAACCGGAAGCAAGCATATAGGTAAGATCATCATTCACCAGTGGTAGTGGTGGTGGGGAATGGTTTTCGTCATTGTCCAGTTTTTGATTTGACAGGTACACTAAAAATACACATGGGACAAATTTATAAAGCCTTTTCATTTGATAGGTCACATAACGTTTCGTGCAGACATCATTTTCGTCTCGAGGCTCTTGCACATCAATAATACGATGATGATTGGCTGAATAGCCCTCAGCGGTTAGTCTCGGGGCCATGTGATAGACACTTTGCACTTTGCGATCGACATAGCTTTTTGTTGCCACCTCTCGTGACTGTTTTGACAAAGAGGCGGCCGTGGCCATGGTTACACGAGCTCTCCCAAACACGTCCATGGTGATAGACGTTAACTAACCTTTCTTACTCACCGTTTGCCTATATATATATAAACCTTATACACACATGAAAAAAACTCAGTCATCGACACAATGGAATTAATGAAACAACCCCATGCTTTGCCCGTCTCTGATTTGGTTTCAGAGCTATCACTGTCCGTGTGCGAACCTAAACGTCATGGCACCCTATTCCCATCTACCGTTCGATGTATTATGGTAGGGCCTTCGGGTTGTGGAAAGACCAATGTTTTGCTGAACATTATTACCGCACCTCATGGCCTACGATTTCAAAATATTTATATTTTTGCCAAATCCTTGTACCAGCCTCTGTACGTGTATCTGGAACAAATTATGTCTTCGTTAAATAAAGAAGCCATGGGCTATTTTACATTCACCTCACCTCAAGATGTCATTCAACCAGACCGCATTCAACCAGATTCCATTATAATTTTTGATGATATTGCCACTCAACGACAGGCCATTATTCAAGAGTATTTTAGTATGGGACGCCATAAACAAGTGGATTGTTTTTATCTAGCTCAGACCTATTCCAAAATCCCCAAACAGTTGATTCGTGACAATGCCAATCTCATCGTTCTCTTCCGCCAAGACTCTAGAAATCTCTATCATATTTTTCAAGATCATGTGAATCCAGATATGTCCTTTACAGCTTTCACGCAATTGTGTGCTTCGTGTTGGAACCATCATCCCCATGCCTGTTTGGTCATAAATAAACAGAGTGAACGATGTGAGGGACGTTATCGCTTGGGTTTTGATCATTTTATTTCTGTTTAAAAAGACCTAGGGTTGGACATTTCCTGTTAGTGTGTCTTTACCTTTACCATGGCGAACGCCATAGGGTACAAGAAACATGTTCAAATCATGCAGCGTATTATTGAGGCACGAAATACGATTCGACATAAATTTCGTGAATTGCAACGTTTAAAAAACGTCAATCCTTTACCCATGATAAAACATGCTCCATCATCGGTTGATCCCATGAGATTTAAACCTAATGCTTCTACTGCTACTGCTGCTGCTGCTGCTGCTACCTCTCAAACCAAACCCATAACAAGTTCAAAATTTACTCAAACAGAATCCACACGACAGGTAAAATCCTCCTCTTCCTCCTCCTCTAATGTTAGTGAACAAGAACATCAAGAACATGAAAAGAAAGAAGAAGAAGAAGAGCATGAACAAAGTGAAAGTGACAGCGAAAGCGTATTTAGTCCTGAAAGAAAAAAGAAATCGTCACCCCTTCAACAGTTTCTAAAAACAAAACAAAAATCTTCCGTCATAGTGGCAACACCGTCTTCCTCCACATCGTCTCCGTTTTCACAAGTCTTGGCAACCCCTCAAAATAAAGCTCAACTCAAAAACATTTTAATCAAACATTATGGGGCAACCCTGGAACCGTATTTGACCCTTCTATTTATTGGAAAGACAGATACCACGTATGGTGTTCGCTATGAGAATGATAGTTTTAAAATTGGGGATTCATCCATTAAATTTGCTCGTACGAAAGCTGTCATTAAAAAGATCAACTATAAATTAACACCAGGTCTGTTAAAGCTGCTATTTTCTCGCACCCCCTCGACACAAGATTTTACGTCCGAGGACCTTGCTAAATATAAATCCATTTTATTAGACACCAACGCTCACAAAAGAAACTATAAATCCTCTCAGCAGGTCAATGCCAATATATCCCAAAAATATAAAACCATCATTGCAAACATCTTTGGTAAGCAAAAACATCACTCTGCCTCTGGTGTAAGGTTTAAGAAATTAAAACCCTACCTAGATATAACCTTTTGGAATAATCCCAATCAGTTAGTAGAGCGCTTATACTTGCTTCATGCATCAAAACAAGCTGGTCACACTGGACATGAGGCGGAAATCGCCGACGTTGAACAACAACTCCGAAATGCTAAAATTATCTTATAAGCCATCCCCCATCAAAGTGGGCATTGCTCATGAATTGCATAAACCAGCCCGACGCATTTATGAACGTCGTCGTGTCATTTCCAAAGGAATCGATGACCTTTGGCAGGCAGACCTGGTTGAAATGATACCTTATTCTAACGTTAACGACGGTGTACGCTATATGTTGACTATCATTGATGTCTATTCCAAAATGGCTTTTGTTCAACCAGTAAAAAATAAAACTGGTATCTTAGTCACAAAGGCCTTTCAACATATTATTGAACAATCAAAACGTCAACCTCACTTGTTACAAACCGACCAGGGGAAAGAATTTTTCAACAAGGATTTCTCCAGTTTTCTCAAATCTAAGGATATTCACCATTATGCCACCTATAGCAATCTCAAAGCCAGTGTGGTCGAGCGGTTCAATCGAACATTAAAAAGTTATATGTGGAAAGAGTTTACAATACATGGTTCCTATCGATGGATAGACTGGTTACCTCAACTTGTGTCTCGCTACAACAACACCATTCATTCCACCATCGGCATGAAACCTCGCCTCGTCACCAAGAACCTACCCAGACTCAATAGACTGTTTAACCCTATAAAAAGGGTAGATCCAAGGCGACATCGCCTTAAAATTGGAGATTTTGTTCGCATTAGTAAACATAGAAGTGTGTTTTCAAAATCGTATACTCCACAATGGTCGACAGAAATTTTTAAAATTCGCCAAGTCAAGCTAGGTCAACCAGTGACGTATCTCTTAGAAGATCAGAGCGGTCAACCCATTCAGGGACGATTCTATTATGAAGAAGTGCAAAAAACATTATATCCCAACGATTATCTCATTGAACGAGTAATTAAAGTCAAAGGTGCAAAATATTTTGTAAAGTGGTTAGGTTTTCCTTCCACGTATAATTCATGGGTCAATAAACATAATTTTTTGTAATAAAACCCTATTTAATTATTTTGAAAAAAATAAAAAATAAAAAAAATGTATCATATGACCTTTCATTATTCCCACCCTTTTGTTTATTACATGTCCAATAACCGCTTTGTTCGAGCCCATGCCAATCTGTTATCATGATGTTATACACTCACTCATTGTTTCAAACTTTGCGTTGCATGATGAGTCCATAATGAACCTAGGCTATGACATACACATTATAAATCCGCACACTGTATAATGACACCAGCCTCTTATCTCTCTCTGCTGCGAGGCACGTACGATGATAAGACCTGTGTCTGTCTGGATCGCCGTGGGCTAGCTTCAATGCTTTCAATTCTCATTGCATTAAACATGTTCTCTCTCTGCGTGTGAGCCCTGACCAGTCAAGACAAATAATAATAATAATAATGCATAAATGTTTTACTAACATCATAGCGCATAACCTAACGTGACTTCAAATCTGGTTTCTTACATTTTTCCCCGTTTTCCTCAACGATCTCGAAAAAAAATAACGGAAACCATCATTTTAGGTTTTCCATACCTACATTCCCATAAACAGAACGACATAAATACATCGACATGACCATCATAAAAATCGCCTCATTCGTTTTCCAAATAACGCGAAAATGAACAAAAAACACCTTTTCCATAAGAAAACCATGTTTCCAGCTTTTTGCCTTTTTCATATCTATATCCCCGTAAAGAGGACAATGAAACGAAATAAATACTATCACACACGTCATTCTCACGTTTTCGGTTTTCACAATATGAGGGAAAATCACAAAACCCATTTGTGACTAAAAAAAACATGTTTCCAGCTTTTAACCTATTCCATATCTATATCCCCGTAAAGAGCACAACGAGACGAAAACATACTATCACGCACGTCATCATCACGTTATCCGTTTTCCAAAAATCGGCAAAAATGTGAAAAACGCATTTTTCGACCCAAAACCCTAAGTTCACCTTTTCGACACCTACATTCCCGTAAAGAGCACAACGAGACGAAAAAAACGAATCCAAGCACGCTCTCCCAGCATGACCCGTTTTCCAAAAATCGGCAAAAATGTGAAAAACGCATATTTAGACCCAAAACCCTAAGTTTACCTTTTCGACACCGACATTCCCGTAAAGAGCACAACGAGACGAAAAAAACGAATCCAAGCACGCCCTCCTAGCATGACCCGTTTTCCAAAAATCGGCAAAAATGTGAAAAACGCATGTTTTGACCCAAAACCCTAAGTTCACCTTTTCGACACCGACATTCCCGTAAAGTGCACAACGAAACGAAATAAACGAATCCAAGCACGCCCTCCTAGCATGACCCGTTTTCCAAAAATCGACAAAAATGTGAAAAACGCATTTTTTGACCCAAAACCCTAACTTCACCTTTTCGACACCGACATTCCCGTAAAGAGCACAACGAGACGAAATAAACGAATCCAAGCACGCCCTCCTAGCATGGCCCGTTTTCCGAAAATCGACAAAAATGTGAAAAACGCATTTTTTGACCCAAAACCCTAAGTTCACCTTTTCGATACCTACATTCGCGTAAATAGCACCATGAGACGAAAAAAACCAATCCAAGCACGCCCTCCTAGCATGGCCCGTTTTCCGAAAATCGACAAAAATGTGAAAAACGCATTTTTTTACCCAAAACCCTAAGTTCACCTTTTCGATACCTACATTCCCGTAAAGAGCATGACGAGACGAAAAAAACGAATCCAAGCACGCCCTCCTAGCATGGCTCTTTCCATTCCAAGGTCGCAGGGGCTCACCACTTGCTTTTATAAGCAGCTCCCCCACTACCACACTACTGCTACACCACTGGGTGTAGCGCATATGTGTTAATTTATCTGTTCATTATAAAGCCCCATGTTCTTGCATTCCGAAAAACCTTCAAACCTCAATAAATTTTAAAATATCCAGCCATTACACAACCTCTTATGTAAATGTCTAAGGAATGCTAAACTGAGTATGGAAAATCCCGGGAATTTTTCCTTTGGCCTGGATAGTGGATACTATTTCTGTGTTGCCAACTTCCGTTTACTATTCGAGATGCTTTCGCCTCGCAAATAGTCAATTCACTAGCTATTCACGATATTTCAAAAGCAGTGCACTGTTAGCAACGAATTTGATTGGACTAGATAGCAATGTTATGGTCCTGTGATGGCTGCCGCTCTTGATGATCACATCTTGCTCCTCGTTTATGTGTTCCTATTTTGCTGCTCATGTATTATGCTCACCATCAAGATAAACACACGCACTTTCACGATACATACTGATCCAAATGCATAATACAGCCCAAATAGCAATATTCTAGTGATTTGCTGTAAAGCCTCAAGTAGGAAATGAGTTGTCTGTGAATATAAATTGTAGCTCAGTCGTACGCTTCTTTGTATACTTTTAAGGTGAATGCATGAATTGTTCTATTTCGGCTGAGCAATGCTTTCTTGATAATTCTTAGTAGTCTAATAGCTGCTACGTTGAACATTATTTCTTTTACTGTATCTTTGACTGCCATCGTGTGTATATTCCCTTATTATTCCCGTTTCAACGAGGTTGGAGATACAAATATATATTGTTTGTGACGTATAGTTTTTATCACTGTTTTTCCTTCCTGACGCTAAACTCATTACCGTAGATATGAAATGGAGCCGAATGCAACTGGGCAATGGGACGGAAGGTAGCGATCGTGGCCTAATCGAAGTAACCGCCCCAACATTGTCTGAGTTGAAAAATGGGAAACCTCGGTAATACATTTTAAGAAAGGCCGACGGTCCGGTTCGAACCCACTAGTCAACAGATTCCCATGGCTCAGCCCTGCGACGTACTTTGTTTTGGGTATTTTGAGTAGACTGAATCCAGCCGCGCCTTGTGCTGAGGGACGCTATCTGCTCGCCTCGCAGAGCCTTGCTTGATCTGGCATGATCAAACCGTGAGTAATTACGCAACTCTGCCGTGAAAGGGCATGATGTACGAACCGAACGGAACTTTGAAAGAAAATCCGTGGCTCCATTTACTGGTGATGATTTTCATTTAGGGACTTCGTGGTGAGGAGCCTCGTTAACTTGCTACTTGTAAAATGTACCGCAAAACTTGTGCCCTTGCCTATGTACTGGTGTATGTATTTAGCTAGGATAGCAAAATAAACTGCTAGAACCTTGTGAACGACATTATAGCAGCATTTTCCTGATGTTGTAATGGGGTAGCTTCAGAAAATCTCTTCAAAGAATGTCGGCGGTAGGATTCAGCCACCTATTCACTGAGCCCAGGGGACTATTATCCTGCTCGATAATTTATTGTTCGAAATGATTCAACATGAAGGTTTTCAGTCACTCTGTTCCACATAACCAGGGGCGTGGTGGCGCAGTGGTCAAGGTGTCTGCCTCTCACCAAGGTGGACCGGGTTCCATTCCCGTGCAATGCATGTGAGATTTTCGAAGTGAATTGCCATTAACACCGGTTATCAGACAGATTCTACACACACCCAAAGTACACGGGGCTACATGACCGCGTTGTCGCAGCCCCTAAACTTAAGAACCAACCAAAAAATGTAGCAGAACTGAGATCATTCGTGAATTTAGGAAACTGAGGAACTCCCTAGTGACAGGACCTCAGCTCTACTTCACCCTCTTCGTAAGAAAGGCGACAGAATGGATGTGAACAACTACCGTGGAATTTCCCTCCTCACAATAACCTACAAGATCCTCTCGAAAGCCCTTCGAAACAGGGCAGAACAACTACTAGATCCGCAATTAGGAGAATATCAGGCAGGGTTCAGGAAAGGACGATCATGTGCCGAACGAATCATCTTAAATCTATCATGTCATATCTGAAGCTTAGACCTAAAGATTTTGTGGTGACCTTCGATGATTTTAAGAAGGCTTATGACTCCATTGATCGATTCACCCTATTTCAAATCCTGAAGGAACTAGGATTGGACAAGAAAACAAGAAAAATCATCGAAGACCTAGACCAACACCACTTCCAATGGGAAATGTAGGGGAAATATTACCGATGCGTTTGAAATCAGGGCCGGTGTACGGCAGGATGATGGATTATCGCCTCTGCTTTTCAATTGTCTACTTGAGAAAGTCATCCGTAGTGGCGCAAATAAATTAACAAAAACGGGGTTGTAAATTGAGTGAGATTGGGTTACAGAAACCTGAACATGACAGTTGGTTGCCTAGCCTTCGCAGACGACCTCCCTTAACACTTGAGACTCAAGCAGCAAGAGCACGCCTTAAGATCTCCTTTGAGAAAACAGTGTTTATCAATAACATTAAACAAGCACCCAGAGAGGTGGGTGAGGGACAGATTAAACGAACTAAATCGTTCAAATATTTAGGTGAGTGGGTAGTCCAACACCACCGAGAAGGCATCAGAAAGATGGAAATGGCATATCATCTAACAAAGGGTGTTTGCAAGAAGAAATCAATATTCCTAAATGCCAAGCTAAGGCACTATCTCACACACCCGCCCGGAGGCATTATATGCTGCGGAATGCCTTGCAATGCATAGGAAAGGACTTATGGAGAAACTGTAAGTAAAAGGAAGAACGATCTTAAGAAAAATCTTTGGGCCCAGTAAAGGAAAATGGTAAATACAGGAGGTGGCACAACTACGAGCTCAACGCACGTGTGGACAAAATAACTGATGTAATGAGGAAAAGAATTTCATTTTATGACCCCATGACACGAATGAGCTCTGTGAGATTGACACTCAGGATATTGACCTACTTTATAGAGATACAAACTAAGGGAGCTTGGTTCACTGAGGTAGGCAGAGATTTGCAAGAAATTGGGATTACATGTGACGATGTGCAGGAGCATGTGTCACTTAAAATAAAACTGACAGCTCACCAGGGTTTCCTGGAAAAAACTAAGCTTAAAACAGGCATGAAGTGGATGGAAGAAAGGAAGCAACAACATCAAGAATTCATGCAACAGTACTGGGTGAATATTAAAGATCGACTTAGAAACCAGTTGAAATGGCGTGGTTCTTAGTTGGCCGAAACGCAACAAGAAGAAGAAGAATACCTGTCATTACTGGTATTTCTCGTTAGGACTTATGAAAATGAAAATCCACAGCCTGCTTCCAGTCTCCGACCGGGTCAGGAATGGAATGAATGAAGCCCCCATCTAGCGGCGAGGATATGAACTGTGCCGGCTGCCGAGGCCTGACGCACTCCTCTGGGGCAATGATTAACTGAATGACAGATGAAATGAAATGATAGAGGAGAGTGTTGCTGGAATGAAATTTTGACAGGGAAAACCGGAGTACCCGGAGAAAAACCTGTCTGCCTCCGTTTTGTCCAGCACAGATCTCACATGGAGTGACCGGGATTTGAACCACGGACCCAGCGGTGAGAGGCCGGCGTGCTGCCGCCTAAGCCACGGAGGCTTCGTTAGGACTTGATCTGGTCTATAAATTAAGTAAGCATGGTAATCGCGACATGAGTTATGTTTAAGATTGCATTTTACAATTAAAATTGCTTTCATTGTTTCTACAAACTGCTCCTATCATATGCCCATTGTGCTTGCATTAGTACTCTTCCTAAACTATGATTTTGAGATGAGATAACAAAAAATTTACTCTGTTTTGTTTATTATTTTTAAAGGACATTTTGCTGAATTAATCAGTAACTTTACTGCTATCAAATTTTTTTCGTCGTTTTATATGAAATACCCCAAATTTGAATATGTTTTGTTTATTTACCGGTATATTTATTTTATTTATTTTTGCGCTCACGTCAAACGTCTTCGAACCAGTTTTCTCTCCATCGTCGATTGCTATTTTAAGGTTATTTCAACTTTACGGTGAAAGAATGAGGAGATAATTATAAGTTTTACTAAAAAAAGAGACATTGGAGGACTAGGTTAAAGAAAAATCGACAAAAGGAGCCAAGGAAAAAAAAAGAATGAGGACATATCCGGGAAAAGGAGTACTTCTAGGTTCAAACACCTGATGAGTTTGTGAGGTAATGTCTGATCTTATTATAATCTCGCAGAAGAACTTAAATTTGAAATAGGTACCTGTCTCTTAAATTTGAAATAGGTACCTGTCTCTTAAATTTGAAATAGGTACCTGTCTCTAAGATACAATTGCGTTTTGTAATCTCCAAATGTGACACAAAAAGTTTTCCGAGTTTTGAGAGTATTTTTGAACCACACCTGGAGTCCATTCAGAATGAACTTACGTGTTAGGAATATAGTTTTATATTATTTGTCAGAAAGTTACGTATTCATTTCGATATGCACTGTCCTAAAATGATTGAATACTAAAGCTCTTTTTTTTTCTTTATAGCTATGTGTTGCAAGTGTTATTTTAAAATTCTTTGTGTTTATTTAATGTTCATGTTTGCTAATTCTTCATGAATATTGACCACCCTGTTGACGTTGACTTGTTGGAGCTAAGAAAAGCCTATAACAGTATAAGCTTTAGCCAAGCAATATGGCTGTTTTTCGCCTGTGGAGGTAGTAGCCGGATTTGGCAAATACGAAGTCAAGTGGTCCGTTATTGATACCTGAAACTGGTTTTGTTGTTGCCTGGCCTTGAGCTCGCCGTGGAGTCAACAGTATGAACTGTGACCAAGGTGGACAATGTGGTGCGGCGCGTCAATTGTATCGGTTCAATGTGCTTTCCTCTCTTGGTTTCTCCCCACATTTATTCCAAGAAAATGCCGGGATTGTACTTGGGGGCGCACACACACACACTGTTAGAGTTATGACCAAAACAGAGGTTATCCTGCAGATTCAACACACCTAAGTACATGGACTAATGATCACTATTTATACGCCTTTGAATGAAACGATAGCTATTCTTTCCTGCTTTCCTCCTTTGTTCTTTCCAATTTCCAGGGGACCCTTGTCCTCCGATGTGTTCAGGGCATGGAATCGTGTGATACTCATCGATAACCACACAGCCATGACCCTTAAAATAAAATATTTTAAATATTTGATGTAGCTATGTGCGCTACGGTGCAGGGTCATGACGTGAAGGTATATCTGGGCTCTAGATGAGTGGGTTCGAAGTTCACCGTCGACCGTCATTGAAATTACCCCCTCTCCCGTAGTTTCCCAGTTTCAACTACAGGCATCTAACGAGGAAGGACATCTGGGGTCGTAAAAACTTCAGCCATAGAAAACTCATCTCCATCCCCGTAGAAACGGGAATAATAACTTCACATTACTATTATTGTTATTATTTACAAAGAAACTTCTCGAATAAAGTGTCGGTCGTATCCTTGGGTGTGGATAATTCATGAAACAACCTAGATATTTATGTTGAAGTTCTTGAATTTCCGCACAATGTGGCATTTGCTCCGGATGACTGCTATGTGTTGCAGTGACCAGGTGTTGAAGCTAGAGTTGATTGAGTGGGCAGTTGAGGGTCTAAGGAGAAATGCCAGTTGGCGATATGTTGAGCTTGATATCTACTCGTCTCAGCTTCCAATAATTTCCTCAGCTGGGTCAGAATATTTTGGTTCTTTCTTTGTATAAACGAATAGATGATTGTTGTTCAGTGGTATATCAAAATATCTGTATCTTGTCTAGGACAATATCAGGCAGATTTGCTGGAATTTCGCTGTCTGTGTAGGCTACTTCACGGTCGCAATAGAGCTTATAGGAATCTTTCTTCAACACTGAAGTAGGGTTATATACACTGGCGGAAAAAATATCCCAACACCAAGAAGTGGTTGTGCTAGATTAACGAACGTTGGTAGGCGTGTCGTGTTTATACATCTGAAAGATAACGTTGATTCAAATTTCCTGAAAATCGCATTAGCGTGGCGCTAGTAGTGAGTGACCCCATGACGTTGCACATCAGGTTTGCATACGGACTGTACTGTGCGAGAACGCTAGTTACCTGTGAGATTTGGGTGGAATGACTGTGAGTGGGTCAAGAATGTCTAAACGACGACAACGAAGAGGCCAGTCAACAGCTCTCTTGAGTTTCAACGAGGCCGTGTAATAGAGCTACGTGAAGGTGGATTTTCCTTCCGCGCTATTGCAGAACGACTTGGCAGGAATGTCTCCACTGTGCGCATGTACAGGCAGCAGTGGTCACGAGAAGGTACGGTAGCAAGAAGGCCAGGCTCCGGACGTCCCCGTGGCACCACCGAGAGAGAGGACCGCCTTATTCGGCGTATGGCACATCGGACGGCGTCTGCAGCAGCAATTTGAGCGGCAGTTGGCACCCCAGTGACGCAATTTACTGTTCGAAATCGGTTATTTGAAGGACAGCTCCGATCCAGACACCCTGCGGTGTGCATTCCAATGACCCCAAACCACCGCCGTCTGAGACCTCAGTGGTGTCAAGCGAGAACTTATTGGAGGATGGATTGGAGGGTCCGTTGTGTTTTCCGATGAAAGCCGATTCTGCCTTGGTGCCAGAGATGGCCGTGTGTTGGTTAGAAGGAGGCCGGGTGAGCGCCTGCATTCCACTTGTCTGCGGCGTCGACACACTGGACCTACACCGGGCGTTCTGGTCTGGGGAGCAATTCTATGACAACAGGAGCACTCGCGTGGTTATCCCACGCACCCTGACTGCAGATATCTACGGCCGTTTGGCGATTCGACCTGTTGTGCTGCCAATCATGAACAGCATTCCCGGGGATGTTTTCCAACAGGATAACGCACGCCCCCATGCCGCTGGTGTAACCCAACGTGCTCTACAGTGTCGACATGCTGCCTTGGCCTGCTCGATCCCCATATCTGTCCCCAGTCGAGCACTTATGGGGCTTCATTGGACGACTCCAGCGTCATCCACAACTGGCATTAACCGTCCCTGTATTGGCCGACCAAGTGCAACAGGCATGGAACTCCATCCCATAAGCCGACATCCGGCATCTGTACGTTTGCATGCCTACATTCAACAGTCTGGCGATGATACCTGTTATTAATGGACCAGCATGGCACATTTGCGATGGTTTTTCTCGCGCGGACATTAACCTGTTGTCTTGCACCTTTAATCAATTAAATATATTACATCGCCAAATAACTTATATTGCCGAAATTTCTGTTCTCTACTGTCCTTATTTCATAGTGTTTTTTTTTTCGCCAATGTACATACGTGTGTCACACTTATATCAGATAGTTCTCTTAGCCAACTCAAGCAATATTATTGAGACCCTATACAGTCACCCACAATATGTTTCACTCTCACCAAGTCTCCCTCTTGGACATTTATCATCCATATTTCTCTCTTTGAGAATGTATTTCCTGTAGTTCTTGTAGGGATGGCACTGTCTTAAATGACCACCATGTAACCTGTGGTTCCTGAAAACCAAGTCCTCCTTCAGCCACACATTTGCGACTTCTTGATCGATATCTAGGTAAGCGTGGGCACCATGTTGTTGCTCTCCTTTCCATTCTTCTGTCGTCACTTCAGCTCTTGTTATTTTGTCATTTTTGAAGTGAAGTATTGGTGTTTTTCCTTGAATAAAACTGCATGTAGATGCATACGTATAGTTAAAACTATTCCTTATTGCCACTAGTGTATTTTACGGTTATGTTAATAATGTGTTCCGTTCTGTTCCAGGTAAGTGTGCTATCTGTTGTTCGAAGTTCCTTCGGTTGCTGATCATGTAAGTTGTTTATTTACTACAGCCTTTGGACCATTATATTTTGGGCGTATCGTTTTTAAGGGAGGCATGTGCAGATTTACTCACAGATTTTTCTATAATAATGAACTTGTGAATTGATGGGGTCCAGTGGAAAAGAGGCACAGGCCACAAAAATGTTTTTTTCAGGAGAGAGGGATTAAGGAACTCTGATGTGGAGAGTAATTTGAACTCGTGCTGTTCTTCCAACAGTTGTTACGGTAACTAGATGGTGTATTGCAAATACTATTAAATATTAAACCATTTTATTCCAATATTAAAGTAAATAATGATTAAAAATCCTGGACATGCCACATTACATGCACTTCATACGGAGTCAAAGTCATCAGTGTTTTCCAGTTCCATCGGATCTGCATGTGAGATTTTCGAAGTGAAACGCCATGTCCTGTTGTTCCGATTCCACGTAAAAAGGAGGTCCCGTGCTCATGATCGCATGATTAACGGACACGTAAAACTAAAAGCTTCTTTTTTTTCATCGGATCGTCACTACCATCACTACCGATGATACTAGATGGCATCGGCTGTCTTCCTGTACCAAAATCACATCACTGCACAGGTGGCATGTGCCCTTTTTGCACTGGGCCCCTCAATTGTATACTATTGAAAAGAAAATTGCAAATTTCAAAATCCTTAGAGAGGACGATCGACATTTACAGTGTGTATGAATACTACTCAGAATATTATCTCTCTTGGGGTGTACAGTTAATTTTGGGGGAATAGACATTATTTAGTAGAATGCCATCCTGGCTTTGTTAAATTCTAGACGTGTGGTTTACAGTATGGCTGAATATGATTCCCGCCTCAGCCATCCAAAAAGTGGTTGTCATGGTTTCCAAATTCTATTCCAGACAAAAAAAAATGCCGGGGTGGTTACCAACGGTCACCTCTTACCTCGATCCTGGTCTGTTACAAATACAAACACTTCTACAGACGCTACGATAATACAGGTTATCAGACAATTCCCCCCCCCCGCTCTCTGTACGCACACACTGGATATATAACCACAGTGTCGCAAACCCCTGAATGAAACAATACCGCTAACTGATGCTTGATCCTTAAGGATCAATGTCGCTTGCATCGGTTACGCGATTCTGTCGTTGAGGAAACCGCTAAAGATATCAAGACTGGGTACCTAAGAAATATTAATAGCGCGGTCTTGTTTTTAAAACTACGTTATGTTGATTCCAAAACATCAAAATAGGGTGTCTTATTTAATACATACTGGTGTATTAAAACTCAGCAATTCTTCTAGGTTTGTGCCGTGTCTTGTGTGGGGTTTCGCCTAGGACACCAAGCTGACTCATCGACGGGCTCTTGGTGTCCCCGCTCGGACCCTCACAGGAGTAACGAACTGCGCGCCACCTCTCTTTGTATTAGGTGCAACTGCACCACTTGACTGCGAGAACTAAAAGCTCAAGCAGCCTTAACCTCCCTATGAAGGGGCAGTTGCACCTAATATAAAGGGAGGTGGCGCGCTCATAGGGAGGTTAAGGCTGCTTGAGCTTTTAGCAGATGCCATCACAACTTTAGCCTGGTGACGAACGTTGGAACTTAAGAGCACTAATCAACCCTAACCTACAAATTTTGCTTCACACAAGTTTAGTTATTGGAAGGTTCTTTTACATGCCCTAAATCTATGACATGGGCCCGCCGGCTTTACTTCCCCTCCGAAGGAAGGCATACTGAGAGATTTTAACGCTCTTAAAAAAATCCGACGACTTCGGCCGGGTTTGAACCCGCGACCCTTGGGCGCTAATTTGTGTCTATTAGTTCTTGAACAGGTTGGTAGAATTGCAAAGCGGAAGGCCGCATCCTTTAGTTGGATGCCATTCCAGCGTTTTATGAAACCGCGGAAATCCATTTCTAGGACAGCTGAGGTCGAAATAGAACCCACCTCACGAGGCTTAGTATATCTCGTTCCAACCCTCAGGTCTTGTCAGGACCACTGGAAAGTTTATTATTCGTGCACTAGCGTTGTTGCCCTGGCTGATTTGTTGGTGAACTACAAAAAGTCAAAATGACTCGCGAAAGGAAAGAAACAGCTATATGATAACTTAATACCACTAGATAATAATCCCAAGTAGTTAACGAAAGTCGAGGTACTATGCCGAGTATCAAGTGACGTCCTGAGAACTTGTTGCTGAACCAGAGAACGTTAGAAAGTTCGGTATATCGCTCCTCTGAAATATCAGTACCAACTCACTTCGGAAATAAGATTTTCCAAATACCTATTCGTGGGCTCATGGTGGCCACTAGTCCTGGAAAACCTGGAAAACGCCTGGATTTTTTTAGGTCTGGAAAACTCCTGGAAAGTGACGAAAAATTTGAAAACTCCTGGAAAATAGCCACTGTTAATTAATTATAAAAATCTTTCCATCTTAAATCATACTCCCGCTGCGGGTTTGGGTCAGCACTCTATCATTAACGAAATAAATTTCCTCAAGCTACCTGTTTCTGTGTGGGAGAACACGCGATAGTATTTTTGTAAATCATATTGAGTATAGACAACTACACCGCAATAAAATTGCAGGCGGCATTCTTTTATCTTTTTTTAAGCGGATATTTGAGTCACAAAGGCTTTTTTTAACAACAATTAAATCATTTGTGTGTAGGCTAGCGTATCAATAACGCAATCACCACTAATTGTTGTCAACATCTGTATAAGTAAACCAAACACAACTGCTTTATTTTGGTCTTGAAGCAGGCTACCGATAAAGCCCCCCGCCCGCACTCGCGCTTATTTTTAAATCTGGATAAATGTGAATTACTCCTGGAAAATTCCTGGAAAGCGAAAATCGTTGACCGATTTGAGTGGCCACCATGTAGGCTTGTTAACCAAACCTTGGTTTGCAGAATACACTCGATTGACACCGTTGACATTAGATATATTATTTTTAAGTACAGTATTGTTTCTAGTTTTTTTCTGTGGGTCAGACCTCGCTGTTCCTCCCCTTAAAAAGACAATAACTAAGGTCGTAGAGCGTGAATATCTAAAAGAGCCATAGATTCGTTAGAACATTCATAATTTTCTCAGGGGTATGGGGCAAGGCGAAGGAAGTAAATGTGTCATATTGCGTAATGATAGAAGAATTTTAGTGCGGAGAAGGCCCTCTAGTTAGCTTGAAGTTCAGAACCGCCAGGATAACTATATGTGGTGTGTTACGGTTTGAAAATGTGCATCAGCTTCAGTGATTGAGGAGTGCATGTTCAGATATCTTGAAGAAGAGGTTTCTAATACCTCACTCCAATGGTCCAGTCTTGAGTCTTGAACCAGCTGGTAAGAATAGACTATGCGAGTTCCTTTTGCAGAACGGTGCAACATTTGGTCTGTATGTTGTCTTCTTAACTGTTGGTCATACGTTAAACTCTTACAGTAAGCGGACTATACAGTAGGTAATACTACACCTGGTCGCCTTCGGGGTAAGTGCTTTCAGCAGCACTGCACTATTTCGTGTTACTTCTCATCTTTCCTGCCGAACTCCCTTGGTTAACGCTTGTTCTCTTCTGTCCCCGATGATTTTAGGGTATTCCCATCCTAGGGTGTCTTTCATATTCTGTCTTTTCCTCTCCGATACTCTCATTATTCGAGTGGTCAGACCTTCGTGTAAGAGACCTTAGGTTAAAGGGGGCAGGATTTGTGTAGTCCCACCACGCACGGTACACCCCTTATAGTGGTACATCCTCAAGGGCTCACGGCTGGTGAGCTCGAGTCGGCAACCCCGAGAGATTTCGTGCCTGGTCCGTTGTATCCCATCTTCCTTCGACTTTTAGGGGACTACCCTCTTCTCTTTTCCTTTCTTATTCCCCTCATTCTTCATTCATCGAGGGTTGAGGGCATTTTTTTACCTTATCCCTGTATAATTCTTTTTTTTGGGGTCAATTTCTTCCTCTAGTACGACGATTAGATGCTAATAATAATAATAATAATAGTAGTGGAGCCAGATGACCTAATGTTGTGTCCCATATGACAACGCCACAGATTCTTAATTGCAAATTGGTATATTTGCAATAGATGCTGGTGAATGTCCTGCTGACCAGGAGAAATGTTGATGGGACGCACCTGTAAACATAGGTCGCATATTCGGGACATGTGTGAAGCTGGTCAGGTACAGCAGTAGCAGTGCGGCCTGCTGACCTGCTTCCGTGCTCAAGCTCAAAGAAAACGTTACATCACTCGACAGGTTAGCCAGCATACCCTTCGATTAGTACATACTGTGGATTCTTTTCCGATGGCCTTCATAGGTCATAGGCTGGTATTAATGGGTTTCCCTATCATTCAGAATAAAGGCTGGTAGCTCACAGGTCAGGGATGGAGTAAAAGGATCACCACTGGTTTTTTTTTTTCCTATGATGTAATTGTATCTTCGTATTGAAAACTTACCAGATTTTGGTCCATTGTAAGAATTTTTTCATGGATAAGAACAAGAACAAATCGTTGTAATTCCAGTGGGTAGACGACACATAAGATTGTTTTCCCAGTTTCGGCTCATGAGCCTTCGTGGTCAACAGATCCAGGTGTGTGTGTGTGTGTGTGTGTGTGTGTGTGTGTGTATGTATGTGTGTATGTGAGAGATAGAGATTCTGATAACCTGGCTTCACACACACATTGTCGCGTGTTTTACACGAATTATCACTGCTCGCGATTCCAAGAGGAGATATCGGACTTGAAACCTTTTATTAAGTACGCGCTGTTTAATATTGAAAACTATATTCAAATCTGTGCGACTGACTAGTTAATGACTTCTTTCGTTTCAGCCTCTTTGGGGTACGTTGAATCAATCATTTCACTGTGTGGTGTTCTTTTCTTAGTGCCCAGATGCTGACTATTATTATTATTATTATTATTATTATTATTTCTCCCTGCACGATTAACTCATAAAATGTTCAGTACGAGTAGAGTGTGAGGCCGGGGAGGTCTCAGGGTAGTGTGTAGAGAATGTATAGCCAGTACTGTATCTCCCCACTTACCTCTTTTTCACTGAACGTGAGTTCAATAAGCAAAAACGTTCCGTTCGTGCGTCGCGAGTTAGCTCGGCGAAATAATTTCTTGTGAAATGCAACATATACAACACTAGTGAAGCAAGACGACAATTTGTAGGGCTCATTGTCGCAGTTCATCAGTGCCTTAAACCTTGCTTTTATAGACTGAAGTTTATTCTTCCACCCAAATGTAATGGTAACAGTGCGACTGGCTGCGTGGCTCAGCGGTAACGTTCTCGCCTGCTGTTCCCAAGGTTGCAGGATTGACTCTTGGTGCAGTCAGCTGGGATTTAAGGGTGCGCAAATGCAAGGGAGCCGTGTCAGTAGATTTACTGGCATGTTAAAGGTCCCCTTCGGGGCTAAATTCCGGCACTCCGGCGTCTCTAAAAGTCGCAGTAGTTAAAATGGACGTAAAACCAATAACATTATTTTTATTATTATCATTATTAGTGACATAGTGCCCAGCAGTGTTTCGTACCTCGTGAAGGCCTCGTGCTCACCCTCCCAGATTAATGCAGTAGTAGGTTGTCATGAGCTATTAACGAATGGTGCATTATGCCCTTTAAACGTATTAACTGCCTTTTTTTTCCGCTAAACTCTTATCTGGCTGCAAACCTAATCGTAACGCATAAGATAACGGGCATCGTTACGATATTGGTGACTAGAACTAATCACCATAGGCGAGATACAGGCAGAGTGAAATACAGCAGACAAAATGTTATTGGTGTGCACGTTGGACGTAGGAAGTAACAAGTAGTCACTTCAACTGGGAAGAAAGTCATGGAACTACTTAGCTGCGAGCAGTATAGAGGTCAAGTTAATAGCCCCCTCCCCTCCCAGGGTCTCACATCTAGTGGGACGTGGGTTGGCGACCACAGGACCCCAGCTGAGTCCGGCATTGCTTCCACTTGTGCCGGGCTCCTCTCGGTCTTCTTTGTCGACCACTCTTGGTCAATTCTTGTTCTTTTCCGACCCCGATGGTATTAGGGTATCTGAGGCGTAGGGAGTCTTTCACTTTCCTGCCTTAATTGGCCCTTGTCTCTTCTTTCCTGATCCCTCATTCTTAGAGGGGTCAGACCTCTTGTTTTCTTTTCATTCTATTTCCTATTCTCTTTAAGATTCTCGCACTGTTTTTTTTTTTGTTAATTGGCTCCCCGTATATCTTAATTACCTTAAGTGAAATTTTTTAATCTGAATTTTGTAGGTATTTTCAATTTAAATTGCAATTTGCAAGTCTTTTCTATCTAAATTGCATTTTGCGAGTATTTTCAACCTCAATTGCATTTTGTAAGGATTGACAATCTAAATTGCTTTTTGGTTGGTTGGTTCGTTCCTTAGTTTAAGGGCTGCAACAACGCGGTCATGTAGCCCCGTGTACTTTGGGTGTGTAGAATTTGTCTGATAACCGGTGTTAATTGTGATGTCTATTAGTGTGTGTTATCTGTGATTCAAGTAGGACTGCAGACGATTAATTTTTTCAAGTAGTTCCTACTTTTGCTACCAAATGCTACCGTCCATGACATCTAGCTGCGGCCGTGGCTACTAAATGCCATCGCAGTCAGCACCTGGCGGAACTAATAGAGCGATATCAAACTAACTTGCAAATTTTAGCTTCCACAAGTGAAATTGCTTTTTAGTAAGTCTTTCAATGTAGGTTGAGGCACTTTCGTGAGTATTTTGAATTTCAATTGCATTTTGTAAGTATTTTCAACCTAAACCACATTTTGCAAGTATTTTCAATCTAAATCACATTCTGTATGGTGGGCATTTAGTAAGTATTTTCATTCTCAATTGCATTTTGTGAGTATGTTGAATCTAAATTACATTTTGTAAGTAAATTCAATCTAAATTGCATTTCGTAAATATTGTCAATCCAAATGAGTAGTTTGAATCACCATACATTTTGTAAGCATTTAAGCATTTTCAATTTCAATTGCATTTTGTAAGTATTTTGAATTTCAATTGCACTTGTGATTATTTTGAATTTCAATTGCACTTTGTGAGTATTTTGAATCTGAACTGGCCTTTTTTTAAATCTAACTTGCATTTTGTAAGTATTTTGAACCTCAATTGCATTTTTGTACGTATTTTCAATCTCATTTGCATTCTGTACGTAATTTGAACCTAAACTACATTTTGTGCGTATTTTTCAATTTGTTCCTTTTATGAGTATTTTCCTTCTAATTTCCCTTTTGTAAGTCTTAGGTACCACTCTCAATCTGAGTTACATTTTGTAAGTATTTTCAGTCTCCCTTAATTTTCGTTCTGGTTTCCATTTCATTGTCATTTTCGCTATCACACATACCATTAGGAGCAGTGCCAATTGTTCTACAACATCCACAACAATTACTGTACAGTATTTCTCCCTCGTATTATTATTGCTTCCTGTCGCCCACCTTACCAAGGAGTTACAGAGAGATGGGATGAATGAAGATTAGACTGGACTAGGAGTTGGAAAACAAAACAGCCAATTCATATTAGAAGCTACTGTTCTGGCAATTGCCTGGAGTTGAAAATGGGGAAACCACGCAATACCATTTCAGGGACGGCGGGCGGTAAGTTTCAAACTCGTCTTCTGAGTCTTCTGATAACCTGGTCCCTGCCCTTCCATCTCGACCAGTACTACAAACGCCACAGTGAAAAGGCTTTATTTCTTATAATAATCATTCGTTTATTTCACATAGCAATTACATTATTGCAAACATACATTACGGAATGTTAATCTTCTGTTTGTTTTATCCTCCCTGTACGGATTGATTTCGTTAGTTCTCAGAGGTGATAATCTTGGTTTCCCAAGTGTCCTCTTTTCAGATAATCATCAAACCGGTAGTGCTTGAGTGTTGTGATTTGTGCCCATCCAGTAGTTAGATTTACTCTCTCTTCTCTCCGTGCTAGTTTCTGGCCACGTTATAGCCTACGTTCAGTCCACTGCACATTTTTCTAGTGTTAACAGGTTTCTATAGTAATTTATTAACACACCATTATTGCATACACGGCTCTCTGAACTTTCAGATGGAGGTGGTGTTTATACAGAGAAGATTCGAATATATCAATTTCTATTAATTGCTATTTAGGGTCCTGGAACATCGTAGGCACCACTCCAGTGTACTTGGTTGTATTTGTCCGATAAACCCGGCATGGCAGTATCAGCAAGCTCTAGCGAAAGATGGATATTTATAACAACAAAGAGTACAATGCATCCTCATGATCTGTTAACAGGTAATTCGTGTCCCCATAGTTAAAACACAAGTTATAACAGAAAACCCTAACTTGGTCTCTACGAACACCGAAAACCCTAATGTGTTGTTGTAGACTTCTAGTGTTTTGCATTGTGGCTATGATTGTGGAAGCAGTTGTGGCCTTAATTTAGCTACTAACCCGGCAATTATCTAAAGTGTTGAAATTGGAACAACCTTTGGTCATCCAGGTGTTATTAATATTATGAGGATCACAGCAAGTGCTCGTCAAATGCTATATTTTATCATTTCAAATGATCTTGTCGACTTCGTCGTTATGGTTGGGGTCCATCGTTATGCGTTACGGACACGGGGACGGACGTGACGTCATGCAGCCGCGCGGGAAGTGACGTCTTGCAGCTGCGCGGGAACGTGACGTCATGCTCACCCGGGGAGCGAGAAGCAGACGCTAATGATTATTGGAGTCTGTTGAAAGAGGCCTGGCGTCGAATGACCTGGGGCTTTGAGCGAAGCGAACACAAGAATACAGGGTGACTTCTAAAGAGATATACAAGATGCCATATAAGAATACAGGGTGCCTCCTAAAGAGGTGTGCAGGATGTCAGAGCAAAATACAGGCGAAGCGAACACAAGAATACAGGATGACTTCTAAAGAGATACTCAAGATGCCATATAAGAATACAGGGTGCCTCACCAAGAGGTGTGCAGGATGTCAGAGCAAAGCATCGAACCAGTCCCAATATTCCATCCCTACTCTCACTCAAAATAGCCCCCCCCCCCCCCCAAATGTTCAGCCCGCCACTGCTCGCTCCCAGGTTCTACAACTCATCTCCCAACTCTCTACCGTTACACTAGTCTAGCCAGATCGAACACAGGCCTGCCTGGGGCAAAAACACCCTTTTCAGAGAAATAACAACTCCGCAACAAGCTTCTCGAAAACCCAAATTAAAATCGAAAATTACATTCTACAAATACCAAATTTAGTAAACTTCCCTCATTTCAGTTACTCTATACTTTAGACAGACACAGAAGGCTATTGTGTAATCTTGTTCACCTCTCCTTCACCTTTACCATAAATTTCATAAACTGTATTTAAAAATCAGAAACTCACTCCACAAATCTGTAAATCAGTATTCTTCCCTTATTTCAGATACACTATTCATTAAACAAACATATAAGGCATAGTCATGACCCCTTCATGGAGTAGGCTATTGTCTAAATCGGGGCACTCATACTACATCCTTACACTAATTCAAATTTACGGCCAAATGATCCTTCTGACAGGGAGGCAAAGGTTTCCGCCGGCTTGCCTGGGATGATGGGCCACAAAACCGCTATCAAAAAGTAGGATAAGGGAGAGAAGGGAAGATAGTAGGAGATTTCGGATTAGGTGAAAGGAATGATAGAGGAAGCTGGCTGATGGAATTCTGCACCGAACATGAGTTGGTCATAGCTAACACCTTATTCAATAACCACAATAGAAGAATATACACATGGATGAGACCAGGAGATACAGGGCGTTACCAAATCGACTTCATTATGGTCAAGCAGAGGTTTCGAAACCAGATTTTGGATTGTAAAACATATCCTGGTGCTGACATAAACTCTGACCACAATCTGGTTGTAATTAAATGCAGATTAAAGTTGAAGAAACTGAAGGAAAGTCAAAAGCCAAAAAGGTGGGCAATAAACAGACTGAAAGTAAAGGATGTAAACGAAAGATTCAAGAAGAGTATAAAGGACTAATCAAAACCCCTAAACAAACTTCAATTGCAGACGAATGGGCACTTTTGAAGAATGAAATAACAAAATCCGCAGAAGAAAACATTGGTAGGAAGGAAAGAAAGAATAGGTAGAAAACCGTGGATCACTCAGGATATACTAGAATTGATGGATGAAAGGCGGAAACACAAGAATCTAAGAGATGAAAAGGGGAAAGCAGAATACAGACGTCTGAGAAATGAGGTTAACAAGAAGTGCAAGGAAGCGAAAGAAGAATGGTTGAAAGAGAAATGTGCAGGTGTAGAAAATTGTCTGAAATTAGGAAAAGTAGACACAGCTTATCGAAGGATTAAGAATACTTTTGGGGCAAAGAAGATTAAGTGCTGTAATATTAAGGACACAAATGGAAAGCCTCTGACAGATAGGGAAGAAAAGGTTGAGAGATGGAAAGCTTACATAGTGTGCTTGTATAAGGGAAAGGAGATAGAGAATCATGTAATGGAAAGGTAGGAGGAAATTGATGAGGATGTGAAAGGAGATTTAATATTGAGATCAGAATTTGACAGAGCATTAGAGGTCTTAGGCAGGAACAAAGCACCAGGCATAGATATACCGATTGAGTTGCTACGCTGCATAGGAGATGAAGGTCTGATCAGGTTATTTCACTTGGTGTGTAGGATTTATGAGACAGGTGAGGTACCCCCTGATTTCAAGAAGAATGTTATCATCCCTATACCAAAGAAAGTGGGAGCTGACAGATGTGAAGATTACCGTACAATCAGCTTGATTACTCATGCTTCAAAGATCCTGTCTAGAATAATTTACAAGAGGATTGAAAGCCAGATAGAAACGGAGTTGGGTGAAGACCAGTTTGGTTTCAGGAGAAATGTAGGAACAAGGGAAGCTGTACTAAGTCTTAGGCTGATTTTGGAAGGTAGAATAAGGAAAGATAAGAGAACGTTCATGGCATTTGTAGACTTAGAAAAGGCTTTTGGTAACGTTGATTGGACTAAATTGTTTGACATTTTGAAATCTATTGGAATAAAGTACAGGGATAGGAGGGTGATATACAATCTATACAGAAACCAGACAGCATTCATTCGAGCTGAAGGACATGAGAGAGAAGCTGGTATTCAGAAAGGTGTAAGGCAAGGCTGCAACTTATCACCCATACTTTTCAATCTTTACATTGAACAAGCAATGAAGGAAATTGGAGAAAAATTTAAAGTGGGAGTGAAGATTCAAGGATAAATAATTTCAACTCTGAGATTTGCTGATGACATCGTCATCTTGGCCGACAAGCCTGAGGATTTGAATGAGTTTTTGAATGGTATGGATTCCGTCTTACGGAAGGAATTAATGTTGAAAATTAATAAATGTAAAACAAAAATACTGGAATGCAGCCGAAATAAATCAGAAACCTCTATGGAGATCAAATTGGCAGGTGAAAAGCTGAAGGAAGTAGGAGACTTCTGTTACTTAGGAAGCAGAATAACCAGTGATGGACGAAGCAAAGAGGATATAAAAAGTAGGTTGGCTCAGGCAAGGAAAGCCTTTCTACAAAAAAGGAATCTGTTGACATCGAATATAGATTTAGGTATTAGGAAGTCATTTTCGAAAGCCTTTGTCTGGAGCGTGGCGCTCTATGGAAGTAATAATAATAATAATATCGTATGGCCTCGGGTGCCGGGTGCAAGCTTTGTAATTTGACACCCAGAGGGTAGCTTGCATGTCGAATTTCGTGGTTCCATGAATCACTATGAAAGTCAAGGAGGTTAGATAATAGATATCTAAGCTCCTTGAACATTATAGCGCTTTCTAGTAGAGAAATGAGGAACTTTGTGTTGGCGGAAACTCCCGAGATTAATTTTGCCATTATGAACTCGGCCTACTGAATTCAAATGGGTTCTTTGACATGCCAACATCGTATGACATGCGTATCGTATTTTTGCCGCCTTTCAAAAATCACTTACCACGGCCAGGGGCGAACCTGCAATCTTGGGGTTAGTAGACCGACACGCTATCCACTCACCCACCGTGGCAAGCTTCTATGGAAGTGAAACTTGGACTATTGGTGCAGCAGAAAAGAGGAGAATTGAGGCATTTGAAATGTGGTGTTACAGGAGAATGATGAGGATCAGATGGGTAGATAGGGTTACAAACGAAGAGGTATTAAGGCGAGTGGGAGAGGAGAGATGTTTCTGGCGACTGCTAATGAAGAGAAGAGATAGGTTGGTAGGACACATACTAAGACACCCAGGAATAGCAAGCTTAGTTATGGAAGGAAGGGTCGAGGACAAGAACTGTAGGGGTAGACCAAGGTTAGAATATGTTAAACAGATTGCCTCGGATGTAGGGTGTGGTAGCTATGTAGAGATGAAACGATTAGCTCAGGACAGGGAGGCATGGAGGGCTGCATCAAACCAGTCAAAAGACTGAAGACACAAACACACACACTTCCGCCCATTAAATTTTAATTATTATTTATTATATCGAACATCATTAGGAATAACTTTGAAGATAATTCACACAATCAAACAATGGTTTCATTTCAAGTCAGGATTGAACATTCGTCAATTACTGGGGCATGTGATAAATTCTAAGTTGAACACATGTACACATACAAAGCAGCCATTGCTGCAATAATCGTTTATTTATAAATAGACTACAAAGCAACACCAGAGAGAGAGAGAGAGAGAGAGAGAGAGAGAGAGAAGGAACACACACAAATGGAGCTTCAATAAACTATCACCACCTACTGTAATCTCAAAACTCTTTGTGATAGGTGAAATAATAATTATTCCCTTAGTTTTCGTCAGTGAAGCTTCGTGTTGAAAATGATTCTGAAGACATCGAAACAAAACAAAAACAAACACTACCACCACAATATGAGAACCATACGGTATCTAGATAATAGGGTATGAAGTGTTTGGCTCGAACACACCTGTATATTCATGCATATCCCTCTCACCTTTCAGCTTGTTCGCACCTTAATGGCATGGACTCCAGGTGCTATAATTAATGTTGTTGATCACTGCAAATGCTTGAGTACTCGGTCGAGGCTATGATTTTGCTCTTTACCGAGGTTATTGAGCATAGCGGAAATAACTACGCCTTCCGTCGGATGTGACGTGTATATTGCCAGGGAATAGACTGTGCCGACTAACTAGCTTTAGTGTTCTTAACCTTCTCTTGGTTGGGTAACTCATTGAGCTTATCTCAATTGTTTGGAGTCGTTGGAGGCAATTGGGGTCGTTTTAGTTTTGGCTGAAAATTTAAGGCTGGTGAATATTTCTCATCGCAGTCCCTGGTATACTAACCTCGCCCACATCGGTGGAAAGCCATTAGCTAACCCACTGCATCACCACGTCTATTACTTCTCTCCCCGGGTTATACACTAACATTTCCTTGGTGAAAAGGGAAGGGTATTTCAGTAACCCTAAGTCTAGCTCCAATTGAATTAAAATACTAATATTTAACTTAATGCTTTGTGGTTATGATTGTGTGATGATCACAAAGTGCAAAATCAATACAGAAATTTAACTACAGTACTTCAGTTTAGAGATTTTTTGGTGTTATTCTTGGGTAAAACGTCCGCTTCACAATAATAATAATAATAATAATAATATGCCTCCAGGGAGGTGTGGTGCAGATCTTTCGAGTTGACGCCCGTGATTGACCTCTGCTTTATGATGGAATTATATGAATGATGAAGAGTCACAAACACCCAGTCCCCGAGTGAGAGGATTTAACCATTAGACATGGAAATCCCCGAGACCCGGCCAATAATTGAACTCGGGACCCTTCTGGCCAAAGTTTAGCTTGCTGACCACTTGGCCTCGGAGTCAGACTACTAGCTAATGAATTCGGCTGATATACGTGTGAAAGACCAAAGTAGCCTATAGTATGAGACTCACTAGACTTTGGACGAGTTCCTGTTATCCTTCAAATTCCACGCAGTATCAGACATGTTGTGTGATAATTTCTGAGATTTGTGAATTAACCAGGGCTGTTAATTGTGTTTTAAAAAAAGAAGAAAGAATTACTTGGGCAACTATTTACACTTATTAGTATAGACACCTGGTGGGGAAGGTATCTTCCTAGATAATAACGATGGAGTTCACAAAGCTCCAATTTTCCGATCACAGTTTAAGGAACTTATGAATGATTTAGCATACTTTCTGTGGCTTGATGGTTGCCAAATTTGAACATATACTATAGCCACTGTGGTATGTTTCGGAAAACAAAATAAAATATCGTTACCCTTCTCCCAGCAAGATGCATCCCATTAATGCCAACCTGGACGTGCATGCGTCGATTCCCGCGAGGATTGAAGCTGTTTTGGATGTGAAGGGGATCCTCCTTTTACCGGGTGCCCAATCCCTAGATGTCTTACCGTGTTATGGCCAAATGTCTTCCCGCCGCTTACCCACCCTTTCGAAAAGACAGCTAGTCCCGCCGCTTACCCACCCATTCGATCCCGCACGAGTCCCCTTAGTAAATCCATCGGAAGTTGCCCGCAAGCCTTGAATGGGCCATTGAGTAAAGAACAGCAGCCATCATTGTATGCCTACAGTCTTGAGGGGATTGTTTTGTATACCTGTCGGTTGGTCCTCGGTCCACCACCTGCCAAATAGACAAATAACATCACTTCCACTATCATATGGCCGGTCAGCGATGTTTGGCAGTAGTCAATTAGTGCTAAGTGGCGCTGTTGATTACGCGTTGGCATCCAAAATCTAGGATAATGGGTTCGATCCCGACTCAGTCCGATGACATTTAAGGGCGTTCAAATGCGTCAACCTCGTGTCGGTAGATTTATTGGCGTGTAAATATTCCTTTAAGGGGAAAATTCCGGCATCCCTGTCTTTTAACTCGGAGATGTTAAACCCGTAACGATATTCAATTTACAATTTTATGGGGGTGATACTTCAGCCTAGGCAAAGCGTTCGAACCACAAAACATCCCTGCACTAAATTTTTAACGAAGTAGAAATACGCATTGAAGCAGCTTCTAAGTTCTGTGCAAAGTTTTAAACAAGAGACCGTAGACTTCGATAATGATTTATTATTAATAATTTTATTTAATCGATTGTTCCCCTTTAGGAGAGCGATTGAACTTGAATACAGGATTTCATCTCCTGGCGTTTTCCCGCTTCTCTTCCCAAAATCTCTTCATCCTCACAGAATGCTCCTTCTTCCGCTCAGCTGTCCATTTTCTTCCAGGCTGTCGTGATGGTCTATGATCAACCTTAACATTTTTTATTTTATTCCTGCACTCGGTGCGGTCCTCAAGATTTTCAATGTTGACCTGTTGTAGGTCCCTCGGAACCTCTGTTATTATTTTATTATTATCATTGTATTCTAATTCATAATATATATTGATAGATAATCGAAATATTAAAGTTTAGACATCAAAAAGATAATTCCATCTTGGATTGTCATGTTGGAGCAAGACATGCAAGAAGTTCAGTGCTGAAGTAAATATCACACGTCGACCATCGACAGAGGCAATTGTTTCTAAATTATGCAATTTCTGTTTTATTAACAATACATATTATGTTTCCTTTTGAACTATTCCTCTGCTGATCTTGTGTGATATTTCCTATAAGTTAGATGAGCTGCATCATTGGAATGCAGAAAGTGACCGTCGCGGCCATGCGAACTCTCACTCTGACGCCTTGTCCCCGTGACCCTGCTGGTTAACGGTATGAGCAGTTGAAAATTGTAATTGCGACTCGTTCACTTGAGATGGCCACCTGTAGGATATTGTTGCCCCGTTAGCGCGGACATGTTAGTTGTATGGATTGTGTCTGATCCATCTGCGTCCCATGCTGATTTGATAGTCATCAACATAACCTATTTCCCCTTAGCGTATTGCCATGTCGGTAAAGCTATAGTGAAATTCGTTCGCGCTTTTGTTATACTCTGCTTTAAAAGAAATTAATAAAATACCCTTTCTAAACAGGAGTGTGTAGAATATGTTGGATATTTCTGGAACTTATACTGGAACCCTGCTGATAGTTTGGTATTCCACATTGGGGCGTAGTGATAGCATTCTCGGCTGTTTATTTATTTATCTAAACTGAAGATTCCGGCAAGGCTGGAAGAATGAGTATCTTCTGCTGCTGAGAAATTATCAGGAAATCAACGTACAACTCAGACAACAAACACCCAGGGTAAGAGACGTCGTACTTCTACAAAACTATACTACACCAGGGCACATGTGGAAGAGAGCACGAATAGAAGAACGGCGGCTATCAGATTTCACACACACATCCAAGTACGCGGGGATACATGACCACGATATTGCCCAAAGCCCCGAAATGAATCAACCTCCGAACGAGGTGGTTGTTGCATGGGCGCCCGCGGGATTTTTTTTCCGAGGGGGGGGGGCGGCAAGTAATATGTTTCATTTCATTACCTACCTGTCACTAGGTGATGATGAGATGTACCGCCCACCCGCAATTTTCGTTTAATTTCTTATTTGCTTCGTGATATTCATTATTTGGCTACTCTGAAAAGATGGCGTGAATATGCGAACCTCTTGCTTGGACCGTAACAGTTCTTCTAGGACTACTACATTATAGGTAGGATGATGATGATGATGGCTGCTCTGAAACTGTTGGGTGCATTACCTTGATGGCATGAATGGGAGGAATAGGTTTTTTAGTTCAGAGTTTTTATCCACAGAAGTTCGCTTTTCTTTGCGAACCATCGTCATATTGTTCATTTCTTGAAAACAGGTAAAAAGTAGTGGTACTACCATGTATCGACAAAAATAAAAATAAACCAGTTCATTACAATGGTAAGGTTAATCCAGTTCGCCGATTTTCTAAATAACTGGAGATATTTTCAAATAATTCCAAATTACTAAGTTAAATAAAACTGTAGTATTATCCCTATATCTAAATTAGTTAACGATCGGTATCTTCAATTTATGAAATACAATTTATGAAATAAACTGGTGTGGCAATGAACAATCGAAATATTATCGGGATTCCATGCGGGGGGGGGGGGGGTAGCCCCCTCCCTGTGGGTGCCCATGGGTTGTTGTTTTGAGGAGCAGTACATCGAAGCAATTTTCCCTTGCTGATTGTTAACTCGTGCTCTAGCCTTCAAGGGACGGCCAAGAGGTGACGATGCGAAAAAATTACAACCTATTTCTTGGATACTAAATTGCCATATTATCACCATCATATCAAATGATGTGTAGTGGTTACATGTTGTACTAGGTGAAGTTACATTAAAAGCACACATTCTAAGCTGTAGGCTATACATTGTTATTCTTTTGTAATGTAGGTATTTCAGCCTTGTTTGGAGGTGAGGTATTTGTGGGTTTCCAAATGGTAGGTCTCGTCTCCGTAGCGTAGTTTATTTTCCAGGTTCATGCTATGATCAGGTGTAAGGTCACAAGTACCCTTAGACCGGTCGTTCTGAAACCGTAGAAGTCTGCGGACCAAGTACGCGGGGCTACATGACTACGATGTTGCCCAAAGCCCCGAAATGAATCTGCCCTTCCCCAATATCACTTATTTTAAAGATATTTAAATTCGAAACCTGCTAGTCATCGCCGCGAATACATTCGGACGTTTCTCGTTCAACGCACATCGTATTCGAAATCCCCATTTATTGATCACTCTTTTTATACGTGCTGGTGGACCCTTTTCTCCCACTCCCAAGGTACTCGCGGACCACATGTGGTCAGAGGACCGCCGATTAAGAACCAGTGCCTTAGACTGAACGCAAGCGTGTCAAATTGAGGAGCTACACAGCTTGAAGATCTCTGGTTGAAATGTTGGCGACCCTGAATGGCAATTATTTTAAGGCAAACTATTTCATTGTGAGTTGGCTGCCACCCCTGAAGTCCCGATATCAATTCTCTGTTCTGCCAAAAATTTTAAAGTCATGATAAGGGCTTATATAGGTTTCGTCTAGTCTCCCTGTCAGATGCTTTGGCAGAAGGAGTAGAAACTAAAAAGCATTTGACCATCTTATCGCACGGGAACTGTAGATCAAAATGCTTCGTTAGAGATCCCTTGTTATAGCTGAGGACTCCGATCGTGTCGCCTTTGTCCCATGTGTTTATAGGCACTCACAAGTCAGATCAGATTACAATGGTATGTTATTTTTACTCTCAGGACATCAATCTTAATCCTAGATAAGATACAAAGATTTCCTATTCGCTCTACTACTGCATAGAAATGACTTCCAAGAATTGCTCCCCTAGGAGCGGTCGTAACCTTTTAGTAAGACTTGGAAATTATGATAATAATAATAATGTTATTGATTTTACGCCCCTTCTAACTACTCTGGCTTTTGAGACGCCCAGGGGCCGGATTTTTTCCCCGAAGGGGATCTTTTACGTGCCAGTAAATCTGACACGGCTCCCTCGTATTTGCGCATCCTCAATGTCAGCTGACTGCACCAGGATACGAACCTGCAACCTTTGGGCCCAGCAAGCGATAATGTTACCGCTGAGTCGCACAGCCAGCCACTTGGAAATGAGACTGCAATTGTAATTTGAACTGGAATCTACTATATTTTCCAGATTGGCGCGTTTGGCCGATAAACTACCGCGGCCCCGCAACAACCACAACACTTCAAAGCTGTGTGTGAAAAATAAACCATCACGATCGTCTGAACAATGAAGTGTTTTCTTCGTGTTAACCTTTTAACATTTAGTAGTAAATGGTGAAAGGTTATGAAAATGAGACCCCAACCGGATTCGAACAACCGAGCAGGCATATTTAGTTACTGCCCTACATCTAACATTATAGAAGTTGATACGCAAGTGTTCTCGTCATCTAATACTTGGAGCGGTAGTGCAGATACTAAAGGCGCTTGTAGTAGACTGTTAGAATCCCGTCAAGTCTCCATCTACCTTTACTTCTGGAAAGACTGTGAAGTGCTTATGCGTTTTACCGTTGTAAGAACCATTTTTTCATGCTGTCTTGTCAGAGTTGTTCATCCCTTCCTGATTGTAATCGGATGTTGTTGCTTAATTATTTTGTCAGTGTAAAGTGAGGTGCGATCAGTTGAGCGTGTGGTTTCCGGTGGTGGGTCGTCTGTCGCTACCCGGGCGTGACTGCTCGCTGGAGGAAGGTCGCCCACCCCCGCGGGCACCACTCACTTGTGCAAGGTCGGCTGGCACGTTCATCCAGTGTGTTCCAGAATTCTCACCCACGGACTACGCAGTTGAAATCTTAAGCGAAAATGAAGATAAAAATACTGTATTACCATGAAAAGATTCATCTAGGATAGTTCATTGGCACTTGAACGGATAATTTAAGTCACGCTCCAAGATTGCAATGAGACGTCTCGGGATCCGAGGCTCGAAACCGGGCGCTGATCACGTCCATCACGAGTCAGTTTCCTTATTTACGTCCCTTCTAACTACTCTGCTTTTAGAGACGCCGGGGTGCCGGAATTTTGTCCCGAAGGGGATCATTAACGTGCCAGTAAATCGACTCATTTAATTAGATATACAATATATCTTAACATTTAAATCACCCATGACAAAATTAATTAGGCCAGTGAATTAAATTTTCAGGACACATTATTTTGAGTTCCGCGACATCTATGTGATTCACCGTAATAATTACAGCTGCAAACACTACCACGCCATTGCAGAAACGCAAGACTTATCTTAACAGATTCGACACACACGCGGCTCATGACCAAAATTTCTGAAACCCCTAAATGAGGTAACATCAGAGCATTGCGCATTTAGTACGGCGGAATATATGATTACTTCGCATCATACAAATGAGGCTATAAGCGAGGTTGACAGACAACAGAAAAGAAAAACTGTGGACTAAAGAAGGCAACAATCACCACCACCTTAGTAGTATATGTAGGGAAAGAGATTAAATGAGTTATGGCCGCTTATCATAAACGTATTGGAATTTTTAATGATTTGTAAGCCTAAGATTCGTCATTAATTTCCTATAGCACGTCGGTATCGTTAACCTCCTCCGAAACGATAGTGCTATTAGGGTGCATCAGGCGTGCCGTCACTATGCCAATCCCCGAAGAGGCTATACAAAATAATTCCTCTCTGCTCAATATTGCCACGCCTACTTCGCTTGGAAAGGTAATAGTAGACTAGTTATAGATTACGTCATCGCAGGGACGGTGCGTCATTAAGGGCCGAATGGGGCCCTGCCCACCCAAGGCCGTTAGGCAGCATTGCAAAGAATTTGTTCAATTAATGTATTTTAAAATTACTTTATATTGCAGACACTCAACTTAAAATAAGTGTTTTACCCTTCTAGAATCTCTAAAGAGAATTCATTTCAAATAACTCATCCCTAGGTTAAGATCCAGACAGTCTCGTATGGTGTATCGTCATAGCGAGGGCCGGTCCACAGAAAGTCCCATGTAAAGTTTATGGCTTGATGGGCCAGGTTGCACGCGAATTCTTCAGTGCTATGAAGGGAATTTTCTCTCTCTTCAAGGGCCAGCAGATTGGGCCCAAGGCGTTGCTTTGAAGCGAAACAGAAGATCTCTTCATTTCACTTCCTGCTTCTGTCACTGTTAAATACGGGAGAGAGTCCACCCCACACCCTCAACAGGTATTCAGCCATCGTTCGCAGCCTTCTGGCATTAGACAAAACTATATTTATACATTTTCAGCTGTCTGAAGTTATTTTCTACTGTATAAATGTGTTTTTTAACCTTTGTGGCACGGTACGTAGTCGATTGTGTGCGACATAGGAAAATGAAAGTGGAATTTTTATTAACAAATTTATTTTCTTCTATAGCTCTGAACACAAAGTTAGAAATTAAATAATTATCGACCTCATCAACCAAGCTGATAGATAAATTTGCTTCATCCAAGCACACGAGAGAATATATTTATAAATAAAGAGCCATGTGAGTAGGCTACAGTTTTTAATGCATCAACTATTTATTAAAACTTGTTTCAAATGGTGTGTTGTGTGGAATGATGATACTGGCAATATAGGCAACAATGAATGCCAAATATAAAACAATATTTAATATGAAACAACAATAGTATCATCTGGTCCACCCTAAAGTTTTAATCAGGAGCCGCCCCTGCGTCATTTTATACGGTTTGATTGAATACGGAATCTACTGGCACAGGCTGGCTAAGCCAGGTTCGCACACGCCTGAATTAGGCTGTATTTTAGACATGTTGCATACACGTGTTATTTGACTGTTAGTAGGGTTCACGAACAGAAATGTTTTTGCGATATCCCGATTAAACGTTTAAAACCGTCTCATAGAAAAGCTGTTTTTAAATTATACGTTTTGTAAAGAAACGTGTTTTTTTCTTTCTTAAACGTTTCGAGTTTTTTTCTTTTTAATATTGACCCAATTAAACTATTTTCATGAGAATTTAATAAATAATTGTGACGACTGACGTTTTGACTGATGCTGATGGATGTTACGAAGGTTTTTCAGCTCATAAGACTTGTGCGAGTTTTAATGCACAGTCAAGCGGTATACCGTAGACTACTGGTATTTTGGAGCATTTAATACCACCATCTGGAATGAGAAATACCAGTATACCGTTTCGGTTTAAAAGCTGTTGAAAGGAAAGTTTTTAATTTTACCAATAATAACACTCGTACAACACGAGATATCACTACGGTGAGTTCATTAAATTAAGAAAACAAAAAATGGAACACATTAAATGTCAATGCCGGCACAAGAAGAATTGACGCCCCGTGCAGAAACGTATCTTACCGCCTCACTATGTTATATTTTAAAATTTAAATCACTCACGACAAAATTAATTAGGTCAGCAGTTTAAAACCTGACTTCTCGTGTTCATGGTTGCGAAATCAGAGATACGTTCATTGTAGTCCCAAGTTATGACAGACTTAATGTTCAATTTAGATCATTGCAAGTTCTTCCCATCGTGATTCAGCCATAGAAGATCATAAATATGTTGTAATAAGTTTTAATTTACGAAAACTCCTCTCACCACTAGCGACGGTTATCGGTAAAGATATCAATATTCTTAGAGCTACAACGACATTAGCGGCAAATTTGTTCTAAATATGTAACGCAACACTTCAATTGCCATCGTAATATCTGGTACTAAGTGTGAAACCATTCTCAATCAATCACATACAGGGTCTTTATATTTGCTTGGCAAGGACATTCTCGCTCACATGCTCCGCAAGTGACGGCTCAGTTGACAGCGACCGCGCGCGCATATGTGCGGCAGAGTACGGTGCTTAAAATCAATATCATGCATTTTTACTCACCATGTTTACAGTAGATACTGAAAATGTTCCCCATCCGCTGCCAAACATAATCGGCATCTCCTTATTAAGTTTCCAATTACTCCGGTTAATTTAACTTCAGTAAGCAAATAATGACGTCTATTTTTATAGTTTACTAAACCTGTAGCTTTGAATCTTTTAGCCAGTTGTTTTATTATCCAATCGATCTCCCTGGAAATTTCACTCGAAACTTTTGGTCTCGTGCACGATTTCCTGCACTTTGTGTACGTATTGTGCAGATATACACGTTCACGTAACGAATATTTCACATAAGGCATTACAGCACTATACACAATCACAATAAAACACCATACAATACGATATACAGTACACAGTAGCTTTATAAAACACCAAATTAGCTCGGAGCTCACACGTCTACCGCAGCAAAAGCGCGGGAATACGGCCGGACACCGCGAGCGCCAACCTGTAGCAGCCGGCGAAGGTCGAGCGGTATCGCCGTGCGAAGCTAAATTAAAGACCCTGTAGTTCGATGGCGTCATTATTTGTAGGCCTACTTTCTCCATCTGTTAAAACACTTTCTAGTTTTTTTTGTTACATTTGTTTAGAAGTCCATTCGTAGTCTCAGATTTTAACTGTGGGATATTATATAAGAAAGAAAACTGTAAACTATGGTAGTCCAGTTGCTCAAATCTTTTTGAATAGAAATCGTTACGACGTCAGGAGCACGAAAGAAAAAAGATATATTACATTTAGCTTCCGTGTCCAAAATTGGCTCATCCTTTGCCTCATGATCGAGCGGTCGTTTCAGCCTACGTATTCTCGTATAAACAATGCTGGCTTGAAATCAGGGTCAACTTCAAGTTTTGGGGCTTATGTTCTAGCATCGACAAAAAATAAAATGAAATGACTCATCGTTTTTGAGATTCTCAAGGCTTTGGAGAGCACTGATACAGCAGTAGAAAGTTCCATTTCTATGCTTGCAGTAGTTAACTAGCGACATTAATTTCATTTGAAATGCAGTGCCATATAATTAAGTAACATAAAAAATTAAATATCTGAGTATAAAGACAAGTATAATGACGAACATAAAACACCAAAAAAGCTTCAAGTGGGCAAACAATACATAGACATCGTCAAATAATTTAAATATCTTGGGAATGGATCGGCTGGAATGCGCTAGAGAAAAATGCAATGGAATCTTGGAGAAATAAAGTTGAATTGGCCTTCAATTTACGAAGGACACTTATAACAAGAAGTCTCTCTCCTGGAATACCAAGATAAAGCATTATACAGGCCGGACGTTTGTTTTAGACGAGTGAAAAAATCTTAATGGAAGCCTGGAGGCGAGTTACTACAGTACCTGTGTTGTTATCAGCTGCCCCAAGCGGTCCGATGATTGACAAAGCTGTTTCACACTACTGCTGAAGTACAGGCATTGGCAAATATAATGACGTTCTGTTCGTAACTACGTAACGTGTACTTCCGCGTCACAAAATACTTCGACGTGGACTGTACTGTCTGCTCAAGTCTAGAATTCCATTACATCAGATCGGTGGTGACAAGTGTGAAGCGATAGGGTGAGAGAGTGAGTCTGTGTAGGCTCACCCGCAGGCTTCAAGGTCAAGGGCAATCGTCTAAAACGAACGTCCGGCCTGTTTAACACGGTAATTAAACCAGAAGCCTTATATGCAGCCGAAACATTGTCTCTCACCATCCAGGGACCGCTTGAAAGGCTGGAGGTCAAGGAAAGAAAGATAATACGCAAAATCTTAGGCCCCAAATTTCACAACAAATTAATCCATGTCAGGAATGAAACTCTTTACAAAAAAAAACTGAAAAACTCTCGGACACAATGACAAAACGGAGAATTGATTTTTATGGGCACATCCTCCGGATGAATTCAAATAGATTAACCAAAAATATCTTCGACCACTTCCGTAATTAAAAAAAAAAACTCTTTGGTTTAAGGAAACCGAGAAAGACCTCGTGGAACTCCAAATTACAGTCACCATGCTCATGGACAAAAAAGCCAAAACCGTCACCAAGGATAAGAAACAACGGTTCCAAGTGAAACTCAAACAAAAGCGTACGATCCACATCTCTGCCGAAGAAAGGGAAGCAAGATCTCAAAGGATGAGGCAATAGTGGGCCCAAAGGAAAGCTCAAAACAATAAAAAGTGATTGATTTTATGTACCCCAAAGTTCGGTGAAACAAATAGCTACTCACTTTTATGCCTTGCCATTATGTCAATGACTAGTCATCAGCAGTATCTGTTAAAGCATCGTAATAGTCATCAATGTAACACCGTAAAGGACGGATGGCTTCTATTCTTGATTCCCAGGCTGTGGAACTTTGGCTTTGGAGTAAGAGTTTTGACATGATTTTTAAGAATTCCCAACGGAGAGTTGACTTCGAGAAAAACACGTACAATTTCTGCACTGTTTTAAAAAATAGAATCGCATCAGTATATGACATACTGTATATTCACTAGTAAGTGAAGAGAATGAGAACAGCAAAGGACAAAAATTGCTCTAATGTGCTGCTGAACTCATGTATGTTTTCCTTTCATATTTGTTCAGATCTGACAATTTTTTAAGAATACATTCAGTTAAAATTGAGATAGTGGTGGCCTTTACGGGAATGAAACCGAGAAAATGTTCGTGAGCGGTGATATCATCCGGCTAATCTTATAATTAGCGTCAGTATGACTTATGTCAGGAGTACAATCTGCAACTATGCTGTAATAATTAGCACTGTGCACCATCGAAACTAGACTGAAGAGTGTTGAACAGTAGTAGTAGTGGAACGAATAACTCTCAGCAAATGTTCAGACATAACATTATCAAACTTAGCAATTAAGTCAACAAGCTTCAGAACGTTATCGGATGTTCCACGGAAAGGTGAACAATGTTGCGCCAAGAAATGAACAATCGCAATTACGCGCTCAATTACGCTTCACCAATGTCGAGTCTTTGCATTTAACAATATTTGATTCGTTGAATCGATTGTATTTTCTAATTTAAGGCGAGACAACTCGATCCGCTTTGCATGGGAATCCAAGTGGGTTTTAGATCTTTCGTGCCCGTTCAGGTACGTAGGTACAGTAAATGTCCCAATCACTATATCCACCATCAGTTAGAGAAATTTTGTGTCGGGAAAATACAGTAGCTTGCAACAAAGACACCTTTTAGAGTAAACTAGCCTTGATCGATCAATCTGCTCTCCATTCCTTAGCTGCCTACTGTAATAATTTAATGAAAAATTTCGACCATTACTACTACGAGTTAAAACTAAATCACTCTGGTCTCATCGAGAAACCTCTCCTTACGATTTTCAACTTTTCGGAGGGATTCCATTTTGGGATCAGTCAATTTTTCAAGATAGTTTAGTTAGTTATTGTTGTTTTAAGGGGCGGAACTACGAGGTCATCTGCCCCTTTCTTCAAGATATTCAGTTTCGTAGGTAAGTAGCAGATCGGCGTGGAAATTAAGCGCGATTGGGGTATATTTGAAGAAGTGGCAACAGTGAAGAAATTATCGTCAATTTTGGTATGTATTTAGGTAAAGCTCAGGGACTTAACGTTCAGAAAGGCTACGAAACCCGTCACGTGAATTAGACTGTTTAAAAATTGATACGTGGCATGTTGTAGTCGCCAAGTATTGAGCATTAACTTATTTCTGGCGAAGCCTTCAAAGTTAACTGCACTTGCAAGTTTTTTCCTTCGACAAACTGTGGTCTTCCTGTTGGCTGCCGTTCAGCAATTAGACAAGGAGAAATGTGGGAAATCGTATGGTAGTCAACAAATGGGGAAAATAAATCTCGATGTAGGGAACCAAAACGATGGACAGAAAACAATAAAGCCGTCGCAAAGTTATCGCGGCGTTGTTAATTCCACCATTCAGGTATTTAAAATAGCAATTAATTTTACTTCAATAGAAAAAACTGTCAAGCCTCCGTGGCTTAGGCGGCAGCACGCCGGCCTCTCACAGCTGGGTCCGTGGTTCAAATCCCGGTCACTCCATGTGAGATCTGTGCTGGACAAAACTGAGGCAGACAGGTTTTTCTCCGGGTACTCCGGTTTTCCCTGTCACAATTTCATTCCAGCAACACTCTCCACTATCATTTCATTTCATCTGTCATTCATTTAATCATTGCCCCAGAGGAGTGCGTCAGGCCTCGGCAGCCGGCACAGTTCATATCCTCGCCGCTAGATGGGGGGCTTCATTCATTCCATTCCTGACCCGGTCGGAGACTGGAAGCAGGCTGTGGATTTTCATTTTTTCGTTTCAGAAAAAACTGTCAATGGCCTTGTCCGCTATATGCACTGCGTGATTGAGGATTTGATTTGTATTCCTGTTGCGTTTCTAGTCCTTCAATACTGTCCCATGTCCATATGCCTAATTCTATTGTGGGATATTGTATTTCAAATACTGCTAAATTCAACTGATCCTTGAAAGTTGTTGTTCATCACAATGTTAGCAACTTCAGGGTCAACATTCTTGCCGACCTTAACAGCCCAATGGCGTTTCTAATCACAGTGATGCATGCTTGGGACATTTGTATAACGTGAGGCTCCTACGGCACATTCACGGGAAATGCAATGAATAACATTCTTTGCTGTTGGTGTAAATGATATCCGCACCAGAGCTTAGCCTCATTACACTTTGGGTTTCATAATAAATGACAAAAAATACTGACTTCGGTAGCTACCCTCGCTAAGGCGCAGCGCTAGGCCTTGGGGCCTGGCTCTCCGGACTATGAAGACGAGTGGGTTCGAACTCTACCGTCGCCCGTCCTTGTCATGGTTTTCCGTGGTTTCTCATTTTCAACTCTAATTTTAATTCCTTGCCCAGTTAACTCCTCTCATAAAGTTGACGTCAGGAAGGGGATCTAGCTGTAAAAACCCCCGTCACAAATACATTCGTCTCCGACCGCGTCAAAACGGGAATACGGTAATTCAGCTGGCATGTGAACGAAACTGCAGTGAACAGAACATTTCTTGGGGACTATCATAATTCATAAATACTTGAGACGGGAAAGTTAGCTCCATACTTCAAAGCATCACAGCTCTCTAAGTTGAGCAATGCCCTTGCCTTTTCTGTTCATGCAGCTTATCGCAGTGATGCATGTTTGTTCTGTTACTGAAGCAGCTCCTTATCTTACTCGTGTTACCCTCCAAGACTGAGTTAAACTCACCTTACATCAACTTACTCATCCTATATCGTCCACAAGGAAGAAGTGCTGTGGGTTTGTAGTATTCACGTCTGCCGTAAATGTAAATTTCCTTGGCTATTTTCTAGTTGATAGACGCTAGGATGTCACTAGAAAAGCCGTTTCATGTTGAATTGAAGCGTAATATTGTATTTGTAAACCTCGTAAGTACAGTTACTTCGTTATAGAAAGCTTTCCGGACGGTCAACACAAAGTGTGTCCGATTACATTAGGCGGAAAACAAGTACGAGTATTTATACACCCTAACCTGAAAAATATTTATCACAAAATAACACTCTTTTATGTAAAACAAATTGGGAGAGGGTACTTTTTTGTACATAAGAGAGTGTTATTTTGTGATAAATGTATGTAATATTTCTTTAGGGTGTACAAATAAATACTTGTTTCCCGTCTTCTTCATCTTCTTCTTTCCGGTGAGGCCTGCTAGGGACCACGTGCCAATTTCAATTCTTCACACTGTGTTGGTTCTCTTCCGTTCCCTCCAGTACTCCTTCATCCGTTCACTATGCTGCTGCTTTCTGTCCTCGGACCACTTCGCACCAGGTTTCTTTGGCAATCTTCCTTGGAATCCTTTCATACTTAATACCCTTTTTCTAAAGATCTCTCTGTTCACCGTTTCGTCTTCACTTATATTATTTCTTTCTAAATCTTTCTTTACTTCTTGAATCCAGCTAGTTGTTGCCCTTTTCTCCCAAAGGTACTTGAATATCCTTTTTGTTAATCTGGAATCATCCATTCTGTAAATATGCCCAAAAAATTGCAATCTCCTTTTTCTTATCGTTTCTGTTATATTTTCTATGTTCCAGTATATTTCATCATCAGATCTTAATTTCCATTTTTCTGTTGTTTTCACTGGGTCTAAAATTTTCCTCATGATTCTCCTTTCTAGTACTTGAAGTTTATCTAATCTATAGTTTAGTACCAGTCATTCACTTGCGTATAGGCATTCCGGTTTCACCACTGTAGTGTAGTGCCTTATTTTAAGATTTTTAGATGAGCACTTTTTGTTATAAAAATTCTTAGTGATGCCATATGCTCTTTCCATCTTGTGTACCCTTTCTTCTACCGATGATTTTTCTAAACAATTTTCTTGAATTATTTCTCCCAGATATTTGAATTTCTTTACTTTTTCCACTGGGCCAATATCTGTTGCCAAATATTTTGAAGCGTTCTTGATGTTTGTAATACATTTAGTTTTTTCTACGGAGATTCTCAAACCTGTTTTGTTGGCTATTTCTTCCAAGAGATTGATTTGTTTCCCGTCTAATGTAATTAGGCACAATTTGTGTTGACTGACTGGAAAGCTTTCTTTAGCAGAACGAGGCAACAATGAAAAATGGCTTCTAAAACTTCAATTTTCGTAAGTACAGTAGAGTATCATTTTTCTATGAGGCGATGGAAATGTGAGCTATTGTGCTAAGACAGTTCGAAAATATTACCCATTCTACGAGTCTTTGCCGTACTTGAGTGCACTGTCCTCTGTTTACATCTGTCTTATTGTTGGTGCAAGAGGGCAGTCATTCACACTCCACATCAAGGGTTATTGATATTGGCAGATTCCATGCTGTTTTGCTGCTGGAATAATAATAATAATAATATAATCTAAATGTAGATATTATAAAGCTGTGTATGGGCTTCGCACGATTTCTTTGGAGTCGATTCCATTCTACTCTATAACCAAATGTGGAACCACTATAACATTAAGTGTATGCATACCATAAAACCACTCACATCACAAACTTCAAATACCCAACTGACCCACTGCGATGCTTGTGCATCAATGATACATCGACATACTGTCTCTCGAGTCCAAGCTCTATGAACTTGCGGGGTGAGGAGAAAGAGCGGGGAAGGGTCGGGCGTGAAGAGAAGGATCTGTCAACAGCTCACCGTGATATATGGTATTCCTTTCTATTACAATACTGCTAACATTCGGCCGTTGCTCAAACCACTGTGGTGTTAGGAATGACTGAGTGAGTCACCGACCAATGTATTTGGTTCTGTACTATGCACGGACCGAGAAAACTCATCACTCGTCAAGTCCGCGATGCACATTCCTCTCAGGTTCACGCAGCTTAGACTCTAGCTTTTTTTTTAGTACTACAGGCTTCTCCGGGAAAACAGATTACGTCCCACCGCTGACAGCTCATAATTCCTTTATGTACCGGCAGCAAGGATTCGTTTGACAGGTAATACTGTATGGACAATTCTTATTTTGACCAGAGTTTCTATAAATGTTACTTTCTGAGGTATTGTTAGGCGATATTTTGTGAAAATGGGTACACCTCGTTGCGTAGTGTCTAGCATTCTTGTTTGTCACCGGGGAGGCCAGGGTTCGGTGCCCGGCTCTGCCAAAAACTGTAAATCTGGTCTGAGGGCTGGAACGGGGTACAATCATCCTCGTGAGGCAAAACTGAGAAAAAGCGGGCTTGATTCCTACGTCAGTCATCCTGGAAGTGGTTTTCTGTGGTTTCCCACTTGTACTCCGAGCAAATGCCGGGATGGTACCTAATTTACGGCCACTTTCTACCCAAATCCTACCTCCATTACAAAGCATGCACTAGTACAGACACCAGTGACACAGATTATCAGACAAATCCTACATACGCCCCAAGTACACGGGGCTACATGACCACGGTATCGCAAAGCCCGTAAAAGAATCGACAACAATATTTTGTGAAAATGTGTTCGTGCTTAAGTTAATTGAAAGGCTGGTGACAACTCGGTCATCGTTTTCGTCTATTTGTATGTACGTGTAACTAGGGGCATATGACCTCGCTGTGTCGCCCCCTTACATCAACAATAACTAATAAGTAATAACTGTGTGTAACTAGTATTCTGCTTCATAGGGATAGGGTAAGATACTTTCAAGAATTTATTTGTCAGCCGAAAAAAGGCATGGCTCGTAGTCGAATCATTCTAATTTGGCTCCTGGTGTTCTCATAGTACGGGTCTATAATAGGGAGTGTGTAGCATTGTGTTCCTGGCAAGATTGTCTTACTGCCAGGAAGTGGTATATTGCATTAAGTGGACAGTCTGTACAGATGCGTGTCATTCAGTTGGTGCTAGGTTTTTTCTTTTTTGTATGGATTGAAGATGAGCTCCCAAACGCGTACAAAAAAAAAAAAAGGCCGGACGTTTGTTTTAGACGAGTGAAAACTCTTACTGGAAGCCTGGAGGCGAGTTACTACAGTACCTGTGTTGTTATCAGCTGCCCCAAGCGGTCCGATGATTGACGAAACTGTTTCACACTCTGCTGAAGTACAGTCATTGGCAAATATAGTGACGTTCTGTTCGTAACTACGTACAGGCCGGACGTTTGTTATAGACGATTGCCCTTGACCTTGAAGCCTGTGGGTGAGCCTACACACACTCTCTCACCCTATCGCTTCACACTTGTCACCACCGATCTGATGTAATGGAATTCCAGACTTGAGCACGTTGCGACTCCGACTTTCAGACAGTACAGTCCAAGGTTTGTAGAATACAGGTTGGCTCATAACTCTCGGCCAATGGGAGAGCGCGCGGGAATACGTCACGGGCCTGCTGCGTTTGAATCAGTCGTTAGTCCGTAGCGCATTACGAGCTCAGTAAATAATATTTTTAAGGGCAGCAGCCATTTCAGTGTGTCAACTAATGATATGTTGTGAATAATAGATGATGCTGAACGCTTAATTACATGACTAATTTAATTATACAGCTCCTTCAACATAATAAAACTGATATATATATAAACATACTCACACCCGACTATATCTCCAACAGGCGCAGATCCACCTATCCCCATTGCTTCACTAAGTACTGCATTATTATTTATAATGCTGTCATTGCTGTCCATTGGTGCCTGCACGTTCGTCTTCATTTCCGCCACTCTCGGAGTCAGCAAAACTGTCACTGATAACAGCACCACGATGTTGGTGACACCGCGGAATGTCATTCTCACTTTCGCCAACCACATTACGAATTAATTGAAGCAGGTGAGGTGCGTCTGTGAAAAAAGTAGATTTTTTCCTGTGTCATCAGATGCATGTAATGTGTAGTTTCAATGGTAATACCGAGTTCTTTCCACAGTGCCATATTCCCCCCCGCCACAGTCCGAAACAACATCGTATTCAATATTATGTAGTGGCATAACCGCTTCATTTATAATGTCTTTCGACATTTTCTTGTCGAAATTAATGTACACAGGTTGCTTCCAGCTCTGAAATAACCCTCTTGCCATTACAACTTGCATGTACTGTCATCGCGGCAGGAGATGGCAGTTGAACACGCTGTGACGGGGTGCGGGGGGTCCTGCAGTACGCATGCGCGGCCCACCTATTCCTAAGTTAAATATATCGGCTTGCCGCATGCCAATGGTTATCATTGCAGCAGGCGATACTCAGCCACTGAAAGAAGGAATGTGCTGAGTGAGTGAGGCAAGTAGTGACCAACTGAATGTTTTTGGAATGCGCGATACGCAGTGAGCGGGAAGACCCCTGCAGTTCAAACCCGACTGCCAACTCCTGACGCGATATCAGTATGTATGTGGGCTTACGACTTCGTCTGCTTTAGCATCATATTCATAGAGTGATGACACTTTCATTTCGTCGAAAGAAAGAACAGTGACTCTCTCTCGACCATTCTTCTTTCGTCCACTAATTTTCATTACTTCTATTACGTTTTTTCAATAAACCGTTTCGTAATTCAACATTGCCGGCCCAGCGCTTCAAAGTTGATAATCCAGGTAATGGATATTTCAGTGTGACTCTGGTATACATGTATGCTCGGAAGCTTAAATATCTTAAGGTAAATAAATGCCTTCGCTATTTCCTCGTTTGTCCATCTTGCCTTTGTTTTCTGTTTCCTAACAATGTCGACTTGATTTGGTGTCAATAAATCTTTGAACGTATCTTTAATTTTCTTGTCAAAATCACATTCATACTGCTGAATAGAATTCTCTAATTCCACGTTTCTTGATTGCAAACAGTTTGCTCTAGTCTCTAAGTGTTGCATGTTTTCCTTCAGTTTTTTTTGTCCCTTCAAGTAATGCGTTGTATTTAATGAGAAGATCGTCATATTTTGTGTCAGTATCATTGACATTGGCGTCATGGACGACGGCATCATTGTCACTGGAAAATGTCGAATCCAATATTTCGTTCAGTAATTGTTTGTTTTCTTTTTTCTGGGAGCGTTCTGTACGTGAAGTTGTCTTGGCTCTGTGTTTGAGGCAGTAAATTTAAAGAAGGTATTGACGTATTTTTTAATATTCTAGGGTGAGTATGTGTCAGTCGAGCTCGAATTTCGTCTTCAAAATCACTTGGTATGAAATGTTTCCTGCAAATCCGTTTGTTATTCGGATCGAATTTATCTTTCCTATGGCATTTCTTTACCCACGTTTTCCTACGATTAGCATCCTTTGGAAATCTGAAGAAAGATATTTTTCTCCCGTTTTCTGAACAATTTCCGAATTACTTTTGCAGATTGCAACACTGCAAATTTTCCAGGCATCTTAAACAACTGAAAGAAAAGAAAACCCAACGTAAAGAAACAACTTACCCATGGGCTAGAATATGCAAAGATAGATTCCATAGTAATCTGATGTAGGCTAATTAATTGACATAATATACACCTGTTTATTAATGTATAATACACCACGTAACATAATTCATATCTTGAACAAAATAAATACTGTATTAACAAACAAGTAAATAACACACGTAGTTTCCTCTGTCCACTCTGTAAATGGAGATTGGGGTGCCTCTCGCAGGCCCGATGACGCGTTACCCCCACCCTACTGCCAGCGGAAGGCAAGTTACGAGCCAACCTCTCTTCTACTAACCTTGAGTACAGTCAACGTCGAAGTATTGTGTGACGCGGAAGTACACGTTACATAGTTACGAACAGAATGTCATTATATTTGCCAATGACTGTACTCCTAGCAGAAGTGTGAAACAGATTTGTCAATCATCGGATCGCTTGGGGCAGCTGATAACAACACCGGTAATGCAGTAACTCGCCTCCAGGCTTCCATTAAGATTTTTCACTCGTCTAAAACAAACGTCCGGCCTGTAATGGAATTCCAGACTTGAGCAGACAGTACAGTCCACATCGAAGTATTGTGTGTCGCGGAAGTACATGTTACGTAGTTACGAACAGAATGTCATTATATTTGCCAATGACTGTACTCCTAGCAGCAGTGTGAAACGGCTTAGTCAATCATCGGACCGCTTGGGGCAGCTGATAACAATACAGGTACTGTAGTAACTCGCCTCCAGGCTTCCATTAAGATTTTTCACTCGTCTAAAACAAACGTCCGGCCTGTAACGTGTACTTCCGTGTCACACAATACTTCGACGTGGACTGTACTGTCTGCTCAAGTCTGGAATTCCATTACATCAGATCGGTGGTGACAAGTGTGAAGCGATAGGGTGAGAGAGTGAGTGTGTGTAGGCTCACCCGCAGGGTTCAAGGTCAAGGGAAATCGTCTAAAACAAACGTCCGGCCTATACTTCCTGCTCCTGTTTTTTACGGATCCGCAGTGAAAAAGGGAAGTATATAGTGATCCAGACAGGTACACATTGCTCTGGAACGAAAACAAACTCCGAAATAAGAGCTGTCTGGCTTGCTAATGTATCGGAAAAGAATGGGTCTTTCTATTCCTTTATTGTCCAGTCAAGACATCACCATTATTTTGTGCATGAAAATGTATATTCAAGTCACGAATTTCGCTACCAGTGAGATTGGCAACTGAAGCTGAAAATATGTAGTGTGTGTTGTGTAGTCACAAAACAGTTTAAGATAGCAATGTTTTCGATCTCATAATGAATTTAATGATCCAGTGGCGATTTACCGTCGCAATAACCACTTTGACTGATTAATTTGTAGGTCGTCATGGAATCTTTGGAACGATTCTAAGTAGGCATGGTCTTTGTTACTAATTGGTGGTGGTATAGAGATAACTTACCTTTATCATAAACTCCTTGTACTTGTATTAGATACCTGTGGTGTTACCTTTATCATAAACTCCTTGTAATTGTATGGGTGCTTGTGGTGTAATTAGATAGCCTGTGGTGTTTACAGTACCTTTCTTTCCATAACACCATTTGCATGCACATCAAGCAAACATCCATTCTCCAACATTTGTCATTTGTCAATCTTCCTAATATGAATAATTGTGATGAGTACTTGTTTCTAGTTTTTATAAAACCTCACACATGAGATACAAGACATATCCAGTGCATCCATTGCATACGTTTCTCTGCTTTGTTGACTGCATCATGTACTGACCAACCCAAAGGAGCTAGGCTACATCTGAAGAAAACTGCAGGGCCAAGTATGAGTATTAGTTGTCATTTTTGTAGGCTTGAGCCGAGCCGTACGGAAGCATAGCACACTCTCCTGAACGAGGAAAATCCCTCAGTATGCCTTCCTTCGGCGGGGAAGTAATGCCGGCGGTCCCATGTCATAGATTTATGGCATGTTAAAGAATCTTCCACTAATTACACCTGTGTGAAGCTATATTGTATAGGTTAAGAATGTAAACAACGCTCTTAGGTTCCTACGTTCGTTGCCAGGAGCCGACTGCGGTGGCGTCTGGTAGCTAAGTTCTGAACTAGTAGTCGTTGACTGTGGCGTTTAGCGGCAAAAGTAAGAACTATTTGAAAAAATTCAAAAGTCTGCAGTCCTTACTTGACTTAAAAAACAAAAAACACACACTAATACAGTCATCACAATTAATACCGGTTATCAGACAGATTCTACACACACCCAAAGTACACTACATGACCGCGTTGTCGCAGCCCCTAAACTTATGAACCAACCATTTCTCTTAGCAGAAAATACAAAGGGAGCCGGTATCGGTACTGCGTGAATAGTGTTACTGAGAATTGAAATTCTTAAATTGTTCAAGTAGCTTTAGTATTAGATTCGTTAATTAAGCCATTAGTTCAATTGTGAGGCTTGAAGCCATTTTTCAGTGTTGCCTAAGTAAACAAAAGTTTGGTGCTTTTCAGTCGGTCAACACGAATGTACCCAAAAAGAGCTGGGTTATGCCCTAATCCTGAAATAAATTACACGAGATTAAGCACCAAACGTTTGTCATTAGTTCAATGGTGTCCGAGAGAAAACAGGTTGTTCTCACTGATGTGCACGAGAGATTTCCCTTGACCAGGTCCACACACTACAATTCTGTTATCTGCCCCTTTCTGTTTTAGGTAGATTTAATTAGAAAGCTACCTATTGCAATGGGTACCATCTTGCTACTTCCGCAACATGCCGACATATCTTCTTGTTTCAAATCCTCCAGACCCCAAAACCACCGTCAGTTAACTTTTTTTATGGACACTATAACTATCGCCATTTTCCACCAATCACTTTAAAATTTATGTATAAAATATTACCATATAAAATGTCGGTCGAGTTCATTAATGGCAAAAACTGTCCAAGGGGGTGGAAAGTCGGGGCGGGGGGTCTTTTTCGAAAATGTGAAATATCGCTATAACTTTTTGTTTTAAATAGACTCAATATTAAAACAGTTTATAATTAACGGTGAATAGTCCTCTAAACATTATCTAACACTTTTGTGTGAAATATGTTTTGATACGATCCACCCTTACGCCAAGGGATGAGCAAAATGTTCTGGGAATTATTAGAAGGTGCCAACCTGATGAGGGAAGAGTCAAGCCGAAAATAGGTATCACAAATTATTGCTGACCTCACAGCAATGATGTTTTGACATACGAGGCAAAGATAGCGTTATCTCCAACTCATGTCCGGCTGGTCGGCAGTTGTGTGAATGAATGCTGCTTATTAAGACTAGTTTATTTATTTATTTATTTATTTATTTATTTATTTATTTATTTATTTATTTATTTGTTTGTTTGTTTGTTTGTTTGTCGTATGGCATGTTCGTCTCGCCAGAGGCATTAAGACTAGTAAGTGGCGGTGAATGAAAAAAGAAAGATTTCTGTATCATGGAAAATGTTCATTAAAGTATGCTCTTGTGTACTATGTGCTCATTTTCAACAGTCATCGCATCAACTTCACATTATTGACGTAAATTATAATAGTGACAAAGTTCGTACATTTTATTGATTTACTACTTTCAAGTATACTTTTATTATTCGGAATCACCATAATGTTGATATTATTGTAGCATTTAAAATGGTCAGTAGTCGCCTAAAAATTACTTAAAACTTGTCTGAAACAATTGTTGATATGAACCACCCTTAGGCAAGAGCAAATTGTTTTGGAATTATATGAAGGGTTTTCTGTTTGCTAAACGTATATAACGTTTGTAGGTATACAATAATTGGCAAATTTAGTGAATTCGTTATATTTGTCTTTGCCTGGTGAAATCTACCTCCGCGTTCCGGCGTGTCAAGAGGGATTTTTTAAAGTTATGACCCACTTATTAATAATTATCGTATGGCCTCGGTGCCGGATGCAAGCTTTGTTAATTGACAACCAGAAGGCAGCTTGCATGTCGAATTTCGTCATTCCTTTGAACGCTATGAAAGTCAAGGAGTTTGGATATCTAAGCTCCCTGACACTATAGCGCTTTCTAATAGAGAATGGAGGAACTTTGTGTTGGCGGAAATTCCCGAGATTAATTTTGCCATTATGAACAAGGCCTACTGAATTCAAATGGTTTCTTTAACATGCCAACAACGTATGACATCCATGTCGTGATTTTTGTCGCCTTTCAAAAAAAAACACTTACCACGGCCAGGAGCGAACCTACAAGCTTGGGGTTGGTAGTCAGACACGCTAACCACTCACCCACTGTGGCAAGCATGACCCGCTTGATGATGCTGATCTAGGAGTGCCATATTCACAAGGAATGTAGGCGACCCGATTAGAGTCCTGCTGTCGGAAGGGGTCACTAGCCAAGCGTTCTGAGCCGGAGTTCACGTGCGGTAGGATGGCCAGTTCATTAACACTCATCCTGCCACAGCATCCGTCAGGTTTCCATTTAGCATCATGAGACTGGGAGACATCGTACCAGACCATACCAAGACTTAAAAATTATTGCCAGAGCCGGGAATCGTACCCGGGACCTCTGGTATTATGGCAACCAACCTTGTAGCCATTACTACAAGGTACAGTACAATCCTACACAATACAGTAGTGCGACTGAGGTGCTTTACTGCTCAATCAGGCTAATAAATTAAACGCCAATGTCCGAATATTTATGCTGTGTGGAAATACAGCATACTGTATTGGATATAGTATAATTATCAATTATAAAACCATCTTTCTACAGATTGTTTTTTTCTCCACCAGCAATTCATATTAAATAGATCCATGAATGCGTAATAGGTTCCCGTGTTTAAATATTAGTGGGAATCGCTGTACATTGTGTAGTTTGGAATACCCTTCCCTATACAACGTCAATCTGTGATCACATAATCGATTTGCATTGCCTCTCAACCAATCGCGGTGGTTTAGAGCGCTAAGGTGCAAGACCACTGATCCGAACTCTGTAGACGAGTGCTTTCGAACCCCAGTATCGGCCGTCCTTGAAATGGTTTTCCTCGGTGGTCTCTAAGCCCTCTCAAAATTGGGAGACAGATTATCTAAGAGGAGTAAGGAGAAAGTGCATCGTACAGACTTGTCTTTCGTCATCGTCTCTAATGAACACAACACTAGCACATCAGACTACGGCTCCATAAACACTAGGTATGCCCGACCGCCATTTTGGTTCTTTGCTGCATTCCCTTTTATACATTACTTGCCAATGCAAACTTATTTTTCTCTTTCTCCTGCTGTTCGCCATATTAGTAACCAAATAGAATCATGTGAGTCAGTGCATGCACGAACAACATGACTAAGGTACGTCAGTGCAGTATATTGTAAATTATGTAGGCCGTTAACGGGATTTGAAAGTGACACTTCAGTATAGCGTAATTCTAAACGGTTAGTCCAGTCCGACTAGGCACTAAGGATTCTAACCCCACATATGTAATCAAATACAATCATCTGAATCAGTGTATGTACGAACAGCATGACTAAGGTAAGTCAGTATATTGTAAATTATATAGGTCGTTAATGGGATTTGAACCAGTGACATTTCAGTATTACGTAATTCTCCACGATCAGTCTAGTCTTATTAGGTCTTTTAAAGGTAGTGGCCGTGATCTATTAGAAAGCAGATGAAAGAAACCACGGGATGGTCATTGGTAGCTAGCGTCTAATCGCACTTTGCTAACCTAGTTGGTACAATTCATGTTAAAGAAATCATGATTTTACCCAGGTTATATTATTGCAATTCTTCAAAATATTTGCAAAACAGATTAGCTTTACTATAAACTTGTGCGTAGGTAATAAAGGAAAGGAAGCTTGCAGTTTTACGTGACCGTCAACCTCGAGAATTTTTTTAAAGGTGAAATTTCACATCTAATTCCTCTTGCATTTACCGGGAATTGAACTAGATCCGCCTTGATGGGTGGTAAGGAGTCCGCGAATTCAGAACTTCCCCCTGTCTTCACATGTGGCGTTTTGTATACAGTAGTATTGCTGATGACAAGCGGCAGGTGTGCAAGTGTTGTATAAAAACAGTAATGGGGGTGAAAGAACCAAAATGGCGGGTGAATATACTCACTCGTCATAGAAACGTTCCTCACGCAAGGATGCACTTCTCTGTTCGAGCCTGGGACTCTTGAAATGCAGTGGCGAGAAAGTGACTGGCTAGTCTTTCTTCACTTCACTGGATATGTCGTAAGAAATCATAAGTTACTACTGTACGTCATTCCAATACTTTGCCGCATACACTGGAAGGAGATGGCATTCTGTTCATGTCGGAGCAATTAATTGTTGTTAATTGAATACAACAGTATATTTTGATCGTTGAGAAGTCGACATCCACAAGAAGAGGGAATTGCTGTGGATGATAGCATCGTAAAAAGAATCGAGTATTATCGCGTGAACTTGTGCATGGCAACAGTCATCTTCAACCGGTGGTTGCGGGACATTTTTGAGGGAAGTCGTCGTTATATAGTTAAATTGCCATGGTTGGATCGTAAAAATGTGCCAAAAAGTCAAGCGTGTCGCGAGTGGAAAAAAAATAATGTTGGAAGACAACTAGTGTAGGGTATTTAATGTGGAAGTCACCAGAGCGAGTAGTGACATCTCCCTTGCTTACACTAGCAGCTCATTTTCTCAAATTCCATTTTCATAAAACAAATTCAAGTATATTGTATTTTTTAGGAATGCAGTACCATGCCTAATATATCGATCCCTCGGTCATGAGGATCGTGATCTCCGAGGCGGCTATTGTTTGTTCTTCTCCATCTCGGCCCTTCTTCGGGCAAACTTACTGCACCAAATAGGTTCCGCTCAGTCGCATTCTTGATAATGTTGAACAATCTAGTTTTTCTAATCTGTCCCTCTCATGACGCATTAAGTGTCCAAAGAATTTGGTAACTCATTGTTCACATATTGTGGTAACCTTGATCTGAGGTGGAGCTCTTTAATAATGAACTCATTGGTGCGAAATGCCGTTGGAAGGTATGCGCATCACATTTCAAAGTAATGTTTTTCCGGTCTATACCTTCGAGTGCCAATGCCTTATATTCAGCTCAACTAATATTCTGGGTTAATTACTAAAAGCTTAATGGCCCACTCCAATCTAAGCCTTAATTACTTGGATGTGAGTAAAATAACACGTTTTCGTGCCATAGGCATAATATTTCTTTGCATGTGCACAAGCATTATGATTCAATATGCCAATTGTTTGTGCATATTACCAATCATTAAATTCTAAAACATTACCAATCTATAAATAAAAATTATGCACAAAAATAAAATATTCACTATAAAAAATCCGTTGAATAACCTTCGAAATATAAAATGAAATCTTCAACCTTTAACTGGTGACGTGTGGAATTCGGAACATAACTGGTGACGTGAGGTCTACGAGACTCCTGCCAAATATGTCTCAATAAGAAACTTCATGCAACTACTGTCATGTCATCTGTTTCAGCATGCAATAATCTCTCGTAATATTAATATGTTTAGGATCTAATCATGAAAATGAAAATCCACAGCCTGCTTCCAGTCTCCGACCGGGTCAGGAATGGAATGAATGAAGCCCCCATCTAGCGGCGAGGATATGAACTGTGCCGGCTGCCGAGGCCTGACGCACTCCTCTGGGGCAATGATTAAATGAATGACAGATGAAATGAAATGATAGTGGAGAGTGTTGCTGGAATGAAATTTTGACAGGGAAAACCGGAGTACCCGGAGAAAAACCTGTCTAATAATACAAGGAGTAAATATTTTTTAATTTTTTACTCGCAGTATGCAGACATTCTGATAAATTTCATGGTGCTGGTTGTCGCCACTTAAATTAAACAAATACACTGCAGACCACTTTTCTCTGATACACTATAATCCTAAGAACGAGAAAATAAAAAGTGTTAATAAATATCATATTATGAATGGTAACTTACAACACATTTTGGTACCTAACCGTAACTGGTAACGTGAGGTCTGCAGTCCACTTGAACATTTCAAACTAACGAGGCGAGCTAACCAGGGCCACTAAACTTTCATCAACGAGGGTGTGAAGTGTCAAGCTCACAGATAAGAAGGTAACATAAACAACAGCTTCCTGCAAGATTAAATTGAAGGAGCACTGATGTTTTTTATTTCTTGTGTTTCTGGATGACCTCACGTCACCAGTTCAAGGTTAGAGGAATGTTAGCATTGAAAGCAAAAAAAAAAGTTTTCGAGAAATTACGGGAACAAATGTTAAAATCATATGTCTCAAAGAGACGCGCGCGGAGAATAGTTCCGCATCTGAGGCCAGTCTAACAATAATACTCCTGCAGTAAAAAATAAATCAATCATAATTGGTTCCCAAGATCAACAACAATAAGACAAGCTCACGTGAATTGGTCCAGGTCACACCTAACTACAAACAATATTTTAAAAGTTCTGAGATTTTCTCCGCGGTGCGCCCTCTCGCGGTTGACAGTTTAAACTTAGGCCATCATGGCTTTTAAATCTCTACTTAGGGCCGTTTTCACCAACTCTTTACTAACGATTAGTTAGTTCCTATTTAACTTAAATACGAGAGTTAATGCGTGATTATCGTTGATGCGTAGACTCGGTCTCATCTTGGAGAGCATGGCGGACAGAACAAGAAGCGTGTAACACTGATCGTTGTTTGCGATGCTTCCTTCAGATTTTCTGGAACATAAGTATAAAGGAATGGAAATACAGTAGACCTTATTCATGACAAAAGCTTAAAATGATATGAACAAAGTACTTAGGAGAACTGGAAGTTGTGTGAATACATAGATTAATAGGACGCGCTCTCTCAGTTGTCTTCGTAGCGTAAGCGGTTGCGGTGCAGAATCTGAATTTATTACGTAGCGCTGGAAGGAGGTCGAATCCCACTTCGGATATACTTTTATTTTAAAATTTCCGTATTCGTCTTTCTTGGTATTAAAAGTTAGTAATATGTCTGATCCTTTATAATTTCATTATCATACGCATATTTTATAGGCATACGGTTAAAAGTTCGTGTGAAACTCGCAAACATATCGCCATTGTGAGATGCGCGAGGCACAGTTCAACTGTTTCCCGCCACTCTAAAGAACCTTTAGAGAGTTGAGTGGCCAGATTTGGCCATTAAACGTAATTCCTTGTCAGTGGTAAGTTAACGAGCGTTTCTATTTGGTGAAATTTTCGTGCAAAGTTAAATAACCTTTAATGTTGAATTAACAGTTAATAATTGACGTTGGTGAAAACGGCCCTTAGTATAAAACAACGTCCCCGATTCTTGGATGTTAGGGTTAATCTCGACAACCACTGGATGGATTTTGATGCGGTTTTCACCATTCTGTAGGCTAAAGGATATCTCGAAGAAGGTTTCTGTAGAAAATTATTTATTTATGATCAAAGGAAGCCAAACAGTAAAGATTTCAGTGAAAAAGTCGAAAAAATTCTGCCGTCCGTGCGCTTTTTAAGCTTGCCCTGAGAATTGTCCACCATGGAAAGTTCTACAAAAGTCCGGGAAATCATATCTATTATCTTCAATACTTCGCCCACTATGTGTTTTTACGTTATCATTTCTTCCAACAATCTCCATTCAATCACAAGCTTCGGGACAGTTTACGAGCTAGCTGGCTGCCAAGCGAGCCTATCACCCCAGTTGTGTCGAGTTAAGACTTCAGAGAACAGTGGATGTTTTTGGAGTTGCCCTGGAAGTGCAACTCGGCTTTTCTTTACTTCGCCTGTGAACTTTTCGTTCACTTTTCCGCAGAATACACAGCCAAGCTTAGATTGGACGGAGGGTGGATAAGTGATTCATGCACCTCGCCATTCTTAAATTACGTCTGACAAGAATTCGTTGCACATGCTATCTCCGTAATTTTATAATATTAATAGTCCAGTCTGTGATTTTAACCCATCATGCCGAGACGAAAAAAGGATATAAGTTAGGTCGTAGTTCATTGAAATCGAAAAGAAAAAAAGAAAAGAAATACGCTTATCACGTAACACTGAAACTGAGCAAATAATTTCTCGATTGTCACAAGAGAGAAAGAAGGAAAGAATTCACAAAGACAAATGTAGTCATCCCCAACGTTCCTATGACACAGGGAAGACCTGTTCATGGTTTGTGGTCTGATAAAGAGAATTCTGCTATGAATTATAATCCCTCCATAAATTATTATATAAAACAAGCTGTACCCGGCATGCGTTGCAATGCCAATCAAAGAAAGTGTTGGCGTTGAAATTCTGTTTCTTGAAGTGCTTTTGGATACACAACATGTTAACTGCCTCCAAGCTATCGTAAAATGGATTTTCTAATTTAGAACCATTCGTGGAAGCGTACACAACAACTTTCAAAAGTTTCATCGCTGTCACTCATTTGTTGAATCTACTCGTACGCTACCTGTTGCGAAATGGATTTACTAAGTCGAAACCCTTCCCTGGCGTGTACACAATAACTCATCAATGATTCATCGCAATCGGATGAATTGTATAGGCACGTATACGGGGTTTTGTTTAAACGATTCGTGCGCTGTCACTCATTTGTTGAATCTACTCGTGCGCTACCTATTGAGAAATGTATTACTAAGTCGAAGCCCTTCCCTGGCGTGTACACAATAACTCATCAAGGTTTCATCGCAATCGAAGAATGTTATATGAATGCAATATGGGATTTTGTTGAAACGCTTCGCGCGTCGTCACCCATTTGTTGCATCTACTCTTGCGCTACTTATTGTGAAATGGATTTACTAAGTCCCCTTCCCTGGCGGGTACACAAGAACTGATCAATGTTTCATCGCAATCGGATGAATAGTATATGAACGCATACCTGATTTTGTTTAAACGATTCGCGCTCCGTCACTCATTTGTTGAATCTACTCGTGCGATACCTACTGTAAAATGTATTTACTAAGTTAGAAACCGTCACGTAAGTGTCCACAACATCTCACCCAAGTTTCATCGCTATCAGACTAATGGGATATGAAGACATAGGGGACTGTATTGAAACGCTCCGCATGTCGTCGTTCATTTGTCGAATCTACTCGTGTGCTACCTACTGTGAAATGTATTTACTAAGCCAGAAACCTTCCTTGGAGTGTACACAACAATTCACCAAACATTTATCACTATCAGACGACTGGTATATGACTTTATACGGGACTTTGTTGAAACGCTTCGCGTGTCATCGCTCATTTGTTGAATCTACTGGTGCGATACCTATTGTAAAATGCATGTACTAAGCCAGAAACCTTCCCTGGAGTGTACACAACATCTCACCCAAGTTTCATCGCTATCGGATGAATGGTATATGAAATTATATGGCACTTTGTTGAAACGCTTCGCGCGCCGTTGCTCATTTGTTGATTCTACTCGTGCTCTACCTATTTTTAAAGGGATTTACTAAGCTAGAAACCTTCCCTGGAGTGCACACAAAATGTCAGCCTAGTTTCATCGCTATCGGACGAATGGTATATGAACGCAAACGTGACTTTGTTGAAATGCTTCGCGCGTCGTAGCTCATTTGTTGAATCTACTCGAGCGCTGCCTATTGTAAAGTGGATGTACTAAGCCAGAAAATTTCCCTGCAGTGTACACAACATTTTACGCAAGTTTCATAGCTATCGGACGAATGGTATATGAATGCATACGGGACTTTGTTGAAACGCATTGCGTGTCGTCGCTCATTTGTTGAATCTACTAGTGCGCTATCTACTGTGAAATGTATTCACTAATTTTGAAACCTTCACGTAAGTGTACACAACATCTCACCCAAGTTTCATCGCTATCGGACGAATGGTATATGAACACATACGGGACTTTGTTGAAATGCTTCGCGCATCGTCGCTCATTTGTTGAATCTACGCGTGCGCTACCTATTGTAAAATGGATTTACTAAGTCAGAAACCTTCCTTGGAGTGTACTCAACATCTCACCCAAGTTTCATCGCAATCGGACGAATGGTATATGAACGCATAGGAGACATACAGACATACCCACAGACAAACTATCACGTTACATTGATTTATATATATATATATATATATATATATATCTTATATATAAAAGTGAAAGTCTGTATGTGGGTATGTGGGTGGGTCTGTTCCGTATACAAATCTACACCGTTCCACCAATCTCAACCAAATTTTGCATACACATAGTTTAGGACCCAGAAGGAACCGCTGGCTACATGAATTTTCGATAGTCTTTCTCATTCTTCTGATTTCGGCCCTTTTGCACTCAAGCACAGGCTAATCAAATCATAAAATGTACTCATGAAGGAATGGCAAGGCAGAGAGTTTCCATGGCAACATAACTCAAGTCGAGACACGGCCGACTGGATGTCAGTTGTGCTCTGCACTACCGGTATAGAAAATGAGGAGCTTTACTTGAAATCCCGTTAGTTACTCAACTGCTCACACAGCACTGTCAACCGAGTTTAGCATAACAAAGAATTGACACTATCTACTATATATTTGTCAAATACCACTCACTCACTCACTCACTCACTCACTCATTCATCACGAAATCTCAGAAACCACCGAACGGTTTGGAATAAAATTTGGTATGCAGCTTCCTCAAAGGCCGCAAATGCCCACTAAGAGAGGATTTTTGGATATTCAGGTTCTAAAGGGGTATTAAGGGGGTAGACCTGCATTTCATTGAATAGCAATATTTCCCCATTGGTTTCATTGGGGGATGTGATCTCGGCATATAAGCTCATCATTAAAAATAAGAAGACACGTGTCTGAGGGTTTTTCGATGTAGTGCATATTATGACGTGAAAGGGGTGAAAAGTGGGGATTGAAAGATTCCTAACGGAGCGTGTATCTCTTAAACGACATAGGCGAGGAGTTTGAAACTCAGCGAAAAAAAAATCAACATAAAAAGAAGTAAGTATGTGTTAGACCGTTTTTTCATAAATCCAATTTAAGGGGCCCATGGGGAGGGGTGAAATTCTGGGGGGGGGGGGGGGAACAGGAAAGAAAGTGTCCTAACTGATTGACTGACTGACTCACTCATCAAACTCAGGGGGAAAAAACTGCTTTAAAGTAAGTAAATAGTTTTTTTTGTTCAATCAAATTGAAGAAGTTCATCGGGAGGAGTGAAATTCTGAAGAAAAAAAATGAAAGGAAATGTCCTGACTCATTCACCCACTCATCATCACCCAGCCAAAAATATTGAAGTTGGACACATGGCATTTCGGGGATATGTTCGTTGAATGTCAAAACCGTACACTAAGGGAGGATTATTTGTTATTCAGGTTCTAAAGGGGTCTTAAGAAGGTTAAACCTACATTTCATTGAATAACAATATCTCACGAGTGGTTTCATTTGTGGATGTGATACTCGGCATATAAACTAATCATTAAAAGTAAGCAGACATGTGTCTAAGGGTTTTTCAATGTGGTGTATTGTTATGAGGTGAGGGGGGTGAAAATTGGGGATGGAAGGATTCCTAACGGAGCGTGAAGGCCTATCTCTTAAACGACATAGGCGAGAAATTTGAAACTCAGCGAAGAAAAACAGCTTAAAAAGTAAGTAAATCGGTGTTCGACCGTTTTTTCATAAATTAATTTAAGGGGCCAATGGTGTGGGGTGAAATTCTGGGGGAAAAAGGAGAGAAAGTGTCCTGACTGACTAACTCCCTCACTCATCAAACTCAGGGGAAAAAGACAGCTTAAAAATAAGCTAATAGGTGTTCAAGCGTTTTTTCATCAATCCAATTTAAGGGGCCCATGGGGAGGGGTGAAATGCTGGTAAAAATAATTGAAAGAAAATGTCCTGTCTGACTCACTCACTCATCACGCCCAGCGAAAACTATTAAAGTTGGAAACATGAAATTTTGGGAATATGTTCGCTGTATGTCGAAAACGTCAACTAAGGAATGATTTTTGTTTATTCGGTTTTTTAAAGAGGTGTTAAGGGGGTAAACGTGCATTTCATTGAATAACGATATCTCATGAGTTGTTTATTTGGGGATGTGATATTCGGTATATAAAGTAATCATTAAAAATAATCAGTCATATGTCTAAGGGTTTATCGATGTGGTGTATATTATGAGGTGAAAGGGGTGAAAATTGGAGGTTGAGGGATTCTTAACGGAGCGTGTATCTCTGAAACTACATAGGCGAGAAGTTTGAAATTCGGCGAAAAAAACAGCTTAAAATACAAGTAAATAGGTGTTCGACCATTTTTTTTTCATAAACCCAATTTAAGGGACCCTTGGAGAGGGGTGAAATTCTGGGGGGAAAAACAGGAAAGAAAGTGTCCTAACTGATTGACTCACTTACTCACTCATCAAACTCAGGGGGGAAACAGCTTTAAATAAGTAAATAGGTGTTCGACTGTTTGTTTCATAAATCCAATTTAAGAGGTTCATGGGGAGGGGAGAAATTATCAAAAATAAATGAAAGAAAATGTCCTGACTGACTGACTCACTCATCATCGCCCAGACAAAATTATTGAAGTTAGAAACATGAAATTTTGGGGATATGTTCGTTGTATGTCGAAAACGTCCACTAAGGAAAGAGTTTTGGATATTCAGGTTCTAAAGAGGCGTTAAGGGGGTAAACGTGCATTTCATTGAATAACAATATCTCACGAGTGGTTTCATTTGGGGATGTGATACTTGGCATATATACAAATCATTAAAAATAAGCTGACACATGTCTAATGGTTTTTCGATGTAGTGTATATTATGAGGTGAAAGGGATGAAAAGTGGGGGTTGAAAGATTCCTAATGGAGCGTGTATCTCTTAAACGACATAGGCGAGGAGTTAGAAACTCGGAGGAAATCAATCAGCTTAAAAATAAATAAATAAAATAAATAGGTGTTCGACCGTTTTTTCATAAATGCAATTTAAGGGACCTATGGGGAGGGGTGAAATTCTGGAAGAAAAACGTCCACTAAGGAAGGATTTTTGGATGTTCACTCTCATCGACCAACCAAAACTACTAAAGTTAGGATAATGATATTTTGGGGATATGTTTGTTGTGTGTCGAAAACGTCTACTAAGGAGGAATTTTTGGATATTCAGGTTCTAAAGGGGTGTTAACGGGGTTAAACCTGCATTTTATTGAATAACAATATGACACGACTATGACGCGAGCGAAGCGAGGCTAAAAATGAGATGGTGTGTGTCTGTATATTACTCAATCGCGCAAGTACCACTGGTCCGATTTACATGATTTTTACATGGAAGTAGCTGATTTACCTGGTTAACTTATAGGTTACTTTTGATTTCAATACTTTGCACTATTTAAAGATGGCGACCATTTTAGTGACGTCACTACACCCTTTGGTTTCAAACTTTCATACTTCCATTTCAAATAAAAAGAGAACGCTAAGAAATAGCAAACTTTTGATGTCATATACGAGGTTTAAAGTTATATTTTCTATCCGAAAGGTATCTCCAAAGGTCAGCGAGTAAAACTTAAATGTGTGCTATAAAACACGGTCAACGCCGAGCGGTGTAGTTGGACAAAATGTTCCATCCTTAATCTCCCTCTATGCAGCACATCGCCTATCCCCTGTTTTAACTGTCACCTTCACATTTTAATTTATTTATGACGCATAGCGAAGCACGGGTACTTCAGCTAGAATGCCATAAAGCAAACATTGTACTTACAAAATGTGGATGAAATCTAATCGTTAGTATGTAAGTTACATGTAGTTATATATTGAAATTATTAGCACGTGTAGAATGTTGGGAATCCTGGTATGTGTGGGTTATTCAAAATTAATCTGAAATTTGTTCTTCATGTTGGCATGCATACTTTCTGATAAGCTATAGTCTATTGAGACTAGGGTTCAAATTTATAGAGGGCATTTATCATAAATTAGCAGTTCTGGCGACTCTGAATGTATGTCTAGTATATATATATATATGATGCTTCAGTTTCCGGGCGAAGCCGGATCGGGTTGCTAGTTTCTTAATAATTTAAGTTTGACGTTGATTGTTTTAAGCGGAAAAAATGTGAGGCCATCTGCCTCTAATTTTAAGTTAAATAATAAAAAGATATGGTGATGGGTGTGTTCTGCGTGTTCCTTCCACTTTGTTAGCAGTGATCGGAAATGTGTGCGGCAATGACTAAGTAGGGTGATACAGATTAATGTTTCGCAAAAATTATATTCTTCACGAATATAATACAGAAAACGTCGATAGCCCAAAGCATCAATTATCCACGAGCTTCGTTTTTCTTTAAATTTTCCATTTCCGCATATCACTTTCGGCAAGTTGCGTATAATATTGTAGGTCTAACTTATTTTTATTATTAAACTGTTGTTTTTGATGTCCCTCCAGGGGCTCACATCTAATGGGACGTGGATTGGCGACCACGGGACCCCAGCTGAGTCCGGCATTGTTTCCAGTTGTGCCGGGCTCCTCTCAATCTACTTTCCTGTCGACCTCCTTTGGTCAACTCTTGATCTTTTCCGACCCCGACGGTATTAGGGTATCCGAAGCCTAGGGAGTATTTCACTTTCCCGCCTTAATTGGCCCTTGTCATCTTTCCTGATCCCTCATTCTTCGAGGGGTCAGACCTCTTGTTTTCTTTTCATTCTATTTCCTTTTCTCTCTAAGATTCCCACTCTGTTTTTGTTAATTGGCTCCCCGTGTGACTAAATTACCTTAAGCGACTTTTTTGGATCTACACTACATTTTGTAGGTACCGTACTTTCAATCTAAGTTGCATTTTCGAAGTATTTCCTATCTAAATTGCATTTTCGAAGTATTTCCTATCTAAATTGTATTTTGCGAGTATTTTCAACCTCAATTGCATTTTGTAAGGATTGATAATCTAAATTGCTTTTTAGTAAGTCTTTTCAATGTAGGTGGGAGGTACTTTTGTGAGTATTTTGAATTTCAATTGAATTTTGTAAGTATTTTCAACCTAAATCGCATTTTGCAAGTATTTCCAATTTAAATTGCATTTTTAAAGTATTTTGATTCTCGATTGCATTTTGTGAGTATGTTGAATCTAAATTACATTTTGTAAGTATTTTCAATCTAAATTGCATTTTGCAAGTATTGTCAATCCAAATGAGTAGTTTAAATCTACCATACATTTTGTAAGCATTTTCAATTTCAATTGCATTTTGTAAGTATTTTGAATTTCAATTGCACTTTGTGTGTTAGTATTTTCAATCTGAACCGGCTTTTTTCAATCTAACTTGCATTGTGTATATTCAATATCAAATGCATTGTGTAAGTATTTCGACTCTACATTGCATTATATAGACTACGTATAGTGTAACTTGGATAATTCGAACCTCAAGGGACCAGCGAAATAAAAAAGAATAAAGAAAGTTTTTTATAAAGGTAGAGAAAATATTCAAATTTTAAGTTTTTATCCAAGAACCTTTATTAAACATAATGTTAGTCCACCTCAATAATTTCAAATGATAAAATAAAACCAAAATGTACTATTCACCTATTTAACGACAGTAGTAATCCAGCAATCTAGTTAAGTCTTAGGGAATTCTGTTTTTCCAAAAAGTTTGAGATTTTTACCTGTCTCGCGGGGAAGCCTCCGTGGCTTAGGCGGCAGCACGCCGGCCTCTCACCGCTGGGTCCGTGGTTCAAATCCCGGTCACTCCATGTGAGATCTGTGCTGGACAAAACGGAGGCAGACAGGTTTTTCTCCGGGTACTCCGGTTTTCCCTGTCAAAATTTCATTCCAGCAACACTCCCCACTATCATTTCATTTCACCTGTCATTCATGTAATCATTGCCCCAGAGGAGTGCGTCAGGCCTCGGCAGCCGGCACAGTTCATATTCTCGCCGCTAGATGGGGGCTTCATTCCATTCCTGACCCGGTCGGAGACTGGAAGCAGGCTGTGGATTTTCATTTCACCTGTCTCGCGGCCATCTTAAAAGAATCTAACAAATTTAAGGAACGGAAAACAGAATCACTTACGTCATTTCCACTAAAAAATACCACATAATTTTTGTGATGTGTTTTGTTGCTTGGGCTGCACTCGGAACAGTTTTTTGGGGCACTTCCTCCACGAGTTCATTGCCAGATGCGTCGTCACCATCTTGCTTTTTGGAGTTCAGTACATTGGCGATGATTTCTGCGTCGGTCAGCTGACTACAAACTGTGACATATTCGTCCACGTTGACTATGTCCTTGTACGGGATGGCAGGATCGGTGATAACTTCACCCCAGCTCTTTCCTCATCGTTTTCGAACTCTGATTTTCTAAAGCAGTTCTTTATTGTTTTCGAAGTCACTTGGTCCCAACCCTGTTTACACATTCGGGATACCTGAAGAACGTCGAGCTTGATTTTGTGTGTCGTAATCCCCAGTAAGGATATTCTCAACCAACAAACGCATATAAAAGTGTTTTAGATTTTTTATTATTCCCTGGCCCATGGGCTGAGTAACGGATGTCATATTGTCAGGGGAAAAATCTCTTGCACATTTTCCATCAGTGGTATGGTGTTGTGAGCAGTACAGTTGTCAATGAAAAGGATAACTTTTCGTTTTTCTTTTATGAACTTTTTGTCCCATTTCAACAGCCAGTTCTCAAAAGGACTGCCTGTCACCCACGCTTTTGGGCTGTTAACGTAAATCCACTGGTTTCGATTTAACGATTTTGAAGCAACGTGGACTTGCCGATCATCAGAAGAGGGAGCCTTTCCGTTCCGTCCATGTTTGCACCAACTAGCAGCTTTATTCTTTCTTTGCTCAGCTTTCTTCCGTGACATTTCTCGTCTTTAAATGCGAGCGTTCTATTTGGTGTACATTAAAAAAAGACTCGTCTCGTCAACGTTGAAGATGTCCTTTGGGTTTCTGTCCTTCTAAATCTGTTTTCCATTGATTAGCTTCTTGCTGGTTAACAGCCCCGCTTTCACCACAAACGAATTTGAACGAAATTTGATTTCGTTCCTTGAAGTCATCTAGACACCCAGTGTTAGCTTTAAAATATGATTTGCCTAATTCGGTAGCAAACTGTTCAGCTTTGCCTCTTAAAAGTGTACCACTGAGAGGAATCTTCTTATCCCTCGTTTGTTTAAACCATTTTAAAACGCACTGGTCCACGTATGAATTTTCCGGTTCCCTCAACCCTTTTCGGCCTTTGCCACTCTCACTTTCACAACCTAGAATTTTGTCTTTATTTTTTAGGTATGTTGGCAACGTGTTTGGATGAATCCCAAATGCCTTTGCAATTTCAGATTTTTTCTTCATTCCCTTCTCCGCCAAAGTCCAAGTTTTGTGTGGAACCCGAGGCTTTGATGACGACATCTTAGCTCTGTATAGGTACACACTTTAAAATACAGGCAGGGGCCGCATGCTAATGATACGTCGTCTTTCGGAAATTCCTCATCCAACTATTTGAATTCCGATCGGCTTTTACACGTAAAAACTTCGAATCATCCAAAATATAATTCGATTAACCACGATTTTTTTAGCATTGATTGTATTTAAAATGCTTGGGACCAAGATAAAAATTCGAATTAAAGAAGATTTCTAATTATAGAAGTTTGAGTTAGCCACGTTCCACTGTATTTTGAACCTGAACTATATTTTGTGCGTATTTTTCAATCTATTCCTTTTGTATTTTCCTTCTAAATTCTCTTTTGTAAGTCTTACCACTCTCCAATTTGTGAGTCGTTTGAGTCTGAGTTCCATTTTGCACGTATTTTCTGTCTCACTTGATTTTCGTTATGGTTTCAATTCTATATCACCCAGACCATTAGGGGCGGATAACCTAGATGTTACGCCCCTTAAAACAACAATTATCATCATTATAATGTAATTTTGTATATACGGCATTCCTAACTATCCCTGGTCCTAATTAGTTGGGATTATCTACGTTCCACTGGCGACATATCCTAATGTTCTCATATGTTGTTGCATTACGAAAGTTACTCACGTTGGTCCCTTAAACGATCACAGGGTCATTTGGTGAATTTTATCATAGCAGTCGTCACACTTTACTATTTTATTTGTTTTGCGTGTACTATTAATAACAATTTATGAATGTTCGGTATATATCAATAAAAGTTGATAGTTGTAAGATAGAGATCATGATAGACGCTATGGCAAATGGGATCGATATCTTTTAGTGGTACAAATTGTAGAAACATCCAAACGATAGTGTTGAGAACTTAAATGTAAAATGTTGCTTCTTTTCCTAAATTAATAACATGTGTTGCCCAGAACTGTCATTTTCCAACAGCTTCATTTAGTTTTGGAGGTGTTAACTACAATGTAATGCGAGGTGTCTTTGAGAAGATAATCTTGAACTAATAAAATTCACCGCCTGTAATCGTTAGAGAGGCACTCAGATTGGAAGAGCTTCGGTTTGTGACGTGACGTTTGGTGAGTTTCTCGATGAATAATGCATGGTTAACATATGCAAATCCGACATTTTTGCCAAGTGAACTGGCAAGTTTGGTATGGGAGAGAATGCACTCTCTCCAGAGATGTAATTAGTCTATTTCTTGTATCTTACATCCTTTAATTCAAGTGGGGCAATGTCTTCAAGGTAAAAGCTATGAAGATGTATTTACGGTAAGAGGGATAATCTTGTGGGTTAAAATTCCGGTACCGTGGCTCCTCCACACTATTAGCAGTCATCATCAACGGTTTCCTGCGTCTTGACCACAAGCTAAATTGCGGTTAACCAGTCCAACGTCTGTAAGCAAGTTACACTCGAATTGCATGTTTTGCAAGGATGTTATCCATTCCATTGCAGACTATCATTTAAGTGCAGTGTATGTTTTTGTAATTAGAGTACAACAGTTAGCTATGGTATTCGCCCATAATTGAGACAGATGACCTGGATGTTTAGCCCCTTGAATCAATCAACACCACCCCGATCATTATCGAGGCACCGCCATGATTTGTGACAAAGCATCATATGTCATTTCATACCTTGGAATCCATTTCATTTCTGGGGCGAGATGGCGCAGCGGTCAAGCTGCTTGCCTGTCACCTCGATTTCGGTTAGTACAATACATGTGAAAATTTTGACGAGTGAACTCCGAGTTAATTGGGTGGTTTATAAAGCTACTGTGTACTGTATATCATATTGTATAGTGTTTTATTGTGATTGTGTGTAGTGCTGTAATGCCTTATGTGAAATATTCGCTTCGTGGACGTGTATATCTGCCCAATACGTGCATACGTGCGGGGAATCGTGCGCTAGAAGAAGACATAAGTTTCGAGTGAAATTTCCAGGGAGACCCATTCCTATAAATCGGACAATAAAACAACTGGCTAAGAGATTCAAACGTACAGGTTCAGTAAACAATACAAATGGACGTCAAGGTCGTTATTTCCTTACTGAAATTAAATTAACCGGAGTAACCGGAAACTTCATAAGGAGATGTCGATTATGTTTGGCAGCGGCTGGTGAACATATTCAGCACCTACTGTAAACATGAGTAAAAATGCATTATACTGATTTTAAGCACCGAATTCTGCCGTACACTGCGTGCGCGGTAAGGGGCAACTGAGCCGTCACTGGCGGAGGGCGTGAGCAAGATTGTCCTTGCAAAGCAAGTATAAATGTATGTCTATCCCTTATTATTCCCGTTTCCCAACGGGGTCGGGGATGAGATGCGATGAAAGTCTTTGTGGCGATGATTTTACGGCCGGATGCCCTTCCTGACGCCAACCTCAAGTGAGGAGTTAATGAGAGATGAAATGAATGATGGTGAATGAAACTGGGCAAGGATGTGGAAGGAAGCGGCCGTGGCCTGTCAGAAGGTACCGTCCCAGCATTTGCCTGGTGTTGAAAATGGGAAACCACGGAAAACCATTTCAAGGACGGCCGACGGTGAGGCTCGAACCCACGCGTCTACCGAGTCAGCAGAGAGCTTGGCCCCATGACCTAATGCTGAGCTTTAGCCAGCGTAGCCACTACTGTCGGTGCAAAGCAAATCTAAATACCCTGTACAATAAATGTGAAAAAGTTGAGGTGAAATGCCACGTCCGGTGGTTCGGATTCTACATAAAAAAGGAGTTCCCATGGCTCTTGATCACGACATTAACGGCCACGTAGAACTACAAGCTCCTTAAATTTAATTTCATATATGGATGCAGCATCCTTACATCCATATAAGTTAAATGAATTTTGGTATTGTGGTAAGGTATTAGTTTGTCGGCATAACTGTCAAATCCTTTAGGGGCAGATGACCTCGTAGTTCCGCTCCTTAAAACAACGATAACATAACTGTCTAATTATTTATGAACTTTGATTCGCCAAGCCATCGACGCTTCATAACTTTCAAAATATTTGTGATGCAACTGTCTTCCCAATTTAATGTACCAAAGGGCACCATCTACCTCTTTTTTTCTAATAATAATAATAATAATAATAATAGATTAATAGTCAGCTAAAACTATGTTGGGTATTTTATGCAGCACCTTTGGTGGAGTTTACGTAGATTTTCTTCTGAAATCACTGGGCTCCGCGCTCTCTCTCCCTCTCCCCCCTCCTTCCGGAAGGGTGGCTAGAAGAAACTGACCACGGGTTATAGTACCCTTTGCGAGGTCTGGAGGAAGTCGCACAATACACTGTGGTGCCCATGACCTCGCGGTATTAGACGAGTCGAGTCGCCTCCAAGTAAGTAGACTGTTAACGGAAACACCGGCTGTTTGAACCGCCGGTGACGCAGCTGGTTAAGCGGCCTTCAAAACCCAAGATAGCAGGTTCGATCGCGGTTCAGTCCGATGGCATTGGGTATTGAAATGTGAAAACCTCCTGGCAGGAGATTTACTGGTTCAAGTTCCCCTCCAAGGACTGACTTCAGACACCCTGGCGTCTGCAAAACGCCAGCAGCTAAAAGGGACGTTAAACATTATTATTATTATTACAGTATATCTGTCAGGTCATCTGCTGAGCCTGATGCGATGGCTGATATAGATTACCATTTCGTATAATTCAAGGAATACTAGGCCAGGGCATGACCTGCCGAGTAGTTCAATGCATTAACGTGCCTAGTTAGACACAAGTTCGAACCCCTCGCCCCTGGCTTCCCATTTTCAAGTCCAGACAAATATTGCGACGATAGCTCCCAATAGTCCGCGGCCACTTCCTTTAAGTCTTGCCTGATTTCATTAATCTAGCATTAACGCCTCTGGTGGTCTCGGGAAGAGCACCTGGTCGTAATGATAACCGTCTCATCTATGGCCCCGAAGAAGCAAGAATGATATGGGGTAGAAATATATACTTATTAGAACAGCGGAAGGCGGGGGGCATCCTGGCGTAACATATCACCTGGACTGCAGTTATTCGTGAAAGCTGGATGAAATGTCACCTGAAAATCCACTTGGCGTCAGGAAGAGCTTCCGGCTTTAAATCCCTAGTGAATACCAAAATGAACAATGTTGGCTCCGGTGGCCCCAAATAATTTTGTTAAACTATTTGAAAGTATATTTATTAGACCAGAGCGTGACAATTCCCGGGTACGAGGTCGTCTCTGCATGTAAATAATTAATAGTGGCGCCTTGATCTATTTTAAAATTCCTGGTTCAACATGAGTATGTTAACTTCAATATACAATTATTACCATAATATGGTGTAATCATCTAGGAGTTAGCAATTCAGTGAGCTCTTAATTTTCCAACGTTTAATACTAAAAAAATAAATGCCCATCATTAAAACAATTGTCAGTGGTTTATGTTTATTTCCATCCATCGTCAGCTGTGACTTGTAAAAGAAAGAATTATAATAAATAAATAAATAAATAATACGAATTCATCATCAAAATATGCAAAATAGAAGGATTAAAAACTAGTGTATGGTACTTCGCATAGAAACTCCTACACATGTGCACGCACGCAAGTAACACAAAAATCTAATTATAATTGTTTATTCATTTCAGATATTTTCATATAATACTTATTTGTGTAATTTACTGTGTTTATAACAGGTTACAACCTAGTTATAAGAAACACACATCATTTAATTGTCCTTTGCTACACACATCAAAAAAAGTTTTGCATCACCTCGGTTCCAAGAGTTCCGGAACCGTTAAATACAAAGGGAATAGAGATCAACACAAACAACATTTCAGCTCGTTTTATTGCTCATGAGACCCACACATTGCATGTTGTACCATCATACAGCTAGACTTTCAGCATTTGTGGTCCAGATTGCAGTACACACCACTACCTCTAATACCCAGTAGAACGTCCTCTTGCATTGATGCATGCCTGTATTCGCCGTGGCATACTATCCACAAGTTCATCAAGACACTGTTGGTCCAAATTGTCCCACTCCTCAACGACAATTCGGCGTAAATCTCTGAGTGGTTCGATAGGGTTCATGTCTGGCGAACATGCTGGCCACTGTAGTCGAGCGATGTCGTTATCTTGAAGGAACGCATTCACAAGATGTGCACGATGAGGTCGAGAATTGTCGTCCATGAAGACAAATGCCTCTCCAATATTCTGCCGATATGGTTGCACTATGGGTCGGAGGATGTCATTCAGGTATCGTAAAGCCGTTTCGGAGCCTTCCATGACCACCAGTGGCGTACGTCGGCCCCACATAATGCCACCCCAAAACATCAGGGAACCACCACCTTGCTGCACTCGCTGGACAGTGTGTCTAAGACGTTCAGCCTGACCAGGGTGCCTCCAAACACGTCTCCGACGATTGTCTGGTTGAAGGCATATGCGACACTCATCGGTGAAGAGAACGTGATGCCAATTCCGTGGGGTCCATTCAGCATGTTGTTGGGCCCATCTGTACCGCGCTGCATGGTGTCGGGGTTGCAAAGCTGGACCTCGCCATGGACGTCGGGAGTGAAGTTGCGCATCATGCAGCCTATTGCGCACAGTTTGAGTTGAAACACGACGTCCTGTGGCTGAACGAAACGCATTATTCAACATGGTGGCATTGTTGTCAGGGTTCCTCCGAGCGGCAATCCGTAAGTAGCGGTCATCCACTACAGTAGTAGCCCTTGGGCGGCCTGAGCGAGGCCTGTCATCGACAGTTCCTGTATCTCTGTACCTCCTCCATGTCCGAACAACATCGCTTTGGTTCACTCTGAGACGCCTGGAAACTTCCCTTGTTGAGAGCCCTTCTTGACACAAAGTAACAATGCGGACGCGATCGAACTGCGGTATTGACCTTCTAGGCACGGTAGAACTACAGACAACATGAGCAGCGTACCTTCGTCCTGGTGGAATGACTGGAACTGATCGGCTGTCGTACCCCCTCCGTCTAATAGGCCCTGCTCATGCATGGTTGTTTACATCTTTGAGCAGTTTTAGTGACATCTATGAACAGTCAAAGGGACTGTATCTTGGATACAATATACACAGTCAACGTCTATATGCCGGAGATCTGGGAACCGAGGTGATGCAAAACTTTTTTTGATGTGTGTATAATAATAATGTATTAGTTATATTTGTTTTAGATGGCAAATACGCCTGCCCGGAGAGTAGGAGATTAGGATTCGAATCCAGACTGCCGCCTCCTTTTCAAGTCTTACTCAAATTTCTTTATTATTTATTTTTTATAACGTTATGCTGAACCTATTGATTGAACCTATTTAACAGATTAATTTGCTTTCTTCTCTTCCCAAACTTCAAGTAATTATTATTGTGATGTGTAAAATAATCCGCGATCACTGGGACCTCGGTTTGAGGGCTCCACATTTATCTGGCCCTGTGCTTCAGTCGACCACGTTGTTGTGGGTACCCAATCCAATTAGAAGTGGCCACTCTTGAGTGGGCTGCACGCCTCGTCAATGTGTAGTCCAATGTTGTTCGCAGTGAGTGTACCAGTAACCCACTTCGCAACATTTGCAGCCCCAGCCAGACTCGTTTACCTTGGTGCGCAGAATTGAGACCCTGCAGCCTGCAGAACCCGTTGCACTTCAATTTTGTAAGCAATCCCCTGAGACCCATGCGTATCCCTCATTTCAATGTTCGTGACTTCTCGTCCTCACGATACTGTTGAGTCACTAGCGGACGCTGACGAGTTCATAAGAATCCGACAAGCTGAATGGACAGGGCTAGTTTACTCATCACACCTTAACTTTTTTCTTGATATAAGAAGTTTTTTATTGTACCAAAAAGATCCTAGGTTCGATTACCGGCTCTATCTTGAGATTTAATTCTGGTCTGATTAATTCGATTCCCTCTTCGGCCGTCCTGGAAGTGACATCTCGTTGTTTTCCACTTCTAATCTCGAGATGACCCAAAACTCCCAACGAAACAGTAGCCAACTCTTCTACTAGCAAATGCTAGTTCGGTATTTAACTTAAGACCAAGGTCGCTTCCTTATCAGTCTCAGCTCTGTGTGTACCCTCATAAACATGGGGCTGATGGCCACGACATCTCTGAATGTTAATAATAATAATAATTGTAATACGTCCATTTTAACTACTGCGACTTTTAGAGACGCTTGAGTGCCCGAATTTTGCGCGGAACGGGATCTTTAACCTGTCAGTGAAACAACTGACACTGCTCCCTCGCATTTGCATGAGTTCTATATCAGCTGGCCAGTGTGTTGCCAGTCTCATGCCTAGTGTGCGTCTGTCTAATGTTTAATTTTGTTCCCTGCCCCCTTCCCCCTCCCCCTCCCCTCCGCACTTCACTTTAAATGCGAGTATTGTGAAATACAACCTAGCTTAACAGGAGATGTATGAAATGCCATGTAAATTCGAAAACTGGTGTAATGACGTAACAAAGGGATACGTTTTAATAAATCAGTCACGCCAAATTAGCGAATGACTGACATTTGTATGAATTTTATCTATGTAACTTATTAGTCAATAAATTTGTGGACTAGGTGCATGGTGTCATTGTGGTGCACTACATGAGACAGGTTGCACCGCAGGATGGTGCAGTATGAGTCGTTCTCTCGTCCTAGCAAGAGGTAATTGTGTAGATACAGTGTCAGTAGAAGTACATGGCCTATTGTGAATGCGCGCGGCGGAACTTGAGAATGTCACAGTTTGAGCAATGGGCAAAACTTTCAAAAATGAGTCAAATCCTCTACTGAAATGTTTCAAATCATCGCCACGACGGAGAAACTCTGACAAGGTCGGTCAAAAGGCAGGGTAATGCTTGAACTATTCTTCGACTCATTGGGCATTGTCCACATGGTATTCATATCACAAGGAGCAACTGTGAACAAGACCCGCTACAAGGAGATCCTTGGCCATCTATGCGGTTCAATTCGTCGTAAGCGTCTTGAGCTTTGATGTAGGAAGAACTGGTTGTTGGTACATGACAACGTCTGAGCACTTTGCTCTGTGCATAGCCAAGAGGATCTAAGTCAGCAGGTCACAGTTTTGCCACACCCCCCGTACTCCCTCATGATCCCGCACCATGAGATTTCTTTCTCTTGCCCAGTTTGCAAGCAAAGCTGCGTGGGCGTGGATTTCATTCCGCCGAGGAGATTGGTACTGCAACAAGGGACGTTGTATGGGACCTTCCTGCGAATATATTTCAGCTATGTTTCCAGCAGCTGTACGAACGTTGCCAGATATACATAGCGGCCAACGGCGACTATATTGAGGGAGGATGTGGTCTGTGCAAGTGTACGCCGTGTTGTGCGGCAACATGTATGGCTCACTGTTTCTCCTGGCGACCTACACTGTAGGCACTAGTCCACGAATTTAATGACTACTACGTACAGTACTGTACATAAATAGACTAATAGACTAGAGATTTTCCGTTAATGCTATTTCGCTCGTTAGCGCACAGTCACCCTCAAGATTCAATGGAATACGTTAGTGACCTCGACTCATCTGGACTAAAGAGGTGAAGAGAGTTGTGAAGGTGTTGCAAATGGTGTGCGAAGGGTGCGTAGAAGTGCTCAAGTGGATGCATCGAATTATTAATGTATAATTTGGCCAGTAAAGGAACTTAAGTATCTTGTTATCCTTTTAAAGGGTCAGCAGTTCATTGCCACACTGGGAATACTACCCCGTTGCACAAGGAGCACAGTTTACTGTAAGATCGGGTTTTCTGTTACCCGTGACTAGAGGCAAATCATCATTACTGCAAACTGTGTTCCTTGTGCAGCCAAGCACTGGGGTACTAGTTGCATACTACATACTTGCATAGTACTAAGACCAAGTGCATTTTCTAAATATATTCCCTGGCCGTTCCGGGAAACTCTTCACAATCCGTAACCATGTGAATTGGAAGTGATAAAAGCGACCATGAGAGTTGGGCGACATGCTTCCAATTTTCATTAGGGGAGACCTTTATTACATGCAGATTAAGGATAAGTTATGCAAGTTTTTCTCGTACCGCTGGAAAGAAAATGACCTCCAGTTTATAGCCGCATTCATCGTTGCCCACGCTTTAACGGAGTGTGCTGATCTTTCAAATCTACAAAGAGCCCTAAATATACCCTCTCAATCTCTTATTAGCCGATAACGAGATGTGTTCTCGTTATCAGATTTTTTTTTAAGATCACGTTAGGACAAACTACTCTGGAAAACAGGGAATACTCTGAGAATTTTTAAATCCTGGGAAACTCAGGGCATTTTAAAGATACTCAGGGAATTTTAGTTTTACAAGGTCCATCCTTGAAAAAATTGGAAATTAAGCATTTAAATTTTGATGGGGGGGGAGTATATTCTTGTGATGATTGTTGTAGACGTATGTTCGTACTGACGTTAAATCAGTAAGCTCTCATTTCTTGCAAGATAGAGCACACACATTACATGTGCACACTGTGTACAGTATTTGTATATAAATGTGTAACTATGATTTTTAGCCTACTTTTCACATTTTGCAAAAATGAGGAAAAAGTAGACTTATGAGATCGGGCAAATGTGTGTCTGTCTGTCTGTCTGTCTGTCCTTCTGTCTGTCTGTCTGGCTGTGTGTGTGTCCCCCCCCCTATCAACTCCTAAACGGCTGCAGCAATCGAAACAAAATTTGGTAGGAGTAAAGATCTATACCTGAATATCTCATGGCCATATTTGAAAATGATGTCAGTGCTACCAACTGCTAAAAAATCGCAATTGAAATTTGAGCTCCATGTTGGATATCTTGGAAAGTATGAATGGAAGCGATTTCAAAATTGGCACACGTACAGATCATAATATTTCAGTTTAATTTCTAGGAGGCTAAACATGGCAGTGTTGCCAAAATGATTATAAGCCTCCTGATAGGTCCATTTTTAAATGCATATAACTTCTATACTATCAATTGGAATTCAACCAAATTTCGTATGTTGTATGTGTACATAACCAGATATGACTGAGCGTATTCTTAAGACCTACCAGGGCTGCCAACTGTTAATAAATGCTCCTATTTTTTTTATCCAAATACCAATATATCAGAAAGTATGCAAGCCGACAGCTTTAAACTATGCACACGTATAGTACCTGACATTCTATATTAATTTGGAGTAACTTATATACGTCAGTGCTACCAACATGATTCTAAGCCTGCTGACAGGTCCAACTTTAAATACATGTAACTTCCATACTATCATTTGGATTTCAACCAAATTTCGTATGTGCTATGTGTACCATAACAGATATGACTATGCGTATTCTAAGGAGCAACCAGTGCTGCCAACTGTTAATATGTGCTGTCCCTATTTTTGTTACCCTAATATCAATATATCAGAAAGTATGCAAGCAAATAGCTCTAAACTTTGCACACGTATAGTATCTGGCATTCTAGACGAATTTGGAGTAACTAATATACGTCAGTGCTGCCAACATGATTCTAAGCCTGCTGATAGGTCCAATTTTAAAATGCATGTAACTTCTATACTAACTAATGGACTTCATTCAAAATTGGCACAACAATAGATCATATTATTTCAGATTATTTCTGACCAATACATGCATGACATTGTTGCCAACATGATTTTACGCGCGCTGTTAGATCCAATGTTTAACTGCATGTAACGTCCATGCTATTCATTGGACTTCAACCAAATTTTGTATTTTGTACCTTAAGAGACGGAACTAAGAATATATTCAGTCATCAGGGCTGCCAACTGTAGTGCTCCATCAGGATACATTATGCCAGGTATACAGTATTTCGAACTAATTGGAAATTTCGATATTAACAACTTAATTTCGTCATTATTCTGGATAGGTTCATATTCTGTAGAATAATCATTGGCATGAAAAGTAGGCTGTATAGTTCTTCACGGAACTTCTTGTTGAGAGCATTACTATTGACGAGCTGCTTTCAATACTCGCAAGTACAATGCTTTTCTGGATTAAAAAATGTAAAAATTGCCTTTTTTTTTGTCTTTTCAAATTCGTCATGCTACCCTTCATTGTTCAAGCACTTTTTCAAATGCTCTTTAAGTACAAACTCTGTTTTATATATTCATTATGGCTGGTACTGTTACTCAGGGAATTTTCTGATTTATCCTGGAAAAATCAGGGAATTGTCAGGGAAATCTGTTAGTTGGGTTTGGTAGACATCCTGAGTAGTTACCATTGTTGACTGCCATCCTGGAGGCCCGAGTTCGATTACAGACCCTGCCAAGGAATTTAAATGTGAATTGATACAATGGAAGAGTGTGTACTGGTGTCAATTTCGAAGGCTTGCACCAGGCCATTGGGCTACAGGAGTTTAATAGTAGGTTATTACCATCGTTAATAATAATAATAATAATAATAATAATAGTAATCATTATTATTATTAGTAATAGTATCGTTATTATTTGGTATTATCCTCAAAATTGTAATATTGTTTAAAACTGTTACGAGGGGCAGATGGCATCAATGTTTCGCTCATTAAACAAAGCAAGTTTGTAGTTTTACGTGGCTCTTGACCTCGAGATAACAAGCCGCGGGACCTCCCCTTTTACATGCAATCTGAACCACTAGATGCGACATAGCTGGAAAATTTCACATGCATTAACAAGGAATCGAACTCGGTCCGCTGTGATGAGAGGTAAGCAGCTTGACCGCTGCGACATCACGCCCCCTGCCTCAAAACAACCATCACCATTATCAGTAAGGCGGAAATGAATCGAACGGAACATCAAGTCCAGAGCAGATTCTCTAAGGGTAGCGACGATACAGCATGTTGTGAATAGCTAGTGTTTCTCAACCGGAAATGTCGTTTTGTGTATTCTGAAGCCCAGCCCCGGTTGAAATTCAGAGCTTTCAATTTTTCCTTGCTCCGGGGTGTAGTCGTGTGCGATATCGGACTGCACTTGGGAGATCAGCAAGTCCGGAGATCAGTGACTCGAATCCCGGTGCTGATTGAATGTGGTGTTTTCCACTCTCCCTTCTGTGTGTGCTGAGATAGTTCCGTATTTCAAGTCCCGGGACATCTACCCCAGTCCTGTACCCCAATAATTAGCTACACAGGGGGAGCTATTGACCTCGCTGTTCCGCCCTTACAACAGCAATAACTATTGGTTACACACACTAGGACAATCACCACAGGAAAACAGGTTATGAGATAAATCCAATATACACCCAAGTACACTGGGCTGATGGCCACGATGTCCCAAGCCATTAAAATGAATGAAATATCGTCATTAATATTATTCATTCTGTATAGTTCTCAGCGAATCTTTCACGTTCTTCGGGTCAAATATTACATGAGAACGAAGCCCTATAAGTTAACGTTACCTGCTCTATAATAATATATTATTTTATCTTATAGGCTACTAGCTGTATGTACTCGTAGACGGGATTAATCTGTATGGGTTACAGTATTTGATAGAGCCTCTTAACATTATTTGAGAGCATTAAAACATGAACATAACTTTTCTAATACACAGTGTATTATCCCGAATACCAGTGTCCATATTCAAGCGTAATCTTTCAATGGTCTAGCGCTAAACTCGAAGATATTTTGCCTATTAACCTATTCAAAATCTTATGCATAACATGATAATGTAGCATGTTAACTTAATGCTCCACACTGTCCTCCCCTCGAATTCTTCCTGAAATAAAACATGTTGCGCGCCAGGAAACTGTAGTATGGCAACGTATTACGTGCTGCCTTATTTACTGTGTCTCCCCGTTGGATTTTCAATATTCAGGTATCCCCCCCCCCCCCCGCACACACAATCCTTTGAATATATTTTACTTAAGGCTAGGAACTATTCTGTCCAAAAGTAATTTTTACTTACAAAGTTATAATTTTACAATAGCTTTTGTACCATATTTACATAACTGACTGCTTTCAGATAAGAACGAAAAGCTATGTTAGGTCCTATCGTAGACTAATGTAGAGAACACCTATAGTTCAATTCAGTAGCTAACTGAATCTTTTAATGCATTTGAGGCCACAAATCGAATCACTTTAGTGCTGAGAAAGGAGTAATGTGGGTGCCCCTTGATAATCACATCGAAATTGGCGCTTCAAATAGGTGACTGGATGAAATCTCATCTCGACAACCAACTGTGCACACTGAAAGAGAGTTTTTGTTGTTTCATTTGAGGGGCTTCGTCTGGTAACCACTGAAAGAGAAGTATCTGTGGATAGATGTCGTTGCAGAATTCCAACCCGATGGAGAACCAGTTGTTTCTCAGTGCAAATTATTGTACATAAAGGTTGGTTGGTTGGTTCCTTAGTTTAGGGGCTGCGACAACGCGGTCGTGTACTTTGGGTGTGTGTAGAATTTGTCTGATAACCGGTGTTAATTGTGATGACTGTATTAGTGTGTGTATCTGTTTTTTTAATTCAAGTAGGGACTGCAACTTTGAATTTTCAAATAGTTCCTACTTTTGCCGCCAAACGCCACCGTCAACGAGCACTAGGCCTAGTTCAGAACTAGCTACTAGACGCCACCGCAGTCGGCTCTTGGCAACGAACGTAGCAACCTAAGAGCGTTGTTTACATTCTTAACCTATCCAATTTAGTTTCACACAGGTGTAATTAGTGGAAAGATCTTTAACATGCCATAAATCTATGACATGGGACCGCCGGCTTTACTTCCCCTCCGAAGGAAGGCATACCGAGGGATTTTTAACGCTCTTAAAAAATCCGACGGCTTCGGCCGGGTTTGAACCCGCTATCTTGGGCATAGAAGCTCAGCATGCTACCAACTACGCCACCGAAGCCGCTATAAAGATGATTGATGTCTTAAGGGGCGGAACAGCTAGGTCATCTGCCCCTATATAAAACAACTGATGACACAAAAGAGGTAAACTCTTCCATTAGTCAACCTCCAAATGGGTAAATAATGGTGTATTATATTTCCAAAATAAGCTTAGTGTGTTCAGAACACGCACATTCCAACCTGAAACTGAACTCCAACTCAATAAACCCCCAGGGGTTCACATCTAGTGGGACGTGGGTTGGCGGCCACGGGACCCCAGCTGAGTGCGGCATTGCTTCCACTTACTTGTGCCGGGCTCCTCTCAGTCTTCTTTCCTGTCGACCTCACTTGGTCGACTCTTGTTCTCTTCCGACCCCGACGGTATTAAGGTATCCGAGGCCTAGGGAGTCTCTTCCTTTCCCGCCTTACTTGGCCCTTGTCTCATCTTTTCCAATTCCCTCCTTCTGTGAGGGGTCAGCCTTCTTTTTATTTTCCTTTTACCTCCTGCCTTGTGCTCTAGGCCCCTACGGAGGCAGGGTGTATGTAGCCCCACCACTTCTGGTGCACCCGAGATAATGCTACACCCTCAGGGGCTCACGGCTGGTGAGTTCTCGAGTTGGCGACCCCGAGGGATTCCTGAGCTGGGTTCGTTTTCCCCTTTTGTCCCTTACCTTTGGGGCGGACCCTCTCCTCTCTCCCCTCTCCTCTCCTTTCATTATATTTCCTTTTGTCTTTAAGATTCCCCCACCTTTTCGTAGGTATTCTTAATCTACGTTGCATTTTGTAAGTTGTTCTATCTAAATTGCATTTTGTGAGTGTTTTTCAACCTCACTTGCATTTTGTAAGGATTGCCAATCAAAATTGCTTTTTTAGTAAGTCTTTCAATATAGGGGAGTCTTCTTGTGAGTATTTTGAATTTCAGTTGCATTTTGTATTTTCAGTCTACCCCGCTTTGTTCAAGTAGTTAAGTCTCGATTGCAATTTTGTGGGTATTTTGAATCTAAATTACAGTTTGTAATTATTTTCAATCTAAATTGCATTTTGTAAGTATTGCCCATCCAAATGAGAAGTTTGAATCTACCATACCTTTTGTAAGCAATTTCGATTGCCTTTTGTATTTTCAACCTACCCCGCTTTGTTCAAGTAGTTAATTCTCAATTGCATTTTGTGGGTATTTTGAATCTACATTACATTTTGTGCGTATTTTCAATCTCATTTGCATTTTGTAAGTATTTTGATTTCACTTGCATTTTGTAAGTATTTCGACTGTACGTTGCATTTTGTACATATTTTGGACTTGACCTACATTTTGTGCATATTTTTCAATCTATTCCTTTTGTGAGTATTTTCGTTCGAAATTACCTTATGTACGTATTACCGCTCTCCATTTGGTGAGTAGTTTCAATCTGAGTTCCTTTTTGTAAGTATTTTTCCTGCTACATAAGGCATAATTGTTGGGGCTCACTGTCTATATTTTATCAAAACCATTTTCGTTTTATCCATAGCAGTGAGCTGTTTTTTATCTTCATCCTTCCATTTCACGTCATTTCATTTCGTCAGGGGCCGATAACCTCGATGTTAGGCCCCTTAAAACAACAATTATCATCATCATCAAACTCAATAAAAGTAACATACGCCTATATAAGATTACGGAAAATTATTTATAACTAACATCGGCCACCACAATAACATACGTTATCAGACAAATTCTACACACGCCCAAGTACATGGAGCTTAAATGACCGTGATGTCAAAGCCCCTAAATGAAATGAACTTACTTACTGCAAAGATAAAATACATATCTCCATTATTATTAGACTATAATAATAATAATAATAATTATTATTATTATTATTATTATTATTATTACTGCTACGGGTAATTCTTTCTTTCGAATTCTCATTTGTTACGATCGGTTGTGAGCGCCTCGAAAGGGATCTATACTACTACTCACGGCGGGTGAGTGGTTAACGTGTCGGTGTTCGCAGGTTCGCTCCTGGCCGTGGTAAGTGATTTTGTAACGCGGCAATAATTACGACATGCATGTCAAAGAACCCATTTGAATTCAGTAGGCCATGTTCATAATGGCAAAATTAATCTCGGGATTTTCCGCCAACATAGTTCCTCATTTCTCTACTAGAAAGCGCTATAGTGTTCAGGGAGCTTAGATATCTGAGGAACAACTAAATTCGACATGCAAGCTGCCCTCTGGGTGTCAAATAACAAAACTTGCACCCGGCGACAGCTGATCGGTTAGGTCAACTTCGTGTTCGGAAAGAGATTAAGACCAAGTATTTGGTAATTGAAGGAAATTCGTCGTGGTGTTGCAACAAGCATGCCATGTACGGTAGCGGTTCTTGTTTTAGCCTTGAACGTTGTTTTGTATGTGTAGGTGCATACGTATAGTTAAATTTTATTGTAGGCCTAATTTGCCTTCAAAGAATCTCATTGAGATTGGAAATGTCACAGAACGGTAGTATTTCACAGAGAATGCAACCTTGTGTGTAATAACTAATAATTATTACTGTAATTCATTTTTGTATGCTGGGGAGATCAATGGTGAACGCATTTTCGTGCTAAACAGTTCCATGTGCACTAAAATGAGACATCGCTGTAGTGCGATAATTCTTCAGGAAGTTGCTTACCTTGATATCGTAATTATGAATCTTAGACCCCATGCCCAGTCTTTTAATTTTCCTTTGACCGTGACATTAGCAGCCGTCGCCTGTAGATTTATACCCGTGCGAGAAATCTCGCATTTCAACATCATTGTCGTTGTGCATTAGCCTCGCTCAACGGTAAGGCTCGACGCGACACAGTTCTGGCAGGGGTTGTCGTCTTGTTTATTTGTTCAATCATTCGTTCATAAACAAACTGTCGATATTTATGAAATCAGTGTGCAATTCGTCACTGCTACGGGTAATTCTTTCTTTCGAATGCTCATTTGTTATGATCGGTTGTGAGCGCCTCGAAAGGGATCTATACTACTGAAATAATTGTGATATGGATACTTGTTACTGAGCTCTATAAAGGTTATTCGAATGAATCATAGACTGATGTCCAGAAACGAACACATTACGTATTGGGAAAATATACAATACAGCATACTGATGACTAGGGCTCGGATTCGAGCATATTTGCGTTTTTTTCCCCCTGAATAGTACACATTGAAAGAAGCCTTTCGGTGGTATTTTCACCTCTCTGGGACCAACAGAATTGAAATTTATCGAGCATATAAATGCATAAAACCGCGGTTTTCAGAATAGAAGTATATAAATGCATATTCTTGTGGTTTTCGTCTAAATAGTTTGTTTTCCTTCGAATTCCTCCATCCCTCTCCCCGAATTCAGGCCCTGACCATCCTTAAGGTTCGAAAACAGAAATAATTATTGAAAGGCCTATCTGGTGAGAATAATAAAACCGCAGGGTTTTAACCTTTAGTGAGGTCGTTCTCGTCATTGAAACTTTTATTGAATGATTTAAGAAAATCATTCAAAACTGAAAACATAGAAAAAATTCTTGTTGTACAGACCAATGCAGATCTAGTTCATTGACTCGCCTAATTTTGAACATTTTGTAAATGAACTTTTAAACTGTAACTTTTATAAGAAAACTTCTCTTATATATACTTGAAACTTGATTGCAAGTATATCGCAGTGTATCATACATACAATTAGAAAATAAAGCCCGTATATAAAGATATGTTATTGGTTTTTTCGTTTCACTTTCCTTTCTATAGTTTTTAACGGTGGTTTTCGAGTATATTCTGCATATTTAACCGCATATGTTTTTTTCGAGCATATCTATCGGGCATATAGTGGTTTTTTCGAGCATATCTATCGAGCATACAACACATGGTTTTCGAGCATATCTGGAGATCTTATCGAGCATATCGATCCGAGCCCTACTGATGACAGTTTGAGGGAGTCTACATAACTATTCGCCTCCACCGGCCAGACACCTGTCCCAACACTGAAAAAGTTTTTCTATACACTCGGCGAAGAAGGACGCTGGCTGCTGATAGAACCACTCTTACACGGCATCATAAACCCTTTGATCAGTTGTGAAATGCTTATCATTTAGGAACTTATTCAATGGATCAAATATATGATAGTCATAATGAGAGAGACAAGAGCTGCGAGGGGGGTGACCCATTTTAACACCTTCGAAAATGATGCATCTTGCTCTGTGTTTCATCACTGATCAACCATTTCGTGATGCTGTGGAAGAGTGATCTCTCGTTCAATCAGCGTTTTTTCTTCGCTGAGGGAATGGGAAAACTTGTTCAGCATTGGGACCGGTGCCTGTTCAGTTGATGTAAAATATCTTAGACTCCCTCGAACTGCCATCATTATGCTGTCTTATTAATCTACTGCACGCTATAATTAAAATTTAAAATATAATACCTTATATCGGACTGCTTGATAAATTATAGTACTCTAGTTTGTATTGCATAGCATACTCTACATAGTGTAATACTATGAAATATTTTCATTTTGTTCGCACAGACGATTTTAAACTATTTTACTACTCGAAAATTATTCCTGGATTAAGAGGAAAAGATTTGCGAATATCTTGGCTTCAATTTTAGAAAAGATAAGACAAAATTGCCGACACACGTTACATAGGGATCGGTTTCGTTAATTTGAAACTGTCTTATATTGACTCAAAATTACAATTTAGTAACAAAGAAATGTCGTAGTTATTTTACTCGAAACTCGATTAGTTGACAATGGAGTGAAGTTCGAAGTTCTGTTTTCGGTTGTGATTGTAAGATCGCAAATTGAATGTGAAGATGCCAAAACAAAATTCAGACTTATTTATAACGTACCGAGTGTGTGACTTTAACAGCTGATGGTCAGGGTAACTTAGTATGTATTTCTTTAATAGCAGATTGTGAGAGAAACTTTGATAAATTTGAAGCAATGTTCAGTAAATTACAAGTTTGTAAATGTTGGTGAACAATGTGATTTTCTTTTATGCTGTGTAGAGTTATGCAAATAAGCCAAGTGCGTTTTCAGTGACAAATCAGAGTTCAATGTGATAGACCATCATACGAAAAATAAATTGGAAGCTTAAAAAGCAAGAAGCGATACGCTTAACTAGTTTGTTGATAAATGTATGCACTCATTCCGGTTCTCTTTTTCAAACACTGATAGTGTACAATCTTGTAATTTTAGATATGTGAAGAAGTAAAAGTAATTGGTATTCTGGCCGAAGGCGGGTTCGAGCCACCGAAGAGGCTGTCCCAGCCGGAGTTAACGTGCGGTAGGGTGGACAGGGCCTCTCCGCTCCTATGTTAGCTAACAGCGCGCAGTACCTTGAACCGGCATTTTCCATCCAAGTTCCGACCACGCCCAATGCTGCTTAACTGCGGAGTTCTCATGGGATCCGGTGTTTCGTTATGGCCAGGCCGTTGGCTATTTGAAGAAGTATGAAAGAATAAAATGTCACTTGTTTGTTGTTTGATGAATGAAAGTGAATTAGAGATTGTTTTGTATACAACTTAGTTTTACACTCTACTGTTTTAAATCTATAACAGAACGAAGATGATTTCCGAAGATAAATTTATTATATACAATCATCTTTCCATTTTCCCATTTATGTGTGGTCTGCCTTCCTGCAATGATTCCTCCACTTCAATCGTCCATAGCGTCCCGAGGGCGGAGTTTAGTGAGCATTTATTATTTACAATGTCTAAGCTTTATTTTCCCATTTCAAATATTATGCTTTATATATAATTCTTAATTGATAAAGCAACTTTCATATATAAGTAGGCCTATATGGCATTAGGCTAAAATGATCACGAAGGTTTCGCGAAATTACTGCATTAGTAACATTGAGAGGAGGTGGGCATCCTGCACGATATTTGATAAATTTTTCACGAATTAAAAAAAAAAAAAAAAAAAACGGCCCTGGATATAGTGTACACTAGCCGTGAGGCACAGTTCTTTGGATACATCTCTACCATCGTTGAGTAATGGATGCGGCACTAGGAACTAATCCAATTTAATGCATTTATTGTAAATGTGCCAACACTTGCAAATTCGCAAGAGAACAGTTAGAATTTTGCATTATAAAAAATTTTGCGAACCGAAACAACTGAATTTCGTGAGTATAAACAGACGAAATTTCCACAAACAGTCGTTTGAATATAATGTCATTGTTTTTTTTTGTTTTTTTTTTCAACCTTATAACCACTTTTCGTATTTATATTCGAGAAGGTCTGCCTCGTTGAGTAGTGGCTCTCGCCGCGGAGGCCCGAACTCGATTCCCGACTCTGCCAAGAAATACTTTTCTGGTATGAGGGTACACTCAGCCTCATGAGGTAACATTGAGAGGAGGTGGGCATCCTGGAAGTGGGTTTCCTACTTCTTCTCCAGACAAGTGCCGGGATGGTTACCAAATTAAGGCCACGGTCGCCTCCTCCCCAATCTTATTTGAATTATTACAAATACACACACTAGCAGCCATCACAATAGCACAGGTTATCAGACAGATTCCCTCCCCTCCTCCCCCCTCTCTCCCCCCCCCCCCTACACACACACACAAGTACACGGACTACATGACCACGATGTCGCATAGCCCCTCGATTTATCAAAGAACTCGATTGGATAAGCCTTAGTTTAGTTTGTTAGTTATTATTTTAAGGGGCGGAACTACGAGGTCATCTGCCCCTAAAGCCTTAGTTTCGCTCCTAACTGTACCGTATGTGGGGACGTTGGTATTGTTATATCGCCCGTCTCTTGTGATTATTCCTAGTGAGGTGTAAATCGCCATTGGATTAGGCCTATACAGTATAATGCAGTTTCAGATTTTAATTGCTATGTAACCTTTACTTGTTATTAAATCGACTGCGTTCTTTATTAAGTAGACATATAACGAAGTATCGACATGGAACAAAATTATAGCTTCTTGAAATGTAGGCTACTATCCATTCCTAGTTCTCATCGACGCCTTAAAATTCCCCACTGTTTTAAGTCGAGATTAATGTAGACCTAAAAAGCTGTGCTTTTGCTAACGTCTTTGGTGCTTACCAGTTGCAGCACGTAATTCATTAGATCGATTTTAGATAGATTGCCGTATGTTTTCTTGGAGACATGGACTAATCATACGCTCCGTTTCTTTCTTTTTTTTTTTTTTCAGTATTAGGTAACAACTCATCATAATTGGGTACAATCATGTTGACCGACTAAAAATCAAATACGGTTACTACAGCACTGAAAAATGGCTTCAAACACCATAATGCCAACCAAATGTATTATACACGTCCTAAAAGCTGTTGTCAACATTTAAGGGTGTTAGTCAATAGATAAGTTACACTAGTGTGATAAAGGTCCCCTCCATGACAACATTTCGGCACCTTTGGTGTTTATATAAAGTTAGAGATATTATTCAACTAAAAAGAAACCTTTTATCTAATAGTACATTTTATTATTGATGATATGCGGGGCTTTAGCGGTAAATATACCTGTTTGACGTTGAAATGCTAGTTAATGCCTCTTTTCTTTCCTTGACGGCGAAACTTCCGTGCCAATCTACTTTCACTATAAGATTTTTTAAAATACCGGTGTATGCTTATTTAATGTCAGACTGGATCAGTTCGTTTGTTGACGTAACATACATATTCGCCGAACATTGTTAGAGCTTAAATCAAATCTATTAATTTTTTCAATATCGTCAAGATGTAAAATGCTAATTTGGAGATTCCTACTATTATGCTGGATCTGGCAGTGCTGATACTCGACCAAAATACTGTTCAGTATTTGACTGCTAGTTTACAACCGAAGCACGTGAACTTAACGAATTGATATAATCCGGTGCGGTTGTCATCACTAACAAGGAGAGGTCTCCATGTGGTTTACTAGAAAAGTGTCCAAATTTGGTGGGTTTGCTCTGCATAAAAATAAAAAATTTACCCCTGTTTGAGCCTTTTGTGCCAATGGGCCTTAGTGTGCTCAAAATTGAACGTTAAAAATCAATCCTCAAACTTTTGTAGTCTTATTCCCGCACACGTTCCCGGCTCGACTCCATGGCGTAGACGCTAGCGTATTGGCGTTGGGAATTGAAGTTACCGTGATCGAAACCTACCTTAATCTTTTTTAATTATTTCCTTTTTCTTTCTTTATTTTTATTTTATTTTATGTTTGTGGTACAATATTTAAGTTGGCAGATTACATTAAGTATTTTATTATTTGTTGTTGCTTTTTCTATTTACATATTAATAAAATAATATTTACGTTTTTGTTTACATTATCTACAATATTTGTCACATTTTCACTGTTCGTCTGACAATGAATCGCTTGAGCTTGACCCATTGTTACACTTATTTGGGTGGTATTTTTCATAGAAACATTGGAAGCGAAGCATTTCGCGACAACTTGCACATAAATGCAGGCGAGGAGCAAGATTAGCACCTTGACCACATTACTTTACCTTAGGGAGTCTTTAACTTTCCCGCCTTAATTGGCCTTGTCTCATCTCTCCTGATCCCTCCTTGTTTTCTTTTCATTATATTTCCTTTTCTCCTTAAGATTCCCGCACTCTTTTTGTTACCTGGCTCCCCGTGTATCTAAATTCCCTTTAGTGATTTTTTTTATCTACACTACATTTTGTAGGTATTTTTTAAATCTACGTTGCATTTTGTAAATTTTTTCGATCTAAATTGCATTTCGCGATTGTTTTCAACCTCAATTGCATTTTGTAAAGATTGACAATCTAAATTGCTATTTAGTAAGTCTTTCAATGTAGGAGCAGGGCATTTTAATGACTATTTTGAATTTCAATTGCATTTTGTAAGTATTTTCAACCAAAACCGCATTTCGCAAGAATTTTAAATCTCAGTTGCATTTTGTGTGGTGGGCATTTTACAAGTATTTTGATTCTCAATTGCATTTTGTGGGTATTTTGAATATAAATTACATTTTGTGAAGTATTTTCAATCTAAATTGCATTTTGTAAGTATTGTCAATCCAAATGAGTAGTATGAATCTACCGTACTGTCCCCGTTTACCCGGATAGTAGGCTGTCAGATATCCGCCCCCCTCAATCGGATTGCCAAGAATCAATCGCACCAGCTCAGCTACATCAATGAAAATGGCACTGACAGATACTACCGAGGTTTGAACACAGAAGTTACCAAGAAAAATTATTGTGGAACACACCAAAATAGACGGGGTTTAATACTTACATTTACTTACCTCTTATAAATATCTCGGGGATTGGGTTGACAACAGGATCCTTAAAGTATGCTCTCACAATAACCTTCACCATGACATTTAAAAATGAACCAGACCGAAGACGAGAACTTTGAACTGTACAAAAGCTTTATTTTCAAATAAAGAGTATGATTTTCACAACTCAACAAAATAAACGTGGCTATCAGTAGCCTATGTCAATCTGACTACGTCCTCCTAAAGGACTTGCAAATTTATCAAACAATCTGTTAGCTCCCATGAGCTCAAAATAACGTAACATTTTAATACACATTTGGATTGGATGAGGAAGTCAGGGTACGACATATATAGAGCATTTGGTTTCTTTTAATAAACATTGCACTTGTATAAATAGGCACAAGGCCGGAGTATCGACCTCGCCTGCTTGTAACCAGATGTCTGGCCGGCTGGTCTACTCTTTAACCTGGCTCACACCTGTCAAATGGGGCGCACTCCTCCCCACACTTGCGTAAGAATTCAGCTCCTTTTAAAGCTTTAAATGTCTACAAGACAACTCATACATATTGACGCAAATCTTTCAAATGCTTAACTTCCATCCCACTGGATTATTTTAACTATCCTTAAACTTGTTAAGTTATCATCCAAATGTTTAATCAGCATAGTTTAGAGTATGAAACACACTCTTAAATGTTTATAACAAAATCACATAAATTATTTATAACAATTAGAAATTGTTTATAATATTGTCGAAAATAATTACAAAAATTTTAAACACGCCTTTAACATTATTTTCGTTCCACATTATTGTCAAAGATATTTACATTTATTATTTACACTATCAACATTTAAATTATTTAAATTAATAATTTAAGAAATACATTGAACCACATGTTTTATTCGGTTGGTAAATTCATAATCGTGTTTAATATAATCGACCAATGAAGGTTAGTTATACATGTAAATGTCACAATCTGGTTTAATAAAGGTTGTAATAAATTTAATTATTTGTGACGGCAATCTTCATTCAAAATCTTATCTCAAATTCTTTCAAACTCTTGTTAATTATAACAGTAAATTCACTTGATTAATTTTCAACGAACTATGACAATATACTCTAGCGGAAAATACTTCGCTTACAAAATAATGCACAAACTGCATTCAAATAGCCCAAAATTCATCATATATTAATCTATATGGCATTAAAACTTCCACCGAACTTACAAAAAACTTCCCTAATACAATCTTTATCATCATTAATTACTGTGGGAATCTCCTTCATTTATTTAAGGGCATTATACGTCAGCGACTTTCAACATGTCCGCTGCACTATCGATTATACATTCATAGTTCCACTTAAAAATTCTTATATCAATAATTGTTTCAAAACTGTTGTCATTTAAACTTCGTGGATTTCATTCATGAATCGAAATGAAATAAAAATCTGCCAATCACAAACAAATTTAATAGTGAATACCCTTATATACGCCTGTCTGGTCTATCAAAATTTAAGATTAACATCTTAAAAGAATTGTAGTATAAAAATACTATCATCAAACAAAGTGCGACTAACAGCTAAATGGTCGAATAGAATCCAATTAGACTGGGGAATGCAAACATCATTATATAAATCTCTATATGAGAAAAAAAACCTAACACAAGTTTCACGAATTTAATGCATTCAATAATTCATAATTAATGTTCATCTTTCACAAAATTGCCTAAGATGCAATGGTCGTTCATGACTGACGATAAATGTCTGTGTTGCAGTCAATTCAAATAACGACTAGTATTTCCAAGATCGTCGACAACGTACTGGATTTTAACGCTCTAAAATCATTTAAATGTTCTTCCTTCTTGATGATGACAGAAAATTGGTCAAAGTAATTAAACTGGGGTAGAATTACTTTAATAAAGTGACACGCTGTCTGAATTTAAATCTGCCATAAAAATCATTAACTTACAGTCAAATCGTGACTACAAAAATAAGCAAATTACTGAAAAATCTAAATATCAGTCTCAACTGATTCAAAATCATTTAACTATGCCCATGACATAACAATGTCTTAATAAAACGTCGAAAAAGGTATAACTCATCAAGGTGTACTGAGAATAGGAATCTCAAACAAGAATATCGGGCAAAAATACATGAGGACAAAAATATGGGAAAAATAGTTGCTCAAACATTGCTAATAAACTCAAATACAATAAACGTTCACGACTACCTTATCTGCCGATTGACGTTCCAGAGGAAAATTCCCCAAAGAAGACTGTTGATGAATCCATTTCACCAAGTTAGAGCTGAGCTCCATTCTCGAAACCAGAAACAGCACCATCGGAGAATCGAACTGCTTCACGAAGACGAACGACATCCTTCCGGCAATAATCTTCTTTGTGAGTCGGGACAACCCTGACCTCTCTTGAAAAATCCCTGAAGTTCCAGTTGAAAGTCGCCATGAAGTTTTTGTATAAATTTCCGAAGAAATATTCATATTCAGAAAGTATGAAATCATTTCTATTGCTGTTTGATAGTATTCAGCCTTTACTCACGAAACATGGGTATAGATGGTTATTTACCACATGTTCGCTTGGATGGAATAGCAATTAGCGAAGTTCCATGTCGCTATCTTACTCCGTTGAAATATGTCCCAATTGCATTAAGTCCTTTAGCCTTCCATTTGCTCTTCGGTTGAAGTATTAGAAGAACAAACTGCCTTATTAAATTGCTCCATTATACTGCAGTGTTGTGTCACAAAAGCAATCTGAAGTCTCCCTACTTCACTAGCCCTGTCAGCCGTAGCGTTGAGTCTGGCTATACAAAGTGTTTCTTCTGTGGCGAGAAAATCACTTTTGTCAGTCGTCTAATATTGTCAATAACTTCCAAAATACTTCTTCGAAATTGTTCAGCTTTTCTACAGTCCTTACTGTAGCAATGCACAAGAGAATTAGCTAATAGGCGACCGCTAACTGTTCACAGCTAATCTTGTAGAAGCGTTATAAGTGTCGTTTCAACTTCACCTAGATTTACTTCACAGTAAACCTGCACTGCTTATAAGTTCGACTAGTGGCTTCGCCACGCGTTACAAAGACGACTTTTTCACTACTAATTCACTCGACGTTTCACTGAAATGCTTATTTGAAATCTGACGATTGATTTATAATCTGAGAATGAGGAATGAGCGAATGAGGCTCCTCTCTTCTGCGCAAGGCCTTTTATGAACTTCATGAGGGGCGTATCTATCCCTTCCATCGCGTGTTACTACGTCATCGCTAGAAGTTCCAACTTCGTCAATACATGACGGATTTTCATAATTCAAAAACTGAAAATAAATTTCACCAAAATTCCAGATCAATGCCTCTACTGCAAATGGATTTCCACAATTCTGCATTCCAAAAAGTAATAAAAATACCATAGTTTTAGCAATCTCCGTCTTCCTTAAGACTATCGTTCATTGGTTTAAGTCTCCCCTCCAATAGCATAATTTCTTCCTCAGCAGAATTCCACGTTTCTCGCGACTGCGTCGTACATCATCGGATCCTTCTCGAATAAATGCTGACGTCACTGAGAATCTCAGCTCAAGTAGCCTGCTTGCATAACGTACTGCGTCATCCGTGCTTACGTCATGACTACCCACGTCATAACTATGACAGCCATAACTTTCGGTATAATTTCCAAAATAGCCACCGTGGTCTCCATATAATTCAATTACGGGGGCATTCTCCTCTCACCACGTTTTAAAAACAGTTGCAAATTGTTTTTAAACTCAGTGTTACAAGTACCTCAACTCTCTTGAACACGAAATTGAATTATTACTGGCTTACTCTAGTATGATATTTCCTCTATGTTCCTTAATCATAAATCTGGGTTGTGTGGTTAATGTATTCTCTCCTCTCTAATTTCTCTTCTGTCCAGTATTTCTATTTTCTAAGTTCTGCCGGCTCGTAGAAGGTCCAGGATCGATTACAACATCCTGCCTTTTCTTTAGCTTGTCGGCTTCTTTTTCCCGTAATTCTTTCAGGTATTGCTGGCTTTCCTTCTCTCTTTCCTGATACTGATCGGGTGTCATAACCTGACCTTGAGGATTCTGATTTCTGTTTTGGCTCTGGTTATTCCTGTTATAATTTCGGTTATAACCATTATTGTTATAATATCTGCCTCTTCCATTGTAATTTCCTCGGTTATAGTTCCAGCCTCTTCTCTGTTGATATGGTCGGTAACCTTGCGATCTGTTATTTCGAAACTGATTATTCCTGTGAGGACCTACATTGTCAGTTTTCTCCTCATCTGGCTTGTCAGTTTGTTGGACTTGGTCCATATATACAGTATTTATTTCTTTATACTCCTGCCTTTGACCTTTCTGCACCACGTTAGGCATTGGACTTGTGTAGTCTAACCTTCTCAGTAATTCATCCATGCTGGTTAAATCCCTGATGTTGGACGAAATTATTAGTCTTCTCACCTCAACTGGCAGCATACGAGAAATCGCATCAATAAGTTGCTCCGTGGACAATGGGGGTTGTAAAAATCTCAAGCGGGATAATTGACTCGTGAAGAAATCAGCGTACCGCGTTGGAAGAGTACCGGAGTATTTTCTTGAATACACCTCCGCTCTTAACGAATTCTGCGCTTCTATGGACCAAAATCGTTTGATTAATGCCTCTGCAAACTCGTCAAAGTTACTGAATGTGTATCTAAATGCGCGAAACCATTCGAGGGGTCCTCCAATCAAATATCTCTCCACTATCTTCATCTCTCTCTCTCTGGGAATGTGAGCTTCGATGAAATAATCTTTGAGGTTCCTTACATATTCGATAGGTGTCAAACTATCCGTGTTACTGAATTTTTGCGGTTTATCTTCAAAATTCCTGATGACCGTTACGTTCCTCGGATATGAATCCGGGTAGTTTTTCCCACTATCACGATAGTTCCACTCAGGTTCCATATTCCTCTCGTCATCTTCCTCCCTGAATCTGGATATACGTTCTTCAGGAGTCACGTCTCTCTCTTCTGGATCTAGGTTATATCTTCTGGCATAATTCCTACTAGTTTCGCAAGCCAAGCCTACTGTATCCTTGTCAGTGATTTCCGTTAATACTTTCTTGATTAACTCTTCTTTGTAGGTCTCCATTAAATTAGCCTCTCCTAACTTCAAATTCTGTAATTTACTCGTCGTTTCATTCACATCAGAGACAACTTTATGAATCTGTTCCTCTAATGCAGATTTTAATGTTTGCACCTCCTGATCTAATTTTGTCCTATCTTCAATTTGTCTTTCGGATAGCGAATCCATCCTGACGCTTAAATCTTTCCTAATCTGTACTACTTCATTGTTAATATCAATTTGAGTACTGGCAAGTTTCCTTTCAATACGATCCTGAATTTGGGTTACATGTTCCCCACTTGACCTAATCCACTCTTCTTTCCAAATTTCTACATTTGCCGTTAACATTTCTGCTATGTCTAATTCAATATCCTCTTTCAATACTTTATTATGGTCTAATACTTGGGTTCTCATGACCTCTACATCAAACTTTAAACCTTCTAAAGACGCTGTCGTTCTAACTGACTCATCAACTAGCCTAGTCGTTAATGCACTTATATTACGTGTACAAAGAGTTTTCGAATTTTCTATCTCTTCCCTGACTTTATTTACATCAGTTTGGACTTTAGCAACGTCTACGAAAACTGTGTTGACCTCCACTTGAATTTTATTTATGTCACTTTGAATCTCGTTTACATCCGAATGAATGTTATTAATATCAACCTGAACATTGGACACATCAGTTCTAACATTTTGGATTCCTCTTTGGACTTCCTCAACCTTGTCTTGGACAGTCGCAACATCATTTTTGACAGCAACTACCTCAGCCCTAGCACAAGAAATATCACTACGGACATTAGCAACATCTAAATTCAACATTGTAAGATCTTTATGCACATTAGCAACATCAATTTTAACATTGGACATGTCTGAGCGGATGTCAGTTACAGTATTTTCAATTCCTTGGGTATTAATCTGTAAACGCGACATATTATCCTCTAAGTTAATAGAACTGGTCTGGAGAGTTTTCAAATTAGCAGACAAACTACTAGCATTCTCCTCCATTCGACTAGTATTCCTAGCTTCCATTTCCTTTATGCTCTCACTCATGCTTGCTTTCAAGTTAGCAGACAAATTACTAGCATTCTCCTCCATACTTACTTTCAAATTAGCATTCTCCTCCATCATCTGCTTCATGTTAGCAGACATCTCCTCTAACATTTTCCTCAAACTTTCATCTGCCATTACAATATTATTCAAAAATTAGACTGCTGTAGGGACATACATCAAAAGAGCAAAATAACAACATTTGAGCAACACTTTTCACCATATATGAATTTGATCAATTTTCTGTCTTAAATCTAACTTATAACTACCTTATAATTAACTTTCGAAGACACTTCATGTTGAAACAAACTCAAGCACATATTCAAATTTCCCTGGTCCATTTTAAAATATCCTAACACAAATAATTTTACATTTACAATCCAAATAATTTAATTTTATCTTTAATATGACTGAAATGTCATAAGCCGGTCAAATAAAATAAGATTCCAGATCATAGGCGATTTTTCTAAGTTTCCAGCCTATTTAACCTTTCTCAAGTTGTATAAGATCTGATCTTTTCTGAGTGTAACTTTCCTACTACAATACAACATGTAATTCCTATATAATCACACTCTTAAATTCTACAATTGGCCAAGACATCTAACAAAGAATCAACCTCTTTATTTGAGTCTAATCGAACCACACGTTTTAGGTTTGCCAATCCTACTGGCGTTCAACCTGGTGATCCAGTTATGTTGAATCGAGCCCCAACGTTTTAGGTGCGCCAATCCTTCTATTGACTCAGCCCCACGCTCTTGGGTCGCCAATCCTTCTGTCCCCGTTTACCCGGATAGTAGGCTGTCAGATATCCGCCCCCCTCAATCGGATTGCCAAGAATCAATCGCACCAGCTCAGCTACATCAATGAAAATGGCACTGACAGATACTACCGAGGTTTGAACACAGAAGTTACCAAGAAAAATTATTGTGGAACACACCAAAATAGACGGGGTTTAATACTTACATTTACTTACCTCTTATAAATATCTCGGGGATTGGGTTGACAACAGGATCCTTAAAGTATGCTCTCACAATAACCTTCACCATGACATTTAAAAATGAACCAGACCGAAGACGAGAACTTTGAACTGTACAAAAGCTTTATTTTCAAATAAAGAGTATGATTTTCACAACTCAACAAAATAAACGTGGCTATCAGTAGCCTATGTCAATCTGACTACGTCCTCCTAAAGGACTTGCAAATTTATCAAACAATCTGTTAGCTCCCATGAGCTCAAAATAACGTAACATTTTAATATACATTTGGATTGGATGAGGAAGTCAGGGTACGACATATATAGAGCATTTGGTTTCTTTTAATAAACATTGCACTTGTATAAGTAGGCACAAGGCCGGAGTATCGACCTCGCCTGCTTGTAACCAGATGTCTGGCCGGCTGGTCTACTCTTTAACCTGGCTCACACCTGTCAAATGGGGCGCACTCCTCCCCACACTTGCGTAAGAATTCAGCTCCTTTTAAAGCTTTAAATGTCTACAAGACAACTCATACATATTGACGCAAATCTTTCAAATGCTTAACTTCCATCCCACTGGATTATTTTAACTATCCTTAAACTTGTTAAGTTATCATCCAAATGTTTAATCAGCATAGTTTAGAGTATGAAACACACTCTTAAATGTTTATAACAAAATCACATAAACTATTTATAACAATTAGAAATTGTTTATAATATTGTCGAAAATAATTACAAAAATTTTAAACACGCCTTTAACATTATTTTCGTTCCACATTATTGTCAAAGATATTTACATTTATTATTTACACTATCAACATTTAAATTATTTAAATTAATAATTTAAGAAATATATTGAACCACATGTTTTATTCGGTTGGTAAATTCATAATCGTGTTTAATATAATCGACCAATGAAGGTTAGTTATACATGTAAATGTCACAATCTGGTTTAATAAAGGTTGTAATAAATTTAATTATTTGTGACGGCAATCTTCATTCAAAATCTTATCTCAAATTCTTTCAAACTCTTGTTAATTATAACAGTAAATTCACTTGATTAATTTTCAACGAACTATGACAATATACTCTAGCGGAAAATACTTCGCTTACAAAATAATGCACAAACTGCATTCAAATAGCCCAAAATTCATCATATATTAATCTATATGGCATTAAAACTTCCACCGAACTTACAAAAAACTTCCCTAATACAATCTTTATCATCATTAATTACTGTGGGAATCTCCTTCATTTATTTAAGGGCATTATACGTCAGCGACTTTCAACATGTCCGCTGCACTATCGATTATACATTCATAGTTCCACTTAAAAATTCTTATATCAATAATTGTTTCAAAACTGTTGTCATTTAAACTACGTGGATTTCATTCATGAATCGAAATGAAATAAAAATCTGCCAATCACAAACAAATTTAATAGTGAATACGCTTATATACGCCTGTCTGGTCTATCAAAATTTAAGATTAACATCTTAAAAGAATTGTAGTATAAAAATACTATCATCAAACAAAGTGCGACTAACAGCTAAATGGTCGAATAGAATCCAATTAGACTGGGGAATGCAAACATCATTATATAAATTTCTATATGAGAAAAAACCTAACACAAGTTTCACGAATTTAATGCATTCAATAATTCATAATTAATGTTCATCTTTCACAAAATTGCCTAAGATGCAATGGTCGTTCATGACTGACGATAAATGTCTGTGTTGCAGTCAATTCAAATAACGACTAGTATTTCCAAGATCGTCGACAACGTACTGGATTTTAACGCTCTAAAATCATTTAAATGTTCTTCCTTCTTGATGATGACAGAAAATTGGTCAAAGTAATTAAACTGGGGTAGAATTACTTTAATAAAGTGACACGCTGTCTGAATTTAAATCTGCCATAAAAATCATTAACTTACAGTCAAATCGTGACTACAAAAATAAGCAAATTACTGAAAAATCTAAATATCAGTCTCAACTGATTCAAAATCATTTAACTATGCCCATGACATAACAATGTCTTAATAAAACGTCGAAAAAGGTATAACTCATCAAGGTGTACTGAGAATAGGAATCTCAAACAAGAATATCGGGCAAAAATACATGAGGACAAAAATATGGGAAAAATAGTTGCTCAAACATTGCTAATAAACTCAAATACAATAAACGTTCACGACTACCTTATCTGCCGATTGACGTTCCAGAGGAAAATTCCCCAAAGAAGACTGTTGATGAATCCATTTCACCAAGTTAGAGCTGAGCTCCATTCTCGAAACCAGAAACAGCACCATCGGAGAATCGAACTGCTTCACGAAGACGAACGACATCCTTCCGGCAATAATCTTCTTTGTGAGTCGGGACAACCCTGACCTCTCTTGAAAAATCCCTGAAGTTCCAGTTGAAAGTCGCCATGAAGTTTTTGTATAAATTTCCGAAGAAATATTCATATTCAGAAAGTATGAAATCATTTCTATTGCTGTTTGATAGTATTCAGCCTTTACTCACGAAACATGGGTATAGATGGTTATTTACCACATGTTCGCTTGGATGGAATAGCAATTAGCGAAGTTCCATGTCGCTATCTTACTCCGTTGAAATATGTCCCAATTGCATTAAGTCCTTTAGCCTTCCATTTGCTCTTCGGTTGAAGTATTAGAAGAACAAACTGCCTTATTAAATTGCTCCATTATACTGCAGTGTTGTGTCACAAAAGCAATCTGAAGTCTCCCTACTTCACTAGCCCTGTCAGCCGTAGCGTTGAGTCTGGCTATACAAAGTGTTTCTTCTGTGGCGAGAAAATCACTTTTGTCAGTCGTCTAATATTGTCAATAACTTCCAAAATACTTCTTCGAAATTGTTCAGCTTTTCTACAGTCCTTACTGTAGCAATGCACAAGAGAATTAGCTAATAGGCGACCGCTAACTGTTCACAGCTAATCTTGTAGAAGCGTTATAAGTGTCGTTTCAACTTCACCTAGATTTACTTCACAGTAAACCTGCACTGCTTATAAGTTCGACTAGTGGCTTCGCCACGCGTTACAAAGACGACTTTTTCACTACTAATTCACTCGACGTTTCACTGAAATGCTTATTTGAAATCTGACGATTGATTTATAATCTGAGAATGAGGAATGAGCGAATGAGGCTCCTCTCTTCTGCGCAAGGCCTTTTATGAACTTCATGAGGGGCGTATCTATCCCTTCCATCGCGTGTTACTACGTCATCGCTAGAAGTTCCAACTTCGTCAATACATGACGGATTTTCATAATTCAAAAACTGAAAATAAATTTCACCAAAATTCCAGATCAATGCCTCTACTGCAAATGGATTTCCACAATTCTGCATTCCAAAAAGTAATAAAAATACCATAGTTTTAGCAATCTCAGTCTTCCTTAAGACTATCGTTCATTGGTTTAAGTCTCCCCTCCAATAGCATAATTTCTTCCTCAGCAGAATTCCACGTTTCTCGCGACTGCGTCGTACATCTCGGATCCTTCTCGAATAAATGCTGACGTCACTGAGAATCTCAGCTCAAGTAGCCTGCTTGCATAACGTACTGCGTCATCCGTGCTTACGTCATGACTACCCACGTCATAACTATGACAGCCATAACTTTCGCTATAATTTCCAAAATAGCCACCGTGGTCTCCATAAAATTCAATTACGGGGGCAGTACATTTTGTAAGTATTTTCAATTTCAATTGCATTTTGTAAGTATTTTGAATTTCAATTGCACTTTGTGAATATTTTGGATTGGAAATGGGATCTTTCAATCTGAATTGCATTGTGTATTTTCAATTTCAATTACATTTTGTTAGTATTTTGAACCTCAATTGCATTTTGTACGTATTTTCGATCTCATTTGCATGTTGTAAGTCTTTTGAATTTCAATTGCATTTTTTAAGTATTTCGACTCTGCATTGCATTTTGTACGTATTTCGAACCTAGCCTCCATTTTGTGCGTATTTTTCAATCTATTCCTTTTGTGAATCTTTTCGTTCAAAATTCCCTTTTGTAAGAACATTTTGTGAGTTGTTTCAATCTGAGTTCCTTTTTGTAAGTATTTTCCGTCGCACTTAATTTATGTTCTGGTTTCCATTTCTTTGTCATTTTCGCTATCACCCAGATCATTAGTGGCCGATAACCTAGATGTTAGGCCCCTTAAAACAACCATCATCATCAACATTATTATACTTCACGCGGGAAGTTCTTTCGTCTGTTAACTTTACTGCAAAGAAAGCACATTTTATCATGTCTACGAAAGCTTTAGATGAAAGTTGGTGATGAATCAGTGAATGGTTTTTGATAGCATCATCCCTCGTAGACAGATCTTTGTTCCCGTGTACAGCATGTACCGTGTTTTGTAGTTTCATAATGAGACCTTTGACCTGCAAACATAAAACAGAGTATGCTTACACCTTTATTTCATATGATAAGCATTCAATAGACGCACTTATTTTGTATTACTTAAGTTACTTGTCGAAAAATTGAGGTATCACATGGTTGGCAGAACGGGGTGCAATGTGGTGGGATGATTTCTACGTCTGCCGTGCACCTGCCATATTCTGCCGTAAAGCCGTTAAGTAGCTTCGGATCCGTTTGTCCTCCCCATGAATCCCAAATCATTAGACATACTTCTTTTCCCACGAATGCCATTACTTCATTTTCTAGAAAACTTTCCAAATTTTGAAGCGGTTGCAAAAACGTTGCCATTTTCTACGGATAATATCTGTACATTGCCGGCTATACGAGGGCCGAATATGCTCCTTGGTTCTTGCATGCAGAGAAATACTTTAGGAAGAAGTTTCCCGGATTGTGTTACAGCATACTGTGGGGCTGAAATGTCATGTCCAAACATACATATTCTAGGAGTTGGGATAGAAATTTTTTCTCCGTTTCATTTTTCACACCTTTTTTGGGGTCAAATTATTGTGCATTTTTCTTCAAATATAGAAGCTATCTCTACCATTCTAGAGGTATTGTATTACAAGAGTATACTACATGAAGAGTGGCAAAATCAAGAGTATATCTATTATAGAACCGGAGATAACGGGTCATTTGTCTGAAAACGGTTAGTTTTTCAGAAATTGCAATTAAAAATTAATTTAGGTTGCACCTATCTTTTCAATGGAAACAACAGCTAAAATGCGCGGCAGTGTAGTCTTCATCATCTCCTACATCGTCCAAGTGCATCCTCTTCTTCCTCCTGAAAAATCTTGCATCCTTGGACACTTTTTGGGCCAGTAGCTCTGCCATGTCGACTCATTCCTTGTCCAGTTCCTTCAGTATGGCTGGTGTATTCCAAGCAGTCTTAACTCTCAGCTCCTCCAAGACTTTTAGTCTACCAGAATTGCCATAATTAAAATCATTAAAAGTGATGGCAGCAGCATACACACCAAGTTTCATTGTATGGTACCCCACCAATACATTTTAGGTACTCTTGGCAACACTACATTGTTGAATGACTCATTCACGTTTTGTGTTTTCCCCGTCAGACATTTCTTCAGTAGGTCTGTGATGAGTGATGTAAAAGCAAATGGACTGTAAAACATATTAGGAGTGAATCATATCCCAAATGCACAGAGTTGTATTAATTATTTAATTACACTAATTTGACCAAACGCCAGCACGACGACGACATAGCACTCAGAATAAATAAATACATAACAAAGAAAAAACAAGGACTACACAATCAGATTGGGTACCAGGGCAGAACTCTTGATTAGTTGTCCATATAGCCGTTGGCGGGCTTAGCTGACGTCCAGTCTCCAATCCAGCGCCACCGACGTGTGGCTTGGCAACACACCGCTCCCACAAGAAGCAATCCTGAACAGTCTGGATTTGCCAAATCTCGATAAACTCGCTTTATAGCCAACATAACAGCCTCAGGTATAGAGGTCTTGAGGGTAAACTTATCTAACATAAAATAGCAGCGGCAGCAGCTTTTTTGTATTTACACCACTCGCCGGAACAATGTTTCTTTTTCGAGGAGCAACTTGAAGGTGTAGCAATGTGTCGAGCTGACTTATTAGGTGAACGTTCATTCCTAACCTCATTCACACCTGGATAAGTTTTGTAGTACCGATTTCCTTTGTTATTTACCTTCTTGAACACTCCTTTTGCTCCTGTCATAATTAGATGCACTCAAGATCAATAACACAAAAAATGAAAAAAGTATGCACGTTATACCAAGAATATCGCACGCACAACGTCAACAATAAACACAACTGTCATGCCAGTCCCACTAACTTATGTAGCAAAGCGTCCTCTAGAATTTAAATCAAACTACAGGCTTCTAGACCTTATGGTTCTTGAGATATGAAGTGTTTACTGAAAAATGGTACATGAAATCCTAAAAATACCCTTTGCATCTAATTTAATTAAATTAAATTAAAAATATTTCTAATCAAGCAAATTTAATAAATCATACACCAAATTAATCTGCAAATTCCAAAAAAATGTTTTGGCATCAACATAAAACATTACAACTTTGTCAACAAAATGGCCCTTAAGCATAAACATGAAACAACAATTTGCAGGCAAAATAAAATCTTCTGAGATGGGGTACGAACTGCCTAAAGTTAATTACCTCATCAGATGTCAAGCACGCTTTCACCTACACCACCATTTTACGGTCTATAAGACCTCGTGCGTATGGCGATATTTTACCTGCTGGCGCTCCTAGCGGCAACTCGCTCAGAACATCCATGTGGCGAGTGTGTGTACTGGCTTGTGCGGGAGAATCGAGTGTGATAGTGAAGGAAGCAATTTAAAGCTGAAATGTCGTCCATAGAGGTTCACGTGGGCTTTCAGAAGATTCGGTGGGATAAGTCGTATTTTAGAGCTTCTACGCTAAAGAAAGACAAACAGCTCAATGAAAGTAATCACATATTTAAGGTGGAGGAACGATTGGGAGAAGAAATATCCAGCTTCTGTTTCAGAGAAACGAGCATTAATCAACCGCCTTATGCTGTTAAACTTAAGGAAATATTTACCTTTCTTTTTGGTCCACAAATCATATGTATATTTAGACTATTCATTTTAAACATAACTAATGCTAGTCTTTTTGAAAAATATTTAACAGATCGATTTTAACAGGAACATTCAGTCAGCCTAGTGTGAATGCAAAGCAGGCCTTTCCAAATGCTGCAAGCACTTTGCTGCGCTTTGCATGTATGTTAATACCGAGAGAGATTCTTCGAAGACTTCCTTCCTTCAACAATGGGAGAAACCTAAGAATGTTATCGCGGAATATTCTAAAGGTGAACATTTCTCCTAAATGTTTAGGAGAAATGTTCAGGGACAGATTACATAAGCGGACAGTTTGTAGCGTGTCGGAAAGTGTGGGATTAGAAACATTCACCAAAACTGAACTATACGAGAAAATTAAAAATATAGACTGTGCTTTTACAAGAATTTTGAAGGCCGAGTGTGAAGGTGAATCCATAATTATCTCCACTTCTATTGTTGAAGCTATCGTGGATGATGCTGTAGAACAGAGGGAAACAAGACTTTTACTTCAGTGTCTTCAGCAATTAGACCATCAAAACGTTAATAAACTGTTTAGATGCTATGGAATATATTACTTGCCAAGTGGCAAGATATCACTAGTGCCAAAAAATGATGAGTCCATGTTGCTAAGTGACGTACTGAATTTGTATTGTGACAACGTGAAAGTCACAAAATCGCAGAAGGATGCTATTGCGATTGAGACTAGGGCTCAATCTAAGATTCCTGCTTGGTTCCATCAAAGAAAATTACGCATATCGGCCAGCCAGAGCGTACACAAGATCATGAAACTGCAGAGTGGAGATTTTAATAAACTGGCATCTCAGCTTCTTATTTCTAAAGACATAAACAGTCCTGCAGTGAAATACGGAAGAGATAATGAGCAGAGGGCACTTCAGGAATTCTGTTTATCGTCCCTATGCTGCGTGTCACAGCTGGGTTTGTTTATAAAAGAAGAGCAACCCTTGCTCTGCTGCAGCCCGGATGGGATAGTGCTAGGCCAGGAATGCCTTTCTCTTTTGGAGAATAAGTGCCCTTACTCGTGTCGGGAAAAGCTTGTGGTTGATGACAACACGTGTAATGTTCCATATTTGTAGATTAAGGTTGATGGTGATATCAAGTTAAAGGAAACTCATGTATATTACACCCAGGTACAGGCATCAGTGTATATTTTGAACCTCAACTTCTGTGACTTGTGAAAGTCAGTGTCTCCAGAAACTAAGAATTCCTTTCAAATATTATTTCCACAGAAGAGATGTTTTATTTCGAACATTACCTCCCGCTAGTTTTCAAGCCTTATACATAGTGTGATATTGTTCCCATTCTCATGCTGGGTTTTACCACTATTCAGGCATTTGAAACATTATATAATTTCTACTCGAGTTAGAAATATAAGAAACAGTGAATTAGATTGGTGTAATCATGTACAATTCAATAATAATCATGTCTAAGTTAAGGACATGCCTAAAATATACCAGTCGTCTAATTTAATGATAAGAGGACTGAAATTCACTAAGACACCTATGAGATGAACACTCTTGTCTAAATGAGGTACCAAACCTATAGTAACTCGGTTACTTAATATTTTATAAACCTTCATTCTATGTATGGCTCATTCAACATGAAATCTGACAGATGCTATACGGTATCATATCTTTATTCTACTTCCTCAGCTGAAAACTGTGGATTAAATGCAAATGGTGGCATTACTATTACTGCGTTCTTATTTTCAATGCACGTTTTTATCTGTGGGAACCTTTTATCACACATAACAAGATCCCTGATTGAATTTGATTTAATATACCGGAATGTGCGATAATGTAGCTGTCAGTCGCTCTTCCACCCTAATAATGTTGATAATTATTGTTTTAAGGGGCCTAACATCTAGGTTATCGGCCCCTAATGGTTTGGGTGATCGTGGAGATGATAATGAAATGTAAACTATAACTAAAACTAACTACTAACTTATATACTAGAAGAAGAAATTGAAAACGAAAGGAGAATAAGACAAATAAAGGGCAGGAGGAAAAGAAATGCCCTCAACCCTCGAAGAATGCGGATTGAGGTACTTGGAAGGAAGGAGAGCCATAAAAGGCAGATAGGAAAGTGAAAGAGGAGAGGGTCCGCCCCACAGGTAATGGATAAAAGGGGGAAAACCGGACCCAGCTCAGGAATCCCTCGGGGTCGCCAACTCCCGAACTCACCAGCCGTGAGCCCCTGAGGGTGTAGCAATAGCTAGGGTGCACCTTGAGGGCCTTGAGCAGAAGGCAGGAGATAACAGGAAAAGAAAAAGAAGGCTGACCCCTCGCAGAAGGAGGGTATCAGAAAAGATGGGACAAGGGCCAATTAAGGCGGGGAAGGAAGAAACCCTAGACCTCGGATACCCTAATACCGTCGGGGTTGGTAGAGAACAAGAGTTGACCAAGTGAGGTCGACAGGAAGGAAGACGGAGAGGAGCCCGGCACAAGTAAGTGGAAGCAATGCCGGACTCAGCTGGGGCCCCGTGGTCGCCAACCCACGTCCCACTAGATTTGAGCCCCTGAGCGATCTTCCACCATAACATTTAGAAAGAAAAGAAATCTAACCTGAGGGAGTAATGGCAACCAGAAATTTTACAGTGAATGCAATTTTGTAATGAGAAAACATTAAAATTCTTTGACGAACACTTTGCGGACTTTCACAGTATACTTCAGTACAATCTATAATGCACGTGCAATTTTCAAACTGACGTTTAAAGAATTTGGCATAGTACATTTAACAGTGCATAATTGTGGCCAGAAAATACATTCCTTAGTTTTCTCAAAAAGATGGCAGAGTGTATATTTAAAGGCAGCAGAAGCCGTAGTCCTGTGACAGTTAAACATAACGCCGAGTGCAGTGAAACTACTGTAATATCCAGTTTGCACTTCATTAACAGGAGAAGTAACATATTTTCCTTGTCAAAGGTACAATTTTGATGAACAGAAGGTAACAACGTTAACAGGATACGACACACTGCCAGCTTTACACCCGCTATTTCAACAAGATTATGTTCGCTTTCTTTCACTGCCCGGTGTCCACAAAAAAATGATTCTTATCCGCAAGGTCCACATTAACACTACAGTCTTGTTTTAAACAAGTGTCAGTCATTGTTTGTTTGTTCGCACGGGGCATTGGCAGATTTGTCTGGACTTCTGCTTCGCAATTATTTCTCAAAGAAGAAAACAATATGTTCATCTCCGTCTTGTCACTATATACGGTCACAATATCCGTCTGTGTGCTCGCGTCACTGAATGAACCATACTCCATCACACTTCCTTCACCCCCCGTCATTTTCATGCCTCATTTTTTAGCCTCTTGTATCTCGCAGGTACTCTACTGCCCTCTCGTTGCTGGTGCTGATAAATGTGGCTTCATGTAGATCCTCGGTATGTAACAGGGACTATCAGGATCTCTTGTCGGTGTTCCGTTTATAAAATGCCGACTACAAACACGTGAATTATTTGTAGGATGCCATGGTTTACCATCACTCGTGTCCCGTTCTAAAGCCACAGTTCAAGCGTTCCTTCTATGAATGTGCTATTTATTGTTTGGCAATACGAAGAACTTCGTCTCAGCCGAACAATTTCTGTAGGAGTAGTTACATCCAAACACAGAACAATTTGTTTTACTCTTTGTAGAACTTTCTTCCATCTCGAACTTTAATTCGCACCTCAACAAACGCAGCCTGGTAATCACGTTGCTTCACTTCACTGACAAGCGCCACATGGACTATTCGAACGACTTGCCGCCAGAGCGCAGCAACATCCATGCGCACGAGGTCTATAAAACTTCAGAGAGTGTTGGCCTATAAACTTCAGATAATATACTGTACGTAAAGACTGCAAAGTACAAAATCTGTAACAGCTGTGCTGTTATTACGATTATACATTCTTAGGTTTATGAGTAGTTCACTGTTATTAGGAGATGCCAGCTATTCCATGACTGGTGCACTGGTTACGTCTGGCGGAAGAAAGTGGAACTTCGCTAACTTGCTTCGCTTAAATATGCCAGTGTTATTAATACAACTTGCACTCATGGATGCTGAATTAATACTTTTGGGAACGCCCTGTGCCCTGACGCTTCTAATGACTGTTCATTTATATTCCGAAATGTAGTTTCCTCAATGTGTGTTCCGAAACGTCTGGAATCCTTAAGTTAAATGCTATCAAGGAGACGACTGGCACAAGATTATGCCATCTATAATTGACCTACAGTTCTTTATTGCAACGTAATTTTATCACTGTTACAAAAGTAAATATCTATGTTGACAACTTTGTCTCGAACGAGAAGTGTTCTATACTTTTTTAGTAATTAAAGTAAAGCGACACTGACTATACCACGAGCTTGGGATGTTTATTCCAGCGTATTAGGCTTAACAGAATTAAAGAGTCCCGTTCAGTACTAAAGAAATGGTCGAGTACAGTAAAATGTGTAACCTTGAATCCTTGGCCATAAAAACATCAACACAGAGCTAAGTCGGCAGTGGCTACACACTGCAGCGGCTGGTTCAGTACAGTTCAGTGTTAGCATCGACGCTAAAGCGGCCAGCTAACCACGACTTAGTGAGGGCCAAAGATACGTTAAGCAGAAATTTGCCTTCGTGTAAAATGATGAACAAAAATCCAGTCCAGGTAAAGAATGGTATTGATAACATTATACAAGGTTTACTACTGTCACAATTATTTATCTGATCTTCGAAAGAATGCCGCTATTATTCACTGCCTATGGTCTCTGTTATAAAAGAAGAAGCTGATAGCTGGCATCCGTTCGTAAGGTGAGAAGGTTAACGGGGTATCGGTTCCCATGGTACAAGCGAACCATAGAGAACTTTTAGCATGTCCCATCAATTCGGTTTATATTGTGTTGACCGACTGAAAAGTTTTCTAATTCTTGAGTCAAGAATGCTCCACAGGTGTTCTATTGGGTTGGTGTCCGGTGATTGTGGAGGGATGGGAAGCTGCTTTGGGGTGTGTTCTTCTTTCTCCACACCATTTGTCGTCCAAACACATTAAAGTTACTCTCGTACTAGAAAATTACCTTCCTCCAAAACGCCAGATTTTTATCAACGTGCTGTTTTGTAAATGTTCCTGTTTGTCTCGGACACGAAGCACTTTTTCCGCACCACTCGTCCATGATACCCTGCTTCTTTAGAATCACGCCGGACAGTTCTTTCTGATACTTGCACACCGTCATTTCGTAACTCTACCGCAACTTTAAGGGCACTTGGTTTTGGAAAATATTATAAGAAAGTTTTCGTGATTAATACTGCATGGGTTTGTATTTAAGCTATAACTGAACAGGATCAGAAGGAAGAGAAAATCAGCAATTAATGGGACTTTAATGCCAGTCTTTTTTTTTTTTAGCAAAACACTGTAGAAAATAAAATTAAGGGATACGGGAGGGTACGGTATGAGGTGTTGCCTTTTCCACGGCCACTTGTTTTCCAATCCTTCCCCAATGGTAAATACACTAGTGCAAACATCTCAATATCAGAACTTAACTAGTAGTTAATTCAAGGGGAAAATGACTACAATCTGCCAAGCCCTCATCGAAACAAAGGCCATAATTGCGATGGTAGGAATGAGCTCGATTTGCTCTTATCCATTTCATCCTGATAATATTGTTCTTTAATCAGCGGGTTTCTGCTCTATACATCAGTGTGTTCTAGTTGACTTGGATATAAACTATCTTTTGCAACACTGTATAAGTTAATGTATAATGAGATTAGTCAAGCTGAGTGGGCGGCCTTGGCCTAACATAGTCAGGGGTGCCAAGCAACACCTTGACAAGTTTCCGGTATTTTGCTATCGATTAAGAACAATCCGCGGGTGGGATAGGAGACGTTAACCCTCTTCCCCCTGCGAAGGCTATTCATAAAGCACTACACCTTGCCAAACTTGATCTCTTGCATTTATCCGTTCATTAGAATCATGTCGTCGCTACGATCTTTCGCCGTGATATTTTCATGCGTAGGATTTCAATAGTTTAAGAGTATTTGCTACAGTCTTCTTTAATTACTAGCCGCATCGTCCATCTTGGACGGCTATCAGAATTGGAGCCCTGCCGACCCTGGCCTTGTCCTGTCTCACCGCCAAATTTTGCTTCCGCGCACTGCACCTCACACCCTAAGCTCGGCGAATAGTCGCGATAAATGGATTTAAACCTTCCCTGAGGAACACGTCGTCTGTTGACGAACACCAAATCCAAATCGGTCCATTGGTCTAATGTGAAAGATGTCCGTTTACCCTAAGCTATCAGTCTATAGATAATTTTATTATTATTATTATTATTATTATTCGCTCGAATGGAATGCATTTGAATGAAAGTCAAAGTAATCACTGTACGGACATGTGATCTTCGCAATTTCATTTATATACATTAAATACTCCTAATAACTCGTTGAAACATCCAACAGTCAGTAAGGGACTGAATCTACAAACTCGAGAAGTGAATTACATATTTCAAACGCATAGGCTACTAATGGAAGTTTCGATTCTAAGACAAGTAAGTACGGCAGATAGGCCTACGTTCTTAAAGTGTGTTTTCTTTCATCACGACAAAGTATTACTCATGAATTGAAAATGTATCCATGTTCTTCGAAGCGCGTTGCATTATAAAACTAGAGTGGTGTCTGTGAATGTTACTCTGATTCAACCAAACAGCAAGAAAGTTACTATAAACCACTATGTTTGTAGTGTTGGGGGTCTATAATGGTGTCTTACACTGATGGGAACTTGGACGTCACCGTAAATCGCGTTGCCACATCCTGGGCGTATTCTTCATCCTGTCCTCAATGCAGATAACTGCTACAATGTACGTTGTACTAGGGATTTCCAATTGTCTAGTCACAACGCACATGATTTTCGTTTTTTTTTTAATACATGTGTAAGCCTTGACACCAAAACAAGGTAGATATGAATCTACACAGGAAGTGAGAACACGATTCGGGCAACTTGTTAATTCTTAAATTTTGGTATTGAATGCACAGATTAGGCAACAATGAGCGTTGTTGAGGTTTTCGTCTTTATCTGATAGGTTACGGCCGCCTCCTTATTCCATCTCTCATTAACTCGCCCTACTTCAAAAATGACCTTTTTAACATGGGTTTTGGCTAACTTACAATAGAGCATTCATTTATTTTAAAAAAATCCCTCTCGACACGCCGGAAGGCGGAGCTAGTTTTCATCGGTCAAACTAGGGAATAGGCGGAAAGAGGCGAGATATGGAGGTTTTCGTGGAAGGACCAGACATCATTTTATACACCTCCCTTATGAGAAAGAATTTTACATTTGGAGCTTTAAAAAATTGTTTTTCGTGTTTATATGCATATTTTTAAACAATTTGTCTTATGGGGACGGTCATTTGGGGTGTATTTTTATACTGGTGACCTTTACTGTTCTTATGCAAGGTTTCGACACTGATGTTTAACTATCTATCGGCATGATACTTCGTTACGCAAGGCGGCTTCGGTGGCGTAGTTGGTAGCATGCTGAGCTTATATGCCCAAGATCGCGGGGTCAAACCCGGCCGAGGTCGTCGGATCTTTTAAGACCGTTGAAAATCCCTCGGTATGTTTTCCTTCGGATGGGAAGTAAAGCCGGCGGGCCCATGTCATAGTTTTATGGCATGTGAAAGAACCTTCCACTAACTTCAATTGTATGAAGCAAAATTTGTAGGTTAGATTTGATTAATGCTCGTAAGTTCCAACGTTCGTCGCCAGCTGCTGGTTGCGATGGCATCTAGTAGCCAAGTTTGCAGCTAGATGTGGACGGTAGTATTTGGTAGCAAAAGTAGAAACTACTTGAAATTATCGTCCGCAGTCCTTACTTGAATTAAAACAGATAACATACACTAATGCAGCCATCACAATTATTACCGGTTATAAGACAGATTCTACGCACATCCCAAGTACACGGAGCTACATAACTGCGTTGTCGCACCCTAAACTAAGGAACCAACCAACAAATTTATTAACGCCAAATTTTATCTCCCACAGAGACAGATGGAAAACGGAATGTGATCTCGTGCAGCGGCGTTGTCATGGTAACCTCTGATACCCTCATCATTTTCGCATTTTTTTAATAATTCCGAAATCATTTTGCTCATCCCTTGGCGTAACGGTGGGTCATATCTACAATTATTTCAGACAAGAGATTTAAATAATATTTAGAGGAGTATTGACAATTTTAAAACTGTTTTGATATTGTGCCTATTAAGAGATATATGATTTTTGTTTTAAAAAAACTTAGGTCAATGGTTAGTGCTATCAAAAACCTTAACTAAACTCTGATTTACAAAAGATGGTCGGCGAAAACTGTCATCCGCTTGAAGGGTGAGGTGAGGAGTGGAGACGAGTGGGGTAACGGTCTCCATAGCAACAGCCAGCAATGTTGCAATGTATGCCGACACAGCAGTGAACACATGGTTTGACTCTAGTGTTCTACTGTGTCTCGACTCTTCACGGTCATTAGACCGCCAGGCGGGGGCGGGGGGGGGGGGGGGGGGGGGTAACTTCCCCAGTATTTGTGTCTTCCTGCAAGCCTCTTGGAATTTTATGAGTCATGATCTGCCTCAGTGGCAACGCAGCTTTTCCCCACGAGTTCGCTTTGACAGCTGTCGGCGACCATTATTGGTAATTCAGAGTATAATATACATTTTTGGCCCTTATCTGAAGAATAGTATGAACTTTAAATGTATTCTATATTTCACATATTAAAAGAGTTATAGCGATATTTCACTTTTTCGACAACGCCCCCCCCCCCCCCATTTTCACCCACCTTTGTCCGATTTTGCCCATTAACGAACTCGAACGAGATTTAAAAGGGATACTATGTCTAAAGTTCAAATTGATGGTGCAAAATTGCGGTAGTAATCGTGTTCACAAGAAAGTGATGGTAGGATCCTTAGTTTAGGGTCTGCGACAACGTGGTCATGTAGCCCCTTGTGTGGAATTTGTCTGATAACCGGTGTTAATTGTGATGGCTGTATTAGTGTGTGTTATCTGTAATTCAGGTAAGTTCCTACTTTTGCTACCAAATGCTCCCGTCCACGACACCTAGCTGCGAACGTGGCTACCAGCACCTGGCGACGAATGGGCACGTCAGCTTTATTTCCCATCCAAAGGAAGGCATACTGAGGGATTTTTAACGCTCTTAAAAATCCGACGACTTCGCCCGGGTCTGACCCCGCGATCTTTGGCATAGAAGCTCAGCATGCTACCCACTACGCCACGGAAGCCGCCCACAAGGAAGTGATAAGGATAGGTGCAGTGGAATTGTCATGGTAACCTCCAATGGCTCTTCTCTCATCAATTTCGCATTTTCTTATAATTCCGAAATCATTTTGCTCATCCCTTGGCGTAATGGTGGGTCTTATCAAAAATTCTATCAGGCAAAAGTTTTAGGTAATAATTAGAGGAGTATTGACCTTTTTACACTGTTTTTGATATTGTGCCCATTAAGAGAGATTTTTGTTTCTCTAAAAAAACTTATTCCCATCCGTTTGGTCAATGGTCTGTGCTATCAAGAAACTTGACTAACATAAATGTTTGGCCCTTATCCAAAAAATAGTATGAACTTTGAATGATTCGATAATTTACATATTAAGAGAGTTATAGTTATATTTCAAGTTTTCGATAAAGCCCCTCCCCCATTTTCACCCCCTTCGTTCGTTTTTTTTTCCATTAACGAAATCTACAGAGATTTGGAAGGGATGTATATTATGTATAAAATTCAAAGTGATTGGTGCAAAATTGCGGTAGTTATCGTGTCCGCAAAAAATGATTTAGATAGGTAGATACGTACACATAAATTATATATAAACTTTTGAACTGACGGTGCTTTAGGGGTCTGTGGGATGTGAAACGCTATGATATGTCGTAAAATGGTACCCATTGCAATAGTTAGCTTTCTAATGAAATCTACTTGTTTTTGGATACTTTTAAGAGAAGGTGCTACTCGGAGATGGATTGCTTCCAGTTCTTGCCCTCAGCGGTCAGGAGCGCTGAACCCAATGATTGTGGCCTAGATGTTAAGCCTTCCTTCGATAGGTGGCACTAACATGGCAAGTAACGAGACGAAATAGAATACTTCGTCATTCGATAATTTAATGTTTCAATGTTCTGGTATGTCTACCTCATATTATTCCTATTTTTAACGGAGTAGGTGGATTTTACAGGTGGATGCCCTACCGTTCACTAACGTAATCTACCTATAGAGTCTATTGATTATTAATATTATTATTAATCGTATGGTACACAACTGAATACAGTAGATGAAATACAAAATGAAATAGAAAGATATAATCTCATAACCACGCTCTGCTACCACATAACCATGTACCGACACCCTCTCGATCACGCCTGACACCTAACGGTATATCCCCCCCCCCCTTAAGTTGGACTGGAGGTTTAAGAGCCAAGAAGTCGGGGGCAAGGGGTCAACAACCACGTGAGGTGGTGTTTGGAAGACCGATTAAATGAGGGTCATATAACGCTGCTAAAGAGGCACGAAGGAGTTTGAAGGAACAAATACATTTTTCAAATAAAATTAAAAAGGAAAATATCAGGAGAAGATACAGAGTAGAACCTAGCCCCAGTTAGAATCCGAATAGTTACGGGCAAACCCCCATAAGAAATGGTGAAAATTAAAGAAATGTCAGAGGTAATGCCTCGGGAAAATATTAATTAAGTTTAACAGTTGAGGTAAAAGATTCTTAATTTATTTAGGGTGAAGTTATTACGGTAATTAATTTAGAGGACCGGAAGGATAACTCGCCATTCCCGTGCAAGATTCGGAAGATTTCTGTTCGTTGCTCAAAATAAATGCCGATCGTTACCTAACAATCCCTTTAAAACAAAACCTTCCCTTTAATACAAAGCAACGCCATTAAATAAAATAACCAAACTCTAGACAAGAAACATGAAATCCCCTTTCCCGATAACGTTATCGACAATAAATGAATCACTGCCGATACATAACAGGCAATCATAATAAATTCAAGCGGTGAATGGCTTACAGATCACCTACAAAATGCAAGGAACAGTTTTCACATGAGAGCGATTAAATTTGAAACTCAATAAAAATGAAATACTTAACAGGCCGGCATTTCAGGCCGAACAGAAATCTTCAGAGTTAAATTGAGTTACGTCCTAATTAAAATTTAGAAAGTAAATTCGAAAGACCTAAAAATGTCTGTCAATGAAATGACAGGAAAATATGGTGAGAAAAAAATACACACCTTATTGTGGGTACTCCTAGTCAGTTATGTACTGCCAACTTTTGATTTTCACATTCTTTAGTCGTTCGCTTATATCTGCCGATGATTTAGTCCAATTTTCGTGACGTCGCCCATCCTTCAGTGGTAGTATGAAACAATCGCGCTTCGCCTCGCGTTGTCGGAATTGTCTACATCGCAACTTGGCCTCAAAGATAGTCCATTCGTAAGTTAGGTTATGTCGCTGCAGGCTCACATCTGAAGTATTTCGTCGATTGGTCCACAAGTCTTGACTCTTCTTCTCTTCATTATGTCCTTCTCCGGCTTCCTGAACTTTCTTCGCGAAAATGCTAAACTGACAGGAGGGTTGGACATGAATTCAAATGGTGATGAGTGACATGGGAAGGGTCACCGAAGGGAAAATGTCTGTCATTGACAGACCAAAGGTGTTACATGTCCAGTGCTGAAATGTTGTCCACGGATGCAGGTGTCACTATGGTGAAGTCTTAACACGTCTTGGGCGATGTGCTTCACTGTTTGCTTAGCGGCACCACAATCGCACTTTGGGGTTGAAAGCTTTTGTCTTTTGAGTTGGTCCTGATACGGTTTAAGTTTGTCCATATCCTGCGAGGAAGATCAAATCTCCTATCGTGTGATCATTATATCGATAGATGTTTTATTCAAAATAAAAGTTTAATCGATTGAATTATTTCTATTATTTGGCTCTGGAGGAGATTGATCAACCTAATCACTCCCCGTAGTTACGCCACTGAGATCATGTCTGAAGTTGCGCTATCTGTAACTTGCCAACATTTCTCAGCTGATGACACACGGACCGGTAGTGCAAGGAGCTCCAAACTTCGGCTGCATAATTATCATGCTGTGACCTGTTACGGTCGAAAATAGAAACCGTAATTTGTTACATACAATGTCAGAGAATGTAAATATCATTGGTCGTTAACATAGAATCGCACCACTGGCCATTTTACTTACTAACTATGGATGCTGATAGGAAGCGTTAGTAAGATTCCTGAACCGTTAACTCCGTAATCTGAGAATACTTTCACTCGTTTCAAGTTATTTTACTAGGAAGTGCGCACGCGCGACGTTTATAAAGAGCGTGTAATTCAGCGTGTCTTCGTAAACCCAAATTGTAATTGCAGGATTTGGAATAGCTAGAAGAAATGAGACAATGTTACGAAGTAGCAGGGAGAGAACGTAGACCCGTGCTCATTATTATTCAAGGAGCTTAAAATATTACTTTCATCATATTACTCACGTGGCAATAAGTTACCTCCTTGGGCAATATTGTTTTATAGGCGTTATTACCGTGGTGGTACCTTGTCTTGGAAGGTCAGATTATATCGTTGTAATAAATTTTTGTTCTATCAATATGCCTTGCTTGGTTAGTTGGTTGGTTCCTTAGTTTAGGGGTTGCGACAACGCGTTCATGTAGCCCCGTTTACTTTGGGTGTGTGTAGAATCTGTCCGATAACCGGTGTTAATAATTGTGATGACTCTATTAGTGTGTGTTATCTGTGTTTAATTCAAGTAAGGACTGCAGACGATAATTTCAAGTAGTTCCTACTTTAGATACAAAATGCTACCGTCCACGACACCTAGCTGTGAACTTGGCTACTACTAGATGCCATCGCAACCAGCACCTGGTGACGAACGTTGGAACTTAAGAGCATTAATCAAACCTAACCTACACAGTTTACTTCACACAAGTTTAGTTAGTGGAAGGTTATTTTACATGCCATAACAATTACATGGGCCTGCTGGCTTTACTTCCCCTCTAAAGGAAGGCATACTGAGGGATTTTAACGCTCTTTAAAAATCAGACGACTTCGGCCGGGTTTGAACCCGCGATCTTGGGTGCTACCAACTACGCCACCGAAGCCACCCTTTCAATATGTCTTCTTACAGAATCCACATTAATTTGAGATTAATTTAATTGTTATGGCTATTACTGTTAAGTTTTATTGTATTGAACGTCATTATTACTATTATAAGAAGGCTATCTAAAGAAACTCCGATATGGTTAATTATGTAAACTAATTACAGCATTTTATATGATAAATTCGGATCGTAAAAACAGATTCGTCACAATTATAAGTATGCCCGAGTTGTGTAGTAAACGAGATCAACTTTAAAATGTCGGATATTCTATTACTGTATACGCATCGTCACTCAGGCTAATAATCCTAGTACAGTGATGAGTGATCACAGCACTTTTCGATAGTTGGAAACACCCCACGACGTCAAGATTCAATTCAATCAGAATATAAATCCATGATGCAACTTATGAAATGGTATACGTGTAGGAGAAAAACAAGCAACTATTGAATATCATTACTCCGAAGCTTTTTCAGCACAAAAAATACTGAGTCAGTGTGGCCTACTTGCCCACCACATTCATTTAATTGGCATCGCTACCTAGCGATTGTAAACCAGTGTGGAGTTTACCAGGAATATCTTATTCCGAACTTCACCCAGCGATTGAAAAGCAGACTCTGGTGTTTCGCTTAGGGCTGCTTTTTTTTTTTTTTTGGTCAAGAGTGTTAACTAATTTTTGTACTTCACACTTTCAGTAGACACGCTGATGTTATTGTCTAAAAACATCATTATAGCTGAAGTGGTCTTCCTGATAAATGTCTATTTTGAATTTGATTGTCAGCACTAGCTAGAGAGAATTGTGGCTTCTTACCAATGTCTGCCTCACGGCGTTAAGTGAAGGCTACGGAGGATGGATGGTGCTGGGTAGCAGAAGCTTCATGTGTTGGTGCAGCGTCTAGGCTAAGACCAGGGGAATTATTGTAATGAGAAAGTGGCTGGCTGCGTGCGGGTCTGGTTGGTGAAACTCTAATGCGGCTGTTCGTCACCAGCGTTGACCAGTGTTGACCAATGTGATGGAGCGATCGGTCGGGTTTTCCCTCACCGAGTGAAAGCCACTGGATTCTTTACTTGCTGTCTCGCCTGGAATGTAAATGTATTTAGCATCGGCTGATGCTTCATCCGTGGGAGTAAAATCTTGTATCCTGGACTCTGTCAACATTTGTATTTTTTCTTTCGACCCAAGCCCTATATCAAAATAACGCAGGATATCTAACAGATTTCACCCAAGGGTAGCAAAGGCGCAAGGCCATGGGGCCAGGCTGTGAGCATGTGGTTGATTGATTTTTTGATTGAACGTACGAGCGACTGAAGTAATGTATTTTTTGTTTTGTTTACTGTTATCTAGATCCTCGAATGTCACTCTTTTTCTTATCTTTTATTTTATGTTTTTGCCTTTTTTCCGTTTACTGTAGATAGTTTTGATTTTTCTGTAGTATTTTTTTAAGGTTTCCTGAACAAAGGGATTGTATGAATGAATGCTAGAGATACGATGGTTTGAGTGCGTGTCTGTATGGTTGTTGTTGTTGTTGATATACTAGTGTATTTCTATTTTTGTTCGTGTTTGCTGTTTTCGTTTTGTTTATACTTGTAAATGTTATTGTTAATTATTATATTGTAACTAGTGGAGCCTATCTGTATGACTATAAAGTATACATTCATACGAGTGGGTTCGACGTTTGGTGTTCCTGCCTGAATTAGACTTGGGCTACTGTACTTTGAACAGCTCGATTAATGTCACGTGCGTAGTGCGTCAACCAGGAAGAGCTACGGTGATGGGCAAATTGTGACAAAGAGCGAGGACCTCCCCTACTTCCTCGGTGTTGCGGCGTACAGTCCACCCCAAATATGTTGTTCATCATATTTGGACTGGGTATGCGGGGAAAAGCTGAAACACATCCCTCTCTACAAGAAGTCGTCTTGACACAAATGTTTCAAAGAACACGTCCCATACTTTAACAAACATCTACAGCCTTTAAGTCTGTCTCTTGGCGTAGTGACTTTGGGCTGTCAACGCGAAGGCCTGGGTTCAATTCCCGGCTCTACCAATGTATTTAATTCTGGTCTGAGAGATGGAATGAGCTCCACTAAGCCACCTCGGTCATCCTGGGGGTGCTTTTCCGTAGTTTCCCACTTCTACTCCAGGCAAATGTCAGGATGTTGCCTAACTTGAGGTCACTGCCGCCTCCTACCCAAATCCTATTCCCAATTACAAATACGCACACTACTACCGCCATCACAATAGGACAGGTTATCAGGCAGTTCGCACACACGCCCAAGTACAGGGCGCTATGTGACCACGTTGAAAACAGAAACCTTTTTACTAGCAATCCCAAACACAATTGGTGAATATAATACGTAATACCACAGCCAGATGGAAACTTTCTCTAAGAAGTATTTGGACTATTCCGCCCAATCAAGACATGTTTTAAAAATATTCTTACAATGTGTGTTCTCAACCGCAGTAGCGAAAGCCAGCGGCAGACTGCAACGTCACATGAGGACGCATTGGTAAGGAAAATTTCTCACATATTCGCATTATTATTTACATTTCATTTAGTCTTTAAACTAAATATGCCTTCTTTATAGAACAATAAAACTTACATCGATTACTTGGTGAATCAGTGCTGTGAGACGGTGAAAAATACTGCTTGCCTTTGTCGCAAGAAGTTCCGTAATGACAAAATAAAACCTTGACGATATCTAAAGTTTTTTTTAAATGATAAGCACGACGACCCAATGAGTTATTAACCTCCAGTGTTTTGAAAAATGTCATATTTTACATGAGTGTTTTTTTTACTGTAACAGTCCAGTGATAAATTTTAAAAAGAACGAAGTGAGAATTTTTAGCCTATACTTGGGAAGAGAAACTACTATTCTCTTCTTAGTATCAAAGTAAGTCCCCGATTCTTGGATGTCACGGGTAATCTCCAGAACCTCAGGATGGATTTTGATGCGGTTTTCACCATTCTGTAAAGGCTCTCTCGAGGACGGTTTCTGTAGAAAATAATTTATTTATGATCAAAGGAAGCAAAGCAGTAACGATTTCAGTGAAAAGGTAGAAAGAACCTGGCGTCCGTGCGCTTTTTAAGCTTACACTGGGCAAACTGTTAAAAATGTCAATATACTATGAGTGTAAGAATTGTTCGGCATGAAGAGTTCTACAAAGAAGCCCGCGAGAGCATGTTCAATACATCGCCCACTATAAGTTTTTACGTTTTCATTTCTTCCAATAATTTCCGTTCAATTATTGAGGCGACAGTTTACGAGCTAGCTAGGGGCGAGTCTATCACCCCAGTTACAGTCTAGCTAGCAGGCGAGCCTCTTACCCCAGATACAGCCAGCAGCAAACTGTCAAGTCGTGTTGAGTTAAGACTTCAGAGAAGTGGTTATGCTTGGAGTTTCCCTGGAAGTGCAAATCGGCTTTTCTTTACTTCGCCTGTGAACTTTTCGTTCCACAAAATACACAATCAAGTAGATGGAAGGGGGATTTGTGTTTCATGCACCCCGCCATTCTTAAATTACGTCTGACAAGAATTCGTTGCACATGCATCTCCATGATAATATAATTAAGTTCAGTCAGTGATTTTAATCCATCATATCGAGACGTAAAACGGATATAGGTCGTAGTTCATTGACATTGAAAAAGAAGCGCTTGCATTCATAACTGTTCCCGGACGAAGCTAGAGCGGATCGCTAGTTAAATAAACTGGCAAGTGATTGGCTTTCGACATCCCCATTATAATGCATTCCATCAGTTGTTTCTAAGAACATTATAGGAATGCAGAGAAATATGTGGAAATTTTATAAAAATAAAGTTCTTGTTTTAAAAACGATGCTGCATTCAGTGGAAAAACATGGCTGTAGAAGGTTGCTATATAATCCGAAAGAATATATATGAAATGTATCAATAATAATGTATTTTTAAAACATGTATTGACTGGCCGGAACGAACAGCCAAAATATTTCGTAGAGAAATTACTTCCTAGCACATCTTCTAGGTTTTTGTGTGCCTGCTGCGGGGTTTCTCCTAGGTGCTAGTCAGGCTCATCAACTGACTCCCCAGGGGCTCGCATCTAGTCGGACGTGGGTTGGCGACCACGGGACCCCATATGAGTCCGGCATTGCTTCCAATTACTTGTGCCGGGCTCCTCTCCGTCTTCTTTCCTGTCGACCTCCCTTGGTCAACTCTTGTTCTTTTCCGACTCTGATGGTATTAGGGTATCCGAGGCCTAGGGAGTCTTTCAATTTCCCGCCTTAATTGGCCCTTTTCTCATCTTTCCTGATCCCTCCTTCTTCGAGGGGTCAGACCTCTTGTTTTCTTGTCATTATATTTCCTTTTCTCTTTAAGATTCCCGCACTGTTTTTTTTTTAATTGGCTCCCCGTGTATCTAAATTCCCTTTAGCAAATTTTTTGCATCTACACTCCATTTTGTAGGTATTTTCAATCTAAGTTGCATTTTGTAAGTCTTTTCGAACTAAATTGCATTTTGCGAGTATTTTCAACCTCAATTGCATTTTGTATGGATTAACAATCTAAATTGTTTTTATTACGTCTTTCAATATAGGGGCTGGGAGTTATGTGAATATTTTGAATTTCAATGGAATTTTGGAAGTATTTTCAAAATTGCATTTTGAATGGTGGGCATTTTGTAAGTATTTTGATTTTCAATTGCATTTTGCGGGTATTTTGAATCTAAATTGCATTTTGTAAGTATTGTCCATCCAAATGAGTAGTTTGAATCTACCATACATTTTGTAAGCATTTTCAATTTGAAATGAATTTTGTAAGCAGTTTGAATATCGATTGCACTTCGTGAGTATTTTGGATCTGAAATGGGCGTTTTTCAATCTACATTGCATTGTGTATTTTCAATTTCAATTGCATTTTGTAAGTATTTTGAACCTCAATTGCATCTGGACGTATTTTCAATCCCATTTGCATTTTGTAAGTATTTTGAATTTCAGTCGCATTTTGTAAGTATTTTGAACCTAAACTACATTTTGTGCGTATTGTTCAATCTATTCCTTTTGTGAGTGTTTTTCTTCTAAATTCCCTTTGTGAGTATTACCACTCTCCATTTTGTGAGTCGTTTCAATCTGAGTTACATTTTGTAGGTATTTTTAGTCGCACTTAATTTCCGTTCTGGTTTCCATTTCATTGTCAGTTTTGCTATCACCCAGACCACTGGGGGCCGAAAACCTAGATGTTAGGCCCCTTAAAACAACAATTATCATAATCATAATCACCAACGGGCTCTTGGTACACTTTGCCTTATTGCGTGGGGTATAGCTCTAAGCTAGCGGCCTTATTGCGTGGGGTATAGCTCTAAGCTAGCGGTAGTCCATGCGAAGTGTACCAAGAGTCTGCTGAAGAGCCTAGGGGATACCCCGCTACAAACACGGCAATAACTTACAAGATTTGCTGGGGTTTACTAGGCCGTGAAAACCAATATTCCAATTAATAACAAGTTAAACAAGTTAATGCTAAACCATTACCTAATAGAGAAATGCGAAATTCTATATTTGTAGGAATTCGGTACTAGACGGAATAGTTTCAGGCTGTCTCTTCAACTCTTTAAGTTCTTTCGGCTTCATTGCATCTAAAATTTGCTGGTTCGACTTATATTCTCCAGATCAGCAACACTAAGTCTTAAAGGGATGAAATGAATGTAATGGATTTAACGTTCACTTTAACTGCCGTGTTTCTTAAATAGGTCGGGGGTGTCTAATTTAAAGGGGATGTTTAACGTGTTTGTGTCTAGTAAGTTATTTTGAACTCCCTTGAAAACTAACCTAGTTTTCGTCCCCCTCCCCCGAGCACCCAAGCAATTAAGCCACAGTAAAATGTCCTGGATATTCAATGAATGATCCAAAAGCATTGCGTGAATCCAAGGTGGGCTGCCGCCCAGCTTATAGCCTGAGGATTGTGGAGAACGCTTGTCCAACGCGACGACACACTCAACGGCAGTACTTTGGTTTTATGCTAGGGACACTACTTCTCATATTAACCAGCTACTGAATTGTCCTCACCGAGCTGACTTCATCCTTTTCAGTTGATGCATCTCACCAAGAAAATTCCTGGTCGATGTGAGATTTTCAAAGTGAAATATCACGTCCTGTGGTTCGGATTCCCCCTAAAAATGAAGGTCCTGTGGCTCATGATCCCGAGATTAACGGTTACGTAAAACTACAAGCTTCCTTTTCATCCGCATCACGTCACATCTTAAATTTATGGTGGAGCGGAGAATCCAATCCGGGACCTCCTAGGGCAAACGTGCTTTCCCTGCACCTTAGGGTAGGTGAAATGTCTGGGAAACTATGGGTTCCAAGAATTTGATTTACACGACCCCAATGACAACAAATGTGAAGACTTTAGGCACAAATATTGCAAGCCTTGTAGAGAGGAGCGAGTGACTCAATTACGCCTGTTGGGAAGGAATGCAATAGAATGTCACTTTTTATATAAAATGAACATTAGTGAAGAATGATGATTAACTAGCCAGTTGCCTAATTCATTCCTGAATTCCCCTGCCCCCGGTACGTTCTAAACCGGAGGTTACACGCAGGGGCGGATCTAGGGGAGGGCGAGGAGGGCGACCGCCCAGGGCCCCGCGGTCTGGGGGGCCCCGTGCCATGGATTGTTTTAAATTTAATTGGTTAATTAATTATACTTTTCAAACTTTTCAAACTAATTTATAATTCATATTCTTTTTACAGTTCAGCTATGACCTTCCGTGACCGTTTAGCAAGTTCAGATTCCAGTGAAATGATAGAAGATTTTATTCGGGAAAAAAGTCGCAAAGTAATATTTTAATATTTCATAGTTTACATAATCTTCTTCAAGGGGGCTTACAGGTTTCTTTCATATTATTAAAAAAAATGTACTGTAGTGTGTTCAAAATATTGTAACTATTCTTTATTTTATTATTATTAAAAAGCTATTTATCATTTGATTTGTTATTTTTTATTATTTTTTATTTCTTATGCTTCCTCGATTACAAGGCTGCTAATATACAAAGTTTAACTATCATAATTAGGTGAAAGAAGAAATAAAAGAAGGTTAAAAACTACGAGTATTGAGCTATGAAATGTATGACACACATATAAATTAGAATAAAAGACCTGAATATTGGGCAAACCGCAACGTATTTTTGTGGGCCCCACCTTATCATATCGCCCAGGGCCCCGCAAGGCCTGGATCCGCTACTGGTTACACGAGTATGGCAATGTGGTGAGGTTGCGTTAACATACCTGACTATCAGCCCTCTCTGTACCTGGTATTCCATCTTGAGACTGGCTACGTGGCTGAGCTGTAACGTTCTCGCCTGCTGTGCCCTAGGTTGCAGGATAAAATCCTGGCGCAGTCAGTTGAGGGTGCGCAAATGCGAGGGAGCCGTGTCAGTCGATTTACTGGCACCTTAAAAATTCCCTTGGGGCAAAATTCTGGCGCCCTGGTGCGGCGTCTCTAAAAGCCGCAGTAGTCGAAAGTTACGTAAAACCAATAATTATTACATTCCATCTTCAATTCAACTAAAGGAAGTAGGCGACTTCTGTTACTTAGGAAGCAAAATAACCAGTGATGGACGAAGCAAAGAGGATATAAAAAGTAGGTTAGCTCAGGGAAGGAAATCATTTCTACAGTAAAGGAATCTGTTGACATCGAATATAGATTTAGGTATTAGGAAGTCATTTTTGAAGGCCTTTGTCTGGAGCGTGGCGCTGTATGGAAGTGAAACTTGGACTATTGGTGCAGCAGAAAAGAGGAGAATTTGAAATGTGGTGTTACAGGAGAATGATGATCAGATGGGTAGATAGGGTTACAAACGAAGAGGTATTAAGACGAGTGGGAGAGGAGAGATGTTTCTGGCGACTGCTAATGAAGAGAAGAGATAGGTTAGTAGGACACATACTAAGACACCCAGGAATATCAAGCTTAGTTATGGAAGGAAGGGTCGAGGACAAGAACTGTAGGGGTAGACCAAGGTTAGAATATGTTAAACAGATTGCCTCGGATGTAGGGTGTGGTAGCTATGTAGAGATGAAACGATTAGCTCAGTTCAGGGAGGCATGGATAGCTGCCTCAAACCAGTCAAAAGACTGAAGACTCAAACAACACATCTTCAAGTTGTGCATAATTTGTCATTCCCTCCCCCTCCCCACCCCTAATTTTAGAAGGCCGTATGGATCTAGAAACACTTATTTTTATAATTTATTCATTCTGTCTGCAATTAGGGCATATAGCTCCTGTATAAAAAAATTCAACTAGCTAAAAGACTTATCTCGTTCGCGGAATCGGGGGTATGATCACTTTCCTTTGTAGTGGATGTATTTTGACCTTCCTGACGCCAACCTTATTTAGAGAGTTTTGATAGATTTAATGAATGAAGATAAATAAAACTGGGCAAGAAGTTGGAAGGAAGCTTGTAGTTGTACGTTACCGTTAATCTCTATGTCATGAGCAATGGGACCTTCTTTTTTACGTTGAATCCGAACCTCAGGACATGGCATTTCGCTTCGAAAATCTCACATGTATTGACCGGGAATCGAACCTGGTCTACCTTGGTGATGAAGTTGGAAGAAGACTGTTGTGGCTTATTGGAAGTCACCGTCTTGGGATTTGCCTGGAATTGAAAATTGGAAACCATGGAGATCAATTTAAAGGATAGTCGGCAGTGGGGTTTGAACCCACTCGTCTTCCGGAATTTACGAGGCCATATGGCCTTGCGCCGAAACGTACGTAGCTATCCTAGTCGGGAGAGAGAGAGAGAGAGAGAGAGGAGGGGCAGGGGGGGGGGGGGGGGGGAGAAGAGAACGAAATTGAGACACCGTGAAGGGGCAGTACTGTATAGCTGCGATTGGACAGGAAGAGTGTTTGTTATACGATAACACTTTCAGGTCCCTCTGGACCTCAAACGTGGACAAAAATCCGAGCTGCAATACCGTACTGAATTCTTCGAGGCATGCAGTCAATAAGGTCAATGATCACTTCCTGACGATTTGTGGTCCATGCTTGCTGCACTGCACACAGTTCTTCCCTAGTTGTGAGTCGATGAGGCAGATAACCAGTTGTCGACCCAACATGTCCCACACATGCTTATTAGGACTGAGGTCCGGGGATCTGGTGGGACATTGTAAGGTTGTGATGACGTGGAGAACTTCTCTGGAGGTGCATGCAGTGTGAACGCGAGCATTGTCCTGGTGAAACACCCTATTTGGAGTGTTCACCATTTGAGACAACGACTGGATTAAGTACCCTGTCAACACACTGGTGAGCAGTCATCTTGCCCTCAACAATCACTAATAATGATTTCTCAGACCATAATGCCCGGTGCTGATCCTGTGTCTCTCGACAATAAGGTCCGGGCGGCTCCTCATGTTGTCTCACACGACCACGCTGATCATTCTCGACATCACACCAGCCGTCTATGCCGATGTTGTGGGTTTATTTCTGTACATAGACGGTTCCATACTGTTATGAATACGGATGGTATGTGCTGAGGCTTCAGGGTAGTAGTACAGTATGAGTGGCGGGGAGCTGGAACGCTGGTGTAGAAACCCCTCCCTTAACTGCGCCGAGCTCAAGACGTTTATATGCACAGATTTTGAGCATTAACACGCAATGTCGACAGCACGGCGAGCGACAACTGGCTGATATCGCTGTTCCCCCACCACCGAAACGTGGTTGGAAATCGGTCTGCCCCAGGCACACACCCAAAGTACACGGGGCTTCATGACCGCGTTGTCGCAGCCCCTACACTGAGGAACCAACCAACCAAGGCTTGACCTCGAAGCCTCACCACATACCGTCCGTACTCTAGTTGTGGAATGTGGGGCGCCACTGTCGCACACATTTGCACTGCTGTTGCGCGGGGTTCTATCCGGATGATGCTGTGATCAACCCTCACATTTGCTAGTCGAGTTGGGCCTGTGCCGGGTTTACGAGGGTGCTTACCTTCATATTCATATCCGTTGTCGGGCTACACGTGGAATCCACTCTCACACAGACCAATATTATCCGAGCTATATCAAACTGCGACAATCGTCTGTCTTGTCTGTCACAGAGACATGTTTGACTGGGATCTGCACAGACTGTTAGTCAACTAGGCTACTGCATGGTCCGTATACTGGAGGTGATTGCCTTGAAACCAATCACGTGGTGAGACCTGAATAAACAATTCAATGAGCCTACAAATGTTATCGTTTAGGGGAAGTCCGTGTAATTTGAACCACTTGACTTTAAACGTCAATAACTTCTTTGACCGTAATTAAACTTTCTCAAATTTTATGGACGATAATTAGTACAATGTATCATGTGATTTGGTGCAAATCAATGTTAATATTATCAGCGTTTAACGTAAAATTTATGTTTATAACAAAATGTAATATGTGTAATTCGGACCGGATGGCGTGTAACCTGGACCAGGGTGATGTGTAATTTGGACTGCTAAATACAAACACTTGCAAGTTATTTAAGCTATTTATTAGGCAATACTAAACAATAAAATACAATATTGCGAATTCTGATTGTCACTTTTGGCATGTAGCACAATAATAAAACAGTTCATCGTTAATTTCAGCACAATTTTCATGAGCCCACCTTTTGCAACCGTCGCACTGAATCCAATCATCCTCATACCACCACCTCGTAATGTAGTGACTAGCGTTCTTCGCTGTCGCCCCGGAGGTCAAGGTTCGATTCCCACTTCAGCCATCCTGGAGGTGGTTTTCCGTGGTTTGCCCACTTCTACTCCAGGAAAATTCTGGGATGGATGCAAACTTAAGGCCTCGGCCACCTCCTTACCAATCCTATTCGCAATTTACAAATACACACACACACACTTGTACAGTCATCACAATAACACAGGTTGTCACATAAATTACACACACACACACACACACAAACAAATGCACAGGGCTGTATGACCATGATGTTGCAGCCACCAAAATAAGCAATAACAACAACAAAACCCTTTGATATTATAAACCAACTTCTTTCAGAATCAGAAATAAAACTATGAAGAAAACTGTTGTTGCTTATTTCAGGGACATTGTGGTCATGTGGCCCCGTGTACTTGTGTGAGTGTGGAGTTTGTGTGATAACCTGTGTTATTATGATGCCTGTATTAGAGGATGTACTTGTAAATTGGGGATATGATTGGGAAGGAGGCGGCCTTGGCTCTAAGTTACGACCCGTCCCGGCATTTGCCTTGTATAAAACTGGGAGACCCGGAAAACCACTTCCAGGATAGTAAAGGTGGAAATCAAACCCCGTTCCATCCCTCCCACAAGAATTAAAATTTCTTGGCAGAGCCAGGAATCGAACCCGGACCTCCAGGGTGGCAGCCAATAATACTAGCCGCCACACCATGAGAAGGTCACTATGAAGAAACGTAGCGATTAAATTTGTTTCAACGGACCAAATTACACACCTTCGGGCAGTCCAAATTACACGCCATGCATATATTTAATCAAAGTTCAAATAATTTGAACATTATTTAAAATTGATGAATGAAGGTATGTTATAACTTACCAGGATGTTTCAGTAGTACTTGTGAAAGCAACACACATTCTTCCCTGAAATAATTACTTGACAGCACCCTACCTCCCGGTCGTATATCTTTCTAGGAATGTGGTCACAAACTTATTTTCCTCATTACTCCTCAATCTTCAGTCCGAAAATAGAAGAACTCCCAGGGCGAAAGGGACACTCAACTGTCTTTCTGACCTTGCCTGAGACTAGGGGTTGCCAAACTCACAAATACCAAAAGTAACATCAGTCCAAATTACACGGATTTCCCCCTACATACCTAAATGGTGTCGTTCCATATCTTGAATATAAACATAAACGACTAAATCCTTCGTGTGATGCAATTTTCATTTTCCTGAGTGTAGTTTTAAAATGTCTTAGCTGCCGTTATACTCTCCTAGGTTAGAACTACTTGAGAGTTTGTTCCGAAACATACATCGCGAATGATATACAGTATAGGCATATTTAGACAACTTTCTGGTAAACCACCTTGTGGATATCATTCTCCTTCCGGATCACTTTTCCTTGCCGTTGCCTCATTCAAAGACTAATGGGCTAGGGCTGGTTTTGTAAGCTTTGGATGCACACCACACGTATGCATAGACCGGCTCCTCATTAAAATGCGAACCACATAATATTCACATGTGAACCTGCATTTTAGTTATAGTTAATGTTGTTTTAAGGGGTGGACCTACGAGGTCATCTGTCCATAACATGTTGTTTAAACCTACGATAGTTAACCTCGATAGTTCGACTGGACGCTCTTCTTTCGAGGTGTTTCGTGTTGCTATGAGATAAGGTGCCTACTTTTAGGCAGTTACTGTTACATTCCGAAGTAGAAGGTCTTTGTCGTTCGATATCACTATAGAGGAAACGGTCTGTATTGCTATAAACGAAAGAAATCCCCTCGTTCCAGTTCGATGTTTTGGAATTTTCGTCCATTTCAAGTGTGATCCCTTGTGTTGTCCAAAAGATGCAGGGTTCGCTTGTTACAAATGCTATTAGAAGTCGGAAACACTGGGAAAATTATCATTACCGGTGATTCTTTACTTCTCTAGTATTACCTCCCTTTAATATTGTTGTCCGTGCACAAATGCCGAGACATGTTTTGACAGCCGACAAAACAAAACACTATGAGCCCAAGGACGACGAACTGATGGTACGCACGTCCTCTTCATGAAGTGGGCGGGATCGAGTGGCTTGCACCTTGGATCCTGGCATTAACCTTGTAGGGTTCTAGACTGATGACATCTTAGAGCAAATAAATGTCTGTTTAATTAACCCTTTTGGTCACAAGCTATTTTGAGTGTTGTTGTTTGAGTCTTCAGTATTTTGACTGGTTTGATGCAGCCTTCCAACCCCCCTGTCCTGAGCTAATCGTTTCATTTCTACATAGCTCTTGTTAATTTTTGACCCGGTTTGTATTAGGGCATTATTTGGCGTGGGGGTTATAATTGTCTTGCATTTCATGGTCATTTTTTTAAAAACGAGACCCTCCTGCAAGGTCGGATTTTTTTCTTGGTTTTCTTCTATTGCGTGGACAACAGTACGCCACCATTTTGTAGGGTCACAAATATTGTTGTTGTTAGAGCCTTCTGTCTTTCGACTGGTTTGATGCAGCTATCCCTGTCCTGAGCTAATCGTCAGAAATAACTCTTCTTTTTCTTTCTTTTATTTTTCTATTTAATGTTTGAGGACTGTATGCTAGTTGGTCACGGATGTGGTGCTGTGCTCAGTAGTGCTAGGCAGGTGCAAGAGTGCACTTGTACAATTACCTGAGAGTGAGCGCTACGTGAGTAGTTTGGGAATGCTTAATTAGCACTTGGCTAATTAATAGATAACGAGTGTGCGATGTATCCATTTGTAAAACACCTGGCCTAATTCTCTCTTGTGTTTTAGGGTTATAGATGGAAGACACTGCAGTGGGTTATCGCTGTGGTTTTAAATGAACTGTATAGAAAGCAAGTAATTATGTGAGACCCGATAATACTCCCGGTATTGATATTCTACCCAAGAGAGTACGCTTTAAGTGGGGCGCACAGATACTAGATCCACTGCACATACAAAGTTGTGCAAGGTCAGGCACATGTGACAAAACACCTAAACAGACCTGTTTAAATGAAAAACCATGATATTTAACTTATTTGTTGCGTATAATAGTAGCTAACCACCTCGTGGTGTAGCGGCTGGCATTCTTGGCTATCGTCCTGAAAGTCCGGATTCGATTGCCGACTCTGCCAAGAAATTGCATTCTGGATTAGGGAATGGAACGCTGGTACACTCAGCCTCGTGAGGCAAGAAACTGAGAAGAGGTGGGTTCGATTCCCACCTCATCCATCCTGGCAGTATCCCGTGATTTTCCACTTCTATTCCAGGCAAATGTCGGAATGATTCCTAACTTAAGGCCACGGCCGCCCCTTCCTAATCCTCACCTGAATTGCAAATACACACTAATACAGCCATCACAATGACGCAAGTTGTTAGACAATTTCACACACACCCAAGTTTTTTTTCTATCAGCCCAGTACTTCTTCATTCTGTCGGATCGCAGTCTTCTTCCTTCGTATGAAATCACCCTTCCTAATGACAGGATATAGAAGTGCGAGAGGGGCAAATACTACATATAATATAATAATGTAGTGGTAAATTGACGCTGCAACAATGCAACAGGTGGTCGGTTTTGTGGCCGAGTTAGTAAGGTTTCTTGTCCGGGGTCGAATTCCGGCACAGTTGTTCGTTTGTTGATCTTAGTTTGCAGTGGACTTCGTTTATCTTAGAGTTTCGTAAAATTGTCTGTTTTTTTTTTTAATTCCTCAATGGTCATTTAAAATTCTCTCATATCTTCCTTAATTTTCCTAATCTATCTAATATTTCTCTTAATGGTAAGTATTTTTCTATTATTCTGTTTTTCGGTGTCCTGATTAGATGGCCAACGATTGATATGCGGCTTTGTTCTTCATTAACGGTTCTATCTAGTCTCCAATGTCTATCCACTTCATTTGTTTATGCATGTTCTGACTATACTTCTATTTTGAGTATTCTGTCTATTTCTGCAGTGTTAATCGTTTTAAAGATGTTTTACTCGCATGTGTAATGCTTTGTAGCTATTGAAAGGTTTTGTTATATGTGCTCTCGCTATTACATACAAGTTATTCTATTATGCCACGCTGTCTTATTAGTTCTCTTCAATATTTAAATTTTTCTACAATTACGATTTATTGTTCGTGTATTGTGATTTTATGTACTAGTGGTGTATTCGAAGGCCGATTTTCTGCACTATTTCTTTTAGAAATTTAACTTATCTTTGTTCCTGAATGTTGTTAGACAGGAGTACAAGATCGACATTTCTCAAAATAAGAGCGGTATCAAGGCCGGTCTTGTGTAATATGAACTAGAAATTTAATCTATATAAATAAAATGGCAAGTAATTCGCTATCTGTACATTCGTTTGTAGCAATTTTTTCAATCATTTATGAGTTTTTGTTTAATATATGAGTGTTTTTTTTAGCATTTGTGGAATGCTTTTCAGTCGGTGAACACGATTGTACCCAATTGTAATGGGTGTTATTCCCTATACCTAAAAAGATAAATAATAATAACCATTTCACTAAAAACCCGTGGATTACTAGTTAGTAGGTAGATCGTCAAGCGATCGCCTTCAGGTCCCTTACACTCTAGCTTTTAAATCAATACCCACGAGTGTGTGAGTGAAGGTATTTACTATATTGTACACTGGTCAAAACAATTAGGGGATCAGGTGAGATATCATACAAACTATACATATGGTAACGTCTTTTATTCCGAGTTCTATTGCAATTGTAATTTGTGTGTGCCACAGTACGATATTTTGCTGTCTCAACTCTTTACTGGAGGTTTATATGGCGTTGACGTAGAGCGAGGCACCATGGGACTGCCATAATAGTGAAAAAGTAATTCTCGTTGCCCTCTAATATGGCGTGTGATCACCTCAGATGGCCAGGACATTTGCACACCTGCGTGGCATGGACAGTATGAGGTTATCAATCAGCTCTTGAGGGATATTTGGTCATTCTTCCATGAGTGCAATATCCAGCTCGGCAACCGTTGTGGGAGGTGCTGGTCTGGCTGCAATGCGTCTGCCAAGTGCCCAGACATGCTCAATCGGGTTTAAGTCCGGTGAACAAGCTGGCCACTCCATTCGTTCAATGCCCTCGTCGTCAAGCATGCGGGGACGTGCGTTATCGTCCACCAGAATGAATCCATCGCCTATGTCACCAGCGTAGGGCACAACAAACGGTCGAAGGATCTCGTCTCGATACCTCTGAGCCGTCAAAGCACCATTCTGAACGATATAGAGGTCCGTACGTCCACCAATACTGACTCCTGCCCACACCATTCGTCCACCACCATGATATGGTGCTGTTTCCTGCACATAAGAGGGATTGTTCCGAGTTCCACGTTCTCTCCAGATGAGGGAACGACGATTGTCCGGCTGAACACAACATCTTGACTCATCTGTGAACAGAACCCGGCGCCATTCGTTACGACGCCAATCCTGATGTTCCTCCACCCAGTTTCTGCAGGCTAAACGGTGGCGTGGTTTTAATGGGACACACACCACAGGTCTCCGTGCGTAGAGGCCACTTTCCCGAAGGCGATATCGGACTGTTTGTGCTGATATTGCGCGTCCTGTTGCCGCCTGGAGGGTGCGTTGCAGCTGAGTTGCATTCAGCCTCCTGTCTCGACGGGCTGTTGACCGGAGGTAACGGTCATCTCTTACTGATGTTACCCGTGGACGACCTTGGCCTGGCCTTCTTTTAACGGTTCCTGTTGTCTGAAATCGCGTGCAGGTTCTGGAAATTACACTTTGGGACACTCCAATAGCTGCAGCCACCTCCCTCTGTGTCTGTCCCGCTTCCGACCTTCCTATGGCTCTCCATGCCATACCTTCGGCTGTCACGTTATCATTGCATTGCACTGCCTGCTCACTACACCATCTGAACCCAACTACTTGTGTCATTCGTTTGGTAGAGTAAACACAAGCCCACACCAACCCCCTCTGCAGCAACTTTCTGTTATTACCACTATCTCGGTTGCCGTAATGTTTTTGTCTCCACTCCGTAGAACCGACAGACAGACGTCGAACCATTTTAGGTCATTCTGCCGATGACAATACGTCAGAACCTAGATATCTCAACTGATCCCCTAATTGTTTTGACCAGTGTATTTTACCACTTTAGTTACAGAAGTTTTTTATAACTTATTCAATTTTAAGGTTTTGTTAGTTTTCTTCTAGTTTTGGAAACCAAGCAATACTTGATTTTATCTTTGAACTCCTCTTAATGATCTTTATAATGCTATACCTCATCGAAATGAGGCATGAATCATTAATTTAAGTCAACGGACGTAGTTCTACTCCAGACTACCCAATTTCTGTAAATTTCTTCCTCCCAACAAAAAAAAAGTAAGAAATAAATCGGAATACAATCGTTGTGTGTAGTCTAGCCCTATAACTCTCAAGAGTAACGTATGTTTATTGAATGATTTGTATATTAACTTAGTAATTCGAGGTATTCTCTTTATCTAAAAGTCTTGCTCCTAAAAATGCTCTTCACTGCTGGTAAAGCGATCTCATTTGCAGTATACCTCGGTTATCAAGTATCCTTGTACCGTACTTGTGTTCGTAAAAGTAATTACCGGTATTTAATTAGAAGCCGATAGCCTCAGTTTTCGTTCTTTGAAGCAACCATCACCGTTATAACTAATCAGAATTGCACACTGATTATTCAGTTAATATATTTTTTACTGTAATATTGCATAAGCAATTCACTAAGATGACCAAATGACATCTAAGGGTCCTAGTAAGGTACCCCCAGGAGGCCAGAATAGAAATACTTGCCCCGAAAACTACATTTTAAAAGAAATTAAATTTGCGTAACCATTATCATACCCCACAGCATATCCGTACGCGTTAAGTCGCGCACTACAACTGCAAGGGGAGGCTGGAAGTCCGAAGATTGAACATTCGAATCCTGGCGCTGATGGTGGCTATCCTAAGTAAGTTTTCCCCGGTTTTTCTTGACATTTGGTACAGTAACTTTCCTTATTTGAAAGTCCCATGACACCTATCCTATATCTAGACCATTACACGCACTATTAAGTTACAGTCACCTCCGAAACACATGTTATCAGACAAATTCAACACTCGCCCAGTATACAGGGTTGATAACCAAGTTGTTATCATCAAGCAAAAAAATACTACACTTTCTCCTGAGATGAAAAATTAATAGCATCGGCATTGAATATTTCTTGTGTGGTCTAATTATACCTCTTTTTCTAAACGTTACTCGGTACATCCGCAAGGAACAAACTTGAATAGTATCTTGATAGTGTTAAAAGGGTTAACACCATCCTGAACTTGGTCCAGTTTAGCTCAAGAATTCTTGCTTATATTGCGTTCTAAGCTTTGAAACGAAAGAAAAGTTTCTGAAACGAATATTCTTAGATAATAATTATGTGAACAATCCTTCGCCCTAAAAATACTAGGTTGAAGTATCTTATTTATTTATTGTATGTAGAATTACAAAAACTGTTAAAGTAAGCAAAACCCAATTAATATGGCTAGCTAATAAGAATTGAAATTACAAGTTATGATCACGAATATGTACCGCCTACTTTACTTTTCGGCATTTTAATCCACTTTAGAAAATGCATCTGGTGAACGAAGGCTGCTAAGAACCATACGCCCGCACACTTGATGAAGAAATGCACGACACAATGACATGTGCTCCTTTCTAATGTCATTTATATGAACTAAAATTTAAAAAAAAAAACGAATAACAATATTTTTGTTTCGTCAGTTTTGCATGTATTTCGCACTCTGCATACAATAGTTCCGAGGATAATGTCATCGCTATTCTTAACCGCAGACAACAATTTAAGTTGCGTGCGCATGGAGACGCTCAACGGCCTGTGCGAAGTGAACGATAGATTGAATTACAAATGCACACTACGACAGGCACCACAATAACACAGCCTATCAGAAATGTTCTCTCTCTCTCTCTCTCTCGAATGAACGGAGCTAATTGCCACGATATCAAAGCCCCTCAAATGAAAAACCAACAACAGATATCTTTTCGACTTTTTTATCTGCTTGATTGTGATTCGTGCATAAGAACTGTGTTGTCACTAAGGACAGGAAGTTGCTCTAAAAACCTACCGAAATACTGTATTTCTGTAATGACTTTAAAGCACGGTATGCCAATAAATAAATAAATAAATAAATAAATAAATAAATATGCTCTAATAAAATTCTACATCGACATAACACTAATAAATATTAATAATACGTAATCCATTAATTATAACAATGGACCTAAGTGAATCGCTGTCCAGAAGATGCGTGTGAAATTTGTGCTGGATCAAGTGTAGGAGTGACAGGTTTTCTGTTGGTTTTCTGGTTTCCCCTGAAAATTTCATTCTAGTTCGGCAACTCAGTAATCTCTTGTTCCACCGGTGCGAGTATAACAAGACTCCCCAGCCTACATCCCCATTCCTTGGCTGTTGGTACTTCATTCCCGATCTAGCACCTTGTTGGAACCAAGTTAGTGTATTATATTATCTCAGTGCGACAAGAAGGGCTTCCTTGGATGAGTAACAGTTTCATGGTCCCAAAATCGTGACTGCCGAGGAAGTCTGATTTTCGTAGGGCAGTAAAAATCCAAGGTATTCAGAGTCGTACGGTGTCGGCTCGTAAAATATCTTGGTAACACATTTGATATGTTTACAAGACGTCAGCCACAGGTCGTCCAAGAATACCGATTTCGCCAATGGCGGTGATAAATGGAACGTCGAAATTCGAGAGTAAATCGCCTAAATGGCTTCAGCTCAAACGATGTAGGCTACACCAAGTAGCTGAGGCCTGATGATGATGAGTAGTAGTAGTAGAAATATACCAAGGAACCAAAGAGTTATTTCCGTATCACAAAATGCAGGTTCATAAAAAACTTTTAACACATATTATGTTTTTCGGGAGTGCTGAATCCAAAACTGAATATTTTGTCATAAACGTTTTTTTTTTTTTTTTCGGAACGTGCATTGGCATATTTCGTAAAATCAGTGTAGCGTTATTGAATGGATACATGGCAGAAAAGTCATTCGGAGCAGGTTGTATGGCAGTGTTCTGTATAAACTAATAGATGCCGTTATTAACTAATCAAATGTAGTCAAATCCCTTCTTCCTTTTTCTCTTGCTCGTAAAACTACACTTCTCGTCTACCAGGGTTCTGGAATATCACGGTATAGTATCCAGCTTTCCATCATATAAACGTTCCGCCGATCGTAATGTCTTATGGACACGGTCCGTTTGACCCTCGCTAAGATTTTCACGAGCAATTGTTTGAGCATCCCAATGTTTTCAATTTCTATAGTATATATTGAACTATGATTACGTCGATTCTTAGTTGTTTCCCATCTCTCTATTGCAAACGGCACTTATTCAAGTGTCGACATCACCTTGTGCAGTCGTGCTCTGGTTCCCATGCTCCAATGGGGTGTACACGACGACCTTTGTAACTATCGTTACTCTTCCGAACCAGAGATCCATCGAGTTACCAAGTCGATGGCTTCTCCTCCGGGCTGATTGGCCAAAATTAACTGCACGTGCCGTTTTTGCCGAAGATACCTTTGAGAATGTCGATGATCATACCATTCACATAACGAATGGTATTTTGGCTGCGTGAACTCCCGCTGGAAGCTTGTCCCTTGGTGGACAGCCGAGATTGCGACAGCCATAAGAGCGTCGATGTGCTTTCAAATGCTATCGGAGGCAAAACACCATGGCCAACCTTATCACCTTCAAAAGGATGCGTGCTAGAGCCCGATATCTGATTCGGGAGAATAAGAAAACTACATGGCTAAAGTATGTGTCGTCACATACTCCTTCACCTCAAGTGTGGACTAAGCTTCGTCGGATCTCCGGACTCCCGACATAATTGTCAATACCCGGAGTCCCCATCAACGGAGCCATCATCACGGACGATCTCGCCATTGCTAACAGTATTGGGTCGCACTTCCTTGATGTATCCTGCTCTGGGAGTTACGATCCTACATTTGTGGGTCTGAAGCGGGAGACAGAGGCTCACCCCTTGTCCTTGACCACTGCCGCTTCGGAATCCTACAATGTACCATTCTCGGAATGAGAACTGCGCAGTGCTCATGCACTGTGCAGGGATATGGCTCCTGGACCGGATAACGTACTTAATCAAATGCTGAAACATCTGTGCGATTCCAGTATAAATCAACTGTTGAACCTCTTCAATCGTATATGGATTGAAGGGGAGTTTCCGTCACAATGGCGAGAGGGGATCGTGATACCGATTCCCAAAGCTGGAAAGGATCCCAAGCTTGTCAGCAGCTATAGGCCAATTTGTCTGACAAATGGCCTGTGTAAGCTGCTAGAGAAAATGGTTAACCGTCGTCTGGTGTGGTGTTTGGAGGAGGGCCTTTTGTCTGAGTACCAGTGCAGGGTGTCTACCGGTAACGAAAGTAACGAAAAAGTAACGAATTTTACAAATGGGTAACGAAAGTAACAGAACGTAACGAATTTTACAAACGGGTAACGAAAATTTTCTGAAGGCGGGTTGAATCATTTAAACTCGTGCCGCTAGGCTGAGATTTCGATGGAGCGAGTTTCACGCAAGCGGCGCCGTGCCTATTACATAGTACTAAGCTGTATTTCCCCGTGCCCGACCTCAGGAAATACATACTGAGGATACCTTGAGTGGTATAGCCACATCGGTTCAACGTATATTTTTGGCATCAAGAAGACTTAAGTTTCGTGTGAAATATGTTTCTGTGTTACTGTATTAGGAAACCTGACTTTTCGCGAGACGTTTATTCGCGAATACTTCCGAAACTAAAAAGAAATCTCTCATTTCTGTTATTTGGAAACTATGTCAAATTGAAGTCCAGAAATAACGCGAAACAATTTAATGGCGCAATCTTGCGAAATGTTACCGTTTCGAAAAAAAAAAAAGCGAAAAATCTTCGAAATACATATAACTTATTTTTAAAAAATGTCTAGTAAATTTGCGACATCCAGTATGGTTAATTCGAAATTCCGTTATAAGTCGAATTTCCCTTCGAACTTTCGTTCCATCGGATATATAATCTGACAGATAATTCGTGGTTCTCAGTCGAAATAAAACTTGCCTTCTTGTCGTATTATTCGTGCAATCCTCTCAGAATAATTCGTAATATTCGATACCGTGCCTACTTCGAACGTTCATCCTCCAAAATCGCATCCTCAAGACGGTCGGCTGACCGCACGACTTGCCTGCGGGAATCTCGTCAAACGGATCGTGATCGACGTCAGTTGCGTAAAATCATAAAACCCGTCTCCTATCGTGAACTTGTGACCACGAGGACTGCGGGAATCCTGTCAAAGGTGATTGGGCACCCATCACGGGGCACCCATCACGAAACCTACTTGCCACTTTTCCCATGACCGTATACTTAAAAGCGTGCAGGGAGCGAGAAGTGCATCAACCTACTTAAAAATGGCAGCCTACGTAGCATCGAAATACTAAATCCTCCTCGTGATCCACCCTGAACTGATGAAGTCCCAACTACAGCATAGGGACAAAGTGAATCATGGCGCCGACCGAACAACATGTTCATAACTATTCGTGAATTTTAACCATGCCCAACCTTGATCTTGCCTCCGCCATTCTGTCTGGACAGATAGGCAGACAATCGCTGAACGGCCGGGTGCGGCGACGATTGCATAATATCTCGAGGACAACGTAAAACGGCCGAGAGCGGCAGCGATTGCGATACATCGCGATATTTCTCCGCATTCAATGACGAGGACAACTGTATTCTTGTCAAACGGACAGCAAGTGGCGCCGATTGCGTAATAATGCTATATTTTCTTGTGCCCGACCTCGAGGACAATGGAAATCTCGTCGAATGACTAGATACTGATTATCCAAATCGCGATTTTTCTCGCGTGTTCTATCGTGAAAACTACGGGAAGCTCATCAAACAACTGAGACCAGCGCCGATCGTGTAACATCTCGATATTTCTCCGTATTTTACTGCGAAGACAGAATTCGGTGAGGATCGCGTAACATTGCATACATTTCTTCGCGACCTACCGCGGGGTCGAAGGAAATCTCGCCAAATGGTCAAGAGCAGAGCAACCTCTTGGTACCGTAATTATAACAATGTATTGTGCACAAGACGACATATTAGCTGAAACAGCTCATTAGATATTAAATAACTAGTATATATTTTTTATTTTTTAAATTTTTATTACATCATGTGAATTTCATTTAAAGCGGCTTCGGTGGCGTAGTTGGTAGCATGCTGATCTGCTGTGCCCAAGATAGCGGGTTCAAACCCGGCCGAAGTCGTCGGATTTTTTAAAAGCGTTAAAAATCCTTCAGTATGCCTTCCTTCGGAGGGGAAGTAAAGCCGGCGGTCCCATGTAAAAGATCCTTCCACAGTCTAAACTTGTGTGAAGCTAAATTGTTAGGTTAGTGATATCTGGTAGCAACTTAAAGTTGAACGGAACTTGTAACTCACCCTAAGGGTGTCCGCTGGAAGCAGCTACAGACTTAGGCAAGCTGAACAAGTCCTCGGACACTCCCGGAAGTAAAAGCCATACGATAAATAAAAAACCTCTTTAAAAACAGTTCATTGCTGTTTTTCTTCACCGCTAGACTAGGGTTCTGCGACATACGGTTCAGCAAGGCCGGCAACCTTGAAAATGCTGGACAGTATCCTCCATAGTGGCGTTACGCTGGCTACCGGTACCTTCCGGACCAGCCCGTTACCCAACCTACTCAACGAATCGGGTGTTCCACCTCTCAATTATAGACGCCAGCATATGCTGCCAATGTGCGTCAAATGCCGCAACATCCGAGCTATCGAGCTCTCTTTAGTACCGGTACCCAATACCACCAGAGGTACGCCAACCAGCCTCGGGCCACTCGGCCGGTTGATATTTGACTCGGTAGCTCGTGTAGGCTACAGAAATAGGAGTGGCTGTAGGTCCCTGTATGATCTGGACATCTTGCGAGGTGCCTCCGTGGCAAGTCCCGCTTCCGGAAATTCGGTTATATCTACAACGAGGTCCTAAGGTGAACACGGATGCCTGTGTATACCGGATGCAGTTTCACAGCATAGTTCACCAATTTTCGGACGCTGGTATTCTGTACACGGATGGTTCGAAGGTGGACGAGAGGGTGCGTTGTGCGTACGTTGTTGATGGTGCAAATACCAAAATCTCTTTGCCTGAGGTATGTAGTGTGTTTACTGCTGAGGTCGTTGCCATCTATGAAGCTCTGCAGTTTGCATTACATTACAGAATGCACGAATCCACTTTCTCGTGTTGCCGACTCTTTTGAGTTCGTTGCAGTCTATTGCTACACGTTTCCTGCAACACCTAGTGCAGCGAATCCACGACCTACTAGCCGGACCAGCCAGAAAAACAAAATTGACAGTAAAAAAAAATGACTTGCAAACGTTTAAAGAAATAGCCGAGCACTATTTCAAGGACCCAGCCCCTCCTCCAACAACGGAAGAGGAAATAGACACAGCTATAGCTAACTTCACAGCAACTGTACGAACCACAGCCAAGGCAGCAAAGAGACACCCCCTGTCACAAAACCATCAGGACCTCCCCGACAGCCTCGCAACACTTATCAAAGAGAAAAACACGGCCAGAAAGCGCTGGCAGAAGCACCGCACGGCACAGGAAAAAGCCGAATATAACCGTCTCAGAAGACGCTGCACAAAGGAGCTCCGCGAGCACTTCAATAACTCCTGGGAAAGGAAACTCGCAGCACTAAGCACTGGCAACCACAGCATTTGGAGGGTTACAAAATCCCTCACCAAGAGACCGACCCAAATCCCCACGCTGAGGAAAGATGACCAGGTAGCCACCAGCGATAACGAGAAAGCTGAAATGATAGCCAACTGCCTGGAGGACCGATTCACCCCAAACCCGGACACCACAGGCACTGACTACAGCTGGCATGTAGAAAACGCTATGTCCCTGCACGCAAAGAAGAAACTTGAAGGCAGCCCCAAGGAAACCAGCGCAGAAGAGCTGTACACTATAACACAAAAGCTCAGCAACCAAAAAGCCCCGGGCCCAGACGGGATACCGAACCAGGTACTCAAGAACCTGCCGTTAACAGCCCTCCAGACATTAGCAACAATCCTAAACGCAGCGATAAAGCTTGGCTATTTCCCTAGAGCCTGGAAAATAGCAAAAATCATCAACATCCCAAAACCAGGAAAGAAGCATTCCAACCCTGATAACCACCGACCCATTAGCCTACTCGATGGGCTCGGTAAAATATTCGAACGCATACTGTACAGAAGACTCATGGACACCCAGTCCATAAGGGATGCCCTACCAGATGAGCAATTCGTCTTCCGACCAGAGCACTCCACCACACAGCAGCTAATCAGGGTGATAAACATGATCACCAAATCCCTAAACCATAAAAGGGCACGACCCATAGTCTACCTAGACATCGCTCAAGCTTTCGACCGCGTATGGACGGCGGGTCTTCTCCTTAAACTCAGGCGCCTGAACATCGACAACACATATTGGAGGCTCCTACATAGCTACCTGAACCAACGCAAATTCTTTGTAAGCATACAAAACCACGAATCGTCAATTAAGAACATCAAAGCAGGCGTGCCACAAGGCAGTATCATTGGCCCGATGCTGTACCTACTCTACATCCATGATATACCGAAAACGGAGGGAACCCAAATCGCCCTCTATGCAGACGATACCATCATAACCACTGACTCCTTTAAGGCAGATGTGGCAACCGCCAAACTCCAAGTTGCAATCAACAATATTCTAACGTGGTTTGCAAAGTGGCGCATCAAAGTCAACGCTTCAAAAACCATTGCAGTTATGCACACCCTACTCTGCTGGAGGCATAAACCAACCATCAAGGCAAGAGTAAATGGCATCCCAATAAAATGGTCCAAAGAAGGTAAATACCTGGGCGTAATCCTCGACCAGAAACTGACCTTCAAGGCACACATAGCAAACACCGTGGTCAAGGCTAAAGCTGCAGCAATCACCATTTACCCGCTATTATCAAGAAAATCGACCCTATCTACCAACAATAAAACAACGCTATACAAAATGCTCCTGAGATCTATCATCTTATATGCAGCACCAGCATGAGGAATAGCACGCCACTGCTATGTTGAACAACTGCAAGTCCAACAGAACAAAATACTGCGGATGATAAGCAGGGCTCATAGATGTGTACGAAACTCTACCATACGCGACCAACTAAGCGTCAAAACTATCAAGGAAGAAATCCTTATAGCCAGCCAGAAGTTCTACAAGAACAAGTCGGGAATAGCCAATCCCTTGATTAAGGAAATCCACGACATGGATGAGAGCTTATCGTACACCAAGCCTCACCCAAAGACGCTCCTACTACAGTAGGCCAGAACAATGAAGCTGTACAAATTCATAACTTAATGTATATATCTAACTTACCAACGCAAACAAAGACACAATCTGTCAGATAATTGTATAGAATAAGTAGCATAATCTTCTTAAAACTTACTGTTCAAATTTCATGTTGTATATTGTATATAATAATCTTTAGCATAACTTACAAACTGACAAGTTCCTCTGGAACACTCTCCCTCTCTTAAAATTTTCACCGTCTTACTTCTACTCTTCTTCACTTAAACTCCTTTTTCCAGTCGAATTACGACTAGTAGCTTTTCCTTACTTTCGTCAATAAAACAGTTGTACCAGGCAATACTACAACCAGCAGAATTGGGACAAAGGACCAGATTTTGGTCGGTGGTCCCGAGAACAACACCTAGACGACGCCCCTCCGGGGCGCCGTCAAGGAGTCGTCCTCTGACTTGGACTTGGACTTGGAGACACTCGAATCGCCTTTCTTTGGCTTCCAAGCCATTTGCGAATTACGGGAAATTAGTTAGCGGATCATGCTGCAAAAGAGGCTGTATCACTACCACCTCGACCAATGGAGGTACCCACAGGAGATAGGGTATTCGCTCTCAGTTACGCCGACTAGTTCTGACATTTTGGGAGAGTCGGTGGCTAGCTGACCCAATGCCCAGTAAACTGAGAACTCGCGTGTGGCGGAGCTAGGCTAAGGATAGGTCATACAAGATCCACCCACTCGTACTTAATGAGAAGGGAAGATCCCCCACTTTGTACCTGTGGAGCTGTTTTCACCGTGACCCACATATTAACAGAGTGTGTGGACCTTGCTGACTTACGAAGAAACTTTGGTTTGCAGATGACACTCAAACTTATATTAGCCGATGACGCGGTGGCTTCTGATCTCGTCATCCGCTTTATTTGTGAGAGTGGGTTAGGATCGGCAATCGAAATTTTCCAAGACTTAGTTCTTTTCTGAATTCTGATTTATTTTGTTTATTCCGTAATTTTAATTAATTATTAAAATTATTCGTTTTTTTTAATTAATTTTCGATTTTATCATAGTTAGGTGTTCACCTCTAAATTATTAATTTCATTCCAAATTTGTATACTTTAATCTGTGTTCAGAACCTCAATAACTTACTCGCTCCTCTTCCTACTGTTCATACACATATTATTGAAGGTTTGTTAACAATATTCTTTTAAATTATCAAAAATGTTGTACCTTATACTTGAAATCCTAACATTTTCAGTGGTGTTTAATGTGAATTATTGCAATTTGTCTTGGGGCGAAATAAATGTAAGTAAAGAAAACTTCTTAAGTTCAAACCACATTTCATCTGTTCTTGACCCTAAGGATATTTTGTCGTCCTGACGTTTCGCTGAAGACGGCGTTCAGCATGTTCACCTGTATTGACATTTTGGGAGAGTCTGTGGCTAGCTGACCCAATGTCCAGTAAACGTCAGGACGACAAAATGTCCTTAGAACGTGGCCTATAATCCCGCGAAACAGAGATTCCTAGTAAAGTATAATATACTTTACTATCCGTTTTTTATTATGTCGAAGAGGAGACTTCTGATAAAAAAGATTGCATATGATACAATCCTGAGTTGGTTGGTTCCTCAGTTTAGGGGCTGCGACAATATAAATAAATCTTTATTGCGGCCAAATAGCCAAGATGAAATAGAAATTTTACATGTTTGCATATTCAGATAATGACTTTGTCCTTTTTGTGCATATTTCGATGTGATAACGATCACATGCCGTTTCACACAATGCGGCCATGTATCTCCGTTTACTTTGGGTGTGTGTAGAATCTGTCTGATAACCGGTGTTAATTGTGATGGCTGTATGTGTGTTATCTGTAATTCAGGTAAGGACTGCAGACGATCAATTTTAAGTAGTTCCTAATTTAGCTACCAAATGCTACTGTCAACGACACATAGCCACGAACTTGGCTACTTGATGCCACCACTACTGGCGCCTGGTGGTGAAAGTTGGGACTTGATCAGCGTTAGTAAAATCTAACCTACAAATTTAGCTTTACACAATTGTAGTTAGCGGAAGGAACTTTTACATGACATGGGCCTGTCGGCTATACTTCCCCTCCTAGGTGGGGCGTGGTGGCTCAGCGGTCTAGCGTATGCCTCTCACCAAGGCAGTCCGGGTTCGATTCCCGGTCAATGCATGTGAGATTTTCAAAGTGAAATTCCATGTCCTGTGGTTCGGATTCCTCGTAAAAAGGAAGTCCCGTGGCTCATAATCACAAGATTCACGGTCACGTAAAACTACAATCTTCCTTCCTTCCTTTTATACTTCCCCTCCGAAGAAAGGAATACTGAGGGATTTTTAACACTCTTAAATAATCCGTTGGCTTCGGTCGGGTTTGAACTCGCGATCTTGGGCATAGAAGCTCAGCATGCTACCAACTACGCCACCGAAGCTACTAATGCTGAGTTGTGTTTTTAAATTCACTGTACAGTCGAAGTCCATTGGTAACCATAGTTGCAGGTTGCTGGTGCAGATTCATGAGAACTAGAACTTGAGATTGGAACTTTCCTGTTCCGTTTGAGGGGCTTGGGCATCGTGGCCATTCAGCTCCATGTACTTCGGTGTGTGTAAGATTTGTCTGATAACCTGTGTTATTGTCATCTGTAGTCTTTGCATTTGTAATTCACGTGAGAGTTGGGCAGGTGGTGGCTGTGACCTTCAGTTAGGTACCATCCCGGCGTTTGCTTGGAGTAAAAGTGGGGAAAATACGGAAAACAACTTCTAAGACGCTCGAGATGGGAATCGATCCCGGAGCTCAAGAGTTACAGCTAAGAATGCAAGCCACTGCACTATGCGGTGGATGGGAACTTTTCTAATACCAAATGATTTTGTTTTATAACAAATTATAGAATTATACGACCTAAGACGAAAGAACTTCTAGAATTATGAAGCGTATTGTACCTCGTAGGTGCGTAGAAGTAATGTCAAATGAATAGTTACTTGAAATATAGAGTTTCTAACAGTAATTTCATTGACTGACGTCTTAGTGTGAGTAGTTACAGAATTCGCTTCTCACCAAGACTGCCAGATTTGAATCTGGCCAATGGAAAATATTTTATTTGTATTTGGGTAATATAAGGTTTTAGTGGGACCTGTTTACCTGAATCACAGATTACACACAATAATAATTGCCATCACAATTAACACCGGTTATCAGACAAATTCTACACACACCCAAAGTACACGAGGCTACATGACCGCGTTGTCGCAGCCCCTAAACTAAGGAACGAACCAACCACTTTCGAATATTGTGTTAAATTATTCATTTCTCTTGTCAAGACCCTGTCAAAAGTTCATTTGTGGAATAGCATTGCGGATGTAACTCATCTGTTATGCCACCATCTTCGTGGTGACCTTGTTCCCGGCTGCTAACAGAAGCCGACTCACATGCACTACACGCCGGCCCAGACTTACTGAAGGAAAGTTTTATTCCATCAACATTGCACAAAATTGATTGTATCTGAGGTCGTAAACATCAATACCCTCATGGACGTGTATCACTGTGTTGCAAGCCTGTTTTATTGCTTGGAAGTTATGGCTGTCTCCATAACTCTATTCAATAGATTTAATGATCTTGATTGTACTACTATGGATGACCTTTTCTTTTTGTTTTCAGAATAGAACGAGCAAGCACCCAACGATACAGTTCCTAGGAAACGAAGGGGTGAGTTTATCAATACTTCAGTTACATTATTTACTAAGACGGTGTGATGTTATCAATGGTTCTCAGTTCGGTTTTGCAGAGGGCCGCTATGATTTTCTCATCTAAGGATTAGACCAGAAATTTTTAAGTTTTACATGGACATGGAATTGTTTTTTCTATTAAAAGATGATTTTCAGTCGGGCAACATAAATTATGCCCATTTACATTAGGAGGGAAAATAAGTAGCCTATTTATATACCCTAACCTGAAAGTCATTAGATAAGATATTTATCACAAAATAACACGCTTTTATATACAAAACGGGGGGATACTTAATTGGATGTCCTGTTTCGGTCGTCAAGCGATCTTCATCAGATCTTGCTCACTTATGCTTAGTTGATATATGTTTATGAATTACATGTATGCACAAATATATATATACCATGTTCAGATTATACAAGTTTGTAAAAACTTGTGTGACGTGTCGATCTTATTTACAGATATTGTTGCTCACTTCTATAGTTGTTGCGCTATTATTAATATAGTTGAAGTATGTTAACCTGTGATCTATTGAATTATTATTGTTGCTAATTGCAGGAATGATTAATAATAACGCAACAACTATAGAAGTGAGCAATAATTTCTGTAAATAAGGTTGACACGTTAAACAAGTTTTTGCAAACTTCTATTATTTTATACCTATAGTTGTGCATAAGTGTAATTCATAATCATCGTACATTAACTAAGCCTAAATGAGCAGGGTCTGATAACGATCGCTTGCCAATCGAGACATGTCATCCAATTAAGTACCGTACCCAATTCGTATACATAAAAACGTGTTGTGATAAATATCTACTGTATTTTTTTTTCATGCTTTTCCGCCTAATGTAATCGGGCACAATTTGTGTCGACTGCCTGGGAAGCTTTCTTTAATAGAATTAAGCAACACTGAAAAATGACTTCTATCACTTCAATTTTAAAGTATGTATCACAGAGAAATAAGCATGCTGCTATGCTTTAAAACAAAATAAAAGTAATCTAAATAACATTATTTTTTCAGTGTTGTCTTATTACGTCTTATACAGTATGTGGAAAGTAGTGGAAGGTAGTGTAAACCTACGGTTTTCTTTGACGCGTTCATCAACTGCACGAACCAAGACTTCATTAACCAACGATGGACGCCCAATAGATCACATCCTTCATTAAACTGTCAGACCCATCTACACTGGTCAAAACAATTAGGGAATCAGTTAAAATATCTAGGTTCTGACGTATTGTCATCGGCAGAACGACCTAAAATGGTTCGACGTCTTTCTGTAGGCTCTACGGAGTGGAACAACAACAATACGGCAACCGAGATAGTGGTAATAACAGAAAGTTGCTGCAGAGGGGGTTGGTGTGGACGTGTGTTTACTCTACCAAACGAATGACACACGCAGTTGGGTTCAGATGGTGTAGTGAGCAAGTAGTGCAATGAAACAACAACGTGACTTACCCGAAGGTATGGCATGGAGAGCCATAGGAAGGTTGGAAGGGGTACAGGCACAGAGGGAGGTGGCTGCAGCTATTGGAGTGACCCAAAGTGTAATTTCCAGGACCTGGACGCTATTTCAGACAACAGGAACCGTTAAATGAAGGCCATGCCAAGGTCGTCCACGGGTAACATCACCAAGAGATGACAGTTATCTCCGGTTAACAGCCCGTCGAGACGGGAGGCTGAATGCAACTCAGCTGCAACGCACCCTCCAGGCGGCAACAGGACGTGCCATATCAACACAAACAGTCCTAAATCGCCTTCGGGAAAGTGGCCTCGACGCACGGAGACTTGTGGTGTGTGTCCCATTAAAACCACGCCACCGTTTAGCCTGCAGAAACTGGGTGGAGGAACATCAGGATTGGCGTCGTAACGAATGGCGCCGGGTTCTGTTCACAGATGAGTCAAGATGTTGTGTTCAGCCGGACAATCGTTGTTCCCTCATCTCGAGAGAACGTGGAACGCGGAACAATCCCGCTTATGTGAAGGAAACAGCACCATATCATGGTAGTGGACGAATGGTGTGGGAAGGAGTCATTATTGGCGGACGTACGGACCTCTGTCGTTCAGAATGGCGCTTTGACTGCTCAGAGGTACCAAGACGAGTTCCTTCGACCGTTTGTTGTGCCCTATGCTGGTGCCATAGGCGATGGGTTCATTCTGGTGGATGATAAAGCACGTCCCGACAGAGCTCTAATGGTGGACAACATAATTGACGACGAGGGCATTGAACGAATGAAGTGGCCAGCTTGTTCACCGGACTTAAACCCGATTGAGCATGTATGGGATGCACTTGGCAGACGCATTCCAGTCAGTCCAACACCTCCCACAAAGGTTGCTGAGCTGGATATTGTACTCATGGAAGAATGGCCAAATATCCCCCAAGAGCTGATTGATAACCTCATACTGTCCATGCCACGCAGGTGTGCAACTGTCCTGGCCGTTCGAGGTGATCACACACCATATTAGAGGGCAACGAGAATGACATTTCCACTATTGTGGTGGCCCCATGGTGCCTCGCTCTAAGTCAACGCCATGTAAACCTCCAGTAAAGAGTTGAGACAGCACAATATCGTAGTGGCACACACAAATTACAATTGTAACCGAACTCTGAATAAAAGAGAAGTTACCATATGTATCTTGTGTATGATATCTGACCTGATCCCCTAATTGTTTTGACCAGTGTACTTACCATCGAATTACTCGCCACTTTTTCTCCGTACACTTCGCATATCTGTTGATGAATGTTGATTTGTTTAATGTTCTTCGCTTTCAGAAAACAAAATGTCCGCCTCGTTGCGTTGTGGCTAGCATTCTTGGCTGTCACCGCGAAGGCCAGGGTTCAATTCCCGGCTGTGCCAAGAAATTTAATTCTGGTTAAAGGGTTGGAACAAGACCCACTCAGCCTCGTAAGGCAAATCTCAGAAAGTGTGGGTCCGATTCCTACCTCAGACATACTGGAAGTGGTATTCCGTGGTTTCCCATCTTTACTCCAGGCAAATGCCAGGATGATACCTAACTTTCGGCCACAGTCGCTTCCTACCAGAAACCTACCTCTATTACAAAAACAAACAGTAGTACAGACACCACAGTGACACGTTATCAGCCAAATTATTCACACACCCAAGTATGCGGGGCTACATGACCACGATGTCGCAAAACCCCTAAAATAATCAACAACAACAACAACAACACAGAAAACTAAAGACAAATGTGATCTTACAAGCGGCGGGAGTTTCAATCAACTTCGCCATTCTAACCGAGCACTATCAAACGTAAACATACAGCGATCTCAAAATGGCGTGGTCTCCCTCTCCTTGACTCACAGCAACTATTGCATAGGCGCCGAACTACGATTGCAGGGGAGTGTCCGAGGACATGTTCGGCTCGCCAGAGTTTGTAGTATGCGGGCACCCATGGAGTGAGCTACAATTACCGTCGCGTGTGGTGTCTGGGGGAGGAAAGCGTGAATGTAAGGATGAGGAATTGGAAGGTAGTAGCTGTGGCCTATAGTTAGGGACCAACCCCGGCATTTGCCGGGAAGGAAGAGGGGAAACCACTGAAAACCAACTTCAAGGTTGCTGACGGGGGGGATTCGAACCTCCTCGCCTCCCGGATGTGAGCGAACGCCTGCAGCCACAGCTAACTCAACCGGTGATCCTGGGGTAACGTATAGAAACGGAACTTACTTTCTGGGCGTGCCTAGTGCAACAATTGATTGATAAATTCCAGTTGGTTAGTTAGTTATTGTTGTTTTAAGGGGCGGAACTACGAGGTCAGCACGAATTTATGCCCATCCTTGTAACCACTTCCTCCTGTAATATGTGCAAATAACAATTTATCACCCGTATATGTTCACGTAGGAGCCTCCGTGGCTTAGGCGGCAGCACGCTGGCCTCTCACCGCTGAGTCCGTGGTTCAAATCCCGGTCACTCCATGTGAGATCTGTGCTGGACAGAACGGAGGCAGACAGGTTTTTCTCCGGGTACTCCGGTTTTCCCTGTCAAAATTTCATTCCAGCAACACTCTCCACTATCATTTCATCTGTCAGTCATTTAATCATTGCCCCAGAGGAGTGCGTCAGGCCTCGGCAGCCGGCACAGTCCATATCCTCGCCGCTAGATGGGGGCTTCATTCATTCCATTCCTGACCCGGTCGGAGACTGGAAGCAGGCTGTGGATTTTCATTTTCATATGTTCACGTAAAAGCCTCCGTGGCTTAGGCGGCAGCACGCCGGCCTCTCACCGCTGAGTCCGTGGTTCAAATCCCGGTCACTCCATGTGAGATCTGTGCTGGACAGAACGGAGGCAGACAGGTTTTTCTCCGGGTTCTCCGGTTTTCCCTGTCAAAATTTCATTCCAGCAACACTCTCCACTATCACTTATTTCATCTGTCATTCATTTAATCATTGCCCCAGAGGAGTGCGTCAGGCCTCGGCAGCCGGCACAGTCCATATCCTCGCCGCTAGTTAGGGGCTTCATTCATTCCATTCCTGACCCGGTCGGAGACTGGAAGCAGGCTGTGTTTTTTTTTTTATGTTCACGTAAAAATCTCATATTTCACGCCTAATTAAAATTAGGCATAAATTCACGTTCACTGAGTTAATGATATATCTTTGTTTCATAGCAGATCATTTGAAATCATGATTGTAAGAAATAGTGGGTTAGTAAAAGAGCATTTTGAACACTAGTAGGCCTATTGATCTTATTTCGACAATTTGTACTATAGTTCTTGTTAGAAGATTAAGACTGTGACTGAATGAAACGATTATTTGTCCGCCAATTGATATATTTCCGGTCGGCCAACACCTATTTCTCAAGTTCCTTTTTATTTCGTCAGTATTCCGGGATACGGCCTAAATGTCGCATAAACATAATCTCAAAAAGTAGGCTTAGTTAAGTGATAACATGCATTTATTTCTAATCTAATGTAAGCGCTCTTACATAATACACCACCAGGGCCAGGATTTTAATGGTTCACCATAGACATTGGTAACTTACACATAAATCCTGATCATAGCTACCACATTGTAGAAATGCTAATTTATTGCGTCATTTTTCTAAAAGTATACGTCATTATTTGGTAATTTTATGGAATTTATTGCACTGTTTTTGAGTAATCTTTTCGTATTTTTAAGGATTTTAATGCATGAATATTTATATAGGTTATGGAATATTATGTGACTACTAAATGTGACTTAACTGAAGTATGAGGGTACGTGGTCATAATGCACGACTCCACCTGTAAGCGATCAGGGAGAAAGTGTTTGCTACAGTATGTGTAGGATCGGGGTTTATGCAGCGAGAAACTGGAGCACTGCCCTACCCATGCCTGTCCGGTGCGCGTTGCAAAACTACCGATCGATCAGGTTCAGCTGTGATACATGTTCATTAGAGACGTGAGCGACTCCGTGCCTCTCCCTCTCGGGGAAATTTGATAACCGACAGTATTGGTTCCTTTCTTGACGCTTGTAACTTTACATTGTTCATAACCCTGCGTTCATAAGCCACAGGACCGTCGTTTTACGTCGAATTCAATCCACTGGATGCGACTTTCCACTTCGAAAGCGTCAATGCCTTAATCAGGAAACGACCTGGGTCCTTGTTCCTGAAGGTAATTGGACCGCTGGGCCATCACGCCCTCTAGTTTGTAAGATTCGTGTGTGTGTGCGAGTGCGTGTATGTGTTGATGCCTTGCTCTGCTCGCGAACCAAACGGCCGTGTATGGGCTTCTCCGTTCGTTTGTGCACGTCTGTTACCATGTTGTAAGTTTCCATGGTGCCTCGGTAATCTCTCACCGTATTGTCTTAAAAATCCTTCACTTTTTCAATGTTAAAAAATAATGTTAATTTTCTGAAAAATTCTAAGCCGACAAAAAATATTAAGTCAATATTAGCCACGCTTCGGTGTCTCAGTTTTTCACACCCCAGCTATGCCCTCTCGGGAAGATCAGATAATTTAAGATTTGCCTAGGGATCTTCGGGCCATGAGATTCCTTTGAAGTTTCTTGGCTGTCTGGAAGTGTCTCATTAATTAATATATATTTTCATTTATCCTTATTTACATCGCTCCACCTCAACGTCCATCTAGATAGACCGATTTGCACGTTGTAGTGTGCATGGGCTCCGACAGATAACTGACTACTCCGGACAGAGCTGACTTAAAGTAGACATGGAATTGTTTAGCCAGAGCATATTCTTTCTGTCACTTCCATACTATATTACTATCGCATGAGCTCAGTGACGAGAGGATGTAAGGGTGCACTTACTTTCATCGCGGCAGGAGATGGCTGTTGAACACGCTGTGACGGGGTGCGAGGGGTCTTGCAGTACGCATGCTCGCTCCGCCTATTCCTAACTTAAATATATCAGCTTCCCGCATGCCAATGGTTGTCATTGCAGCAGGCGAAAGAAGGAATGTGCTGAGTGAGTGAAGCAAGTATTGACCAACTGAATGTTTTTGGAATGCACGATACGCAGTGAGCGGGAAGACCTCTGCAGTTCAAACCCGACTGCAAACTCCTGGCGCGATATCAGTTTGTAGGCCTATAAATATCCGTGACTACGCGCGCACTTGTCCGCATCAGATGGACAGATTCGTAGCATCCGCATTTTTGATTGGGGCGCCACCTTCCCAGTATGTGTATATCTGTCAATCTGTAAATCCCAAAGACATCCGCTTCGTAAGGCATAGCCGGATTGAATGCTCTCTCCGAACATCCGATTCGGTTAGGTGAGCCCGGGCTCGATTGAAACGTCCAAACCGTCTAGTCCATGCGGACAGGTATGCACATACTTTTTTATGGAATGGGATGCGTTCAGCCTCGTGAAGACACCTCAGAGGTGATCTCGGCCACCCTTGAATGGTTTCCTTTTGGAACTTATCATTAGGTTTATGACACTCCTTCAGCCTGATTTCTCGGAAGGCACATAATTAAGTCGAAGTGGCGGATTCAGCTTAAAAGGTCATGTCTTGAGTGTTGCTGATATGTTTGGTGTGGGAGTGTACGCACACGCTAGTGAATGGTAATGTTTATTCATCCAGTAAGAAAAAGAGTAACTCATTTCGTAGCATTATGCTCAACCTGCTCTCTGACGAACGGATTGTCTGTCATTGTTGTTAGCTTTATCTCCCCTCTCATCTGTGTTTTGGTACGTTGTTAGTAATATCGGTGAGCCATTAACATGGTTTTAATTTGAAGAGCCATTACTTTTCCTTGGTTGGAAAATTCCCATGTTCATTTAACTTTGCTAGTCCTCATCATATATCCATGTTTAACGGGCCACCTTCTCTGATCGATGGGTGCGTATTTAGATCCCTGTTCCAAAGTAAGGTCTGGGGTTCTATTCCTCGGCTCTGGTCCGGTGGCTCCAGTGGTGTTAACGCAGCCTCTTAGAGTACAATATGATGAGAGGTATGGAAGGATAGTGTCGTACTAAGGCCACGGCCGTTTCATAGTAACCAATAACAGGTACACACACTAGTGCAGACTGTTTGTTATCTCAAGAGTGATCCTATTGTTTGATGTTCCCAGAATCCCCCCGGGAGTCTCAAACAGGAGTTGTTTTGTTGGCTGTCACCTATGAAGTCCCGGTTCAATTTTCGGCTCAGCCAAGAAATTGAATTCGGTCAGTGTGTTGAATCTGGGTTCACTAAACCTCGTGAGGCAAAACTGATAATGGGTGGGTTCTATTCCCCTCCTCAGCCATCTTAGAAGTAGTGTTGCGTGGTTTACCACTTCTCCTCCAGGTAAATGCCGGGATGGCTCCTAAGACCATGGCCGTACAGATGCACACTACCACCACCACAATAATACAGGTTATCTGATGCATTTAATTATAAAACACACAAGTACACGAGTCTTAAATGACTACGATGCACAAGCCCCCAGTTGCATCAACAACAAACGAGCCTCGAGGATCTAATATTATCCAGTATGTTTTGTTAATAAACTTGTATGGCATGCTTGGGTCCAGAGCGCTGTGGATTAATCAATCGCTTGAGTGATTCCAGCATACTTATGCAATGAGCTGTTCATTCAAGTGTCCTTCGACTCGAACAAGTTTAGGTAACGGATCTCCGGGGCATGGCATTAGACTTCGTGTGGATACGTGACTGCTGCAAACAGTATTTTCTCTCTCCTCTCTCCAATGTGCGTAGCGTCAACACAGTCTCACCTATAGCTATATTACATCTGTCAACTATAGCTCATTCGTGAATTTAGAGATGTTTATTATTTTATTTTGTGATGTACAGGGTTTGTCCTGAAAGTAGTGAGACTGAGTCAATTTAAAAAATATATTGACAGAAATGATACATGCGCTCAATATTCTGCGCTCAATATTCTTCAAAGTAGGACCCTTCTGCATCCACACACCGCCGTCAGCGGGATTTCCTACCTTCGTACGCTTTCTGGAAGGCAGCAACCGAAATGCTGTCGAGCTCCCTCGTCACGGTCTGTTGCAACGCTTTCACGGAACCGTGACGATGTCTTTTTAGGGTGAATTTGAGATGAGGGAAGAGGAAGAAGTCTGCTGGGGCAATGTCGGGACGATAAGGTGGCCGAGGCAGGGTTGCGATGTTGCTTTGGGCCAGATACGCCAGCACGTGCAAGGCTGTGTGGCGCGACGCATTGTCGTGAGTTAGCGATCGCTGGGCGGACAGAACGATGCGTTTTCTCAGCCGATTAAGGACCTCCACGTACAAACCTTACTCTGCGGTTATTGTCCAAAACAATCTTCACTCTTGCCCAATTTTTGGTGCTCGAAGGTCGTCCTGGACGTGCGACGTCTTTAACTTCCTCTCTCCCCACCCGAAACAGCTTGTGTCAGTCAAAAACACCCGATCTGCCCATGGCGTTATCACCGTAAGCCGTCTTGATAATATCGTGAGTCTCTTTCCTGGTTTTCCTGAGCCTAATACAAAATTTGATGCCGTAGCGCGCTGTTTCAACAGACGAACCATGACGCAGCGTGACGAGTGCACTTGCAGAGCTTATGGAGACTAGCTATTTACACTCCACTACAGCTGAAAACCAACTGTGTGGCTGGCTCCCAACCTTCCTTACACACCCCTCCACAAGCCCCAGGTGGAGAAGCCGCGGGCACTCTGTGTGTGTAGCCTAAGCTGCAACAACATCCGTGGGCTGAACTGCTATGCACAAGATCGCGGGTGCACCCGGCCGAAGTCGAATTTTTAAGAGTGGTTAAATCCTTCAGTATGCCTTCCTTCGGAGGGGAAGTAAAGCCGGTGGGCCCATGTTATAGATTTATGGCTCGTAAAAGAACCTACCACTGCAATTGGTACTGCATAGCAAGATTTGTAGCTTATATATGGCTATTTAGAAACGATCTATCAAGTTCAAACGTTCGCCGCTAGGTATTAGTGACAATAGCATCTGGTAGCCAACATTGGAACAACTTGAAATTGAACTTGTTGGGACCCCTCGGGCGTTCAATCAAAACTACCCATCTATGGCCATTCGACTGCAATTTATATACACACATCAAAAAAAGTTTTGCATCACCTCGGTTCCAAGAGTTCCGGAACCTTTAAATACAAAGGGAATAGAGATCAACACAAACAACATTTCAGCTCGTTTTATTGCTCATGAGACCCACACATTGCATGTTGTACCATCATACAGCTAGACTTTCAGCATTTGTGGTCCAGATTGCAGTACACACCACTACCTCTAATACCCAGTAGCACGTCCTCTTGCATTGATGCATGCCTGTATTCGTCGTGGCATACTATCCACAAGTTCATCAAGACACTGTTGGTCCAAATTGTCCCACTCCTCAACGACAATTCGGCGTAAATCTCTCAGAGTGGTTGGTGGGTCAAGACGTCCATAAACAGCCCTTTTCAACATATCCCAGGCATGTTCGATAGGGTTCATGTCTGGCGAACATGCTGGCCACTGTAGTCGAGCGATGTCGTTATCTTGAAGGAACGCATTCACAAGATGTGCACGATGAGGTCGAGAATTGTCCATGAAGACAAATGCCTCTCCAATATTCTGCCGATATGGGTGCACTATGGGTCGGAGGATGTCATTCAGGTATCGTAAAGCCGTTTCGGAGCCTTCCATGACCACCAGTGGCGTACGTCGGCCCCACATAATGCCACCCCAAAACATCAGGGAACCACCACCTTGCTGCACTCGCTGAACAGTGTGTCTAAGACGTTCAGCCTGACCAGGGTGCCTCCAAACACGTCTCCGACGATTGTCTGGTTGAAGGCATATGCGACACTCATCGGTGAAGAGAACGTGATGCCAATTCTGTGGGGTCCATTCAGCATGTTGTTGGGCCCATCTGTACCGCGCTGCATGGTGTCGGGGTTGCAAAGCTGGACCTCGCCATGGACGTCGGGAGTGAAGTTGCGCATCATGCAGCCTATTGCGCACAGTTTGACTTGAAACACGACGTCCTGTGGCTGAACGAAACGCATTATTCAACATGGTGGCATTGCTGTCAGGGTTCCTCCGAGTGGCAATCCGTAAGTAGCGGTCATCCACTACAGTAGTAGCCCTTGGGCGGCCTGAGCGAGGCCTGTCATCGACAGTTCCTGTATCTCTGTACCTCCTCCATGTCCGAACAACATCGCTTTGGTTCACTCTGAGACGCCTGGAAACTTCCCTTGTTGAGAGCCCTTCTTGACACAAAGTAACAATGCGGACGCGATCGAACTGCGGTATTGACCTTCTAGGCATGGTAGAACTACAGACAACATGAGCAGCGTACCTTCGTCCTGGTGGAATGACTGGAACTGATCGGCTGTCGTACCCCCTCCGTCTAATAGGCCCTGCTCATGCATGGTTGTTTACATCTTTGAGCAGTTTTAGTGACATCTATGAACAGTCAAAGGGACTGTATCTTTGATACAATATACACAGTCAACGTCTATATGCCGGAGATCTGGGAACCGAGGTGATGCAAAACTTTTTTTGATGTGTGTATAATAAACATTGTTTGCTTCATTGTTTATGCATGTACTAGAAATTTTGAAATATTGATACAGCGATATGTCGCGAAATCGCATTATTACGTAATCCATGATTTAAAGCTGAAAAAGTGATATGGCACGATTTTTCGTATAATTATTTTTCATGTGTTTTTTTTTCTTGTATGATTTATTTCCACCCGACGTTATAGAAGTATGCCTACTTTTTCCTGGCATCTTCGGGCGCTTTGAGAGATGGAACTGAATGAGCTACACAACCGATAACGAGAGCTACCCCAGCCACCTTAATTATTCTGTTGAGCTGCTGTTGTGCGCTCTTTTCGTTCTTATTCGTGTGTTCTTGCTGTTGCAAGCTTTTGCTCTCCATAACTACCACGTATTAATGCCAAGTAAGTACAACGGTACTACTGTGATCGTTATCTGTATGACCATTACTGTATACTATTAGTTATGTGCAAATTTAGGAAGGCACGTCTATTCGCGGAAAGGATCTACAACGATCAAAAGTAGAAAAGAATGAAAGAAAAAAAAAATGATCATCCGGGTCGATCACAACTAATTTTCTGTGGCATAAAGGGTGTTCATCGCCATTCTTCCGGATTCGATTTCCGACCTTCTCAATAATTTAATTCCGGCATGAGGGCTGGTAAATGGGTATACTCAGCCTCGTGAGTCAGAACTGAGAATATGTGGGTTCTATTCCGTGGTTTCCCCACTTCTGCTCCAGACAAAATACCGGTACGGTACCTGACGTAAGCTCACGGCCGTCTCTTATCATATCCTAATCACAATTGCAAATACACACAATAGTACAGCGATGTCAATATAGGGGCAGATAACCTTGCTGTTCCGCCCCTTGAAACAATAACTAACAGCCATCTCAATGTTCAGACATTGTCCGCCTCATCACGTAGTGGCTAGCATTCTTGGCTGTCACCGCAGAGGCCCGGATTCGATTCCAGGCTCTGCCAAGAAATTATAATTCGGGTGTGAGGGCTGGAACGGGGTAAACTCAGCTTCTTGAGGCAAAACTGAGAAGAAGAGGATTAGATTCCCACCTCAGCCATCTTGGAAGTGTCTTTTCGTCAGTATCCCCCTTCTACAACTGGTCATGGCCACCTCCTTCCCAATACACACTCTAGTACATCCATCACTATAACAAAGGTTATCACGCAAATCCCCCCCACACCAGGGCCCTGCGTAGCTAGTGCCTGTAGTATGTTCTATCCTGCTGCTCCCTTACGGGCAGTCTAAGAAGTAAGCCACAAGCGCGTGACGTCATGTCCTTGCTTCTCCCCACCTGCCGCTCGCTACATGCGCGAGCGAGCTGCGTATAGTATGGCGTAGTGCCCTGCAAGCCTGGCAAGTGCTTTTAGGGCTGTATGACCTAGCCTCACACTGTCAGCACTGTCGACGCTGGAACTCGTCAGTTCAGGCGCGCACGGCCAGCCCATACCGACATGGATTCGTAAAGCCGTTCTTATCTTCCCTTCATATTATTATTATTATTATTAATAATAATAATAATAATATACTATTAATATTAGCAATAAAATGTTATTGGGTACCAATAGATTACGTCTCATACTGTTCCCGAGTATATTGAAGATGAATTCTCTATTATTGAATGGATTCATTGATAGCAAAATTAGGTCATTTATACATAGGCATACCCAAACTTGATGATTGATTAAAAAATGTTGATGTTGATCCTCTCGCTTATTCGAAACTACCACAAGCTTTCACTTCTCTTTGAAGCCTATCGTTTTCTCTAAACGACCTGTTTTGTTATGCCGAAGGCTAATTCACATCTGATGGTGGGGTCCAACATAAATCTTGTATCCTTCTTATGGCCAATAACAATTATTATGCCCATTGTATTTTTGCTTCTAACACGAGAAAGACACAAAGACATGGATCGTGTAACATTTCTGAAATGTTACAGCTGCATCTTAGATCTATTTCGATCATTCCTAAAGCTTGTAGTAAATCCCCTTCTTAATTATGCTTTTTGAACGTGAGCTAGGGTATCAGGCACTCCATAGTGTTTGCAGCATGAAGAGTCCTGGCTACGCCCATGGAGATCTCACACAAGAGCATCCTTTGCTTCCACCTATTTGTACTAGGCTACTCCCTTTCATGTCTACTTCTGGATTAGTCAATATCCATAAAATATGGTGATTGGATAGTTTCTGTACTTTCGCAATCAACCTGCAATTTCATTTTGTGTTTACCATAGATCCGCTTCAACCTTAAGTATCGGTTATTTATATTCCCTTGGTTCCCAACTAATTAATCACCGTCTTCATCGTTATCACCATTTTCATCATCACCACCATCCTGACAACCTCCTTCGTTGTACGAGCACAAATTACGCACTATGTCACCATGTCTTCAAGCAATGCATGCTCTCTCTGGTACAGTCTCCCTACATGATGCTTACTATACTTTGGATGTTCATTCACTGAAAATTGCAAAATTAGCTTCGAGGTTTTCCTATGCCTAGAACTTAGAATGCAATGAAAATCAAATGTCTTAAATACCATATCTGGATTAGCCTACATATACATATGCAATTGGATTAACTCATGAGGGCTACTTGTAGCATTGGCTTTTGAGAATATTTTACGGAAGCTATTCTAACAACTCTACGGAGTGATGTGCTCTCAATTCGACCAAGAATGTTAGCCGCTACACTACAAGGTGGTCTCTTTCATTGTCAGCGCAATCAATTGCACGATACCATGTAATTTCTACACTGGGCGAACTATAATAGTACACATTTCTTCGTATTTTTGGCATTATATAGCCCCTGGTAAGTTAGGAAGACGGTTCGCGTACCGTAACCCTAAAGTCGAATAGTTTCAAGAACTAACAAACAAAACAGTTTTAGGCACTCCACCGAAAGAAATACAGACAAGCTGGTAGAAAGACAGACAACATATTTTGTAATTTTCAGAGAAAAATAGGCTAATTGTTATATAATGAATAGCACTCTTGGTCTCCATATTGTTGAAATAATCAATATCGTTCTAAAACTTGAAGGTTTGAAGTATTTCGTGTCTTCTTGCTTATTTTGCCGTATATCTTATGTGTACGTAAATTCCACGAGGTATTGTTTCAGGCCATGTTCAATATAAGAATTCTTTTTTTTATATCGTTTACCCTCCAGGGTTGGCTTTTCCCACGGACTAAGCGAGGGATCCCACCTTTACCGCCACTGGTAGTGTCCTGGAGCTTGGGACTCTGAGTCGGGGATACAACTGGGGAGTATGACTAGCACGTCGCGTCACCCAGGCGGCCTCACCTGAAAAGCGAACAGGAGCCTGATGAAGAGATGGGAAGAGTGGGAGGATTAGGCAAGGAAGAGGGAAGGAGGCGGCCGTGGCCTTACGTTAGGTACCACCCCGGTATTTTCCCGAAGACACATTGGGAAACCACGGAAAACCACTTCGAGGATGGTTGAGGTGGGAGTCGAACCCCCCTCTACTCATACGGACCACCCGAGGCTGAGTAGACCCCAATCCAGTCCTCATACCACTTTTCAAATTTCGTGGCAGAGCCGGGAATCGAACCGCGGACGTCCTGGGTGGCAGCTAATCATGCTGACCACTACACCACGGAGGCGACTTGAATATAAGAATAAAAGACATAAATGACCTTAGATTGCGACGGAATATCTTTCATTTTAAAATCCTGATGAATTTACTAACGCATGTTTCTCGAACTCACATATCCCTGAAGAGCATCAATCTAGTTATTTGGTGAATTCAGAATCTTGTTATTGAAATACAGTTTTATAGTCCTAATGCAGTTTTTTTGGTTCTACCCATAATTATTCCGGTTGCTATGAGGTAGGGGATGTGGTGAGACAGTTTCCTTGTGGGAATGATTTCACGGATAGATGCCTTCATGACGCCAATCTCATGAGAGGAGTTAATGACAAATAAAATTAATGAGGTAATGTATGGAGTGGCTGTGTGTGGTCTTTCGAGTTTGGAGTAGTCTGACCATGCACGTTAACGTGTTTAGCTACCTCGGCTGGTTTGTGACATTATGTCAACAAATTAACAAATGTATTTTAACTCTCCTGATTCCATACCGGTCCCTGATTCTATTTTAGGACTATCTCGCTGCACCTGCTACATCACCCAAAAAGTATGCGAATTTCTGTATCCTTGCTGCAGATCTGGTTCATGTGCGTCCAAATATCATGTTTTATATGTCTTCGGTTTGATTCATTAATGTGTGACTCTCCCACTATGCTATTTTTGTCCTCCCCACGTTATGAGCACGGCAGACCACACGCATATGCCACAATGTTGGATTTAGTGCGCCTAGTGTCCAGGCTCCGCGCTCAGTACTAAACGCACTTCAGTACCCGGTCAAATGGACAGTGCTTGTGCGACTAAGCGCTGCAGTGCTAGTGTGCTGTCGTGCTGTACTGCTCAGAAATGGACCGAGTAGGGCTGCGCTCGGCCGACTAGCACTGCTTCGCCTTGCCCATTGCACGGCCCTGCCCCACACACACACAAATACACGGGACTACTATAGATCACGATGTCGCAGCCTCGATAATAAGCAACAACAAGACCATCTCAGACACATTATTTGATCAACTGGCATTTGTTGGTTCAAGTTATGACGCAATGCCTTTCGGAAGGCAGATATCGCCAAGCCTCTCATCAGACTGCGAGGCGCTGCGTTTCTGGTGGCCAACGTCCTTAGCTAAGTTATCAAGTAAGCGACTCCTAGCCCTTCAAATCACTACTAATCTCATGTTCGAAGCGAGATATCAGGTGCCTGTAGCCTGCAGTGTTGATGAGGGGAACCTGTTGCACTTGTCCGCGCGCGCTGTCTCGACCACACTTGTTGCCTGAACACGGTGCCGACAACTCTTACGATTGATATGTCCGGCTTCGTGGATAGAGTGCTCCGAGAAACACCGGCTTCGATTTCCTGGCTTGGGCACTGGGCGTTGATGACATTTTTACCATTCATTTCAAGCGCATGTTGTCTGTGGGCTTTACCTCGAAAGATCTGTATTAGGCATCTCTGGAATTCTCACGCCACACTTGGACTTCGGACGTGAACTACAGCGAAACGGGCTGGGACATTGATATTGGTTCTACAGTAGTATAATTATTTTTTATTGTTCAGACTCTTGACTCACTGACACTCAGGAATAATTTGCCATAGCCGTTGGAGCGACCCTTTCACCCTCACAAGCAATTTCGAAGAATATCGTGTATTTTATTAGTATTCTAGTCTGGCAATACTAGCACACTACAACCCATGTGCCCAGTATTTTCGTGGAGTATGGTATCGCGAAATCTCTTCTGTATGTATAAATGTGCCGACTTTTGATGTAATAAGTGATTCATTTGACCATTTTTCCGTTCCCAAAAATTAACTAAGATTATGTTATCCGCGAAATGCCTCTCATCTTGTGACATTTACACGAAAAACCCACATGTACTCAAAATTTCCACAATATAACGACTATATATCCTGGCTTATCAGGTATGTTTTAACGTACTGTTTTTCAATTGACTTGATGGTAATAATATTGCTCTTTCTACGAATAGGCCTACACGTATTACCCATTTTACGACGATGTTTTGCGCCCCAATACTAAAATTATTTGTTGCTCTACTGACTGCGTATTTTAAGTGCATGTCATGATTGTAAATGCTTCTCAAGTAATGTGCTGGTTGGTATAATTTCTTGCTGTGGATTACATTTTATCCGGGATGTGGTGAATGGATGGAAGACAGCTACAAGGGAAATTCCCGCTGAGGATTCATGACTTGGAGGTGTAGGCGTCAACGGAACTAGCACACTCGGACATCCATATCGTGATCCCCGCGAGATATGCAAGGATACAACGACGTAATGGTTGACGTCATGGCCGTCAAGAGCATTGCCTTGTTCATTGTAATGAACAACACTATAGTATACTCTTAATAATTCCGATCTGGGTTTGTATCTCACCATGGAGCTCCATCACTCCAGCTAACCCCTGCCCTCAGATGCAGTTGCTCTGGTCAGACTTTTCTGATGCTACTGGCTGACTAAATGGGAAATTGATACGCCTGGCTCTGTAAAGAGAAGTCTAGCATTTTGCCACGCATCGCTCTGTAAAAAAAAAACTACAACAACACTAATTTGGTAATTAATAACTAGATTCCTAACTCACTGGTTTGGTTTGAATTGACGAGGAATCATCGCATGCATTGCCTCATGGAATAAGATGCTGTCTTCATGAAGTTAAGAGAATACATTTTAGCGATTCTTACTGCAATTCAGTGGGTGTCCTCAGAATGTAAGGGCCTGCGGTCGTGTAGCTAGAAGGTGGAAATTTGGAGTGTGCAAAGTTCTTAAAGGAAAACTGTCACTTAAACCCGCATTTCTTTCTCTATATTGTATTGAAAATTAAATTTATTCCGGTTTGCCTTGGGAAGCTGGAGTGAGCTCACCCTGCTGCACTGTCAAGGCCGCAACGTTCCCGACTTAGCTGCGTAGTGGTTTGCGGCCTCTCAGGCGTTGCGAGCCGAAAGGAATTTCATTTCAAAGGCAAGCCACTTTTGTTGGGGACAGAAAATCACTATTTTGAAGCACATTTTGCTATGTTAAGTGTATACTGTTTGTACTGTTGGAGATCCTCTGACATATATGCAGACGAATGCATGCAGATGAATTGTTACAAAAGCGCTCCTTCGCATTAATACCTTGTGTAGATTAACCTAACAGTTTCACGCAAATTGTGTCCATTTGACCACTATTCCAACAACAGCGCTGCACGTAGCGAGAGAATGAACTCACTATTTGAGAAGAATTAGCAGATTGCGCCAGCGATGATATTTGTCCATCGCCAATGGAAACACTAAAAAAAAGAAAGGGGTGGGGGTTAATGACACTGGCATATCTACAGACCGGCTTTAAGTTGATACCATTCTCAGGCCGAACAACCGTTCATTCAGACAAACTGTTTCTTAAGAATACTGATCCGTATTAATTTATGGTTGTTGAGATTGTGGTGGTTCCCTTAAGTTCTTGTTTGAATTACCGAAACAGAATTGGCATTTAATCGAGCTTACTGTGGTCTAGTATGTTAAGAGCCTGAATAAGTGGTTGTGGATAACCGGATGCTGTGATAAGCCTGTATTACACTGTGAAGCTTCGGATAGGCGTGCATGTTCTCGTGGCCAACTCGGGCAGCAATAACACACACATGCACATTTTCTTTGCAAGTTCAGACGAAAGGACTAAGACTTTCCGCGTAACGTCAAAATAATAATAATTATTATTATTATTGAAATGAATGTAAATAATAATAATAATAATATCGTATGGCCTCGGGTGCCTGGTGCAAGCTTTGTTAATTGACACCCAGAGGGTAGCTTGCATGTCGAATTTAGTCATTCCTTTGACACTACAGCGCTTTCAAGTAGAGAATGGAGGAACTTTGTGTTGACGGAAAATCCCGAGATTAATTTTGCCATTGAACACGGCCTACTGAATTCAAATGGGTTCTTTAACATGCCAACAACGTATGACATGAGTGCCGTGATTTTTGTCGCCTTCAAAAATCACTTACCACGACCAGGGGCGAACCTGCAATCTTGGGGTTGGTAGTCCGACACTATAATCACTAAACACTTAATTAGATCCTTACTCACGTATCAGTTACATCACCTTTTCAAAAGTCTCCCCTCTGCTAATCTCAGCACGCGTCACAGTTATATTAATGTTTTTTCCTCTTCGCCTGTATAGTTTTTTTAATGATTAACTGTAGTTATTTTCAGCAGCAGCCTCGGGATAATTTTTACCATTAATTCATAATAAACCGGCCACGGTAGCCGAGAGCGCTAACGCGCTAGCATCGGGAGAGCGTGGATTTGAATCCCATCTCGGGCGCCCTGAAAATGGTTTTCGTGGTTTCCCATTTTCACAACCAGGCAAATTCCGGGAAGGTTCCTTTCAACAGGTCCACGGCCGGCTTTCTTCCAAATCCCTTCCCTGACCCTTCATTAATTAGACCCAAGTTCACGGTCCTGGGCGATCGGTCTGTCATCATCGCCAGTTGTATCTGCTGACAAAGTGTGTTCAACTCCCAGACACCGTCCTTGCGATGGTAGAGGAATGATCCGTGGGCGAAGCCGAGGTGGGACGATTAGTGATTTTTAAGAAATAAATAAAAATATCTCCATAACGTGAGCTTTCTGCCTGAAGATTTTGAATTTTTGGCTAAAATGATGTATTATTTCGGATGAAGTGTACGAATGTACAGTAATACCCTAATTTTAAGATTTGTGCCGCCCTCTGTGCTTTCGGGGTACATATTGTGACTCTGGTCCCAAAGGTCGTGGTTTCGATTCCCAGCTCTGACATTCTGGTCCGAGAGTTGAAACGGAGTACTGCTCCGGTCCAAGCTCTGTGAACTTGAGGGGTGAGGTGAGGTGACGCGGGAAGGGAAGGGCCTGTCAACAGCCCGCCGTGTTACCTGGATTTTCTGTCTTCCAATACTGCTAACATAGGACCGTTGCCTAAACCTCTGTGGTGTTACGAATGAGTGAGTGAGTCGTCGACCAATGTACGGTATTTGGTTCTGTTACAACGCACAGACCGGGAACCCCACACATCACTCATCGTCGTCCGCCACCCACATTCCTCAGGTTCACGGAGCTTGGACTCGAGCAGTACACTCAGCCTCGTGATGCAGAACCGAGAAGAGATGGGTTCGATTTTCACCTCAGCCATCCCTGAAGTGGTTTTCTGCGGCTTCTCACTTCTACTCTAGGCAAATCGTCCCGAACTTCGGCTCCTTCTCAATCATAGTCTCAATTATAAGTACACACTACTACAGACACCACAATAACACAAGTAATCACACAAATCTCACGTGCACATCCCAAGTGCAAGAGGCTATAGGTCCCTACATCCCAAAGGGATAGACAACCTTCTCAGAGCTCCGACGTGAGGGGAACAGCTTACCTCCCTTATACAAGATAAAAACAGTTTTCGGCACTATGACGAAAATTGGTCAACGTTTAGCATTAAACAAAGATAAATTGTCCCCAAAACTACAACCTGGGGTGTATGAAGTCCCTTGTACTTGCGGAAAAGTCTACATTGGACAAACAAAACGGTCCATTGCAACTCGCATCAAAGAGCATCAAAGGAACATCCGTTTAAACCAACCTGACAAATCAGCTATAGCTGAACATGCCCTGTCTTCAAGGCACGTTGTATGTTTCAAGGATGCTCAATCGCTTGCCCTTGTTAAGCACAACTGGTCTAGAATTATAAGGGAGGCAGTTGAAATTCGTAAAATTCCCAATAATTTTAAGACACTGGATATCAGCTAAGTGACACTTGGCTACCAGTTATTAAGGATCTAGGAAGATAGTTCCTCTCAGTCTCTATGGCTACAGATCCTGGATTTGATCTCCTTTGTTCGTCACTGGAGGAGTTTCCACCTGTTTTTTCGCCGTTGCCTGTATGACGTTGGGTATCGTTCAGATCCACTTCCCTTTTGTTTATGTTTCCTTATATCCATCTAACCCTCCGCCCCCCCCCCCCTCCCTTTCTTTTGGACATCCTCATTCTTCGAGGAGTCTCTATATTTTCACCCCGCCCCCTTTACCTTCTCCTTACTACTCTGTCCGCCGTTCTACAATGGTCCATATAGTCATTTCTGGCAGCTGCTCTCTGGTGACGAACCGAGGAATTTATCTATATTTTTTGTAATTTTTGCAATCTCATTGATTTACTTTCTTTGGCCACATTGTTTGATTCCATTGAAAAAGGAGGCAAGGTTTCTCCGAAACGTATGGTTCTAATCTAAATACACACGGCATCAGCCCAAAAAACATGAATTATTTATTTAAACAACAATTTTATTTGCCGATTTGTTTGATGTTTCGATTGTTATGGGTTGGCTTCAAAACTACTGGAGTAAATAGTATGACAAATCGTTTTAGGTATAAGGCATGTCTCAACTAAAACTAGGCTGAAAATTATTAACATGCTCCTAAAGGTTGAGGGGGTTAATAGGAAGCCCATATTCATTTATCGCTCTTTTCTTTTCTCCAAAATCATTGGTTTTATTTTGTAAATGTACGAAGAAGTCATTGCAAATCATGAAAATTTTAAGCTAAATAATATTTTGGCCTAACCCTCGCTAAGCTAATGCGATAAAATAATGTTCTTGGATGGATGACGCAGCATCAGCTTGGTACTATCAATCCTCACCGCCTTGCGACAACATAATGTTGGCGAGACTGCAATAAGTCATTAATTTCTAACAACATCGAAGGATGGACAAGATATTTAACAAATGTCGGGCAAGCGCAATGATCTATTTTTTTACTTTGGAATTTGGGAATAATAAGGGATAGACATTCATTATTTTGTTACTATTTGTGTGCTGAACAATTGTATATTTTTATTCACAGCTGTGAAAATTCTTTGTGGATTTCTGAAATATTTCTCTCAAGTTCTTGTGTAAGCTGAGTTTAGTGGGAATGCTTACTACTGAAGAGCGTGTGTTTTTTGTGGAAGAAGTTTTCCGTGCTGGTGGAAACTTCACGGAGCATGCGAGGTGGCAATTTAGTTTAAGTTTTCCTGCTTCGAGGTGTCCACATCGTGACACTGCACGCAACTTAGTGTCAACACTGTCATGCACAGGCACTCACTGTCAGCAATAATGAACCGGGATACTCCTCCCTACCACTCCACTTGAAGGTCAACGCGGAACAAGCGCGCTGATACTGCGTATACAGCGGCATGAATGTAAAGCCAACACAACACGTCCCACAAGGCGAGACCCATTTAGCTCGCTGCTGCGGAGAAAATTTGCGGAAACACTGTATTACTTTCAAAGAAAAAAATAAAATGATATAAATAGATCTTCTAACGTTAGTAATAAAGGTAAAAGTAAGTAAAGGAAGATAAATAATTTAGATAAGACATCACAATTTGAAAAATATTTTTAAAACCTCAGTGCCTGCTCGATTGTGTTGTAAAGTGAAAGTGAATCGTTATGAATGTACGTTGCTTGTACTGTTAAGTTCCATGGCATCGATGCGTTCTGCTCTACAGTACTGAAAGTGAAACACCAAGAACATGAAATGTGACCACAGTGCACTTTATACCACAGATTAGGGACATGACAATACATTACTGATTAGAAGGGCAGTCCGGTACATGAACGTTGACAGTCGAACTTCAGTACGCCGTCGCGCCCCCACTTGCTGCACTCAGCCGCTAGACGTCGTGGCTTGGAATCATACAGCGCTGGAATACGCTGCTGAGGAAAACCGTCCCACGCGGTTTGTAGGCGTGTCCACAAAGCATCAACAGTGGCGGCAGGTGGACCTGAACGAACAAGTTGCCGACCGACGATATCCCAGGCATGTTCTATGGGCGACATGTCAGGCGAACGGGCAGGACAGGGAAGCAGAGGTATCCGTCGCTCTGCGAAGAAGGCTTGCATATTCCTCGCCACATGCGGGCGGGCGTTGTCCTGCTGAAATATGGTCTGTGTAACGGCCTGCAAGAGAGACAGTGCCGCGGGCTGTAAAACTTCCCTGGTGTAGCGGTCACTGTTCAGATTGCCTGCAAGACGTACGAGGCGCGATCGCATGTTATAGGCAATTGCGCCCCAAACCATTACACCTGGTGTTTGTCCGCCATGCCACCTGATTGCGTTCTCCACGGCGGCGTCGAACGCGTATGCGGCTGTCACTGTAGGACAGGTTGAAGCGGGACTCGTCCGAAAACACTACATTTCGCCACTCAGCCTGCCAGTGTCGGCGTGCACGTGTCCATTGTAGTTGGAGGCGTCGGTGGTTCCCATCTATGGAAGCCGACGCAGTGGCATGCGTCCTACCAGTCCAGCCCTCAAAAGATGGCGACGTCGACGCAGACATGTCCACCCCCGTTGCAGTGCTCCAAAGTCGAGCCGACACAGAGGACGACGCTGTTCTGTCCGATACGGCCATGCGGAGAACATGGCGGTCGTCTCGCGTTGTGGTCACATTGCGTCGTCCTGTACCCTGTCGTCGCTGTGTACGGCCCTCCTCTCTCCACTGGACACATACGCCTTACTGTTGACGCATCGTGCCCTGTACGAGCCGCAATATCCCGGAACCACAGACCCGCCTCCTAGAGCCCAAGCATTCTGCCCCGTTCAACCGCACTCACATTCTGAGTCAACCCTGTGATGTCGGCGAGGCATCGTTGCACTTGCTTACAAGTTTCCACTTGGTATGACGGCCCCACGCCGACAGAGATGTGCGGAACACTGACCAGTTCGGTCCCACGACAGAGGGTACTGGTGTGTCAATGGCACGCCATCTCTCTGCGATTTCAATCACTTAGTATGGTACCGCAGGCCTACACGACCCCTGTTCTGGGAGTGTCTCCGACCATTTCTTCTGGGTGTTTCACTTACTACAATCAGTAGTGTATATTTAAGTGTCCACGTTCGCTAGTATTGATTCAAACAATAACCTTTGGTGAACGAACAAGAGAGTCGCGCCCCGAGGGAAGTATTTAAGCGAAAGAACCAGCCCTGAGTCGGGTGATTTTTATGAGCATCAAATAGTTTTTGTCTTTCTAGTCATACACATAAATGAGTCGTACAAGGACGATTACGTTAAACTCATTAGACAACCGTGAGAAACTGGATTAAAGGAATGCTATGAAATGGGGGGGGGCATGAGTGCATTAAATACCCTATGTTTTACTCGCGAAAATTGGGAAATTGAAAGTTGGCCACTGTAATAGCCTTACAAATTTCCTACATATTGAAAATTAACATAATTTGCGTTAGGAAGGGCGTCGTGTTGTAGAAACCAATGTCACATAGAAACTCATCTCTCCGACCTCGTAAAAAATATTTAAAATGTCATTACAATATACATAGTCATATTCTACTGAACTCGGAAAGATAGTAGTCTACTCATGGGATTTGATGTAGGGTAGAAATATAATAATTAATTTGATATTCAGTATTATTGCCGACGGACAAATCGGAACTGCGTAGTTAACGCAAAGGACATCTCATGGCACAATCTTCTCAATATTGTCTTCACTTGCCTGAATTAAACCAGATTCCATTCCACCAGCCAGTGTTTAACCAGGACCGGCACTCCACATGTTGGATATTGTGTTAGGTAGGCCATTGAAGGCCACGGCCTACCAAGCGACCACTCTTAAGCCATGTGGCCTACAAATTGTAGGATGACGCGAAATCAGACAGCTACTCAGTTGTCCTTACGAAGCTGAGTGCTCCCCATTCCAGCCCTTCTAAAATCCCTGTCGTAGCCGGAATTTGAACCCGGGACCTCATAGGTAAGAGGCAAGCGCGCTATCCCAATAGTAATATGAGACCGGCAATAGGTTACTACTACTGCTACTACTACTACTACTACTACTAGGCTATATAACCTGTGGCACTACAGTTCATGAAGGACCTAGGCCTACCAAGCGAACACTGCCCAGTGCAGATATTGGGGTGACGCGTGGTCAGCGTATCGGGTTCCCTCGGCCGTTAATCTTGGTTTTCGTGACCGGGGCGCTGCCTCACTGTCAGACAGCTACTCAATTGTCCTCACGAGGCTGAGCGAAAACACCCGCGCCCCCTAAACACCTCGAGGCCGGCTTACTACCACTTGTTGAGTTAGTTATTGTTGTTTTAAGGGGCGGAACTACTTGGTCATCTTCCCCCTCTTACTGATATTCAGCATAAAACATTCAGCAAAAATTTCCGTGACGGCATATTATCTATCTTAAATACAGTACATGGAATATGTTGAACATTTGTTACTAATTGCAACATACAAGCACTTACAGTGAACATTTATTAATCTCATTTTTTTTTTCAGGGTTAGGGAATAGCCCATCACAATTGGGCACAATCGTGTTGACCGACTGAAAAACATCAAACTCACTTACAGTGAACTATGTATTTAAGAGGGGCATATCCTGCGTGCGAGTCAGTCAGCTAGTTAGCGAGCGAGCCTTACCCAGAATCAGACGGCCAAGGCCAGGGAAAACATCTCATGAAATATTTTAGAGTCGATTAGATATGTTACCTTCGTAAGCGATTTAAGTTAGAATTTGTTAAAAATTGCTAGTAATTGTAACAATGAGTAATGGGACACTTTCTATTACCCTTCATGCCTGAAGGAAACCAAATATAGGTCGTAGTACATCTGAATTTAAAAAAAACAACGTTTATTCCGCAAACTGCTCCTGTGCGAAGCCAGGGTGGGTGTCTAGTTGATTATATTTCGTTGATATTAAATTATCAAATTTACAAAATATAGTTGTTTTTTTGTTGTTTTTTTTTTTACGCTGCCTGGAATCTACTTTTTAGTGTTGGATATAGGCTGATGTTTGATGAAAATCCTTCCGTTTCTGGAGAAATCAAGCCATCCAGTGTTCATTTGAGCAATGTTACTCGACATTACCAGATCTGCTTCATACAAGTTCTATTGGAAGCGACGTTTTAGTCCTGTGGATAGTCTCACAAAAGTACAGTACCGTACCTGCTTGTGCCAGGAATACAATTATTTAGTTTTGTTATTCCTCTGAGCTGTGACATCTTGCGTAGTCGAGTGGTCTTAAGGTAAGCCCCACGATCAGATTGATCAGCTGTCCGAAGTTGGAATTATGGCCATCCTGAGTGCAGTTTCTCCCAGCTTCAGGCACCTGGAGGGATGGTGGTACATTGTTTGAAGTTCCGGACACCTACCCCAATTCTTACGGAAAGAATTCATGATGAAAATTAATAAATGTAAAACAAAAATACTGGAATGCAGCCGAAATAAATCAGAAACCTCTATGGAGATCAAATTGTCAGGTGAAAAGCTGAAGGAAGTAGGAGATTTCTGTTACTTAGGAAGCAGAATAACCAGTGATGGACGAAGCAAAGAGGATATAAAAAGTAGGTTGGCTCAGGCAAGAAAAGCATTTCTACAAAAAAGGAATCTGCTGACATCGAATATAGATTTAGGTATTAGGAAGTCATTTTTGAAAGCCTTTGTCTGGAGCGTGGCGCTCTATGGAAGTGAAACTTGGACTATTGGTGCAGCAGAAAAGAGGAGAATTGAAGCATTTGAAATGTGGTGCTACAGGAGAATGATGAAGATCAGATGGGTAGATAGGGTTACAAACAAAGAGGTATTAAGACGAGTGGGAGAGGAGAGATGTTTCTGGCGACTGCTAATGAAGAGAAGAGATAGGTTGGTAGGACACATACTAAGACACCCAGGAATAGCAAGCTTAGTTATGGAAGGAAGGGTCGAGGACAAGAACTGTAGGGGTAGACCAAGGTTAGAATATGTTAAACAGATTGCCTCGGATGTAGGGTGTGGTAGCTATGTAGAGATGAAACGATTAGCTCAGGACAGGGAGGCATGGAGATCTGCATCAAACCAGTCAAAGGACTGAAGACTCAAACAACAACAACCCCAATTCTATCCCCCAATGATTTTACTGTTACGAAGGTGGATCAGAAAGTTAGTTGCACTAAACGCGTTGCAGCAGCACGCTGTGTTTCGCAAACGTGGGCACAGCGGAGAAAGGGACAGACACTGCCCACACATCTGTTAGGCAGGTCGCTGTGGTGTCTCGTCTTGTATGGTGTGAATAGCGGCCAAAAGCATTGGCGCGTCGACTGGACGTTCCCAAATATGAGGTGCGTGCGACAATCCGATTCCTATGGGCCAAAAGGAAGAATTCTACGGACATTCATCGTGAAATTAGTGCTGTGTATGGGGAGCGGGCCTTTTGCTGGCAAGGGATCGTAAATTGGTGTCAGCAATTCGAAGCCGGACGCACGGATATCACGGACGAATAGCGTGAGGGCAGGCCCGCAACATCCAGGACCAGTGCAAAGGTCAACAGTGTGAATGCGATCATTAGACAGAACTGTGGTCGACATTCCCAGACCGATGAGGAGGTGAAGTTCGCTGTCTCCGTGTGGTTGCAGAACGCTGGAGGAACTTTCTATGCATCCGGCATCGACAAGTTGGTTGTGCGTTCGCAGAAATATTTGGAGACTCTTGGAAACTGTGTGGAAAAGTGACGTTACATTGCATGTCGTTATAGGCGTGTTGCTGTTGTATAGGTGGTGTAATAAATGGCCATAACTGGGAAGTGCAACTTATTTTTGATCTGCCCTCGTATAGCACACACTGCTACAGTAATCGATTACAGTTGTTAAATAAACTCTACACACCTAAGTACCAGGAACTGTTGGCCACAATGTTCTGAGCCCTTACATGTGACATTGACTGTATTTTATCATCGCAGTCCATTTTAACAACTGCTCATACGCTATTTCTGTGCAAATATTTTTAAAATGAAGACTGGAGGGCTCCGCCAATAGTGCTGCTGCAATGTGTTTGTGTTGGGAGTGTGTATGTAATAGGGCCGGGCAAATAGCTCTTGAGTTCCGATCGGTCTCGTTGGACGAGAATGAAGAACGGAAATGCTGGTTCCGGAACTGGTATTTCCGATAATGTGGGCTCGTTAACGATAATTCTCGACATTATCGCTCGTTCTCGCTTGGGCAATATGGCGCTGCCTGAAGTCACTGAGGCTTGTTGTGTAAGGATTCAATGGAAATTATTCATTCCGCTGACTGGAGTCTGCGAATTGGAAGAATCCACTCAACTTCAACGATATCATATTAACAGACCACCTATGACCTCGTAGTTCCGCCCCTTAAAACAATAACTAACTACCGGTACCTAAGGTACATTGAGCATATCATCCTAATGACATATCGAAGGAGAATTTGATCGTCAGTCGGTATTATTTGGTCATTAAATTTCAGCAAAAGAAAATTCTATTAGACGTGTACATATTAAGATTTTTTCGTGTAATGCCACATTCAAGCACTATGTAACTTTCTCGTAATCCAACCTGAAAATTCATGCACTCGCTATATTACTAAAGCCCCTGTGATGCAACTGTGTACTGTCGTATCATTTTTGTAGTAAGATACTGGTAAAGCGGTCGACATAAACAATAAAAGATAACGACAAAAATTAAAATTACTTTCCCTACCAAGTATCGAGCCCCCAGTCCTTTCATTCATGAGTCCAACGCGTAACCCATTCAGCCACTGAGACTCTTATACACAGAGGGAAAATGTCACCGACATACACAGTGAAAACTTTTGTGTTGGATACTTGACTCTCTTTATCTCTTTCTCTTTATCCAAACGTTTGGATAATATTCTCTAGTCGTCGGGCATACGAAAAAATGATGTTCACCTTCAAGAATAAGATTGATTTTATCTTTCGTCATAATGGCTTTGCCATATGCTTAAGCCACCGCCATTTCAATCGCGTCCCTACGCACGTGCTCACACGTTGCATCATGGGTGATAGTGAGAGCAACGATATTACCTTGTGATCGAACGAGACTGTGGAGTATCGGACAAAGTGACATCCCCGCGGTAATGAGTTGTTGTTCTCAGCGCAACTCCCGTCGCACTATTCTCACTGAAACTGTTATATCTTTGGCATTTATGGACAAATCAGTGAGGTGTTTGCACTGACATGATTAATACACCGCATGCCACAAACTGGTATTGCTTTCAAGCACAAAATCAGAGGTTTTAGTAGATGAAATTAGTTCAAACATTTTAAGCGAAATATTTTGCAAGCGTATTTTCACCATTGTTGCTAATTTTGGCACTATAGTTGCCTCGAATAACAACCAGTTACAAGGTGGAGAAGAAGGTTGAAAGTATTCTTTAAAGCAAATTCCTAGTCAGTAGGGCTAATAATTCATGAGCCAAACACATGAGACTTTCTTTCAGCTCTTCTCCGCTACGTCAATTATTTGAGTTTTATTTTACTGTTCATTTTTGTGTTCTTGTGTGTCAACTTTGTCTAATAACCTGAGTTATTATGGTGTCTGTAGTAGTGTGTGTATATTTGTAGCTGAGGGTAGGAGTGGTAAGGAGGTGACAGTGGCCTTGAATTACGAACCATGCCACAGAAGGCGGGTAGATATTTTATGTTGAATACGGTACATGAATATCCAGTCAAGTAGGTTTCAAATGTTTATATTAATTTTAAATTTATGCCTGCGCGTTTGATGTATAACGCCATCCTATTAAATATTAAAAATTCATGCAGATACTTGAACCAAAACTGACATGAACCAAAACTGACATTCATTTATTTGTCAAACAAGAAAACAAAAACCACTTAAAGATCATTAATCTAAATGATAGACGATATACTGCGTGAACATGATCACTTCCAATCTTCTCTAATAAATAAAAGTGAAAGTCTGTATATGGGTATGCATATTTGTTCCGTATACAAATCTATAGTCTACCGTTCCCACCAATCTCAACCAAATTTTGCATACAGAAAGTTCAGGACCCAGAAGAAAACGCTGGCTACATGAATTTTCGATAGTCTTTCTCATTCTTCTGATATCGGCCTATTTTCACTCGAGCCAAGGCTAATCAAGTCAGAAAATTAACTTATGAAGGAATGGCAAGGCCGGCCATCTCCATGGCAACAGTAGCACAAGACGGGTCCACCAAGTTTCCATCTATCTCGGCAAGAGGACATGCCACTCAATTTTCTCAACGGCAACAGTATCTCAAGAAGTGATCACCAGTTTCCACCTGTCTCTGTAAGGGGCCATGCCACTCCATTTTTTCCATGACTACGGTAGCTCAAGACGTACACCAGGCCATGGGCCTCCATTTTCTATCCAAACCACGATAATAACATTAGGAATCTGAACGCCATAAAAAGCAGAATACGTAGTTTTTTAAAATTTTTATTAACAGGTGTCGATGTAGGGAATTTTAAAAAAATACATCGTCTAACCCTGCACGCGGCCTATCGTAACAACGGCTATAGATATCACGAAACTTAGTATTAAGATTAAATGAGCTTAAATAATTATGTTATTGTTGATTGATTTAGAGGCTTGGCGACATCATGGCCATGTAGCCACATGAACTTAAGTGTGTATGAATTTTTTCTGATAACCTGTGTTACTGTGATGGCTGTAGTAGTGTGTGTATTTGTAATTCAGGTGACGATTAAAACGGAGTTTGCTGTTGCTTTCGGTTAGAACCTATCCCGGTATTTGCTTCGAGTAGAAGTGGGAAACCACGGAAAACATCTTCCAAGTTTTGCCACGGGAGGCTCCTTCCAACTCTCAGACCAGAATTAAAATTTCTTGGCAGAGCCGGGATTCAAACTCGGACCTCCAAGGCGACAGCCGAGAATGTTAGCCGCTAATCAACGTGGTCGTCTAAATGTGACATTTTGGGTCTAATTTTATATTCTTGATGCCGCTGCTGTTACGCGAGATTTTGAATCTTTTCCTTATGACGGGAGGTATTACCCTTTCACGAATTGATTGCCGGCGGTCGAGATGGGAACTATTCTTCGTTTACTTGCGTCACACGTCAGCCTGCTTCGTTGACAGGTTCAGTTGCGCGAGTAGGATATGACTCAGATCCAGTAGCCTCAGTAATCGTTTAACAACTGTCCGTGGTGACATGAGCTCCTGTGACACTTATCTGACGCAATGCTCCTTGGCTTATGTGCAGACTGCATTCTGTCATCACTGTGTCCTCCGCTTTATCGCGCGGGGCTCCTGCTACAATAATCAGCAAACACTGGCTCGGCCATGCTCAGCGGCAATCAAATATTAAATGGGTAATATCAAGCGCAATATATTGTATTGTAGTGTTTTACTCTCTGTTAAGGTGTGTTCTACTACTGATATGTTGACGTTTGTTTCATTAATCCTAATGTTTGTATGCTGAATTGTTTTAATTGTTAACGGTGTTAACTTGTACCGGCTATCTTTTGTATTACAAAAACTGTGAAAAGACTTGACTAAAACTAACAGAACCAGAATAATTTGAGCAACCAAAATGAAACAGTAACCTAAAATGATTAACCAAGCCATCAACACGTCCTCTTTTCTATGTAAGGCGTTGGGTTCTGCTCCCTGTACACTCAATACGTCAAAAAGATGACTATAAGAGCAAACGATTTGTACAGAACATTACCTCCTTCACTGCCCTCAACAGATACATTACCGTAGCAAACCTACAGGTAACTGACGTCACCCATAATTATCATAGTAATCATTAGAAGCCATAACCAGGCTCCTTTTGTACTTAGTTTGATTTCAATACTTTGTACTATTTAAATATGGCGACCATTTTAGTGACGTCACTGTACTCTTCTGTTTCAAACTTTCATATTTCAATTTCAAATAAAAAGAGAACGCTAAGAAATAGCAAACTTTTGATGGCATATGCTAGGTTTAAAATTTAAATTTCTATCCGAATGGTCCTTATCACTTTTCATGTATCTCCAACTGTTAGCGAGTAAAACCTATACTCTCCCTCCGCTCAGCACCTCGCCTATCCCCTGTTTTAACTGTCACCTTCACATTTCAATTTATTTATGACCAGTAGCGAAGCGCGGGTACTTCAGCTAGTCCATTAATAATTATCATAATAGTGGTTCCGGAGTTGTTACAGAAGGCTTTGACTTTACACGTGCAGCGGTTTGAGTGACACGTGCAGTGGCTTCAGTGAGTCTGCTTTTACCCTTAAATAAATAATGTCGATAACACCGAGAAAAAAGGAGTTCCTGTATTACCGAGACTTAAGGTTCCCACTCAGTACCAGTATTATCGAGACTTAAGATTCTCATTCAGCGGAAAGACCTGGCCTTGAGTGCGCTTGGTGGGGGACGATACTGGCCATGCGGCAACTTACGATCCCGATCGGAAATACAGCAAATTTGTCCGGCTCTAGTATGTAAGTGGTGGAAGGGAATTAATAAAGTCTCTCCCTTTTGAAACATGACAGAAAGTTGTTCTAATGCACTAGACTGCTCACAATTTCTTACCTACTTCTCAGGAGGAATGTCGATAGGATCCAAGGTTCCCATGGAGTAAAATGCTTCCTTTCTCCATACGCTGAACATAGCGCTCCAATGCACAAACTTCTTCATATACTGTCTGCTAACGTGTCGGTCAAAACTGCCTCGCATGTCACACGTAGACAGGTGTCCTAAGTTCGCTATCGTAGTTCTGCATATTTATAGCCTTATTTTTGTTACAGTTCTTTACGAACTTGTTTTCCACGTCTAGTTGCTCGGAAGATGTGAAGGTCGTGAAACGAAACATGACATAATCACGGACTTCAGTATTGGAACAGAAGTGTTGTTCCAGTTATGATATTATATCCCCCACACATTGAGAGGTATTGGTCCATTTGCTTTCGAAACGATATCCTTCCCTTCCTGCCTTACAATATTGTGAAGGACATTCTAATGCTTACTATGGGATACAACAGTAGATAGTTCTGCATATGACAGCTTGCTATAAGGACACAAATATCGGAATGCTTTCCTTACGTTAATGTGAAGTCCCGTGTTTGCCACGAGTGAGTTGTTCAGTACGCATTCTCCTCAAGACATAGTGCACGTTGCTCGTACTCGATCGGTAATAACTACATTAGGAGGAGGGGTGCAGCGGTCAAGCTGTTTGTCTCCCACCAAGGTAGACCGGGTTCGATTCCCGGTCAATACATGTGAGATTTTCGAATACATGTGGTTCGGATTCCACGTAAAAAGACGATCCCGTGGTTCATGATCGCGAGATTAACGGTCACGTAAAACTACAAGCTTTTTTGTAATAACTACATGGGACCTTCAGGAGCTGATACCGGTTAGAGGTTCGACACATAGTAAGTGACTAAAACTATTCTATCCGGGTAAACTTGCAGGTTCGCTCCTGACCGTGGTAAGTGATTTTTGAAATGCGACAAAAATCTCGGCACGCATGTCATACGTAGTTGGCATGTTAAAGAACGCATTTGAATTCAGTAGGCCGTGTTCATAATGGAAAAATTAATCTCGGGATTTTCCGCCAACACAAAGTTCCTCCTTTCTCTACTAGCACGTGCTCTAGTGTCAAGGAGCTTAGATATGTAACCTCCTTGACTTTCATAGCGCTCCAAGGAACGACAAAAGGTCGACATGCAAGCTGCCCTCTGGGTGTCCAATAACAAAGCTTGCACCCGACGCCATACGATACGTTCAATACTGCTGAATGAATTAAAAAAAAAAGGAAATAAAAAACCGTGTGACGCCCAAGCCTAATTCAAAGACAACGTAGGAAAAACCAATAGTTACTGCATTGGAGGTTACAACGCTGCTGAAAGAAGATCTTCAACGTTAAGATTTTAAAACTGTTCGAAGAATCCGTAGGCTGGATATAATTCCAGAACTCCTAGACGGTTGCCCGGAAGTTGTTGTAGTTTGCAAAGAATTTATAACGAAAGGTACGGTCTTCTGAGATAACTTCCTCTGGTCAGATGAAAGTAAATTTAACATTTATCGGACCGATGGGCGGAAACGTGTACAGGAACAGGAACCTTACAACTTATTGGTAGACCTACTGTGTGAAACCTGGGGTTGGAGGCCTAATGGTGAGATGTATGGCATCTAACGGTTGATAGATTAGAGTAAGGATAGGTTTCAGTATAAGAGCATCTAGTAGAATAATCTCAAGAGCAGTGCTGAGAAGTTAGGCTTCGGAAACAACTCCTGTAATGCCTCCAACTGGGCAACGATCTTAAAATAAGTCAGTTCGCTGTGGTTAGTGAGCAATATACACCACACCTTAAACACTTCACCACAATCTCCCGAATGCAATCCTACTGAACACATATGGAAAGAACTTGTAGACAGTGTGAGGATACATTATCCCAGACGTAACAAAAAGGTACGTCTATTTGATGCCCAAAATACTTTCTGCAGCTACTGCAGGCAAAAGACCCATGGGAAAGTATTTAATTTCGTGTAAAATTCGTGTTTCGATACTTTTGTCAAGTAAAAATACGTACATTTTGTAAATATTCATGCATAAGAATAAGCTGCGCAGACCCCCGCAATTTAGCTAATATAAATTAAAATGCACGTCAATCAACATGACTCTTAATACAACGTATGGCTGGCTACAAGGTCGACAAGACCGATAGCCAAAATATATGTTTAAACGATTTAAAATGCTATCCCTATTGAACCGTTGTAGGACGGATTCTTTCGATGTCCTTACTTAAAGATCGTTAATTTTTTCCGTTCGGGTAGTCTCTGAACTATCACCGTCCAGAGTGATACGTTTCGATTGCCGGCTTAGCCGTGGAAGATATTAATCCTGGTATGAGGTTTGGAACGAAATATACTAATCTGGTGAAGACAACTGAAAATGAGGTTTAAATCCCATTCCCAACATTCCTGGAATAGGTTTTCCGTGTTTTCCCACTTCAACTGCAGTCAAGTCTCGGAATGGTTATCGAGCCCAAGGCCACGGGCACCTCATTCTCAATTGTAGACACCACAATGACGAAAGATAAACACGAAATGCTTTTCAGTCGGTCAACACGATTTTACCCAAATCTATTCCCGGTTAATGCAGGTGAGATTTTTGAGGTGAAATGTCACGTCCGGATTGTACGTAAAGAGGTCGTCTCGTTGCTTATGGTCACGAGATTAACAAACACGTTAGATTACAAGCTTCCTTCCTTCCTTCCTTCCTTCCTTCCTTCCTTCCTTCCATGCGTTGCCGCTGGTTTTAACTTTCTTATTCAATCTCCGTTTAGTTTTGAGCCAGATGAATGCAAATATGAATGATAATTTAGGTTTAAAGTTTTTTCAGTATAAACTGGAATATCTCCTGAACTGAAAGCCGTAAACTGAACTTTTTCATGTACTGTACACGTATACATATAAGGAGAAGGCAACGGTGATGATTCCAATTTGTTGAAATATCATGTTATTTATGTTTGTTTCAGCTATAGCTATACGTGCTGTAAAACAAATGTTACTCAATGAGAAATTCCAGGGACTGGACTTGCCAGCACAATAGGGTGAAGATTGTCACGGCCACAAGGTGATACTTTATGAACATAAATCCCTTGGTCGTAGCACCAGTGGCTCGGCATAACGAAAGGCTACTTCCACTTACACTTGAAATGTTACATCACGAGAAACCGGCTTGGCTTATGCAAGCCCTGCTTCATATCAGATGAAGTATCTTAAGCACATAAGTCTGAACAGAGAACAGTTTACCAATTGGTGAGCGGCGCGAAAGTGAGTTTTAACGCCTCAGTTAAACTGGGCTCCGATATTTCGGCGTAGTGGCAATGTACTGCATGCTGTTCTTGTAGCCTACATCAGAAGTTCTCAAAATTTTACTGTCGCATCCCCTTCATTCTTCTTCGTCTTACCATCTACTGTAGCACAAAAGCTATCATCTCTGATGAACCTGAATCTCCAGTTAGAGAACATACAAAGTTCTATAAGTTGCAAACAAAACTTAAGTTCACTGGAGAAAAGATCTTTGAACTGGCCACTTCCGTATTAGAATATGAAGTTAAAATTAGGGATCGTCTCTTTTGTAACGCTATACAAAAGTCAACGTGAAAGGTGTGCTGCTTCCCATCGCTGGCTGATACCTGGTTGGCTGAAGAGGGGGAAATATTAGAAGACCATTGCACCCGAGCAGATTTTGGCCGACCCTGATCTACGGGTATGCAATTAACACGAGCACCTGAGCTTCAGGCTCGTACATGATTGTTGACGTGTCGTAGATGTTCTGTACGGAGCCCAGAAGAATGCGAGTGCGAGGGGAGTAAGGTCCCCTACACAAAGACGTCATGACAACCTGCTTACTACTCGGTAGAATACATCGGCCCGTTGCGCGCTCAGTAGGACGAGTGGACACTGTTGGGAAGTTATGACGCAATGTTCTTGGGTAGGCAGAAATTACTATGTTATTACCGGCTCAGCTCTCGATGGTTACATTCGTCTACATTCATTATCTTCCTAGCGTTTGTCCCGCTTTGGAGCAGGGTTCGCTGCTTTACATGTCACTCTTCATTTCTGCCAGTCAAGGGCATCATGCGGACACAGATTAATTTGTCGCATGTCTTCTCTAAGGCGATCAAGCCACCTCTTCTTAGGTCTCCCACGAGGCCGTTGACCATCCGGGTTGAGGCACAAGGCAGTTTTGGCCACTGATTGTTCGTGACTACGTATGACGTGGCCTTACCAGCGTAGACGAGCCTCCCGCATTTTATGCTGTATGGGCGCAACTCCTATCCTCCCTCGGACATCGCAATTCTTTATATGGTCAAGTCGCGTCAGACCAAGCACCGAACGAAGCATGCGCATCTCCATAACATGCAGGGCTTGCTCGTGTTTAACTGAGGCCGGCCAGCATGAGTAGCCTGCGGTCGAAGAGGACTTCAGTTACCTCCCTCCATTTGAACCAACTGGCACTCACACGAGCTTGGGCATTAGGGAGGGTGTCGCCATCTGAACGAGTCAAGGAGCCAAGATACCTGAATTGGTCGACTCTTAGAAGATCTTGACTGCCTACAAAGATGGTGCCAGGCGTCGGTGACCCACACTCCATATACACGGTTTTCTGGATATACAGTTTCAGGCCATTCTCAGCGAGCCTCGTATTCCACTCTTGCAGTTTCTTTTCAAGAACGTTGCGTTCTTCTGTAGCCAATAAGACATCATCAGCATACAGAAGCGTCCATGGATGTTGCGATTGGATATCTGATGTTATTGTATCCATGCAGAGAATAAACAAAAGTGGTGACAGGGCTGATCCTTGATGGACACCGACTTGAATGGGGAAAGGAGATGTGATTCCCGCGGGACATCGTACAACACTACTGCACTTATGATACTGAAGTTGTGCCCAGCGGACGTATTCTTCAGGAACACAATGTGAACGGAGTGCATACAAAATCAGTTCATGTGGAACCCGATCAAATGCCTTCTCTCGATCTAAAAAGGCGATATGAATTATAGATCTGTTCTTCTCACGGTATCTCTCAGTGAGGAGCCGAGCTGCGTGAATAGCATCCGTTGTTCCACATCCTTTCACGAAGCCACATTGGTTGCTTTTTTTTATATAGTGATCTGGACAATGTCACGCATTCGACTGTCAAAGTTTCGCTCAAAGATCTTCATCGTGTGGCAGAGGAGGCGAATAGGTCTATAGGTGCCACATTCACTGACATCACCCTTGCCTTTCCAAATAGGCACCGTGGTACTCGTTGTCCAAATTTGAGGCACTACACCTTCTTCCAAAATCTGGTTGAACAGGGATGTCAGTAGTTCAATACCTTGCTGACCAAGAAATTTCCACAGTTCGGCTGGAATGTAATCAGGATCTGTAGCCTCTCCGTTCTTCATCTTTGACTGCCTGTGCAACCCCTGCCATATATATTAGCGGTACTGGTCCAAGGACATTTACCGCACTGTGGATAGGTGGATGAGGGAGCTCTTCGTTTCTTATTACTGAGAAGTGTCTTTCCCAACGACTCAGAATAGCAGATGGATCTCTGATAATTTGGTGGTCTTCATCTTTGATGTGCATAACGTGACCAATGTCTTGCGAGGACAGATGACGTGCGTTTGCAAGCCGGAATATCTTTTTGGCTCCTTCAGGTGAGCCTGGCTGGTTGTACACATCTGCATATTGTTGGCCTTAGCTGCTGCAACAGCTCGCTTTGCTGCAGACTTGGGGGTCTTATATTCCCGATCGCAGCTGGTAAGACGCTAGGTCTGCCAAGTCTTGAATCCAAGCAGTTTCTTTTTTTTTTATCACGGTATGCACATCCTCATTCCACCACCATACGGTACTTGTTTATCGAGGAAATTCCTCCCAGGTTTCGATTTCCCCAACGTTTCTGCTGCAACTTGATCTCTATTGGTTGGCTTGGGTCGAACGTAAGTGATCCAAGGGCATTCACTAATTCGTTCTTATGGTCTGGTAGCTTCCATCACTTAATGCGTTCAGGTCCCGTTGTTCGAGGTCTTTTCGTGGGTACGGTGTCAAACTTGAGATCTAGTACAAGGAGGCGGTGTTTGGGAGCGATGAAATCTGACGGCATGACTTTGACATTTGTTACCAACTTGAAATCATTCCGCCTGAGAAGCCAGTAGTCTATTTGAGATGTTCGATTACCGCTGTAATAGGTGATCAGGTGAGTTGGCAGTTTCTTAAAATAGGAGTTAGCCACAACAAGATCGTGTGCTTCTGCGCATTTAAGGATACGACATCCCTCTTCATCCCTGGTTCCGAAACCTCGCCCACCATGGCATTGATGTTAGTCATCTCTTTCTGACCCAACATGGCCATTGAGATCTCCGCCAATGAACACACATTCATCCTCTGCGAATGAACGAAGACTAGTATCAACACTCACCCAAAATTCATCTTTCTCATCCCCTGAGCAACCCACTTGAGGGGCGTAGCATGAGACGACACGAATAGTTGAGTTGTTGCAGTCACATAAAGCAGGCTGTCTGTGATTAACCTCTACTACACTGCCCTGAAGCCTCTCGTAGACGACCACTATGACACCGTTCTGTGTAGATTTCTTGCCATAGCAGACCAACTTGTACCCCTCACCGATATCCTTGGCCTTGGCTCCTGTACACATGCTATGTCTATCGATCGACTCTTCAAGACAGCTGCTAGTTCACGGCTTCGACCTGTGAGCTTCCCGGTGTTGATGGTCGCCAGACGTAGGTGTTGGACTTGCTTCTTTAGCCTGCTCCGTCCATAAGCAGGTAGCCCTCGCACATTTCCCACGTCGTCAGGGCGATGACGACGCGCGTCGCCTGTGGGGGACGCCCTAGCATTTATCCGCATATTCAAGGCTCGTACTGGCATGTTCATTTAATGCGACGATAAAGTATGATCCAACCGATGTATCGCTCCACCTGTCATTGATGAAGGCCGCTCCTGACATGGAGAACAGACGCCGTTGACAGCCGCTCCTAACCTGGAGTACAGACGCTGCCTGATGGATTTTAGTGGCATTTCCTCCACTAGGGGAAAATCACCCCACCTAAAGAAGCTCTTCCGGCCGAAGCCGTTGGCCACTTTAGGTAGTCAGGTTATTTACCGCCGCCCAACACTCGGCTTTAGCGATTTTCCAGCTGGGTGCCAAGCCAGTCAACCCTCCTCCTTTCTCATTCCGGACTTGGGACCGGACAATGGTGGAGTTCTACATTCCTCTACAGTAACGAGTAAAATTCTTGAAATGATAGAAGCAATTTTTCATTATTGCCTGTGTAATTTATTAACAGAATTGCTTTTCAGTCGATGAACACAAGTATTCCCAATTAGATTGGGTGGGAAGTAACACTTATTTTGTTCTTGAATCTTTAGGGGCTTTGCGACATCGTGGTCATGTAGCCGTGTGTGTGTAGGAGTTGTCTGATAACCTGTGTCACTGAGATGTCTGTACTATGTGTGTGTGTGCTTGTAATCGACATTGGATTTGGCTGTAGTCTTTAGTTAGGTACCATCCCGGCATTTGTCTGTTTGAAGCGGGGAAGCCACTTCCAGGATGGCTGAGGTAATTGAACCCGCCACTTCTTTTTTTGAAAAGTATATTTATCACTCTTCTTCTTCTTCTTCTTCTTCTTCTTCTTCTTCGCTTTTCCAGCCGACACTGGGTGGGGGCAAATAAGGTTCCTCTCCACTTGGATCTGTCGTTCCACTATTCCTCTTCCGACACGGTGTTCCAATGCAGGTTCCTTTTTCTAATGCTATACTTCACCAAGTCCATCCAGCGCATTCTTGGTCTTCCTCGTCCTCTTTTCCCTGTCATCCGTCGTTCCAGAGCTCGTCTTGGTAGCCTTACTTCATTCATCCGTTTGACATGTCCAAACCATCTCAATCTGTTTTGTTCCGGTTTGTCATTTAGTTTATGTACTCCCAGTTCTTTCCGTATACCTTCATTTCTCACTCTGTCTCTCCTCGTTTTCTGGACCATACTTCTCAGGAATCTCATCTCAGCTGCCTGTACTCTGCTCTCATCCCTCTCAGTCATTGTCCAAGTTTCTGCTGCATACGTCATTATAGGAACATAATGCCCATTGCTCAATCTTTTCATTTATTACGCCTAACTGTTCCTGTACCTCCATCTCATCCTCTCCCCAGATCACAACATCGTCTGCAAACAACATTACCTTCATCTTTGGCCTACTATAGTCTTTCATTGCTGCCTTCATGATGTCATCCATCACCATTAAGAACAATAAGGGTGACAACACACTTCCTTGCTTTAATTAATTAAACGTCCTCTCCTTAATTTATTAGAGAAGTATGTTAGAGATCTGGGTTCGATTCCGGGCTCTGTCAAGAAAGTTAATTCTGGACTGAGTGTTGAAACGGGGTACACTCAGCCTCGTGATGTGAGAAGATATGTTTCGATTTTCCCCTCAGCCATCCTGGAAGTGCTTTTTCTGTGGATTCACATTTCTACTCCAGGCAAATGCTGGGATGGTACCTAACTGAAGGCTACGGCCGCCTCCCTCCCCAACATCACCTAAATTACACAATTACATAGGTTATCAGACGAATTACACACACACCCCAGTACACGGGCCTGATTGGCAATGATGTTCAAGCCCCTCACATGAACAACAGAGCTATTTTGTTAGCGAGATAAGCTAGAGCTGCCGTGCATATAATGACATCGATTTTCAGAATAATGTCTAGTGAAATATGTCATCAATGTGAAGAAAAAAAAAATGCAATTACCTGCAAGTATATTTGCAGTCTTTTTTGGGGAATATAATATTTTTATCTTCCAGACGATAATTTAAAGAATGTATTCAAGTTATTTATGTATTTTTTTAGACTATGTAATGGGCATGGAAGTATTTCTCTTGTCGGGTTATGACCATTGTCTGAGCTGCGAGTGTAGACGGGGATGGCGGATTAGCGAAGGGTGAAGTTGAGTCTAGGGTGGTGGGTATATCGACTCGCGCCACAGTGTGGGTGTGACGTCAGGAAGACTTCATTGTATGAATCCCGAAACGAACAGCTACCGAAGAGAAGGCCCATATTGCACGAGAGTGCTGTTATTGACGTGCTCTAAAAAACACATTTGTGAAGTGTGAACATTGTTTATAAAAGTTGTTAAACTTTATTTGGCTGTAGGGGGGGGGGCTGGTAATTAGCAAACCAGAACAGCACCTACGGTCAAGAACTGGTCTGAACAGATTCTCATTAGGAAAGCGACGCGCAGACCAGTTTTCGCGGCGATATTACGTTTCTATGGGATTTGGACATAAGACGGAATTGGTCTCTATGTGGCGAATGGTTTTTACGGATGGTTACTCTCCCCCACGCCAACATAATTAAGAGGGAGAAGTTAATGGGATATTAAATAAGAAATCTAAACGGGCTAGAAGTTGGGAGGAGGCTGGGCATAGTCTGTTAGAAGGTATTGTCCCGACATTAAACTTGAGTTGAACATGGAGAAACTGCAGAAAACCATTGGATGGCTGAGGGTGGGGTTCTAGCCCACTCGTCTCGTGTGTCTGGGAATAGCCTGGTCCTATTATTTTGAGTGTTAACAGACACAAGTTACCCAACCGATTCCATAATATACTTCTAAGTGTGCGGGTGTGATGACAACGTTGGCCTGGTTTGCAATTTCACGTGAAAAGTTTCATAATGTCGAAAAGTTTGTCAAAATGTACTATATTTAACAGATATACTTTACAGAGCATAATGGTCTAAATATGCAAATTAAACTTCATTTCTCCCCACGTACAAGCAAGGAATGAGCGCACCTTGGGTTACCCTTTTGTTCAATTCCCAACGTTCAGAATTAAACTTACATTTTTCAAAATTCTTACCCTAACTGTTTGTGTCTACCACTCACTATTCCCGTTTCCCTCGGTGTTGGGGATGAGATGCTATGAAATTCTATGTGGCGGATGGTTTTTACGGACGGATGTCCTGTCGCCGACTTCGTGATAGGATTTAATGCGAGATGAATTGAATGAAGATGAATGAAACTGGGCAAGGATGTGGAAGAAAGCGGCCCTAGCCTGTCAGAAGGTACCGTCCCAGCATTTGCCGGAGTTTAAAATGGGGAAACCACGGAAAACCATTTCAAGGACGGCCAACGGTGGTGCTCGAACCAATGTCTACAGAGTCCGCAGATAGCTTGGTCCCATGGCCTAGTACTGCGCTTTAGCGAGCGTACCTACCATCGTGGATAAAAATTTAACTATTTTTTAAATGTGTCATTTTTTGCGCCTGTTAAATCTCCAGCTACAAATTGTGCCTTAGTCAGACTAGTAGGGCTTTAAGTAGTATTTCTGTACTCCACGACGTAGCCGTGTTCGATAAAACGTGCACCACGGCCGCTAGGGCAGCTGCAGCAAGTTCGGAGATCGCAGGTTCGAATCCCGGCGCTGACAGTGGCTGTCTTGAGTATGGTTTTTCCCGGGTTTGTCCACATTTTCTCCAGGAAAATGCCGGGATAATGCCTTACTTCAAGTCACGGGGCACCTACCTCATCTCTGTCCCTAGTACAGTTACACATACTACTACAGTCATTATATAAATACAGGCTATCGGATAAGTTCAACACACACCCAACTATACGGGGCTGATTAATAAAATGTTCCAAACAACTAACATGAATTAAGAACAATAATTAATTCAGCGAAGTATTATGCGAAGATTTATCAAAGTTTCATAAAATGCCTATGAAATAAAAACAAGCATTTGCATGAACTTCCGAGTTCTCATGATGAGAGTGTGGGTTAGTTCCACGGCATTTTTTTCTTCGTATAGGGCAGTTCCAAAATTATTCGTACACCTGTAGCGAAATGAGTTTGTTTGCCTTGTGCACAGAATTAAGTGAAGGTAGAAATACAGGACCAATAACATGATCACTGCTGTGAATTCTTTTATTGTAGACCTACTTGCTGCAGTTCTCGAAATAACACACACAAACTATGTACAGAAAACAACATATGAAATAAATATTACAAATTTCTGGTGTGTCAAAAGTATTCGTACACCTTCGTTACGACAGAAAAATACATTTATAGAATGTCTTTAAATATTTTGTTGGGTTTCCTTTCGCTTAAATAATTGAAGCCCTGAGTTTCACAACTGCACAAGTCCCATTTAGTAACTTCTCAGATAATAATAAAAAAAAAAAAACTTCATAACTTTTTGAAATGGGTGCTTAGCACTTGCATTTTTTACTGTAGAAACTGTGTCCAATTACGAATTACACACAATTGACTAAACTTAGCGATTATTTGTACTTATTGTGTAATAAATTAATGAATATGGTGGACTTGTGTTGTTATGAAACTCATCAATATAATTTTTCGGTTCCGGTGATAAAAGTGTTGGATTAAGTGGATAGTTGGTACATACAATAAGTAAACTACACAATAAAAACAAAAGAGTACAATATGGCAATACTTTTTATTGAATAAAGTTGAACAGATTGGGCATCAGTCACACCTTACAGTGAAACACATCCACATTTTAATCTGAGTCTCAGACTTCACTTCCTGACTCTTCAACATTAACATTTTGAACCTTCCCATATTTATTCATAGATTTTGGAAGTAAGGACGATGTTCAGGGTGAATAGATGAGTTTTATTTACCGATATCTTTCGCTTTATGAACGTTGATCCGGAGTTCAGTCTCATTTGCCTGTTTCATCTGCCCTATCTTAACACTGCCTTTCAAAAGAAAAGTTCACTTAGAAAACCACTTGATGTTGTGCTGGTAGTTATGGAGTTTGATCTATATTCTGCTTGCTGTTGGTTCCCGCCGTAATATCCAAGGTCTTTGCTTCCCGCCATATGGCAATTTCCGTGCAGTGCTACACTCTTGTGCAGTTATGATGCTCAATTACGCAGTAGGGTTGTATGGCCGGGTGACTTCCTTAACAACACAAGTCCTGCACTTATGTAGTTTTGAAACTAACTAACATCATAACATAGGCTAAATGTTCGAAACTTGTGTTGATTTGTTCATCATTAGGTAGAGGGCCGATAACCTAGATGTTAGGCCCCTTAAAACAACAATTATCATCATCATTAGGTAGAGCTCAGTGAGACGAATTCAGTGATATATATATAACTCATATCGTGTCAAAAAGTGGACTTGTGCAGTTATGATATTCAGGGCTTCAATTGCTTTCATGCGGCTTGGAATTGAGTCGACCAATGGTCTGGTGATCTCCACTGGAATCGAGGCCCATTCTTATTGAAGCGCAAGTTGTAATTCACTCCTGTTGGAAATTGAACGTTTTCTAATTCTTGAGTCAAGAATGCTCCACATGTGTTCTATTGGGTTGGTGTCCGGTGATAGTGGAGGGGTGGAAAGCTGCTTTGGGGCATTGTAAAGCAGCCACATCTTGGTGTTATGTGCCGTATGTTTGGGGCCGTTGTCTTGCTGAAATAAGAAATCACCTTCCTGACCCATCCCAGCAGCACTAAGCCCCAAGGTTGCCTTCAGAATGTCAATGTACATCCGCTCCATAATTCCCCGCTGCGCTCATACACCCCCACACTAAGACACTCCCACCTCCGTGTTTAATGTCGGAAGCAAGTTGTTCTTCTTTCTCCACACCATTTGTCGTCCATCGGACCCGAACACATTAAATTTACTCTCGTCCGAGAAAATTACCTTCCTCCAAAACGCCAGACTTTTATCAACGTGCTGTTTTACAAAAATAATGTCAGGCGCTTCTTCCTGCTTCTCGGACATGAAGAACTTTTGCCGCGCCACTCGTCCATAATACCCTGCTTCTTTAAGAACACGCCGGACAGTACTCTCTGATACTTGCACACCGTCATATCGTAACTCTACCGCAACTTTATGGGCACTTCGTTTTGGTGTTTTCTGAATTAATCTCACCATGTGTCGACCTGTTCTTGTGGTAATCAAGCGTGCACGTCCACTTCGTGGCATATTTTGCACTGTGTTTCTCTCACCAAATCTGTCTATGATGAACTGTACAGTAGATTTTTTCTATTCCGACAAGCTTGGATATCTCTCCTAAAGTTTTTGTGTGCTTTCCCGAACCATTTTGACTGAGCAATCCCACAACCGACTACAGACACACTCGGAAGGGCTTCGACTGTTCGACTACTTCGGAGCGAGGCGCGTCATGACTTGTGATGGGCTCCATCTCGGCAACGCTGTACAGCTTTGCCCGGAGCAGCTAGCTGGTGAACCATGTCTTATTTCCTCGTACAAATACAAATCGATATAAAATAAGTGATTTAATTTACCTGATTCACAGTCGTACAGCATAACCTTTTGGTGTATAAGGATTACAACGCGACCAAGAACTACAATTTTCCAACCACCCCGAGCCGAGAAAAAGTTACCTTACTAAACTGATAACAACTTTGTTTCTTGGACAGACACAATTTTTAAATTAATAAACCAGTTATACAACATTCCAATGTATATTGTTTAAAAATTTGGATTTGATCTGATGAAGGGTTGTTGAGATAATAATTCTTAAATGTGACGCATGGTTGAAACATGCTTAAAACGGGCAGTTTTTGTGTTCCAACTGCGATAAACAAAATATTAAAATATAAATTAAAAATTCCAAACCTACATGAACTAACGTAAAATAGAACGACGAAAATTATGATGTTATTGGATTTTATGTAGGTCTATTGGTTACCTTACAAACAACCTTCAAACTCGAGTGCACATACTATTTGGTCGACAGTAGTACGCACTGCGTGCAAGTGACTTGCTCGCTACACGACAACTGAGTCCTTTCACGACCTTGGACCAGGGGTTTTCAAACTTTTTCTGTCGCGCCCCCCTTCTGAAACATGAAATATCTAACCCCCCTCCCTATTCTCATTTCCTTTCTTAGCACTTCTCATAGGCTACTTCCCACAAAAACAAAACAAACAAAAAACACAAGATCTACTGTGTATGCTACTGCGTAATTAGAATTTTAACTACCAGTTACATTAATAATAATAATAATAACACACACTTCATTATTCTTAGAGCACATCAAAGTACAATAACGTTTTGTAAAAAAAAGTCATGCATATTTATTACTTTTGCTTATAAAAATAATAAAAAACTGCTGCACGTGCAGTTATTGAAATTGAGCAAATTTTGTTTGTTTCACTAATTAGCTCTTTAGCTGTGACACCTGTGTTCAGTAATGCTTTTCTTATTTGAAAGCTCGTGTCTTATGACAATTGAAATAATATATACAATTTTCAACATTTCACTGTGAATTTGAAAAATGTTTTGTTAAAACTCTTCACCCATGAAAAAGTAAAACAGGAGAATAAAAGTGTACATGAATCAGAATTCGGTAATTCTTAGCCACTTACGGAGTTAGTGTGATGTGTGAGCTTGAATTTGAGATGAAAGTAAATCCATTCTTGGTTGGATGTTTGAAACAGCAACCTGCACATGTCCTTCCTGCTGCAACCGAGACCGATGCTTCGTCTTGACGGATGCCATTGCGGGAAATGTTGACTCACACAAGTAAGTTGAAGCGATGGGTAATAACAAGGTCCACTGCTTTTCTTGATAAAATGGGATATTCATTCCGAATCTGCACCCAAAAATTTTCAAGAGACTACGACTTAAATTCATTTCGAAGTATTCTGTCACTTGAGAGTTCTATTAGTTCCTCCTGGGCTGCCGTTGACAGGTGGGCTGTTACGTTCGTCATTCTCAGTTGAAGGTTGTGGAAATCTACCCTCGAATTTTTGACGAAGGTTTTGGAGGTGTTCTACGACAATTCCACTGATTTGACAAATATCGAACTCATTTTCTTCCAGGAATTCATTCAGACAATGAAACATCTCACAGTTACCTTTGTCCATCTGGGCTTTCCAAAGTTCCAGTTTTCTCTTAAAAGCAAGCACTTTGTCGCTTAGAATGAAAATATTACTATTTCGTCCTTGAATTGACACGTTAAGTTCATTCAGTTTTTCAAAAACGTCAGCCAAGTAGCACAGTATTAGAAGCCATTTCTCATCCAGAAACAGGGTTGCGAGTTTAGGACCGCTGTCCAATAGGAAAATACGAAGTTCATTCTTCAACTCCACAACGCGACGAAGGACTCGACCACGAGACAACCAACGTACCTCCGTGTGCAATAGAAGCGAATCATGTGTAGATCCCATCTCCTCGCAAAGAATGGAAAATAGCAGACTGTTTAAAGCTCTTGCTTTCACAAAATTTACAACACTAATTACATCGTTCAGCACTTTATTGACTTCCGGTTGTAGTACTCCTTGTGTATCATGCAATGTGTGAATTTTACATAATTAGTAACGGCACTCACTCTTGCTCTGAAACACTTTTTAGTTCCAGTAAATGCCGACGCCCCATCAGTACATATACCAACACAATTTGTCCATGATAGATTGTTGTCAATAATAATAAAAAGGAAGCTTATAGTTTTAACGTGACCGTTAATCTCGTGATCATGAGCCACGGGACCTCCTTTTTACGTGGAATCCGAACCACAGGACTTGGCATTTCACTTCGAAAATCTCACATGCATTGACCGGGAATCGAACCCAGTCCACCTTGGTGAGAGGCATACAGCTTGACCGCTGCACTTGTCAATAATAAAGGAATTCACAAGAGAAGAAATATTTTCGCCTGTAGTCCTCCTTTCCAGAGCTTTACAAAATAGAAAATCCTCGTGCATTTCATTTTTATGACAGTAGCGTACAAAAACAAGAAGCTGGGCACTGTTTACGATATCGGTACTGTCATCAAGTTGCAGGGCAAATTTTGGGCTATCATGAAGACGTGGTAGCAATTGTTTTTTTAAATTTTTATTGCAGAGGCTATTACATCAATACGACGAGTTACTGTATCATTTGAGAGCGGTATCGACTTGAAACACTCGCCGAACTTTTCTCCATGCATGATCGCGCACATTTTCACGGCTGCAGGAAGAAGTAATTTCTCACCAATAATGTCTGGTGATTTGGATTTTGCAATTAAATAGGATACCCCCTTAGCGCTTTCTTAGGAACTGTTGGGTGCTTTTCTAGGAAACGAACATTTCCTTTTAGTTGTTGCTCGTGGCGCTTTAAAAATGCTGAAGGTTTACTTACACAGTCTGGATGTTTAGTCTGCAAGTGTCTCTTAAGTTTCACAGGCTTCAAACTGTCGTTTGCTAAAATCTCTAAACAAAGAACGCATTGAGGTTGTTCCTGATTATTATTCGAAAGAATGCTGGTTAAGCCTAATGTCAGATAATCGTCTTGATATTTACGCACTTTCACTTTGTGTGTAGAATTAATCATCCTGATGGGAGCAGAAGTAGACGCGGAAGAACAAGGGACTTTGTTTAAATTCGAACCTTGTTCTTTTTCCGAAGCACTATCACTTTCATGGGGTCTCTTTTTACCACTTCTAATAAGCCACTTATCCATGGGTAATGGCGTCACTCGTATCAGTATATTGTAAAGTTGGCTAACCACGTACTAGAATTCAACTGTTCACTCACTGTCTTTGAACTGACTGGAAAGGCCTAGCTGAATTCGAATCGGCAACGGCAGAAATAGAAGAATCCATTCTTGAAAGGAAGTGGCGGTCACATTGTCGAGCGGCTTACTGTCATTAAGTGTTTGGTAAGGAGATGTCACAGTGGGTGGCGAGTGAAAGGGAGCTGTGTGGGAAATGTTACTCGCCACCTTTTCTCAGAATTCCTGCTGGCAGGAGCTACTGGTCAGTTCTTGTGAAATAAGACAGCAAAGGTACGAGTTTATTATTCTTGAATGGTCTTGGGAGCTGCCTATCTATAATAGGTTCATGAATATGAGGATAGTAATATTTGTTACAGAATATGAAATGTAAATATTTCAATCAAAGCCGGCGCCCCCCTTCATCACTCTCTGCCCCCCACACACACTTTGAGAACCCCTGCCTTAGACGGACAGTTCTCCGGGTGTACGAATACTTTTGACAGGCATGATACAGTAGTTAATTTGTTTTAATTCCTGTTAATTACACAGTTCATGTTATATTAAATGTTTGAAGTAAAGGAATTAATTGTAATGGTATTGGCACTTGTCTTTTTTTTTTACCGTAATCATGTTTTTGGCTGGAAATAATAGTGCATTACATCGTACGTGTACGCTTACGAATACTTTGACAGTATCTGTATGCATTAATAGGTATACTGTGTACGCATTAAAAACGCGGAGACCAACATCTCCAGCAGTCGGTCGGCGTGCATCTTTGTGTTGCCGACCCGATCTACAGATGACAAAAGGGTATTTAAACGTTACTGACGTAGTTAAACTCGGCCGAATTTGCGTAACGTCTGCCTCCCTATCAGTTGCAATCCAATAAAGACGTCAAGTGTCGATGATAAACTACTGTCATATGAATGGTTGGAATGTTCTTCCTTTAGTACTCACGTAACCACAACAGATGAAACAAATAGGAATGATTCATTCTAATGAGATGCTGCATATCATTCAGTCCTCGGTGATTTGTATGGCCGCCGCACATTGTTTCTATAAAGAAAAATACGGATGGAATTTTAAAATCCCTCGGCACGCCGGAAGGCGGAGGTAAATTTCACCGAACGAAGGAAATTATTTCGAATTCACTAAATTTGCTACTAAAATTCCACATGCTTAGCATACGAGAAGCCCCATCGTCCTATAATTCCGAAAACATTTTGCTCATCCCTTGGCGTAAGGATGAATTGCTCCCTCACACCAGTCTCCCAGTGGATTGTTGGTTCTTTCCTAGTCTTGTGGGAAACGTGACTTATTTTACATTAAAGGTGGAAGTTCTCGTAGAGACAGCAATGTTAGTCTCACTTCTTAGGGGAGTTCGGTGTGGTGTTGACGAACGTGCCTAGAACCGGTCTTGGGAAATGGAACGAAAGTTGTCTCGAGTAGAGTCGACTTCGTGGGAACAGTCATAGTCTTCACTTGCATCATAATTATGATAGCTGAATATATCTCGTGACCATCCTCTGAACTTTTCGAAAACGAAATTGTTGTGGGGTTACTCGTCACTGAATTGGTTCGAGGAGTGAACCCTGGTTGTTCAAGGAAAGGTAATCCTAGGTACGAAATAGGCACGGTGTCACGGCCTGGTGCTTCCCAATCTCACCACAATAATACTGTACACATCACATATTTGGTTTTTATACGGACCATAAACGTTAACAGCTCGTGGGACGTGGTAGCTTATCTTAGTCCCCCCAGGGGCTCACATCTAGTGGGTTGTGGGTTGGCGACCACGGGGCCCCAGCTGAGTCCGGCATTGCTTCCACTTACTTGTGCCGGGCTCCTCTCTTTCTTCTTTCCTGTCGACCTTCCTTGGTCAACTCTTGTTCTCTTCCGACCCCGACGGTATTAGGGTATCCGAGGCCTAGGGAGTCTCTTCCTTTCCCGCCTTAATTGGCCCTTGTCTCATCTTTCCTGATACCCTCCTTCTGTGAGGGGTCAGCCTTCTTGTTCTTTTCCTTTTACCTCCTGCCTTGTTCTCAAGGCCCTTAAGGAGGCAGGGTGTATGTAGCCCCACCACTTCTGGTGCACCGTCGATAATGCTACACCCTCAGGGGCTCACGGCTGGTGAGTTCGGGCGTTGGCGACCCCGAGGGATTCCTGAGCTGGGTCCGTTTTCCCCTTTTGTCCCTTCCCTTTGGGGCGGACCTTCTCCTCTCTCCCCTCCCCTCTCCTCTTTTCCTTCTATTTCCTTTTCTCTTTAAGATTCCCGCACTGTTTTTGTTACTCGAATCACCGTGTATCTAAATTCCCTTTTATCGATTTTTAAGGCATTTTTGATCTATGTTGCATTTTGTAAGTTTTTTCGATCTCAATTACATCTCGCGATTGTTTTCAACCTCAATTGCATTTTGTAAAGATTGACAATCTAAATTGCTTTTTAGTAAGTCTTTCAATGCAGGTTGCGGGGCCTTTTAGTGAGTATTTTGAATTTCAATTGCATTTTGTAAGTATTTTCAACCAAAACCGCATTTCGCACGAATTTTGAATCTAAATTGCATTTTGTTTGGGGGCATTTTGCACATATTTTGATTCTCAATTGCATTTTGTGGGTATTTTGAATCTAAATTACATTTTGTCAAGTATTTTCAATCTAAATTGCTTTTTGTAAGTATTGTCAATCCACATGAGTCGTTGGAATCACCGTACATTTTGTAAGCATTTTCAATTTCAATTGCATTTTGTAAGTATTTTGAATTTCGATTGCACTTTGTGAATAATTTGGATTGGACCTGGGATAAGGCCTATTTCAATCTGAATTGCATTGTGTATTTTCAATTTCAATTGCATTTTGTAAGTATTTTGAACCTCAATTGCATTTTGTACGTTTTTTCGATCTCATTTGCATTTTGTAAGTATTTTGAATTTCAGTTGCATTTTGTAAGTATTTCGACGCTACATTGCATTTTGTACGTATTTTGAACCTAGCCTTCATTTTGTGGGTATTTTTCAATCTATTCCTTTTGTGAATCTTTTCGTTCTAAATTCCCTTTTGTAAGAACATTTTGTGAGTCGTTTCAATCCGAGTTCCTTTTTGTAAGTATTTTCCGTCTCGCTTAATTTTCGTTCTGGTTTCCGTTTCATTATCATCTTCGCTATCACCCAGATCATTAGGGGCCGATAACCTAGATGTTAGGCCCCTTAAAACAACAATTATCATCATCATCATCTTATCTTAGTGTATTTGAATACCCGTCTTTGAATATCACCCTGAGGAATTAATCCTTAATTCCACATTGTATTCTAGGGTGACATGGGGGGAAAAAAGCGAATAAGTCAAAACACAGCTGCTTTTTGTAGAGACAAATAATTGATTGTCACATAGGCCTACTTTCTTTTTAACACAAATTATTTTCAGCACATAAATACTTGTATAGATGTTACGATAGGAAACTTCAACAATCTACTAAAGCATTGTTTCGCGAAGGATGGGAAGCTAGGGTGAGCGAGGTCGCTGGGGACTTGAAAATGTTATCTATATTATTTTAATAAATTAATTAAATATTTAATATGCAATAAATAGGCTAAATAGTCCAATTCATTTTATAGAGAACATTTTAAAATTGTAACAGATGCAAAAAAGAAATGGTCAAAATTGACAGTTTTGTTTGGACTAGTTTTGTAATGCCTGGTTCAGGTTGGTTGGTTGATTCCTTAGTTTAAGGGCTGCGACAACGCGGTCATTAAGCCCCGTGTACTTTGGGCGTGTGTAGAATTTGTCTGATAACCGATGTTAAGTGTGATGGCTGTATTAGTGTGTGTTATCTGTGATTCAGGTGGAAGGACTGCCGACGATTAATTTTTTCAAGTAGTTCCTACTTTTGCTACCAAATGCTACCATCCACGACACCTAGCTGCGGACGTGGCTACTAAATGCCATCGAAGTCGGCGGACGTTGGAACTAATAGAGCGTTATCAAACTAACCTATACATTTTAGCTTCTACAAGTGTAGTTATTGGCAGGTTCTTTTTCATGCCATAACTCTATGACATGGGACCGCCGGCTTTACTTCCCCCTCCGAAGGAAGGCATATTGACGGATTTTTAACGCTCTTAAAAAATCCCATGACTTCGGCCAAGTTTGAACCCGCAATCTTGGGCATAGAAGCTCAGCATACTACCAACTACGCCACCGAAGCCGCTCTGCCTCGTTCACATTTTGTGTTATCTCGCGATCGTTCAAATCAAAGCCTCCACTGCTGCTGATTTACCTCATTCTAATGTGTTGGAAGCCGGCCCCGTGGTGTTGGGGTAGCGCGCCTGCCTGTCACCCGGAGGCACTGGGTTCGATTCCCGGCTCCGTCAATGATTTTAAAACTGACGTGAGGGTTGGAACGGGGTGCACTCAGCCTCGTGAGGACAATTGAGTAGCTGTCTGACAGTGAGACAGCGCCCCGATCACGAAAACCAAGATTAACGGCCAAGGGGACCCGACGCACTAATCACGCGTCACCTCGATATCTGCAGGCCGAATGGCTGGGCAGCGGTCGCTTGGTCGGCCTTAGCCCGTCATGGGCTGTATAGTGCCAGGGGTTGACTTTTTGTTGTTGTTGTTGTTGTTGTTGTTGTTGTTGTTGTTGTTGTTGTTTGTAATGTGTTGGAACAAAAATTGTGCACAATGTGTCATATTAGTAGGCTCATCAAGCTGAATAGAAATAAATTCACTTTTTTTTTTCCTTATTGTTTTCGGACGTAATCAGTCACTTCAGAAATACGCCGAGTTATCATCAGACAGAGGGATTGATTTCAGTTTTGTTGCAGCTTCAGCACTATTATTTATAGTATGGCTTTTAGTGCCGGTAGTGTCCGAGGACATGTTCGGCTCGCCTTCGTCGGTAGCTGCTTCCAGCGGACACCCTTAGGCAGGGCTTCCAGCGGCTCACTTTTCTCACTATTCACTATTTTCAAAGCAGCCTCACTTTTTTCATTATTTAATAAATTTACTCACTATTCTCACTTTTTTACAACACTGGTCACATTCTGCGTTAAAAATGGTCTTATGTACGATCATATTGCTATAGAGCATCCAGCGTTTAGAAAAGACTGTGGGTCTTATGGGCTTTTACTTTTAACGGAAATCCCCCCTACACTGGTTTTGTTGCCTCACCTTTTATCATGAAGGAACTCTGAACATAAATATTTTTCGTCATAATAGCTTCCTACAATTATCTGCCAACTGATTACCTTTGTTATTGCGTACAAGTATCGCTTATATTACGTCTTAGTAATTTAAAAATTTTCGAGGTTAGCACGCTGGAATGAAGAGCCTCGTCCTGTGCTGCATGCTCGCCCGGAGTGGAACACGTGCTCAGTTCCGCCGACAACTTAAGTTCTGAAGCACTATCCGTCATTGGTGTTACTGTTGTGTGTCTGTTTTATTTTCTGTTCGATCGAATCATGGCTGCCGACAGTTGGGTTCCAACCCACTATCTCCCGAATGCAAGCTCACAGCTGCGCGCCCCTAACCGCACGGCTAACTCACTACAATATTACAAATATTAATCTAAACAAAACAAAAAGAATAAAATTGAAAGAAACTAAATTACAGCCTACTAATAACTAAAGAGGTGATGATCAAGAGTATTGCTGACATAAACATTGTTAACATCGTCTGCATACATCCGAGAAGGAAGGAAGGGTTGTGCTCTCGACATCTGTCAATCAGTAATGCGTCGTATCACAACGAAATGAATGTCGTTATTGGTTCTCTTCGCATACAGTATCCTTAATACTGGTTCAATCCGTTAACACCTGCAAAAATGCTCATTCCTGGGCGTGTTCTATTTCAGGTAGCTGCTGGGGTTGTGGTTGTCTCGCTAACTTATGAAAGCGCAGTACTCGAAGCGGGTGACATAACGTATGACGTCAGCGCTACCTCTGCCTAGAGTTAGCAACACTGTCGCCATAAGGCTCCACAGTCTTTTCTAAACGCTGGATGCTCTATAGAAACGACCCAAAATATACCCATGAATGGGTGGTCCATTTTTTTTTTTTGCCGTCGATACCTGAGCGCGCTGCAGGCAGCGAGCCAGGCGGCCAGAAAGCATGAAAAGCTTCCATAGTGCATTAATACCACAGCCGGAGCCGTGCAGCGATCGCCGAAAGTTCATATTTATATTTTTGTTTTACGATTTAAATTTCGAGTGTTGCATTGATTTTCCAGTCCATTATTTCCAAGTATCCTTTAACTACATGAAAAATCACAAACAGTACTCAGAGATATTAACATAGGCGCAATTTGGTTGACTTTTTTGGGGCGCTAATTTGTTTTTCAGATACACATTCTTAAAAATTTTGTCTATTTCAATACAGTTTTGTCACATTTTTGGGGGTCTATAGCTAGTTTTTGGGGAGCTTAGCCACCCAAGCCCCCCCCCCCTAATTGCGCCTACAGATATCAACAAACGTTAAAATTATGAACCAGATATACGGCCATACATGCGAATAATGCTATGAATTTACTCACTATTTACTCACTTTTTCATACAAGAACTCACCTCCCCCCCCCCACTTTTTTTTTTTTTTTTTTTAAGAATCAACACTCACTATTTCACTATTTTTGGACGAGTGAGTGGATGGAAGCCCTGTCCGTAGGGTGAGCTACAAGTTCCGTTCAATTTCAAGTAGTTCCAACTTTCGCGACCAGATATCAATGTTACCTAGTGGTGAACGTTGGAACTTTGATAGAGCGTTCCGACGAAATCTAACCTAACAATTTAGCTCCACACATGTTTAGTCTGTGGGAGGATCTATGACATGGGACCGCCGGCTTTACTTCCCCTCCGAAGGAAGGCATACTGAAGGATTTTTAACGCTCTTAAAAAGTCCGACGACTTCGGCCGGGTTTGAACCCGCTATCTTGGGCACAGCATTTCAGCATGCTGCCAACTACGCCACCGAAGCACTGATTATACACGACACCACATCAATCGCACAGGGTAGGATAAATTCATCAGCAATAGAGTGTAACTTAACTTTCTTGGTTTAAAAAAATGATGCATAAAGGCACTTTTCACTACAGCCACTAATCTTTGTAATCCTCACCTGTTGGTTCTGAAGCACAAATGATTTACTCTGAAAAAATTCAATGGGTTTGTTTATCTGATTATTTATTTAGTTAATCTTTTAAGTAGCTTGCCACGGTGGGTGAGTGGTTATAGTGTCGGACTACCAACCCCAAGACGCAGGTTCGCCCCTGGCCATGGTAAGTGATTTTTGTCGCCTTCAAAAATCACGATACTCATGTCATACGTTGTTGGCATGTTAAAGAACCCATTTGAATTCAGTAGGCCGTGTTCAATGGCAAAATTAATCTCGGGATTTTCCGCCAACACAAAGTTCCTCCATTCTCTACTTGAAAGCGCTGTAGGTGTCAAGATATCTAAACTCCTTGACTGTCATAGCGTTCAAAGGAACGACGAAATTCGACATGCAAGCTACCCTCTGGGTGTCAATTAACAAAGCTTGCACCAGGCACTCGAGGCCATACGATATTATTATTATTATCTTTTAAGTTGGATATACCGTAGTTTACACATGATGAATCATTTTAGATGGCTCCATGCTTTCAGCATGTGATTCACAACGTACTGCGGCTGGTGTACTCATACTGTAAATACTAGTTATATTTTTCGTTTATCGTTGTTGTTGCTTCTGCTCATCTTGAGACATACACAAGTGTCCAAAAGTTACGCATAATCACTCAACGAGGCCATACCGCCTGATAGGAATGTCAGACGGATTGCTGAACAAACGGAAGCTGAATCACACACAGACACAACTTGTTAAAAAAAACAGTGTCAGAAAAGTTCTGATAGCTAAGGTACACCTTTGACAACTAACGAAACTTGGCAATGTCTTCCACAAGAAAAGATGCTGTTAATAAGATGTATGGTTACCCCTTACGGACACACATGCTTCGCAGCGACGTGGCATGCTCTCTATTAGATGGTCCAAGAGCTCTTGCGGCAGTCGATCTCATTCCTCCGAAAGGGCAATGCGAAGGTCTTGGAGGGTCCTTGGTGGAGACTGACGGGATGCAATTCGCCTCCCCAAAGCATCCCAGGCATGTTCCATAGCATTCAGATCCTCAGACCTCGCTGGCCAGTCCATGCGATGTATGTTTTCCCCAGCCAAAAATTCATCCACCAGAGCAGCGTGGTGTGGTCGGACATTACCGTCCTTTAAGAAGTAGTCTGCAACAACCGCACCTCTGAAGAGTCGAACATGTGGCCTCAGTACCTCATCCCTGTATCTCCGAGCGTTCACAGTGTTCCTCGGACCACCCATGAAGATGTGCAGGTCTGTACGGCCATTCAACATGATGCCGCCCCTCACCATTATGCCACCACCACCATACTGGTCCCGTTCCACGATGTTCTTGTGGTTGTATCGGCTACCCGGTTCTCTCCAGATTAATGTGCGACGGGAAGTGTTCTGCAAACTGACGCGGGATTAATCTGTGAAGAGCACATGCCTTCATTCATTCATGGACCAGTTTCGACGTTGACGGTTCCACAGTAAACGGGCCCGTCTCTGTGCTGCAGTGAGCGGGATGCACACCGCTGGACGTCTGGCAAACAGCCCTGCTGTTCTAAGCCTCCGGTACACAGTTCGCTGGGAAACGGCAACCCCTGAGACGGCTGCAAGCTCCGCCAACAATTATCGTCTTGCAGGTGCATTCAGATTTCGTCGGGTGGTTAAGGCCAGATATCGGTCCTGCTGTGCGGTGGATACCCTTGGTCGACCTGGTACTGACCTACGACTAACATCCCCTGTGTCTCGATATCGTCTCCAAGGCCTGGAAATGACACTTTGTGGCACATTCAAGGATACGGAGACTTCGGTCTGTGTCTGGCCTGCTTCCAGGCGGCCGAGTATACTACCCTGAAAATGGGGTCCAAATGGCGTCGTTGTGCCATTATGTTGTCACGTTCACCACGAGACGACACTCCGCACACTATAACGGGGAAAACACGACTGAGGAAATATGGGCGGCAGGCACTGGCTGTGTTTACCATGCGGTTACGCCGCTAGTAAAAGCAGGGAATACTCTTTCCTGTACAGAGCGAACACGTACGGTTGGTACGTGCATATGTCGTGCGATTTGCGGTCTATTTCCTGTTGCCCTGCTTATTCGTAACTTAAGCTAACGTTTGGACACTAGTGTAGAAATGTTTCTTTCCAGATACTTATCCCTATTCAAACCACAGTTGCACTGCAGCACAGGAAAGCTAATGTACTTTCTTCACAGAACTGTAAATAGTCTACGTTCGTACTGCCTCTCTTATTGTGTAGTCAATGGAGGTGGTTGTGGTTCACAATGCTTCCAACATGGGGTCGTTGCGTTAAGAAAATGGTTGAGGAAAAATAATCTAAAAGTGTTTAATGTAACATATTTAAAAGAAACAACTGTTAATTTCTCTTCTGGACGTATTTTTTAAACGTAATGTTTAATAAACTTCAAACAGTACACTTCGCTGATGATTAAATTTATTCCAAGCCCCTAGTACGAATCAACAGTAACATCTCTTGTATCAATTTAATGGCAGATTCAACGATTTTTAACTGAAAAGATGGCTCAATTTTTATTTTATTTTGGTGCATACTATTTAGGGAGTGTCAATTCACCCCCTAGTTCTTTACTAAATTTGGAAGTACTCGTACAGTTATGCCGTTGTTGAAGAAACTCAATGATCCTCTTTTTCTGAAACGGGCTATTCGGATGGAATTCTTGACTGCGAACTCTCCCTTCTGTGTGCTCAGCACTTACTACCAACATATTTTTAACGTTAAACGTTCAATCCAAGACTTGATTTGATTTCTTCTTATACTGGAGTGTTTCTCTACGTATTACTTGACCCCTTAGTAATAGACTACTTAACATTACCTCTTTTCTAATTTAAGTTTAATCCGTTTAAACGTTTAGTTTGATGATCACTTCTTAGAAGTATACATGGTGTCCTCAGGCAGGAAAAGTCAGGAATGGTCAGGAAAAGTCAGGAATTTTGTTTTTAGTCAGGAAAAGTCAGGAAAAAGTGAGAAAAAATGTCGAAAAGTATTAGGAAGTCAGGAATGTTAGATTAATCATACAGTATTTTGTGTTTTACAGTCATACTTTGATGTTACTAGTTCAACTAATCTCTGAAGATAAAAAGCAATAACTCACTGGACATTATGGTAAGTTTCCATTTTTACAGTGTATCATAGTAAAAACCTCTTTTACCTATTTTTTTCGCTTTTTTTTTTGGCTTCTGCGTAGGGATGTGGCAACCCCATCACTATAGTTTAGCTCATTAAGTACTTCGATTTATGTATTATTGCATTATAATTTACTTTATTTTGTATTTTAAATGAATAAAGAGGCGAGCATTGGGGCAGCTATGGTGATGGTGGAGGTTGCAAATAAAATAAAAAAATGCTCAATAAACCTTTTTCCGATGTTACGATGACTTCGCGAGTCAGGAATTTTGTTGAAAAATGGTCAGGAAAAGTCAGTAAAAGTCAGGAAAATTGACATTGAAAATTCTGTGGACACCATGAGTAAACAAGATAGTATTCGTTTGAAGTGACGTAGTTAAGTTGTAAGCAAAAATCAATTGTTACGAACCCGCAAGCTTATTTCTTTGCAATGAGGGCTCTTATTAATCATGTTACAGTCGTGGTTCTTCCATTTCAGATGCTGAAGAAATTCACCAAGGGCGGTAACATGCAGAATTAAATAGAAAGAAATATATACAGACAGGTGGCAATCAAATACAAATCGTATAAAGTTTATGGAGGTGGGATGATACCCAGAATGACTTGTCCAAGGAGTCTAATATTGTGTCTACCTTTTGACCTTCAGGAGAAAGTGACAGGCTCTTACACAAGCCATTCCCGTGGAGGCTCAAGATCTTGAATCATTATACTCTACCTACTTGCACTTTGCCTGAGTTTTAATTTTATTATTTATTATTAATAACAGTTATTCTCAGATCGTCTGGTAAAATACAAAGCAATGATGCAGATTACATTGTATCAAAGCATAATCATCACCTTAATTTAGATCACCACCAATGAATTTACGAACTATCCTAGTTGTAGTCAATACTATATCACTGCCTTCTGTAATAATTTATACAAGTTAGTGTCCATCCCTTGCAGAAGATGTTTGGGAAACACATCAGTGCTTGAGATGACTATTGGTACAATTTGAACTGTCTTGACCCGCCACTGCCTCCTGATAGGATCCACCCGCTCCAAATATTTGGACACCTTTTCAGCATGTTCATCCTGTAGGTTGTGCGTATTCGAAATCTTTTGTTGAAGATCACTATGTTAGGCCTATTACGTTTTACTGTCCTGTCTGTGAGCACAGTCCGATCCCAATACAGTGTGAAATGTTCATTTTCAGCCACGTTCTCTGGAACATACTGTTAGTACGGAGCCTTGTTCTGTTTCAAAGTTGGAGTTTCCCAGTTAGCTCTTGGTGCAGGATATTTGATACAGCTGCGTGCATCCAGAAGTGATATGTTGATTAATTTCAGAGGCTTGAAACCTATTGCGACATTTATCGTCACTAACTGACGGATCTCTAAGATATTTTCTAGTAGGAGACACGAATCGCCAACATAAATCCTTACGTCTCAGGGAAGATCTGCCCCTCAGTCATCCAAACGTTCGACGCATTCATTACTATTATTGTTTATGTTTTCGGTATTTCGCTATAATTGTCAGTTGGCGTAGTTTGTTTGCTGTTTTTTTTAGAAGTGCCATATATAAACAGTAATCAGGTTTTTTTGAAGGTCCTAGGCATTTGTAAATGTATTCGTGTTTGCGCTCTCAGGTTCACGGTCAAGGCTGTAGCCGTATGGGGAAAATGTTCCTGGCGTATAACAATGCCTCGAAGAGGCACCCACTTCTGTCGTTGATTTCTGCTCGTTTCGTTATAAATACTTAGTTTAAGACCTCTGATTAACCTCTGACAGTCTTAATATCTGGTGGTGTAGTGAACTGAAGCGCTATTAACTGTGAAGACGAATAGGTTTTAATACCGGTCCTCCTTTTAGGTTGCATACTAAGGTAGGCCTATAATGTCACGTTTCAGGGGGCGTGATGGCGCAGTACCATAAGGCTCTCGCCTTTCTCCCGTGGTGTCAGGAAGTGCATCCAGCCTTTAATCCTTGGCCAAAACTAATATGAACCGGGTTGGACCGTCAACCCGAAATATTTGGGATAAACTGTTGCATTTTTTTTATCGAGTGGTGGTTTGGTTACGCAGTGTCTTTACGTCCCTTCGTCTTGTCTCGCAAAGGTAAATCGCACTAATAGTAAAGACATGCCGTAAGTACTTTCTTGGTATTTTGTTGCTAGCTTCTTGTTGATTTTTATTATTTACTAGCTGAAGTACACGTGCTTCGCTACTTGTCATAAATAAATTAAAATGTGAAAGTGACAGTTAAAACAGGGGATAGGCGAGGTGCTGCGCAGAGGGAGATTAAGGATGGAACATTTTGTCCAACTACACCGCTCGGCGTTGACCGTGTTTTATAGCACAAATTTAGGTTTTACTCGCTAACCGTTGGAGATAGCTTTCGGATAGAAAATGTAATTTTAAACCTCGCATATGCCATCAAAAGTATGCTATTTCTTAGCCTTCACTTTTTATTTGAAATGGAAATATGAAAGTTTGAAACCAAAGGATGTAGTGACGTCACTAAAATTGTCGCCTTCTTTAAATAGTGCAACGTATTGAAATCAAACGTAGCCTATATGTTAACCAGGTAAATCAGCTACTTCCATGCAAAATTCATGTAAGTCGGACCAGTGGTTCTTGCGTGATTGAGTAATACACAGACACACACCATCTCATTATTAGCCTCGCTTCGCTCGCGTCATAGTCGTGTCATATCGTTATTCAATGACATGCAGGTTTAACCCCGTTAACACCCGTTTAGAACCTGAGTATCCAAAAATCCCTCCTTAGTAGACCTTTTCGACACACAACAAACATATCCCCTTCTTCTAACTTTAATAGTTTTGATTGGTCGATGAGAGTGAATATCCAAAAATCCTTCCTTAGTGGACGTTTTTCTTCCAGAATTTCACCCCTCCCCATAGGCCCCTTAAATTGGATTTATGAAAAAATAAACGGTCGAACACCTACTTATTTTAATTATTTATTCATTTATTTATTTATTTATTTTTAACCTGATTGAAACTCGGAGAAAATCGAACTCCTCGCCCATGTCGTTTAAGAGATACACGCTCCGTTAGGAATCTTTCAACCCCCACTTTTCATCCCTTTCACCTCATATTATACACCACATCGAAAAACCATTAGACATGGTGTCAGCTTATTTTTAATGATTAGTATATATGCCAAGTATCACATCCCCAAATGAAACCACTCATGAGATATTGTTATTCAATGAAATGCACGTTTACCCCCTTAACACCTCTTTAGAACCTGAATATCCAAAACTCTTTCCTTAGTGGACGTTTTCGACATACAACGAACTTATCCCCAAAATTTTATGTTTCTAACTTCAATAATTTTGGCTGGGCGATGATTGAGTCAGTCAGGACATTTTCTTTCATTTATTTTTGAGAATTTCACCCCTCCCCATGAACCCCTTAAATTGGATTTATGAAAAAAAAACTGTCGAACACCTATTTACTTATTTAAAGCTGTTTTCCCTCTGAGTTTGATGAGTGAGTGAGTCAATCAGTTAGGACACTTTCTTTCCTGGTCTCCCTCTCCCCGAATTTCACTCCTCTCCATGGGCCCCTTAAATTGGATTTATGAAGAAATGGTCGAACACCTATTTACTTATTTTTAAGCTGCTTTTTCCGCTGAATTTCAAACTTATCTCCTATGTTGAATAAGATAAACAGTGCACGCTCCGTTAAGAATCCTTCAACCCCCTAATTTTCACCCCTTTCACCTCATAATATACACCATATCGATAAACCCTTAGACAAATGTCTGCTTATTTTGAATGCTTAGTTTATATGCCGAATATCACAGCCCCAAATGAAACAACTCGTGAGATATTGTTATTCAATGAAATGCAAGTTTAACCCCCTTAACTCCCCTTCAGAACATGAATATCCAAATATCCATCCTTAGTGGACTTTTTCGACATGCAACGGACATATCCCCAAAATTTCAAGTTTCTAACTGCAATAGGCTTGCTGGGGGATGATGAGTGAATATCCAAAAATCCTTCCTTAGTGGACTTCTTTCCCCAGAATTTCATCCCTCCCCATGAGCCCCTTAAATTGGATTTATGAAAGAAAAAAAACTATCGAACACCTATTTACTACTTTTTCAATCTGGTTGTTCTCCCTGAGATTCTTTTTTTGCCTCTGTCTTTTAAGAGATACTTGCTCCGTTAAGAATCCTTCAACACTCCCTTTTCACACATACACCTCATAATATACACCACATCGAAAAACCCTCAGACATGTGTCTTCTTATTCTTAATGATGAGTTTATATGCCGTGTATCCCATCCCAAAGGAAACCAATCGGGAGATATTGTTATTCAATTAAATGCAAGTCTACGCCCGTAACACCCCTTTAGAACCTGAATATCCAAAATTCCTTCCTTAGTGGACGTTTTCGACATACAACGAACATAGCCCCTTAATGTCATGTTTCTAACTTCAATAATTTTGACTGGGGGATGATGAGTAAGTCAGGACATTTTCTTTCAATTATTTTTCAGAATTTCACCCCTCTCATAAACCCCTTAAATTGGATTTATGAAAAAAAAACGGTCGAACACTTATTTACTTATATTTTAAGCTGTTTTTTTTTTTTCGCCGAATTTCAAACTTCTCGCCTATGTCGTTTAAGAGATACACGCTCCGTTAAGAATCCCTCAACCCCCCAATTTTCACCCCTTTTCACCTCATAATATACACCACATCGATAACCCTTAGACATATGTCTGATTATTTTAATGATTAGCTTATATACCGAATAACACAACCCCAAAGAAACAACTCGTGGGATATCGTTATTCAATGAAATGCACGTTTACCCCCTTAACACCTCTTTAAAACCCGAATAACAAAAATCATTCATTAGTTGACGTTTTCGACATACAGCGAAAATATTCCCAAAATTTCATGTTTCTAACTTTAATAGTTTTCGCTGGGCGTGATGAGTGAGTTAGTCAGACAGGACATTTTATTTCAATTATTTTTACCAGAATCTCACCCCTCCCCATGGACCCCTTAAATTGGATTGATGAAAAAACGCTTGAACACCAATTAACTTATTTTTTAAGCTGCCTTTTTCCCCTAAGTTTGATGAGTGAGTTAGTCAGTCAGTTAGGACACTTTCTCCCCTTTTTCCCCCCAGAATTTCACCCCACCCCATTGGCTTCTTAAATTAATTAATGAAAAAACGGTGGAACGCCGATTTACTTATTTTTTTTCGCTGAGTTTCAAATTTCTCGCCTATGTCGTTAAGGAGATAGGCCTACACGCTTCGTTAGGAATCCTTCAACCCCCCACTTTTCACCCCTTTCACCTCATAATAATACACCACATCGAAAAGCCCTTAGACACATGTCTGCTTATTTTTAATGATTAGTTTATATGCCGAGTATCACATCCACAAATGAAACAACTCGTGAGATATTTATTGTTATTCAATGAAATGCAGGTTTAACCCCCTTAAGACCCCTCTAGAACCTGAATATTCAAAAATCCTCCCTTAGTGTATGGTTTTGGCATACAACGAACATATCCCGAAAATGACATGTTTTCAACTTCAATATTTTTGGCTGGACGATGATGAGCGAGCGAGTGAGTGAGTCAGGACATTTTCTTTCGATTTTTTTTTCTTCAGAATTTCACCCCTCCCGATGAACCCCTTAAATTTGATTTATAAAAAAAACTGTCGAACACATACATACTTATTTTTAAACAGTTTTCCCCCTGAGTTTGAAGAGCGAGTGAGTCAATCGGTTAGGACACTTTATTTCCTGTTTTTTACCCAGAATTTCACCCCTCCCCATGGGCCCCTTAAATTGGATTTATGAAAAAAACGGTCCAACTCCTATTTACTTTTTTTTTTTTTTTTGGTGATTTTTTCCCGCTGAGTTTCAAACTCCTCGCCTATGTCGTTTAAGAGATACAGGCTCCGTTCGGAATCTTTCAACCCCCCACTTATCACTCCTTTCACCTCATAATATACACCACATCGAAAAACCCTCAGACACGTGTCTTCTTATTTTTAATGATGAGTTTATATGCCGAGTATCACATCCCCCAATGAAACCAATCGGGAGATATTGATATTCAATAAAATGCAGGTCTACCCCCTTAACACCCCTTTAGAACCTGAATATCCAAAAATCCTTTCGTAGTGAGCGTTTGCGGCCCTTGAGGAAGCTGCATACCAAATTTCATTCCAATCCGTTGGGTGGTTTCTGAGATTTCGCGATGAATGAGTGAGTGGTATTTGACAAATATCTAGTGGATAGTGTCAAGTTTTTGTTATGCTATACTCGGTGACAGTGCTGTGTGAGAAGTTGAGTATCTAACGGGATTTCAAGTACAGATCCTCATTTTCTATACCGGTATTGCAGAGCACAACTCGAATCCAGTCGGCCGTGTCTCGACTTGAGCTATGTTGCCATGGAAACTATCTGCCTTGCCATTCCTTCATGAGTATATTTTATGATTTGATTAGCCTGTGCTTGAGTGCAAAAGGGCCGAAATCAGAAGAATGAGAAAGACTATCGAAAATTCATGTAGCCAGCGGTTCCTTCTGGGTCCTAAACTATGTGTATGCAAAATTTGGTTGAGATTGGTGAAACGGTGTAGATTTGTATACGGAACCAACCCACCCACATACATACAGACTTTCACTTTTATATATGACTAGCAGTAGTACCCGGCTTCGCCCGGTGGCTTGATGATAATATTTCAGTCTCCTTAACACTCAACGTCATAAATTATATTTATTTATGTATTCATTTCTTACAATATCAAACCCAGTGACAATGTGTATACTTACGTCACTATGGGAAGGCTCTGTAAAATAATGATCATTCTCGTGATATTTGTCTTCAGTCCGAGTCGAGATATGTCGTTAGCGGTCCCAGAATTCGTGACATCTCAGTCGTAGAAGACTATATGTGGTGGTGATTAGAAATATAATGGACTTAAAAAATCTATGTCATTTGCCCCCAATGACGTTGAGGGCGTAACATCTAGGTAATTTGCCCTACTGATCAGGATGATATTGAAAATTACTACATAACTGACATGAAACTTAGAAAATAATAGAAAAAGTTATTTTTAGGACTCACATTTCGGGAAAGACTTGATTATTTTTTGCCAAAGAGCTCCCACTTAGATCGCTATCTGGTTAAAAGTTTTGTCTTGTTAAGGTTTAAACTGTACGATAAATGTCTGAAGCAATTCCTCCAAGAGAAGCTTCCAGATTTCTCAGTCGATATATCGTTAACGTTCCTGATATCCAGTTGTCTTTTCTTCTGACGCAAAACATCTTCTACCTAGTGATGATGAACATAGAAGCGACTACTGGCACATATAACTTATCAACGAATGGGAAAAATTGATACTTTAAAGGAATGAAAGGAATAAAATAGAAAAGAGATGTACGATATACCATAACACTCGCTGTGAATTTTCTACGTGACCGGCTTAAATGTTTCGGTACAGGTTCTCAAGAAGAGGAACCAGATCATTGGCATAAATGAATACAGTAACAGTAGATTAAATAGTATCCTAGACAGATGACTCGCAAAGTAACACGGCCTAATACACGATGTAATGGTTGAACTTCAGAGAAATGTTTCATCTCACTTCGCAGTTGTTATTTAATAAATACTAACATGTTTGTAGCTAACATTGAAATTAATGGAGTGCGTTAGGATAAACGATATTCCTTGTTTTTCCCTCTGGTGTATAAATAAAGAAATGTTTAGGTGTGCCCACTCTTGAGCAAGCTACGTATAACTGATCATGAGAGGGGATCATGCAGGGAATTGCATTAGCTTGAAATCAAAAGGCATATCAGTAGGGATCAAAGGAGTTCGGGGAATGAAGATATCTTCTCCTTTGGCATGGCCTGTCAATACGACTACTACTGAACGGGTATATCAAACTTACAAACTAATGGAAATACACATTTTAAAAATCGCAGGCGATGAAGACTGTGGTGTTACTTAGTAGTATAATGGACGTAACATCTAGGTCATTTGCCCTTTTGATGAGGATGGTAATGAAAACTACTGTTGAATTGACACGACAAACTTGCAAACTACCGTGGTAGAAAGAAATATTTCAAAACTCACAGGCGATGAAGAGTTATTGTGTGTGGTGATTAGTGGTATAATGGGCGTAACATCTAGGTCATTTGTCCTTATGATAATAATAAGGTAATGAAAAATGACTACTAAACGAACATGGTGTAATTTTAAATCTGATATAGGTAATTCAGATTTCTACCTTCGATGTCTTCCAATGTCTGAACGTTATTTTCTGGCTTAGGCCTATACTCGATGCGTGTAGTGAAAAAGCTTATCGAGTACTGCTCGGGTCCAAGCTGCACGAACCTGAGAATATCGCAGATGATGACGATATATTATGATGACAGACGTTCGGGTGGGGGTTCCCGGTCCTATTCACATTGACCGGTGAATCACTCATTCTTTCGTAACACTACAGTGGTTTGAGCAAAGACGCAATATGAACATCAGCATAGTCAGCAATACCAGGTAACACGGCGGGGTCTGGACATTTCTCTCATGTCCCCTCGCGATGAATCAGCAAGCTATTCTCACACCTGCCCCCTCCTCCCCCCTCCACCCACCGGGGTCTCACAACTTGTGGGACGTGGGTTTGCGACCACGGGACCCCAACTGAGTCCGGCATTGCTTCTACTTACTGGTGCCGGGCTCCTTTCAGTTCTCTTTCCTGTCAGCATCCCATGGTCAAACTCTTGTTCTCTTCCGACCCCGATGGTATCAGGGTATCCGTGGCCTAGCAACTCTTTCACTTTCCCGCCTTAATTAGCCCTTGTCTAATCATTCCTGATAGCCTCATTCTTCGAGGTGTCAGCCTTCTTTTCCTTTTCTTAATATCTCATGTCTTCTGCTCAAGACCCTCAAGGAGGCAGGGTGTGTGTAGCCCCACCACTTCTGGTGCACCCTGGATAGTGCTACATCCTCAAGGGCTCATGGCTGGTGAGTTCGGGAGCTGGCAACCCTGAGGGTTTCCTGAGCGGGTCCGGTTTTACCCCTTTTTTCCATTGCCTTTGGAACGGACCCTGTCCTCTTTCCGGGAATGGAGTGGTCTGTCCGCAATTTCAAGCAGTGTTACTCGCAGGGTACCAAAGGGTAAGTATACTCATTTTGGTTCTGATCGGTGAAACGGTGTAGATTTGTGCCAAAGGGCCTAAATGCAGGGAAAGGGGTGATCTGTCCGCAATTTCAAGTGGACAGGGTTACCCGCAGGGTTCGAAAGGGTAAGTATAAAAATTTTGGTCCGGATCGGTGAAACGATATAGATTTTTGGCAAAGGGCCTAAATGCAGGAAATGGGGTGGTCTGTACGAAATTTTAGGTGGACAGTGATATTCACAGGGTTACAAAGGGTAAGTATACACATTTTGGTTCAGATCGGTGAAACGGTGTAGATTTGAGCCAAGGGGCCTAAATGCAGGGAATGGAGTGGTCTGTCCGCAATTTCAAGCAAACAGTGTTACTCGCAGGGTACCAAAGTGTAAGTATACAGATTTTGGTTGAGATCGGTGAAACGGTGTAGATTTGGGACAAAGGGCCTAAATGCAGGGAATGGGGTGGTCTGTCGGAAATTTCAAGTGGACAGGGTTACCCGCAGGGTTCCGAAGGGTTTGTATACAAATTTTGGTTCAGATCAGTGAAACGGTGTGTATTTGTATACATAACAGACAGACATTGAGCTTTATATATATATATATAAGTGTCACTCGACTGGATTAGACCTAAGTAACTTTCCTTATCCACATTATTCTCGGGGATCTGGCGACATGACTTTTGGAAGTTTGGATGATATGGTTCAGATTCTGCCAGCTCTTAAAGTCTATTTAAAGCCCAGTGCTGGTTTGGTCATAAATCCGAATCTGACTGTTACGTAGTCAGCCCGAATGCTGGTTGGATCCTCTAAAAGTACCGCCGTAAGGTTATGTGAGTAGATACCCACAAGAACCCAAGGCAGCGCTATAGAGAGGCGTACTAGGCAAGATGAGGAGTGAGGTAATTTGCCATTGCTTTCCTCACCGAGTCAGAACAGCAGTACTACCCTATGAGTAGATCCTTTCGCAGCATCCACAGGCACTGACTGTGCCCTGAATGTCATTACTAAGCACCACACATACCTCAGTAGCTTTTATATAATCACATCCATGAGTGAGAATGAGACAGCGGTGAAAAGCCACATTTTACTCTAGCCTGTGCCAACAGACAAATGAAAATGTACTGCATTGGTCCAGAGATGACAAAAAAATCCGAATCGTGCCAATCAATTTCGTTCGACTCTTTAACTTTTCAGGAGAAATAGAGAGGTCGGCATTGAGGACTTCTTTTTCCGTATACATTTCCTATACCTAAAAATAACTTACATCCGCCTCAAATTCGTTGTATTGGCACACTCATCATGAATATGATTTCCCTTTGTGGAAGTTCCTAAGCGGCTGTACAGTTTATCTCCAAGAAAGAGAATTTTACACGTTCTGCCAACGACCACTAGATCCAAAGATTTAACTACACAGGTTTGGAAACGATAAATGTAAAAAACATTAGAGATGATTTTTGAATGAAGCTTGCTTGGGTTATGCAGACCTACACTCAGAAAGAAAAATGTAATCGTATGCTGTATTCTCAGATAGTGAAACGATCGCGTGTCTGTATGGTTGTGGTTGTTGATATATAATAGTGTGTTTCTATTTTTGTTCGTGTTTGTTGTTTTTGTTTTGTTTATACTTGTAAATTTCATTGTTAATTATTATATTGTCTGTCCGAAATTTTAAGTGGACAATGTTACTCGCAGGGTTCCAAAGGGTAAGTATACAGATTTTGGTTCAGATCGGTGAAACAGTGTAGATTTGTGTCAAAGGGCCTAAATGCTGGGAATGGGGTGGTCTGTCCGAAATTGCAAGTGGACAGGGTTTCAAAGGGTAAGTATAACAGTTTTGGTTCAGATCGGTGAAACGGTGTAGATTTGTATACATAACAGACAAACTTTGAGCTTTATATATATAGATAGATGTATGCAATGAATGTACAGTATGTATGCATTCTTTATTGTCAGGCAGATAGGCTCCACTAGTGACAATATAATAATAAACAATGAAATTTACAAGTATAAACAAAACAAAAACACGAACAAAAATAGAAACACACTATTATATATCAACAACCACAACCATACAGACACGCAATCGTTTCACTATCTGAGAATACAGCATACGATTACATTTTTCTTTCTGAGTGTAGGTCTGCATAACCCAAGCAAGCTTCATTCAAAAATCATCTCTAATGTTTTTTACATTTATCGTTTCCAAACCTGTGTAGTTAAATCTTTGGATCTAGTGGTCGTTGGCAGAACGTGTAAAATTCTCTTTCTTGGAGATAAACTGTACAGCCGCTTAGGAACTTCCACAAAGGGAAATCATATTCATGATGAGTGTGCCAATACAACGAATTTGAGGCGGATGTAAGTTATTTTTAGGTATAGGAAATGTATACGGAAAAATAAGTCCTCAATGCCGACCTCTCTATTTCTCCTGAAAAGTTAGAGTCGAACGAAATTGATTGGCACGATTCGGATTTTTTTTTGTCATCTCTGGACCAATGCAGTACATTTTCAGCGACTCTAACGAGTGATCAGCTGATCGGTAGGGTGTAGAAAAGACGACCATTTTGCTTTGTGCTGTGTTGTTTATATCTTTTATGAATGAGTATCCGTGTGAAAAGTGTTACTTGAGAATGCTTCTACTTAACGTCATCTAGAATGAGGATGATTTATTTTCTGAAACAATGCTCATTTTGGAGGTAGGTTATTGTATCTACGCAAATTGTACGTTGCATGTTTGTCATCACACTGAATGTTATGTTTTAGTTAGGACCTCTATATCACTTATTATTTCGACTCATACAAGGTTTTCTGGATGGTAATAAAATGTTGTTAGTTCAAGAAACCTCCTTCCCAGTTCGCAGGTAAGTCAAGTTTGTTTATAGCAACTACCGGTATTATGAAATAAATGAGTAGGTCCCTTGCTTCTCCTTCCCCACCGCGACAATTTAAGAAAGCAATGCATACACAACATTCCTAGAAATTATTTGTACATTATGGGGAATACAAGAGTGTGTGTTAACATTTCCCTGAAAGTAAGATACCGTAGTTCGGAAGCAAAGAACTAATCGCCTTGATGGTAGGTTGTTAGTTAATATGGCTTCAATTATTGAATGAAGTTCCCAAACGTCAGCCTGTGTTAGGACTGGAAACATTTCTAATATGATAATGCTGAGGTTAAGTTACTTACCGTATGTAAATCAGAGAAGCGATATCCAGTATTCAGTATCTACTGACGTCAGTCCAAGGTACATTATTCGTGAGAATAGTCTCGCGATCAAGCTCAAGTGAACATGCTCATGTTTTTGTGGCGGCATTTGTGTAGGCTACTGCATTTACATTAATGGGATTGTATGTACTGTAGGTTATTGATAAAAGATTTTAAAATTACAACCCGTTGTAAATTCCTGATGCAGGAAACAAGTTAGATTGAGTCATAGAAAATAAGTGCTGTTAGGAGAGGCCCTGTTTAAGTCACCTTGAGGGTGGCCTGTGCATTGATTACAGTTAGAGATGGGTCCCATTGTGCTTTGTCATCCACGAGCAGTTCAGAACGTGATCTGTTGAATTGCCAAGAGTGATGTGGGGTTTTCTCAGGCATCTACCATAAACCTTTTCAAAGCGGTGACCAACGAGAAAATGACCAATAATATATCTTATTCTCGACGTCAAAATACTGCAATTTAGCCCTGTTTGTGTGTTTCAACGTCCTAGTAAATGTACCGGCAATGTACCATTTTGTTCACTCTCAAAATGCCAGCTACATCGGCCGGATTCGAACAAGTGGAGCGATAATTAGGCGTATGTAGTGTTACCGGATGGAAGGGCCAATCAGCCCTAAATAGCATTGCTATTTTTCTACGTCTTGAAGAGGGAGCGTAATTTATATTAGTTTTGAAGAGACTGCGTGTGAAGGTAGCTATCTGACTTGCTGCTGCGACTATAACGACCCTAGGCGTGACGTCACAGTAGGAGCCTTACGGCCTGTACATTACGATGGCAGTGTCTGAACCAAATTTTACATAATTACCCTTTGGAACCCGACGAGTAACACTGTCCTCTTGAAATTTCGGACAGACCACTCAATTCCCCGCATTTAGGCCCGTTTGCGTAAATCTACACAGTTTCACCAATCTGAACCAAAATTTGTATAGTTACTCTTTGGAACCCAACGAGTATCACTGTCCACTTTAAATTTCGGATAGACCACTCCATTCCCTGCTTTTAGGCCCTTTGGGACAAATCTACACCGTTTCACTGATCTGAACCAAATTGTTTATACTTATCCTTTGGAACCTGACGAGTAGCACTGTCGACATGAAATTTCGGACAGACCAATCTGTTCTCTGCATTTAGGCCCTTTGGCACAAATCTACACGGTTTCACCGATCTGAACCAAATTTTACATACTTAGCCTTTGGAACCCGACGAGTGACACTGTCTACTTGAAATTTCGGACATACCACTCCATTCCCTGCATTTAGGCCCTTTGGCACAAATCTACATCGTTTCATCGATCTGAACCAAAATTTGTATATTTACCCTTTGGGAACTGACGAGTCACACTGTCAAATTTTGGACAGACCCCTCCATTTCCTGCATTTAGACCCTTTAGCACAAATCTATACCGTTGCACCTATCTGAAGCTTACCCTTTAGAACCCGAAGAGTAACTCTGTCTGCTTGAAATTTCGGACAGACTACTCCATCCCCTGCATTTAGGCCCTTTGGCACAAATCTACACCGTTTCATCGATCTGGACCAAATTGTAAATACTTACCATTTGAATCCCGACGAGTAACACTGTCTGCTTGAAATTTTAGACAGACCACTCCATTCCCCGCATTTGAGCCCTTTGGCACAAATTTGCACCGTTTCACCTAATTGCACCGAATTTTATGTACTTACCCCTTGAAACCATGCTGGTAACACCGTCCACTTGATATTTTGGACAACCCTCTCCATTCCTTATATTTAGAATAACAGACAAATGGAACTTAAAAACCACGTTTTAAGGCGCTAGAAGTATTCATGTCCGTAGTAGTGTAACTGTAAGAATGTTTTAATAAGTCTATTGTTGGCTGGCAATGCGGGCTGCATCACGTTGCCCTTACCAGTGTTCTGGTACAGAATTGTGAAAATAGTTACATCTTGCGCTGCTTATAAATGGCAGTCACGGGGACTAATAAGTGCAAAAAGATTTCTTATCCACTTAGAACAGTTATCATTTTGAAAATATTATGCCTGTGTATAAGTGCCATGGTGTTGAAACTGACTCTCATTACATTGACGTTATCAGCTGCAATAAGCGTTGGTGCTTTCAAATTTACTTTCATTTATTCCGAACCTTATCGTTGAGTGCTATGTGACGATAAATGACACTTTTGCTACCTCAGGAGCTCGGGATAGCGGAAGTTTTCCAAAGTGCTCTGCATATTTTCCTACGGCTCTATGCGGCAAAAGACGACACTATTGGTGGCTATTTTTCTAACAACCAATTTTTCTAACAACTGCCCAAGGCAGTGTCTTTTAGTTCACTGGCTCCTCTTTCTAATCATATTTTTTCAATTCGATTGTAAATTACAGTACATGTGACCGTACTGTAGTTAGTAAATAGCAGTTTCCATATTCATTATTATCATTATCATTACGAAAAAATGACCTGAATGTTACGTCAATTATACTGTAGACGATTACTTATATCCCCACTACCACCACCACTGCAAAAAGTTATATATTTCTTTTTCTGTTAGTTTTAATATCATTTGCCAGTTCTGTAGTAGTATTCATTATCATCCATAAAACAAATAAATTCACCGGGCGAAGCCGGGCGCTACTGCTAGTCGTGTACATAAAGAGAAACAGTGGAAGGCAGTGTCAAACCTGTTATGACGTGCATTTGGTCCGCGACTCCAACAAGGTTGAATGGTTGTGCTGTGGCGCTGAGGTCAGCAACTCTTCGGAATGTGGGTGATGCTGACCCGCAGCACTTAATTTTGTTGAAGATGAGAATTATTTGTCCAATGTTGTACAATATTAATTTGACCACAATGAATGATGATTTGCGGGTATTTATCGACCCCTAATCCAGTCCATGGTCGTTCACCTGGGACCTTGACATAGTTGAGGAAATGTGTATGGGCAAGATCCGAACCACGAATCTTTCAGTTTGACCCTAGAGTTAACCTAATTTTTCCTTGTTTAGAGGTCTTTTTGGAAACAATATTATCCACAGCTGTTCCCTCCCTGTTACCAATTCAGGAGTAATATGGTTGTGAATGAAATCTCGGAAACAGAAAGTAACTTCCACTACATCTTCCTTTGTGCTGGACATGGACATGATGGATGTGTGTTAGACAAGAATGGGTGTCTAAATGTTCTAATCATGAGGACCTTTAAATACGCAGGAGCCCTTTCTCAATCCACACCGTTTCTGATTTAAAGTATGGTACTGACTATTTCAAAACCAAGTAAATATGTTGCGCAATAATACGTGATATGTTTAGTAATTTCAAATACTGACATTCTGTTGGAAGGATAGATACCGCCAAAAACCGTATATTACTGCCTCAACCCAAAATGCGATTGAAAGTAAGGTGTGATTTATATCACCGTCCATTCTTTCGTAACTAGTAGGATAAAAACAGAATTTTTAGTAAAGTTCTAAAGTTAAAATGTTGCTAAAGTTGCCGTCAATAAAGCTGAAGAGTTTGTTTGTGTGTTTAAACGCGCTAATCTCTGGAACTACTAGTCGGATTCGAAAAATCATTTTTGTATATGATAGCGTGATTCAAGAGGAATAGTTTATGCTATGTAGCATAGGATGTACTCTCAGGTAACCTTAAAGATTGATTTTTGTTCAGTAAGTCGGAAGAGCAAGCGCTCCAGACAGCCGCAATAAGCGTTGGTGCTTTCAAATTTACTTTCCGTTATTCCGATCCTTATCCTTGAGCGCTCCAGTTCCGTAGTAGTATTATCATCCATAAAAGAAATAAAGCCACCGGGCGAAGCCGGGCACTACTGCTAGTTAGCCTATTTATAACGCCTGGCCGTCTCGTGGTGTTGGCTGCCATCCCTGTTGCTCTTTATCGATTCCCGGCTCTGCGAAGAAATTTAATTCTGTCTTGAGGGTTGAAACGAGATCCACTCGTTCTCGTAATGACGTGGGATCGATTCCCACTATTGCCATTCAGGAAGTGATTTTTTCTTAATATCCCCTCTCCTACTCCAGTAAACACCGGGATATTTCTTTAAGGTCACGGCCACCTCCCTCCCAATCCTAGTTTCAATTTACAAGTACACAGTCACGTTGCGTAGTCGTGCTCGTGCGCACCACGACCGCCCGGGCAGCTGCAGCAAGTCCGGAGATCGTAGGTTCTAATCCCGGCTCTGACAGCGGCTATATTATCTCGAGTGTTTTCCCCGGGGTTTTCCACATTCTCTCCAGGCAAACGCCGGGATAGTACCTTACTTCAAGTCCGGGGTCACCTACCTCGTCCCCGTCCCTAATACAGTTACACACACTACTACAGTCATCATATAAATACAGGCTTTCAGACAAGTTCAACACACACCCAACTACACGGGCTGATGACTAAGATGTCCCAAGCTTCTCAAATGAATTGACAACAATAACAAGTTCACACTATACTATAGACTCCACAGTAACACAGGCCATCATACCAACTACACACACAATTACGCAGCATTGTCCGAAAACCTAAAATGAAGAAACAACACACTGTATAACGCCTGTACAGAAGTCGCCAGTCTCTTTTTTTTCTTAGGGCGTGGTGATGCAGTGGTCAAGTAGCTTGCCTCTCACCAAGGCAGACCTGATCCGATTCCCGGTCAATGCTTGTGAGATTTTTGAAGTAGAATATCACGTCCTGTGATTTGGATTCCACGTTAAAATGAAAGTATCTTGGCTCATGATCGCGAGATTAACGGTCACACAAAACTACAAGCTTCCTTCCTTTCCCCCTTATTTTGTCGTGAATTAACCTCTCGAATTCCTTAGTTTAGTGACATGGTTGACAACACTGATGATGCCGAGGGTGTTTTTTTTTCTTTTGTTAATGTTGTCAATGACTCATTTGTTGTTAGTAATTGGTACACCAACCCTAACAGGATAATAACCGGCGGACAAGGGCATCTTGCAAGGCAAGGTCCACCGGTTTGTTACAGATCAGGCGCACCAATATCATTACCCAAGAGGCCCACAAGGTGGACATCGTTCTTAATTAAATGTGCGCGCCACATTTAAATGTCGCTTACAAGAACAGTAAATGTGATCGGCTTGGCATTACTATTTAAAGTACTTGCACTTATTTTACTCTGCCAATGGATTTGTCTAATAATTGTTTAGATTTGGAATGTCGTACTAGGCTACATATATTTTTTAAACAACAAACTTACAAGTTTGATTGTTGATCTGGTTGATCATGCTTTCTCCCCCCCCCCCCCCCCCCCCGCAAATGCTGCGATAGTGTTTGCTGTACTGCGCGGAGTATCTGTTTCAAAACTAACCCTCGACATTGTAGATTCACTACAGGTGCAGATATCACAATAACATGCACATCCCGCCAGTGCTGGCAACCAAGTAGATGAGGCCGATGACCACGATAAATGAAAGTTTGTTCCCGAGTGAATGGGTGTTGTTCTTTGGCTTGTAATCGATCTCTTTCAGAGCTATGCCAGTTACTTCACAGAACCGTTATGGTGTGTGTGGTTCGTTCTAGCGCGACACTCAACTATCTATTCGCATTCAGTGAATTTCGTGGTGCTATTTGATGACTAGACTTAGTAACGTGGCTCTTGTCATGCTTGGTGGAGAGAAGTGAAAGGCAACAATGCGAAGGTTTTTGTCAGAAGTTGCCAAGGCTGATATTAATCGTTGCTACGCTGTATCTCTCCGACTCTTTGCAGACCCGCCCGCTAAATTCGTCACTGCGGAGATGTCTTTTGAATGAGAAACCGGTACAGAAATAAATTGATTGTGAAATCGATAAGTCTGGCGGGAATGACGGGAATGAAGTAATTATCTCGTGAAGGTTGCCGTGATTCGATTCTCAGCGGATTTTCTCCGTAAATCATTCGCATGGTTCATTATTCATCGAAACCTGGAGTTCTATTACAAAGTTATTTTCTTTTAAATATATATTTCGCGTCTCTTCATTGGTCTCTCCATTATTTCATCAAGTTTCGTTCAAAACGGTATATTTATTGTGCCTTTTCAGAAGACATTCAAATATTACAAATACTGTAGTAGAGGTAGTACTTTATATTGTCGAGTATTATGCATATACAGTAGTTACCGTATACTTTCCGGTGTTGTGTATGATCAGAAAATATTTGTTAAGGACGCCGCCATGCTAATAAAAGATACGGATACGTGTAGCCTACGTCAGCGTGGACATGCTCGCCACACATAAAGGAACAAAAAATTGTCACCGCCTTTTGCCACATACGAACCACGTATTGCTCGGGTCCAAGCTCTGTGAACTTGCGGGGTGAGGTGAAGTTGCAGAAGGGCCTGTCTACAGCCCGCTGTGTTGTCTGGAATTCATGTCTATTCCAATACTGATAACATAAGCCGATGCCCAAACCACTGTGGTGTTGCGAATAAGTGAGTCACCGACCAATGTATTTGATTCTGTACTAAGCACGGACCGGTAACTCTCATCACTCGTCACCATTACTCCTCATAGTCCGCGATCCACATTCCTCTCAGCTTCACGGAGCTTAGACCCGAGCAGTATTTACACCGCGGTATCATTTTAGTGTGGGCGTATTATACTGTAATATATGGCACGGCGCATAACGTAAATTCTCATATGGCAAGAACTCTAACGTGTGTCAAAACTCCTCAACATGAAACGTAAATGTTAACTATAGACTGACCAGGTAGAAAAGAATGTTTCAATGCGCAAGCGCACCAAAGTAGGGGAGAGTGCTTCCAGCTCCCTTATCTCCCCACTGCTAGTCTTTCCTCTGCGCATGTGCGTCAGGTAGGGGAAGTGTCTCTCTCTCTTTCTCACTCCTACTGGTTTCTGGTGCAAGGTGGAGTCGAGGTGCCAAGTGGGGGAAGCTCTACAGCAGCAACTTACTTCGAGTCCCGCCCCCAACATTCTTTTCTATCTGGTCATCCTATACAAGTCCGGTGCGCCAACGTCCTCATTGACACAGGCTGTCAGTTTCCACAATCACGTGAACACAATAAAACGTTCGATTTACATTTCGAGCACAAAATTGCTTTCAATTCTGTGGTTTTTATTTTGTACGTTGTTATTAGTACCATTATATTACAGTAAAATTAAGTCTGAATACAGTGTAAATGCTATAAACATGTGTATACAAAAAGTAAAGCGAATCCATTTGTAAATTCTACTGTGCGGTCCTCGGGAATAAAATACGCACCTTTTAAATTTTTAGCATGTGTTTTTTCTTTTTCTTGTGAGGTTGGTAATTCTGATCACTCTTTAACCCTATCAGATTTGGATATAATCCGCACCTACTGAAACGAGCTCAGTGTTCTCCGAAACTAAATTTATTTGGGAGCCTGATGGTAGAGCCGCCGATCTTCCTCCTCCCGTCAAGTGAATTATCTATGGTAAAGATTAGTAATACAGTATACCAATTGGAGGGTCTTAGCTTTGTTTCGAGCTATACATTTTGTATCTGAAGTACACAGTTTCAGAGTGTAGTGAAAAAAATGGCAGCAACACAACTTATATTTTTTCATTATTAATTAATGTTCGTTCATGTTCGACCTACTCCATGTAATTGTTTGTAAATACCAGTAACTATGTTCCCGCAAGTTTTGATAAGGTCAAAATTGCATTAGCAAGTGACTCGTTAAACAAATTTTAACAAGTGCTTTTTCCTCCTTCAACTTGTAATTAGGAACAGGTGAATTATATAACAAGTATAAGTTTTCTTTGTCATCACAGTCATCACAAAATACATGTTAATACATTCAACACACATCCCAGCGCACCGTGTTGATGACCAAAATGTCCCAAGCCCCTGAATGACATAACAAACAACGATGCCACTAGATGTGAGGACCGCACAATATACTCTATGGGCCGTTTGACGATTAGCCCAGGTCCAGCATATTATTATGGCCTGGTCATTAATCGGTAAATTATGCCTACCTTTAAATACGGATGAGAGACGAGACAAGCGACTGCTCGTGGTATACTGCCTTGACGACCATAGTGGACACTAGCTTATGCAACACTGGAAATAGTTGCAAAGACCCTGATAGCTGTGCTTGTGCCAGTTATTGGAGTGGCCATGACTTATTTGTAATATGCCACTTGGGCCTTGATACGTTCAGTTGCTCCACTGCACTTCAGTTTTGTCTGTCATTGATTATTGTCGAAATATTTAACTCTCTGATGGGGACGATTTTGTTCCGTAAGTTTTTTAAATTCCAGAATCTTTGATTGCAAATTGCCCTGACCTCTTCCGTACATGGGGGGGGGGGGGGGGGGGGCGATAGTAGAGTGCTCTAGTTGCCCGCTTCTCATTAAGATAGGGTTCAATTTCCGGTCAATATATGTACACATTGGCCTAGTCTTGTGTGAATTGCTTCTGGAATGATATGCGTATTTGGGGTGTCTGGGCGTCTGGAGCCTGGCTGTCTTGAATAGGCCCTCCGTTCGAGCGATGAAAGTGATGTAACGGGAATAGGTGCTGGTGTGCCTGTGACCCAGTCCTGCGTTGCAACCGGACGGAGCGAAGTGTTCAATGAATCACAGGGAGGGGGTCGGCAGCTGTTAAACGAGGTGTACACATTCTCGTCTATAGCCACACATACCAGACATATTATGTTTCACCCTGAGGTATTTCCGCTTTAATCTCAGGAGATATTACCTTCCTCAGACCGTCAAAATACTTCTCACATTCCCATTTAAGTATTCCGGACTGATGACTACGATATGTTCAATTGATTTCAGTATTATGACATGATCCAATGAGGATACATTTTTTTCCTTTTAGGAATGTGTCCCATTGCACAAAATAATAGTAAAAATAATAATACATTATAACTAGCGGACCCATATGTATAGACCACCCGCCCGACTTCATTGGTATGTGGGCTCGACGCGATGCAGTTCTGGCAGGGGCTATCGTATTGTTTATTTGTTTAAACGCTCTTTATAAACAAATATATTTCCGTTGATTTTTCCAGTACTTTGGAGACAATTTAGACGTTTTTGGTACAAACCGCGCCTTCTAACTACCTCTGGTTTAAGAGTTTGAGTACTGTGGAAACATACACCTTAGTGTTTTATGTAGGCCTATATGGTTATAACAAGTTTCCTGGTAGAGGCTGTCCCGTATTGTCCAGTATGTTATGTGTAAATTATTGGAAAGCACTCTTCGAAGTACTGTACAGTATGTATGGGTTCTCGAAATGGTTCAGTGAGAATCGCATTTTCAAACTATGAAACTCAATTTTACTCCTTAGTTCAACCATAAATTCAGCCAGTCTCTTCAGAAAGTCTCTGAAGGGAAAAGGGAATATACCGTAGCCTATATCCGGCACTACAACCCAATTAAACAGACAGACACACTTATTTTGCTACAGTCTTTGAAAAGGTTCCTAGCACTTGTTTCATTGAATTGATTTCTGGGATATTGATAGGGTGCCGATGAAGAAAGTAGTTCATGAGGTTTCGCTCTAAAATGTAGCCTGCATAGGCGAGCTTTGTGTTAACTGAAAAAGGTCCCTTGTGTTCGAATAATTTTCAATCAGTGTTTATTTTTCTCCTCTTAAGTAGGCCTATGTAAAAGAACCTGGTTCGACAGCTCTTTAAAAGCATTCGCCTACCAAGCAACCGCTGCTCGACCATTCCTGACGGAGCCAGGAATCAAACCAGAAATCTTGTAAGTAAGCGGCAACCGTGCTACTCTTACACCACGGGCTCGGCCCTCTTAGGTACTTAACCATCTCGAAATAAGCTATAACCACACGTGCGTCTCGTTTAGTATAGGAATCTCATGACGAAACTCTATACAGAAACAGTCGTGCTTTGGTCATGCATTTTGTATTATTTACGAAACCAACGTCCACGGCACGTGCCAGAAGATAGCCTAAGACTAATGGCTACACCACTACGGCACTTAAAGGAATTTTACTGCGTTCCGAGGTCGAAGTTACTCATCTTCTTAGACCTCGCAAAAATGAACGTGTAATTGTTGGATTCACGTTGTAATTGCATGGATTCTGTACAAAATACGTTTTACAACAGGGTACTTTAAAAATAGATACAATATTGTATAATAACAACTCACCAATGACAATTAAATACTAGTGGATGAGAAATTTGTTTTATTTTTTTAATACCGTATTTCATTTGTGAATGAAAGAAATATATACTCTTATACAAAAAATACACATCACATGTTGGTGTTGTCTTACAACATTTTTAGAAAAATCGATATCAAAATAAATACAATTTGATTACCGAATGAAATAGCATAATTCATACGAGTCGTCCATTTGTAAAACTCGTTGTGAATAAGGATCATGTCGTAAAATTAACTATTCAATTATTTTATTTTACTTTATTTTAGTTTTGTTTTTTGGTTTAGTTTGATTTAGTTTAATTTTATTTTATTTTGTTTTGTTTTGTTTATTTTGTTTTGTTTTACTTTGATTTTGTTTATTTTATTTTATTTTGATTTTCCATAAAATAAACACATAATCATAAACAAAAGACACGAAGCAAAAAAGCAAAAGCAGAAAACAAGAAACACAAAGGAAAAAGCAAAATTCAAAATAAGCAAAAGCAGGAAACAAACACACAACCAAAACCAAGAAAGAAAAGCAAAAAGGAAAATTCAAAAGCAAATGCACAAAGCAAACACAAAACCAAAACACAAAGCAAAAATAAAAATAAAAAGTAGAAAACAACAAACACAAAATATATGTGAGGCAAAGTCCAGAGAAACGTTTCTCATGAAAAAGATTCTTATTCACAAGTGGATTAAACGGGTTTTGCAACTGGACGACTCATATGCTTTTATTTATTTATTTATTTATTTATTTATTTATTATCTATTATATAATATTTATAAACTTCAGAATGTACTCAATATACTTTCTATAACTAGTATGCGGGCCATTAATACGAAACTATTAATCCTTGGTTGGGCTAATGAGGGTAACCTAAAACCTACGGGATACACCTCAGGTGGGGCAGACAGCTTGTCTGGGATTCATGGCGGTTCTTGAACTAAATGCGCACTGTGACTCACTCTGCAACAAGAAGTCAAGGACGAGGCCATAGCTCTGCTTTGAACTAACCACTGGGAATTCCGTCTTTGGTCTTTCCCCCCATGGGGGATTTCTTGTAGGTGCGTCGAATATTTCCATCCGCGTACCGGATTAAGCTGGGGTTTTTTCCGGCCAATTAACGCGTTTTAATCGGATTATGCAGTCTATCTGAGTAACACTAATGCAATGGATTAAGAATGCTGGTAAGATAGCACTAAAAAGAAAAACAGATTAAATTATTCACTGTTCACACACTTAGCTATGTAAAGTCACATAAGCCTACCTTGGGCATCTGAAGAATACTCAAGTACTGTACAACGGCTATGTGGTGAATCTACACGTACATAACAAAACAGTTAGGGTTAGCATCAAATATATTTTTAGCATTTCTCTGTATACAAAAATGGAAAATTCAACATAATCCTCGGTGTTTTTTTTATTTTTTATTAAAAATAAATATGGAAAAAGATTTTTACCAGCGTGGTTCACTTCTTCAAATAGTGTCACGTCAATGCAAATAAGATTATAGTCCAGTTCCAGAAAATTGAACGGAAACACTTAAATAATCGGTGATGTCCACATATCCGTCGTAACAGCTACGCTATTCACATTATTTTAGTAGCTCATGTTTTACTCTACTTTCTATTTCTTCGTATAGTTCTGATATGATTGATTAGATATGGGCATAGTATATCTACAATAGGTTCAAGATGCATAATCAACTCCTAAAATCCTTCATCCTCAACCATGCTGAAAGGTTGGTTATCTTTGCTTAGACTGCCATTGTTGCAACTTTCTGGTAATTGTCTTCGACCTACTATCACCTGGTTTAAATGCAGTTTTATTGTCTATAAATTATTTAAGAGTAGATTTAGAGGATGATGTCGATGCCGTCGATAATGAGGATGACTGTGAAATAAGACTGTTAGTTGTAACTCTTCAGTCGGTCAACACGAATTTGCCCAATGACTGAGTGGGGGGGACGATGTCTATAATATAAAACAATAAATAAGAAAGTAAACACTCCTGGAAAAGTAGCATGTGTCAGTTGTGATCACTATTAATAATGGGGCAATTTGGGAGTAAGTTAACGCTTTTCGACTGTTAAGCGGTCATCATCAGTTCCTGATCACCGGGGTTGAGGTTCAAATTTATATACATAAAATATTATTTGTTAGGTCTTATTATAAGCTACTTAACATAATTAGTCTAGTTGGTGTTCATATTATGATTCGCTTGTTTTATAAGAGTTTGTGATCGACGTATGTGTATTATGCAAGTGTATACAGTTAAAGAAAATACAATAAAATAAAATTAGAACTTTAAATTCTATTATGTGTTTACTTATCCAAGTACAGCCGTTGGTTGTACAGGTGTACGCTTCAAGCGTGCCTACTCAAGAAGCTCTAATTTGATTTTTCAACAAATTCTTGTTGGCGGAGTTCCCCACGATGGGAAAATGAACACAGGAAGAAGACCTATCAAAAAATTGAATCTTCAGACTATGAAGTTGTTGGGGAGATACATCTTCATCAGAAGAGGAAAACGTAGACGGTGGCCATAACTCGGACTCAATGCAAAGTGCAGAAACTGATCAAGATGGTATGTTTGAAGATGTAGTTCAGCCTCGGCAAACATTTCTGAAAAATATATTCCATTGGGGCTACGTCTTCATAGCTTGAAATGGATAGATGGTACGATTTGGTATAAGGAACCGCCAGTTACTACAGGAAGAACATGTGCTCTAAATATTGTAACAGAGCGACCTGGTGTAAAACATGCAAGTCAAAAATGTACCCAGGTAAGAAAATAAGTATTTAGTTTTTTTTTAATAAGTACTGTAGTTTATTCATAATGGTGAGTCTACAAATTACAATCACATAATGACGCAAGTCATACAGTAGGTCATGCAGGCGCTCTTCCTCAAGGGCGAATGAATGATACCTAACAACAAAAAGTATGCATGTATGGTATAAAGCCTACTGTATATCCAAATATGGATTGATAAATAGCCAATGCTTATTTATTGGTGGAATCGAACCCTGTTCTGTCCCTGGAAATAACCACCACCACCACCACCTAATCCTACTCTTGTCGCAAGGCCATTAATTTTAGGAACAGCAGTATATAGAGGAGCACAAGGCGTCAGTATTCCCCCACAGGCCTGAGGAGAGGTAGCTGGGACCCGGGATTGGTGAAGGATCTAGAGGAGATAATTTAACTCCTGCAAATTCAATCCAGTAGCCTCCGTGGTTTAGGCGGCAGCACGCCGGCCTCTCACCGCTGGGTCCGTGGTTCAAATCCCGGTCACTCCATGTGAGATCTGTGCTGGACAAAACGGAGGCAGACAGGTTTTTCTCCGGGTACTCCGGTTTTCCCTGTCAAAATTTCATTCCAGCAACACTCCACTATCATTTCATTTGTCATTCATTTAATCATTGCCCCAGAGGAGTGCGTCAGGTCTCGGCAGCCGGCACAGTTCATATCCTCTCCGCTAGATGGGGGCTTCATTCATTCCATCCCTGACCCGGTCGGTGACTGGAAGCAGGCTGTGGATTTTCATTTCTATTCTGCGAATAAAAATAAATTCACCTGATTTTGGAAAAGAGCAGTGCATTTTCGTTTTTGGAAACATCAAACAGATATAACGACTGGATCTTTTGTTAAAGCTGTTATATTAAATTGAATATTTATCTTAGATATGATAAATTTCATATCAATGCGAAGCTGTTATATATTAGAAAGATCCAATTTTACCAATGATATGCCCAATTTCAGACACTTCTAAAATGCGCTCTTCCCTTTTACTCAATTGGCATGTACGTGCTTTTCCGCTTGTCACCACCTGCATTTCAAACATTACAATGCCAAAGTGGAGGCAAAATTTGTAAAAGTAATTTGTAATAGACAAGTAAGTAATTAAGACAATTAACCAAATGTCTAAAGCCTGTAGATCAATCCACACTGCAATATTCTTAGTGCAATTTTACTGTTGAAAAGGGGAGAAAACAATGTAAGGATGGTGCTGGCAAAGCTCATAAACAGTGGGGGACCTAGTCGTCTTAGACTCAGAGCCCGCGATCGCTCTCCACAGCCCTGTCCCCCCCATAGCATTGGCCAACGAGTTGGTTCTGTTCTCTGAATTGAATAGCTTAGAAACTCGTCGATGTGATTGCATAACCTTAGCAGTCGATAATTCGCCCTTGAACCCATTTCACAGTCTAATCAAGTCGGCGAGGGCGCACGTTCTTTTTCGGATTCTCAGACCACTTATAATACTTTTTAGGCTTGGTTTAAACCGATTGAATGCGTTTAGAAGCCGGCCACGGTGCCACTATTCATAACTTCGGTAGACAATCTTAACGTTGCGTCGTCCTTCTGGGTCGTATATTGACCCGGGACATACAGTAGGTAGCAAGAAGTTCATAGTTTTAAACAATTGTTCAGAATACACGCAATATGGCAGGATATTCTGCAAACTCTTGGCATGATGAGAACCATTTGAACTTATATCCAAATATTGGTATTGCTGTGAATATTAATTTGTTCTTGCTATAAACTGCTCCTTGTCATCAACGCCTGGCAGTATTGCTTCATAATAAACAGCTGCAAAGAACCATGTCTGCTTCTGTGGTCGGTAATAGGATGGCCCTATTTCATTTCTCATCTATTACTGTAGCTTCCTTCTTAACATGGTCCACTGCGTGACGTAGTGACTAAGCATTCTTGATAGTCATCGCAGAGGCCCGGGTTCGATTCCCTACTCTGCCAAGAAATTCCATTCTCTTATGAGAACTAGAATGAGGTTCACGCAGCCTCTTGGAGCAGAACTGATAACCTAGGAGAATTTTAGAATCTATTTTTCAGTGTTACCTTCGTAGTCTAGTAAAAGAATTCAAAAGCTAATTCTTTTAACAGAGCTGAGAAGAGGTGGGTTCTATTCCTACCTCAGCCTGCCCACTTCTACTCCAGGCGATTGCTGGGATGTTAACTAAATTTAGGCCACGGCCGCCTCCTACCCCAATAATAGCCCCAATTACACACTTCTCAGCACAGCCATCATAATGTCACAGGTTATCAATTTCCAGACATACCCAGGTGCACGGGGTTATACATGACCACGTAGTCGCAAACCCCCCTAAATTAATCTATAACCTACCCAAAATGTACGGGGCTCGTTATTACGATGTTCTCGTAACGGAAGTGTGTAATTGCTTCGTTGCTGTGCGCCCGAGTTCCTGTGTTCTGCTCTCGTTATTGAATTCTTGCTGCATATTTGTCTATGACTGCTGCCGCTGAGTTGAGAGTCTGCGTGGTGTAACATGTACTTCTGTTTAACGGGAACCTTTCATGTTCGGTGCCAAAAGCTTAGGAGATGGCGCTCATGGACACTTGTGAGAGATCTGGCAGAAACTAGGAATGTGGGTGTTGCTGCGACAAAATACCGTGTGGCGAAGGCCGTCGCTCTTCTTCTAACGGATCCCTTGGTTACTGCTAGAAACTGATGTTGCGTCAAGTAACGGAAAGCTCGCACGTTTTATTAGAAGTTAATTTTTGCATTATAGTTATTTTCTTAAGCTCATTGTGAGCTCCAATATTTGGCATTTTAATCCGTAAGCTCTTGCAGGGAATTAATGCTCTCTCCAGCAGGTCAGCATATCGGAGGTTCGTATCTTGGCGCTGGCAGCGGCTGTCCTGAGCGGTTTTCCCCCGGGGTTTTTCTACATTCCCTCTAGGCTAATCCCGGCATAAGGCATTATTTCAAATTCCAGGGCATCTACCCAATCCCCAACTCTAATAATTAGTTGCACACACTATCAGAAGAATTCAACACCACAAGTGAATCTACAACCCCCACCCGCCTCGCGGGCTAAAAGCCTGTAGTTGCAGACCGCACGGAAGTATAGCATGTTGGTGTTAATATACCCTTCAGCCATCAACCTCATTAAAGAAACATTATACAAGAAAAAGTCTAAGATTAATTTGTGGTGTTTGAAGCCATATTTTCAGTGTTGCCTTAGTAAACAAGAGTTAGTGCTTTTCAGTCGGTCAACACGAATGTACCCAAAAGAGATGGGTTATGCCCTAATCCTGATATAAATTACATGAGATTAATAAAACACTAGGATGACCAGTTTCGATCGTCAAGCGATCATCATCAGATCCATTACACTTTGGCTACAAAATCTATGTTTGAAATACAGGTGAAAATATTTACAATATGTACAATTATTTAGTTGCAGTATTGGTACTGCAACCGTCAGTGTATGCTAAATGCAGTATATATGTTAGGTGAAATGCTAAATGGTGATAGCTATCCGGAGATTGTACTTTAGAGAGATTATATGGTTGTAAACTATGGTTAAACTATAATATTTTAGGCTAACTACTTATCTGATTGTCTTCCGTACTACAGCTACTCGCAGTTTTCGTGCTCACTGGAACTCAACTGTGCGGTCGACTGCGGTGGTTATCTTAACGACTGGTTTTTCCCTGCCTTCTCACATTCGTGTTGACCGACTGAAAAGCACTAAACTCTTGCTAAGATTAATTCTTGAACGTGTTGGTAAATGTACCAGCCTGAGTTTGTCGCATTTCAGCAGCCTTCAGTTCCACCGGACTGAGCCAAAATTGAGCACGCAGCCTTCTATTTTGAAGCTCAGCGCTTACCCTACTGCGCCACACAGCCCGATCAACTCATTCCAGTCATTGCGCACGTTTGTATGAAAATAGAATGATTCGAAAAACTGAAATGACAAGTGTATACTGTATTCCTCAGCAGAATGTCTCCGTAAGTAGTGGTGATGGTGCACCTGCAAGTAGAGTCGTGACGATATATGGAGTGCATGTATGATAAATAGCAATTCCTGCTTTACGGGCTTGTTAAAGATAACGTTGTATTGTCTACTCCAGGGGTTCTTATTTACGGCGCGTGTATTTGAACTCCACAAAAAATTGCATCTTTTCTTTACCGAGCACAAATCCAATTTATCATCAGTACTCAATGACTTTGGTTGGCTTTTAAAATTGGCCTATTTAAGTGATATTTTTGAAAAACTGAACATTTGGAATAAGTGTATGCAAGGTAGTGTTTCTGATATGTTCTATGTTGAAATGAAAACTAACGCAATGCTTGCAAAAGTCACCCTTTGGGAAAAAGAACTGAAAAATAACAACTGTGAGACTTCTGAGAGATTGAATTCATTTTTGAAAGAAAACTAAGAAAGCATATCTGACTGGACTGACCTTACAACTCAAATGGGACATCACCTGAACTCAGTGAAGACCCACCTAAGGCAATACTACAAAAGATTGGACTGGATATGTGACCCCTTTAGTTTTGAAGCTACAGAAACTTCTAGCAATCTGACTACTTCCCAGAAAGAACATTAATCGAACTGTCGTGTGATCCATCATTAAAAAATAAATACTTGAAAGTTGCAAATGTTAAATTTTTGGATCAGTGTTGGAAAGGAATACAAAGAACTTTCATATTGGATTTTCTTCTACATACTTATGTGAAAGGGGGTTTTCGAGTTTAACTTATCTAAAAAGTAAGTATAGAAACAAGCTTAATGTTGAGGACGATTTAAGGTTGTATTTAACAAAGCTAGAGCAGAACATTGATCAACTGTGTAAAAGGATGCAAGCTCAACTTTCTCATTAACTTTTTGTCAAGTTATCCTACTTTCCTTATATTTTGTTTTATTAAAATATCTTTCCTTATAAAATTACAAAGGTTAAACCATACTAACTAAAAACCTTTTACATGTTTTAATAACCATTATTACTACCTTAGAAAGGTTAGTAGGGGGTACGCAGGATATTTTTTAAGGGGTACGATGGTTGAAAAAGGTTGAGAACCCCTGGTCTACTCTATGCACGGGCTGGACAACCGATTTCTTGCTACTTGACGCGGGTTCATATTGGTATCTCGCCGTTGTAAGCCTACACTATTGTATATAATGGCTAATTCGATTCAATACAAATAATTATTAAAATATATTAGTTTGACATTTTTTTTTATTATCTTCAGTAACCTCTTGATTAAAAACAAATTGAATCGATAAGTAAGAAAAACCAAGTAACCTATCCACCAATATTATGATGGTGAGCTTACTGGAAAATATTAGAGGTCATAAATTGAAGAAACAAATATTTAAAAGCCCTAACCTGAATGAAATATTACATTAGATGTTTGTCACAAACTAAGACGCAAAGAGTGTACTTAATTGGATTACATGTTTCGATCGTCACACGATCATAACCAGATCCTAGGCTTCGTTAAGGTACGATATATTTACACGATTGAACAAATATGTATACAATCTTCAGATTACAAAAGTTTGTAAAAACTTGTGTAATGTGTCAATCTTATTTACAAATAGTATTGCCCAGTTGGTCTGAAGGACTTCTATAGTGTTGTTGCGTTATTCTTAATATAGTTTAAATATGTTAACCTGTGTTCTATTGACTTATTATTGTGATGAACTTCACGTATGATGTCTGCAGTATTACGTTATTTCTGTTTCTATTTCAAACGTTCCTATTTAAACTGGTCGCCTATTGTAATGAGGTTAGTTTGTCAATGTAGCGAATGTAGCACCTTATTAAACTCTGGTTGGATAGTTCCTTAGTTTAGGGGCTGCGACAACGCGGTCATGTAGCACCGTGTACATTGGGTGTGTGTAGAATCTGTCTGATAACCGGTGTTAATTGTGATGACTGTATTAGTGTGATGACTGTTTTAATTCAAATAAGGACTGCAGAATTCAATTTTTTCAAGTAGTTCCTACTTTTGCCGCCAAATGCCACCGTCAATGACCAGCTAGTTCAGAACTTAGTTACCAGATGCCACCGCAGTCGGCTCTTGACAACGAACGTAGGAACCTAAGAACGTCAGTCAAATGTTTAACCTATATATAATTTAGCTTCACACGGGTGTAATTAGTGGAAGGTTCTTTAACATGCCATAAATCTATTACCTGGGACCGCCGGCTTTACTTCCCCTCCGAAGGAAGGCGTTCGTTCTTAAAAGATTGTATCTTTTGTGTATTCGCTACATTGACATTACAATAGGCCACCAGTTTGAAATGGAACGTTTGAAATAACAAAATCGTGTAGACAACATACCTGGAGTTCGTCACAATAATAAATCAATAGATCACAGGTTAACATACATAAAACTACATTAATCTCTACTTAGTATATAACAAAGTCCCCGATTCTTGGATGTCACGGGTAACCTCGAGAACCTCTGGATGGATTTTGATGCGGCTTTCACCATTCTGTAAAGGATATCTCGAGGATGATTTCTGTGGAAAATAATTTATTAATGGTCAAAGGAAGCCGAGCAGTAACATTTTAGTGAAAAAGTTGGGGGAAAAAAACTGGCGTCCGAGCGCTTTGTAAGCTTACTCTGGGCAAACCGTTAAAAATATCTAAATACTATGAGTGTAAGAATTGTTCAGCATGAAAAGTTCTACAAAAAAGTCCGCGAGAGCATATCTCCATCTTCATCGCCCACTATTGTAATGGTAATTAATGCCCCATGTTGGTAGCGACAAATGTAATGGTTTCTTTCGCCCTCACGTTGAGCGACAAGTGTAACTTTTTGCTAGCCCCTAACGTTGGGTGACAAATGTAATGGTTTCCCTTTGCCTAAGCTATGTTGTTTTAATGGGCGCCAAGACCTCAATGCAATGTTGAAATCTAAATTTGTATTTAACAACGTCTAGCTCTGGCAGAACACATTCAAGACTCTATTCACTCAGATCGTGGTATGATGTGATCATTAACCCAACAAACAATTGTATCAGGAGAAGGAATTGGTCTATATCTAATGCTACCTACTGAAAGCAAAGATTGCATTGTAAAAGAAATGAATTTATTATATAAAACAATTATAGCAAAATTAATAATAATAATAACTATAAAATTTAAATTGGAGCGTTGTGATTTGAATATTACCGATAGAAAATTACGTGAAAACGGAGTCTGATAAATTGATTTTACTCTTATTTCCAAGCTATGAAGTTACTGAAATATGAAATTTAAAACAAAGAAAATGAGAGATTGCGTATTTCTGCGTCATTTGCGCTTACCATTGGAAATTGCCAAGGCATTTCCCTCGTTCTTGATGATGTTGTGAGCTTCCCACAGTCTCCTGGACGTCGTCATCTCCGTCGGAAGTTGATGATATACTGGTAGATTAGATAATTCTATGGTCCGTACATCGGACTCAAACACTTGTACAACCGTACTCGTTAAATTCTATACCGTTCGTCGCTAACTCCACCGAACATCGGAGCGACACGCACTTGCGACCGTACTCTCCAAGTTCTACACAGATTGTCCTCGTTCCACGGAACATCGGAGCGACTCCCGCGTATATCCACACTCGGCAAGAACTATACAGATTGTTCCTTAACTCCACCGAACATCGGAGCCACTCGCACGCGCACCCATTCTCGTCAATTATTTCACAGATTGTCCTCGTCTCACGGCGCGTCGAACGATATATTCACCTGTCGGCCCCCCCACTCCAGTCTCCACTTCCAGCTTACGTTGTCTCCGCTGATTGGCTGAGCACGCCGCCACTTCCTCTCCTCCGGTTCATTACACTCCGCGGGCGAGAGGGAGAAGTCGTTTTCCGTTTCAACAATTCGCCTCTTCTAGACCTTGCGACCCAGGATTGCGTCATGCTTCTCGACAGGAATCAGCTTGTATCAGAATTCCCAGTGAGTCATGTCTCTCAAATACCCTAACTGACAAAACTCCGTAAAATTCCGTAATCAGATAATTTTCTATGATATCGTCGTTCGTAATAATTTGCTTGTTAGCGTTTTCTAAGACATAGAAAACCTATCTGTATGCTTATAATTTTTATAAAATGCTCCGAAAATATCTTAATAATAATTATAATAAATTAATAATAATAATAAATTAACATGAAAAATTATCTTGGCTGAACAATTTGCCGCGTAAATAAATATAGAATGGCTTCCTACTGACTTATGCCAGTTGCATAAAAACCCCACGAAAAACACGTTACATATTCGCCTCGGATCATCGGATGATTTACCGTGACGACGGTCCATTATCCGATTATCCCAGACACGTTAATAAACCCCATCCAAAATACATATTACATAAATGAAATCACCCTAAATTACAGATATATACACTCATAATTTTTCTTCACGCACTTTGCGTCAAAGTTTGTTGTCACTATGGATTGCACTTTGCAACCAGTCCAATGTTTTACATATAGAATAGTGTTCCATGGATATTTCCGCCTCTCAAATTGCTCTATGTTGGAGAAATAGACATAATTAATGTGTGAGCACTATGTATTTATGATGTCATATCACACGCATTGAAGGTGTTCTGATATATTTATATCATCATTGAACTTCCTAATTTCACTGGAGGTCCCTTCCTTATGGTGAAATTTAATTCCACTTATCACTGGGCACACGATCACACTATTGTGGCAGCGCCTCGTGACCATAATACTTAATCTCTCTTTGAAGTAGATTAAATTAATATTGACTTCTGAAAAAAAAAAACAGTAAATGCGCATTACATATAACACCAAATATTTCTGTGCCGTAATCGCCCTGTCTTGTTAAGTTCCCGTTAACCATATTCTACTTAATACTAGTTCTCAACACAGACCATTTCTCCTCACACAAATAATACCATTGTACAAATTATCTTAAATTACACACTTACAAATCTTACATGGCGAGGCCGTAAACAGAAATCACGTGTGCTGATATGTATGAGTTTCATGAAGGACTGTCTCGCATTCTGATGGCCCATCTTTTATCTCGTGGACGCCTTAAGCAAAAATACCCTGTTCAAGCGCTCACCCATCTCTTGGAGGCAAATGGGAATTCACCAGCGCTACCAAATTCTGGCCTTGGTGTATCGAGACATTTTAGTGCTCAAGAGCATCCGACAATCCCGTCATATTTCCCTGTACCTTAAAAACTCTCATTTACTTACATACTACCCCCCTGTGTGACTTCCGATACACCTGCCTAAAGACCAGATCCTCCACGCACCAGATACCACACTTACTCATTTGATAGGCTGGCTCGCCAGCTAAACACACTCACTTTATGACACATATTTTCGTAGACTATGTATATTATACGTTCCGTATAATCTGTTTCCCTTACTATTCTCCAGCACCTATGCTGTTTTCCCAATACGTTTGGAAACAATAAATGTTTCTGCGTCACCTGCTTCCAACCTTGCAAGTGGCTCCCTTAAATGAACGTCATCACGTTGCACTACCTACCATATTCCTCAGTATCTGTAACGATGCCCTGTTGCTTCTGTCCACACATGCTAACCCTACCTTCCTATGGTGTCACACCTCTACTCGACACTCTATGACCTAAAAATGTCACTTCTGACTGACAGAATGACGACTTAGACAGCTTCAAAGTGAACCCTGCCTGATCTAACTTCTGAAAAACTATATTTAAATGACATAGATGCTCCTCAAAACTGCGTGAACTAATTACCATATCATCTATGTAAATGGTTACAAACTCTCCTGTGTCATCCCCTAATGCGATGTTTAAAGCCCTAATTAAAGCTGCTGAACTACTCTTTAACCCATAAGGTGTTCTACAAAATTGATAAAGATTATATTTATGACTAAAAGCTGTAAATGGTCTATCTTCGTACATAAGTGGCACTTGCCAAAAACTGGAACTCAAATCTACACAAGTGAAATACTTCTTCCCCTCAAATGTTTGCATTAATTCCTCTATTGACATAGATTTCAGCTGATCTGAACTAATTCTACTGTTAACCAAACGAGCGTCTAAACAAATACGAACAGTGCCGTCGGTCTTGGGTACCGTGATCAAAGAATTAACATATGGACTGTTCGAGTGCTCAATAATCCCATCTTCAAGCATCTGATTAATTTGTGCCTCAACTGCACTCTGATAAGCGAAAGGTACAGGATATCTATGTCCTGTGAATACTGACCTATCAATAACGTTCAATGAATGTGTATAGCAATGGGCCATACCAATGCGATCCTCAAAAACTCTCCTATTACACCATAACACATCATAGAGCCGAACACATTGTTCATCCTCTATATTTCCCTGAAATGCAGCCTCACGTAACGAGTCATCTAGACTTCCGTTCGTAATCACACTGCCCACAAAACATGGAGAACCCCGCTCTACGGCTGGCGATATCTCATTTAAAGTACAAATCACACCTACAACACTACTTCTCTGAATTTGGTCATTGAACGCTACTTCTACTTCAGAATCTCCCCATTTAAATTTCAAACTCCCTACATCATAACATAAGTTACCAGACACTCTACTTAGCCACTCTGAACCCAAGATAACACTGAATACTAAATTTGGAATTACAAGGCAAATCTGCTTCTCTACATGATTATTAATTTTAATGTCTACCAAAACTTGCTTAGAAATTACTTTAGACCTCTTCCCAACAGCTGTGATAACAAAAGTGCTTTTAATTGGCATCTCCTCAAAATTTACTCCAGTTCCTTTCATTTTATCATAAAATGCACTACTTATGCAACTCTTCATACAACCACTATCAATTAAAACATCTGTGTACGCCTCGGACACGTTAAATTTAACTATGGGGCTCTTACTAGCCACTTCCTGAATAATACCTTCATCATTTAGTTCATGTAATAATTCATTTCTTACATTTAGGTCATAGGGTTCCTGTATAATTGTATGGACAGGGCATGCTACAGACTGAGATTCTGACCTTACTTCGCAGCCTGGTTCGCGTTTCAAGAACCGCTACAGCTGGCCGAAGTACTAGTTACTACTGCACTGGTCTGGTTGTTCTGAGTTGTGTTGTCATTGTTTGGCTGTATATTACTACCACTAGGCTGTCCTCTTCCTTGACCCCTATTCGGGTTGTAATTATTGTCATTATAATTTCTCCCTTGATTTCCCCTGAAATCATTGTTTCTCCCTTGATTTCCCCTGTAATCATTGTTCCTCCCTTGATTTCCCCTGAAATCATTGTTCCTCCCTTGATACTGATTACCATAGCCATTTCCTCTGTTCTGATTTAGCTGATTATTGTTATTTCTATTTTGAGCGTTGGCCCCTTCGCCACCGTTCCCTTGAACTTCTTGATGCCTGTCTTCATTAGGTCTATTATTATTATTACCCTGGTTCCGATTGAAATTGTCATCATAACCCCCTCTCCCTAGTGCATCAAATGTGCTTAACAAATTTTCTACTTGTGATATAGTCTTTACATTCTGGATACAAGCAGCCTCCTTGATCCTATAGGGAAAGTGCCTAAGTAGCAACCTTACCACATCACTTTCCTCCTTCAAGCCATCCAGATATTTACACACTAATACCTGCCCTAAAAAGTATTCGGTCATGGTGGAGCTTCCTTTAGGGTTATATTTACCACACACTACTCCCTCACGATGCTGCGACTGAATAACCTCATTCCAGAACTTTTCACAGAATTTCATTTTAAAATCATTGATATCAGTAAACTTGTCTCTGTAGACAGCAAACCAATTCCTCGTTTCCCCCACAAACACTTGTTCTAAAATTTCAAATACCTGGCACCACTCAATACTACCATTTTCCAACCTCTCCCCGAATTTATTTTCTATAGTGTTCATGAACTCCATTGGGCACCCCTGTCGATTGCTGAACTTACCCAGTTCTACCTCCCTGTGTGTGCTATTCACAAAAACTGGCCTATTCTGACTATTTTCTTGCCTGATCCTAGCTTTTAATTTTAATTCTAATTCTGCGATTTTCTCCTCAGCCTTCCTCTCAATACTGTTTACTGTTAATTTTATGTTTCCTTCTGATTCTTCTACTTTATCATATAGCTTTGCTTGTTTCTCCTCAATCTTGCTAATGCTTTCCCTATTACTCTCTCTTAAATCATTTACTTCTGCAACTACTTGTGAGTGGACTTTCTCAATTCTACCCCCCAGCTGTTCCTTAACCTCTTTAGTAGCTACCTGAATTTTGTCAATTTCTCCCCCCAATTGCTTTTTGACCTGCTGTGTTTCCAGTTGCACTAGTTCTTTTAAATTTTCAGCCTGTGTACTGATTCTAATTTCCAACTCCTCCTGTACTTTTCCTAATTTTCTGTCTACATCTGCAATAATCTCTTTAGCCTTTTCTTCCATCACCCCCCTGATCTCACCTCTAATCAGTTCGAATTTGTCACTCATTTCCCTACTGTTTTGTTCTAATTTAGCATTTAAAGTTTCAGTACTCTCTCTATTTTCCTTACTGTTTTGTTCTAATTTTGCATTATTCTGTTCTAATTTTGCATTTAAAGCTTCTGTACTTTCTTTATTTTCCCTACTGTTTTGTTCTAATTTTGCATTATTCTGTTCTAATTTTGCATTTAAAGCATCACTACTAACTTTGTTCTGATACATGAACTCGAGAAGTAAAGTTTTTAATTCTGGTTGGCCGCCTACACTCCCTGTTTCAGTATCGGGATTTACCTCCGCTACCCCGGTACTACCATCACTCGACATACTGCTCGTATCATCATTCTCCAGTTGATGACCACTACGTAACCTCATCTGTCTTTCTTTCTCATCCCCCATAATGATATACACTGATAAAGACAAATAACCCCCAAAATACAGGCACAGAAATATATACCCTTCTCCTTCCACAAATGTTATTAGGTTTTCAGCCCCAAGTTGTCGGCGACAAATGTAATGGTAATTAATGCCCCATGTTGGTAGCGACAAATGTAATGGTTTCTTTCGCCCTCACGTTGAGCGACAAGTGTAACGTTTTGCTAGCCCCTAACGTTGGGTGACAAATGTAATGGTTTCCCTTTGCCTAAGCTATGTTGTTTTAATGGGCGCCAAGACCTCAGTGCAATGTTGAAATCTAAATTTGTATTTAACAACGTCTAGCTCTGGCAGAACACATTCAAGACTCTATTCACTCAGATCGTGGTATGATGTGATCATTAACCCAACAAACAATTGTATCAGGAGAAGGAATTGGTCTAAATCTAATGCTACCTACTGAAAGCAAAGATTGCATTGTAAAAGAAATGAATTTATTATATAAAACAATTATAGCAAAATTAATAATAATAATAACTATAAAATTTAAATTGGAGCGTTGTGATTTGAATATTACCGATAGAAAATTACGTGAAAACGGAGTCTGATAAATTGATTTTACTCTTATTTCCAAGCTATGAAGTTACTGAAATATGAAATTTAAAACAAAGAAAATGAGAGATTGCGTATTTCTGCGTCATTTGCGCTTACCATTGGAAATTGCCAAGGCATTTCCCTCGTTCTTGATGATGTTGTGAGCTTCCCACAGTCTCCTGGACGTCGTCATCTCCGTCGGAAGTTGATGATATACTGGTAGATTAGATAATTCTATGGTCCGTACATCGGACCCAAACACTTGTACAACCGTACTCGTTAAATTCTATACCGTTCGTCGCTAACTCCACCGAACATCGGAGCGACACGCACTTGCGACCGTACTCTCCAAGTTCTACACAGATTGTCCTCGTTCCACGGAACATCGGAGCGACTCCCGCGTATATCCACACTCGGCAAGAACTATACAGATTGTTCCTTAACTCCACCGAACATCGGAGCCACTCGCACGCGCACCCATTCTCGTCAATTATTTCACAGATTGTCCTCGTCTCACGGCGCGTCGAACGATATATTCACCTGTCGGCCCCCCCACTCCAGTCTCCACTTCCAGCTTACGTTGTCTCCGCTGATTGGCTGAGCACGCCGCCACTTCCCCTCCTCCGGTTCATTACACTCCGCGGGCGAGAGGGAGAAGTCGTTTTCCGTTTCAACAATTCGCCTCTTCTAGACCTTGCGACCCAGGATTGCGTCATGCTTCTCGACAGGAATCAGCTTGTATCAGAATTCCCAGTGAGTCATGTCTCTCAAATACCCTAACTGACAAAACTCCGTAAAATTCCGTAATCAGATAATTTTCTATGATATCGTCGTTCGTAATAATTTGCTTGTTAGCGTTTTCTAAGACATAGAAAACCTATCTGTATGCTTATAATTTTTATAAAATGCTCCGAAAATATCTTAATAATAATTATAATAAATTAATAATAATAATAAATTAACATGAAAAATTATCTTGGCTGAACAATTTGCCGCGTAAATAAATATAGAATGGCTTCCTACTGACTTATGCCAGTTGCATAAAAACCCCACGAAAAACACGTTACACTATGAGTGTTCATACGTTATCATTTCTTCCAACCATGTCCATTCAAATACTGAGGCGACAGTTTACGAGCTAGTAAAAGCGGGTCTATCGCCACTGTTAGAGCCTTACTAGTGGGCGAACCTATTGCCCCAGATACAGCCAGCAGCAAACCGTCGAGTCGTGTTGAGTTAAGACTTCAGAGAAGGGTGGTTGTGTTTGGAGTTTTTCCTGGAAGTGCAACTCGGATTTTCTTCATTTCGCCTGTGAACTTTTCGTTCCGCAAAATACACAGTCAAGTTAAGATTGGACGGAAGGGGGATTTGTGTTTCATGCACCTCGCCATTCTTAAATTTCGCCTGAAAAGAATTCGCTATACTTAATAGTCCAGTTAGTGATTTTAAGCCATCATGCCGAGATGTAAAACGGATATAGGTCATAGTTCATTGACATCGGAAAAAAAAGCGCTTGTCACGTAACAATGAAACAGAGCAACAAATACTGTCGATTGTCACAAGAGAAAGAAAGACTTCGTCCTCGGCTCCTTCAAACTGTTGCTCAAGAAGAACACCGTCTGAACCACGATCAGAAACAAGCCTATGACACCATCATATCGAGCATCACTAAGAAGGAAGGTAAGATTTTTTTCTCGATGCCCCTGGAGGCACAGGCAAAACGTTCTTGATTAATTTGTTGCTCGCCAAAGTGAGGTATGGTGGTAATATTGCTCTTGCCGTCTCATCATCTGGAATTGCAACCACTCTTTTGGAAGCACATGCAACATTTAAACTTCATTTGAAAGTCAGCAGTAATGATGGAAGCGTATCTAATATTTCAAAACAAAGTAACACTGCCAGTATAATCCAAAATTGTTCTTTAGTTGTATGGGATGAGGCTACAATGTCGCACAAAACTTCCGTTGAAGTTTTAGACAGGACCTTGCGTGATCTAAGGAATAGGAACACACCTATGGGTGGCTGCACAGTTTTGTTCACGGGAGATTTTCGTCAAATCTTACCAGTTGTTACCAGAGGAACGGGAGCCGACAAAGTGAACGCTTTATTAAAAAGATCTTACATCTGGCCGGATATAACAAAATTGGCACTCAAAACTATACTCTGTGAGCTGCCTGAATAGGATTGACATTTAGCCGTAAATTTCACGTCAGTCATCACCCCTCTGCCTCTTGACCAATCCATGTTCGCATAGTTGATGTTATAATATTCTGCGTTGCAATATTACAGCCCACGTGCTTCAGTGCCTGGTCAGCTGTATCTCTGGCTTGTACAGTTTGGCAACCTCGTTCTCAGACCACATGGCGAGGCGAGACTGTCAATCCCATTCTGGTAGCTCGCAGAGTATAACATGAGAGTACTCTTATCTTCAGAAGATAATAGTCTGTTTGCTAATTTGTTACTTCGAGTCGGAAATCGAGATTTACCAGTCATTGACGGGAAAATTTCCCTCGATCACGATTTCTGTGTTTTAGTAAGCAGCATTCAAGAATTGATTGATAGCGTTTATCCTCAAATCCATGACCTATCTAACAAGTATCATTCATGGTTTAAAGAAAGAGCAATATTATCGCCCACAAACGAACAAGTTGTGAAAATTAATGACTTGGTGTTCTCCAAATTCGCTGCCCAGGCTCAAGTATATTACTCAGTAGACGCAGTAGTCGATAGTGAAGAAGCTGTTCATTACCCTACAGAGTGCCTATTATATTGCTAGGTAATTTACATCCACCAAAGTTATGCAATGAGACGCGATTGGTAGTGAAAACTTCGAAAAACTGTTCATTGAAGAAACAATCTTAACTAGCTGTGGTACAGGAGAAACGGTCTTAGTACCCAGAATCCCTATGATTCCTTCAGATTTGACTTTATCATTTCAAACGATTACAATTCTCAGTAAGGGTCTGCTTTGGCATAACTATAAACAGATCACAGGGTCAGTCACTAAGCGTGATTGGAGTTGATCTCAGTGGAGAATGTTTATCTCATGGACAGCTTTACGTGGCTTTATCGCGTGTTTCACCAAACCGAAATATTTTCGTGTTCACTGCTGGAGAGAAAACGACTAATGTCGTATACAAGGAAATATTATAAGACCTCGGTTAAAAGTAGACTATCACCTTGCATACATGCCAACCCTTCCGATTTATTCGGAAACTTTCCGAATTTTCACCTCGTCTTCCGATCTTCTTAATTACTATTATTTCTTCCGAATTTCTGGCCCCAGTGATATATTGTAAAAAAAAAGGACTGCAAATAATTTCCGTTCTCAACAGGGTGTCGACCGGTAACGAAAGTAACGAATTTTACAAATGGGTAACGAACGTAACGAAAAAGTAACGAATTTTACATACGGGTAACGAATTTTTTTTGTAGGCGGATTGAATCGTTTAAACTCGCGCCTCTAGGCTCAGAGATTGCGATGGAGCGAGTTTCACGCAAGCGGCGCCGTTTGCATAAGCTCAAGGAAATGCATACTGAGGATACCTTGAGTGGTATACATCGTTCAACGTATATTTTCGGCATCAAGAAGACGTTTTAGTTTTGTGTGAAATATCTATCTGTGTTATTAGGAAATCTGACTTTTCGCGAGACGTTTATTCGCGAAAACTTCTGAAAATAATCAGAAACCTCGCATTTCTCGCATTTATTTGGAGACTATGTCAAATTGAAGTCCAGAAATAACGAAAAATAATTTAATGTCGCAATCTTGCGAAATGTTACGGTTTCGAAAAAGAATTATGAAAAAGCTTCGAAATACGTGGGCTATAACATAATTTAAAAATCTGTCTCGTAAATTTGCGACATCCAGTATGGTTAATTCGAAATTCCGTTATATGTCGATTTTTCCTTCGAACTTTGGTTCCATCGGATATATTATAATCTAACCGGTTATTTCGAAAACTTTTATAATTCGTGATTGGCATTCGAAAGAAAACGTGTCCTCTAGTCGTATTATTCGTGCAATCCTCTCATAATAATTCTTAATATTTGATATCTACTTCAAACATTCATACTCAAGACGGCCAGCTGACCGCACGACTTGTCTGCGGGAATCTCGTCAAATGGACCGAAATCGACGTCAGTTACGTAAAATCATAAAACCCGTACCCTAGCGTGAACTTGTGACCACGAGGACTGCGGGAATCCCGTCAAAGGTGATCGGGCACCAATCACGAAACATTTCGAAACCTACTCGCTACTTTTCCCATGTCCGTATACTCAAAAGCGTACGGGGAGCGAGAAGTGCATTAACCCACTTAGATATGACAGCCTACGTAGCGCCGCGATACTAATTTCTCCTCGTGATCCACCCTGAACCGATGAACTCCCAACCACAGCATAGGGACAGCGGGAATCACGGCGCCGGCCATACAACTTGTCCATAACTACTCGTGAATTTTAACCATGTCCAACCTTGAGCTTGCCTCCACCATTCTGTCAGGACGAATAGACAATCGTTCAACGGCCGGGTGCGGCACGGTATGCACAATATCGCGAGGACAACGTGAATCTCGTAAAACGGCTGAGAGCGGCAGCGTTTGCGGTACATCGCGGTATTTATCCGCACTCAATGACGAGGACAACTGGATTATTGTCAAACGGACAGCAAGTGGCGCCGATTGTGTAATAATGCTATATTTTCTCGTGCCCAACCTCTAGGACAATGGAAATCTCGTCGAACGACTAAAAGTGACACAGATTATCTAAATCGCTATATTTATCCGTGTTCTATCGCGAAAACTACGGGAATCTCGACAAACGGGTGAGACCAGCGCCGATCGTGTAACATCTCGAAATTTCTCCGTACCTGACTGCGAAGACAGAATTCGGTTACAATCGCGTAACGTCCCATAAATTTCTTCGTGATCTACCGCGGTGACAAAGGAAATCTCGCCAAATGGTCAAGAGCAGAGCAACCTCTTGGCAATTATAAAAACGCCTTGTGCACAAGACGACGTATTATCTGAAACAACTCATTTGATAATAAATATCTAGTATTTATTTATTATTTTTAATTCTTTTATAACTCCCTAAGTGAATTGTATTTACCGCTTTAAACACAATTCGTTGTTGTTTTTCTTCACCGCGTGATGAGCCCCTTTACTTGCAGACCTCAGACGTATCTTGAATTCAAAGGTAACTAAAATTAACTAAAAGGTAGCTAAAAAGTAACTAATTTTTACTTCATCCTTACAGTAGACACCCTGCTCAAGGAGATTCTCTCGTAAGTCGTAATTTATTTTGTGATTTGCGTAACCTTGGTTTTTTGTGCAAGTTTGTGTAAGTTCCTCGCTTGGCTGTGAGCTCCATAGCTGCGATTTCGGAATGGTGAGTCAGCTGATCGCCGTACCGCATACTGATTGGTGGTATATTACGGACAAACAGTTGTCAAGCCTACGTGAATATGTGGTAATAAACCAATATAGTACAATATATTTCCGTTTGGTATTGATTGACGGAAATATATTGTACTATATTGGTTTATAATCTCTTGTCAATACGGACCATGGCGGAATCTAAAGTAGAATGAATATGTGGTAGCGAATTCGACGTGTAATCCATACGAATGAAAATGAATGAAAATCCACAGTCTGCTTCCAGTCTCCGACCGGGTCAGGAATGGAATGAATGAAGCCCCCATCTAGCGGCGAGGATATGGACTGTGCCGGCTGCCGAGGCCTGACGCACTCCTCTGGGGCAATGATTAAATGAATGACAGATGAAATGAAATGTTAGTGGAGAGTGTTGCTGGAATGAAATTTTGACAGGGAAAACCAGAGTACCCGGAGAAAAACCTGTCTGCCTCCGTTTTGTCCAGCACAGATCTCACATGGAGTGACCGGGATTTAAACCACGGACCCAGCGGTGAGAGGCCGGCGTGCTGCCGCCTAAGCCACGGAGGCTTCGTAATCCATACGAATGATGGTATGCATTTTCTTTAAACACACAATTATGTTCTCTTACGTTTAAATACTGGCCAAACATACTACTCGATGATTGACGATTGTTTACATTTTTGTGAATTTTATGCTGAATTCATACTTTGCCAATAAAGACACGCAGGTCTTTCGTGTACCCACATTCGCCCTCGCCACGGTATACTGCGCATGATGAAATCTATAATTTAAAAAATCTTCCTATTTTTGACTTCCGAAGGTTGGCAGGTATGCCCTTGCTTTCATAACTGTTCCCGGGTGAAGCCGGGGTGGGTTGCTAGTAATAACTATAAATGTGCGTCATACTAACTGAGCAATCCTATCTTTAAATGAGATTCGCACGTTATAAAAGTTTTTACAGGCTTTTGTAATCTAAATATTGTATATATTTCCACACAACTGTGCGTGTAAATACATCGTACCTTATCTAAGCCTAAGTAAGCAGGTTCTGATGATGATCGCGTGACGATTGAAACATGCCATCAATTAATTCCTCCCTCTTTTTATCCTACATAAAGGCGTGGTATTTTGTGATACATATCTCATTTAATATTTCTTTCAGGTTAGGGCGTTCAAATATTTGTTTTCCTGCCTAATGTAATTGGGCACAATTTGACCGACTGAAAAGCTTTCTATAATAACCTTTGGCTAGTACACTGAATAAACTCCCCAACTAGTGACTAGGGGTGTGGGAGTCACTCGCGCACTATCAGCACTCAGAAGCGGTGAAGTCCTCAAGGTCACACAATAGTGAAGTGCATTTCTTATCTGAGGTACCGTTATTTATCTAGCTGTCAGTCTTGTTATCTACTTGTTATCTCCGTTCATCAAGCTGATGATGCTGGTATTACCATACATCTTGGTGTAATGTAATGTGTGTTGTTGTTTTGTGTTTGAAAGCCCTTCAATTGTTGTCAAGTTGTAAACCGCTTTTAATCTTAATGTTCGGTGGTTCATCAGACTCGAATTCTGACGACCTGATAATTATGGCATAGTGAAGTTCGAGTGTTCCATCCTGATTCTGACTTCTATGTATTTGTTAATGTACTGCTGAATATCACAATAAAATCACCCTTACTGAAACGTTCATCTGCTCTACTCAAACTAAATTTATAAACAAGTTAGATATAATCATATATTTTATTTCACAGTTCTACTCTTCTTATAAATGTTCTTAAAATAAATGTCGTAGCAACGAGTGCTGACCGAGATGCCCACTTCATTTCTTAGTAACGGGTATTTAGTCTTATGAGAACAATCTACTAGAGACAGGGCACTCAGCCGTGCCCATGTTCACCAACTAGGACGCATCTACAGCTACCCTCTCCTCTACCCTTTGTCATCTAAATGCAAAATATATACAAGAGTATAAAATGCAAAATAAAATGTCAGTGGTGTGGAGGTAACTGAAGTCATGTCGTAGTTTGTAAATAGTGGGCAAAGCCTGAGTGGACTAGTAAGGTGTCCTGACATTCAGGATACCAGATACGACAGGTATCTTGGACATAGTCTTAGTCGTGATACTTCTTGTTCTCAGACGCCTAGTACTACCAAAATCTCCGGTCTGTTCCCTGAACCGTCAGAGGGCTGTGGTACTTCCTGGAAACCTAACAATGTTTTGAACAAGACTCTAACCTATGGGAGTGACTTGAGTTTCACTCCTTGAAAACGAGCAGGCAACCTTACTGATATTCGATGGGTTGCTATTAATATCGAGGGCGAAAGGTATGGAAAGACGAGTCACCAAATAGGAGTGGATTGGATATTCTTAGGATCGGATAAACAAAGATAGAAAGGAAGAAGTGGGAGTGTAGGTTTACCACGTGTCATACATAAAATTAGGTAGTCCAAAGTGGGGAGCAGGTCTGTATGTCAGTAGAAAATAGGAAGCTTGTAGTTTTACGTGACTGTTAATCTCGCGATCATGATCTACGGGACTTCCCTTTTTACTTGATGATCAGGGCCAACTGGATTTCATTTTATATGTTACTGTATATTATTCTGGTGAAACATTTTGTTCCTTAGAATGTCGTCAGTTACGTACAGCATTTTATATTAATGATCACCTGGATTGAAGAAAATAACAGGCATTTTTTGCTGGGGTTTTTACTGATAGGCTATTTGAAAAGTTGCAGGTATAATGTCAATTATAAACACCACACCATTACAGGTTATAAAACAACAATTTACACACACCAAAGTTTACGGGAGCAGCACAACCACGATGCCGCAAAGTACCTGAATGAAACTACCACAGATATGTATGAAATATGGCATACATTCATCACAGAAATAAAAAAAACTCGTTAGGGAAGAAGCAGGCTTGCATGCTAGATTGTATGCTGGAAGGCAAAATAGTTAAGTTTTGAAGCCATTCTTTCTGTGCCGCCTTTACAAACTATCAGCTGTAACTCGTTAGTCGGTCAACTTGAATTTGCCCATTGCCTGGGTGGGGGTACAATATAATATACAATACAATATACTATATAAGTAAATAACTCTCTGGAAAAGAATACATGTATTATGATCGTATTTCCCCAAATAGTGATAACTAAAAGGTACATTTTGTTTCAGGAGTGTTATTTACTTATTTATTTATTTATTTATTTATTTATTTATTTATTGTAGAAATTAGAGAAGATATGAAAGAATTGGAAATAACCTTGGATGACTTGCAAAACAAAACAACAAAATTAAAAAAACTGAGAGATATAAAAATAAGATTTCAGGCTAAAATAGACAAACGTAATACAGTAAAAAGGGTATTTACAGATGAGGAACGCCTGAGAAGATCAGAGCGAATGAAGAGCTACTGGGCGACTCGGAAAGGAAACTTACTGAAGAAGAGGACCAAGAAATGATTGACTGAAGTGGTCCAATGAGGCCGTAAAAGCAGAAGAAGAAGAAGAAGAAGAAGAAGACTCACTAAAATGGGAAATGAATGAATGAAAGAAATTCCAATGCGAGGACCATGTTAGTAGATGACAGTTCTTCTAACAATCTCCAATTTTCACCTATGGAATATAAAGGAATAAAATGTAATTAAATTGACTCCTTCAAAGCACTATTGCTTTCTGCAAGTACTGCAATACAAATTGCCAAGTCCTCTTAATAGATTTGTCAGCATAATAGAAAATAATGACTAGTACAGATGACGTACATACATACATACATTCTCGAACAAAAGTGTGTTTCTGTCTCTCGCTCACACACATGATTCTTAAGGTTTTGAGTTGGAGGGGCAATTCTCTCTAGACGAAAAATTTAAATTATTCCAAAACTAGATAACATTTTATATTTTTACCTTTTCAACTTATTTATACTGCAATAATCAGTGTTCGGTTCTTATAATGGCGTAGGGGAAGGTGGGCCACAGTGAGACAGAAAAAATATATTTTAGTATACTGTCTTATTTTTTTATATATGAGAATGTCTTTATATACTGAAATATAAGTTGATTGTTGCTCATCAATTTCATACCCTTAGAATTTCCAAAACATCCACACGTTTCTGTAAAAATAATAAATTGTGAACATGCTGCAGCCGTCCCACTGTAGCCCACCCGTGGGCCACACTGAGACACTATGAAAATAATTTATTTTGACTGGTTAAATACATAGATAAACACTAAAACAAATAATTAATGCCAGAAAACACTACAGCACATTCAGATTCCCAAAATTTACAGAAAATTTGAGATATGACTTTTGTCTATTTGTTTTGCCATATGCACAGGAAACCGGCCACAGTGATCTGTTGCCTTTCGCGGGGACTGAAGCAATATCTGCACCCTATGGGTAAAAAAAAGAACTGCCTATCATTTTTGCTCTTTTTCTTAAGGATTTTACTTAATAATTTTCATCATCTAAATCTCATTTCACTTCCAGGGGCGTGGTGGCTCAGCGGTCTAGCTGTGTGCCTCTCACCAAGGCGGTCCGGGTTCGATTCCCGGTCAATGCATGTGAGATTTTCGAAGTGAAATGCCAAGTCCTGTGGTTCGGATTCCACGTAAAACGGAGGTCCCGTGGCTCATGATCTCAAGATTAACGGTCACGTTAATCTACAAGCTTCCTTTTTTCATTTCACTTCCCCGATGCAAAATCTTGAGTGTTTCCCTGAAAACTCAACCAGAACGAAGTCACCTTCCTTAGGTTTGCGAGCAAGTTGATGAAATGTTAGGAGCTCGATTTCTTCATTATCTGATGAGCTGTCTGAATTAGAAGAATCATCAACATCATCATCCATGGAAATGTCTGTAGCTAGGGCTGCCTTTGGCTGAACAAATTCTTCTTGCAGTTCTTTAGATTTTTAAATTTTTATTTGTGGACTTAAAATCAAGTTTTTATTTCTTTCTTGGGTGTGAGTTGGAATGAAAGATCTCCCCTTTTCTCTCCTAGAAGTTGACTCTGCCCTCTCCTCAGCTTTGGGGTAACTCCGTATATCTTTCTCACTGTCTCACTGTAGCCCACCCTACTGTGTCTCACTGTGGCCCACTTGCGACATGTAAAAACAATTATGTCTACTATCTCACCTACAATACTGAACAAGCTGACAATTCCAATAATTATTTAGTAATATGTATGTGTTTCGACCATATTATATTCATTAATGTACAATGATACACATAACTATAAAAAAAACAAAGGAAGAAAATTTTACTTTTCTTACCTCAAAACGAAGATGTTGTTTATCTCCTACATAACATGCTTCTTTCAAAGAGTAAACAGGATCAAAATGTCTGCTACCAGGAGAGCCAACCTCTAAGAAATATTAAAAAATGTCCCTCTTTCAAAAAAAAGAAGAAAAAAAGGATTTAATGAGCTTGTCTCACTGTGGCCCATGTCTCACTGTGGCCCACCTTCCCATACTGCTTGGCAAGTGACATGCAACATGGGAAGAAAGATAATTGCATGGCGCCGCGCCGGCAGCTGTCAACTGGGATGTCATGGTTTTGGAATTAATTACATCCCTTCATTCACGCGGGGTGGGGGGTAGCCTCCCTTCGTGCACTTGGGCTCTGTGTTCCTCACTAAGTTGACCTGTGCCAACATTATTTCTTTACTTTTCGCCACTTGTTTCGCTTTTCTCCGTCGAAATGCTAGCTCTGTATACGTCCGTATGGTCTACACCACGGTTTTCCAACCAGCGAGGGATGTCCATGCTTCAATTTGTTCAGTTTCGAGGAACGAGCTGGAAATAGATCGGGAGTTCGCATCTTAGTGATTTAAATTTGGTATTCATATTAACGGTCATGGCAGATACAGCTGTTTGGAACCAAGTGTGTACCTTTTCTTCTTCTAAAATAGAATCGAACAGTCAAAAATAAAGTCGACCTGAAACCACCAACGGATCGCCGATATGTAAGCACAAACTCTTAACTTAAAGGGTTTGGTAGACTTCGTGTGACCGTCGTGGTCTAAGAGCAGCGTTCTAACGTCCCACCCAGGCGACGTGGGTTAGATTCCCAGTACCGTATTGGCCAGGAGGTCTGGAACGGCGCTGACCCAGCGTCGTAATGACAATTGGGGAGCTGCAGTAAGTAGCGACACCTGCCAGGAAACCAAGAAATGTCTGAGAGGAGCGTTGTGCTGACCGCATGACCTCTCTTCCTCTAAGCTTTGATCCGGGCAGCAGCTGTCCTGGCGGTATGAGCTTTAACGGCCTACCTACGTGGTGTAGGTAAGACTTTATATAAAATACAAAAACATTTTATTATCGTCACTACCGGTTATATTGTCTACGGCCGCCACTGGAAACACACGTCATCCGATAAATTCAACACAGGACTGATGACCAAGGTGTCCCAAGCCCATAAAATCAATTAGTAACAAATCTAAATCGGAACGCTAAGTGTGGAATTCGAACGAAACTCTATTCAGATTTCCACACAAGGCTGAGGGTACCGCGAGTCAATCGGGCGAGAACCGTTGTTGTTAATAGTTAATTTGAGGGCTTGGGACATCTTGGTCATCAGCCCCGAGGACGAGATCCGAATGAACTCACGGTATCGGCTATGGAGTTCATACAAGCTATATTGTATTGGTTAGGCAATTAAGAAAAAGACTTACATTCTCTCCGCTACACGGAAAAGCACACAATCATGGTTAATGTAGCCTATACAACTTTCTGACTTCTGAGCTTCTTTGAATCTTGGTTGGTTGGTTCTTAAGTTTAGGGGGCTGCGACAACGCGGTCATGTAGCCCCGTGTACTTTGTGTGTGTGTGTATAATCTGTCTGATAACCGGTGTTAATTGTGATGACTGTATTAGTGTGTGTTATCTGTTTTTTAATTTTAAGTACAGACTGCAACTTAGAATTTTTCAAATAGTTCCTACTTTTGCCGCCAAGCGCCACCGTCAACGACTACTAGGCCAAGTTCAGAACTTAGCTACTAGACGCCACCGCAGTCGGCTCTTGGCAACGAACGTAGAAACCTAAGAGCGTTGTTTACATTTCTTAACCTACTGTCCGTCCACCAGTTTGTGGCAGGAATGCAACGAGTCAGCAGGAGACAGCTGGCCTCTGCGGGAACGACAATAGTGCCAACCTACTACTGACCCGTACGATTTCACAATTGAAACTACTAAAGTAGCAGTGAGTAGGCTAACCATAGCGTGAATAACATATGTGCTGAGTTGGCAATACCTGCAGTGGCACGTCCCCTCAATCAACACAGCTGGAGTATCTCTCCTCCCCCCCCCCCCCCCCCCTTCAGCCCCCTAAGACCATGAGCTGGTGGACGGACAGTATCCAATTTAGCTTCACACAGGTGTAATTAGTTGAAGGTTCTTTAACATGCCATAAATCTATGACATGGGACCGCCGGCTTTACTTCCCCTCCGAAGAAATACATACTGAGGGATTTTTAACGCTCTTAAAAAATCCGACGGCTTCGGCCGGGTTTGAACCCACTATCTTGGGCATAGAAGTCTTTGAATCCATAAAACTCTTGTACTCGTATGAATACTGCCTTAGACTTTTGTGATTATCACGCACGCTTCGAGTTGGAACCAAGTGCGCTTGCACTTGTTGCTCTGGTAACTAGGTATCGTAAATTTGTCGACACAAAACTGTTAACAGTTATTCGACCTATAACCCAAAATCATATCCATGTTAAAAAAAAAGAAACTTATTCTTAAAATAAATTTATTTCACGTCAAAAATCACATCGTCCGAATAGTATCGGTAATAATTACTCAGAATTAACAAATAAGTAAGCAGAATAATCACATGAATGCGAATGATTTGAGAAAGTTGCGCTGTTCCGCGGTGTATCCGTGCTCGTTAAGTCGTACACCATGGCCGCGAGGGAAGCTGCACCACGTCTGAAGATCGCAGAGCCGTATCCTGGCGCAGACAGCAGCTATCTTGGGTGTGTTTTTTCCAGGGGTAGCAAAATCTCGAGACCTTATAGTCGCAGCTCACTTCAACACCGCTTCACTATATAGCAACCGCATCTTGGGCCGATACAACTCGATAGAGGATGTAGTTTATTTGTTTTAAAAATGTGAGATGTACTTTGTGATTTAATTTGCTCGACTTTGCGATATTGGTGACAATAGTTGGCACCACAGATCAAGACTAGACGTGAACTTACCACAACTTGTTAGCTTGACAATGAGAAAGTTGTGGTACGCAGTGCGCTTAAGTCATGCATGCACTGTCCGAAGTCTTACAACATCTTGGCATTTAAACAGAAGCCAATTAATGACATGAAGTTGAGTCGGGTCGAGAAATTCATTTTGTAATCATAACTGTTACATTTCTTTATTTTATGGAAACCTGGGAGGGAATGTATGTTAACTACGCAAGTTCGAGACGATTGTTTCATTTGATAGAGGAAGATTATAGGGTGATCGAGTATTATTATGTCGCAAAGTTTCATATAACTATTTTGCTTAAATTTCACGCTGGGGATAAATGGGTATGTGCAATGAATGAATAAAACCATGCTCGAACTTTGACGTGGTGTTAGTCACTACAGTATAAGCATATTATTACTGAAACCAAACTGAAGTAATTTTTGACATGGTTTTAAAATTGTAGTAGGCATGTGACACTGCAGAGTTTCTATCAGATGGCAGTACGAGGTAATTCGGCTTGGAGTTCCTATGCAATAAGAGATAAGCCTTCCATCGATTGTATAATGATCTAGAAATGCAAGTATATCATAGTAACGTGTCTCATACCTTTACAAGAAAGGGAAGGTGGGCTATATGAGACAAATATGATTGTTATTATAATTATAACAATAAGAACTCAGTTCACCTCCCAGTCACTGTATTTCAGCGCACATTGCTGTCAGTACTCGGCAGTACGTCTTGTAGACCATTGCAGATATGTATCCCTTCTAGTTTTATTTTGATGTACGTGAGAATATGGGCTATGTAAAGCGTACTGTATAATTTAAATTTGAAAAAGAAACAGAAGCTGCTCAATTTACTTTGTATTCTGTACTTCTCAAACCATTAATAATATACAATTTCCAACAAAACAAGGGTACTGTGAAAAAGCGCTAGTGTTAAACAGTCGATAATTGCTATTCCGTAGTAGCTAGTTGCTGTGGTGCATGAAGTAGGTTGCCAAAACACAAATGCACTTATCGATTACTTAGTTACATTTGCCAATATAGGTGGGTTCGGTGTCATATTCGTATTTGGTATATACTGTACTCGATTCGTTATAATTTCTGACATCACAATGAAATTGTCAGGCAATACAGGTGTGCGTTTTTTTTATGTTTATTTAAACGTGACAATGGAAACTAATTATAACAATGATTAAGGCTAATGGTTGGTTCCTCAATTTAGGGGTTGCGACAACTCGGTCATGTAGCCCCCGTGTACTTTGAGTGTGCGTAGAATCTAATAACCGGTGCTAATTGTGATGGCTGTGTTATGTTATCTGTAATTCAGGTAAGGCCTGCTGACGATCAATTTCAAGTAGTTCCTACTTATGCTACCGTCAACGACACCTACGTGTGAACTTGGCTTCTAGATGCCACCGCAAGCAGCACCTGGCAGCGAACGTTGGAACTTATAGAACGTTAGTCAAATCAAACCTAGAAATGTAGCTTACACAATAATTGTAGTTAGTGGAAGGTTCTTTTACATGCCATAAATCTATGACATGGGCTCGCCGGCTTTACTTCCCCTCCGAAGGAAGGCATACTGAGGGATTTTTAACACGCTTTAAATATCCGACGACTTCGGCCGGGTTTGAACCCACGATCTTGGGTATAAAGCACAGCATGCCACCGAAGCCGCTGATTAAGACTAATAATACGTCGTATTGTTATTGTGTTTGTGTCTTTCCTGTAACCCTCATAATGTATCTCCAACAGGCTGATATGATGCATCCATTTTAGTTTAATAAATTAGGTACTGATAGCAAATGGACATAGAGGTATCTTATCTCGGCTATCTCAAGTTCTTTAGTCAGGGTTGGATCGTGCAAGATCACGTGAACAAGTAGCGGAAGTAGCTGGTGTAACAGAAACAGCGCACGAGTGTGCCATGAGAATGTTTTTATGATAAACATAATTTTGACAAACCGCAAATTTAGTAAGTGCAGTACTACTACCGCGCGACGCAACTCACTACGATCGCAGCAAAGATGGTCCAAGCCTTTAAAACGAATTTACTACTACTATTAACTACTGCCTTCAATGGACCCTTTAACCAACGGAAACTTGTCTTAAGTGGAAATATTTGACTATCCCGTGAACTTAGGGGTGAAAAAAGTGCTAAATTCCCTTCATTAAATTGAAATTGTGTTACGCGGTCATCGGAAAACAAAATTCGCATTTTAACGGAAAATTTCCAAGTTCCATAATGCAGCGTTTAGAAAATAATCAGGCACCCTTTGTCTGTTGTAACAGATAGTGTAGCTAACAAGGAATGTGCAAATAGGTCTTCCTTTTTTTCGTTCTTCAACTTAAACGTCAAAGTGTATAACTATTTGCCTGTTTCCTGTTCCACAAGCCTTTCCCAATGCTCGCTTTAATGAGCTGTCAATCAGCAAATGTCTGTCTTTGTCTCGGTCCTTGTCAACCAGCTTAGAATTCGGCTTTTAACTGAGCACTTCACAACTTACATTACTGACATAGAACTATACATTGACCACTATATCTATAGCTATATTATTATTGTATGGCCATTGGCTGCATTAAATATTTAATTAATTACTGACATAGTTCGTCAGTTGTCATTATGGCTTCGAAAGGAAGAGTTGACTTGATCTTAACACGAGAGTAAAAGTGATATGGTACTGTATTAATTCGTAGCAAAAATATGTAAGTAGAGCATTGAATACCGGTAATGTGTCTACACAATTTTATTTTTTCTTAGTATGCCCATTGCATGTCCATAGTTTAATTTTTAGCATAGACCTACCTCCAATAACCGCGAACCTATCTTTAACGGAAAAAAATTGCGAGTGTCGTTCGATTCCGTTGAAGACAGGTTTTGCTGTAATAATAATAATAATAATAATAATAATATCATATGTTCTAATATCCATTTTCGCCACCTAGTAACAAAACCAGTCCCTCTTGAGGAGACCTTTAGCTGACATATTTTGTAATCACCAAACGTGATACCGATTTTTTTTACAGTCTTCGTTCGACCTTGAGTGTCGTCGATTTTTCCCTTTTTTTCTTCTTTCAAAAATAGGAATTTCTCGGCCGGGTATCGAACCCGTGTTCTTTGAAACACGAGGTGGACGCTGTACTACTGACCCACTGAGAAAGCCATGATAATAATACTGTACGTGTTTTTGTGTCGTCCATATAGCAATCCTCGAAGACTGATGTTGGTTCATTTGGTTATCAACCTCGTGTACTTGGGTGATTGTTGAACTTGTCTGATAACCTATGATTCTGTGGTGACTGTAGTAGTGTGTGTAACTGTAATTACTAAGGTCGGGACTTGGAATAAGGTACTATTTCGTCATTTGCCTGGAGGGAGCGTGGAAATCCCATTTGGGGGGGGGGGGGGAACCACACTCAGGATAGCCGATGTCAGTGCCGGGATTCAAACTACCTATCTCCGGACTTGCTGCAGCTCCTCGTCGTGGCCTTGGTGAGAGATTTAACGCGCACGGATACGCCGTGGGGTAAATGCGACACGCCGCATCCGTGAGATATTTAGTTATGAGTAGTTTACCTTTCAACGCCATTCCAAGTAATAGTCCTGGATCGTAACAATACGCGGCGTGGTGGCTAAGTGTCGGACTGTCATTCAGTGGAGAAAAAATCTAGTCCTTCTGGATCTATTAGGTAGATTTCATTAGAAAGCTAACTATTGAAATGGGTACCATGTTTCGACTTCCGGAAAATTTCGTCATACCTTCGCGTTTCAATCCCCCAGACCCCAAAATCTCCGTCAATTCAAATGTTTATGTGTAATTTACGTATGTATATACGTACATACATCACTTTGATTTTTTTTTACGTAATACGTATCCCTTTAAAATCTCGGTCGAGTTCGTTAATGGGCAAAGTCGGTCGAAGGGGATGAAAATGGGGGCTTTTTTTTCTCTATCGAAAAAGTGAAATATCGCTATAACTCTCTTAATATGTGACATATCGAATCTATTCAAAGTTCATACTATGTCTCGGATAAGGGCTAAAAAATTATGTTTGAAAAGTTTTTACATAGCACCAACCATTGACCAAAGGGGTGGAAAGGGTGGGGTTTTCGGGAAACAAAAATCATATCTCTTAATAGGCACAGTATCAAAACCGTATAAAATGGACAATATTCCCCTAATAAGTACCTAAAACTTTTGTCTGAAAGAATTTTTTAAATGTCCCACCATTTCGCTAAGGGATGAGCAAAATGATTTCGGAATTATAAGAAAATACCAAGAGCCATCAGTGGTTGCCATGACAACGCTACTAAATTGTTGAGGGATGAGCCATCACAGGTTGCCATGACAACGCACCTGCACGAGATCAGATTCAGTTCTCCATCTGTATCTGTGAGAAGCGACTTCGGTGGGGTAACTAGTAGCGTGCTGAACTTCTATGCCCAAGGTCGCGAGTTCAGAGCCGGCCGAAGTCGTAGGATTTTTTAAGAGCGTTAAAAATCCCTCAGTATGCCTTCTTTCGGAGGGGAATTTCCAACGTTCGTTGCCGGTTGCTGTGGCATCTAGTTGCCAAGTTCACAGCTAGGTGTCGTTGACGGTCATGATAACTACCGAAAATTTGCACCATTCACTTCGAAATTTTACGTAATTTGTATACCTTAAACATCTCGGTCGAGTTCGTTAATGCGCAAAATCGGTCGAATGGGGTGAAAATGGGGGGGGGGTTCGGAAAAGTCAAATATCGCTATAACTCTTTTAGTATGTGAAATATCGAACCCATTCAAAGTTCATACTATGTGTCGGATAAGTGCCAACAATTTATGTTTGAAATTTTTTTTGATAGCGGCTACCATTGACCAAGGGGGTGGGAAAAAGTGTGTTTTTCGAGAAACAAAATTCGTCTCTCTTAATAGGCACAATACCAAAACCGTATAAAAAGGACAATATCCCCCCAATAATTACCTAAAACTTGTATCTAAAATAATTTTTGATATGACCCACCATTACACCAAAAGATTCACTTGCTTGCCTCGGTGGGTGAGTGGTTATAGTGTCGGACTACCAACCCCAAGATTGCAGGTTCGCTCCTGACCATGGTAAGTGATTTTTGAAAGGCGACAAAAATCACGACACTCATGTCATACGTTGTTGGCATGTTAAAGAACCCATTTGAATTCAGTAGGCCGTGTTCAATGGCAAAATAATCTCGGGATTTTCCGCCAACACAAAGTTCCTCCATTCTCTACTTGAAAGCGCTGTAATGTCAAGGAGTTTAGATATCTAACCTCCTTGACTTTCATAGCGTTCAAGGGAACGACGAAATTCGACATGCAAGCTACCCTCTGGGTGTCAATTAACAAAGCTTGCACCAGGCACCCGAGGCCATACGATATTATTATTATTATTATTACACCAAGGGATGAGAAAAATGACAATTAAAAGAAAATACTAATAGCAATCAGAGGTTGCCAGGACAACGCTACTAAATTGACGAGGGATGAGCCATCGGAGGTTGCCATGGCAACGCCACTGCAAGAGATCACGTTCAGTTTTCCAACTGTCTCTGTAGGAAGCGGCTTCGGTGGCGTAACTGGTAGCAGGCTTCTACGAAGACCTCCATCTTTTGCCTATTTTCGCCTATCCCCTAGTTTGCCCGTTCTGATTTGTATTATATGCTACAGAAATACATTCCTCTCTTCGTTGTGTTGTCTACATGTTCTTTAGTGTAATGTACAGTACATTCACGATGTTTGCTAGTTTGGTGTGATTTGATAAATACGGTCGGTGAGGCAGGCTTTTTATGTGACGGATGGTTTTTATGGCTCAGTGCCTTCCTGACGCCAGTCGCATCAAGGGAGTTAATAAGATAGAAAATGAATGACGTTGAATGATACTGGGCAAACGGTTGGAAGGAAGCGGTCATGGACTATTAGAAGGTGCCGTCCCGGCATTTACCTGGAAATGAAAATGGGAAAATATAGAAAACAATTTCAGGGACGGCCGACAGTTGGTGTTAAACCCTCTCGTTTACAGAGTCCAGAGATAGCCTCGTCCCCGTGAACTTGCGCCTTAGGACGTGGAGCTACTGTGGTTAGTTAGTTAATACCGTAAATATATATATATATATATATATATATCTATTATATAAAACTAAGTGTCCTGACTGACTGACTCATCATCGCCCAGCCAAAACTATTAAAGCTAGAAACATGAAATTTTGGGAATATGTTCGTTGTAAGTCGAAAACGCCCACTAAGGAAGGGTTTTTGGATATTCAGTTTCTAAAGGGGTGTTAAGGGGGTACACCTGCATTTCATTGAATAACAATATGACGCGAGCGAAGCCGCGGGTACCTGCTTGGAAGCCACAGAAAGGTGATTCGAGTGTCAGCGTGGCACAGCCCGGCTAGTATATATATATAATTAAGAAAGGCTCAAAGACGGAAGTAAACAAAGCTAAGCAATCTAAAACGCGATGACAAGCTGCTCAACTGGTATGTGTTTTAGCGGTTTGTGACGTGTCGAGATAGTCAGATGGACCATTCTAACCTTTGTGCGTGCCGTAAAGTAGCTCGTAATGAAAATTTATGATCGATATTGTATGAAATGACCATTGTGCACACCGCCTTGTGCTGGTGAGGTCTTTGAGCAGTGATCTGTTCTGCTTCCTAATTGTGACCGTACTATCCAGAACTGACATTTAAACGCACATTCCTATTTATTTTATTTTATTATTGGCGATTTTGTATGTCCGAGGGCTCGGGAGTTTCGATGCAGTTGATCTCCCGAAGACAGTTAAGAATGGGGTAGGTTCGAATCCTACCTCGGCCTTCCTGGAAGTTGTTTTCCATGCTTCAATTCCAAGAAATTGCTGGTATGTTACGTAACTTCAGGCCACGGCTTGTTGATATTCAGCTCAACCAAACTATGTGCATCATCTCGAGGACAATTAGATGTACTCCGACATATTGGCAGCCAGTGCTAAGTCACATTCCACCTCCAATTATGAGACAAGAACATGGACTTATGAAGGTGTACAGCGCCATCGGCAAAAATCCTCATCTTCCCGTGCACCATGATTTTTTCTGATATTAGTAGCCGGAACAACAAACTATGCCATGCATTACAACCAAGCCTCCAATTTTTGAGCTACCTAGACAAATTTGGTCCACCCTAAATAGAATCTTATATAATACGCTAAGGCTAAGTTGTATGTTTCACAAAACTCAACCTCCTAAACCAGAAGGAGTTTGAAGGTGTGGTTTATATCAAAATCTTCCAAATCGTCTCAATAATACAGAAAAAATCTTGCATTTCTTGAAAAGTCAACGGAAATATATATATTTGTTTATAAAGTGCTTTTAAACAAATAAACAAGACGATAGCCCCTGCGAGAACTCTGTCGCCTACAGCCCGCATGGCACTAGAGCCGCGCGGGTAGTCTGTACACATGGGTGGCACTCAACCCATTATGCGAGAGTTCTCGCACGGGTCCACTAGTAAAACCAAATTGTGGCAGATGCGCGGACCCTCTTCACAGGAGGGGGAAAATTCCATCTCCGAAATGTACCTGCGGTGCTGAAAGACAAACTATTCAGCATATCACACAAGATTGTCCACTAACAGCCTTCTCTGGGGCTTCAGTTGAGTTCCTGATGGCTACACAAAAATGCATCGACCACATAAAGGATGTAAATTTGGCATTGTGACCCTTATCTGAGTTCAGCCTTGTATATAGTTTTTTATTTTTTTCAATGCTGTTTTAATTATCTTCATATTATAATATGTATTGTGATGTGTTTTGTACCATACGCTAAATTAATGAAATCAGGCCACGGGTGGCTCGTTTCTAGTCCTCGTCCCAATTAAAGACATGCTTCTGACAGAGGTATTGGGTATCGCAGTTATCAGACCAGTGTTCATGTGTGTATGGAATGTCTTATTATTTAACCTAGGCTAATGCGGTGTCTGTTCTACAGTCCGATAGGAGGTGACTGTGGCCTTGGCTGGTTGTCATCCCAGCATGTGCCTGGAGTTCAAGTAGGGCCACATTTGAGATAACTTAAAGAGTGGAATTCGAACTCTGATCCCATAACCACCCAAAGTGCCTAAGTGTAGGAAACTCCTCTCACAAGAGAGAGAAGGGAAACTATCAGCCGGGCTCAAGGGACATTGAGAACGAAAGAGCATCTAAGAAGAACTAGTCGTAAGCGCTCCTTAGTGGGCTTAAATCAATAATAGTATAATCCTCCCTAATTTGCGCTGTTCGAATGGAACAATACTTCGCTAATTTCTAAACTACCTACAGCAGCTCATTTATAAGTATGCACTATTACTCAAGTTATAGGCTACGGGTTTTCATGCTTATGGTATGTACAGTTGCGAACTTAAAGATGAACTGCTGAGTTGAGACCAGAAGTGATAATAAGCCCTGAATAGTATTAAGGAACTACAGCCTTCGTGGAACCCTGCATGAAAGTAACATGTTGCGGCAAAGAATTTATGGCTGTACCATGACGAATGAAAGGGAAAGTGAGCAGACTCATCAAGTTCAAGCGCGCCCCGCCAGGCAGCGTTGGAGGGGGCTAGTTCCACGCTGCCGGTGTTAGCTCAGCTGGTCTTAGGGATGCTGCTAAGGGAAACGAATGACTTTGTAACTAATACTCTTTTAAAAAGTAATTAGCGATTACAATTAAAATAGCACGGCAAGGCACAATGGAAAATATAATTCACGGAAATAAGAACTACGGTATTCATTACATGTTACGATAAGCACAGATTCCTGGAGTATACAGACACAGATTTAAAAAAAAAACATAATCCCCAGCATATTAAAACAAGCACTCATAAACTATTTAAAGTAACACCCTACTTACCAATTCATTTTGTCGGCTACTGGACTTTCGAAAGCTTGCGTGAAGACTTGGCGGATGTTCGACATTGCAAATCTCGGCGGATTTCCTTCGTTCTGAAGAAAAATCGGCACTTTATATAATGATAAACAAGTCTGGGGATAACATTCATGACATGCTGAAGACAACAGCCAGCTCCTGAAGGATCAACTGAAAATGTTTCTATGGAATCGATGCAATCAAAAAATATTTCGCTCCACATCGATTTTGAGTTTAATTTTCCGGTAATTACTTTCTCGGCCTGGAAAAGGATGTCACATACACTTCTCGAAGGACGTGTTAGAAACACTTCATTGTTCATTGAGCCGTAGTCCTTTATTTCGGTAAGAACTGAAAATTTATTTAGATTATTGTCACGTAGAGAATGAGCACAAGGCGAACACTTAATAAATTTAGAAGAGTGCTTAACAACATAGCCAGCCAAATGGTACACTAAACACTTATCAATCGAAGAGTTTCGAACTGCGCTGTCAAATTCAGGTACAGAGCTTTCCCAGTCTTCGATATTTACTGCATCTCGAACCACAATTTTTTCCTTAATGGAAGTTTCCACTGATTCCTTCACTGTCTTGTTATGCACTTCCGCATTCCGGGCTAATATACGCATCTGATTAACATACGAGGTCAAGATCTGCTCCCGTTTAGGTTCACAATTTCCACCAACATTTAAAGCCTGTTTTATAGGGACGTATATACATTGAAGTAGATGCAAATGAAGGAAATCTATTGTCGATGGATGATCATCTGAACTGAAAGACCGCATAATTCCGAAGTGCCGTTCCAAGGGATCTTGGGTGAGCTTTCCTGTCAACACATACTTATAACCTTTCTCCCAAAGCCATTCACACATCTCCAAAGTACTCTGTAGGGTTACTACTAGTGATTCCAAGGTTCTATTGGAGGCAAAGGTATTATTGGTAGATCTCACGGTCTGAAGAAAATTAACAATAGCTGTATGAGAAGGTGAACCTTTACGAAGAGCCTGAGACGGAATGAATGCATTGAGTGCATCAGCAACAACATTTATATCACTGGTAAATGTCTCAGTGTCCTCACTACCTTGTAATCCTGCCAGTCCCATTTCTCGATAAAATTTAATACCTTTGGCAACACTGTCACTGAAAAGTTGGAATGCAAGCCTAGCGTTCATTCTCTGGAAAGATGATGGGTCTAAATGAGCAACTGTCAGCTTGGGGCATGCTCTAAGCCCAGCATACCCTGAGAGATCTTCTTTGAACAGTTCCCTATAAAAATTGAAATTAATAATTTTGTCATTATAGAGAAGTTCTACTTTATCATGAAAGTGGTTTCTTATGCATTTCAATACATGAACGAAGTCTGAGAAAGCCCAGATCTTTCTCGTAACATCTGCAGGATTAAGGATGTGAGGTTGTAGAGAGCTTGTCTTGCCACTAACTCCTAACGATCTCCAGGCCTTTTTATTTGTCTGACTACCATCACAAGTAAAGCCAACCACCCTCGCCCCAGCCTCTTCTAACTGCAAAATCACCTGTATTAAAATTTTTGCGAGAATGTCCCCTGGAGTAGCATTTCTGCTTGCATAAACAGCAACTGGCTGCACCCAATTATGCATGAATGGTACGAACATAAACACTAGAGCGTGATTTGCAAGTACGTTCTTCTGGAGGTCAGGTGTGTGTTCACCTAAATCAACTAATCCATCTACTTTATGAGAAAAACTATTAAACTGGATTTCTTCTCTTAGCTTCACTTCATCGAAAATTACAACACCGTAACGTGAATTATCATTCTTTTCTTCCTTAAAATAGTCTGAAATAGCATTTATACTATGCGTATTAACTCCATAAGGGCACTTAAGTCCTTTACAAAGTTTTCTCAAGTGACTTTCTGAGGGCAGAGGCAAGAGATTATGTCGCCGACAATGACGAAATCCTTTCGGTGATTTTATTCTCAACAATAAACTCTCTAAAATGAATTCATTGCTGTACCTCATACCATTGGGAGATTTTACCTGGCATTTCTTGAGCATAGTGTCTATTATCATCTTTTCCTTCTTGCTAAGGTGTTTGTTATCTTTGTAATTAAATGCCTGTGAATGTCGAACCTGCTTCTCCAGCAAATTAATTCTCGATTTTGCTGAGTTGAGGCAGGATCTAACGCGAATTAAATTACGGTTAGCATTCTTTAGGCGCCTTTTGAGCAATATTATAGTCTTTTCAGCATCGGTAAGTACACTAGAATGACCCAAATTCTTATCAACATTAGACTGACCTTTTAATGCCTCATTCGTTGCTTCACTCCCATCTTCAATCTTCTTTCTTCTCTTCCTGGTGGTATCGAGATTCTTTTTCCTGTTAGGAGCTTTACGGGACTTATTCTCACTTGACAGGTACTTCGGTAAATTAGGGAAAATATGAGGCACTGCTCCAGGACGTAACTTCCACCTCATACGAGAGATTTTCACTTCTTCACCATTCACTATAAAATTATCTGATTTTACTATCAAATCACCAGAGAAATGAATTTGACAAATTCTACTACTACGCGTTAACTTCGTATCCTTTCGTGGAATAGCTCTGGCCCATTTTTCAAATTGATTTGTATCCTTCGGTGGTGAAAAAAATCGTATATCGTCAACTACTCGACCATACCCTGACTTACAGCCAGGTACAAAACAATAAGGCATGTTGAACTATTAAATGAACCAAGCCACATAAGAAATATGTTTGAAGTACACAAAACACAAAACGCTGATGTACACAAGACACAATGAACTGAATTTAAGAACTGAAAGCAAAGAAAATTCAATTTAATTCACACAAATATCTCACACAGTAACTTCTCGCGCACTTTCTATGAACCGGCTCGACGGAAACACAGCACGTGTTGGACATACTCGCTTGCAGTGCTTGTAGCGGCGGGACCAGAAACTACCGTGCTAAAATGACGGAGTCCTCACACTAGGTCCTTCTATTCGTCATGGCTGTACTGTACATAATATTTATCCTAAACTCAACCGCTTATGAAGTTCATAAATGATACAGGGTGCGGCAGAAATAACTGACGAATTTCAAACGTAAATAACACAGCAACGCAACACGATATTCACAAATTTATTGCGCAGTTTAAAAGAACAATGTTTGCCATTTGCATCATATACACATACACACTAGGTTTTGAAAATGATGTCATCCAAATGTCGACCGCCCCTTTCGATGCACTTCTGAAGCCTCTCCCTGAAGTTCCGCATGACCCTCCTAGTCATGTCTAGTGGTATTGCCTCGATTTCCTCACGGATAGCAACACTTTCAGGTCGTGGAGTGTTCGCGGCTTACGTTGGAAGACGCGAGCCTTTAGGTATCCCCAGAGAAAGAAATCGCAAGGGGGCGAGATCAGGGGAACGGGCTGGCCATGGAACGTCACCCCGTAAGGAGATTAAACGTTCTGGAAACATCTCTCTGGGGTGTTTGCGTAAAGGCATGTCTCACTGCACGGCTATTCTCTAGTGTTCTAACGCTACGAGGCCTACCAGGCGGTTTCGTTTTAACACTTGAACCAGTTCTTCTCAAATTATTCACCCATATCAGAATGGTATTCCTGCTTGGACCTTTCGCATGACTATGTAACCTAAAATGTCTACGAAATAAACGCTGTGTTGTGGTAACAGTCAGCATTTTTGAAGTATACGTTTCTACCACGAAACCTCGCAGCTCACCACTCCACGCCATGCTAGCGACTGACTAGCCCTGACAAGGCGATGCACGTGTTCTCCCAGGCCACGCGCACATCGACAATAACAACTGCTTAAGCGCTGTGGCCAATACAGGTGTTAGATCTGCCGCTCCAATCTGTGTAACAAAAATGGCAAACACTGCTCTTTTAAACTGTGCAGTAAATTTGTGAATATCGTGTTGCGTTGCTGTGTTATTTACGTTTGAAATTCGTCAGTTATTTCTGCCGCACCCTGTATTTTAGTGTTTTCAACCACAATACAAACATTTTATGCTTGAGTTGAGTCGCCTAATTTAAATAAAAGTCGAACCTTTACTCTGTGTTAACGTATTACATTTTTAGGTATCTTGCAAATTACATACTAACAAGATGACTAAATGACGGGTACAGGACAGGCAGAGGGTTTTTTGTGTCGTAATTATTCCTGTGTATATAGTTCTGGATGATGTGGATGAATGTTATCATATTTGAAGTACTTGTTGAATATCCCGTTGTTCCACGCGCCCCCTATTAGTCACCTTGCCAACGCGAGAGGCTGTAAGCAGGTCACCAAGTCAGGGCCGCACCGCCTCGTCTCGAGCAGCACCTCCAGGCTACTGCGCATGTTCATCATCGGGGCCCGAATTTTGATGACATGTTTATCTTTTTAAATGGTTCACTACAGAAGTCCTGATTATAGTTCTCACATTGTAGAAATGCTACTCGTAATTTATTGCGTTTATTGAAATTTTTAATGTCATTTTCTAGCATCATTATATTAGTTATTTCAGGAGGGGTAGATGACCTCGTAGTTCCTCCCCTCAAAACAATAACCAACTAGTTGTTGAGGCTTTATATTGAGGCGGAACAGCGAGGTCATCTAGCTACTAACATCATTATTTGGTCATTTTATGGCATTTATTAACCGATTTTGTACTTTTTGAGTCTTCTCTTATTTGCAAGGGTTTGGATGCAGTTTAGTGTATGATATAGGATGAATGCGGAGACATGAAGATCTTCACAACTCATCGATCTGTTATCGGCTGTGTTTATTTCTAGTGCATTTAAAATGCCGAACTTAAGCCATCCAGGGCTGCTATTTTCAAACAAATTTTCGGAATTCGGCGAGGATTTCCCCCCCCTACCAATCGTGAATTTCTTTTCTGCAAAATATTATGAAGTGAAAATTTGTGTTTGCATTTCTTTGTGTGTTGAAATTATGTCAACAACATAAATCAACCTATATCAACTCGATGAGTAAATTGATTGTAACATTTGATTCAAATGTATACGTAATTTTGTAAAGATTTCTGGTCTTTTTATTGTTTTTTTTTCTTTCAGTTATTTAATAGGTTACGTATATTAAACATCTCAGGTTATCAACATTCGGGCTCTGATCATCATCATCAGCATTATTATTATTATGTGGGAGGTAACTACAGTGCTTGACTTCCCTGAGCCTGTTGGAAGAACGTAGCACTACTTATTCTTCCGGTTTTATCACTCTATGGGTTCAGCCTTCCTCACCCACAGCGTGGGCACCCGCGCACCATGACTCCAAGGGAAGCTGGAAGTCTGGAAATAAAAGGTTCGAATCACGGCGCTAACACTGGTCATCCTGAGTAGTGTGTTCTCTTTTGGTTTCCCCACACTCCCTTCTGGCAAATTCCGGGTTGATACCTAATTTGAGGTCCCGGGGCACCCACTCCCATTCCTGGACGCAAATACAGATACACTACTAGAGTGACCGTGGAAACACATGTTATTAGATGGTTAACTAACACTCAACACTTTGCTAATGGCTTTATAATCTTAGCCGATTCACTAGAGGATTTGAATGATTTTGTAAATGGTATGGGTCCGCCTCGTTGCGTAGTGGCTAGCATTCTTTGCTGTCGCCGCAGAAGCCCGGGTTTGATTCCCGGCTATGCCAAGAAATTTAATTCTGGCCTGAGGGCTGGAACGGGGTACACTCATCTTCGTGAGGCAAAACTGAGAGAGGAGAGTTCAATTCCTACCTCAGCCATCCTGGAAGTGGTTTCCCCACTTCTACTCCAGGCAAATGCCGGGATGGACCTACCCAAATCGTACCTCAATTAGTAATACAATATTTATTTGTTATTTATTTAGCGTATGGCTTTTAGAGCCAGGAGAGTCCGAGGACATATTCGGCTCGCCCGAGGTTGTAGCTGCTTCAAGCGGACACCCATGAGGTGAGCTAAAAGTTCCGTTCAAATTCAAGTAGTTCAAACTTTCGCTACCATATATTGTGCCCGTTTAGACCGGAGTCCGCACGACCACATATGCATTTTACCAATAATCAGTCAGCACGAGAATCAAAATATCCCGGAGCGCCAGATGGGTTAAAGCAAATCGCAAAAACGACATCAAATTTATAAAAATGCTTTGCTGATTTTTGGCTCAATGCAACAATAAGGATAGAAGGAGATTTAATTGGGTGAAACACATCTGGTAAAATTATCTCAGTTTATTTAAAGTTAAAATCTGACTGCAAGAATAATGCTCAAAGCAGCATCATCCACGTGTGGCGATCCACACTCTTATTTACACACAATATACAGAAATCTTCCAAACACATTTGACAATCTTTTTGAAAACACAAGTCCGATTGTTAGTCCTGTGGACTGTGTTCCAAAATTATTAAACTTTATTCCAGTGCAAAATGAATTGTCCATACTGGAAATAACGTCGATCACTGTTTGACTATTTACATGATATTAACACTCGTAGAATAAATGTTTATAGAATTTCTTAGACTTTCATTTGTTTTCCAGTTTTCCAAAATATATCGTTGAAACTATTATCATCATCGTAGCAACACAAATTATTAACACATATTAACAACATCTGAAAAGTATTTGACCATTGAGCATAGCATCGAAGAACTGTGCGAAGCACAACAACAATTAATTGTTCTTCTGACATTAAACATTCGAGAAGTGACTCGATTATGAACTTCAAGTTCCAAACAAAACATATGATTTCTGAATCATCAACTTGATCAATAAATGGTTGAACCATTCAACTATTAGATTTTCCACTTGGAATTATTATGAAAAAAATATATTTATATTTATGGCCATTTCTAGCAACTTTCACAACTTGCAATTCTTCGACAGAATGCGGAAATAAGAATTGTAGTCTTATAATGAATTCATTTGGTTCATGGCACTAGGATTGAAAATATCCTTCAAATTATTCGTGGTTAAAGAATTATTTTAAATTGACAGTGGCCCATTCTACTATTTGTGTAAGAACACAATATTATAACAACAACAACAACAACAACGGCAAAGGTCTTCCTCTGAAGAAGAATAAACTACTATCATGACAAATCCGGGTTCTAGCAAAATCAAATTCTAAATGGAATTCGTAAACAAGGTTGAAATAAGAACTGATGGTTTCAAAGAAATAACCTTCGGGTTATTCATACGACGAAATGTGTGGCTCCAATACTCCAACTATAAACCTGAGCCATCGAACCTGCTATTTGATTGATGCTCGAAAAAACCTTCATTCCTGCGACTTAACATGCGCACCTGGGAATGGCATTACAACTATTCCACACACATAAATTATCTTCCCAAAATTTATACAATAAATCAAGCCTCTGCTTGTTATCAACACTGGAAGATTAATAAACTTACAAGTTTATTTTATTCTACCATTCAGTTCAACCCGTGAATTTACCATACTCATGAAAAGCTTATTTCACTTTCGAAGTGTATTTACGTCATGATTTTATATAAATACAAAAATCCTATTTGATACAAATATCAATTGCTTCCCGTTTCATGCCTCTCCGTGTTATATGAAACATATACTTTGCTCATTGCAAATATCAACTGTTCAACCAGAACTGAAATGTTGGTTGAATGCGGGCTTGCACTAACCACTCTCCTTCGTAAAATCTCCTGTTCCAAACTAGAAATGTTTCAACTACTTCATAGGCTCTTTCTCAATACATATGATTATTATAAAATATAATATCCAAGAATTATTTAGAAAAATTATGAAAATTATTATTATTATTATTAGTGGATTATTATTATTATTATTATTATTTCAAATATGTTTAATTATCATCTCATTATGTGAGAATCCACATGTTCGAACCTTCGAATATGGAAAAAATATCCATTCCTCAACAAAAATAAATTTAACTTTTACAGTTACATCGGCTGATTACCGTGATTTCCCAAAAATATGAAAAATTCAAATAAATGCTCAAAATGCTCGGTCATCGATCCTAAACTGTTCTGAGTGCTGAAAATGCTCAGAATAAATCTAACTAGTCTTGCGTAAATCATTACAAGCTTTAAATATGACGAAAAAAAATGTGTTGGTCATCTGCAGAAAAATAGTTTGTTCCAATTAGCTAAGCATAAAATAATTCAAATGTGGCTTACATTTCTTGATGTTCTTGAAGTGTAGTAAACCTGGTCTATACCAGATTTATCCGTAGACATGCCCTAGCGGACAAGCACGTATAATCCTTGTATCGGCCGCCATTGTAGACCCACAAATCGTCTAGTCAGACATAGTGGTAGTTTTCTTCGACGTTTTAAATGACTGTGGTTCCATTTTAATATGTGCTTCTAACAAAGCCATAACAGTTTGTTTGAAAAGGGTCAGATCTAAGCGATCTCTTCTTAAATGTGTCAGTTGTAACTTAACTCACTGTAATCTCATCAGTACAAGAAAAACGTTGACAGTCTAAGCAGTTAACGGCTGTTCTGAAGATCGTTCCCTGGGCATGGTTTGTATATCACCATCTGCCATGCGCTAGACAACTTGCAGTTTCCCTTGCGTAGACTAATGAACGCCACCGTTATAGACTATTCTTCAATGTACTGACGGATTGAAGTGGTTAAATAGTTACAAAATATGAAACTGACTTTAAATGGATCTAAACATCCAAGTATTAATTTACTATTGGACTGTGACAAATACTATTTTCTAGACCAAGTCTAGCATATGTCCTTTTATTTGGAAATATAAATATTTCCACCAATGTCTGTAGAAATACAATCACCTCAGTGATTCTCCTCACCAGAAACTTACTAAGTTCCAACTCGTTTGCGCAGCACTTCTCGTGACTATCACGATTTGAAAAGTACTTCTTCGTAGACGTGGCAACCATGTGCCTTGGCTCAGCGTAGACGCAACTTGTTCGCCAAGTGCTTGTGATGAATTGAGCTAACTAAGCCTGCTCCAGCTTGCTTTTATACAAAAACGGTCAGGGTCACGCGTCATCGCCTGATATCTAAAAATCCTCATATCTCTTGAATCCCTGGTCCGATTTACTTGATATTAATTGCATTCTCTTTCATTTGGCCGTGCCAGTAATCTGATCCCAGTCTCAAGTCTCTGCTCCATAGTTAACTATTTAATCAATAAATAGTCTCCACCTCTGCTGTTACTCGCTACGTCATTTACCATCCAACTATCGGTAATTTCCTTCGAATGGCTTCGAGAAGCAATGTAGCGCGATATTCAAATATCCGAACTTTCAAACGCTGCTACAGCCTTTCCCTTGATATCTAGGTGCCTGAAACTTGGAATACCCATTCCTAGAGTTGGGCACAATATCACTGACACGTAGTGGTGAACGTTCAAACTTTGATAGAGCGTTTCAACGAAATCTAACCTAGATTTAGATTGGTTGGTTGGTTGGTTCTTAAGTTTAGCGGCTGCGACAATGCGGTCATGTAGCCCCGTGTACTTTGGGTGTGTGTAGAATCTGTCTGATAACCGGTGTTAATTGTGATGACTGTATTAGTGTGTGTTATCTGTTTTTTAATTTAAGTACTGCAACTTAGATTATTCAAATAGTTGCTACTTTTGCCGCCAAGCGCCACCGTCAACGACTACTAGGCCAAGTTCAGAACTTAGCTACTGGACGCCACCACAGTCGGCTCTTGGCAACGAACCTAGAAACCTAAGAGCGTTGTTTACATTCTTAACCTATCCAATTTAGCTTCACACAGGTGCAATGCGTGGAAGGTTCTTTAACATGCCATAAATCTATGACATGGGACCGCCGGCTTTACTTCCCCTCCGAAGGAAGGCATACGGAGGAATTTTTAACGCTCTTAAAAATCCGACGGCTTCGACTGAGTTTGAACCCGCGATCTTGGGGACAGTAGTTCAGCATGCTACCAACTACGCCACCGAAGCCGTTTAGTAGGCCTAATAAAATAGTACAGACAACACAGTGACACAGGTTATCAGATAAATTCTCCACAGACCCCAAATACATGTAGCCCCTACATGACCACGATGTCGCAAAACCCCTCAAACAATCAACAACAGAAACGGTATGAACTCTGTCTTGAGGAAAGAATTCATGATGAAAATAATTAAATGTAAAACAAAAATAATGGAATGTAGCCGAAAGAAATGCTCAATGCCAAATAAAGTTAAATCTAAGTGTTAACAAATATGAGTACAAATTACGTGGGGAAATTAATACTGTTACAGATTATAATATTTAACTTCCTTCAGTACCGCTGTCAATACAAGGGGATTGATCAAGTTACTTGACTTATTCAAAGCTCATGTGGAATAACAAAACGATACAGAAGCACATTAGCAAAGGCAAACTAAAGCAACAATCATCCCCATCCTCCATGCCTCTCAAACGTGTAATACATCATTCGTGACGCTGAAGATTTGAAATTTCAGTATAATATCAGCACTTTAGTTCTGGTTGACACCCAAGAAGATCGACAGGTAAGATGAGCCAGAGGAGTCCGGCAATAGCGTACTCAGCTTTGGATCCGTTGTCACTTACTGTCCCCGCTCCAGCTCTGAGAACCTGGCTGGAATGGGGATTGGAGTGAGTAATCCAGTAATGACGTAGCACTGTACTATACTATGCAAAAACATGTACTCACCTTAGAGTAGCGGTGTTGCTAATGGAGAATCCTGGTCTTCTTCTGCCTTACTTTCGGACTCGACTCTTCACATCCACTGGAGGAATCACTATCATCGCTGTCAACATCTATGCTGTCAATGACATCAGCGATAATGCCGTCCTTCTCCCAGTATTCATCCTCAACTTTCTGAACACTCCTACAGTACCCTTCCCAGTAAGTATTGGTTACAGATGTTATCGCTTTAAGAGTAATATCTCTTATTTTCTGAAGGGATAAATCACGGTAACATTTCACCTTATTCCAAGCTAGTTCGATGGCATTAAGATCACACATGTAAGGGGGAAGGCGGACCACGGTATGTCCCAAGGATTGCAAATGAGTCAATTTTAAACAATTTCTCTTTTGGTTTAACCACTTCTACTAAGTTATGCTTGCCACTGTGGGTGAGTGGTCAGCGTGTCGGTCTACTAACCCCAAGCTTGCAGGTTCGCTCCTGGTCGTGGTAAGTGATTTTTGAATGGCGGCAAAAATTACGACTCCATGACATACGATGTTGGCATGTCAAAGAACCCATTTGAATTCAGTAGGCCGTGTTCATAATGGCAAAATTAATCTCGGGAGTTTCCGCCAACACTAAGTTCCTCATTTCTCTACTAGAAAGCGATATAGTGTTCAAGGAGCTTAGATATCTAACCTCCTTGACTTTCATAGTGCTTCAAGGAACAACGAAATTTGACATGCAAGCTGCCCTTTGGGTGTCAAATAACAAAGCTTGCACCCGGCCCCCGAGGCCGTACGATATTATTATACTAACTTATATAGTGCATCTTTCCTCATAGACTCGTCGCAAGTAACTCCTTTGTTGCGTAACCACGATATCATATCTGACTTCACAGATTACTTTGTGGGTGGTTTTTCTATCTGAGTGCAGTTTTTTTTTGTTTGTCGTGTGGTCTCCTGAGTGCAGTGATAGGATGCGTTATCTAACACAACTACATATGAAGGTGGTAGATTGGGTGCAAGCTTCTCGGTGGCCCACTTAATGAAATTCACACTTCATCTGCCCGTGATAATCCCCACTTGCCGTACCGGCCTAGATGAGGAGAGCATTTTCTATGAATCCGTTTATACCCCCAGCGTGAATCACTATTAACCTATTAACTGAATTCACGTTAGCTTGTACTCCAAATACTTCCTCACTTTGCCACCACTTTCCAAAAGTTAAATTACTATCTACCCAAGTTTCGTCAAGATAAATTAGCTGTTGCCCACTTTGCCCGAGTTGTTTTATTCTCACTAGATAGTCGTGCTGCAACGATACGATGTGAGGTTTTTCAATTAAAATCTTCCTCTGATTTTGAGATTTTTCCCACCGGAAACCGATTTGTGTTACTACTTTTCGTAATGAAGTGTGTGGCCAAGGGAAAGTTATTTTGCCTTGTGTCACAGGCAGGAGTTTTGGAATGGTTGGAACACGTTTTTCTTCCACATAAAACGCTTGAATAGCACGACGAATTACACATTTATCAAAATCATCCATGTTCACCTCAGTGTGTGATGGCCTAGTATTTCGTCTCTTACCCGGAGTAGACAGCACACTACCCTCGCCACTTTCAGCCAATTCCCTCGTTTCCTTCCGTATCTTTTTAATAAAAGATTTGGACACTCCAGCATAGTGAGCAGCTCTTCGTGTCGCCTGGTTTACTGTGAAAGGAAAACATTTGTTTTCAGCCTCTTCATCACATTTTACAATAATGTTACTTATGATACCACGACCCTCAGAATGCACACTTTATTTTTCTTCCACACCGACATAACACCTATTAAGAACCACACAGTCAAGTCTGTTGTTCCACTGAGGTAGTATGAGCATAAGCATGGTCCGGAATTCCCTCGGTCACTCATCGTTCCCGCTCCCCTTACCACCCCCTTACCTCATATCCCGCGTCCTCACAGCTGGCGCGGGGACAGTACCCTACGCTCCACTACTTGAGAACCCTGATCCTCTTTGTCTGTCAACCCTGAGGTCCGAGTTCTATTCTTGGTTCTAGAAAGAGATTTAATTTTGATCTGAAGTTTGGAACGGGTTCCACACCTCGTGAGGTAAAACTGAGAAGATGTGGGTTCCATTCCCATCTCAACCATTCTGTAACTGGCTTCCTGTGGTTTATAGAAGCCATTTCTTCAATAATAAATTTGAAATTCTATGTACCGGTAATATGGAGTATAATATGGCTTCCCTGTTACGTGTTGACATTTTACATAGATTTCTGTGGTTTCCCACTTTAACTCCAGGGAAATGCCGGCATGGTATCTTAACTGCAGGTCACTGCCCTGCTCTTCCTAATTCCGTTCTCGATTGCAAATACACATACTATTCCACGTAAACACCCAAACCGAAGCACACCGGGCTGAAGACCACAATGTCAAAGTCCCTAAATGTAACAAGTTGTGAGCCCCTCGTAAAGTGGTACAATGTGAATTAACACTTTTTAATGTCTGATAGTGGTCGGTGCGCGGTTAGGCGGAGGGGGAACCACATAACAGCCTCCGCATTGCAACATCCTACCCGCAAGTACATCGTGATCAGCGTTTCCTCGGCACCAACTAATAAAGGGCGCCCAGGTTGACTCCCACGTCACCGTACTATAGATAATGCTCGCACAGATTTACTTATCATGGCCTAGCGTATGTGGGATTGTGGGCGAGGTTATTACAAAAGAGACGACATTCTGACAAATATCCTGCAGACTTTACTCACGTGTGCAAAGAAAATATTACAAACAGGAAGACATTTGGCCTGTTACAGTATACAGGGACTGATATGTGTTGTAATCTTGCCATCCTGTGACGTTTCAATAAGAAGCATGGCCGCCACGGGCGTCCAGCAGGGCTCTTATCGTCGTGGCATACCACAGATAAAGTTGTCCAGGTCCTCTTGAGGCAGGCGATCCCACTCTTCGACGGCGGTTTCCGTGGTCTCTTGGCGGGTTATGGGAGGGCGTGGACGCTGAGCAATAGCATGCTTCAGCATATCCCAGACATATTAGATACAGCGACATCGCAGGCCATTCCATTCGTGCAATGGTGGACTCCTAGAGGAAGTTTCGTACCACCGCCGCTCGGTGTGTTAAGTATATGCAAAATTTATTTTGATGTGTATTGCTTTCGGTAGATTCCAATTGATTCACTGACACGTTAGAGATAACTTTCTAGGGTGAAATTCCGGCACCCCGGCATCTTAAAGAACACTGCAGTTTAAGGACGATAAACTCCTAACAGCATTATTGTTATTATTATTATTATTATTATTATTATTGACAAACTATTGCTGATTTTCAACTCAAAATAGCTTAGCGGTACGACCATAATGTTATGACTGGAAAATGGGACACCCTACAGTTATTGAAACAGACTTCCGTTTTTACATGAACATAACTCCTGGTCCTGCCTGTTATACTGTCAAATGATACTAAAATAGCAGGCGAATTATTAATCATTCTGTTAACAACGCCAGTGATAAAACAAGAACAACTTTCTAACATTTAAACACATAAGATTATCCCATCCCCGTAGTCGATCCGTAAAGCGTGAGGCAACTATTACTCAGTTTTCATGCCGAATTCAAATCTATTTCAATGAGATCCACTGTTCAGTACGTTGCCTGTTTACACATGAAATGAGTCTCAGTTGATGTCGAAATGGATTTCAATTCAATACGGAGGTTACAACGTCAGCGTTTACAGCGGTCAACCTGCATTTATATTGGCTAACGTATCGAACAGTAAATCAACAATCTCCGAATATAGGCAAATAAGGGTTTAGTACAAAAAAAAACGGGTGTCCAACATCGCTTTCAACAGGATACAAATTTACATGTGATGATGACATTTCTTTCAAATGAAGCAAATCGTTCTCTTGTTTGTAACCGACGGGACGTAATAGTCACCCTGGACCAAGGCCGCCTGTAATCTCACGCCATTAGAAGTTGAATAATTAATGCCTGGCCATAGCGGCATGGAATAATTTAATACGTGTTGGCTTGTACAGAGAGGGAATTATTTTATAAAAGGTTACACATCTTTGAACTGAGGTAGCTAAGTGAGTTACACCAACATGATGTATATTCTTCAAACGCTATTGTTTTAAAGGCACGAGAACAGCTGGAACGTTGAGGGTCACATCTGTTTGTAGCTTTCCACGCTCCGCATAGTAGATGCTAACTAACAGCTTTGGTATGCCTACCGCTAATTTTACTGAAACTGGCAATCTTTTTGTGTTGAGATATAATTAGTGGCAGTGATGCAGTGGCCTCCTTGGTGCTTTAACCGCCACTCCTACCATGGTTAATTAAAAATCTACAGGATGTGTAGGAATGGAACAGGCTCGTGGCAAACGTATAAGAACATTATTCTTCGGGAGCTATGGAAGTAACATTAGATAATGGATTGATTTTTATGAAACTTAGGTTTTTAACCCAGGAATTATAGCTCAATTTGAGCCACGTTGAAAACACACATGGTAAAGTTGAATATTTGTTTATCGACACTACGTGATGTCTAGCTAGAATAACACATTAAAATCCCCCTATCGTACCCCTCCACGTCTATGTATTTTTCTTGTAATGAGTGGGTAAGTTACGAATGGGTTCACGCATACGTTGGAAGGTTTTTAGAGATTGAACTATTGCAGCGATTTGGTCTTATGAAGGTTCAAAGAGTCACGTGAATATATAATTATTAGCAGGGTGCGGATTTTGATGTCCTAAAAATCCTAAAAGAATTACCTATAAAATGCCCCCAGAATCTTGAGAAAATGACCTAAATGTTTTTAAAAAATTACTTAAAATATACGTAAAACCAACAAAATCATGTTGAAAATTGAAAATCTTACCTTATAATTGAGTTATCCTCTCCGTTGCAGTAAATGACCATGTACATTCGAACATTCACGAATGTGAAGGAACGGCGGTTGTCGGTGAGGACTTGTTGTACATTGAGAAGCATATTTTCACTTCTGCAGAGAACGTAGGAGCATACTTGAATAGCGACTAGTCATTCTCCTGAAAGTACTTACGACTATCGTGCAAAAAGTTTTGTATCATGGATGTTTGTCTCGCCAATATCTCCAGTCATGCTGTGCTACGAGTCATTAATAATTGCCACAAGTGTTAAAAAAAAAAAAAAAAAAATGAAATTTTCGTAAAATGTAAAGAAAATTATATAAAAAGTCCTGAAATGTACAAAAAAGACCGAAAACTTTAAAAATAGAGAAAATGACTAAAGAAATGCCCTAAAAACTTTGCATTTCTGTGATCCGAGACTCTTCTACAAATGTATATGTTTACGGGCAATGCGTAGGATGCAAAGAAAAAAGACGACATGTCATCAAAATCCGTGCCGTGATCATTAGTATTTATTTCTGTACTGATGATATTCGTGGTGGGATTCACCCGCTAAATTTGAAAACCAGACACTAACTGAATACAAGTGAAGATTCTCCAAAAGTATACCCGATACGTCAAAATATGTTCACATACACGTTGTTGGTTACTTTTAGTTTTTTAATGACATCCAGTGTATCAATGTATGTCGGTTCCCAGTGAATAGACTATATCATAAATACACCTTAGGCGTAACAGGAAGAAAGGTCTCGAAAGAGGAGTGAAAGGAAGAAAACTAGAAGAAATATTGGAAGCAGGGAAAAGTGGTGGATAGACAGGCAGTGATGGAGGTCCTTGATTCAACACCGGACCCACGAGAAACTGGTAGCTGGGAGGAAAGTTGAGCTGGCGTTCCCAAGATTACGGCTCGCTACCTTGAACGGTTCCCAAGAGTATGATATATATATATATATATATATATATTAAATATATATATTTTAAATATCTCTGAAGCGGTCGATCCTAGGGCCTTAACATTTATTTTTTAAAGTCCTTTGGGAGTATTGTTTTGCGAAGTGAGGGGCGTAAAATTAGCTATGTCCGTCCCTTTTACGACAACTTCAATACTTTTTGTTTTTGCTTATTTTAGGGGCTGCGACACGTACTGTAGTCATACAGCCCCATGCACTTAAGTGTGTGTGAAATTTGTGTGATAACCTGGGCTATTGTGATGGCTGTATTTGTGAATAGAATTAGGAAAGAGGCGGCCGTGCCCTCAATTTAAAAACTATCCCAAGATTTGCCTCGAGTGGAAGTAGGGGGAAACCACCATTTCCTGGCCAACCGCTTCCAAAAGACGTCTCCAAATTATCCGTCTGGTTTTATAATTTCGCTTCAGTTTCTGTAATCTGTCTTAAGAGGAGTGTGTGTTCGTCCACTGCATCGGAGTGCCTTGATGGGACTGCCACCTTACACCTGAGGCACGAGGCTGATTTTCTGTCTGGGTTTCTTCCCTTAGCCCTTGAAGAACCTACTTGTAAAAATACAAGGCAGCAGTAGTTGACCAGAACCTCTTTATCCGTAATTTTTCCGAGTTCCTGTAAGGTCTTAACAGTTACCGTACCGGTCACGGGGCACACAGTCCCCACTGTACTTCACCCTTTCAGACAATCCCCTACTTCATCCCGTTGCCCATCTCCCACGACTTGGACGTGGGGAGACATTATATTCTGTGCTCTCCTAAGACACGGGGTTCGAATTTGACATTATAACCACTTCTCCGGACTGTTTGGTGTACCGAGGTGTACATTTCGCCACTGAACAGTGCACGTTTATAGATTTGAATAAGTAACAGACAAACTCACTTTTATTTTATAGATTTTGTATGCAGAGCAAATATTTACTTTCGTTATAAATACTGTACACAGTCTGCTACATAATCAAAATATAATTTTAATTCAAGTTTCCCTGTCGTATTGTGTTTGGGTCCACCACTTCTCGCTTGATAGCATTAGACTTATTATACGTGCGCTATCTATCTTGCTTGTAAATAGTAGGTTGATAATACAGTTTGATTTCCTGCTTGTCGGAATGTTCGTTGGATATTGTGAGTTTGCGCCAGTGCATGACAGCTTGCAGTGCCTTAGATTGGTCGATTGTCCCTATTTTTGACAATGCTCCGATTGTGCCAAGTGCAGTAATCCGTTCCGGCCCACGAATGCCGTCGGCTAGGCGGGGGAGAAGACTACCAGCCAGGCCATCTTTAGCTAGACTCAGCGTCGAGACTGCCAGCACCTGACGTCACATGACTTAGTGAGTAACCAAGGCGCCTCGTCGCGCGGCTCCACACTCCTTTCAGTGAGGTGTGAACACCAACAGAATAACCGGCACATTCTCTTCTCTGATGAGAAGAATCATTCGTCATAATAAAGCTCTCTTCTACACACCCAAGATGTTCAGTCTCTTATTAACAAAATGTTTTAGTTCGTGCTTAGTTGACGTAGATTTAGGTAGATTTCATAACACAGCTATCTATTTCCGGAATATCTTCGACATATCTTCGCGTTTCGCATCCCCCAGACCCCAAAACCACTGTCAGTTAGAACGTTCATATATAATTTATAGGCTATATCACTTTTTGTGGACACGATAACTACCGCCATTTTCCACCAATCACTTTCAAATGTATTCATAAAATATAACAATTGTAAAATCTCGGTCGAGTTCGTTGATAGGTAAAATCGGACCAAGGGAGTGGAAATGGGAGGGTGGTAGGGGTGGGGGGTTTGAAAAAAAATGAAATGTCGCTTTAACTTTCTAAGTATGTGAAAAATTGAATCTATTCCAAGTGGAATGCGTACACTTTAACCATTTAAAACATGGTAATTAGATCGTATCCGTATTGATTGGTAGAATTGATAAATCGAAATTTGTTGTTTAATGAAATATTACACCTTAAAAACTAGTTAAACATTGTCAAAAATGCCTTCTCACATATCTACATTCGAAAGAAGAAGTCTCCTATTAATACATTTTTCGTAATACTAATACAATTCGACATAGTATTTTAAAGTAGTTTGTCTAATTGCACATCATTTCATATATTTAAAAGTTTTTCATTAATTTAAATTAACACTATTTGTAAGGATAGTCATTTTTTTGACAATGTTTTAACTAATTTTTAAGGTGTAATATTTTTCACGCCGAGGATGGAATCGTTGATATTCCGAAACCTGTATGTCGTTGAATATTTCATTAAACAACTTCTCTTAGTATTGATCAGGCGGATTTTCAATTTAACAATTCCATTCCAAGTTTATATCATGTTTTTGCCTTAATGTGCACAATATCAAAACCATTTAAAATGGCCAATGCCCATCTGAAAATTACCTAAAACTTCTGTCTGAAAGAATTTTTGATTTGATCCGCCCTTACGCCAAGGGATGAGCAAAATATTTTTGGAATATTAGTAAACAAATTTAGTGAATTCGAAACATTTTTCTTTGCCCGCTGAAATCTACCATCGCCTACGGCGTACCGAGAGGGATTTTTTAACACTATTAAAATGTTTTTAAGTTCCTATAAATTTAATAACTGCGCTAATTTTGGAGTTTTTATTTTGGAGATCGATTATGTGAAGGAGAACCGAGATAAATATTACGGAGGAATTCTCCAATTCAAAATTATTAATGTGCATAGTAACCCCACGATGAGCATTGGTATATCATGGTGACTGTCAGTTGTAACTCTCCAGTCGGTCAACACGAATTTGTCCAAAGACTGCGTGGGGTACAATGCATATAATATATGAATAATAAGTAAATAACACTCCTGGAAAAAATTACATCTCTTAGTTATGATCACTATTATAATGGGAGTGGTTTTTTAAACATATTATTCTATATTATATTGTTACGGCTGTGTGTTTTTCATCGCTCGCCGCATGAGTCACAACTGCCCCAGGGCTGGGCTGTGCTCTGCCTCAGTGTATTGCGTGCGCCTTATGCATCAGGACTACTAGGACAAAGGGATGGTCCAGAATATTCGTGACCCAGCCAGCGATGGAAACCTCGTGAAGCCGTGAACCCTGGATGGGTCTAGAAGCATTTATTGAGTCACCGGCCTGCTATATAAGAGCGACCTGACAAGCAGGGTGTGTGTGTGTGTGTTTTACGAGCTAGTGCGAGCGTTTATCCTGAGCGACAGAAGTGTGGTGACTTGCGAAACCCCTAGTGAAGCCGATTCTCTTGACAGCGAGAAGCATACAGGGGACTGCCTGTGTTTTGAGCGAGTGTGATTTCACTGAGCGACAGAGGTATTGTGGCGAAGTGCCGTGCGAGTTACGAATTCCAGTGACATTGTTTCCCAGCTCGTGGACAGCGAAGCAGCGTGTAGCAGGTTATCGTAACTGTAGTTTGTGTACATAAGGGAGAGGTGCAGGTAGTTTCTGTCAAGGCCACCGGACTCATTAGGACAGATTAACTTCTGTGGTTTGTTGACAAGTGAAAGGGGGCAAGAGCTCTCCATAAGGAAGAGACTTGAGGAAACTGGAGTAAGGTTCTAATTGCTTGTATTTGCTGTTGAGTGCTGTATCTTTCTGGCCGCAATAAAGTTAATTATTTCTTTAAAGGAACAATCTGTGTTGTGCTTCAACCCACCGTAATCCAGTTAACAAAAGTGCCACTAGGGGGGTGGCACGTAACAATATACATTGTACTCCGCTCAGTCATTGGGCAAATTCGTGTTGTTACAACTGACAGTTTAATAGGCAACACTGAAAATAATTGCTTCAAAACTTTACATGGTGAGTTACTGCACATTCAGATTGGTGCCTGTTGACGAAATTGCACATCTCGCGGGTAAGAGTAACGTTGCAGAATTCCAACGACGTGGAGAATCTGCTATTCCTCAATCGTAAATAACAAAAGGAAAACATTGTCATAATATTAAAATCAGAATCTTTAGGCATTATGATACAAATCTAAAAATTAGCTCAATCCAATATATTGTGATAAATACAGCAATATGGGCAGAACTGAGAAAAGAAAGAAAATTATCTAAAATCATAAATGTACTCGTCGTACGTTAATATAACAAGAGACAAAATACTAACGTTATGTCTAATAATATTTCCATAAGCCTAATATGATCGGATATGATCTTTCAAGCTTCCTGTAAACTCCCATTCCATGCAATAATTTAATAGTTTGTGTTGCATTACCCTTTTTGCTAAATGTAAATACTAAGTTTCATGAACTCGTGCCAATTCGTTTTCACGTGATGCGGGTACATACATACATACTGACCATAGAAAAAGAAAGTAATTTCCTACGTCTTCTCCTAGGAGCAGACGACCTCACTGTTCCGCCCCTCTCAACAACAATCAATAAGTCTTCTTGACATGATGGATGCAGAACTCCAAATATTCCTTTTTTTTTTATCAAGGTACAGCATGTTTTTAAGCCAGCTATTTTGTCATCCTGTTCATAATGACAAACAAGTATTGGAAACAGTGTATTGTTTCAGATGTTGCCCTTCTCAATGTCGCAGTTTAGTCACATTGGCGAGTGGTACTACCGAACATGCAACTGTGGCCACAGAACTGCTGTAGTCGCTCATGACGATAATGCGAAAATAATGTTGCCATTCTCTCTTAGTCTGTGGCACACACCATAGCCATGAGTAGAATGCCCGAGTCGAGTCCACTGAGCCTATACTTTGCATAGATTTGCTGGGATATTACCTTATTTCAAGTCACAGGAGGATTGACTTGCATTAAGTCACATTCAACAGTATACATTATTGTTTCAGGTCATCGGACATGTAAATTTTACTATAAAAAAAAACTGTTCATACTCTCTGCATGCTCCACTACATAAGTAGTACTACATGCACTTACAATACATTTTATAAAAGAACAAAATAAATAACATTATAATAATTCAATTTCAAGATGACTTAATCTTAACAATATCAAACAATACTATTCATGGTTTTTCCTAAGAGCTTGAAAATCCAGAGCATTAACAAATTTAGAAAATTCCTTCAAATACTTTTTAATAGCACAGATTTCTGGATCGGCCAGTTATCGTCTCTATTAACACTATTAATCAAGAATTGCCTAATATTTTCACTTCACTGCACACGTTTTAAAGTTGAGATGGGTACTCTATCGAAACAAACCTCACTTAATTTTGTAGCCTCCTTTGCAATTTTATCAGCCACAGCCTGCAACACCTGTATGTGCCTTAACCCATTCAAATTTTATTATCCATTTTTTTTCCTTTTTAGAATAGCTGTAGTCCTTCGTATATTCTCAATTAGTTCGTTATGATTTCTGAAGTCCGTAATGGAGTCAATTGCTATTTTACTATCTCTGTAAATAATTACTTTCTTATCTTCATTAGCCTCTGTCCTAGTAGTATCTAGGAATTCCAGAGATTTAAGTATGGCTAATTGCTCCGCCTGATTATTCGAACAGTTGTCTTGCAGTCTATATTTCAATTGGTCTACTAATTCATGTGATCTGAATATAGCTATGCCAGCTCCCACTCCTTCACTTTTGCTTCCATCTGTGTAAATTTTCCATGGGATATATTCTTTTTATGCTATTCTTGGATCTTCGGTACCAGTAAAATAGGCTGGATGGAGTCATCTCACAGGTTTTTCTGGGTGGTCAATGGCATAGTTCATAGTTTTTTCCTGACTTAATTTTGTATAGAGTAACAATCTCTTTAGCCATTATATTTATAGGTGTAATTCCTGTAATAATGCACAGTGCCTCATGAGATAACAGTGCGGCACGATTTTGCTATTCTCAAGAGAATAAGTCTTTGCACTCTCACGTATTTAATTATATTACATTTCTTTTCTAGGGATTCAATTCAGATCGGAGCAGCGTTTATTAATTTAATACATTTTTCACTAACTTCATTGATGTGGTCATTGAACTTAAAGCGAAAGTCTATAGTTATTCCATCGTATCTACTTGTACAAGACTTTTCCAATTCATAAAGATAGCAATTGTCTTCTTTGCTTTTCTTCTTCTTGATATTAGAATAACTCTTGACTTACGTTCATTAAAACGGGTTTTGTTTTCTGTTGACCACTTTCCGTAATTCCATATTCACAATATTTTCTGCTTCAATTTCAGTTTCAGCCCTGACTGCAATGCTATAGCTTTGGTGTTTTTACCGTATTCCAAACTGAGCAGTGCATTATACTGTACATTCCAGTACCCCGGTCCACAACATGAACCTTGAGGACATCCTTTATTAACTAATGTTTCTACTTGGATACTATTGGAATTCATGAACGTCATTCTATCCTTGAAGTAGCTCTTAGTCAGGTAATACAAATTTCTCGGGCATTTGAAGTCTTTTAGGGCCTTTAGGACACATGGCCACCACGCAGAGTCGAAAGCTCCTTTGACATCAAGACTAACTATAACGGTAATTTGACCATTCTTGAACGCCTCAGTTATAAATTCCTTAAGTGCCATAGCTGCATCAGTAGTAGACTTTTGAACTGTGAAGCCTTATTGATTTTCGTTCAGTAGTTTATTGGTATAGAGGTAGTGATTTATTATATTTATTAGAAGTCTTTCTAATTTTACTTAAGGGTAAAATTGGGTCCGGATACCGAAATTCAGATTTTTACTGTTTTTGCATCTCCCACATGTAATAAACATTATATAGAAAGTTGGAATGTTAATTCATTCATGTAACTTCTTTATTTCACTTATATCTAAAGTCCTGCCTCGGCTCAGGGGTAACGTTCTCGCTTGCTGAGCCAAAGGTTGCAGGTTCGAAACCTGGCGCAGTCAGCTGGCATTTGAGGGTGCGCAAATGCGAGGGAGCCGTGTCAGTACATTTACTGGCACGTTAAAGATCTCCTTCGGGGCAAAATTCCGGCACCCCGGCGTCTCTAAAAGCCAGTGTAGTTAAAAGGGACGTAAAACCAATAACATCATCATAAAGTCCTGCCACGCCCCCTTTCCAGTGGCTTGCCATTCATGCCAAAATTTTGAGAAATGTACTTGACTCAACTTTGTGATAGGGCCCAGTGTTTGAAGGGATGTTTCTTTCCTTGCTATTGTTGCCTATTGTTGGCACTGTTTGACTTGAATGCCAGTACAGTCTGTGTATGGCGGGAAGTGTTTGTTGAGTGGTGAGTGCTACCCTTGTTGTATTCATAATCTGAAATAAAGTGTTGCGATGTGATAGATTGCTGCTCATAACTTAGTGAATTTAGTCAGAAATTATGGGTCGAATGAAGAATTTCGTAAAAGAAAATTTACTGGAAACTACCGTACTGGTTTCAAGGTCAGAGAGGCTATTGAGGTTATGCCTTCAGATATCGACACCACACATTGTGCATCCAGCAATGTAGGTGAAACAACTAGGTCTACTCAAAGTTCATCTAGAACTAAATTAAAGTGCTCTAAAAATATATTTGACTTAACAAGTGCACCCTTGATAGATAATTCTAATAAACTGCAATCTGGAAATATTAGACTTCAGTATCCTACCAGAAGCTTTATGCAGATTTACAGTGTGTAGGGTCTGTAACGAATATGGTACACTACCTGAAGTACCCGTGCTTCGCTACGCGTCATAAATAACTGAAAATGTAAAGGTGACAGTTAAAACAGGGGATAGGCGAGGTGCTGCGCAGAGGGAGATTAAGGATGGAACATTTTGTCCAACTACACCGCTCGGCGTTGACCGTGTTTTATAGCATAAATTTAGGTTTTACTCGCTAACCGTTGGAGATACCTTTCGGATAGAAAAATGTAATTTTAAACCTCGTATAGCCTATGCCATCAAAAGTTTGCTATTTCTTAGCGTTCTCTTTTTATTTGAAATGGAAATATGAAAGTTTGAAATCAAAGGGTGTAGTGACGTCACTAAAATGGTCGCCATATTTAAATAGTGCAAAGTATTGAAATCAAAAGTCCTATATGTTAACCAGGTAAATCAGCTACTTCCATGTAAAATTCATGTAAATCGGACCAGTGGTACTTGCGTGATTGAGTAATACACAGACACACACCATCTCATTTTTAGGCTCGCTTCGCTCGCGTCATAGTCGTGTCATATTGTTATTCAATGAAATGCAGGTTTAACCCCGTGAACACCCCTTTAGATCCTGAATATCCAAAAATCCCTCCTTAGTAGACGTTTTCGACACACAACAAACATATCCACAAAATATCATTCTTCTAACTTCAATAGTTTTGGTTGGTCGATGAGAGTGATCATCCAAAAATCCTTCCTTAGTGGACGTTTTTCTTCCAGAATTTCACCCCTCCCCATAGGCCCCTTAAATTGCATTTATGTAAAACGGTCGAACACCTATTTATTTTATGTATTTATTTTTAAGCTGATTGATTCCCCCCGAGTTTCAAACTCCTCGCCTATGTCGTTTAAGAGATACACGCTCCGTTAGGAATCTTTCAACCCCCACTTTTCATCCCTTTCACCTCATAATATACACTACATCGAAAAAACATTAGACATGTGTCAGCTTATTTTTAATGATTAGTATATATGCCAAGTATCACATCACCAAATGAAATCGCTCGTGAGATATTGTTATTCAATGAAATTAACGTTTACCCCCTTAACACCTCTTTAGAACCTGAATATCCAAAACTCTTTCCTTAGTGGACGTATCCCCAAAATTTCACGTTTCTAACTTCAATAATTTTGGCTGGGCGATGATGAGTGAGTCAGTCAGGACATTTTCTTTCATTTATTTTGATAATTTCACCCATCCCCATGAACCCCTTAAATTGGATTTATGAAACAAACGGTCGAACACCTATTTACTTATTTAAAGCTGGTTTTCACCCTGAGTTTGATGAGTGAGTAAGTGAGTCAATCAGTTAGGACACTTTCTTTCCTGTCTTTTTCCCCCAGAATTTCACCCCTCTCCAAGGGCCCCTTAAATTGGATTTATGGAAAAACGGTCGAACACCTATTTACTTGTATTTTATGCTGTTTTTTCCCGCCGAATTTCAAACTTCTCGCCTATGTCGTTTCAGAGATACACGCTCCGTTAAGAATCCCTCAACCCCCAATTTTCACCCCTTTCACCTCATAATATACACCACATCGATAAACCCTTTGACATAATATGTCTGATTACTTTTAATGATTAGTTTATATACCGAATATCACATCCCCTAAGAAACAACTCATGAGATATCGTTATTCAATGAAATTCACGTTTAACCCCTTAACACCTCTTTAAAACCCGAATACACAAAAATCATTCCTTAGGTGACGTTTTCGACATACAGCGAACATATTTCCAAAATTTCATGTTTCCAACTTCAATAGTTTTCGCTAGGCGTGATGAGTGAGTGAGTCAGACAGGACATTTTCTTTCAATTATTTTTACCAGAATTTCACCCCTCCCCATGGGCCCCTTAAATTGGATTGATGAAAAAACGCTTGAACACCTATTAACTTATTTTTTTAAGCTGTCCTTTTCCCCTGAGTTTGATGAGTGAGTTAGTCAGTCAGTTAGGACACTTTCTCTCCTTTTTCCCCCTAAATTTCACCCCACCCTATTGGCCCCTTAAATTAATTTATGAAAAAACGGTCGAACACCGATTTACTTACTTTTTAAGCTGATTTTTTTTCCCGCTGAGTTTCAAATTTCTCGCCTATGTAGATTAAGAGATAGGCCTACACGCTCCGTTAGAAATCCTTCAACCCCCACTTTTCACCCCTTTCACCTCATAATAATACACCACATCGAAAAACCCTTAGACACATGTCTGCTTATTTTTAATGATTAGTTTATATGCCAAGTATCACATCCACAAATGGAACAACTCGTGAGATATTGTTATTCAATGAAGTGCAGGTTTAACCCCCTTAAGACCCCTTTAGAACCTGAATATCCAAAAATCCTCCCTTAGTGTACGGTTTTGACATACAACGAACATATCCCCGAAATGCCATGTTTCCAACTTCAATATTTTTCGCTGGGCGATGATGAGTGAGTGAATGAGTCAGAACATTTTCTTTCATTTTTTTTCCTTCAGAATTTCACCCCTCCCGATGAACCCCTTCAATTTGATTGATCAAAAAAACTGTCGAAAAGCTATTTACTTACTTTAAAGCAGTTTTTCCCCCTGAGTTTGATGAGTGAGTCAATCAGTTAGGACACTTTCTTTCCTGTTCCCCCCTCCCCCCGAATTTCACCCCTCCCCATGGGTCCCTTTAAATTGGATTTATGAAAAAAAAACGGTCAAACACGTATTGACTAATTGTTATGCTGATTTTTTTTCGCTGAGTTTCAAACTCCTCGCCTATGTCGTTTAAGAGATACACGCTCCGTTAGGAATCTTTCAAATCCCACTTTTCACCCCTTTCACATAATATACACCACATCGAAAAACCCTTGTTATTTTTAATAATGAGTTTATATGCCGAGTATCACATCCCCCAATGAAACCAATCGGGAGATATTGCTGTTCAATGAAATGCAGGTCTACCCCCTTAACACCCCTTCAGAACCTGCATATCCAAAAATCCTCTCTTAGTGGGCATTTGCGGCCCTTGAGGTAGCTGCATACCAAATTTCATTCCAATCCGTTCGGTGGTTTCTGAGATTTCGTGATTAATGATTGATTGAGTGAGTGAGTGGTATTTGACAAATATATAGTAGATGGTGTCAAGTCTTGGTTATGCTAAACTCGGTGACAGTGCTGTGTGAGCAGTTGAGTAACTAACGGGATTTCAAGTAAAGATCCTCATTTTCTATACCGGTAGTGCAGAGCGCAACTGGCATTCCAGTCTACGGGGAATTAAGACATGGTTCACCAGCTAACCGCTCCCGGAAAAGCTGTACAGCGTTGCCGAAATGGTGCCCACACGCATCATGGCGCGTCTCGCTCGGAAGTGATGGGCTCCATCTCAGCAACGCTGTACAGCTTTTTCCGGAGTGGCTAGCTGGTGAACCATGTGTTGTTTCCTCGTAAAATACCAACCGATATAAATTAAGTGAATTAAAAGACTTATTTCACAGTCATATAGCATAACTTTGTGATGTATAACGAATACAAAGCAACCAAGAACTACATTTTCCAACCACCCCGAGCCGAGAAAAGTTACCTTACAACAATGATAACTTTGTTTCTTGGACACAAAATTGTGAAATTAATAAACCAGTTATACAACATTCCAATGTATATTGTATTAAAATTTGGATTCGATCTGATGACGGGCTTTTGAGATAATAATTCTTAAATGTGACGCATGGTTGAAACGCTTAAAAACGTGCACTCTTTATGTTCCACCTGCGATAAAAAATGTTAAAATATAAATTAAAAAATTCAATCCTACATGAACTAACGTAAAATAGAACGACGAAAATGAATATGTTATTGGATTTTATATAGGTCTATTGGTTATTTCAAGCTCGAGTACACATAATACTTAGGTCGACAGTAGGGTTTTGGATGAACTCTCAGTGGATCCAGGTTACAACACAACAGTGCAACTTCAAGAACGGGACTGTATTTGCATCCGAAAAGCTGATAAAATGTTGGAGCAAATGGAAAAGTATGCAAGAAGAGGAAGACGAAACAAGAGGAAGATCATACAAGATAATGAGAATGGAGAGTATGGACCAGGGTAGTTCTGTGTTGTTCAGGTAAGATATTAGTTGCAAACCTTTCACGTCGTTTTTCTCAATTCGCCATTTTTCTAAATCTTGGTGCAGATTCCTCCCATACTATTTCTGCTGTTAGAATGAAATTTGTACAGCATGTTTGTATGGTAAACCTATTAATCTAAAATAATAATAATAATAAGGGATTTTTCAATAATCTGTGTAGTTTTCAAAATATGGCTATTTAATTCAAACATTTTGGAAGAAAAAAAAAGTGTACTTCCCCAAAACAAAACATATCTTGAAGACAAAACATTTTAATAGAATATTGATTCTTATTCTTACAGAAAATACCTGAAACTGAAAGCGAAAATAGTTTCAGATCAATATCCTGATTTATTTCTGAGAAAAGTGTACCCGAAAAAGTGAAAATTAGCATGGGCGAGATAAGGCAGGCTTACTCCCCTTCAACCTTCTGAGATCTAGGTATACATATTGAGACCCCTGTACCAAAGTTCCTGCGTTCTATTCTCGGTTAAAAATACCCGGCCCTAGAAAGGGGTACTGTCGGCCTTGTGAAATAACTGAGATGTTGTGGGTTTGATTCCCATCTTAGCCTCCCTACAAGTTATTCTCATGGTTTCCCACTTGTACTTTCGACATATGCCAGGAAGGTACCCAACTTAAGGTCGTGGCCGTCTCTATCCCATGCGGCTTGGGTGGCGTAGTTGGTAGCATGCTGAGCTTCTATGCCCAAGATCGAACCTGGCCGAAGTCGTTGGATTTTTTAAGAGCGTTAAAATCCCTCAGTATACTTTCCTTCGGCGGGGAAGTGAAGCCGGCGAGCCCATGTCATAGATGTATGGTATGCAAAAGAACCTTCCACTTACTACAATTGTGTGAAGCATCCACTACAATTAACCAACTAAATGTGTAGGTTAGATTTGATTAACGCTCTATTAAGTTCCAACGTTCGTCGCCAGGTGTAGGTTATGGTGGCATCTAGTAGCCAAGTTCACAGCTAGGTGTCGTTGACGGTAGCAAAAGTAGGAACTACAGTACTTGTAATTGATCATGTGCAGTCATTATCTGAATTACAGTTAGCACACGCTAATACAGTCATCACAATTAACACCGGTTATCAGACAGATTCTACACACACCCAAAGTCCACGGGGCTACTTGACCGTGTTGTCGCACCCTCTAAACTGAGGAACCAACCAACCGCCTCTATCCCAATCTGAACCGTTAAAAATAGGTACAATAGAGTATACACCAGAAGAACGGACAAGTACGTTGTTTGCCATCATTTTACAGGTCCCTAACTTAAACAATTTTTACATCTCGAGTATTGTGTAAATTCATTGTTTGGCTTAACGAGATTGGGATGTCATTTCCTGTTTTTGAAGCAAGGAAGGAGGCATGATACAATGTTGCGGCGTTATCATCTGGAGTGTTCGTAGTTTCTCATAGTTATAATGGTGTATTGTTTTCAATTAATTCAGCCCCATGTAGTTGGGTGTGTGTTGAATTTGTCTGATGACCAGTATTTATGTGGTGACTGTAAAAGTGTGTAGCTGTATTAGGGATAAGGCGGTGGTAGGTTTCCCGGGACTTGAAATAAGGTGTTATTCCTGCATTAGCGTGGAGGGAGTGTGAAAAAGAAACTGGGAAACACCACACTCAGGATAGCCACTGTCAGCTCTACAATCTCCGGACGTGCTGCAGTTGCCCTCGTGTTCGTGGTGCACGATTTAAAGCACGGCTACGCCGCGAAACTTATTTATAATAATTCCGTAGTTCTGTTCCCCGTTGTCTTGAAATTATACTAATTTTAACCTTCGCCAAGGAATTGAATCATTGTTAGATGGACTGTATCTCCCGCAGGTAGAAACGCGTTTAGCACGCGCCTGTGTCGTACTATTTGATACGCCAGTTGGTATCTTGCAGTTGCATGCTGACATATTATGTGCGGAACAGTCATACGCAAGAAATAATATCGCAGATTTTTGTGCGCCAGGGCAGACAAAGGTACAGTACATTGGATAGGTTTCGGTCTGTTGATCTGGAACATATCGCAGTTTGAAACTAGACTAGGTCTACATTTTAATTATTGATTGCACCATCATTACGTATGCTGTACAAAATACCAGTGGCGTTTGTCCCGAGAACTTACCGAGCAAGGTTTGGGATCTGATACGCTCTGAGTTATCAGTATGGTATTATTGTTAATTCGTGTGGCCAAGCCGTCAGCACACTTGGACCTTATTTGCTCGTCACCCATTATATAGGGCAGGGATGGTGAACCTATCAGTCGTCATGTGAAAGATTCCGGTGGCACCCTACATGAACATAGTACCATTTTTATACGCAGTATCTTGTGCATCTGATGATGATGCAAATGTAATAAGAAAACAAGTAAATAAACACTTATACGTCCGAAAGTCAATTTACAGACCGTCGCAGTTCAGACCTAAGTGCATCTTCTCTTTTGCTGAACACAACAAGGTATTGGATAAATGACAGATCTGCTATGAGTCAGCAACAAGTTCACACTAAATGTGAAAGCGATATTTCTGAACGGTACACCCGTATTAGAACACCAGCGTAGGCAATATTACGTCACAGTATTATAAGAGCTTCTCTTGTCCTCATAATGATAAGTGGGAGTTTGATACTAATCAGCGAGCAGGAGTAAGGAAAAACTGTTTCATCAACCATATAGTGTTAACGAAAGAGCAGCAAGATGTTCCGAAATTCATGATTTCATTTTACCTTCTGTTTTTATTGTGCAGTAAGATTCAGTAAAACTAGGATAGTGTCATTTCTGCATTTTATACCTTCACGCTGGGAAAATTGATACGAACCTAGGCCAGTTGTCTATCTTTAGATGAATGCAGCGTTTATCCGTTGGCATAGGCTAGAGTAAATTGTGGCTTTTCACCGACATTTGTCTCATCCGTAGCTATGATTGTCCGGAAGCTATTGAGTTTGGGTGGTGCTGAATAACGGCATTCGGGGCAGATAATTATAGTGCCTGTGGATGATAAAAGTTCTACTCGCGGCAAGTACTACTGTAAAACAGTGAGGAAAGCAATAACAATTTACCTCTTCCCTTACCTTGCTTAGTATGTCTCTTTTAGCGCTGCCTTGGCCTTTTGTTAGTGGATTCTACCCACATAACTTACGGCGAAGCTTTTTGAGAATCCGACCAGCCACATACAGGTAGGTATACGAACCTATTAGCTGGTCAATCTTCGAACTTGTAGCCGAGGTCTGAACTGACCATTTAATGACAGTCACATATTCACACTAAGCAAACAAATTTGGAGGTCAGTCGCCACTTTTAGTAGCTTAGACGATAACAAATAGTAACTAGTTGCATTATTTTAACTAATACTGCAACTAAATAAGTGTACATATTGTAAATACTTTCACCCATACCTTTAGACATAGATTTAATAGCCTAAGTGTAATGGATCTGATGATGATCGCTTGACGATCGTAACTGGTCGTCCAAGTGTATTTATTAATCTCGGGTAATTTTTTTTCAGGATAAGGGAATAACTCATTACAATTGGGTACAATCGCGTTTACCGACAGAGAAATGTCAAATTTCGATTACTAAGGCTACACTGAAAATGGCTTCAAACATCATAATAACCCTGCCTTTGAACTTTTTAACTAAAAAGAATCCGTGTTAAATGGGCTTGAATATTGCTGTCCCGCGGCGTAGCCGTGCTCGTTAAATCGCGCACCGCTGCAACTTGTCCGGATATCGCAGGTTCGAATCCTGGCACTGACAGTGGCTTAGTGTAGTTTTTCATCTGTTTTTTTTTCACACTCCCTGTAAGCAAATGCCGGGATAGTACCTTACTTTAAGTCCCGGGGCACCTACCACATCCATGTTCCTAATACTGTTACAAACACTATAAGGTTCGCTTAATACAGTTACAAACACTATAAGGTTCGGATGTTTAGAGTCTAATGAAACTAGAAATATGCCCTAAAAATACTGAAATATGATCCAAAATACGTATAATATGACCTAATATTTGTACATGCTTTCTAAAGAAAGGTGTTAATAATGCAGTGAAATATTTTATTATTAATTTTACATTCAAACCTAATAAGAATGTTAAAATCCTCGCCGATAGGCCTACGAATTATTTTATTCTCAAATGATCGCAGAACGTTTCACGAGACTAGACTGAAGCTTGGAAAGCAAGTCGTTCTGAGAAATAAGAAAAAATGTAGTAACAAATATTTCGATTTCTTAAAATTAATTTTAGTTTTAAACGAAATTTGTAAGTCAATATGGAACAAAAAGATAGTATAAAAACAATTCTGGTCCTTTTTAAAGCTTAGTATCTAAAATAATTTAACAAATGTTCAATAAATTTTCTAAACGTTCCACTTACATTTAATGAATGAGGGGCTGCTATATTAGAATATCTTAATAAAAATCATCACAATGGTGTAGAAGGTATAAAGTTTATTAAACCCTTATTAATTAATTAATTAATTAATTAATAAACTTTGTCTTTCTAATCGTTCAAAAGAAATATAAACCTGATCATCATTATTAAATAATAATGTTCTTATAATCCTCCTTCTGTTAATGTTATAATTCCCCCTACAGCCGTCCCTATTATTTATACTGTACTTTTAGCCATTCCTACTGGAAACAGTAGAAGGGAGGTTCGATTGTAATCCTCAATAGGAAGTCTTGTGCGTTACACGATGAGGTATCATCAAGGACAAGTTGTGCGCAGCCTTGTTTCCTTTCACTTCCATTCACGCTCGCGTTGTGCCTGTAGCCTGCGGCCAGGTGATGTTATTACAGATGAACTTTGCCATATATAGTTCAATACGAACCTTACGACCTACTTACCCGACACTGATGGTCGATTCAAAACATCTGAAAGTACCGTACTGAGGAAGGAATAGTTTAAAAATATTAACTTGTTTTTGTTAGTTCAACTTAAGGGAGATACTGTAAGTAAACTCCAGGAAAATGTTAAGATATATCCAGAGGGATCCATACACCCCTATAATATGTGTTAGAAGCCTGGCCGCAATCTTGTAAGTAATGTGCGTGGCAAAGCGGTAACGTTCTCGCTTGCTGGGGCCAAGGTTGCAGAATCGAATCCTCCCGCAGCATTCGAGGGTGCGCAAATGCAGTAGATTTACTGGTACTTTAAAGATCCCCTAAGGGCAAAATTCCGGCACCCCGCTTCTCTAAAAGCCGCAGTTGTGTAAAAGGGACGTGAAACCAATAACATTTTAACATTATGTAAGTAGTATTGCCAACACTAACTCGGGAGTAAATTGTCTAAAAAGACGACGGTATAAATCTCTTAAATAGTCAATGGAGAAGTTTAATTTTAAAGGGTACATCTGTTATTTGAAACAAAATATAAGATATTGCCAGAGGAATCTATAGACCATATTTATTGTTGGTCGTTTACTGTGGCTGTTGGTGTGAAGTATGTGGGCACTTATGTGTCACGAGTTGGACGAGAATACATATTCAAATTTTGATACGAATGTTTCTGCTGTGAAGTATGAATTTGACAGTTTCTATATAAAGTGTGTTGCGCATTTTTAGCCTACTTTCGATTTTTGCAAAAAATGAAAGTAGACTTATGAGATCAACTCAGGGCGAAAAAAAAGTGTTTATGTGTGTATGTGTGTGTGTGTGTGTGAGTGTGTGAGTGTGTGTACTCTGAATGTATGTGTCCCTCCCCCCTATCAATTCGAACACGGTGAACGGGAATTGAACGAAATTTGGTACAGAGGTACGGTAGCACTAGGAAAGGGCACCTCAGTGTCATGTTTTATATCTCCGCCATCTTGACGGAAACGGAATGACGGCCACCCAAATGTTAAAAGCTTAAATCAAATTACGACCATCCTAATAATTTGATCTCTACCCGATTTTGAAACAACATGCCTTTTTGTGGAAAGCATCTTATGACTTGACTACAAGGTCATCAGCCCAATAGTTTGCAAATTGCGGCCATGTATGTGTGCAAATCCATTCCCCATATCAATTCTAACACGGTGAAACCGAATTGAATGAAATTGTTTACACAAGTAGCACTAGCAAAGGGCACCGCATTCATGTTTAATATCCCTATAGCACGTTGTATTTCAACAAGCTACTACAACCAACATTCAATTATACTCCTTGAAAAGGACAAAAAGTGTTAACAATACCCATGCATTTAGGAGAAAGTAGGCTATATGTTCTTTACTGAACATCTTGTTTTTGTTTTTATATAATATGTTGTATTTCCTCATTATTAAGAATTACCTTCAATGAGGCTAAAACTCAACAATATTTGTAGGTCAGTCTCGTTCCACTAATTTAATTCACGTATGTGATAAAGACTGCTGGTAATATGTTTTATTTGCACGTAAGACATGTTTTCAGCAAGACATGTCGCTAAATTTGACATCAGATAATCTCTAAAGCCTTTAACTTATTCTTATATATTGCCAAATGGCCACTCTCGAATCTTGTGTATTTAAAGGCTGGCCACTGAAGTTGACAACACTACACGTGGTGCGTGCGCGAAGGACCGAAGCAGTGGTTCCAGGCCATAGTATCTTAACATCTAACATCTGGTGTTGGAATAATGCCCAAATTAGCATATTTCCGGGGATTTCTTCGGTGAAATTTACAATGTAGAGAAATATTAATATAAACGAAATTTAAATGCTTTTCAGTTGGTCAACACAAACACCTGAAAAAAATTACATGATTAGTAAACTTGGATCGTCAAGCGATCATCAGATCCCTTACACTCTGGCTAATACATCTATGTCCACGATTATGTGGGTGATCTCTAGTTAGTATAAAACAAAGTCCCTGATTCTTGGATGTCACGGGTAATCTCGAGAACCACTGGATGGATTTTGATGCAGTGTTCACCATTCTGTAAAGGATATCTCGAGGAAGGTTCTGTAGAAAATAATTTATTTATGATGAAAGGAAGCCAAGCAGTAACAATTTCAGTGAAAACGTCGAAAATAACCTGGCGTCCGTGCGTTTTTTAAGCTTACGCTGGGCAAACTGTTAAATATATCAATATAAGTAGTATTCAGCATGAAAAGTTCTACAAGAAAGTCTGCGAGAGCATATCTCTATCTTTAAAACATCACTATGTGTTTTAAGTTTTCATTTCTCCCAACAATATCCATTCAATTACTCAAGGGGACAGTTTACGAGCTAGCACGTAATGCATTCATAACTGTTCCCGGGCGAAGCGGGGGTGGGTTGCTAGTTTATAATATACACACATCAAAAAAAGTTTTGCATCACCTCGGTTCCAAGAGTTCCGGAACCTTTAAATACAAAGGGAATAGAGATCAACACAAACAACATTTCAGCTCGTTTTATTGCTCATGAGACCCACACATTGCATGTTGTACCATCATACAACTAGACTTTCTGCATTTGTGGTCCAGATTGCAGTACACACCACTACCTCTAATACCCAGTAGCACGTCCTCTTGCATTGATGCATGCCTGTATTCGCCGTGGCATACTATCCACAAGTTCATCAAGACACTGTTGGTCCAAATTGTCCCACTCCTCAACGACAATTCGGCGTAAATCTCTCAGAGTGGTTGGTGGGTCAAGACGTCCATAAACAGCCCTTTTCAACATATCCCAGGCATGTTCGATAGGGTTCATGTCTGGCGAACATGCTGGCCACTGTAGTCGAGCGATGTCGTTATCTTGAAGGAACGCATTCACAAGATGTGCACGATGAGGTCGAGAATTGTCGTCCATGAAGACAAATGCCTCTCCAATATTCTGCCGATATGGGTGCACTATGGGTCGGAGGATGTCATTCAGGTATCGTAAAGCCGGTTCGGAGCCTTCCATGACCACCAGTGGCGTACGTCGGCCCCACATAATGCCACCCCAAAACATCAGGGAACCACCACCTTGCTGCACTCGCTGGACAGTGTGTCTAAGACGTTCAGCCTGACCAGGGTGCCTCCAAACACGTCTCCGACGATTGTCTGGTTGAAGGCATATGCGACACTCATCGGTGAAGAGAACGTGATGCCAATTCTGTGGGGTCCATTCAGCATGTTGTTGGGCCCATCTGTACCGCGCTGCATGGTGTCGGGGTTGCAAAGCTGGACCTCGCCATGGACGTCGGGAGTGAAGTTGCGCATCATGCAGCCTATTGCGCACAGTTTGAGTTGAAACACGACGTCCTGTGGCTGAACGAAACGCATTATTCAACATGGTGGCATTGCTGTCAGGGTTCCTCCGAGCGGCAATCCGTAAGTAGCGGTCATCCACTACAGTAGTAGCCCTTGGGCGGCCTGAGCGAGGCCTGTCATCGACAGTTCCTGTATCTCTGTACCTCCTCCATGTCCGAACAACATCGCTTTGGTTCACTCTGAGACGCCTGGAAACTTCCCTTGTTGAGAGCCCTTCTTGACACAAAGTAACAATGCGGACGCGATCGAACTGCGGTATTGACCTTCTAGGCATGGTAGAACTACAGACAACATGAGCAGCGTACCTTCGTCCTGGTGGAATGACTGGAACTGATCGGCTGTCGTACCCCCTCCGTCTAATAGGCCCTGCTCATGCATGGTTGTTTACATCTTTGAGCAGTTTTAGTGACATCTATGAACAGTCAAAGGGACTGTATCTTTGATACAATATACACAGTCAACGTCTATATGCCGGAGATCTGGGAACCGAGGTGATGCAAAACTTTTTTTGATGTGTGTACATAGCATTTTAGTTACAGACGTTTATTGTAAAACTTTCGCACTTTTCATGATGTGTTACTTTTATGTGAATTTGTTGTGATATCGTAGTGCCTATTGACCTTTCAAGTTTACTTTTTTTTATAAATTATAATCTGTAATGGGTACGTTGGTGTTTGGAAATAGATTAAATGAATTAACAAATCAATCGTTTAAGTTCTTTCCATTTCCAAGTTACAAGCAAAAGCAACAGCAACAACCACCTCACTGTAGTCAGGAATTACATCTAAGAGTTAGTGTGTAAAGCAGGGTTTCACAAACGCGCTGTTTGTTCCCTACTTGATTGTCGATCTGAATACCGGGAAGAGATGTAAAGCTGGTAATTTGGCTGTTGAAAGGTACGGAACAAAGAGCCAAAATGACGCGTTATAAGGCTTAATCTTTACGTCTAGTGCGCGTGGGCCATTCTGGCGTAATTGGAAAGCACGGCAGCTTGGGCTTCTAGTATCCAGATTCGAATCCCAAGAACAGTCTTCGGACCTTAGAGCCCGTAAGAATCACCTACGGTACTTTTTTCTTTTTAGAAAGTGTCTTGTCTGCGTGAGCTGTGATCATCTTTGTAGCCTACTTTCGATTTTTGCAAAAAATGAAAGTAGACTTATGAGATCAATACAGGGCGAAAAAATGTGTGTATGTCTGTGTGTGAGTGTGTGTACTCTGAATGTCTGTCCCCCCCTATCAATTCGAACAAGGTGAACCCGAATTGAACGAAATTTGGTACAGAGGTAGCACTAGCAAAGGACACCTGAGTGTCATGTTTTATATCGCCGCCATCTTGACGGAAACGTAATGGCGGCCACCCAAATGTTCAAAGCTTAAATCATATTACGACTAACCTAATCATCCGATCTCTACCAAATTTTGCAGCATTATACCTTTACGTTTGAAGAATCTATTGACCAAACTACATGGTCATCAGTCCAATAGTTTGCATATGGCGGCCATGTATGTGTGCAAATTGATTCCCCTATCTATTCAAACACGGTGAAGCCAAATTGAACGAAATTTGGTACAGAGGTAGCACTAGCAAAGGGCACCTCAGGGTCATGTTTTATATCGCCTCCGTCTGGGCGGAAACGGAATGGCGGCCACCCAAATGTTGAAAGCTTAAATCAAATTACGACCAACCTAAATATTTGATCTCTACCAAATTTTGCAACAACATACCTTTTTGTGGAAAGCATATTTTGACCTAACTAAAAGGTCATCAGCCGGAATTGTTTGCAGATAGTGGCCATGTATGTGTGCAAATCGATTCACCATATCAATTCACATACGGTGAAACGGAATTGAATGAAATTTTGTACAGAGGTAGCACTAGCAAAGGTCACCTCATATTCATATTTAATATCCGTATAACACGTATTTCTACAAGCTACTATAATCAACATTCAATTATACTCCCTGAAAAGGACAGAGAGTCATAACAATACCCATGCATTTAGGAGAAAGTAGGCTATATGTTCTTTACTGAACATGTTATTTCACGTGAAAAAAATTCTATATCACGAACTTAATTTTAATACCGAAACATATTTTATTTACTGTAAAATAAGAATAACAATAATCGTATCGCTTTAGCGACTTGGATTTGGAGCCGTATCTATTTTTAGTTTCAGCGTTCCGTTTTGCACTGTTATATTTCAGAATCCGGAGCTCATATTTGGCTGTCTGTGGCTAACATTGAATTAATCTTGTCTTATCACCGAACGTGGTACGAGAGATCTTTTATGAACTGACCTTGTACGACTCACGAGAGTCGTTGATTTTTCCCGCATTTCAAAAATTGAATTCCAAGTTCCGGGAACTGAACTTGCGTTCTTGGGATCCTGAGGCGAACCCATCCCGGAAGAGTAAAATAAGAACTCTTTTAACATTATTGTTTGAGAACAAATTGTAGTTTAGTTTATGGCATTCGTTCCGCATGCCCTCTATCGTAGTGTGACGCATTTAATTATTCCAGCCGTTCATTTTATGACAATTGCCTATTTTATTAACAACACACTGTTTTATATGGGTATTTATTACAGGGCTTTAACATTCTTATTTTACCTACTTGGTGGAGAAGTAGAACCGTGCACGAAAGCGCACATGATATCCCTCAAAGAAAGGCGATCATTATTTATGTTAGACATTAGACATTGTTTTAAGGGGTGGAACAGAGAGTGCGATTCTGTAAATAATGGTTATCATTCGTTGCATTTGTTTGTCAAGTAACCATTTTAAAAGCCCATGGGTTCGAACCCTACTATCGGTCGTTCTCCCGTTTTCAATTGCAGCATCCCCCTGTGGGGAATATACCCACGGTATCCCCTGCTTGTCGTAAGTGGCGACTAAAAGGGGTGACCTTCGCTATTCTTTTAGGTTTCCGGTTTGTCTAGCGATTTGGACCTCCCGTGATTGGGAGGGATGGAATACACTCACAGGTATACCCTGTCAGTCGTAAAAGGCGACTAAAAGTGTTTATTGGCCTAGGTCCCCTTTCCAGGTTTGACAGCCAGCTCTAAATGCCACACTTAGTGCGATATAACGCACACCTTCCGTACATGTTTTTGAGATCTAGCACTCAAAATTTACAATGTGCGTGCTGTTAGGGGAAGGGCCACCTGTGTGTGCGACTACGCTCGACAGCCTGTCCGGTCTGGCCACACCGATTGGTGGGTGCGCCATGTACCCTGCAGTAGTATCCGCCTGACAACGCAGGTCCCGCACAGCTGAATGCCTGTGCTGAAATACTCTCAAGTACAGGGTAATCCAGCCATTGCGCTCTGAGAGCGCGGCCGCGCTCGGGGAGCACTGGGCAGTCAGGCTAGCGCTCCTTCCCCTACCACCACTACACTGTGGCAGCGAGGAGACGGACGATGTTTGGACCACGCTGAATAGATACGTACGTACAGTCGTGCGGTCGACGGCTTTTGTGGGTTTGTTGACATCATATTGATAGGGCTGTTTTGCCATAAAACAAAAATATACTGCATATACAAATCGAATGGCACTCCGATGTGTGGAATGTGCAGGAAACGAACGCAAGTGTTAAGTAATGAATATTGTGATGTATTTCAAACTGAAATTCAACAACACTTGACTCATTTGAACAGATAGTACAGACCTTGAGAGACCTTTGCTCCGTCGTTTTCACGAGCTTTTAGTTTTTGAGGAAACAATCTTCTCTAAATTGGGTACACTATTTCTGGACACACCTATTCGTAAACAATTGCGCAAGTTTCTATCGCTCATCGTTGCACGATGTTTACTTTTGGTAAGCTTAAGAACCGAAAAGAAACGCTCACAAATGTACGTTGAGCCAAACATTGCTCACTTCGGAGCGGCGGGCAGACCGCGCGCTCAACCAGCCAAACTCCTCCCACCACTACCGAAACTACACTACCTTCCACCAAGGAGCTCGGTGCACTGGCTTAGAGCGCGGCCGGAACGCTAGCGCTCGGGGAGCGCTGTGTGGATGTCCCTGCTCTAGTATATGCCAATGGGTACATGCCTATACGGCATGAAAACATCGGGCCCCGGGCAATGCCTTCCAAGCTAGGCGGGCCTTGCCTTGGCTGGGTAACGCCTAAAGCGACAACTCGTGATTGGAGTCGGTGGCATTCAGGGAGGATGAAATAGGCATGGTAAAACACAGAAACATCCCACAACAGGGTGGTCCCCCACCCAATTCTTTAACGTTTAGTTCACTCAAGGGTTCAACCCCTTGGGTACAGTCTGTTCGTGAAAATCTAGGGGCTAACACCCCCAAGTTTCTGGTAGCGACCAGAACAGATGGGGGTGATTTCAAGCTGGTAAAGTGTATTTTGTTTTCTCGCCACATGTGTGTCTATGGTGAGCTTGAGAAAGTACAAAAGATGAGAAACGGTAGCTTGTTGCTTAAGACGGGACTGCTGAGCAAAATGTCGACCATCATCTGAAGTGGGACCACTTCGGCGCCCTCCACGTCAAAGTAGAAAAACACAAATCTCTGAATCATGTCCGGGGAGTTATCTTTCCATCGGGACCTGATTCTGAACCACTGACGAGGGGCTCAGGGAGGATATGAAATATCGTCACGTGACCGATGTCCGGCGCATTACGTGCAAGGTCAACGGTTATATCGTTGACACAGGTGCTTTCATCATTTCCTTTGAGCTCTCAGTGCTCCCGGAGAAAGTTAAGGTCACAAGTTACAGTTGTGATGTCAGACCCTATATTCATCCACCTATGCGATCATATAATTACCAGAAATTCGGGCTCATGTTATCTCGGTGCTTGAACTCTGCAATCTGCTGAACGTGTGGCAAGGTACCTCATGATGCGGAGCAGTGCACAAAGCCGTATCAGTGCACTAACTGCCCTGGATTTCATTCCCTCGGGACAGGGACTGCCCTGTGTTCCTGAGTGAGAAGAAAATCCAGATCAAAATCCTGGATGGTCTCACCTACCAGGAGGCCCGCAAGAAGTACCAAACTACGATTGCTCCCCCTCCTACGATTGATTACAGCGTTATAATACCAAATTTGATTCCGTCACCCTCATCTTTTGTACCTGCTGCGAAATCCTCTGTTGCGACTCCAAAGATCTGAAGTTTAGCACCTAAGATCAAGCACAAAAGCCCGAAGGTGAATGCACTATCATTTTCGGCCACCAAGAAATCTGTGCGAGCGACGGTTCGTCCGCCTGAACCCAAACGGTCGGCGAAAGCCGCTACCCTCCCGACGGAGGCGGCATCGTCGACCAGGGTCAGGAGTTCTACTCCTGGCCCGTCTAAGACAGAGAGGCGGGGAAGAAGGGGGCCCGCACCGCGCGGTACCTTACTCCTCCACCTAAGGGGAAGCCATTGCCCCTCCCCCCTCCAGCTTCGGATGCTTCTACGCCTGGGGACGTTCCGGTCCCCAGATCTGCGCGCTCCCCACGGAGGTCCTTCCGCTGCCGAACTGCGTGGCTGTCAATTTTCGGCTTTGCCAAGAAATGTATTTCTCGTCTGAGGACTGGGTGGGTGTGCACTCAGCCTCGTGAGGTAAAAGTGAGAAGAGCCGGGTTAGATTCTCACCTCAGTCATCCTGGAAGAAGTATTCTGTGGTTTCCAACTTTACTCTAGGCGAATGCCGGGATGGTTCCTAATTAAGACCAACTACACACTAATGCAGCCATCACAATAGGACAGGTTATCAGACTAATTCCACACACACAAGTACACGGGCTACATGACCACGATGTCGCAAAGCCCCTCAATGAATCATCAACAACACCTCTTCACAACGTGCGACTATAAACTTCGTTGCGCCAGATTCCGGAAATATTTGCAATTAGGCCTACATCAAGAGCACTAATACTTCCTAATTGCGTTGGTGTCTGTTCCACTCATCTGAAGCAAAGTAATAAATCCCCAATTCAGTATGGGGTCAAAACCTTGGCATATTTAAATAATCTACAGCTGTTAACTGTCTTGAAATCTATAATGCAATTTCCCACAAACATATTTTAAGTTGTCATATAGTAAATTAGCGATGTGTACAGAATCTGCAATGAACTAAATAATCATTTCAGTGGCAACTTATTTACAGTCGCTTGAACAAACAATGAACGTTCTCTTCGTAACTGTTTCGGCAAAGTCCGAACTATGCCGAGTGATTACACGTATGTTACTCCACTGAATCCGCATGTGAGATTTTCGAAGTGCCATGTCCTGTGGTTCGGATTCCACGTAAAAGGGAGGTCCCGTGGCTCATAATAGGGACCGGACTAAAAACGATTAAAATATGCATGCAATTATGCTCTCAAATGTAGAAAATATGCGTTAAAAATTGAGAAATATGCACTTAACAATGAGAATTTGTGTTGACCGATTGAAGATCTTGATTAGAGGTAGGCAATACTGAAAAAAGGCTTCTATTACTTTAATCTTAACAATAAGCCAATCTTATTCACTATTCTTTCCCTCCTTTGCCGTAATTTGTACAGTCGTTTTTGCATGTTATTCAAATTGAAAAGATGTGTTTTCACATTTTACTTTCTTCGAGCATACTTGACAATATACGACAACGCCATCAGTTGAATGATCTCTATTATCTGACACCCACTGATTTAATAAATACTTTCAGCTGGTCTTCTCTTTAGGCATTTTGGGCAAAGGATATGCAGACTAAGAATAAAGTAACACTTTGACTGAAGGAACTCCTCACAAAACCAACCCTTGACTACTGGCTACCGCGACGGTGAAAGGAATGTCCCACCCCATTCCCTTCTTGAATTAGCCAGACAAAGAATACTGTTATTTCGTTATCTGTTGCTTAGAAAGTTTTTTACAAGGGATGTCCAACACTCAGGCAAAACCAAGACGTTTCAAATTATACTTAGGCCTAATTTGAAAAGTAGGCCTATATGCTAAAATATGCTGTTATGTTCAGAATATGCAATCAATCCAATAACCCCACACAATAAGCATTTGCATTTTCAAAAAATCCTATCCCTACTCATCACAAGATTCACGGTCACGTAAAATACAATCTTACTCTTTTCTATTCAATCCTTCATTTTTCACTTCGGGCTCGAGAACTAAACAAAAAAAAAAATCATGTTACCTGTAATGCACTTTTTCGTTTGTTTGTTTCAACAACTGCACAACAAATACCCCCGCGGCGTAATCGTTAAATTGCTTACTATAATCGCGATAGCGAGCTGCAGTAAGTCCGGAGATTTGAGGTTCGAATCCGGGCGCTGATAGCGGTTATCCTTAGTGGTTTTACCCCAGATTTCTCCAGTCTACTACAGGCAAATGGCAGGGGAGTATCTTATTTGTAGTCCCGGGGCATCTACCCCATACCGACCCTGGTAACTACAGTTACACACACTACTACAGTCACAACAGAAACACAGGTTATCAGACAGGATTGAACACACACCCAAGTACACGGGGCTAATGATCAAGATGTACCAAACCCCTAACGCGAATTAACAAATACAACTGAATGTTTTGTACAGTGTATACATTTCTGTACCGTATTGAAACTAATATCAATAAGAAATAGTTCCGAAGGTCGCACAAAACTACAAGCTTACTTCAATTCAGGAGGTGATGATTGCGAATCCCTATCAACAAATGTGATGAAATGGGCACATTCCTGTGATACTGATTCCATTTATATTGAAGACCCGGTGGGATGCAAAAGTGCGTTAACTGCAAGAAGACTAGCTGGAAGCTGGCGCGCACCATGCTTTGACGCAAGTTAGAATTCTTCCTGCGATTTAGGTGACTGAGAACTGTGATTTATTGTGCATGCAGATCAAGGTTTACTGATCACAATGAGCTGTTTTAAGCAATGATTGCGCTAATGACTTACATTCTTACTACAGCTAGGTCCCGTGGTTTACGATCAAGAGCTGTGTGAAACCAGTTTGTTCCTGTATATTGTCTTCCTTCGCAGGGTTGGACCCCCGAAATTTTCTTACCAAAGGGCCTAGTTAGTGGGCCGCATGCATGTTTTGTGTATTTGCCTACACATAGTCACGAGTGGAAAGTTGAAGTGGTAACAATATTTTATGAATAATATAGGTTTCCAGGAAATGTGTGTGAACTCTCTCTTAGGTAAATTATCGTCGGTATTAAGTCTTAAAACGTGGCTTTATCGACTACTAATGCCCACCCTGATTAAAATACTTCGGCAGAAATCTTGTCACAATTTACCAAGCTGCAATTTGTTTTCAATGGTAGCACTATGGATGGCCAATGTGAGAACAACACATAGTTCAAATCTGGTGTGCTGTAGTCCGCTTGCGTTCAGTGTTGACTCTGTCGCTAGATCCAGAGACTCTTCAGAACATTTTGGTGAAAAAATATTTTAAATTTAGTTTTGTTAGCGTCTATTTGAACTACCGTTATGCCAAGAAATGTAATTTTGGTTTGAGAACTGGAACAGGGTCCACTCAGTCTCGTGATGCAAGACGCGAGCAGAGATGGATTCGATTCCCACCTCAGCCATCCTGAGAGTAGTATTTCTTGGTTTCCCACTTCTATAATAAATACCTAAATAAATATGTACTGTATATAAATTACATGTGGTTTATTTTTTTTCACTTAATTGGCATTATTTTGTGTTGCCCGACTGAAAGTTACAATATTAATTGGAGCTGATATGGCAACACTAAAATATGGCTTCAACGCTATCTTTACTTCTACTCCAGGCAAATGCTGGGATGGTTCCTGACGTAAGGCCACGGCCGCCTTCTTCCTAATCTTCACATTCATTACACATACACATTAGACACCACAATAACACATGTTATTAGACAAATTCTGTATACACATACACCTAATTGACCACGATATCGCCAAGCCCCTAAATGAATCATTAACAACAACGAACTCCCGTTAGCAGCAAAATCTATTTTTTTCTCTATTGATAACAAGGAGGTCTCTGGTCCAAGCTATATGAACTTGCGGGGTGAAGTGACGTGGGAGGCGGGAAGAGAAGGGCCTGTCAAACAGTCCGCCGTGTTATCAGGAATTCCTGTCTATTACAATACTGCTAACATATGGCCGTTGCCTTTACCTGTGTGGTATTGCAAATGAGTGACCGACTAATGTATTTTGTTCTGTTACTACGTACGGAAGCATCGTCCACGATTCACAATCCTCTCAGGTTTACAGAGCTTGTACTCTAGTTATCAGTAGACAACAAAAAAAGATTTTGTTCCTAACTTAAGGGCACGGCCGCCTCCTTCTCAATCCCCATCTGAATTACAAATACACATACTAATACAGCCATCACAATACCACTGGTTATATCAGACAAATTTCACACGCACCCAAATACATGGAGCTACATGACCTCGATGTCAAAAAGCCCCTAAGAATTAACAACAGAATTGATTTATAGTGTCGCCTGGATTTTGTTAACTGTGACCCTCCTACTAACTAGGACAAACAGTTCCCTTCTTCGTCCATCTATTTTATTGTGGGATTATGTTTTAATAATATTGTTGTTCCATTGCAATGAGTCTGCTGGTGTCGTTACTTTGTTGCCTTCGCTTGTTCTACGTTCTTTAATAACCTACAGTACGCAATGTGTAGCTCCCCTGAATCGTGTGTTTACATCATTCAGTGGGATAATCCATTTATCTGTTGTATGCCAAATGAGCCACAATTTGCTTTGGACTCTATCGGTAAATCTATATTATTATTATCGTTATTATCTTTAATTTTTATTGTTTTTATTACTGTCACTGTGGTTTAAAGGGGTAATCAGGGGTTAGCAAAAAGTCCCGTTTCAGAGAACATACTGTATTTCGACGTGATTTTGGTAAGCTGTATACTGCCTTCATCATTGTGTCGTAGGAAGGCTGAATATTAAATGACTGGCCTTGTAGCGTGGCTGAGACACTTTCTTCCTGTGGCCGTGGTAGCGGAATCGAATATCGTTTACGTAGAATTTCTGGCGAGTTAAAGGACCCTTCTCGACACCTCGGCGTCTCCAAAACCACAGCAATTGAAAGTTATTTTTGTATTGTTGTTGTTATAGTATGGAAAGAGTAAACTAGGAAAATGGCATCTGACATAGGGCAAGTCTGTCAGGCAGATGACCTAGCTCTTCCGTCCCTTTAAACAACAATAAAAAGTCTCGGTCAGTAGTTAGCTCATCAGCTGATATTAAGTACAAACGGTGATCGAACGTGGACATTTTTAAATCTATTCTGGTGAAAAGATTTAAGAAGACCCGCAAAGGGTAAGATCCACAATTTGGTAGTTATGTACAGGTAGTTTCTCCATCATATTCCTAGAAAAGCCCGTTAAATTGTTCTTCCTTGGTTGCATAATCGAAGATAGCCTGTTGCAACCAATTACGATTCCTAATAACGCGTCGCCATCTTACCGTAGTAAACCGACCACTGCAATTAAGCACAACAATGTGTAAATGTCATGCTGCAGTTTGTAAGTATGGCGAGCGTGTGTGACGCAGTTTTATTTTTCCTTAGTATGCTAGGTATTACAGAATTTAGGACAGGGGTCTTGAAAAGAACACTGTTCGGCGTGGCACGTAAGTCAAGTTCCGAAATTCCATATTACTTATAATTTTCTAATAGAGACATCCAACTTTCTCATATACGGTAGAATCGTTTATGGTTTCTTTTTGAAGCGTCTTAAAGGTAAGTTAACAGTTGTCCAAACAATTTACACACCTTATAATGTGTTTTAAAGGCTGAGGAATGTGATTTCTAAACAAGGGGCAGATTGCATTAACGTTATAACATGGTTTGGTGTTTTTTTAGATGCCATGCAGGTTGTAAACATGTGGCTACTTACTTCCACTACTTGATAATTTTGAATATGTAAGGTCTGCGCCAAGGCCCTAGGTGGACGTTATCAGGGGCCTGATAAAGAGTATGAATCAGCTATCACAATACAGTAATACCGTCTGTATATTAGTAAAAGCTTGACAGCAGGTACGTTTTCTCCCAACTAAAACCTTACTTTCTGACGTAATGAGATTTGTCAGTAAACTTACTGCACTTTTTGCATTCGAAAGCTCTAAGTGACAGCGACTAGAATAATAAAGGGTGGGGATTAGGTGCAATATGCTAATTAATCAGTTGTAATCGTTAAGGGTGATCAAGTAAAAAGGAGACGGAATAAAATCTATGCCCTTAATCCGGTATATAGTGTTGTCACTTAATTTTGTTGCTAACATTTTCAATAAGAGGCGCAAAAGTTAGATTTACTGAATTTCCTGCACACCCTTTCTGTGCTGGCCATTTGAGACTCGATGTCGAGCAAACGCATAAGGCCACGTGCTATTTTCTGGAGGTTTGTAATTAACGTATGTGCTGCTTGGCTGTTGTGTGTTCGATGGATGTGCTCAGATTACTAATAGAGTTTGTCGGTGGTAATTCCTAAGGGATTTTCTAATCCTATTTCGCGTCTCCCGACATGTTGATTTTGAGGTCGTTTGAGTTTCTAGGTCATTGTGCCAGTGTCATTTAATTTAAAAAAAAAAAAGTGTTTTGTGTTTCCCACGTGCTGAGTTTCCCAGGAATTTGCATGTTATTTCAAGTAGGTACATACCCCCAATCCTCGACCGTATTAATTACAATTACGCGCAGTCCCCTCAGAAAGAAGGTTATCAGACAAATTCAATTCATGCACTGCTGATGACCAAGATGTCTCAATCTTCTAAACAACCAAATATTGTTAATATCGGTCCACGTGTATAAAAAGTTATTTTAGGGAGAACGGGGACAGAAACGAAAGACTTGGCAGCATGCCAGTTTTGGAAATCGTAAGATTTGATATATGTTATTCAGAATGTTGTTTTCAGTCGGCTCATGCCTAGTTCGGATGAATACTTTAATGGTATCTTCTTTCAAGTTCCTAACGCCCCTATATGCACCGAAATAATACTGGTCATTGACGATATTCATGCATGGTGCTGATGACCACGATTTTATTAATCTTTAAAATAATGCAGTAACATAAAATTTGATACCTCAGTTTAAAACAGATGCATTCGATTTTCTGCCTTTCTCTAAAATGCTTTTTAGCGGGGGGGGGGGGGGGGGGAGCTACAGCTGATCGTAACAATATATTAATGTTCTGATGCGCCTGTCATAAATCGAATTTTTAAGGAACCAAAGACGTCTTTGCTCCCCGAAAAAAATATCTAATCATAACTATTTTTCATCCTGTTTCCAAAATTTGCTCTTGTTTAGATTTGTTCTTCGCCTTTTTCTTCATAATATGTCGCTCGTTTTCAAAGTGGTTGTTAAACCTCCAAACTGAACCTCACTCACAACAGTATGGCTTCAATTAGCATCTAATAACTTTACAAAATGATTTTCCCCAGAGTGAAAATGCAGTAATAATAACGCTCAATTAAAAGAAGTGAGGTTTACTAAATAGTTTGACGTTGTATCATTCATTTTTTAAATATAGAAATTCATAAATTCCTCTAAACATGTGAGATAAGGGAAAATTCGAAAGAGCTCTACGCAACGGCATGTTTTGAAACAGTTTGTTTCTGATAACAACGATGTGTGGGGTTTCTTGGACATGTGTATAACTATACAAAATTTATGGCGAGCCCGGTCATAAAATTAATATTGTATTTTCTCTCTCTCTCTCTCTCTTAGTTGTATCTTCCCCCCTTGAGTTTCCTTTGTTTCTTTTAGTTAGCAGTATAACGAAATAATTGATCTTTAATCTGTAAACTTGAAAGAGAACTATTGTTTCTGTATTAAAATAGTAAATTTTGGTATAAGAGTAAAGCGTAGTAGGCTATCTCCCGTCCAGACGAATGTTTTTTTTTAAATTCTCGGTTCTGCCACGGAAGAAGGTACACTCTGCCTTGTGAATACAACTCTGGAGAGGGTTCAAATCGCACTCGTGTCAACCCTAGAAGCGATTTTTCGTGATTTTCCCACGTTTACTCCAGGCAAATGGTGGAAATAACTTCAGGCCCCAGCCGCCTTGTTTCAAATCATAGCCCCAATTACAAGAATGTGGGACTGATTGGCACAGACGGTTTTAAGCGTTGGCTTTCAAATCTCAAGAATGCGAGTTTTATCCCGTTTCAATCCATATTTAGAAGTGTTCATATGAGATTACATTTGACTAGCACGTGGCAACTGAGCGTTTTCTAAAGTCATAGGACACTGAACACGTATTTCTGTATTATTATTATTATTATTATTATTATTATTATTATTATTATTATTGGCTTGCCACGGTGGGTGAGTGGTTATAGTGTCGGGCTACCAACCCCAAGATCGCAGGTTCGCCCCTGGCCATGGTAAGTGATTTTTGAAGGCGACAAAAATCACGATACTCATGTCATACGTTGTTGGCATGTTAAAGAACCCATTTGAATTCAGTAGGCCGTGTTCAATGGCAAAATTAATCTCGGGATTTTCCGCCAACACAAAGTTCCTCCATTCTCTACTTGAAAGCGCTGTAGTGTCAAGGAGTTTAGATATCTAACCTCCTTGACTTTCATAGCGTTCAAAGGAACGACGAAATTCGACATGCAAGCTACCCTCGGGGTGTCAATTAACAAAGCTTGCACCAGGCACCCGAGACCATACGATATTATTATTATTTATTATTATTATTATTATTATTATTATTACTTACAAGAACACACTGGTAGAGTCACCACGAAGTGCAAATTCTTAAATAGACGGTGTCACAAGTATCCAAAGACGGGGCTGATTACCAATATGCCCCAAGCCTCCCGAATTAACAACCAGCCTTACCCAAATAAATCAGGAAGAAGAAAATAGCGTGTTCTTTCAGTATGTAAATTTAAAAGGGTTTCCATATTAAACTGAGCTATCGAATAGGATAAGAGTAAACAACTTCCCTTTGCTTATATAGTGCGTAAGTTTTATTTCGCATGTTGCAAAATGTACAGTGTGCAGTGAAATATGACGTGAGAAAACCGTACACATAGACGTAGGGCTACTGATGTAACTTATGCTAGAACATTTGAAATTGCTTGTGTGGTTTCAAAATGTCATGCGCGATATTTGATCTTAGGAATTACACAGTTCTACGTGTTGCATAATAAGTGCCTCTCCTGTATAGACTATACTGTCTAAATCAGTTACGAAATTGGTAACCAAAGAATCTGTGCAGCTAGTTAATGTGGTATATTGCGAAATACGTGGACAGAAAAACTTTCCTGCTCGATTCTGTGGTGTATAATATATTGCGAAATATGCAAATGTGTAAGTGCTACCATAACTATAAACCCTGAAAATCCGGTGGACTGTGGTGTGCCATGGAATCTGGGATTGTCTTGAATGGATTCGAGGTTTTCCAACAACGAGTTTGTTGACACTGTAATAGTCTGGGAATATCTGAAAGAAATTGTGATTAAGAGGGAGAATTTGCTGTTGTTGAAATCCTGATTTTCTCATTTCAAATGGAGCGTTCACTCCCTCTTGTCTCTCCTCTTCCGTCGAACAAAAACCATTCTAGCACTTCTCTTTCTGTATACTGACCAGTATGTCTTCCCAACCTCAGTATTTCTCGAATCGAATCTCTCTCCCCATCAGCCCCTATGTATTGTTTCTTGGTACCCTCTGTAAGAGACTTGAAAAGGGACAGGGTGTAAGTTCGTGACCCTGAGGGATTCTTGAGCTGGGTCCGTATTTATGTTCTTTTGGGTGGACCCTTTCCTTGTTCCCTTTCATGGTACTGCTGCTTTCTCATTCTTCGGGAGTTGAGGCATATGCACCCATAAGCAAGAGAAGAGTGGCACCGCCGCGACTTGTTTCGTCATTGGCGATCTTTAGGTACAGTGAGGAATGGCGTGAAAAGTTGTCTGTGTTTAGTAATCATTTTTACAGTATACCCTCGAAGGGAACTGAATACTTCAACATATGGTGGACGTAAGAACATCATTATTCTATAATATTAGCCTAAATGATTGTATTCTTTCGAATCATCATAGTAGTTATTTCGATCATAGCCCACGAATGCTGCTTTGCGTACGTCTACGGTAGCATACTAATTAGTTAATAAAACATGCCGTGCATAGCAATTTACTGCATGAGGGACTTGCAAACGCAAACCAACCGCATTAAATGTCACACTAATGCTCCTGTGACCTTGCCTGTTCTGCTGGAAGGACCGATTGAATAATATGTAGCCCACGGAGAGGCTACCTACCGAGCTATACTAATTAATAATGTCTCACAAGTCTGCTGGTGCTTTATTATTATTATTATTATTATTATTATTATTTCCACAAATAATGTACTTCGGATTTACCGACTTCACTGTGGTGTTCCAGGGTTTGTGATGCAGGTTATTGGCTGCGATTAATAATTATATATTGATTGAGCAACTACATATTTTGTTATATTCTTCTTGCTCAATAACTACCGTAAAATTAATTATGAAATTGTAAATATATATAGCCTATATATATATAATGCAATTAAGAAACTTAAATTGATTACACTTGTATGAATTACTTTAATTATTTGCCATTAATCTTGGTTGTTTGGCCATTATATGTAGGCCAAAATTATTCGTTGAACTGAATACTTCAACATCTGATTTTGCTGTCTGTGAACGTCTGTTCCAGTTGGTGAACTTCTTTCCGATAATCGGACCAAATAAAATTAGAATATAAAAAGACTGTAGTTTCCGCCGTGGCTAGGTGTTCGGTCGGACGTATGAGGCTGACGTCTTTATTTCTATCTAGTGCGATGCATAACATGGAAGCCAGTGGTAGTACGGGCGTGGCCAAATTATTATAATAAACCTTCATTTTCCGATTTTTTTCCATTGAAAAGGTATTGAAAAAGATTTTGAATAGCAAAAATAAACAAGATTGGTCAGTGAATCAGGTTCTTTGAAAACACTAAATCATTAGGTACTTGGCAATTCCTTGTTACTGTTTTAATATGGTAGTACGGTAAAGCTTTTATTAATAGGGTCTATTCGATATATGAAGCTTATATAAAGTAGTGGGCTACAGATTCCTTTATTTCGAAATGTTGTTGCGGAAAATACAATTTGAAACAACTAAATTAGTTTAGAAGGGGTTGGAAAACTGGCTGTTTTGTGGGGAATGAATACCTTGTGGGAGATTTCCATTTATTTCGCAGTGAATCAGTGACGTAAGCGTTTGAAGATACATTAGGTATCCTAAACGAAGCAATCCGCATCAATTCAACAGAACTGAGAGTCGTCGAGTGCTTAACTTTCACTTGTCTGGGATGCTTGTGCTATACAGTGCAATTGTCTGGAACTTGTAGAAATCAGCTGGTTCACTCTGCATGGGTAATAGGTAAGTAGCCAATCTAGGACCGAGGAATCAGATGAACTATGCATGAGTATCAGTCCCTGCAGTCCAAATAGAATGCGCAACACTTGGATTTTCGTTGACGAGCTTATGTGTGCCACGGTCGTAGCGTGTACATTGCGACTGGCATGAAGCGCCTAGATCACATCTTGGTGGAGACTGTACAGGGGAAAGTGGGTTGGTTCAGTTGGCATGCTATCAGATCCGGGACTCCAGTCCATAACCTGCTTTGGGTTTAGATTCCACATTTTGTCGAGACGGTGTACTTCACATCTCTCACTATCATAGATCACAAGCACACGTCTTGCGTGGTTTGTCAGGAAGGTCGCTTCAGTTCTCAAAATAATGTATCTGCTGGGAATTGCTTGCAAAATGATGCAATACGCCAGACAGTTTACTTGTGGGGCAAAGGGTTTTCTTGATGCTGTGACCTTGAAGACTTTTTTTATTTTATTTGCAATACTTTCAGGAAGTAACTTACTGTACTGCTATTCGTTTGTTTCTGAAACTCCGCATTTGAACTGGAGAATGATTCGCGGGCCGCATTAATGGATTTACTTCGTGAATTGATAATTTCGTTACAATAAACCCTGTCTGTCTGTTAGGTAGTCAGCCCGAAGGCTGGTTGGATCCTCAAATAGTACCGCCATTAAGTTATGTGGGTAGATACCCACAGAAACCCCAGGCAGCGCTATATTGAGGCGTACTAGACAAGATGAGGAGTGAGGTAGTTTGCCATTGCTTTCCTCACTGAGTCAGAACAGCGGTACTAACCCTATGAGTAGAACCTTTCACAGCATCCACAGGCACTGACTGTGTCCTGAATGTCATTACTAAGCACCGCCCATACCTCAGTAGCTTCCATATAATCACAGCCATGAGAGAGACTGAGACATCGGTGAAAAGCCACATTTTACTCTAGCCTGTGCCAACAGACAAATTCAAATGTACTGCATTCATCAAGAGATGGCAAACTTGGAAGATTATCCCTTTCAAAGTGTTCTGAATTGAATTTAGGGCCCTACTGACTCTTCGACCACAGTTAAATGAAAATCTAACGTTTACAGGTGCATTATTTTTTAAATTTATATATATAGGAAGACCACAAGCGGCCTGCATGTTGAGGACCCTTCATATTTTAAGGTTTGTCAAGGAGTCCTACTGGTGTGAAGATAATTCTCTTTATGCATGTAATGTCTCACGGCTGAATACTGAGTAGCCCAACTTGCTAATAAACAGTTGATCCGTAATGATCTGCTCTACTTACGCTGTTATACTTGGGTGTCGCTTAGTATACCTAGGTACATTATTTTCAACACCAACTCGGGGATTAGACCTAATGGGTTCCTTTCTCTTTATTGTGAGCTTTCGTATTTTCCAACCAATCACCCCGAACTATAGTCATGATGAATGTCCGGAGATCGACTGTTCGAATCTCTGCGCTGACAGGGACAGCCACTACTTCAATCACCACCGAAACACAAGAACTATCAGACTAATTCAAGATGCTGATGATCAAGATGTCCCAAGCCCCTAATATGAATTACATCACATTTTTTTCCCAACTAAATCCCTCTCTCGTGATGTCATCGTCTTTAACAGGCGATGTTTGATAGTCTCTATTATTCCCTGAGCACTGTAGGCTCCAACTATGGTGTCTATGGAGTCAAACTCATTTTCGTGTCATTGACCATGATAACTCAGTGCGTTGAAACGTAAAGTACTGTCAAGTATCCCCACTAACAAGGAGACCCTACGCCAATCGGATTTTTGTAATTTTTCCCGCTTCGGGTACGTAAAGTTCAGACCCCGAACAATAATTTCCCAATGCCGTTCGATACCATATTCATACATTCTCAAGAAAATCGACTTCCAAGACAAAAATAATATTCACACCTTATAGATTAATAAAAATATAAATAGAAGAATAAATGTAAACAATGGAATGAGTATAATTGAATGTGACGAAATATTTGAATATGTCGCCCGCTATGAGTTTGATTTTAAGACTTGAAAATACCAGTTTGAGGTTCGAAGCGTATTTCGGTTTTAGTTGCCCTCTTAACGACACAAATGATCGGACGGGTGGCATCGATGTTTATCTCCTCAAAGCCAACTACCACCACCATAAAAATTACTTTATGACACGAAAATATAATCGAACCTTACCTATTGATCAGGATTATTCAGATCCAGAGACCCGGGAGACATTTGGATTCCAATTTTCAGTTGACTGTGCTTGAAATTGGTTACCCTGACTTCCTATTTCGGCATCCTCCAAAACTGAATAATTTCACATCCAGCCATTTAAAAAGATTGCACTTACCAATCCTAGCCTAACTGGTCGAAATCCTTTCATGTTCTATCACCTACTATTGTAGTGTGGTAGGTTCTTTTACATCGTTGACATGGGCCCGCCGGCTTTACTTACCCTACAAAGGAAGGCATACTGAAGGATTTTAACGCTCTTAAAAATCCGATGACATCGGACGGGTTTAAACCCGCGATATTGGGCATATCAGTTCAGCATGCTACCGACTACGCCACCGAAGCCTTTAAAGATTACACTTATAATAATGTGTTCAATGCCGTGCTGTGTTGGCATCTGCTGCCACGAGCTATATTTGGTTTGGCAGCTAGAACCATACCAGTGGCCAATGTTTTAGAGTTTGATACTCCATAAATGTGCATAGGGTATTTTCTTTTTCTTCAGGAAGTATTAATCTTAGGAGTCTTTGCTATTGCTTGTAGTAATTATCTCGTAGATAGTTTTAAAAAGATACTGAATTCAAAGTTCACGTCAAAATGGCGTTACATTGAACCGTTTGAAGTGACTTGTCTCCTTTCCCTCTGTTGCATTTAGGGATCTCTTAATATAGATTAAAGAAAACTGTACAGAAACTGATGTGTAATCTGAAAAAAAAAAGATTAATATTTCTGTTTAAAATGATTTCTTAGTATAAAAATGTGCTCTTGGAATTTAGTAATTATTATTAATAATAAATTTAGGGTGGTAGATTTTGGTCCGAAAGGTCTTGGATTAGATTTCTAATCCCGTCGTGAGATTTTTAACTCGAATTGTTAATCTCCCCATCTCGGGGGCTGGGTGTTAGTGACGCCTTCATAATATCATCACGGTGCTCATTTCGTCCTCAGGCATATACTTCAAAGACCTGCACCGGGACTTCGAGGCCACAAGTTATCCTTATTCACACTTCTTAGAAGAAGTTGTACACATGTTCGTATGTTAGATTGTGCAGCTTTCTTATATGGCGTTAGTGACTTCCAACTGTATTGGCCAAGTCCCAACGCAGGGTTTACACGAGAACCTTTACGGAGATGTTGAGGGGGGTATAATAAGTAGGGCTTGGATTTTTAGGTGTTAGAACTCGCCAAAATATGCTTTGAGACTCATCCTCAAGTTGTCCTTAGCAGGGTATGACACACTGACATCAATATGCTCGTCTTGTTGACCATCTAACATACTGGAAAATGCACATATTGTGTGAAACCCACTATTATTTTCTGAATTTATTTTGCAATACTAGTGTTGTAGATCCAGTAAGACTGTTAAACTTTCTTTCAGCGCCACGAACCTGCTACACTGATTCTGACAGAAGGATTCCTCCCTATTCAAGTTTCTCAAACTTGTCAATATCGTGTTGGAATCCATCTTTCAGTGTTGCCTTAGTAATCGAAATCAATGTTTTTCAGTCGGTCAACATGATTGTACTCAATTTGTAAACCTGAAAAGAATTACAGATTAATCTCATGTTTCTTTCTTTCTTTCTTTCTTTCTTTCTTTCTTTCTTTCTTTCTTTGCTTGGTTGCATGAATCTCTTGTAATTTTTTTCAGGTTTAGGGAAACACCCATTATAATTAGGTACAAATCATGTTGACAGGCTGAACAGGATTCATTTCAATCAAGTTTGTCAATTGTGCTGCAGAGGAAACACAAGTTAGCAGATATATAGGCCAAGTCATCTTTCAACAGTGTCACTTAATATTTGCAGTTGCATCATCCGTATCCAGTTCATTTATACTGACACAAGATCATCAAATGCTCGCGAAATTTTGGCCTGGACTGAGCAATGTCCCCCACTGCGATATTACTGGGATGGAAGGGAATGATCTGTTCAGATTTTTATTCTTGAATCCTTCTCGGCAACTTAATGAACACTTTATTCCCGTTAGAAATATGTTTATCCGCATTACACGGCTCTAATTTCGTCACATAGTCTGTAAACCATGCGCTATGTACGTAACGTAAATCATTTTAGGATAACTAACAACTAGCAATCTGTCTCGTATACAGGAGGAGGAAGTGCAGATATGTGGTGCAATATCGCTGTATGGACAAGGGAATCCCCGGCTTCTAGGATAAGTGCGATAAACACACAGCTCCATGATGGTGTACAGCCACAGAATCTTCCTAATTTTAAGTAATACATCATAAACATAGCAATCACATTGCTAAAAATAAATATAAGTTCTAATAACTAAATACACTCATCAAAAAAAGTTTTGCATCACGTCGGTTCCCAGATCTCCGGCATATAGACGTTGACTGTGTATATTGTATCCAAGATACAGTCCCTTTGACTGTTCATAGATGTCACTAAAACTGCTCAAAGATGTAAACAACCATGCATGAGCAGGGCCTATTAGACGGAGGGGGTACGACAGCCGATCAGTTCCAGTCATTCCACCAGGACGAAGGTACGCTGCTCATGTTGTCTGTAGTTCTACCATGCCTAGAAGGTCAATACCGCAGTTCGATCGCGTCCGCATTGTTACTTTGTGTCAAGAAGGGCTCTCAACAAGGGAAGTTTCCAGGCGTCTCAGAGTGAACCAAAGCGATGTTGTTCGGACATGGAGGAGGTACAGAGATACAGGAACTGTCGATGACAGGCCTCGCTCAGGCCGCCCAAGGGCTACTACTGTAGTGGATGACCGCTACTTACGGATTGCCGCTCGGAGGAACCCTGACAGCAATGCCACCATGTTGAATAATGCGTTTCGTTCAGCCACAGGACGTCGTGTTTCAACTCAAACTGTGCGCAATAGGCTGCATGATGCGCAACTTCACTCCCGACGTCCATGGCGAGGTCCAGCTTTGCAACCCCGACACCATGCAGCGCGGTACAGATGGGCCCAACAACATGCTGAATGGACCCCACGGAATTGGCATCACGTTCTCTTCACCGATGAGTGTCGCATATGCCTTCAACCAGACAATCGTCGGAGACGTGTTTGGAGGCACCCTGGTCAGGCTGAACGTCTTAGACACACTGTCCAGCGAGTTCAGCAAGGTGGTGGTTCCCTGATGTTTTGGGGTGGCATTATGTGGGGCCGACGTACGCCACTGGTGGTCATGGAAGGCTCCGAAACGGCTTTACGATACCTGAATGACATCCTCCGACCCATAGTGCAACCATATCGGCAGAATATTGGAGAGGCATTTGTCTTCATGGACGACAATTCTCGACCTCATCGTGCACATCTTGTGAATGCGTTCCTTCAAGATAACGACATCGCTCGACTACAGTGGCCAGCATGTTCGCCAGACATGAACCCTATCGAACATGCCTGGGATATGTTGAAAAGGGCTGTTTATGGACGTCTTGACCCACCAACCACTCTTGAGAGATTTACGCCGAATTGTCGTTGAGGAGTGGGACAATTTGGACCAACAGTGTCTTGATGAACTTGTGGATAGTATGCCACGGCGAATACAGGCATGCATCAATGCAAGAGGACGTGCTACTGGGTATTAGAGGTAGTGGTGTGTACTGCAATCTGGACCACAAATGCTGAAAGTCTAGCTGTATGATGGTACAACATGCAATGTGTGGGTCTCATGAGCAATAAAACGAGCTGAAATGTTGTTTGTGTTGATCTCTATTCCCTTTGTATTTAACGGTTCCGGAACTCTTGGAAACGAGGTGATGCAAAACTTTTTTTGATGTGTGTAAATCAGAATTGTGATAATTATTGGAAAAATTGATAAAATATGCATTTACGTAAAAAATACACTAATACAGCCATCATAATAACAAAGGTTATCAGTCAAATTTCTTATATAGTCTACATATATAAACAGTGAGAGCCTTTCCTATAGCACCGAGGTTTCCTTTTGCCGTGTGACGCGCGGAGAGCGTTGAGTCAGCGCCACTTGACTAGCATCTGCCGTTACACAACCGCGGGACGGGATTCACCGCATGCGGTCATAACATCGATTACATTCCCAGCTGGCAAGATACCTTAGTTCATACAGTTAAGACTTGCTGTGAAGTACTGTAGCCTGTCTCGTATCCCTTAAACATGGTTAGGTGTTGAACAAAACATCGAATTTTCCTAGTGATGATGATGATGATGATAATTGTTGTTTTAAGGGGCCTAACATCTAGGTTATCGGCCCCTGATTTTCCTAGTGAAAACTTATCTCCTCTAGGAGAAGTCTTCCCAGTAAATGTGCTCGTACGTTTCAGCGCCGTGCGACTTTCACTTGTTGGGGGGGGGGGGGCTCAAACAAAAGTTATACAGAAACAATCCGCGTACTCGGGAGGCTCTCGAGAACGAAATTACTGCATCGATACGAAATATCAGTGAGGATGAATTACTACCTGCGTGTGTGCAATGTGTGTTTAGAAAATGAAGGACAGCATTTCCAGCAACTTCTCTGAAATTCGGGTAAGTAAATAAGACTATTAAATACGTTAGAAAGTTTACATTTAAAACTAGCAATTTTTCTAGGTTGATGCCGTATCTTGTGTGGGGTTTCGCCCAAGAACACCAAGCTGGCTCATCAGCGGGCTCTTGGTTTACCGCGCCTGGAATGGCATAAACCTAGAAAAATTGCTGAGTTTTAAGTTCACGGGCCGTGAAAGCCAATATACCAAATGTAAATGTGTTAAACTACGCTGCTGCTTGCGCCAGCGCCTTGCTCGACACGCTGCTACACTCAATGGACCGTCCGTCACGCGGCGACTGCGAGCCCCGGTTCTAAAAGGAAGGCTCTCACTATATACTGGGTGGACAAAATAAAACCGGCCCGTAATACATTTATTTATTTATTATTTATCTATCTATTTAATTTCTTTCTTTTTTTCTTATTTATTAATTTATTTCGCTGCAACGTTGGAGTGAGTGCGAGAGGCAAGCGTGTTTAGTGACCACTTGAATGCAACTATGGTGGTCTCTATAAAACAGCGCATATTTTTTGTCAAATGTAATGTGAAACACAATTCGTAGAACACGTGTGCGGAGCGGTTTTCGTAAGGGATTAAGACTGGCCGTGCTTAGGCAAAACCTCCAGCAAAGAATTCAATGCAGGATTTAGTTGTGAGATGGCGCGCAACGGGAAATGTAGCGAATAAACACCGTAACTACTGTATCCGAAAAGAGTTCGAACATCTGAAATCATTGCACAAGTGAAGGAAAGCCTGGAACAAAGACAGACGAACTTTCAACGCCGTTTATCTGTGCAAGTGGGAATTAAAAGATCGTCGTGTCGAACCATTATCAAAAAGCACCTGCATCTGTATCGTTACAAATTTACTTCGCTTGTTGAGTTCTGTCGGTGGTTCCTGAGTGAAGTGGAAGCAGGTCTTTTGGATCCTCAGTTTTTCATTTCGTCAGATGAGGCCTTGCTTATTCAGCCTGTCAGGGTATGTGAACTCACAAAACATGCGCCATTATGCATTCAAAAATCCCCATCAGTACCTTGAAGCGCCATCGCATAATCGCAAGATTGGTGTTTGGTGCGCAATGTTTGGTGTCCGCATCGTAACACGATTCTTTTACCAAACTGTTAATGCGGCCCGGTATGTCCAGAATCTGTTTAATCCATATGTTGATCAAATCACAGAGGATAACGACGGTATAGATATTTTCAGAAGACTGAGAAACAGCACAACCTTGGCTCAGGTGCATGAGATGTTCGGTGAGTAAAGGACAATTAGAAGAGGCAGTGCAATGTCCTGGCCACCTTGATCGACCGATCTCACTCCCTGAGATTTTTACCTGTGGGGAAAATTGAAGGGTCAGGTGTACGCAAATAATCCTCAAACACTGGAAGAGCTACAGCAGAACATTGAAAACGCTATTGCTGATATCCCGCAGGCAGACCTGCAACGCGTGTCTCACAGTTTGATAAATCGAGCACAGCGCTGCATTGACGTCAACAGTAACAATTTCCAGCATTTACTGTGATGATCAGTAACAAGGGGCAATTGTAAATAAAGTATGAATAAATAATCATAAAAGAAATTCGGGCTGGTTTTATTTTGTCCACCCTGTATATACACACACCCAAGTACACGGGGCTACATGACCACGATGTCGCAAAGCATAAAAATATTTTTACTCAAGAAATCAGAAAATTTGTTTACATTATTAAAAGTATTTATTTACCCAAAAATTCGAGCCCTGTTTATAAGTATACAAGGTATTAGACTGAAATTTTGGTCCTGATCTCGAGAACTAAACAAGAATATAGGAAAGGCTGTTAATAATAGTTCAGTCACTCTTTGTTTGAGCGACTTAGAGGTTGTTCTGGGACAATCCGTACCAATTGTATGGCTGGAAAATAGGAAGATGCGAGATCATTGGAGCGACACTGTTACATCTATTGGAATAGCTGCTTTCAATACCCCTGTTACGTTCCGCACAGTCCTTTCTGTGTTGCCTTTATGGATTTGCGTCTCATTGTGAGCTGGCTGCTTGCCGCAGCGGTAACATTTTCGCCTGCGGAGTCTAAGGTTGTGGAATCTTTGTCGTCCTGGCGAGGGCGGCGCTTTCTTCAGGAGATCCTCTCATGACATATCTATGAATACCCCGCGGCATAGCCGTACGCGTTAAATCACTCACCACGAACATTTATTGACACTCAGTAAAGTGTTTCAGGGATTTCTGATGAATACAAATTTGAAATTAATACGGAGCAGTAGGAATTTTATTCTTCTTTAACCTTGGAACAGTACCACAGGACAGAAACAAAACTCTGATGCATTAAAATAATTTATTACTAATAACTGCAATTACAAATGAGAGAAATCAACCCTGTAGCACAGAATACTTCTCACATTCACTACAAAACACCAAGCTATGATGTTTACGCACAAACTCTTGCATTCTGAGTACACCACAGTGGTTTTGGTGTCCTTGGTTCGTGGGCAGATGGAGCAATCAATGCCCTGAAAACACTGCTTTGGGTATAAATAGCTGTCACTGCTAACAAGGGGAAGCATACGATGCATGGATCACCGAATCGAACCATCTTTAGTACACGTGTAGGGCATGACCTCAGGCGTATATCAGGTGCAAGTAGTAAGATGCGCTTCTTAGCCGTTTCCGAGTAATTAATTAATTGCAACTACAATGCGGCGTCTACGTGCGTTGTACGCTAGTGAATCCAACGAGCGCGTGGTGCAGCGGTAAGAGCCCTGCTTCGTGAGCACGGGATCGCTGGTTCGAATCCCACCGGTGAGCCTTTGCAGTGTGTGTGTTTTTTTTTTACCATCGTCAATTTCCAACCAATGCCCATAGCTTTTTCCCGCTCACAAAACACGTTATTACAATTGACTGCAAAATGAACATAATTCACGACACCTACAGTTGTACGAATCCACCCCCACCCCCACCCCCCCCCAAAAGGCTCACTGGTGGGATTCGATCCAGTAATCCCACGCTTACGAAGCAGGGCTCTTACCGCTGCACCACGCGCTCCTTGGCTTCGTGTTAAACTACAGCGCATATGAACGCCGTACAGCAATTACGAATAATTTATAATTAATTTCTTGGAATCGGCTGAGAAGCGCAGCTTACTACTTTACTACTTGCACCTGGTATACGCCTAGTCATGCCCTACAAGTGTACTAAAGATGGTTCGAATCGGTGACCCATGCATCGTATCCTCCCCTTATAAGAAGTATACACATTGACTGAAAGACCGTCGAAGTCAAGTAAAAGTCACAGGTGGTGGCCACTTATCAGGCGTACCAACATAACGTAATCGGGGAACAAAAATTCCCTGGGGCATTGAGTGCCCCCACTGTACTGTTCCAGGGTTAAATAGCCTATAGGACTACTAGTAATATCCTGCATTAGATTCGCCAGAGACAGTCGTCCCAAGTCCCTAAATTGAACATCACGAATGATCGCATTTCAGTGTTGTTTTTTTTTTATACAACTTTATATGATTCGTTGAGGCCATCTAGGACCACGTTAAGTCTTGCTACACTTGGCAATTTGTTTCGCTTTCCTCTGAGCCCAGAATTCCCTCATTCTCTGTGAGTGGGCCATCTTGCGCTCCGCTGTCCAGGTGGTACCTTGTCTTCTTTTCGGGTTCGGTGTCTCGTCTCGGGTTAGCCCATTAGTCAGTATCTTTTTTCGGAAGAGATCTCTATTGAAGGCGTCGTCGGGTTTTAGATGCAGCATTTTGAGGTCGACTTTGGTATTCATAAACCAGGTCATTGTGGTTTTGGGTTTGGAGTCAAAGAAATGAAAAATCTGTTTAGTCAGCCTGTTTCCGTCCATTCGTTTGAGATGACCGTAATACCGTGCCCGCCTTTTACGGATCGTTTCTGAAATTTTCTCAATTTCACTGTAGACTTCTTTGTTGGATTTTTTTTATAGTGGATGCCATTCTTGTAATTTGATCCCATTATACCTCTGACGATTTTGCGCTCTTTTTTTCTCCAGTTCTTCCAGGAGTCCTTTATTAGCATTTAGGGATAAGGTTTCGGCTGCATACTTAACTACTGGTTTCAGAACAGTTTCATAATGACGTAGTTTAGTATTTTTGGACAGGCATTTTTTTGTTGTATATTGAGCGCGATGTTTGATAGGCTATTTCAAGTTGGCGTACTCGTTCCTTGAGTGCTTCTTTGTCCAGTCAACTTTTCATGATGATCTCTCCCAAGTACTTAAATTTTTCCACTCTGTTGATCTTTCCGTATTTTGTCTGCAGTTTTGCTGGGGCGTCTTTGATGTTAGTCATTACTTCTGTTTTTTCGAATGATATCTGCAAGCCAGTTTGTTCAGCGATTTATTTTAAAAGGTCGATTTGCATCCTAGCAGTTTTTACGTCGTTCGACAGAATGGCGATGTCATCAGCGAATGCTAGACAGTCTACTATGATCCCCTTGGATTTTGCTCCCATTCTCAGAGGGCTATACTCAGTTTCTAATAATTTTGTTCGCCAGGTCCGAATGACTTTTTCGAGAACGCAGTTGAAAAGCATTGGAGAGAGCCCGTCACCTTGTCTGACTCCCGTTTTGACCTCAAAGGAATCCGACCGACATCCCAGGAACTTTACTTTGGATTTTGTTTCAGTTAGGGTGGCTCTAATTAATGATGCCAGCAGTTTCAGGTCAACGCCGAATTCGTTGAGGACGTTCAACAGAACTTCGCGTTCTATCGAATCGTAAGCCTTCTTCAGGTCCACTTATTATATTATTATTATTATTATTATTATTATTATTATTATTATTATGTGGCTTCGGTGGTGTAGTTGGTAGCATGCTGAACTGCTATGCCCAAGATAGCGGGTTCAAACCCGGCCGAAGTCGTCGGATTTTTTAAGAGCGTTAAAAATCCTTCAGTATGCCTACCTTCGGAGGGGAAGTAAAGCCGGCGGTCCCATTTCATAGATTTATGGCGTATGCAAGATCCTTCCACAGACTATAAACTTGTGTGAAGCTAAATTGTTAGGTTAGATTTCGTCGGAACGCTCTATCAAAGTTCCAACGTTCACCACTAGGTATCATTGATATCTGGTAGCGAAAGTTGGAACTACTTGAAATTGAACGGAACTTGTAGCTCACCCTAAGGGTGTCCGCTGGAAGCAGCTACAGACTCAGGCGAGCCGAACATGTCCTTGGACACTCCCGGCACTAAAAGCCATACGATAAATAAATAATAATAATAATAATAATTATTATTATTATTATTATTATTATTTAAATATGAATGAATGAAGTCGACAAGAAACTGTGTGTTAGAGAAACTGTTTCAATATTCGAGTGAGAGGACCGTTGAGAATCTGACAACAATTCAACCGAATCCAGGTGTATTTCTTCTTGAACTTTCTCTCCTCAGCTTAAAAGTGAAATGGCTCACGATTCCAAGCCGGGTACATGTGACTTCGAAGTTTCGACATGCGAGTAGTGTAACACTTCCGGTAACCTTCCACTGTGACGTTATTGATAAGTGTGGCGGTAGGGTTTAAACCAGGTGTGTGTTTTTATTTATTTATAGACTATAAATGATCTAGCTTAGCAATCCTGAAAAAGAAGGGTTCAATGCTTTGTATTATTATTGCGAAGTTTCTAAATATTTAGTATATTATAGTATAGTGTATTTAGTCGTACGATGCCGGCCCATAAAAGATATCTCGCATCTGGTGATACAGGATGATAGTGTGGCCTCCGAAGAGGCCGAGTGCAGGTCTTTCTAGTTGATGCCCGTGGGCGACCTCCGCGTCGTAATAAGGATGAAGTGATGATAAAGACGTCACATACACCCAGCCCCCGAGCCATGGGAATTAACCCCAGGAGATTAAAATCCCTGATCGCTCGGCCGGGAATCGAACCCGTGGCACTTCGGGTCAAAGCCTAGCGTGCTAACCATTTAGCCACGGAGCCGGACAAAGCAAAGTTGATTCAGTATCAGCCATAGCAATAGAGTCATGGTTTTGGGGAATGTATCGCCGCACTGGATTCAATTCAAAAGATATACGCCACCGTAGCTGAAGCCATACAGTTCTTGTTGTTATTGTTATTAGTATTATTGAATCTTTTAAGTAAATAGCCTACGTTATCAAGGACACATTGTACGAAAATAATGTTAGAATTAGAAATTTGCTCATCATCCTTATTTTGAATGATAATTCGTGATGTTCCCTCTCAAACTTATTTGTCGTGTCATCAATGTAGGCCTTCTTCAATGTGGGAGAAGCACGCTGGTACCCACATGGTGATCTATGAAAAATGGCCTGTTCTCTCCTCATTGATTGCTAATGAGCGTTCTTCTCATATGAATGATAATGTGCTGTTCGCATCGCTGCTTTTCAAACACCTGTTACGTAGCTTACATTGTAAGAAGCATTTCATGGAAAGTTACATCATGATTGGGGACTGTCGGTTGTGATCATTATTTTAATATCTGTATTACAGTTTTGTCTATACTTCCAATGTAATTAAAAAGCTTCCTCGGTGAGTCAGAGGTAGTGGGTCCTCTTCCGAAAATCGCGGGTTCAATTCCTGGTCGAGGAAGATTTTTGACGAGGGGAAATCCACCTCAGCCACAAGTCGCCCGACACAAACGTCGAAATTGGAGAGAAGTTTGTCTCCATTGCTCCAACACGAAAGGCTAACGCAACTGTAGCTGAGGCTACGATGATATATTATTATTATTATTAATATTATTATTATTAATATTATTATTGTTGTGGATTTAAGCGTTTTATATTGCAGCAAAGTCAAAACCATCAATATTTGCATTTCTGTCTAGATGTTTGATCAAATATCAATTAAAAACGGGATTAACCCTAGGAGGTTAACTTCCACGACCTGGCCGAAAAATAAATCCTCCTGATTGCTATATAATTAAAACAAGATAACAATTTAAAAAAATAAAAATAAAAAAAGGAAACAAATCAATCTGCCAATGCTGGATTTTCAGGACCATAGAAGAAAGTAATCCTGGCATGGCTCGGCTCAGTTTTGAGGATTGATCTTGTGACTAAGCTCATGGTATTAAAAATGTATTAAATCTGCTACTGTTGCTGAATTGATAATTACAGGCTTGGTACCCGGTTCTACATGCTATTGTCCAGAATCAAATTAAAAGTCTGTTAAACTCTGTTTGCATCACACACACAATCGGCTGTAATAAAAGAATCTACAGGTTTTCCAATTTATATGTAAGCCAAATGTCGCGAGAGAAAATTACAATTTATGCATAAACGACTAGTTCAAATCACGGAGGGAGAGGGTAAAATGCGTAGGCTATTTAAGAATGAATTAGAGAATTTCAGCAATGTAAAGTAAAATAACAAATGTGTACATGAAGAAAGTGTAAGTATGAATATACAGTTTTTAGATTAGATGGCAATCCATTGGGTAATTCAATTATCATTAATGAGCAGTAATATCGGGTACTACTAGTAATAGGCCTACTGTATCTGAGATCAGTTGAGATTTTCAAGAATCTTTAGACCAAATGTCCCATTCCCCCTCTGTATTTCTCCTAGGATTTGCTTCAGTAATGGATGTGGAATACTCCATCCACCATTTCAAATATCCCTTACCTCATCATTGATTCCCTATTTCCATAGGTCTCCTCATCAAAGACCCCTTCATGAATGTAGGAATTCAAATTGATCTTCCTTTTACCTACTGTAGAATTTTAATCAGCATTGCTTTTTAATTTATTTTTAAATTTTTAACTGCACATGTGTATGGTTTAAATTTGCTTTGTCTTTCCTTGACTTGTTTTTTCAGGGTTAATATTAGTCTAACGTCATTTTCATTTTTCTTGATTACAGCACCTGTCGTTTCCATCATGCGAATCCAGCCATGGCGCTGCAGGCTTCAATTTCAGCCTGTCCAGCAATGCAGACATCGAAGGGCCCCAGGGAAGCTTCGAATGCATACAGCAAACAAGCTCAAAGTAAGTATCAGCATCTCGCCCCTATTAATACATATTGAATATTATTTTTCTTTGATAAAATCTCAATATTTCCTCTTAATATTTTTTGTCAGTATGCTAGGTTGGGTAGAAAAGCCAAATTGAGGATTTTAGTGCACAGTCAACAAGATAATACAATTCAATTTATGTTTCATAGGAAATTTTGAAACGGATGGCCGCCACCTGATTAACATTATCTTTCACACCTAACAATGGTAAATGGCAAATGAAATGGCAACGTATTCTTAAATGTATTACAATAAAATCAGGTTTCCTTGCAAATCAACAAGAGTACTGTTCATTTCAAAAACATCCGCTCCTATGTGTCACCTGTATAAGACCGCTCGTATACCAAGTTACATTGTAATTCTGCTATTGCATCCTGAAATATTTTTAACAATTGAATTAGTCACCCAGCCACCATCTTGAATGTATGGATTCGTTGATCTTGTGCCTTTTGCAGATAAACCTCTTATGTGAGTACATGTACGTTACAGCATTATAGCTGTCAAGAGTAACTCTGGTAGATGATGGAATATTGATTTTAATAACGTTCATTTTCAAGATGATAGATGTGCACTATTTTCAGTGGAAACGTCTTACGGCTTATTCTAGCGATATTCTCTCAAAGTTTCCTGTTAATTGTGCAGTATACCCAGAGTTATTAATTTAAATGTTGTGATAGTATGCCAAACCACTGTTTTGAAAGTATTGAGTTGCTGATCCTTTGTCTAGGTCACAAACAGCTAAATTGAGGATTCTTCTATGACACATAACATGAATTAAAATGTATTGACTCTCTTGGGCATAGGAAGCAAGGGGTGTTAAAAATCTATCTAGTCACCAAATGAAACTGCAAATTTTTTGTTCCTATTTATGCCTAATATTGTACTAGCAAAGTCTCCCATTTGACATTTCTCCTTTACTAAGTTTTGTATTAAATGTGCAATTACATACTAAGTTTCTATTTTAATGTTCTAATATTATGCCCAGTTGCCATTATGAATGTATGGAGTTGTTGACCATTTGCCTTGTGCATTTCTACCTTAATTTTTTTTAAATACATATAAATATCACCATTCAATAGAAGTCTATTGTCCGGGTTTTCGTGACCACCATGGACAAATACTTAGTTTTGAAGTACCCGAAACAATCAATAATAATGATAATGGAGTAAAATCAAAGTGCAAGTCATTCACTGAATCAAATGTTACATATTTCAATGACTTTTTAAATAAGGAAACATGGTCAGAAATTTATAAACTAGAAAATGTAAATGATAAATTTAATGCATTTAACAGTACCCTAAAACACTATTTTGAAACAGCATTCCCCTTTAGACAAAGAACTGTTCAAAATAACAAAAATAACAATTGGATAACAACAGGGATTATAAATTCATGTCAAAGAAAGAAATTTCTACACAAATTATATAATCAATACCACACAACACCTGAATTCAATTTATACAACAAAAAATACACTAGCATATTAAATAAGGTAATAAGACTAGCTAAGAAAATGCATAATGATAATTTTATTTCCCAATCATCTAATAAAAACAGTGATAAAGAAAGAAACTGGAAAATCTGCTAAAATACAAAGGAACATTACAAAAAAGAAGGTCAACCCCTGGCACTACACAGCCCATGACGGGCTAAGGCCGACCAAGCGACCGCTGCCCAGCCATTCGGCCTGCAGATATTGGGGTGACGCGTGATCAGCTCGTCGGGTCCCCTCGGCCGTTAATCTTGGTTTTCGTGATCAGGGCGCTGTCTCACTGTCAGACAGCTACTCAATTGTCCTCACGAGGCTGAGTGCACCCCGTTCCAACCCTCACGTCAGTTTTAAAATCCCTGACGGAGCCGGGGATCGAACCCGGGGCCTCCGGGTGAGAGGCAGGCGCGCTACCCCAACACAACGGGGCCGGCTTATGGAACATTACACTGACCAGAAATAATAAAGTGATAAATAATCCAGAGGAAATAGCAAACACTTTCAATGACTATTTTCTGGAAATTCCTCAAAAATTATTAAATAAATCACAGGTAAATTCACTAAATTTTAATAATAAAATAAATATATGTAGTGATTATTTATAAATCATGTCACAAGTGAAGAGGTAAGAATAGTTATAAAAGAGCTAAAAATAAATTTTGTGCTGGCATTGATGGCATCCCAGATGCAATTTTAAAGAAATGTGCAGAAAATATAATAAATCCACTTACACACTTAATAAACAGTTCAATTCTCTCAGGAACTTACCCGGATATTTTGAAGTTATCAAAAGTAATTCCAGTGCACAAAAACGGTTCAAAAGATGAATTAGATAACTATCGTCCTATTACCTTACCAACTGGTATCGCAAAAATTGTGGAAAAAATCATGTATAGGAGACTGATAAGTTTTATAGAAAAAAATAAAATATTATCAAACTCGCAACATGGATTCAGAACGGAACAATCTACACAGACAGCAATTTATGAATGTATTAATAGTATACTGAAATTAATTGACAATAAGGAACATGTAACTGGCCTATTCTTGGATTTATCGAAAGCATTTGATGTTGTTGACCAAAAAATCCTCCTTACAAAACTAAATCAATATGGTATTAGAGGTCTAGCTAATAAATGGATAGTCTCTTACTTAACAAGGCGTAAACAAATAGTAAGCTTGAGACACAAGGATGATGGAACCAAATTACTTAATGAAACATTGTCCAATGAGGGAATTATTAAATTTGGAGTACCCCAGGGATCGGTTTTGGGCCCACTACTCTTCCTTCTATATATCAATGATATAACACAGAACGTTCATTCACATAAGGAAATTTTGTTTGCGGACGATACAACACTCGTAATAAAAGGTGAAACTAAACAGGTCATACAGCAGTCTGCTGACTCCGTTACAGGAGAGTTAACCAAATGGTTACAAGATAATCTCCTCATAATCGACTATAAAAAAAACAGTATGTCTAAATTTCCACACTATACAGAATAGGAATCCTGCGAAGCCCAATATAACATTAAATGGTCATCAAATAGAAAATAAATCAGAAACAAATTTTTTAGGACTATGGATACAACATGACTTGAAATGGAATAAACATATACAATATCTGAATACTAAACTGAACTCGATGTGCTTTGCGTTACGTATTTTGAAAACCTGCACTAGCATGCACACATTAAGAAATACTTAATTTGCTTATTTCCATTCATACTTAAGATATGAGGTCATATTTTGGGGTATGTCGCCAGATGTACTAAGCACGTTTAGGATACAAAAGAGGGCTATTAGAATTATGGCATATGTAAACACTAGAGAATCATGTAGACCTCTGTTTAAAGATTTAAACATTCTCCCTCTGCACTGTATATATATCTTTGAAAGTATTATGTTTTGTAAAAAGAATTTAATGAATAAGGATGTTTTTCTTAAAACAAACAATGATGTTCATAGGCATAACACAAGACAAAATCAAAACATTCATATTTCTCACACACACACACACACACAAGCATATATCAAAAAGGAACTTATCACACAGGAGTTAAATTATAAAATAAACTACCCCAGTATATAAAACTTGCCCCAAAAATAAAAACCTTTGATAGAATGTTGAAAGCGTATCTGCAGTGCCATTGTTTTTACTAGTTGAATATCTTAGTGTATAGAAACGATGAAATCTATAATTATATTTTACTTTTCTATTTTAATTGTAATACCTAGCTGTAAGTTGTTGTATTTATAGAATGAAGTTTTCATATTATGATAATAGAACAAGGTGTAAATAGTTGTCCAATAAGATTGTATCTCTTAGGATCTGTTATTATAATAAGTTATAAATAGTTATAGTATTAGTATTACTCATCATCATCATCATCTTGCACAGTTTCCAGCCACTGGCCGGGTCTGTTTGGAACACAAGCCTCTCCAACGTCTTCTGTCTTCCCACCATCTCTCAGCCTCCACCCTTGTCCAGTCTTCTCCTCTCTTCTTCACGCTTTCTTCCACCCCCTTCAGCCACCTGTCTCTCGGTCTCTTTCCTTCCCACTTCGTCTCGTGTACTCTCCTGGGTATCCTCTTCTCCTCCATTCGTTTTACATGTCCATACCATCTAAGTCTAGATTTCTCTATACCATCCTGTAATGGTTCCTCCTTCATTAATTCTCTGGTCCTCTCATTTCTTATTCTGTCCATCTTTGTAGCTCCAATACTGCTTCTCAAGAACCTCATCTCACTGGCCTGTATTTTGCTCTTCTCCCTTCCTTTCATAACCCAGGTCTCCGAGGCATACGTCAGGATAGGGACATAGTACGTCCGATATGATCTTTTTGCTGTTCTGAGGGACATCCTTGCTTCATAACATGCTTCTCACACTCCTCCGAAATGCTTCTGCCTGCCTCCCCCTCTCATTTATTACTGGTATCATTTCTTCCATTATCTTGTATCAGGCTTCCCAGATACTTGAACTCTCCACTTTCTTCAGCTGTTCCCCACCAATTGTTATTCCCGTTGTGGTTCTTTCCTTCTTCCTTGTTGTGATCACCATCTCACTCTTATTTATGCTAAATTTCATCCCATATCCTTGTATTATTCCTTCCCACACGTCCAACTGTTCCTGTACCTCCTCCTCCTTGTTTCCCCAAATCATCAAATCATCTGCAAACACCATTGCTTTCATCTTTCCTTCCCCAATTACTTGTGCCACTCGGGTCATTATGTCATCCATCACCGCAATGAAAAGTAACGGTGACAGTGCACTTCCTTGTTTCAGGCCGTTTCTCTGTTCCAACCAGTCTGATCTCTGTCCTCCCACTTTCACACAGCTCACGCTTCCCTTGTACATCTCCTTTATCCTCTTTATAGTCCATTTCTCTACTCCTCTATCCTCCAGGGACTTCCATACTTTGTTTCTGCATACACTGTCATATGCTTTCTTAATGTCCAGGAAGGCCATCAGTAGATCTGTTCCATACTCATAGTGCTGTTCTTGTAACTGCCTTACAGCAAAAATCAAATCCATCATGGACCTTCCTGCTCTGAAGCCATGTTGTTCTTCCCTCATCCCTCCTATCATCGTCCTAATTCTCTTTTCCAAAACTTTCTCGAAGATCTTTGCACAATGACTCATCAGTGTTATTCCCCGATAGTTTCTGCAATCTGTTCTACTACCTTTCTTGAAGATCGGGACAATTATTCCTTTTTTCCAGTACTCTGGGGTCTTCCTTTCCTTCCATGCTGTCCTCATCACTCGGTACAACCACTGTATCCCCACCTCTCCTGCTGCTCTCACCATCTGCACACCCAACTCATCCACACCCGGTGCCTTCCCTATTTTCTATCTCTTGTCCCCTTTTGTTCACCATTCTAACATAATCCGTAGGATCCTTCCGCCTCTTATTTTTTATCATCCCATACAGGACCTTTTTTGTACCTTCACTATCCTCCATCATCTTTGTCCACTCTTCCATCCACTTTCTTCTCTCCTCAGCCACTACTCTCTTTGCCTCCTTTCTTTCCTGGTACTCTTCCCTTGTCTCCACCGTCCTATTTTGATACCACCTCCTTAAGGCTCAATTCTTTTCCCTTACTATATCTTTTGTCTTCTCATTCCACCATGGTGTTTCCTTCCACCTCTTCTTACTACTTGTCCTCCCACATACTGCTTCTGCTGCACCTACTAGTGTCTTCTTAAATCTAGCCCATTCCTCTTCCACCCCCTCTTTCTTCATCTGTTGGAATTCCTTCCTTTACCATTTTGAGGTACTCGACCCTTCTATCCCCTTCTTTCAGTTTCCATATCCTTATACGTCTTTCCTGGTTCTCAGTCCCTTTCTTCTCCTTACTCCCTCTCAGGTTCATTACCAGCAATCAATGGTCGCTATCCAGGTTCTCCGATGGTATAACCTTGATGTCCGTGATGTTCTTATTTAGTTCTTTCTCATACTGTATATAGTCGACCACCGACTTCCTGGTCAAGTCATCACTGTACCATGTGATTGTGTGGCTCTCTCTTTTCTTAAACCAGGAGTTCCCAACTAGCAGGCTGTTCCTCTGGCAGAATTCCAACAGTCTCTTTCCTTCCATATTTGGTCCGCCCCAACCCTCTGGTCCTAGAACACTCTCATAACCTTGTCTTTCTCTTCCTACATGGGCATTCAGATCCCCCATAACAATCATATTTCTTCCTACCAGCTGCTTCTGCAATTCCTCTTCAAACTCCTCCTTCTCTTCAGAGGTGCAGCCTACTTGTGGAGCATACACTTGCACTATTTCTACGGTCTCTCCCCTCAGTGCTACTTTCACTTTCATCATCCTATCACTTATTCCCCTCACTTCTTCTTTTAAACCATCTCGTACTACTCCCACTCCATTTCTCTTTCCCTCTTCGTTCCCACTCCAGTACAGTCTATAGCCTTTTCTCAGTTCTCTCCTTCCTTCCCCTTTCCACTTTGTTTCTGCCAATCCCAATAAATCCAACTTCCTTCTTTCCATCATATCCACTATCTCCTCCACCTTCCCCGTCAGCGTTCTTAGGTTTAAAGTTCCAAATCTTAGTCCTTGTGTACAGCCGTGTCGTCGTCTATTAAATCCATCATGTCCGAGGCTCGTTCCATTTTTGAAAGCATTTGGTTTCATCCACTACTGGCTTGCTGGGCCTATCGTAGCTTCACCAGAGCCCCGTTAGCCGTCACTTCTCAGGGTTTCTGTAGGACCTTCACAGCTACCGTATCGGTCCCGGGGCACACGAAGTCCCCACTGTACTTTGCCCCTACAGGCGATCCCCTACTTTGTGCCGTTGCCCGTCTCCCACGACGCGGACGAGGGGTTGGACTTATGGGAGACTTAGTATTACTGTATATACCTATTAGTAATTTTATTTTATAGATGTAAATTCTGACGTGTACTTTATCGAAAATGTATTGTATACATGTATTTGATCAAATGGAATTAATAAAACTATCTATCTTATTGCTTGCTTTCGTTATTGTGGTTCTGAAAGTATGAGAATTGGGCTTTTATTCTTACATTCTTTGACTTCAAGTTGGTGGCTGTTAATAATTTTCATTCTGATTAGGTCATTACTTGTGCAGCTAACGTTCCTTGTAAACCATTCAGTGTGAGCATTACATCATTGGAGTATGAGTTATGCATTATATTTGCATGCTTCACACGGTTGCCATCTTGAAGTTATTCACCTTGCAGTTCGTGCCTCTGATGGTTCACATGAAATTTTCTTTCTTCCTCTCCTCCAAAACTTTGTATTAATTTAGTTGATAGTTGCCGACCCCGTGGTGTTGGGGTAGTGCGTCTACCTCATGCCCGGAGGCTCCAGGTTTCATTCGTGGCTCCGTATGGGATTTAAGAAACTGATGCGAGGGCTCGAATAGGGTGCACTCAGCCCCGTGAGGACAAGTGAGTAGCTGTCTCGACAGTGAGGCAGCACCCCGGTCAGGCGAACCAAAATTAACGGCTGAGGGGACCTGGTGTGTTGACCCTGCATCACGCATCACCCCCTAATCTGTGGGCCAAATGGCTGGGGAGCGGTTGCTTGGAAGACCAAGGCCCTTCATGGGCTATGGTGCCAGTAGGGTTGATTTAGGCATGGAACACTCAGATTGCCATTGGTTTGTGTTCATTAAGATGGGTGCAATAGGAATCATTATTATTGAGGCACCCTCTACCTCTGTACTAAATTTGATTTCATTCTGTTTCATCATTTGAGAGTAAATATACATACACATAACCTGTTTGAGTTCAGATAGCCGGTGGCCAAGTTAGGAACTAAGCATTGTACAACCAAACGAGCTTGCATTGTTGCAGTGGTTCCTCCTTCACCCATCTAGCCAATAAATGCTAGCACAAATAAGGCCAGCAGCACTTGTATCTCAAACTCACAATACATACACACGGATATTTGGCCTGTGTGGATCTAATGAGCCCACTTTCAATTTTTGCAAATTTCGTTGGTTGATTCCTCAGTTTAGGGGCTGCAACAATGCGGTCATGTAGCCCCGTGTACTTTGGGTGTGTGTAGAATCTGTCTGATAACCGGTGTTAATTCTGATGACTATATTAGTGTGTGTATCTTTTTAATTCATGTAAGGACTGCAGACATTGAATTTTTTCAAGTAGTTCCTACTTTGCCGCCAAATGCCACCGTCAACGACCAACTAGTTCAGAACTTAGTTACCAGATGCCACCGCAGCCGGCTCTTGATGACGAACGTAGGAACCTAAGAACGTAGTCAAATGTTTAACCTATATATAATTTAGCTTCATACAGGTGTAATTAGTGGAAGGTTCTTTGACATGGGACCGCCGGCTTTACTTCCCCTCCGAAAGAAGGAATACTGAGGGATTTTTAACATTCTTACAAAATCCAACGACTTCGGCCGGGTTTGAACCCGCAATCTTGGGCATAGAAGCTCTGCATGCTACTAACTATGCCACCGAAGCTGCTTTTGCAAATTTCAAAAGTAAGCTTCAGCAGGTACAGAACAAAACAATAACTTTTATTTCTAATGCAGAGTTACTAGTGGGGGAGAGTGGGCAGTTCTTTTACATTTTCCAATGACTGCCAACAATTTATGTAGGATCTACTAAACAATCGGCTATTTTAACATAATTTTAAAACCTATAAACCTACTGTTTATTCCAATAAATAAGATGCATTTTATTCAGTTTTTGGTGATGTAAACTACAATTTGAGCTCTTCAATACAAGGCCAAACACAAATCAGGGTGTCTACTACTCTGGAAAACGGGGAATACTCAGGGAATTTTTAGGTAGATTTCATTAAAAAGCTAACTATTGCAATAGGTATCATGTTACGACTTCCGGAAAATTTCGACATATCTTCGCGTTTCATATCCCCCAGACCCCAAAACCACAGTCGGTTCAAAAGTTTATATATAATTTATGTATGTATATATATGCAGATCTCTTTCTTGTGGACATGATAACTACTGCAATTTGAATTTTTTACATAATATGTATCCCTTTAAAATCTCGGTCGAGTTCGTTAATGGGCAAAATCGGTTGAAGGGGGTGAAAATGGGGAGGTTTCTTTTTTCTCTTAATATGTGAAATATCTAATCCATTTTAATTTCTGGAAAACTCAGGGAATTATCAGAGTATTTTAATGACACCTAGGGAATTTTAGTTTTACAAGGTCCAGCCTTGAATAATTGGATATTAAGAATTTAAATTTTGATGGGTGATTGTTGTAGATGTATGTTCGTACTGACATTAAATGAGTAAATTCTCATTTCTTGCAAGATAAGCACACAAGTTACAAGTGTAGACTGTGTATTTGTATATAGATGTGTAACTGGATGATTTTTTAGAGCATTACTGTTGAAGAGCTAAAAATACTCGCAAGTACAATAGTTTTTCTGGATGAAAAATTTAGAATTTGGCAAAATATAGACAAATATTTTTTTCTGTACCTTTTTTTTTTTTATTTACTCTTTGTTGTTCGAGCACTTTTTGAAATGGTCTTTATGTACAAAGTCTGTTTTATATATTTTTTATGGCTGCTACTGTTACACAGGGATTTTTTCTGATTTATCCTGGAAATATCAGAGAATTGTCAGGGAAGTCTGTTAGTTGGTTTTGGTAGACATCCTGATGATGCAGGAGAAGAGACAACTCGGACACCTTTGTGTTTTTCTTTGTCCTAATGATTTGAACTAAAGTGTTACCATTTCGATGTGATTTTTAAGTTTATATTAGCGGGTGTGAAGGCAAGATACATTCCTCCTCATTTATTAATTTAGAATTGTTCTTCATTTCTTTCAGGAGCTTGGAATCCCTGGGAACACTGCAATGCAAGATGCGCATCCAGGCTAAAGAAGACGTATATGAAGCCACCAGGCATCGAATGGCTGTGGCTGAAGAAGCCCATAGAAATAATTGGTAATTTCATCCTCCCTTATTTTCGTGATTTCATTCATAGACCTTGTTGTCAAGTAACAAGCCTTCAAAGATGAAGAGTACCAACCCCTTTAATGGCAATTCACACTAGACATTGATCCCCTGTAGTTTGACTACCTTGTTCACATAAATGAGTGGATTTAGCAGTATCTTGTCGATTCATTGTTCCATTAACCTTTTTACTCAGTATTTTTTAATAACATATTTCATCACTGAGTTGTAAGGACCCATTGATCAATGATAATTAACTAAGAATGCATGCTAAAGATTATATTTACTAACCCTGTTTAAAAACCTTTCTTGCTGATATATTTGTACATGTCTTCAGTATACACAATGTCAGGGATAATTATAATGTGTCATCAATGTCCTCTCTCTTTCATTGTCACTACTTTTGTACCATAAATTTTGTATTGCTGGATCACACAACTGCTGGTGGGAAGCCTTGCTCGTACATGGGAGCAATGTAACTTAGTTAGTTATTGTTGTTTTAAGGGGTGGAACTACGAGGTCATCTGCCCTGCAATATAACCTATGTAAGCTTTTAATTCCAGTGCCTACCAGCCATAGAAAACATTGTTTCCTAAACGATTATAGATTGTGTAGCATTGAACTAAGCTCCTGGGTTATTCTTCAAGCCGGTATCTGACATCTGAAAAGACTAAAGGAATAATGTGTTAAATTGTTGTTCATGTTGAACAAATACACCAGATACTTTTGATCTGTTACAAATACTTCAGAAGTGATAAACAGAAGTGAAATCTTCGTCAAATCAACCCATTCAGAGTAGAAAGGTTAAGCTTAAATCATCTTTATCAAAAAATTGTAGTTCTCACATGCCATATGTTGAAATTACTTGCAATACTGTATCTGACAATTATGATAGTCGTCACTGATCATATACAGGGTTTAACTAAATATGTGGGAAAGCTCCGGGGATTCGATAGAGGACCTGACAATAAGCAAAACATGTCCTGTAAACATATGGTGTAGGCCTATGTGCGTTCGTTGCCGTGTTACAGCATTGTTTATGGTGTTGCATAACACAGATGGCAGCACGATGCTAGTTGGTTATTTGTGGAGGGCACACAGGCCACTTGTACATTTTGTCGCTATTCAAGTCTGTGTGCATTTGTTAGCATTCAAAGTCACGTTGAGGTCAGGTGCTTAGCAAACACGTAAACACGTCCACACAGGTCATAAGCTAGAGTGGAGTGATACGTGTTTGTCAGTTATTGAGTGGACGGACAGTTCACGTCGTGATACAATGGGGTACTCTAATCCGGAATACTGTATGGACGGGCTCAGTGTAACACAAAAGAAGCACGGCGTTTGTATGCGGAACACCTTCTTAATACAGTAGACGTTTACCCAACACCAAGGCGTTCCAAAGAATACATGCACGTTTTTGCGAAACAGGCTCGTTTAGCAGACGTGTTGCTGATAATGGACGACCTAAAAGCACAAGAACACCCGGCACAGACGAACGAGTTCTCAACCATATTGAGGAAAATAACAGGAGCAGCACCAGAGAAATAATGGCAATTGTAGATGTGAGTCATATTATGACAGTGTGGAGAACACTACAAGGACAGCTCCTTTAACCATATCACCTTCAAGGAGTCCTATGTCTTAGTGCAGCTGACTTTTCACCCAGAGCAGCATTTGGTACCTGGTTACGACAGACATGTGTTCAGGAGCAACAGTTTCTCGCTGCTATTCTGTGTACCAATGAAGCGAAGTTTACTCGAGATGGAGTGCAGAACTTCTCAATACGCATGGCTCGGCTGATGCAAATCCCAGAGAAGTTGTGCAAACCAGTCATCAACATTAGTTCAGTATTAATGTGTGTGCTGGAATAATCAGTGACACATTAATTGGTCCTTTCATTTTACCAGGAACTTTGTCAGGAGCATCATACTGCTCCTTTTTAATGAATGATTTAACTAGTTTGTTGCAAGACGTTCCACTGGATTTCATTCAGTGCATGTGGTTTATGCATGGTGGAGCACCAGCTCATTTTGCTCTTGCTGCTCGAGCATCTGTGATTCCCAAGCAAATGGATAGGTCATCAAGGACCGACACCGTGACCTGCTCATTCTCCCAATCTCAACCCATTAGACTTCTACTTATGGGGTCATTTAAAGGCCATTGTGTATGCCACACCTATTCATAAAGTGGACATGCTGCGTCAGCGAATAGAGCAAGGATGTTAGCAGATACGACAGACGCTGTGAATATGGGAGCGTGTGAGACAGTCAATGATGCGGCGCATAGACGCCTGCATTACAGCTCGTGATAGCCATTTTGAGCACTATCTGTAGAGAACTGTAAGTAGTAACATACACTTTATTAACACAAATGGCCAACCTACATAGTGAAGCGGTCTGTGTTATGTACACCACAAACGATGCTTGTAACACGGAAACTAAAGAAAAACCCACCATATGTTCATATGTTTACAGGAAATGTGTTGCTTGTTGTCAGGTCCTCGATCGAATCCCCGGAGCTCTCCCACATATTTAGTTACACCCTGTATAATAATATTCAAATGTAAACTTTCCATTTGATGCCTCTCAGAATGTAGCATCTAATTGCATTGGTAATGTCTCTCACTTCCTCATTGTGTGGCAACATATACACCTCTTCAACACTGTAGTTGATGAAGCTGGTCTTTTTATTGTTTGAGGTCTGCTGGATCTTCCCTTGTGCGCATCACATTTGGTCCCCTGTATCTCCAACGCATCACAAAGCCGCATAATTGTCAGGCATGTAAGGATATTTTATTGCAAACTCACGCCTTCATTTGCATCAAGTTTGGTAACATTTTCAAATTTGAAATACCTACCACTTCAAAATGGTTGTACATTCGTCAAATGATAAGCATGTCCTGGCCATTCAATGAACTGTGGTACATCACATCTTGATGTTACAGCTGCATAAGGACACCTTTAGAGAGAAAACCTTACAATACATGGCTACCGTACTTTATATCCAGAAGTCTGCAAATTCCACCTAAAATATGTATGCATTTTTAGGGGTGGGCTATGTATTAGGTATATGTGTAAGAAAATTATAAATGTGTTCAGACTGTTTGTACAGTGTGTTCCAAGTAATTTATTCAAAAGTTCACCTCTCTTAAGGCTTGTACAGGCTATACCAAACAAAATAACTGTGAACATGGAGGAGGAGTCTGATTTACTAGTTTGCCCATGCCGGCCAATGGAATAGTGCAGCATTGCCTAGATAACTGAACACTCTGTCTTGCTGTGCCACACAACATTTTGTTTTCTTTTCGTGCACCGAAACCATTACAGATTCAAATCATTCGGTGATCAAGAGTTTAGTGCTTTTCAGTCGGTCAACACGAATGTACCCAAAAGAGATGGGTTATGCCCTAATCCTGAAATAAATTACATGAGATTAATAAAACACTAGGATGGCCAGTTTCGATCGTCAAGCGATCATCATCAGATCCATTACACTTAGGCTACAAAATCTATGTTTGAAATACAGGTGAAAATATTTACAATATGTACAATTATTTAGTTGCAGTATTGGTACTGCAACTGTCAGTGTATGCTAAATGCAGTATATATGTTAGGTTAAATGCTAAATGGTGATAGCTATCCGGAGATTGTACTTTAGAGAGATTATATGGTTGTAAACTATGGTTAAACTATAAAATTTTTGGCTTACTACTTATCTGATTGTCTTCCGTATTACAGCTACTCGCAGTTTTCGTGCTTACTGGAACTCGCTGTGCGGTCGACTGCGGTGGTTATCTTAACGACTGGTTTTTCCCCTGCCTCCTCCCCCTGTCCCTACGTGCTGTGGGGAGTGATAGCGATGTGTTTATGTGAGGTGTTGCCAACCTAGATAAGATGTATGTTATTGAATGAGGTGGATCTACAACTATTAAAGACCGTGGATTGGCCCTCGCCACGCGTGGAGCATAACCCATTCGAACTAAGCGTTGACGGTCTTATGAGGACGTCCCGGCACCTTTAATACTGCCGCGAATATGGGCCTTGGTTTATTGCAGAAGCAAAGTACATCGTACACCTGATCCAGATAACATTTACCTATTAAAAACCCCCTAATTTCCCCCCTTTTTTATCTAGCTTGGCTGTGTCGCTAAATTGTGTTTTGTTTTCGACAGGGTGTGTTTTTTAGTAGCGTGAAGAGGGGTGAGCTCTCCATGAACGTGTGTTCATTTAGATTGTTGGGATTGTTTCGTTTGGCTAGGTGTATCTCGATTGCTTCCTTTATGTCAAGAGCTCTGCCTTTCGATTCGTGATGGATTATTTTAAGGTCCGACTCTATGTTGGTAAAGCTGTGCCCTGCGTCACACATATGTTCGCACACGGCTGAATGTGTTCCGTATCTTATCGCATTACTATGTTCATTATAACGTGTGTCTACTCGCCTTCCACTCTGACCGATGTAATTAGCTTGACAATCGGTGTCTTGGCACGTTATAGAATATACCCCTGACCTTGAATACGGGTCACGTTTTATTTAGATTACTATTTAGGAGGTGCCTAGCGGTTGTGTTTTTCGTCGTAAAAGCTATCTTTATGCCTTGTTTTTTGAATAGGTTAGTGATTTTATATGTATTCGCATTCACATAGTTGAAACGCGCAAATTTTTTCTCATTACTGTCCGGTTTGGGAATCGTTTTATCTTTATTTTTATGTTTGGCTATAATTTGATTTATTTTGCTTGGCGAGAAGTTGTTTTCCTTTGCTATTTGCATAATAGTTCTTATTTCCTTATTATAGTTGTCTTTTGACATGGGTATGTTTAAAGCTCTGTGCACCATTGAATTGAAACCCGCTAGTTTGTGCGTACTGGGGTGATTAGACTGATTGTCGATTGCATTCGAGGTTTGTGTTGCTTTCCGGAATATGGAATATGAAAGGTCGTTGTCTTTACGTTCAATAGTTATATCGAGATAATTTATTTTCCGGTCTATTTCGGATTCCTTAGTGAATTTGATAGAGTGGTGAAGGCTATTAATGGATTGGAGAATTGTTTCTTCGCTTGTTAGTTCAGTATCGTAGATGCAAATTACATCATCTACGTATCTTTTCCATATTACTATTCCCTTTGTTGAAGTCTTTTCTAAGAACGCATTTTCTAGTGCATTGATGAAGATGTCAGCGATTAACCCACTTAGTGGCGATCCCATTGCTAGGCCTTCTCTCTGTGTGTATATTTTATTGTCGAATTGAAACACGTTTTGGGTGAGAACGACCCTCAGTAATCTCACAATCTCTTCAATTTCTTTTACCAAATTGTTGGATTTTAAGTTGTTTTCGATAGTGTTGATTGCTTCAATAATCGGAATATTGGTGTACATGTTAGTTACGTCGAAGGATACTAGCCTGAAGCTAGGTTTCATTTGTAGGGTGTTCAATGCTGTTACTAGTTCCGTTGTGTTCTTTACCGAGTTGTTTTTGTCGTTGGAAAGACGGCATTTTAAGATTTTTAGTAACTCTTTGCTGATTTTGTAATTAGGGGCATTCCTACAATTGACTATTGGTCTCATTGGGCATTCCTTTTTGTGTATTTTTGGTTGTCCCCTCAATGACGGTATTTTCGGGTTCATGTTTATTAGTTTTGATTTTTCGGCTTTGGTCAGTATGTATTCTGTTTCTTTTAGCGCACTTTTTATTTGTTTTTGGAATTTGTTGGTGGGGTCTTTTGTTAATTCCTTGATTTCGTTGTTGTTTAGGAATTCGACTGTTTTTTCAATGTATTCTGTTTTGTTCAAAATTACTGTAGTGTTTCCCTTATCTGCTTTTGTGATGATTAAGTCGTGTTCTTTTATTTTTTGTTTCAACGACTTTATTTCTTTGAGCTGTTTGTTGTTTTGAATGTTATTGCTATCGCTCTCTCGTTTGAGGATTTTTTTGGCTTCGTTGGTGGCGAGATTTTTGGTTAATTCCCTGTCTTCTGCTGGGAGTTTGTGACTGGCTATCTCAATATCTGTGATTAACTGTTTTATATTGTGGTTCGTGTGTGCGTCTGTGCAGTTGTATTTCAAACCTTTGTCTAACATATTCATTTCACCTTGAGAAAAGGTTACGTTCGTTCTGTTGTTTACTCTGCTGTGGAAATTGAATTCATTGTTATTCGTGTGTTGTTCGTTAGATTGATGGTTCTGTGTTTCTCCTAGTTTTCTTAATTTATTTTCTAGCGTTTCATGCTTCCTCGTTGCTCTGATTTTGATGTTGTCATGTAGGTGCTCGGTGAAGCTGTCCCATTGGGCCGCGTGCCAGAAATTACTTATTTGCAATTGAATGTCGTATAATTGTTGGTTAATTTTTTGCTTTCTTATGTATGCAAATCTTAATTCGTTTTTTATCCAAAGCGCTTTGGCTTGTTTGGTTGAAATGATCGTGGCTGGTGTGTTCGGTACGGTTTTAATTGGTACGTATTTAGGGGTGAGGTTTAGTTCTATACATTTTTTGTTGAACCAAATTGACTTGTCTAAATTCATGAGTTTAAGCCTGAGTGATTTGAATTTCTTGGCTTCACGATTTGCCTGACTAGGATAATTCAAACACCACAATGTCATTCGGTGATGCTGTGTGAAGGTGACTGCCCAAATCCTGCCTAGGCATTCGGGAGACCAACTGTACTTAAAATGTAAGGATAATATCAATGCTTCTCCCATAAGAGAGTTGCTGAAATATTAAGGTTCGATTGGGAAGAAACAAGAGTTTAGTGCTTTTCAGTCGGTCAACACGAATGTACCCAAAAGAGATGGGTTATGCCCTAATCCTGAAATAAATTACATGAGATTAATAAAACACTAGGATGACCAGTTTCGATCGTCAAGCGATCATCATCAGATCCATTACACTTGGTCTACAAAATCTATGTTTGAAATACAGGTGAAAATATTTACAATATGTACAATTATTTAGTTGCAGTATTGGTACTGCAACTGTCAGTGTATGCTAAATGCAGTATATATATGTTAGGTGAAATGCTAAATGGTGATAGCTATCCGTAGATTGTACTTTAGAGAGATTATATGGTTGTAAACTATGGTTAAACTATAAAATTTTAGGCTAACTACTTATTTTACCAATAAGTACCAATACTGCAACTAAATAATTATACATATTGTAAATATTTTCACCTGTATTTCAATCATAGATTTTGTAGACTAAGTGTAATGGATCTGATGATGATCGCTTGACGATCGAAACTGGTCATCCTAGTGTTTTATTAATCTCATGTAATTTATTTCAGGATTAGGGCATAACCCATCTCTTTTGGGTACATTCGTGTTGACCGACTGAAAAGCACTAAACTCTTGTTTACTAAGGCAACACTGAAAATATGGCTTCAAACACCACAATGGGAAGAAACAGAAAAGTGCTATCGCCATCACTCGCGGCGAAAGACAAGTTAAGATGATAGTACTACGTTATCAAGTCTGTGTTGTGGAAGTTAAGTTTTGTGTTCATAATATCTCTTAGCAAGCTAAATAGCAGTCGAACCCGTGATGGGAGAAGTATTCGTAAAGTTCTACACAGTTGAGCATGGAATTTAACTTCCAGTGTGGTTTTTTTTTCTTTCAGAACTGGGATTTGATGCCTCATGCTTGCAATGCAATGTACCTTTTTATGTCCAACATTTTTTCTGAGGACAGAAATAATTGTGAAATAGAGAATGTGCTCACGGTTAGATCACCGGAAAATATACTAGCAGTCCATTGCATTTTTTTTTCATTTTTCATGTGGCCTCTGAGATACCGAGTGCGGGTCTTTCTAGTCGACGCCCGTGGGCGACCTGCGCGTCAGGATGAGAGGTGGAATGGATGAAGATGAATGAGACTGGACAAGGATGTGGAAGGAAGCGACCGTGGCCTGTCAGAAGGTACCATCCCAGCATATTTGCCTGGTGTTGAAAATGGGAAACCACGGAAAAGCCATTTCAAGGACGGCCGACGGTGGGGCTCGAACCCCCGCATCTACCGAGTCAGCAGAGAGCTTGGCCCCATGGCCTAACGCTGCGCTTTAGCCTGCATAGCCACTACTGTCGGTCCACTGCTACTACAGTTATTATGGATTGACCCAATAAACAAAAAACTGGCTCCATTTAATTTCTGTATTTACTTTATACTGATCGCGGTAGCTACACAGGCAGTCTGTACTGCTATCCAACTTATCCCACGAGTATTATTATTATTATTTTCTCGCTCTTGGCCATCTTAGGACAATATAAAGTAACCCACTACACTAAATTTCATTTGTTTCCATTCCTTCCGAATCCTCATCTGAATTGTAACTACTCACACTAACAGTAACACAGGTTATCATACAAATTCTACACACCCCCAAGTATACGGGACTACATGACCACGATGGATCAAAGCCCCCCTAAATGAATCAACTCCTCCTCTCCTGGAGACCCTTGAAATTTTGTGTTAAACTTCTAAAAGTTATTCTGTCCTGTATTACGTCTGCTGTTGTACAAATCTCTGCCATATCCTTCTTTATAGTCCTCATCCACTGATAACCATTTTTACTCTTGTAAACATGATTACAATTTTGTGTTGTTAGTCTGGTGTTATCCATCCTTATTATGTGCCCAAAGAACCTAACTCTCTCTTCCTGATCCTATCAGACATTTTGTCAGTTTCTTCATTCTACACAGATAGCTTTGATTCCATAAGGCCCCCAAATTTATCTTGGAATTTTTCTTTCCTTTTTCTCTAACTCGTCTAGTTCCCATGTTTTCATGGAGAACACACACTCCACAGCATGGAGGCATTCTGGTTTAATTACTGTATGTAGTGCCTGATTTTAGTTCTGATGGAAAGATTCTTCTTATAGGTATCCTTGGGCAGTTGATAAACATGTTCAAGTTTCCTTGCTCTTGATTTGTTTGCTTCTTTGTATGTCCATTAATTTGAATTATTTCTCCAAAGTACTTACATTTTTCTACCCTTACCAATTTCTCCATAGTCTGTTATTAACACTGTAGGTGAATTTCCACTGTTCGTCATAAATCAGGACTTCTCTAAAGATTCCTGAAGCCCAACTTTGTCTGCAACTTCTTTTATGAGGTTAACCTGTCTAAGTACTGTTTGCATGTTCTCAGAAAGGATGGCAATAGCGTTCACTTAGTCCAGACAATTTATACCTACCCCTTTAAATTTTGACTTTAGTCTCATTCTATGGTGAATTCCTCTTCATTGAGCTTTTCTTTCCACACTCTCATTACCTTTTCTTGGACACAATTAAAAAGAATCAGGGACAACCCATCTCTCTGTCTTACACTGGAATTGATTGTAAATTCCTTTGATATCTCCCCCATGTATTTCACTTTAGACTTGTTAGTGAAAATATCTCTGACGATTGACTTTGAGTCAACTCCGAATTCTTCTAGAATGTGAAATAGCTAAGTTCTATCTATTGAATCATAAGCTTTCCTGAAATCCACAACGGCATGACATTGTTCTTACTCCTGCTCATTACATCCCACATTGTTTTCAAATGAAACATTTGCTCCATGTAAGACCTGCCATTTCTGAATCTATTATTGGTATTCTCCTATTTGTTTGCCCGATAGAGGCTCAATCCTGTTTTGTTTTGGTTGTTTTGTTTTGTTGAAAGGACTGATACAGGGGAGGTTCCTCTGTAGTTGTTTACATCTTTCTTGTGTAGTGAGTGGGTGTATCAATCAATGCATTCTTCCAATCTTGTTTTTTTTTTTCTGTCTGCCAAATGCATCTCGGTATATTCCGCAATTCTTCCCTTGCTCGATTACTAAATTCCTTCCACAGCACTGCCACTATCTCTTCTTGTTCTCCAGCTTTGTTGCTCCTTAGGTGTTAGATGATTATTTCTTATCTCATCTGGTGGTTCTGAGTCTCTACTTTTTGTTTGTGGTTGATTGAATGTATGTTTCATCAGGATTTTTTCAGTTTTTCAAAATATTTTACCAAAATTTCACAATTATCTTTGTCATAAGAGTCCAATTTTTCCGTTTTCATATTTAAATCCAAGAGTGGCTGGCTGATACTTTTTTGTCTTCAAACATTTTGTGAGAGTTTCTCGTATCGTTTTTAGTGAAGTCGACCTCAATTTGGGTGAGTTGTCTTTTTTCTTACTTCCTCTTGACAGCTTTTATTGTTTTTGAGGTCTTCTTTTGGATTATCTTAAATTTTTGAAATTTCTCATTAGATTCATACAAATGCAATCTTCTCCATGCTCCCAGTCTCTCAGTAATAGCTTGCCTGCTTGCTCGGTGAGCGAGTGGTTATCGTGTCAGACTACCAATCCCAAGCTTGTAGGTTCGCTCCTGGCCGTGGTAAGTAATTTTTGAAAGGAGACAGAAATCACGACACGCATGTCATACGTTGTAGGCCGTGTTGTCCGCCAACACAAAGTTCCTCCTTTCTCTACTAGAAAGCGCTATAGTGTCAAGGAGCTTAGATATCTAACCTCCTTGACTTTCATAGCACTCCAAGTAACAACAAAAATTCGACATGCAAGCTGCCCTCTGGGCGCAAATAACAAAGCTTGCACCCGAGGCCATACAATATTACTATTATTTAGTAATAGCTAGCTTGTTCATATTTTTCTTTCTGTTTCTCTTGCTTCTTTTTAGAGAACATTATTCTTGAGCAGCGTTTTGTGTCTTGGCTTGCAGGTTTTCCCAGTTCTCTGCACGGTCATTTCCTAATTTTGTCCTTAAATTTTTGGTTCACCTCATTGTTTCTTGGTTTTTCATCATACCTAATTCTCATAGAAGTTCTTTTCTCAAGTTCATTTTGTGGGATGAATCTCATTTTGATGGTCACGACCAATGTTGGCACCTTTCTTCACATTTACATTCTTAATCTCTTTACTGTTCCTAGAGGAGATGGCTTCAAGGTCAATTTGGAATTCTCCTAGGTTTGGATTAGGAGATCATCAGGTTTTCTGCGTGCTCCCTAGTTTTTTAAAGTGAGTAGATATTAAACTCAGCAATTTTTCTAGGTTAGATATTAATTTCAAGTTGAAGGCTTTGCACAATTTAGTTAATTGCATTCAATTCGTGTTGGAAAGTCCTTGAGTAGCACCTTGGTATCATCATCTACAGTAGAAACATACGGATTTCACTTTCCAACATTAATTAAAGCTCTCATTAATAATCTTTTCATGAGTTTTGCATCAGAGAGGACATTCGACCTTGAAAACCATCCGCCACTTAAAGATTATCTCGCCTAGTCCCTGTGGAAACGGGAATAGTGAGTAGACTTTATATAGAAATTGCAATAACATCTTGCCACTACTCAAAAAGTTACTGTGAATATCATGCGGTATAGATTACGTCACACAGCCTCATATGAGTGGAGTATAATGTCACAAATGAAATTTGTATGGATACCGTATTACAATGTGCCACCCATGCCATGTATTAAGAGCTGTTGCTGCTGCTGAGCGCGAAAAGGAAACCCTGTGTAACTCCCTATGTTGTAATTGTAAGCATGTGTGAACTTTGTTGTAGACGTGGGCAATAGTGAAATTAAGTCTTTCTTCTCATACATGCAACTAAATTCAGTGTGTCCTGTGTTTAAGGAGAGAAGGTCACGTGTGTACTGCGAGCATAGAGCTGTCTTCTCTCTCTCTCTCTCTCTCTCTCTCTCTCTCGCCTGTCTGAACACTCGGCAGGAAGCACGCTATTGGTCGAGCCCATGTTCACAGTTGTTCTGTGTATACTACTGATGCTGATGGGCAGTAGTTTTCTCAACACATTCTGCTCAGCATTTTCTGCTGGTGTAAAATTTCCTTCTACACCTTTCTTCTTTTGTGTCAGTTATGTTCTGTTGTGCTTGTCTTGGCTGGTTGTTTATTTGATATCACTACACGTGTGATTTAGCAAGATCCACTGATAAGAACCTTTGCAAAGGGGCATTATAAGCTTCCTGAGCAACCTTTCAAAGTTGGCAGCACCCTTTCACTCAAGTTCATAGCACCATTAAAAAAAATATTAGACATAATTACAGTGTATGAAAATAGAAAACTATTCTTACACATGATTTTTTCTTGATAAGATCTGCCCTTACTTTTTCATAGGCTAGCTAGCTTTTGCTGTTCATGAAGGTTACTTCCACTTAAATTTTGTTCTGGTTTTTGACAGTACATTTGAAATATTTTAAATTAAACTTGTCTAATTTGAAATCTTGAATAATTAGGTTTTTATCGGTCCCTTCTACTTTGAATTATACAAGTTCGACTGAATTGCAATTTGGCATCTCACTTTTAAATATATTTGTACCTAAATTTTAAAATGTTATTATCGCGGTGTAGTATTAAGTAAGGGTAGTTAATATTAAGAGGTAATTAGTTCAACTTAGGTGCTGATATTCTGTACCCTTCTTTGTTTTTCTTGGAGCCTATCTTCTCTTTTTGCATATCATTTCATTGACTGACAATATTGGTTTTGTCCTTTCTGCAGTGTAGCTCTGCTAAGGAAACACCCAAGGTCAGTCTGTTATACATTCCAGCCAGTTAATTACTTGTGTTCACATATTCAAGTACCATTCATGTACAGTCTTCCTTGCTGCCACACTCTTTGGTGTTAAAACACAGCAGATTGATGGCACTGGATGGGGGTAAGCATTTTTTTGTTTTCTGTTTCAGTACAAGAGAAATAAAGCCTGGAGGACTCGGCATAGGAAAGAAGGTTAAAGTGACCGGCGGAAGATATTCTTCTTACTTACCTCCAAGGATTGAACCAGACACAGCGTCGCCACTACTCAAATATCCGTCAAATTTGAAGCCACTGAATGGCTACCATCCAGCACATCACAATGTTCTGAATGGTGGCAGTGCTCCTCCCTCCATCCACACTAAGCCACAGGGCAACAACTATGCACAGAAGCCAGGAAATCCAGATATTATGAAGAGGCCAATCAGGTGCATTTTATGCTATTTTAAACTGTTCTTGTTATTTTGTATAGCTTCCACATAGATTACATTGACAATTATAATTCTTTCCAGGGAGCGTCTTGTCCATCTCCTTGCAGTGAGGACATACAAGAAACCCGAACTCTATGACAGAATGATTAAAGGTGAGTATAATTTAGTACATCATATCAGGTACCTCATCATCAGCTTCTAAAGGCTGAAGCCATTTCTTACGGTCTTCAGCAGTTCTCTTCATGTGGGTATACGAGTCACATTCCATTTCCTTGACAATGTTCTTGAGATACGATTGTCTTGAAAAATTTTCCTTCAAAAATTACCTGGAGGAGAGTGTCATGTCTGAGTATGTGTCCCATGAAGTTTGCTTTCCTTTTCTTGATGGTGTTTAACAGGCATTGATTCTCCTGAATTTGGTCCAGAACAAGCTCATTTGTCTTTCTTTCCATCCATCTTGTTCGGGTCATTCGTCTCCAAAACCACATTTCAGCTGCCTCAAGTTTTGTTTCTTCCCTTTTCCCAAGTGTCCATGTTTCACAACCATAGGTCAACACACTCCAAACAAAGGTCTTGAGTAATGCCTTTTGAAAGTCTTCCAAAATAACAAAATCCATTACTTGTTGAATGGCATTATCATTTAACATTATATTAGCTAAAATTGGTTGTTTCTTACTACCAACCACCATTAATTTTGTCTTCCGAGAATTAACTCTTAGCCCGAATTTTCCTAAGGATTTCTGAAAAACTTTTTTAACATTCTATTCATTTCACATACTAAAAGTGCAATATCATCTGCAAAGTGAATGCTATGAACCTGTACTCCATTAAATTTTAATCCTTTTATTTTCTCTTTTAATGCATTTACTGCAGCTTCTATACACTGTAGATATTAAAAAGATATGGTAATAGAGGACAACCCTGCCTAACACCTCTTCTTATTTTCTCTTCTCTTTTATTGCCATTAACTGTTATGTTTGTAGTTTGATTTTTGTATAAGTTCAGAATCCCGACTTTGGCCATTGTAAGAAATAAGGTTTTCCGATTTCTATATATATTTCTATATCGATGAATACTATAGGTTTTTCGATTAACTTCCAGTCTTCTTTCTAAAATCTGACGTAATGCTAGAATAGCCTCCCTAGTCCCTTTCCTTGTTCTGAATCCATATGGATCACTATCCAGATGTTGTTCAATTTTCTTGCTTAGTTTATCTTTGATGATGATCAATAAAATCTTTGATGCATGTGAAAGACTGGCTAATCTTCTATAATTAGAACATTCACAAGCATTTCCTTTCTTGGGTAATGCGATTGTTCGACTTTTAATAAAATCGGGAGGTACAATTCCGTCCTCATAGGGTTTAGTAATGATTTGAAAAAGGCATTCTTTAATGCTTGCATCACAACATTTTAAGAGCTCTGCAGGAATGTTGTCTACACCAGTTGCTTTATTTCTTTTCAGTTTAGTGAGTGTTGTATAAAACTCTGCTTTAGTTATAGTTGGACCTTTATCATGCATCGAAGTTCAAATCTCGGTTGATATATATGAAATTTGTATTCAAGCTTTAAGAAAGACCATATTATTCCTTATTTTTGTTCCGTTCCATATTGACTTGCAATATTATATTTAAAAGAAATACTCGAGAATCCAACATATAAGTTAAATGTTTCTTAGTGAACAATTGTTTCAAGTTGTTTTTTGACTCATCTTCAGCACTTGCGACAATAATATAAACATCACTAAGCCATGCTTATTTCTAAAATATACAACATAAAAAAATAAAAATTGCATTCAAATAAAATGTTAAAATGTTCTCTTGTTCAGTAAATCCACTGTACTTACTGTCATCGCGGCATGGAGGAGCACGCTGGGACGGGGTGCGAGGGGTCTTGCAGTACGCATGCGCGGTCCGCTTATTCCTAACTTAAATATATCAGCTTCCCGCATGCCAATGGTTGTCATTGCAGCAGGCGACACTCAGTCAGTGAAAGAAGGAATGTTCTGAGTGAGCGAAGCAAGTAGTGACCAACTGAATGTTTTTGGAATGCGTGATACACAGTGAGCGGGAAGACCTCTTCAGTTCAAACCCGACTGCCAACTCCTGGCGCGATATCAGTAGTCAATCATGAATTATAGGCTTGTCTAAAGTAAAAATTGTTGTGGCTTCCTTCATATGTAGGGCTATGGTAATGATGCATTCAATTCCCAGTTAGAGAGACTAGTCTTGTCAATAAGGGACTTCAAAATCTTGTTGAATGTGGCAGCTTAATTTTTTGAAAAATGTTTGTGGTGTACAATTGGGGTTGAACTGAGAGTCTTTTATTGTCCACTCGTGTCGTGTTGTATATTATGAAAATATTCGGACTTAAATCCCAGCAGCAAAGTTACGATGCACTGCACATTTGGCTGTTTTGCAGTTTTCTATTCTCAGACCATGAAGTAAATGGTTCACTCAAACATGTCGAACTACTGCGGCTCAAAGAGCATTTCATATTGCAACTTGTCAGTCGGTAATACAATTTAATCCCAATTACTGAGATATGTGAAAAAATGGATTACAGAAGAGGGAGAAAACAAGACAAAAATATGTGTAGGCTAGACATTTTAAATCAAATGTATTTTTTTCGCATGTCCCAGTGGTTGGGATTATATTTTCTTGGCCGACTGGAAAGGTGCAATATCAATTGTCTATAAGACTACACTAAAAAGGGCTTCAGAGCTATCGGAGAGCGTTTCGAGTGTTACCCTGTCTACTATCGTTGTTATTGTTCGAGTCTTCAGCTGCCCATGTCTCCTTGTCCTGAGCTAATCGTTTCATCTCTATAGCTACCACACCCTACCTCCTAGGCAATTTGTTTTACATATTGTTGTGTCCCCACTTGATGGCACGGTCTTACGCCATAAGCTGATCAGGGGTTCTGCAAGATAATGTACTAGGATCATTATCGTGTCCTTACAGATAGCTTCTGATAGGGATTACAGTACAGGAATTTTAGTGACCCGGGAAATTCGCATTTGATACAGGAAATCTTCAAAAGTCTCATAATGCCAGACTTCTTAGCCTCCGAACGCTTGGTAGAGTCCTCTCGCTCGGTCTTCTATTTCGCCTGCAGACCTCGCTGCCACCCGCAATTTGCACCACCGATAAAGCGCTAAGCGGGATTAGCACCCAGCCAACGTCGAATGCATGCTTTGCCTTGCCTGGCCGACCGCCGGCCGTATCCTCTCCGCGTGGGGTTGTGCGCTGCCCTCATTGCTGACAATGACAAACGGGAATCAATCCGCATTGTTATTCACAGAGGAGACCAGTTGTTTTTTCGACATGGGTTCCTCGACAAGACCAGCCCTTAAAGGAGCTAACAGCTCAAGCTCTCGGAAAATTCCAGACGTGGATGTGCTGCAATTTCGCACCAACTGCCGAAAATTGAACATTCGTATGGCTGAAAAAATCAAAGATGACCCGTGCTATTTCCTGCCTTGGCCCTATAGTGGTCGCTGAGACTCCTAAGTTGGCAGAAGATAGGATCGTCATTACCCTGGAAATTCTTTGTAATCAGAAGAAATTATAAGCCTCAAAATAAAGAACTGAAAGAAATTTTTTGTATGATAAAAACCCTTCAAAGACTCCACAAACAGATCTCATTTCAGTGGATCCCTTCTCATGTTGGAGTAGCAGGTAATGAAGAGGCAGACAGATTAGCAAAAAAAAAAGGTACCACACTGCAACAACCTGTCAGTCAGACTGATTTTATGTCAGCAAAAAGTATCTTGAAAAATACTATCAAAAACAGATATGAAGAAATGGCAAAGAAAACAGCAGAAACCAAATTATGGAAGGACATTGATGCTAAATGGGATCAATATAAATTAACACCAAGAAGAGAAGCTGTAGCCTTCTTCAGACTTAACACTGGCCATGACTGCCTTGCAGCTCATCTGAAACGAATCAACATCCTGAGATCTGAAGAATGCACACTTTGTCACGAACCTGGAAGTAAAATGGATAAGGGGCATCTGCTACATTGCAACAAACTTGATGTGACTGCTAGAACTTCAGGAAACCTCACACAACTCTATTGGAACGCAAGAAAGCTGATGGATTGGAATCCGGGCTAGCCATAGGAAACAACAACAAGAATTTGCTTTCTGGCGCCACGGCTGACTGCATCAATAGCAGCTACTCCGCACTTCTGAGACTGCGCTCCGTCACGTCATTACGCGTTTGAAGCAGTTCTACGGAAACGTGCTGTGGTCTGAATTGGTGGCTTCAGCACCTTCCTCATTTCTTGCCAAAAACAATCTCACAAGCTTCGTTAAAATTATACTGATTTTGTATCACTTCTCCCTGAACAAGGAGTGCATGATTGTCAATCAGAAAGAAGCAATTCTGATTAGCATGCATACTGTTCTGGCCGCTATGATGGCATCTTGTAGAAAAGATAACAATGAGCAAGAGCATGGTCCATGCTGCACGAAACTCCTACGGCATGTTAAAAGGAAGCAACAGGTGCAAAGCCAGGAGAAAAAAGAAGCGACTGCTAAAGTCGCAGTCGAAAGAAAAGCCCCGAATGGTCTCGAGGAATTGGCAAATAAAAAGAAAATATTGAACGACGCCTGTGCTGAAGCAGCGAAAATTGAAGAGCAAATGAGTTCCCTAGAAAAGCTTTAAATTAATAAATCCTTCATTATTGTTTCTTTTACTTCGTGTGACTTAGTTTCTAACCACAATCTAATACAGTGAAACCTCTCTATAACGGACACCCTTGGGTCCGTAAATACTGTCCGCTAAAAAGGAGTGTCCACTATAGAGAGTGTTAGAGAAAAAGATTGCAATTTGGCACATATACTTGTGCAGTATGTGTACTTACATGAAAGCGTAGGGTTACGCACAGTAAAACGGTTTCGTCCGCATTTAACACATTGCTGACCGGATGCCTGGACATGTCGCATCCCCTGTGGACCGGACATTTTGCTACTGAGAATATTCCAGTGCACTAGATTATAAAAAAGTACATAATTGTGGAAATAACCTAGATATTTTCTTTCTAGTTGATATGAGTATACACATAATCCTAGTAGTGCTCAAGATGGTGATGTATTTGGAAACATGACACAATGTGCAGTGGTGGCTTACAGAAAGAGCAGATGGAGTATATTTGAGGTTAGATTGGTCAACAATCAAAGTACGGTATGTACTTTGGTTGTTATTACGTCGCCTCGAGACCTGAATATCACTCTCTCATTCAGTTTCCACTAATTCACTATAACTTGTGCCATTTGAAGGATAATATAAACGATAAATCTTATCATCTGATTATACAAGTCCTCCATCTTGTCATTGATTGAACCAACAGAAGGAAGATCGATGTTTCGAAACAAAATCAAAGAATAAAAGAAGGCCATGAATAGACGGAAGATGGCACATATACATCTACAAATGTCCTTCTCAATGTGCTAGACCGAAATAGTTCAATACATGGTCAAGAGATGTCGCAGGAAGACCGAAAACAATGACGTGTATAAAACAGAGATTTCTCGGGGCCCGTCATCTACCGCTGGCGAGCGTACTACGAGATTTCTCGGGGCCCGTCTTCCATGTGTTAAAATGTTTTCCGGCGATTAGCCGTCAGTGATGGAAGGCAATTTTTCTTCCCTGCTTGACATACAATCCATATCAACTGTGGAGGATTCTCCGCAAATTGCTCTAAATTTTATATCATGGCGCTTTCTGAAAATCTCGAGCCAGCTGTTCGAAGCTTTGAAATATCCAATACCTGATTTTGCCGCAAAATCCAATGCATTGGCTTGTATCATTGGTCCGGACACAGGGACGTTCTGACTGCTTATTTTTCTGAACCACCCTATCACTGACTTATCAATAACAGCACCATTACCACTTTGAAACTGTCTAATTTGCAGCTTATTACCATTAAGATGCCATACCTTAATTATCTCTTATTGTTTTTTCACAATATAAAATAAGTGAATTAATTTACGTATTTCACAATCACACAGCATACCTTTTTGATGTACAAGGATTACAACGCAACCAAGAACTACATTTTTCAACCACCCCCAGCCGAGAAAAAGTTACCCTACAAAAATGATAACAACTTTGTTTCTTGGACACACAAAATTTTGAAATTAATAAACCAGTTATACAACATTCCAATGTATATTGTGTTAAAATTTGGATTCGATCTGATGACGGGTTTGTGAGATAATAATTCTTAAATGTGGCGCATGGTTGAAACACGCTTAAAAACGGGCACTTTTTGTGTTCCAACTGCGATAAAAAATATTAAAATATAAATTAAAAATCTACATGAACTAACGTAAAATAGAACGACGAAAATGATCATGTTATTGGATTTTATGTAGGGTTACTTCACAAACAACCTTCAAACTCGAGTGCACATAATGTTTTGGTCGACAGAAGGCCTAAATCTTGCCATCACCCCTGGGCTGCGGAAGTATCTCCAAACATGCAGTTATACTTACCGTACGCTAGAAAAACTTGATTCGCGCTTTAAGAATCATTTTGCAGCAATTCGGTATGCGAACTCTAGTCTTAGAGAGTTCTAAAATATACGGGAATTTGGTGGATTTTCGTACGGGAAATATACGGGAATTTGAAAGCAGGTCATCGCTCGACACCATGCTACTATACAAGAAAATGGGAGTGAGACGTGATTACAGGATTCAGGGAAAACTCCCACTGAAAGGGTTGGAAAGTTTAATGCCCAGTTTATTCGATGTGTGAGTAAAGGACTCCCCACCGTGGATACAAGGATTACGGTGGATTATAGTAAAATTGAAAAACTGATTCTGACCTGTTTCCTCAGCTTTGCTAGCTATGGTGCTCCCAAGTACAGACTCGACTCCATGCTTCTTGGTCAATGACCGTCCGAGGACACAATTGGCTCGATCTCCCAATCGGCGAGCAATCGATCTCTGTGATTGTCAAGGGTTCCGCCGGTGCAGTGCCTGACTGAGCCCTTTTGACCTGAACCCGCAGCTTTTTATAGTGAGGAAGCGAGGTTCTTACTGACCAGGTTGAACTGGGGTTGAATGTTCGATATGATTTCGCCTTGAACCGACATCGGGACATAACAATATTGTAACCTTGGTCTACCCCTACAGTTCTTGTCCTCGATCCTTCCTTTGCTATTTCTGGGTGTCTTAGTATGTGTCCTACCAATCTCTTCTCTTCATTAGCAGTCGCCAGAAACATCTTTTCTCTTCCACTTGTCTTAACGTCTTTTCATTTGTTACTCTATCTACCCATCTGATCTTCATCATTCTCCTGCAACACCATATTTCAAATGCTTCTTTTCTCCTCTTTTCTGCTGTGCCAACAGTCCAAGAGTCACATCCTTAGAGTGCCTCGCTCCAGACAAATACTTACAAATATGACTGTCTAATATCTAAATCCAGGGCTAGATTTGTGTCGGTACGCACCGGTACGCCGTACCGAAACCTCTGATCGGGGGAAAAGTCGAATATGTAACATAATTTTTACAACTGTGGAACGTTAGTTGTAAGTCAAGGTCAACTTGGTATTTGACTGGACTGTACTTCAAAGTACGTGGAATCTTGGCTGCTTCGGGGACGGCACTCCACTCTGGATATTAACAGCAAGGTGAGAGAGAGAGAGAGAGGAGGAGGAGCATAACAACGAAAACTTTTCTAAACTTTGGACAATTTTATAAACTGTGAGGTAAAGCATGTTTAAGTACAGTACTTTTTATAGTAATTCATTATTTCATAAAACTGCAAAGACAAAATTATAAAACAAGAAATAAAAGATTCTTGGTGAACATGTGTGCATTTTCAAACCAAATGTATTTAATTTTTTAATCACGGAAAAAAAAAAAAAAAAAAAAATGTACAATGTTTGAATGGTAACCTAGTTGGCCGACATTAACATTTTATGTAGGCAAACGGCAATGGTTGGTTCTTAAGTTTAGGGGCTGCGACAACGCGGTCATGTAGCCCCGTGTACTTTGGGTGTGTGTAGAATCTGTCTGATAACCGGTGTTAATTGTGATGACTGTATTAGTGTGTGTTATGTTTTTTTAATTTAAGTACTGCAACTTAGAATTTTTCAAATAGTTCCTACTTTTGCCGCCAAGCGCCACCGTCAACGACTACTAAGCCAAGTTCAGAAATTATCTACTAGACGCCACCGCAGTCGGCTCTTGGCAACGAACGTAGAAACCTAAGAGCGTTGTTTATATTCTTAACCTATCCAATTTAGCTTCACACAGGTGCAATTAGTGGAAGGTTCTTTAACATGCCATAAATCTATGACATGGGACCGCCATCTTCACTTCCCCTCCGAAGGAAGGCATACTGAGGGATTTTTAATGCTCTTAAAAAAAATCCGACGGCTTCGGCCGGGTTTGAACCTGCTATCTTGGGCATAGAAGCTCAGCATGCTACCGACTACGCCACCGAAGCCGCCAAAAACGGCAATGGTAAGAAAAATGTTTGTACAACAGTTTCAATTTAATTTAAAATTGCAATCAAAATTAGGTTGCTATTTTGTCCACTGATTAATTTTTAAAGATGTTCAAAAAAAGCATAAAAATATCGTTTTTACAACTCTATATTTCAATATTTCATAAAGCCCCCCCCCCCCATCACCACCCGTTAGCCCACAGTACCGGAACCTCTTTCTTTACAAATCAAGCACTGTCTAAATCTATGTTTGATGTCAACAGGTTTCTTTTCTGTAGAAATGCTTTCTTTGCCTGACCCATCCAACTTTTGTACCCTCTTTGCTTGTCTATCACTGGTTATTTTGCTGTTGGCTTTTCTCCTGCCAATTTGACATCAATAGGGGTTTCTGATTTATTTTGTCTTCATTCCATTATTTTTGTTTTATATTTGCTGATTTTCATCACGGATTTTTTCCTCAAGACTGAGTCATACATTTTCAAAACTCATTCGAATCCTCTGAATCAGCTAAGATGACAATCTCCATGTTGAAATTATTTCTCCTTGAATCTTTACTCCTGATTCAAATTTATCTCTAATTTCCTTCGGTGCTTGTTCAATGTGTAGATTGAAAAGTATGGGTCTGATTAGTCAGTTGAGTTTTGCCCAACTCTGCTGCAACCCAAAGGGAACTGTTTTATGTGACCCACAAGCCTTAGCCAATCTCATATTATAGAATTATAGATTGAAATCAAACCTAGGTAATATCAGTTAATGATTTATTTCTGTTCCGAAAGGAACTGTGTGTGCAGTGAAGTGCACGGGTATAGTTGAGATCGCCAACGCATTTCCAATCAGTACCCTCTCATCCCCGTAACTCGGCCATTGTAGTCAGGCTTAAGTGACTATAAAGGTTTGGGTTTTGGCTTCCTTTCCCTCGACATCAGATGTCCTGACTATCCCCTAGTGATATGAGTATGAACTTAGGAACCAACAAAGCCCGTTACTCTCATAAAACCACTCTCATGCTGGGCAAGAAACACTTAAGGGGCTGAGGATTATCATGTGCCAATTTCTTTGATACCGACTGAGGATGTGTTAGCCGTTGCGACTATGCTAGTATTATATATAAAAACGTGACTGGCATAGTAAAATAGTTCATATTATACAAAAAAATTATATTGTAATATTTGACTATTGCATTTTTTGTTGTTATCTCTACAAAATAGAAGCACTTAATTACAACTACAGTAGACTCTCGAAAATCCGGACCAATGTGGCGGACGGCCGATCCGGATTCCGAAAAATCCGGATTTCCCGGAGACAGAGTGACGTCGGTCGCGGCAGTGGTTTGCGTGCCGCGATCGCCGCCACTCCGTGCCGATATGTGTACTTTATTGTTACTCGCATAAAACAGTTCTGAACTGCAATTAACTGAACACAGGGGTAGAAAAAATAGATGGTTAATAGTATTGAACAACTTTAATAAGACTTAAGAATTTACATTACAGTACTACAGTATGCAAAATAAATGAAAATAAATCATCAGAAACAGTGTGTAAAAACAAACTTACACATGCTTGAATTCAGGAACAGCATCTTTGTTGGCTGATAATGCCTCCCCACTTATTGACAGTTTACGAACACCAAATCGTTTCTTCCAACGATCAAGCCAACCTTCACTTGCTGTAAACTCACCATCTTCACCTTCAATTTCTTTTTTGAAATGCAACGCCTTTTCTTGAAGCATAGGCCCCGTAATAGGAACCCCTTTACCTCTTAAATGTTCATGCCACAAGAACAATGCTTCTTCAACTTCTACATGTTTGCCTTTATGCATGCTTTTTCTAATTTTAATCGCACTTCCACTGGATTGAGAGGAACACCATTTTTCTATCTGTCTGCGATTCTTCTTCCAATCTGAAACTGTACTTGTTCCTACTCCTAACTCTAGAGCGATTTTTTTCGCCGATTCTCCAGCATCAATCCTCTTTATAGCACGGAGTTTTTCTTCCACTGACACACACACTTGCTTTCGTTTGTTACTCATCTTACAGTACTTAAAAACAAGACGCGAGAAACACAGAGCACCGACACAACACGAGGTAGCCACCGAAAATAACGTCTGCACAGAGAGAGTGAGCGCGGTCAACTAAGTACTGTATGAGTAAACAAAGAGCTGTTGGGGAGGGGGCGAGTCAATGACCTCCCGCCGTGCCGCACAGCCAGTAGAATAGAAAAGACGTCATTCTTGTAATGCGGAATGGTCGCGGAGAAATTGAAGGCGCTTAAGCATCACGTTACCTACATTTTACTGATTTTGTATTACAAAAAATATTTTTTGAGCGGTCCGGATTTGCCGGAGTCCGGATTTTTGAGGTCCGGATTTGTGAGAGGCTACTGTATAGTAAAGTGTTGTTAATCCATATGTCCCATACGTGCAAAGGGAAGGCTCTGACCTGTTCAACTGTGTGGCACTCTGGCGATTTAGTTTAAATTTTCAATTTTGTAGATGTCAGATGCCTTAGTAACTACTGAAAAACTTTGATGCTGAGACATTTGTAACCAAGAAAAAACTATTTCAGCTATCATTTCCATTTACAGTACATTTTTGCTTACAGTATTGAGATATTTTGCTTTTTTACAAAGCTGTTACATAAACACAACAAAGTGTATTATTATTATTACCATCTTGGCTTTCAATGCCAGTGAATTAAAGTGTAGGAAGCTTATTTTGATTACTTAGTTTTTTTGTATACTATTTGTTATAGACTGTAGTGTGGCTACAAAATAAAAGCACTTTTGAGATGTGCTGTTAGCCAATATGCGCAACAAAAAGACTCTGAGTAGCTTCTACATTTTGGGTGTCTTATCTGCAAAATTGAAATTTTGAACTAAATTTCCACATGTTAAAAAAAAGTAGAACATTGAAGGAAGAAACCATGTTGCCCATATGTGGTAGTTATTTAACTTAGATTCTTAAGGACCATATCAATTTATGTTATTTACATGGTATTAGAGATAGATCTTGCAACCTTCAGTCTCCCTTCCTATTTAAGTATAGTTTAGCCTGTACTTTTGCATCTGTGTTCAATACGACTTGGCATGTCTTTTTGCAGATGGGTTACGAGAACGAGACAGGAAGATCATGATGGATGTCCTGAAACAGGTGGCGTTAATGCGGGACAATTCATACCACCTAATCCGCCATGTTTGGAATGACGTCCAGGAGAATTGGCCTTACTACACTGAGCAAGAGAGACAGTTGCTAAAGCGGTGTGTATTTGGAATTATTCAGGGATTTAGTAAAATTTAGAACATACTCCAGTAGGAAAGTAAAATAGCTGACTAAAGAACAGTATAATACCAACATATGAGAAGACTAGTGGAAAACTGTGCCTCCACATCCTCCACCCGTAGATTCATATGCGAGTTTTATAGTGACATCATTCTTTTGTGGTTCAGTGGTGCTCTTACCTGTCTTCTCCTATGTTTGTATTAAAACCAAACGGTGGGTCATGGTGGTGCAGTGGTCAAACTGCTTGCCTCTCACCAAGACCAATGCATGTGAGACTTCTGTAGTGGAATATCACGTCCTGTGGTGCGGGCTCTACTTAAAAATGGAGGACACGTTGCTATTGATCGGGAGATTAAAAATAAGAATGAGAATATCACTGAAGAGCTGGAAGGTTGAAAATCTTGGATTTGCAAGAGAACAAAGAAACATGGTACCAGAATGTATTACAATGAAATTTCAGAATCATTTATCTGTACAGTGGACATTGACTGTAATTTTCTGTGAGCCATTTAACAAGTTCAGTAAATGTATTATATTTCTACCCCTTATTATTCCTTTTCTACAGGATTGATGAGGTGACATGAGTTTTCTGCGTTGCAAGTTTTTTTTGTACTATCTGATGACTTTCCTGACACCAACCCCATGAGAGGAGTTTATTAGAAATGAATGAAGGTGGGAGTTAGCCCAAGGAGTCTGAAGATACCATCCAGGCATTTGCTTGTCAATGAAAATGAGCAACCGATTTTAAAGCTAGCACAGGTTGGTTGAAGAATTTCAAATCTGGCCTTGGAATTCATTAGTTGGAGATTCAAGGAGAACATTGATCTAGTGATAATGCTGCTGAGGAATTCAAGAATAATTTCTTAGAACTTCTGATTAAAGAAGACTGTTCTTTAGATGATGTGTATAATGCTGATGAAACGGGTTTGAATTGGAGGTCACTACTGCGCAAGTCGCTCAATTCAAAGATAGAAATGACAGCTCCTGACTTCAAAGTCAGTAAAGAATGAGTAACAATTATGGTGTGCGCAATTGCTAGTGGTACTCATCATCGACCTGTTTTCATGATAGGCACATCAGAAAAACAGCATTGCTTTAAGAATGTAAAATGCCTTCCTGTATGCTAAAAGGCCCAAAGAAGTCCTTGGATGAATGCTGAGTTATTTTATGACTGGTACCAAAATGAATTTATCCCGGATGTGAAGAGATTCAGAGAAGAGAAGAGAAAAGAAAACTTGGAAAAGTGCTCCTTTTACTCGATAATGCACCATCTCATCCAGATGTTAATCAGTCAAATGCATGGAGGAAAGAATAAGAGGAGATGCCCTGAGCTCGTTTGAGTGAAGCCAAGCGCTGCAACCGAAGTGGGCGTAACCTTAACTCGTATTCGGTGTTGAGGCATTGTGCATGGCTAAACCTTATTTTGGCCCTGGTTTTTATCGTGCTCCGGTTATGCAACTTTGCAAACGTAATAACAGTAGTGATAAGTTATTTAAAAAAAACTCTTCAATTCTAATCTCAGCATGTGTACCCTATATACCAAAAAAAAAAAAAAAAAATCCTCTGCAAATCCCAAATTATCAAACGGCTGCCGGTCAATAATTACGGTCTGGCTGCGTGGCTCAGGGGTAACGTTCTCGCTTGCTGAGCCCAAGGTTGCAGGTTCGAAACCTGGCGCAGTCAGCTGGCATTTGAGGGTGCGCAAATGCGAGGGAGCCGTGTCAGTACATTTACTGGCACGTTAAAGATCCCCTTTGGGGCAAAATTCCGGCACCCCGGCGTCTCTAAAAGCCAGGGTAGTTAAAAGGGACGTAAAACCAATAACATTATTATTATTATTATTATTATTCAATAATTACGGTAGGCCTACGTAATTAATCAATTCGAGGCTAATCGTCAAGTTTCTACCCCCCACAAAGAAAATACTGTACGGTACCGAAAAGTATAGGCTACCGTATACCGTATTTTTGTGCAAATATGTGTCCTTTTTGTATTGTTCTGTTTATTAATTTTAAGGTCCGTATTCTTGAATATCAAAATGTGTACGACTAATGAGTGAAAGTGGCTGTGCTCTAAATTAGACCTAAAAACTGATGAATGCCTCAACACCAATAAGAACATAAAACTCAATTTGGTGTAAATGAAAATGAAAATCCACAGCCTGCTTCCAGTCTCCCACCGGGTCAGGAATGGAATGAATGAAGCCCCCATCTAGCGGCGAGGATATGAACTGTGCCGGCTGCCGAGGCCTGACGCACTCCTCTGGGGCAATGATTAAATGAATGACAGACGAAATGAAATGATAGTGGAGAGTGTTGCTGGAATGACATTTTGACAGGGAAAACCGGAGTACCCGGAGAAAAACCTGTCTGCCTCCGTTTTGTCCAGCACAGATCTCACATGGAGTGACCGGGATTTGAACCACGGACCCAGTGGTGAGAGGCCGGCCTGCTGCCGCCTAAGCCACGGAGGCTTCCAATTTGGTGTAAATACGGTACCGTAATTAGTTCGGCATCAATAGTTCCCAAGATGTTCCTTCTTTGGTATAACTCGCATCTTCAGACACCTGTATTCAATTTAATCAGTGTTTCAGCGTATTATTACGTTTTGCCGCGTCTTCCTTACAAAACTAGCCTCGCAAAGGTGCTCTCATATTTATATTTAAATTGGCTTTTAAAACGATAATGCAGCCTATTTATGCCAAGTACCGTGATGTATAGAGTGTATTCTGCCTATCCAAGAAAAATTCTTGACTTGTCATTGCAGTTTTATGTCACTAAAATCCAAGACTAGTTGGAGTGGTTTACGGCTTTAAGCATAGGAACAGCCATTTTCTTGCTCCCCAAAGTGGACGTGCCGTTTGGCTTCAGCAGCTTGCGCTAGGCAGCGCAGCGAAGGCATCTCCTTCCGTTCTTTCCTCCATGGTCAAATGCGATAGATGAGGAATTTGAAGTGAGATATTTGCCTCCTAATGTTACGGCTCTTATACAGCCAATGGATCAAGGGGTGATAGATAAGCTTAAGTGGGTGTACAAGAAGGAAGTTTTACGTCGTTTACTGTTGGCAGAAGATGAGGAGAGTGTGATATTCTTTTCAAAAAAGCTTTCTCTTGAGGACTCCTGTTACATGATAGCTGATGGGTGGAATACTTTTAACACCACAGAATCTTCCCAAATGCCCCTTTAAAAAGGACCAGTGAAAAATTAGACCTCCACTACCTGTTTCAGCATAAAAAGACCTTCACAACTATGTGAAAATAAAATCAAAATTCGCCGTCCAACTTCGTACCGTTCCCTCGTTAGCTACCAATGAAGCTAGCAAAATACTCAAACAAGAAAGGAATTATAATAATAAATTCAGAAGAAGAAACAGGGAAATTTGGTAAAGTCATTGAAACAAAAATCGGCAAGTAGAACCTATTTCTGACAAAAGCAGATAAAGGCAACATTACAGTAGTCAAGGAAAAATTGGAATACAGAAACAAAACAATAGACTTATTGAGCATCAATCGAGTTAATGAGATAGGAAAAGACCCTACCAATAAATTCCAAAATCAATTAAAGAGTGTGTTAAGTGAAGTCGAGTGCATTCTCACAAAGGCCGAAACATCAAAAACGCTGAACATAAACCCAAAATTGTTGTCATTAAGAGCATTACCTAAAATTCACAAAGAGTTATTGTTGTTTTAAGGGGTGAAACTACGAGTTCATCTGCCCCATTCACAAAGAGAATTGCCCCTTCAGACCAATTTATTAGTTGCAGAAATCCACTGAATTACAAACTCGGCGAAGAACTTCTCAAAATATTAAAACTTAGGGTAGTAATCGGTAACGATAATTCAGTCAAAAATACAGCGGAATTAGTCCACTAAACTCACTGCAATTAAAACCTAGCATAAGAATTGTCATTTTATATAACCAACATGTACACAAACATACCAATAAATGAAGCCTTCAAAGTAATAGAAGATAACCTAAAGATAAGTTACTTGGTAAAATAAACAGAAGAGTATGAAATTGTTGAGGATGCCCTCAATCAAAATATTTTTCAGTTCAATATAAGATCTACGTGCAAACAAATGGTTTAGCAATGGGATGACCGTTCGGCGGGCTCGTAGCTAACATTTTCATCAACAACATAGAAAAGGGCTTTCTGACAGCAGACAGCAAAAGGAATCCTACAGTGGAGTAGGTACTTGGTTGATTTTCTATAAGACACAGATATAACTACTCCAAGCAATCAACAGTTTATACCCTAAAATCAAATTCACTACGGAATCGTATACAGAGCGGATTGCAAATTACCTCGACATGACTATCAATAGATTAGATAGTATTTTGACATACTCGATCTTCCTCAAGCCCATACAAACATCGCACACTATTGATAATTACTCCGACAACTCAAGCACATGCAAACTAGCAGATTTCAACTCGATGGTACATATGGCCTTGAGTATACCTATGAAAAAAGACAACTACAACAAAGAAATCAAAACAAATAGCTAAAAGAAAATAATTTCAATCCCAATAAGATTGACCAAATTGTACATGGACACTTGGGAAAAACACAAATCAAACACCCCCTAATAATGAGAACAAGTTCGCAAGATTCAATTTCGTAAACGCACATAAAATTACCAACTCAATGTTGACCTGCCTTGTTTGGCAGTGGCTTGCACTCTTGGCGGTCAGCTCAGAGCTTCAGGTTCAATTCCCGACTCTGCCAAGAAATTTAATTTTGTGTGAGGGCTGGAACTGGGTACACTCAGCCTCGTGAGACAAAACTGAGAAGAAGTGGTTTCGATTCCTATCTCCCCTATCCTAGAAGTAGTTTTCCGTTGTTTCCCCACTTCTACTACAGGAAAATGCCGGGCTGGTACCTAACTTAAGGCCATGGCTGTTTCCTACCCAAATCCTACCTCAATTACAAATACACACTAGTACATACATCACAGTGACACAGGTTATCAGACGGGGCTACATGACTACGATGTTGCAAAGCCCCTAAAAGAATCAACAACTCCTCATGTTGACCTACTGAACAGCTTCTAATAATACCGTATTTCCTCGCATAATCGTCGCACTTTTTTTGACAAAAATTTCGTGGAAAAAAAGCAGGGTGCGACGATTATGCGAAGAATATTTAATTTCAAAGAATATACTGTATCATTATTTGCTGCACGGGCCAGTCATTCGCGTAGCGTGAGTCTGGCGTGAGTCATAGCCCACAGTCAGAGACAGGGTTCTTTCTTCTAACAAGGTCACGACAGGTTAACACTCGCGGAATGTGCTGACGAAGCTGGCCACTCGCTTCGTGGTTCATAGCCCGCAGGCATAAAGACGAGATTACTTTCTCCTGACAAGATCACGCCAGATTAGGCCTATAAACTCGCGGAATGTGCGCTGGCCGTTCGCGTCGCGGTTCATAGCCGGCAGGCATAAAGACGATATTACTTTCTCCTGACAGGATCACGCCAAATTAGGCCTATACGCTCGCGGAATGTGCGCTGGCCGCTCGCGTCACAGTTCATAGGCCGCAGGTCTAAAGATGAGATTACTTTTTGCTGACATGATCACGCCAGATTAGGCCTATAAGCTCGCGAAATGTGCGCTGACCATTCGCATCGCGGTTCATAGCCCGCAGGCATAAATACGATATTACTTTCTCCTGACAAGATCACGCCAGATTAGGCCTATACGCTCGCGGAATGTGCGCTGGCCGCTCGCGTCACAGTTCATAGGCCGCAGGTCTAAAGATGAGATTACTTTTTGCTGACCTGATCACGCCAGATTAGGCCTATACGCTCGCGGAATGTGCGCTGGCCGTTCGCGTCGCGGTTCATAGCCGGCAGGCATAAAGACAAGACTACTTTTTCCTGACAAGATCACGCCAGATTATACGCTCGCAGAATGTGCTAAGTGACGAAGCTTGCCGCTCGCGTCACAGTTCATTGCCCGCAAGCATAAAGACGAGATATTTTTCGTCTGACAAACTCGCGCCAGGTTATAAAGTCGCGGCAGCATATGCAACTGACTGGCGCACAAATACGAACATGCTATGCGACGATTATGCGATGAAATTTTATAAACCTATTTTAGTGTTTTGAAAAGTGGGGTGCGACGATTACGCGGTGGCGACGATTATGCGAGGAAATACGGTAGATCACTTAAGCAACACTGAAAAATGGCTTCTAATATTTCAATATGTTTTAACTTGGTCTTTTTTGTCAGTTAATTGGTAGTGTGACTTTGTGATTGCAGGCGTAAGCCTCAGAACCTGACTCCACCTGGAAGCAGCGATGGTGGCAGCTCGGGCAGTGGACAATCCCCTACAAGTACACATCCAGGCAGCCCTCCATCCACAATCTCGTCCAACGTGAAGCGGCCAGGTTATGTTGATGGAGCAGATGGACTACCTACCAAGCGTGCACGCATTTCTCATTACAGCAAACCATCGGAAATGAGTGGATATCGGCCTCCTGATTCCAGCCAGCAGCGCACGGCAGATTCATCACGTTCAGATTTGCCTTATAGGCGTACGGATAGAGATACTAGTAATATGAACCCTCGGAGTAGGGAATATGGAAGTAGTGATCATGGCAGTTCTACAGTGCTCAGGAATAGTGGTTTTAGCAACAATAGTTTCAATGGCAGTGGAGTGTTGTCAGTGCCAGACAGGAGGTTTGTGACGTCTGATATTGAAGTGAGTGAGAAATGTACTAGTGGTGAGAGTGGTGGATGTGATAGTAGTGTTATTAGCAAAGAGAGAATGGCAAGGTGTGAACCTTCAGCATCATTGCCGTCTAGATGTGTAACGTCTTTAAATTCGTCCGGTAAAATGGCTAGGGAAGACTCTTCTAGTGGTAGGGCCAATAGTGGTGTGCTCAGTCCAACACTCAGCAGTCGGAGTCACGGCGGTCATCACGACAACCGCAACAGCAGGTGGAGCTCTCCTCCCAGCAAGGTGACGTCTACGACCTCGAGTTCAACAAATAATGCTTCAGGCATTTCCAGTCCTGACAGCCAACTAGAGAATATAGACCAACCAAAAACGGAGGAGAATGCCAAGACTGCCGTTTCCGAGTATCCGGAATATCTCACGTGAGTCTTTGTTATACTGTTAGGATATTTCAGCCACATAATTTAATTACTTCAGTAAAACCTCTTTAATAATTTCCCAATAGATGAAACAAGGAGTCTCCCCTTGATTTCTCACCACTGATACTATTAACTTGGCTCTGTGATTTACATCATTGTTTCTTTTAATATAAAATTACTTGCACAACTACAGTGTACTTGGACAATTAGTAGTTGTTTTAAGGGTGGAACATTCACTTACCATACGTTATTAACTGGCCTAGACCTCATTTTAGCAAACGCTTATTTAAAGAAGTCTCTGATTTTGGGGATAGTTTTCAAGATCCCAGTACAAAGTCTTTGTAAATAATGTATTTAAGTTTTGAATTAACGAACCTTGATTTAAAGAACACTAATGGCATTCGGGACACTAGTTTCGTACTCCAGTTTAATGAGTGTAGCGGAAGCCAAGGTGTGATTTTGTTTGAACACTGCATTTTGATACTCCTAGACTGGACCTCAAAACATTACAATGTAATGTATCTTCCTACTTGGACAGACAGAGTAACTTTTCTCCTAGTGAGAACATTTATACTTATATCAGGTGGTGGGGTGTTCAACACACTGGTTAACACAACAGATCTTATAATGGCATCTAACTACCATCAGTCACTCTAATAGTACATTATGCAACGAGCCTATAATGGCTATAATTAAGACACGAGTATTTTTTATAAAACGAGCGCATGCGAGTTTTATAATTTCCATACGAGTGTCTTAATTACCATTATAGGCGAGTTGCATACGACTGTTTATGTTCGACGATAATTATAACTTTATTATATGTTTTAACATAAATATTCATAAATATCTGTTGAGAGTCAGCTGCTGGAATTTTGGGATCGCAGAGCGAGCGTTGGGTGTTATATCTTTGTCTTTCAAGAGCTTTGAACGACCGACGCATGCGCTCTGTGGGCTTGCAATGCCATATGCAGCCATATGTTTACATCAGCCGTCCCTCAATAATATTGTCACCGCAGTCATTTGAAGACAATGCGCTGTGTAGAAATTAGTGTTGGTGATTTTAAGGTACAGTGCTATTTCTTGTCTCATATTCGCCAGTTTATTTACGCGAACATATGGACGGTGGGTATTCCATGTCTGTAATTTATTATAGTTCAATGTTGTGTTTATGTCCGACATGTTGGATTTTGAGCTCATGCGCGAAGTTATCGTTACCTAATTGGTCAATGAATGAGCTCTGATTGGCTGGAGAAACTGTATCATAATGGAAAACAGTGTTATAATGACCATCATTATGATACAGTTATCTGACACATAATAGTGAGGGTCGAACATAAATAAAATTTTGTGGTTGATTGTAAAATAAATAATTGTATTCTATATGAACTCACAAGGATTCTCATCTCACATAAACTATTCACACTGGCTATACCTTTTCTCTGGTACTGACAAGACATGTGACTTCTTGATGGAATAAATGGGTGTTGGAAACTGATGTACTCACACAACTGATCGCCTATAACTTTGTGACCTCGGCCCGAGAAGTTTGTCCTAAATACTTCACTTTGCCTGTTTCACACTTGGACCACGTATTGCTGAATTTGGGCCTAATGCTCTGGCGGTGTTTTCTTATTAGATTATGATTTCGTGCAGCTTCAAAGTTCAGACTGTTATTGATTACTATTCCTACACGGATGTAGGCATCTAGCCGATTCTCCATTTGCATTTCGAACAGATAATTTATACAACATAACCCTAAATTCATACCCGTGCCCACCAAAACTAATTATATACACCATATCGCAGTCTTTACATGTGTGACTGGATACTTCCGCGGTTATTGTACAAGTTGCCGGTAATCTCATTCTTAACCTACACAAATTTATGTGCCGTGCTAATACTTGGCCCAAAACGAATATCGTTACTGATTTTTGGTACAGGAATTGCTTTTACCACAAACACAATGGCGATTCCATCTCTGATATACATTAGGCTAATCTGAGTGAATTTTCAACACAACCGTTTACTTCTGAAGCTCCAAGTCGAGTGAAGCCACACATGCTGACCAAAACCCCCATTATCGAAGAGTCACGATATCTCTCGATCGATTTCAACACTAATCGATCATAACACAGCGTCCAACACAGACTGATTACATGAAATAATCTCGAACCTTTAACAACACCTACTCCCACTAGAATGACAGCCTGTCAACGACCAATGGAACAAGCAAGTGTGAAACCGGGACTGCTAGTAAATAAAAAATACTAACTGTCCTAAACTTGAAATATCACAAAACATAATGTCCTGCTGAGTGGTAGTTTGTCAGAAAAATGGGTATATCACCATCTGCTCGAGAACAGCATTGACTGTGAAATGTCTCAACAACTACTCTCGCATAACATATCCATGAACTTGAGACCATCGGTATTGAGGGTATTGTGTCAACTTGACTGAGAGCACAGTCATCACGAAACCTACCAGTGGAGCACACATTGACAAACTTAGGGTATTGGAAATGTCAATCTGCTTGAAAACGGCACTGATTGAAATCTACTCTGGACAAAATGTCTATTGGATTAAATGATCGGCGGAGCATGTGTTCATGAACTCAAGACCAATGGGATAACAGGAATTTCGTCAACTTTCATATAAATTTATACTCTCAATTGGAGTGTAAATATTCTTATCTTTGTAAACTTTTCTACGAGCTCATTGTTGCCGACATCAAAACATCACAACTCCTATTGCAACAGCAACTTGATGATGACCAGCCATGTGTTCATTCACTTACCCTAAGCTATTAGAACAATGATAATCCCGTCAACACCTACTCCAAAGAATATGGCAACCTGATAGTGGCCTACGAATCAAACGTTCGCAAACTTGGGACAGTGGGAACCATGGTAATCTCGCCAACAGCTCCAACCACTAATTACTTGGCTGACAGAATGTTAGACATATCTGTAAACTCAAGACATAGAACCAGAGAAAAACTGGTCAATTTACCCATGAACAGAAGAAGCCTTGTAGTATCACATTATTTAGTCGTCATTTCCTCATGCTTTGCAGAACAGCACTTGGATAACAGTCTATGGGGAGCACCCCATGGCATTGTTGTCTTCGTTCAATCGTCCACGAAGACTGCTATTGGGAATTACAGCATGTCCGGAGATTGTAGGTTTAAATCTCAGTGCTTACAGTGGCTATCATGAGTGCGATTTTCCCCCAATTTTTTCCACACTTCCTCCAGGCAAATGCCAGATGGTATTTGATTTCAAGTTACATTACTGTAGTCTCCACAGAAACACAGGTTAACTTTGATTTCAAGTTACAGAAACATGGCTTAACAGACAAATTAAACACATACTGAAGTATATGGGACTGATGACTAAGATGTCCCAAGCCCTTAAAATGAATTAATAATAATATTTGAAGAGTGAGGAGTGCGTCAGGCCTCGGCAGCCGGCACAGTTCATATCCTCGCCGCTAGATGGGGGCTTCATTCATTCCATTCCTGACCCGGTGGGAGACTGGAAGCAGGCTGTGGATTTTCATTTCATTTGAAGAGTACCTTTTAATCTTGGAGACTAAAGGGCAATGAGAAGCTAGACAACATCAATATTGCCATATTTGGTTATACCAAATGATTTACGTAGAATAACCCGTATGTACAAGTCAGTCTTGGGTATAGTTTTTATTAAAACACAGGTTTATACACTTTGTGCCAGTGTTGGTTAACCCTTTTGATGCCAAGCAATAAATGAGTGGATAATCGCCCAGCTAAGTTTAGTGAAATTACATACCATTTGAAATCTGGAAGTTGCTAGGACAACATGGCACTGAAATTCTTACAGCACTTTTCAACCGTATCCTTGATGATGGATGCTTGCCTACAATCTGGCGAACCGGTACGACCATACCAATTTGGAAGGGCAAAGGCGATGTTGGTGAGTGTTCCAATTACCGCCCAATTCCCCTGCTCTGCCACACACTGAAAATCTTTGAGCGTATTCTTGACAGCCGAATATGCTGCATGATCCAAATCTCTCCAAACCAATGTGGTTTTGTTAAAGGGGTTGGTACAACAGATGCAATCCATGCTCACTGCAAAGCACAGAGCAATGAACCAGCCTGTACATCTGCCAGTTCTGGATCTCGAAAAGGCTTTCGACAGAGTGCCACATGAGCTCATATGGAGATTACTTCGGGTTCACAGGGTCTCAGAAGCTTATGTCCGATGCATCCAGTCCCTCTACCATAACGTCACAAGTATGGTACACTGTCCAGCTGGAGTTTCACCTACTTTCTCCATCAGTGTTAGAGTTCATCAAGGTTCTGCACTTTCGCCCCTTCTGTTCATTTTGTGTATGGATACAGTAACAGCTGACATAAAAACACCTCACCCATGGACAATCTTATATGCTGATGATGTATTTCTCGCCGATCAAACTCGTGAAAATCTCGATAATCGTGTTCTGTGCTGGAAAGATCGTTTGGGCAAAAATGGTTTAAAACTCTACATAGGAAAAACCGAATATCTACAATGTGACACACAGACCAATGGTACCATTAACATTGAAGATCATAAACTCAATAAAACTACTAAATTTAAGTACCTTGGTTCTCTCATCACTTCGGATGGCGAAACCATTCTTGATGCCTGAGCACGAGTAAATGCTGCGTGGCTGAAATGGCGCCAAGTCACTGGAGTACTGTGTGATAAGAAAATACCTGTCCACCAGAAAGGAAAAGTTTACAAGACCAAGATCAGGCCAGTGGCACTCTATGGCCCAGAATGTTGGCCAGCTTCGACCAAACACGAACAAGCCCTCCATGGTATGGAAATGAAAATGTTGCGTTAGTCCATGGGTATTACAAGACTTGACCATGTCAGAAATGAACATGTAAGGAAGCAAATGGGAATTGCAACAATTAAATACAAAATGAAGGAAGCACGTCTTCGCTGGTATGGGCATGTCACTAGAAGTGATGAGAACTCTGTGATAAAAACAGCCCTTCGTACGATCCAGGACGCCCAAAGAAACGATGGATGGATACAATCAGTGAAGACCTACTGGTGAGCGGTCTCAAACCTGACGATGCCCTTGACAGGAAAAAGTGGCAAACAATCAACCAAGTGGGAAATACGCTAGGGAAGAAGATGAAAAGTGTTCGATTAAAATTTTCTCTTGCCTATATTTTTCAAGATAGTTAGTTGGTTAGTTATTGTTGTTTTAAGGGGTGGAACTACGAAGTTTATTTATTTATCAAGTGGCTTTTAGTGCTGGGAGTGTCCGAGGACATGTTCGGCTCGCCAGAGGCTGTAGCTGCTTCAAGTGGACACCACTAGGGTGAGCTACAAGTTCCATTCAATTTCAAGTAGTTCCAACTTTCGCTACCAGATACCTAGTGGTGAACGTTGGAACTTTAATAGAGCGTTACAACGAAATCTAACCTAGAAATTTAGCTACACACAAGTTTAGTCTGTGGAAGGATCTTTTACATGCCATAAAGGAAGGTATCATTATACCTATCCTGAAGCCCGATAAGAATCCCAATTTTACAGGGAGTTACAGACCTATTTGTCTCACAAACGGTCTGTGCAAGCTCTTTGAGAGGATGGTCAATCGGCGCCTGGTGTGGGTCCTGGAGAAACGAGGACTCCTGTCTGAATACCAGTGTGGTTTCAGGGCGTCTCGGTGTACCAACGACCATCTGGTATGCCTGGAGACAGCACCTAGTCGCTGTTTTCTTTGACCTCGAGAAGGCCTATGACACCACTTGGCGTTACGGCATTCTCTCTACCCTGCATCAATGGAAATTCCGAGGTAACTTGCCAGTTTTTATTGCGAATTTTCTGTCCCTTCGCCTATTCCGTGTCCGAATAGGGGGGGACATATTCGCAATATCATATACAGGAAAACTGAGTCCCACAGGGATCGGTGCTTAGCGTAACATTATTTGCGATTGCCATAGAGTTCTCAACCGCTAAGACCTCGGTTGTCCATTTCTGCCGAAAGCGCACTCTCCATCCTGATCCTGAGCTTTATCTGGGCGATGTAGCTTTGCCTGTTGTTGCTACGTACCGGTTCCTTGGGCTCCTTTTCGATTAGAAATTGACGTGGGAGCCACACGTGCGGTGTTTGAAAACTGCCTGTGCTAAGAAACTCAACATGTTGCGGTTTCTTAGCAGCACATCGTGGGGGGCGGACCGCGCGGTGCTCCTACGTTTTTATAAGGCACTGATTTTATCTAGATTAGATTATGGCAGTGTAGCATATGGTTCGGCCCGTAAGTCAGTGCTTGTTAAACTGGACAGTGTCCACCACGGCGGTGTGCGGCTGGCAACGGGTGCCTTTCGGACGAGCCCAGTCGTCAGCTTGCTCGCCGAGGCTGGCTTACCTCCTTTACACCTGAGGCGCCAACAAGTACTGCTGACCTATGCTGCAACTATTCAACAGATGCCACTTCATCCAAGCTATCCATGTTTGTTTACCAATCCGAATCGCCGGCTGTTTGCTGCGCTTCCCCGAGCCACTCGGCCGGCGGGTATTCGCTTGGATGACTTATACTGTCAGTTCCGATTTCCCTCTGTCTCCTGTATCGTCCGAGTACCTAGCAAGGCCCCCCCCCCATGGATGGTCTCTCGCCCTGATATCATCCTGGATCTGCACACTGGTCCCAAGTCGGACACGGACTCCTCCGTCCATCGGAGGCTGTTCCAGTCCGTGGTGAGCCAGTATCCGGGATCAGGGCTTCTATTCACGGACGGTTCGAGGGTAAACGTGAAAGTAGGCTGTGCAATTGTGGTTGAGGATCGTCTGTTTCTCTTTTCACTTTCCGAGGCCTGTGGCGTGTACACAGCGGAGCTCTATGCCAGCTTAGAGGCTCTGCGGTACACCTTATCAGACGAGCACCAGCACTTTCTTGTGTGTACTGACTCTCTTAGTGCGCTGCAATTGATCGATGTGTGTTTCCCGAAGCACCTGTTGGTCCAGCGTGTGCACGACCTGCTCGTCAGTGCGTGTAACGCTGAAACCGGGGTGACCTTTTTGTGGCTTCCTAGCCACATGGGTATTGCGGGAAACGAGCTTGCTGATCAGGCGGCGAGAGAGGCAGTCGCACTGCCCTCGGCAGTCGCACTGCCCTCGCCACCGTATAAGGTGCCTGCTAGTGATGTGAGCTCTCAGTTGCGACATTCGATCCTGTCACATTGGGAGGAAGTGTTGCGTGCCACGCCTCCACGCAACAAACTGAGAGGCATCAAGGAGACAAGGGTGTGGAAATCTTCCTTCCGATCTCTTCGGAAGGAAGCTGTGGTACTCTGTCGACTCCGGATCGGCCATGGGATTGCTACGCACTCCCACTTGCTGAAGAGAGACGACCCCCCTGTGTGTACTTGCGGTACACACCTAACCGTGGCACACATTCTCTTGGAGCGTGTGGACCTGGCCGATCTGCGAAGGACTCTTAAACTGCCTAATACCCTCGCCCTTATTCTCCGTGATGACGGGCCGTCAGTAGACCTAGTCATCCGGTTCATGAGGGAGAGTGGTTACTTTTTTAAGTTTTAATGTAAGTTAAGACTTTTAATTCAGGTTAAGTCTGTTTTATGTTTTTTTTATTGCGTTCGTCTATTTTTTTGTTCACTATGCCTTATTTGTTTTATTGTTTTTACCATCCGCCTTTTATTCTTTTTATTCAAATAAGGCATATTTGTTGGGGCTCACTGTCTGTTTTTGTGTTTTATATAAACTATTTTCGTTTCATCCATGGCAGTGAGCTGTTTTTATCTTCATCCTTTCATTTCATTAGGGGCCGATAACCTCTATGTTAGGCCCCTTAAAACAACAATTATCATCATCATCTTTTACATGCCATATATCTATGACATGGGACCGCCGGCTTTACTTCCCCTCCGAAGGAAGGCATACTGAAGGATTTTAACGCTCTTAAAAAATCCGACGACTTTGGCCGGGTTTGAACCCACTATCTTGGGCACAGCAGTTCAGCATGCTACCAACTACGCCACCTAAGCCGCTACACTACAAGGTCATCTGCCCTTTTCTAAAGATAGAATGTTGATATTTGTACTGTAGTAGGTATACATATCGGTAACGCACTATATGCTAAATAATTAATATTTTGCTTCATTTATGTGAGGACTTAAAAAAATAATCAAAAACTTAAAATATTTTGTTTAAAAAAATTAAATTGAAATGTTGATAGCCTACACAAGTATCTTTTGTGATATACTTGTTAATACATCTTTACTTGTGTATAAATATCCCAAGTTTAGAGTAATTTCATCAAATAGGTTTCGAATAATATCAATTTTTACAAAGATATCTGCACACGTGTACTGCGGCATTTGGTGGATTGTCGTCAGCAGAATCAAAGTCGTCATCATCAGTTGATAATTCATTTTCAACGTTAAAACCTTATTTATTCCCCCTTCGTATCTTAATTAGCTCCAAGCAAGACCATAAAAATGCACAACTTCAAACGTTAACACATGCAGGAAGCCAGCCGACTGCAGCATGTTCAAAGAATACTTATTATAAATCCAGTTATTCATAGAATTTCATGGAATTTAGACACACAGATATAGGCCTATTCTGAGAGAGGTGATTCCCGTGTTGTCTTGGTTACAACAGTGTTAGCACTGCGTGGTTTAAAATAATGCCGAACATTCTTGAAAAATGGGGCCAATAGATCGGCTGGTGGCATTTTTAGCAGAAGCTCCCTCGGCCAATAGCCTATATTGGTCCCGAGGCACTATAGGCCTAAGGGTTAAAATCCAAATAATTTAAAGACTCCAATTTTTCATATGGTGCTGGTGTCAATTGTGGATTTGATGTGTTTACATTTAAGCATAATTACTATTTGTTCAATTACCTGTGCAAGTTGGTGCATATTAGCGAATTGTTGTAATTTAAAAGTGGGGCAGATCTCCTGGACTGTTTCTTCCTAGCATGTAATGTGAGTCATGTCAAGATGGACCCAAACATAACAATCCAAAGGGATGATGAATGAAAGAAGATATTTTTTTCATACCTCTAGGAGACCACATGCCAAGGATGAAGAGAGCGAGTTGTTTAAAAATTAAAGACGTAACATGGGGAAGAACAAACCCGAGATAAAAAGAAACTGGGAGATATAAGATGTGCCAGACGGTGTGCACAATATTTTGTTTGATAGGACTGTGTTCTGGCTGAGGTAGGTCGGATGAGCATGTGTGTGGGCTCTCATTAAATGTTGGTATTCTTTAAATTGAGGTTCGTTCAATCAACAGTTAGTTATTGTTGTTTTAAGGGGTGGAGCTACAATGTCATCTGCTCCTCTTAACTCAGATTAAAGTATACAAATTTGAAATTTGAGGTGGACACCTACATTTGAAAAGACCGAAAATTAATAAAACCAATAATTATAATAATAAACAAAATTTATGGGATAAACAAAAAAATCAGAATTTAAAAAAGAACAAGTCTTTGACTCAATGTACTCTGGAAAATTTAGATTGCTGGCCCTAACCCACTCTCACTTATGAAGTGGATAACTCGAGCAGCCATCACGTCATCGGCTGATATAAGTTTGAGTGTCATCTGCAAACCAAGGTTTCTTCCCAAGTCAGCAAGATCCACACACTCGGTTAAAATGTGGGCTACAGTGAATACGGCTCCACAGGTACAAATACTATTTCCATGGACGTTTTTGCTAGGACCTAGAAACATCCTTAAATCAGCAAATTTATAAAATTGATGCTTGCTAAATCAAGGGTCGACAGTACATCTTCAGTACCATTAGCATAAAAAGAAGTACCATAGATTTTCAAGAGCTCCCAATATTTAGAAATATAACTGGTGTCGGAAGGCTGCCGTTTTTATACCATGCCCTCCACTTTCTTTTGTTTATTTTTCTCATTGGTCATTTCTTTGTATAGTCTTCATGGCAGACCATCAATATCTCCCAAGACCACCTATTGAGAATGCAATTTCATGTAGAATGACCTGAATTTGATATAGTCTATTACATTGATTTAAAGTGTCTACAAATAAAATACGGTGTTCAGGTGGCAAGATTTAAATAAGGTAATTCTAATGTATATTAATAAATTTCAGATTAAAATATCCAATAACTAAGGAAGAAAGAAAGAAAGAAAGAAAGATGTCCGCCTAAACCTTATGATAATTTTTCCCAATTTAACATCTCTTGTTTTAGTTAGTATTTTATATGTAGGCTACTGTTTATTTCTTCTATATAATCTTCCTTCTGGTAGTTGTGAATACTTGAGACTCCCAAATGAACATTTTTCCAAGTCATGTTATGTGGAATAGTTCATTCCAATACTGTAGTCTCTTTATGGATTTGAAGTTTGGTGACCATGGATGGCAAATAGGAAACTATGAGTACCAGCCATGACTGCCAGATTCAGTGTTTGCAAAAATGGTAACTTCGGAAAACTAGTGGCTGCAGTGAAAGCAGCCCAGCAGAATATAATTATAAATTGCCATGTTAGTAGTGGTGTGTGACGAATGGTATGGTTTCACCTGTACAGTAGTAACTTTTCGTATGTGGCCTGGACTGTATGAGGAACTAAAATGGGAAACTCAGATAATACTGTCAGATTTATGGCATATAAAAGATCCTTCCACTAACTACAATTATGTGAAGCTAAATTTGTAGGTTGGATTTGATTAACGCTCTATTAAGTTCCAACGTTCTACGCCAGGTGCCGGTTGTGGTGACATCTAGTAGCCAAGTGCACATCTAGATGTCGTTGACGGTGGCATTGGGTAGCAAAACTAGGAACTACTCGAAACTGGTCGTCTGCAGTCCTTACCTGAATTACAGATAACACACACCCAAAGTACACGGGGCTACATGACCGCGTTGTCGCAGCCCCTATACTGAGGAACGAAATAACTGTGACTATTTAAATAAAACTTAAGGAAGATTATAGTTGGTCCCAGATCAGAATTTCATATATTAGGTCATGTAATAGACATTGAGAGCAATTATATTTAACCTTACTTCAGGACCACTTGGTTTAGGTCATGAAACTTGTAGTGAGGATGTTACTGTATGTCATGATTGAATTTCCTTAGTATTGTTCTTATCTTTCCTTAGTCAAAACTTGTGGGAATTAAAACCCAGGTTGTTCATTGACCTCCTCCCCCTCCCTCTCCCCCTCCTTCCCCTCATTCTCCCCCTCCACCTACCCCTACTCCCCCTCTGTACAGCGACGTCCTTCTCTAAACGACGAAACCTCGCAGGGCCGCATTTATTAATCATCATTATTTACATGAATTTCAGAGTATAATTGCTGGAAATGCTGTCCTTCAATTTCTATACCCACACGTTGCACCGACATAGGAAGTTTTGGTAGGCCTACACTCTGTATAATTCATCCTGATTGATATTTGGTGCCGTTGTTTCGTTCTCAAGAGTCTCCCGAGTACACTGTGCCCGATATTCCAGCCCTGGATTGCGTGGCCCGACTCATCGCGATCCCAGGTTGAAATTCGATACAACAGTAGTAGAAAATTTTACCGAAAGAAAATCGTGGATGATTAGATATACGTCGGCATAAAGATGAGATAAGAAAAAGTGAGACCTAAAGTGACCTCGGGGGTGTGAACATGGACTGGGGTTCATATATTACCACCTGACGTCATCTCCAACCATCCACGTTACGTTGCGAAGCCACAGAAAGAATATGCACAAATAAGATAAAACTTCCACATTTTTTAATTCACCGAAGCACTAATACGGCCAATAAAAAATAATCATTCCTATCCCCTGCACTTGGAGATTGACTAAGTTAAGTCTTGATGTGCAAACAAAAAAAAATTAAATGAAATGCATGTTTAATTGGGACAAAATCTCCTTGTGTCCTATCTTTGGGTATAATTAAACTTACGGAGATCCCGCATATTGACTCCAATGGGTTACATTTTAGTTACACTTTTAATTTTTCATCCATAGCTTAATATAGAGTTCATATTTGGATGTTCTAGAAAACTGACTGCATTAAAAAGAAAACCCCCAAAAAATATCATTGGGATTATTCTATTAGATCTCCTTCTAACTAAATCACAACTGATGCATAGTGGATATTCATGCTTACCGTATATACTCGAATACCACCCGCACATTTTTAAACAAATTCAGACGTGAAAAATTGGGGTGCGGGTCTTATTTGAGTCATCCAAATTTGAAAGATCTAAATTGCCCGCCGCGCGCGATATCGGGTGTTGCGAGTATCCGCTAGATGGTGCTAGCCTTCTTCCGGCTATAACTTTGTTTTACTGTAAGCACGCGGCGTCATACAGTCACACGCACGTTCTCCGAGTGTAAACATGAATGCTACTAAACGTTTTCGGTCATTTACTGTGAGTGAGAAATTGAAAGTTGCGAGGGAAGCTGAAGTTATTGGAAATCGTGCCCGGTAGGAAATATGATATTGACGAGTCATGTATTCGTGATTGGGCGGGATGACGTCTATGCTGCGTGAACCGCCCGTTCAAAGCAGCCTTGAAACAGCTGTATACGGAGCGGATGGCGGCCGATAAGCACGCACCGACTCCAACTGGTCGTATTCAGAGCCCGAAAGTTCAGCTGCTGTGTTCGTGGATTTTGACGGCATGGAATCGTATCTCTGGAGATCTCATACGGAAGAGCTTCAAGAAATGTAGTATTTCGAATGCTATGGATGGCTGTGATGACGACATTTAGTGGGAAAGTGATGGTGATAAAAGTTCCGAAGTTGGTACTTCTGATGACGATGAATGAAGTGTTTGTGTACTTTTATTTGTATTTTTAATCGTTTGATGTGTGTTATTTTAGGACGACTTCAAAACTGTTGGAAACTATTTTGGATAAATGCTATTCTGTTTATTTAGTTAAGATAGTAAATAATTTTGAGTAAAAATTCTTTTTTTTTTATTTTGTTCTTCAAAATCAGGGTGCGGGTCTTATTCGGGGGCGGGTCGTATTCGAGTAAATACGGTATTCTATCAACAAATTTACAACCTATATACACATGTGAATGTTCACATCTCATCATAGCAACATTTCTCTTAACTCGTAATGGATCCAAAATGTCTTTGCCTTTACAAATGTTTAGTCATTATTCAAGTTCTGAAACTTCTCACAATTATTTAATACTGTCTTGATTCACATTTTGATTTGTTATAATTAAACTTTCCACTGGTATCTTTGACTGGTGTAACTCTCATTGATGTTGAGTAATTTTATTTCAGAAAGAATTATAAAAATATTCATCAGGCAAAATTATAGGCTACAACTTTTACATGGTGACCTTTCACTAAATTCACACACACATTTACAGTGACCTTTTTATCACACTATTATTTCTCATATCTTTGCATATTTATAATCTTTGAATCACATCATTAAATCGCCACATTTTACCTGCGTTACACTTTATCATCTTAATTACAGCATTGCAGCGTTGCTATTACCAGCCATTCATTCTCATTAACTGAATCCTAGAAGTTATGAGATCATGTCGTGTTTAGATTTACCATTCTAAGCTATCAGTGTGTTTAAAGAAAGATTTAAGTACCTTATTTAAATGTTTAAATGTGCAGAATTATTTAAATTTCATTGAATATTTAGTTTAAATGATTATTATCCATCAAACATTCCTTACAAATTTACTGATGTTATGGTGTAACTGTGATCAAGTTTATTAACAGTATCTTCTCAATATCTCACTAATTTAATGTTTCATGTCTAAGATTATCTACTACTTAACTAGAATTATATCCACTATATCTGAAAGAACCAGTTGTTTCTCTATAAAACGTAAGAAAAAATGTTTCAATGTCACCGCATACTTAATGACTATAGATCCCCTTAAATTATCGCAATAGAATTTGATGAGTGCTGTCCAAACCACTAAAATCTACTTCACTTAAAATTCTAGCTATTTAGAATCATGGTGATGTCATCTGTATCTTAGGATTCTTCTTGAAGAAGTATGGAGTTCTTGTAGGACCAATGGCGACTCCCATCGTTCTCGCCATTTGGTCTTGACCCATCTCCAAGCCTCGTGGTCGACTTGCGTTTGACTGTGGGCCTCCATGCTCATCTCCAGGAACATCAGCCGCCTCCTAAATCTTCCATGTCGCGTGTTTCTTAGTGCGCCATCCTACGATATTGGAAGTTCTTCGCAAGATACGATTAGATGCTGGGTCTGATGACCATCATGTCCAAAATTTCACAAAATCTCCGCCCGTCTAATATGACAGTTTATAAGTTTCTCTATACGGTCGCGCAAACCGCACTTTGACAAACCTTTTGGTTCTCGAACTAGAGCTGTTTCCAAAACGCAAAGTTCGCACGTAATATCCCGTGAAACTGCAGTCTCAAACGTGGCCTCGAAACACCTGTGTGTTGAGCACGTCACAGGGGGGTTGGCCTTGGCTCGCATACTGTCGCTCGGCACAATTACCTCGCCTTTCCGTAAACAGAGTCTTGCTTCAAGCAGCTTACAGATTCACTGATATCATTGAATTTCAATGTCCAGCCTAGCTCTAACAGCATTCCTAAGATATTGTAACCTCGTGAAAACATATAGGCTGTTACCGCACTCGTATTGTCCGCACTTTTGAAACTTGAAGCCTCATTGTACTGCGTAAACTGTCTGTGCTATAACTTGTTCTGGCTGATTGTATAAATCACTTTGAATACCGTATTTTGCCATGCTGGCACAGCGATGCGGTCAGTCCTTCGCCACTAGACTGTAGTTGAGTATGACTCATGTGCGCTCGAGGAACTGTCTTGACTAGTAGGCGTATAGAAAGCAAGTCGCTGACCTCAAGTCATCTGCTCCCCTCCAAAGCTCGCTTTCTGCGTACGGAGCCCTCTACAGAGTCCTTCTTGATCACATGGTCTTCTTCTTCCCTTACTGGTCCCATACGTTACTACGTCATTCGAGACTCTTTCACAAATCCTCAGATAATAATTGTAAAATTATGAGCCTTATATCCTTTCATAATTCAAGGTTTCTGGACATCTTGGAATCAATGTGGCCATGGCAGTGACGTCTCAAGCCATCATGTACGTCATCTGTCCACCTTTTAGATCACGTGGTGTGTTCTGACACCTTGACACATGACATATCGGGAACAACGCGGATTGTTTCTCTTTACCTTTTGTTTGAGGTTCCCCCACAAGTAAAAATCGCTAGGCGCTGAAACTTAAAAATACTTTTACTGTAAGACTTCACTGTATTTTCAGGCAGCTTTGTGCAATTTGCTTTCCTCTGTGCAGCGAGATGCTGAAAGAAGTGTCTAGAAATACTATGTTATTTGTGTTCTGCTAGTGTACCATTTGATAGTCTCATTCAGCAATATTATATTACTAAGTTCCCTTGATATTTCCCTTGTGAATTGCTTTCAACTATAGAAGTCTCAGGCAGTTTTGTTCTGCCTTATTAGGAGGAAATACAATTTGTAATTCAAAATCTGAGGATTTAATTAATATAACAGAATTTGTACATCCAGTAATTAATTGAGAACTAAATAGTTAATTTAAAAAGTCAACAAATCTGTGAGCAATGAACAGCCACTCCAATGAATAAATGAGCACACCTGGTAAATGTGTATTATTTAATTTAACACATTAAAAAGCTATTTATTTCATTCTCATTGCTCAGAATACTCCAATTACATACAACCGAACAGTTTTCAGGAATGTGATAACCACACTGGACAAATTTCTGCATTTGCCTGTGCAATACTTGTAAAATACCATACGCCAATGCCTTGTTTTGAGCGACTATACATGATGGTCAGAAGATAAACCCAGATTGACAATTTAATATTAGCATTTATTTCAGAAGTCTGTGTATGAACCCAAGTTTTTACAAATTCAACTTAGTTAACTATTCTGATTTACTGTCTGCATTGTTGTTACTATCTGTTAGAAAGTATATATATTTGTTTTAATGGTCAGATTCTGTTAGGTATATTGTCTTTCTTTTTTATCTAATTTTCCTATCACTGATGAGCATTTGTTGATTTTTTTTAAAGATACTGCTCAATTTGAGGGTATGCAGGTTCTGTTATATGTATGTGAAGTATTGAAGCAATTTTTTCAATGTTGCCTGTACAACAAAATGTCATTCCTCCATTACTCTTTAAGATAAACCCCAATGGTGACTGGCTGGTATGTTCTCCCACTCAACATGTGGCGGTTCATTTCCAATGCTAAATGTTTTGACTGCAGGAGTTACACAACAATACGCAGCAGTGAGCAGCGCAGTCGATACAAGGCTGACTTCAATGCAGACTACAGCGAATACAGAGACTTGCATGCCATTGTGGAAACAGTGTCCCGGCATTTTGCCCAGTTGGAAGAAAGGTTAAGGCAAGAGAAAGTAAATAGTCCAGGATGGAAGGTTAGTAATGTTGTAGTTAAATTCATATGTAGCTTGGTGAAGGCACTTGTTTGTTGTGCTCATCCACTTTTAGGTAACGAGATTACTTGTAGACCTGTGTGTAATCAGCTGGTCAGTACTCTCGTTTTAAAATTAATTGAATGCCCATACTTTTCTATTATTTAATGTAGATTTATTTGGTCAATGGGTTGTGTGTTCAGTGATTTATAATAACTGCTAGTTCACATAGGCCTACATGATCCATACCTGCCAACTTTTACTCCCCCCTTTCTTTTTTTTTTTTTTTTCTTCAGTGAAAGGTATGGAATTGCAGTGGTTTCTACAGTTTTATGCATGAACTACAATATTTTACAAACCACGATCTTCTCTTTCAAATTTGCGTCAGGACGAGATTCCTCAGGCCACCAATAGTTGACGTTTCACTAGCGAATGTTCTATACAGCACTCTGATTTGTATTTTTCCAAACGGTTTCTGATCATGAATACAGTGCTCCCTGATTAATTGCTTCTGAATCCTAGTCGCTTTATATTGATTTTGTTAAAAATTATGGATGAAAATTGATTTACCCTATAGCCCTTTTCATTTGTCCTTCACCACGAGGTGCAGTAGTTGTGAAACTGAGGTAGTGCAATTGTACAAATTGCGTTGTTTAAATGTATGTTTTATTAAAGATATTTGTGGTAGTTTAATTCAGATGTTGTTCGGTAGAATGTCATCAATTGCATAGCATTTTATTGTAATGCTAAAGAACTCTGCTTACCTGAAATGAAGAAATTAATACACGTTTTGTTGTGCATTTTGATACATGCGGTTTCCTGCATATTCTATAGCTTGGAGTTTTTACAGTAAGGTCATTTGAAAAATTGACAGATATGATACTTTTTTTTTTTTTTTTTGTGAGCATGATCTCCAGCTGCTGACATAAATTGATGCTAACACTAACTCATACAATTTTTTTATTTGAAAAAATCTTGAACAAAGGTAGCTGATAACTCTTAATTGATGCTAAACTGGCCTTTTTCTTTGTATCGTTTCTTTGTACCATATTTGTAGCTGACATTAGTTGTTGTTACGTATTTTAGGGGCTGCGGCATCGCGGTCATATAGCCCTGTGTATTTCTGTGTGTGTGTAATTTGTGTCAATCATAGTTAAATATTAGTCCTTTTATTCCCCAGTACATATACTTAGAGAACTTAGAAATTCCACCTCGTGGTGTAGTGGCTAGCATTCTTGGCTGTTGTCCTGGAGGTCCGGGTTCGATTCCCGGCTCTGCCAATAAATTTAATTCTGGTAGGAGGGTTGTAACGGGGGTACACCCAGCCTTGTGAGGTACAACTGAGAAGAGGTGGGTTAGATTCCTACCTCACCCATCCTGGAAGTCGTTTTCCGAGGTTTCCCCACTTCTACTCCAGGCAAATGCTGGGATAGTTCCTAACTTGCAGCGACGGCCACCTCCTTTCCAATCCTGACCTGAATTAGACCATTTGGAAAGTTGGCAGGAGTGGTATTTACTGAACTACCACTTTTCCAGCTATTTCTGAAGTGACCATGACTTATGAAATTACCTTTGTATATCCCTGTGTACTAAACCATTGCATTGTATTCTGCATTATTGTGCTGTTATGTTAACTACAAGTTTACAGTCACCTAATGTGAATGCCATCAAACTAGGAGTTGTTGGCAAAAGACTTAAAAGTAGATCAAGGTAGACGAAGCAGGTACAGAACGATGTGGCCAGGAGCAGCTCACAATGGGAAAGGGTCATCGAAGAGAAATGGTGGCAAGTTAAAAATCTCTGGAGAAGACTTGTTCATTTCAACACCCAACCTGCTGGAGTGGAGAAATAATTGATTCTTAACTAGGTTTAGAAAGAGTTACTATTCCACACGAGTAGCATCGGAGACAAGGAGAACTATGTTCTAAACTTGGTTAGTTGCAAAGTGAACACACACTGTGTAAAATTGACATTTATTTTTCAATACCATATTAAGGTACCACCCGGGCAATACTAGGCACAATAGTTGGTATAAATTTACCGGTCATTTGAGGCTGGTTGTATGCATGTGAGAATTTTGGAGAGAGTGACATCCCCTTAACGGTCCTCCGGCACACTCGGTACCTCGTAGGTCACTATTCTTGGCAATCGCACATTACTTTATCCACACGGTGGCAGTTCGAATAGAACGCTGTGACCAGACTCAATATCTGCAGTGCAGAGACATTGTGCACTTAATTTGCACCGGTAACAGTCTTATGAAGCTCGGTGTGCGTATAAATTGTACTGATTAAAAGGAACCCCATTTATATTATAAATTCTGATTTGAAATTATCAAATATGTTACGAAAAATTACCCTTCAATGTCAATGCTACATTGACAAAGAGTAGAATAGACATTTAATGCTTTTCAGTCGGTCAACACTATTGTACCCAATTGTATTGGGTGTTTCCATAATCCTGAAAAATAATTTACATGATATTAATAAATTCACTGTGACCGTGTTTGGTAGCAGCTGCACAAGAACGGATCCCACATGGCTCATACAATCAGATAAGTTCACAATCCACTCTAACCTGACCATTTATAACAATCACAGATATCACACTAAACAAGCAAACTTGAAGGTCAATCATCACTAGCAATATTTTAACAAAAAATCTCATGTAACTAACAAATCTTGACAAGTTGCACAAGTGTTTAATAACTGCTATAATTAAACAAATGCATATATTATAAATACCATCACCCACATACATGGTCATTATATGTGTGCGCGCCAGTAAACACGGCAAGCTAAGCCGGCAGTGACTAGCGCAGATCGCGGCCGCACGCGCCCGTTTCAGTTGGCGAGCACTTTCACACTTTTACCAAACATGTTCAATAATGTGTACTTACAGTGCTCGTAGGCTATGCTGAAAATGTCCTCCCTCTCTTGTAACACACACCTGACATCTTCTGATGAAAGAATGTCTGTCAGCTCTTTTATTATTTACGGAACCGGTTTCCTTGAATCGTTTAGCAAGCCTCCTAATTATACTGGCATTAGGCACAGGTCTTCCTGGAAACTTGATTCGAAATTTTCCTCTCGTTTCAGAACAGGATTTTGTGCTTTTCATATACGAATTATGGATATACACACGTTCGTGCAATGTGAATTGGTGTCTAGGCATGACCAACAATCACAGTAATCACAATACTCCCTAAACGTGCAACACTAACGTCTAAGTTTTGCAAATACACGCCCATATGAACTAACGATATGAGTCAGCGGAGCGTGCCAACCGCTGGTTGAACCGGGGTCACGCGGCCGCTATCTGCACTAGTCACAGCCGGCTTAGCTCGCATTGTTTACTGGCGTGCACACACATAATGACCCTGTACTTGTAGACATAGATTTAATAACCTAAGTGAGTTTATTAATCTATGTAAAAAAAAATCAGGATTAGGGAACATCTCATCACAATTGGGTACCAACATGTTGACTGACTGAAAAACATTAAATGTCGATTACTAAGGCAACACTGAAAAATGGCTTCCAACACGATGAGTAGAATAGATACGAATTGCAAGAGTTTACATACGTGCAGAAGGTGCAGCATCCTACGCGATGCATATTCTAAGTTTTCTTGTAAATATTTTGTGCTGCCTTGAAATTTTATTAGAAATTTTTCAGTTTCCAGATTGATTCTGAGGCTAATTTTAATTTCTTGGAATTCTGTTAATTGTATTCACTTTCTTGGCTGTTTCAGCAAATAAAGCAACAGATCATGCGGGAATATCAGGAGAACAAGCGCAATGCGAAACACCAGGAAGCAAAAAGCCGATTCCAATATTTGCATGAGAAACTGTCTCACATAAAGCGCCTGGTCCTGGAATATGACTCGGCCATTTCTGTTAATCATTACTGACCCTGGGCTGTTTCAGCAACAACCACGCTGCCTACTCATTTCCAACAACGACTTGAAGCAAGACGGAATCTCGGGGGTTGAAAACTTTAATCGCCATTATTTGTATATTGCTTGTGTGATTGGAAAGTGTTTGTGGATTATGGCTTCTTCTATCTCTTTTATTTCCATGACTTTTTAAGGAGTAATTGTGGTTTAACTGGATCAGCGATGTATGGAAAGAGTGAAAATGTGTGTGTCACTAGTGTACTGCCTTAGGTTAAAGTGAAGCCGATGTAATGTGCTCCTTCCTTGTAGCATATTGACTCCCAGTGAAAAATGTTCCCTATGGTGCTGGTCCTTCCCTTTGAAACAGTAACACAGCTCTCTTCTGTTACAAAGAAAGAGAGGATGGCACATGCCCAGACTGAGTAAATGTTGAAGTAGTTCACAATGTTGGCACCACAGATCAAGAAGCTTGCTCCTGAATACATTGTTCCTATTCATTACTTGATTGTCTTCATTTTGTATCCTTGTAATGGTTTCCTCATAGCTACTTGAATGAATTGTTTGACTTGATATCATAGGTGGTGATAGAATGAGATACATTTGAATTGAGTAGATCATCAGCAGCTTGGTCCCAAGCAAGAGTCTTGCTCTCATTCATTTTTTGCTATCTGATCTCCCTTGGTCAGCAGTTGATCTTTCGCAGCCCTGGCTCTCGTAGAGTGTTCAAAGACTAGGATGACCCATGTTATCTTGCCTTTATGGCCCCATCTCCTCTTAATAACGTCTTCTGGAACAGTTGGAACTCTCACTTCTGTAAACTTTATATCATTTAAACTGAAACATCAGTTAGTTCTTTGAGCTTCTAGTTGTCCACCCTAAGTTATCTTAAGTTATTTCAATTTAAGGGAATGTAACATGTTAAGTCATATCCTCATTACTGAAAGGTCAAAGAGGAGTTCAATGAGGGTAACAGAATTTAAGGGTCTTGAGAAACAGGAAAATAAAGGCATAGATACTTTTGTAATTAGAATGAAAGAATAATGCGGGTTTATGAAGAGAACAAGATTCTACCCGGAGAAGTCAAACAGGAAAGATGAAATGGAGAATTCCTGCGCAAGTAAGTGAAAGCAATGGGAGAAGCAACTTGGTATTTCATTGTTGTACTTTTAATAAGAACTTATGCTTGAGGCTCAGATAGATTAGGTCACAAGTTGGTCAAAGTCAGTGCTTCTTTCGTTCTGCTTGATAACATTGTTATTCCCAACTTCCTTTCTTAAGCAAGTACTTAGTGCTTGAAATTCTGTTCCATCTATTTTCTAGGAACTTGACATAATCCAGCCATTTCTTCATGTGAAAACTCTTGTTTGACTTCAAATCTGCAGCTTGTCCAAAATGTGTAGGTCTTACTCTTATACTTCATGGATCATTTAGTATGCGTGCACTGCCCTGCTGTACATTTATTGGTCTTATAATTTTCATAATTAAGTTCTGAGAGCATAACTTGATCTCTGGTTTGATGAATATTAATAGAATTATTTTTTCCTCCACATAAGTTATAATACCAATTCATTCAGTCTTAAATGATTTTTCCATTTGATTCAAACAAGCTCGTAGTCAATTGCAGCAAGCACTTTTTGAACAAGCGAAATTACATAGTTTATGCTTCAAAATCTGGAGAAGGCTTCAGATAGGGTTACTGGATGCCCATCATCCAGCTTCTTTATAGTTTAAAGGGACATCAATTATGAAGGAATGGCAAGCCATGGGTGTTTTTTAAATAGAGGGGAGGGGGTAAAAGTAATTAACAGTGTGGGACTCTTGTTATGAAGTTTTTGATCATGAAAATGTTTAAAATGAGAACTGGAGCTTCCATTAAATCTACAAAGGTGATAGGACTTCATTACTGCCAAAGATTAGGACTCTAGCAGCCCTGACTTTAACTCCCAGCTACCGTACCGAAGGTTGCAGGTTTGAATCCTGGCGCAGTCAGATGGCAAATGCGAGTGAGCCGTTTCAGTAGATTTACTGGCCCATTAAAGATCTTCTACGAGGCAAAATTTCAGTACCCTAGTGTTTCTAGAAGCCGCAACCATTAACATTATTATTATTTTAACTCCTTTTCAATAAGTTGTGGTCTAAACTTGGAGTATGCTCTTTAATAAGAGATCCTAATACTGGGAGTCTAAAGCTTGTTTGGAGGTTGTAGTGACAAATTTTCCTTTTTAGACTGTGCATACCGGTACTATGATTGATGTGCAACTGGATAAACTTGAAGCTTGTTTTGAGGCCAATGGTGATTTTGTTGTTGTTGTATTGATGCTATGTATACAGAAAACACAAACCATAATTAAATTATGCAAGGGAACTTGCAGCTAGACTAGGTAGGTCATGATGTCTCTGCAAGTCGTTCTGTGTATTTTTGCAGCAGCTTATGTTCCCTGGTGTCACAAAGTGATGAGGCTGCATGTACTGTTGTATCATTCATACAGCTATACCCAAAAGCATCAAATAGACCTGCTGACATACAGCTTATTTTGTGTCTCAGCCAGTTTGAGTACACGGGACTGATCTAATATGTACTGATTAATTGCAAAGGGAAAATTGCTGCCATATTATTATTATTATTATTATTATTATTATTATTAGCTGAACTACTGTACATGTAATAGAGCAGAATATCTTGGATTGCACACCAACTGTTATTAACTTGGTCATTCTAAACTTTCAATGGCTGCCTTTGAATCATCTTTTTGTTCAAAGATCAAGTTATTATTGTTTATTATCTCTGCAAATGACTGTATTTTTAACAGAAAATATTAACAAGAAGTAGCACTTTGGTATTTGAATTTGAAGATAAGAAATGATTACATGAAATCAGCAGTTGACATATCATGAGGAGCACCATCTTACCAGGTAAGACTTAAAAAAACCACTGGTATCACATGGTCCAAAATGTTCAGCTGATGCTTCACTTGCAGAATGAATACTCATACCATAATGTTACTAGAGGGTACAGTATTGGGGGAAGTGGGTCTCGGGGATTCTGCCTACTGTACTAACCCCATGCAATCTAGATATAGGCTTCATAACGTAGTTTTAAAATGTTTTAAGAAAAGACACTCAAATTTCTACAAAGAATTGTTTTTAAATATTTTCTGTCATTTCTCGTTGATCAACATTTAATCACTCCACATTCTTTACAAAACACCCTCGTTAGCGTATGAAATAATGTGTAAAGCACAGTTCACAAGGTCAGTTTTTAATTTTATAATCTCATAAAGTTTTTAGTTCGTAAGGTTACATAGTGTTCAGTTATTGTAAGAATCATTTGTCCAGTGTCTCAGTTTTTAAAAAGTAGTAAACCTACTGTCGTCAAGTACTCCTTTATTTTTTATACAGGGAAAATATGTGCAGGATATATTGTGGGCTTAACATCCCTTTCAACTGCTGAGGCTTCAGAGAATGCAATGTTCTTGAAAGCATTCATAGGTGGTCCTTCCACCAACACACAAACCTTGTAGTTGTATGACCACAGTATTACCAACATCTTCCAAATTGCTTCAGAGTTTTCTTTCACAATCAAGATCGTAAACCATCAAACCCACTCGCTGCAATTGATTCTGATACACATCAGCTGGTAACTTGAATATCTGATAACTTCCTTTTACCTCCACCACTTTTTTCATTGTACTTATCCCTTCCCCCTGCACCTACCCCCTTATTGCAGTCTGGGTATGTCTTTCGAATAAATCATTGTTCTCCTTCACTGACAAGTGATCCACTGCAATTTTGGGCTGCGTGATACTTTTTCTTTGTGTGTGTTTTCACCTATACTGCCGTATATACCCGGATACCACCCGCGCATTTTTATACAAAATCAGACATGAAAAATTGGGGCGAGGGTATTAATTGGGCCATCCAAATTTTAAAGATTTAAATTGCCCGCCATGCTCGAATATCCACTATATGGTGCTAGTGCTTGTTCGGGTGTACTAGTTTATTTCCGTCGAGTGGCTTGACCGGTCGCGCAAGCCTATCACAAGCGTCAGTTTAGTGACTTGCGTGATAGCATGGCATCACTTAACGTAAGACAAGTGTTTGAAATAGCTAACATGAAATCTTGTCATAGGTCGTACACTGCAAAGTACTTTATAAAAGTCGCTCGGTATTAGAAACAAATCTTTCGTATTTCAGGTAGTTGCCGCGTAACATTGCAACACTGGGTAACCTTGAACTCGGCGCATGCACTGCTGTGTGGCTGCAGCACTGCCTTTTTCCTGTGACCAGTCACTGTGATGAGAGAGAGTGGCTATTTAAATGGGCTATTTTCTGTCTCTCTTTTTTTTTTTCTATAAAGTATAGGTTAAAACAACTATTTTGTGTGTTGATTTAAGAACGCTCCTTTGTGTGCCTTTATACCGTGAGTTATTTTCAAGACTTCACTTTTCAGACCGCGATCCGCAGGAACCCCATTTATTGTCCGAAGGATTCCTCGTGTGAGACCATATGTCGTGTGTCGATAGCTGGCCGCTGACGGGTCACAGCTGCAGACGGAAGCAATTGCTCAATAACATCCGCTCACCTTTGCTGGCCCTTGCTGCCACTCTTCTCACGGTCTCCTCTAGCATGCGCTCCTAAACCTCGGTACTCCGGCAAGAAGATTTTAAAAGAACTCCCTGTACCACGCCATCCTAACCTATATCAAAGGAAATTTTCACCTTTTATACTCTCCCCTAGTTTTAAGGCCGAAAATTCGTGAAGAAAGGGGGTCTAATAGGCGGACCTTGTTAAGTTATGATTGTGTACCCTCTTATGTTTTATTTAATGATGTAATAATAGAATTTAATGCATCCAATGGCCCATAAATAAATACAATATAATAGGTCAACGACATTGATCTTTCTGTACATTCCCGAGGATGGTATCTATCACATTCTTTCTTGCACAATTTACAAGTACAGTCATCTGTAGGGTCGTGATATTATGACTCGTCGCATATTTTGTGATGGAATCCATGCATAGCGAATCATGGCATGATTTATCGCAGGTCGTAATTTGGACGTCTTGAGTCATCATAGCATCCGTGGTGTAAAACGTGCTCCATATTTCTTTCTTCTTGTCATATAGTTTTTTTAACGCACTATGATACGCAGGTGTAGAACGTAAAAGCATCCATTTTCTGAGATCCTCTATAAAGAATCTTTCTCTCACTAGCTCGTATACCAATCCTGAGGGTGTAAATTTAGATACGCTTAGTACTCTTTTTAGATAAATTGCCTGTAACTTTTCCAATACCTTAAGATGGCGCTTAGAAAGATGGTCCCATATTAGATGTAATCCGTAGCTCACAATAGGTGAGATCTTCACTCTGAATAACTTCATCACAGTAGCCACTGAGAGGTTCCTTATGTGCAAGATGCCATGAATTGCTATTATCGCATTAGCGACTGCGTCCTTGATGTGAAGTGTGAATGTGGTTCATGTAGTCTGTAACGTCATTCCCAGGTATTTAAAGGATGCGACCGTTTTTAATCTTTCGTTCTTATAATAAATGACGTCTTGTGATGCAATTTTCCCCCCTCGTCTGAAAGTCATAACCACTGTCTTATTAGCATTCAGCTGTAAATCATTTCTGCCGGCCCATTCCACTAATCTATTGAAAGCTGCTTGCAGATCTGCATTAGGTGATGATACAATCGCCAAGTCATCCGCGTAAGCATATATTTTTACATTACCGGAATTTACAGTTGTTATTGCATCCATACTCGCTATATTAAACAGAATTGGACTCAATGGGTTTCCCTGGAGTACTCCTGTTGTTTGCTCTATTGGGATAGATTTTGTCAGATTGTCATCAATCTATACGTAGTTCTCCACGAGTATGTTTCGGATCAGAACTAAGAGAGATGTATCACTTTCCAGGACATGCTCCATTCTTTCCAACAGTAACACACTATTGATTGAGTCACAGGCCTTTGAAAAGTCTATGAAAGTTACATGTAATTTTCCTTTCGGGTTTCTCGTCATTTCCTGTATGTCATCTTGTAGACACTTAACTGATTGTTGAGTAGATCTTCCCTTGCGAAATCCAAACTGCTCTTCGGGTATTATACAGTCCACGAGGTCATTCAATCTATTTGTGATAAGCTTTGTCAGTATTTTGAATGGAATGCATTCTAAAGCAATGCCTCGGTAAGCATCGGGATCTCCAGTATTTCCTTTCCCTAAAACATTTTTAGTGTGGCATACCTCCATCTGTCAGGGATGGTTCCTCGTATGAGGCATTGGTTCATGATGGCTGTCCAAACCTCTTTGAACACTGTTAAGGTTTGTTTAAGGTGAGGTCCATTATGTTCATTGCCATGTGCCTAGGAAATTTCAGTTGCCTTGGTTGCAAAGCCTTATAAGGGTTTTCTTCTTCTTTATCAACCAATTGAATTTCTATTTGATGCTGATACGCTTCCTTAGCTTCCTTAACTACCTTCTTGTAAAATCTTCTTAACGTCGAATAATTCTGAATGTTTGTGTCAGTTTTTGTACGGGTCACTGCATGAACATCAATGGCACATTGTCTTGCCTCATAGCAAGTAACATTAAACCCTGGTTTGGATCTGCGTTTATATTGTCTTGCTAATTCTTTTGAATTTTCTAACAAGTTTTCCATTGTACGTATTACTTTGTTCAAATCTCCATCTCGTATCATGTTTAGTAGATCCGGTGCTTTTGCTAACTCCTCTGCTAGGCGGTCACTATTAATTATTCTTGGATTTGGCTCTCGTGCGTGGAAGTCTACATTGATACTTACGTCCATGACGAAAGTAGTCTCGACTGGTAGGTGCTTTCTAACAATTACATCCTGTGTACTATTTGTTTCATGAAGTGAAGTCCCTTCATCTTTGAAAGGACAAGGTCTATTGTACTGCTCCCATTATGTGAGAAGTATGTGTGTTTGTCTGGGTCATTAAGAAGGGATAAACCCTCTGCTTCCAGAAAATCCAGTACGAGTTTAGTCTTTGTGGACTCGCGATCTATCCTGCAGTTCATATCACGGGCAAGTATGAGAGGCTCGTTCTTGTTTATATTACGGAAAGCGGTGCTGCACTCCTCTATAATAGTCCTGCCTTGGGTGTCTGGTGAAAAGTAGACCCCCATTACAGTGCACTGTGCAGTTTTAACAACTAATACATTGCCTGTTCTATAAATCAGTTCGAACGGTGGTATATTTGGGCTTATAAGGCACGATATTCTGCCCTTTGGGCGCCCCAATAATCCTTGCATCACCAGTTCATGTGCCACCTAATGGTCTGGTGGAGTCCAATCCTCTGTTGAGAATGTTTCTAACAATATTACAATATCATATGTCTTTAGTCGATCCTGACTTAATGAGTTATTCACATTCTTCAGTCCTTCTACGTTCCATGTTATGCATCGAAGCTTCTGGTAAGGTTGCACATTCCCGTCTCTCTTTTGGCTCGGTCTGTTGATGTTCTTATTGATGCAATCATACACCTTCTGTTGTCTTCCAAAAAGGATACATGAACCGTCTGACTAGTACTCCTTTCGGCCAGTACTGTGGTTGGTTAACCATCATCTAACGTCTCGAACGGTATTCCTACCTTAAATGCCTTCCTGTTACGCCGTGTTGGTAACTCTTAACACACAATTCTTCCTGCTTCAATGCCGCTCGCTGTAAGAAACGTTACCAGTTCTTCCTTATCCGTAGAATGGTATAAACGTCCCACTTAAAGCCCTGCGTTTCGGGCACTCGCTTTAAGCGTGTTTTCGCCTGTCACTTTCGTGCCCATTACATGATTGTTACTTTTCCTGGGCTTCCGTCTTTCTTGGTTTTAAGGGTGGGCATAGTCAAACATGATATGTAGTACAGTATTAATATACATTTGTTTAAAATAAAGAGAAAAATTTAAAAAAAAAAGTTATTTTTAAAATTTCCATACAAAAAGGAGGGTGCGGGGATTATTCTGGGGCGGGCAATATTCAGGTATATACGGTATTATCTGGTAGGTTTCTACTTATGTGCTCATTTTTCTGTGAATTATGTACACTAGGGGACCTGTGTGCGAGAAATCTCGCATGTTCGTTAACCACCCACCCGGCTTCACTGTTATGCGGACTTCTATAAATACATTTGTTTAACCGCACTTTTTAAATAAATTGTCGAGTTATTTATGAAATCAGAGTGTGATTCGTCACTGTGCGGGTAATTCTGTTTGAATATTCTTTTCAATGCACAATGGGTTGTGTGAGCTCCATGTGTTTAGACTACCTGCCCGGCCCAGTGTTATGCGGGTTGGACGCAACACAGTTCTGCCAGGGGCTATCGCCTTGTTTATTTGTTTAAACACATTATTTAAACAAATATATTTCCGTTGACTTCTGAAGAAATGCACAATTTTAGCCTGTACTACTGAGACGATTTGGAAGATTTTGGCGCAAAACGCACCTTCTAACTCCTTCTGGTTCAGGAGCTTAAGTTTTTTGTCGGATGAACTTAGCGTATTATATAATAGATTATAATCATACTCACCTCTAATAAATAGCACAATGCCTCCTCTATCTTGTATGTAACATTAACAGGGAAACAGAAGGCACTGATCATTTGTTCACAGATTTTCTGCCACAGAATGAAAACTTCAGCCATAACTGAATAGAGCAATGTCTTTCATGGCAATTATCCTCGTACTGATTTCAGTTTCGAATTAGAGTGGTAGCTTTGGTAGCTCAAGAAAGGGCTGGTGTAAAAATTAGGGAAGTTGTGGAAGGGTCCACAAGAATGTATTCCTGGTTTTAAGGGTGGGCATATTCAAACAGGTTGTATTGCATCCATGTCATGCAATGCTGAAGTACTGAAAAACAGCAGTAAACTTAGTTGATATATGTAATGTTTATGGGAGAGAAAAGTATAAAATATAAATGATCTCTGAAAAGTAAGAGGACAAAAATAAGGATGAGTGCCATTACGTAGATAAAGATGTTCCTAAAACCGCCCTCTCTTTCGACTAGACGATTTTACATTTTTGGCACCAATTATCAATATCTTCTGATACAAGTTTTTTTTTATTATAACACCTGGATCAATTAATTAATTGGATTTGGCACAGGTATTTAGAGGTAATTCCTTGTCTTCTGGTGTAATAATGAAAGATTGTTTTGAGTAAGACTTATATTGCCAGGGAACTTAGGAAAACAAGTCACCGCCACCCTAAGGAGTGTTTTTTTTCTTTCTTTTCTCTTTCAAAGTATATTTAATATTTTTAATAGGACATTCCATTTTATAGAATGCCATGAACCTTTTTTCTATTAGCTTTCATATACAAGGCAGAATGTTTAAATAAATTTTCACTCATTCCTTTTAATAGCAAAGTAGACTGATGACTCGATGACACTGCACTGCCAATCAAAAAGAGTAGAAAGAAATAATCATTTTGACATTTAAGAAACATAGACCTTAAAATATAAGTGTGATAATTTTGACTTAATTTAATTTTGTATTTATTTCCACCATATTGATTGCATTACCTTTTATTTTAATCTCTTCTAAGTCGTCTTATTCATTTTAAATCAATCATGAAACAATTTGAAGGACCCTATTTTTTTCATTCTACCAGCATTTAAGTCTATGTTCAGTTGTTTTCAAAATTACAAAGGTATGTCTCTTGTTAAAAATATTTGGTATGATTCTGGAGTGCTGTAGTTAAGTTAGGAAACCTCAGTGACAAGGTAATAAGAGTTTAGCCAGATCTTGACCTTCAGGTGTAAAAATCCCAACTTTCTCATTTAATTATTTGTTGATTTCTTCAAGGTCATGATCATGATTGTAGACCCATGTACTTGGTTGTGTGCATGTGGAATTTGTCTGATAACCTGTGTTGTGATGGATGTACTAAGGTGTTATTTTTGCTGGGATGGGGTAGAAAGTGGTCTTATGTCAGGCATCATTTCAGCATTTTCTTGGAGAAGTATGGGAAACCATGTAAAACCGCTTCTAGCATGGTTGAGGTGGGAATCGATCCAAGTCTTCTCAGTTATGTCTTGAAGAGCTGAGTGTACCCTGTTCCAGCACTCGGCTCTGAATTAAATTTCTCTCCACAGTGACAGCCAAGCATGGTGGCTACTACACAACGAGGTGAACCCTACTTAATTACTGTAGCAGTGATATGAAACTGGGTTGGGCAAACATTCCAGTTTAATCTTAAAAGGAATGCTCATATAAGATATAGGAACACTTCTACATGGCAATACTCATACTTGAGATTAAAGAACAGACATTATGTACTTAATTCTTTGATTAAGGAATTATTTTAAACTTATTGTAGAATATTTCCTTGTCTTTTCTACAGCACCAGTCTTTTAATCTCCAGATAGTATTGAAACTCGGAGCCATGTCAAGTTTAGCACTTGTAAAATACTTCCTTACTTGCAACTGTACATCCAACTTTCTCTAAAATTCTGTTTACTGGGAATGAAGCTAGGATTAGTTTCCACTAGTTTATTTTCTACGGGGGCATGGTGGCGCAGCGGTCAAGCTGTTTGCCTCTCCACAAGGTAGGCCGGATTCGATTCCCTGTCAATACATGCGAGATTTTTGAAGTGAAATGCCATGTCCTGTGGTTCGGATTCCACATAAAAGGGAGGTCCCGTGGCTCATGACCGCAAGATTAATGGTCATGTAAAACTACGAGCTATTCTTTAGTTTCTGCACCCATACTGGCATATGTTTGAGACAGCCTTCTCACAATAGATAAAGATTCAAACACCATGTCAGAAAGTCTAAAGGTACACATAGCAAAGAGAACATGAGCAGATACGACCTAGGATAACTTCTCACTGCTCTCTTCAAATGCTAATGCCATGATAGATTGATGATATGCACCATGTGAATACAGGTTGATCATGAGCGAGTTTCAAAATTTAAAGCTAAAAACTTGTGGTTTGGGTTCCATTTACGCATAGGTCCTATTTTTAAAAAGTAATCATTATAATCTGTATTCAGGGAGATCTTCATTAGGGACCTAGCAATACTCGTGAGATATTCATATAACTTCAGCTACTCGGTATAGATCTTATAAGAAGTCCTCATTCACATGGTCAGCATTGCTTCCCACTGCCATCTATCAGAGAAAGCAGAACTATGTGTGTGTGATCTCTGGCTCAAATTTAATTATATTGATAAACTACATAAAAGGTAAAAAATACATCTGGCTGTACCTCGGGTTCTGCAATCCTGATTCGGAATCTCTGCTCTATGGAATAGGCAGACTAATTTAGTGTATTCTCTAGAGCAGCTGCTTTCCTAACTAATACCCAAGTGCACATCCAGTTTTAATTTATTCCAGATATTTGATGTACTTTATCAAAAGAGTGCAACTTGCTTAAGATAATTGAGCTCTCAAATAACTAGGCCATACTGAACCAAGTGGACATACGATGAGACTGTCTTGATATTTTGATTAATTCAAGATTTTGACAGTGTTTGAATAACAAATATACTTAGGTAATGTAATGATGTATTTTGGTTGAAATGCATTAGCAGAATGTATTCAGCCTGACATGTTGCTACTTTCTGTTAATATTTTCTGCAATTTTACAATTTTGTTATGAGTAATATTAAGTGAGTATGCTAGCAGAAAACCTTTCTTTGTAACCTTGTATTATCATGTTGCATGGAATTTGCTGTATCCATTTCTTTTGTTTTAGAAGCACTTGCACTAAGCAAGTTTTCCAGTCTTGGCTGAATTGCTCTTATTATATTATAGTTCGGTTATTTCTTGGTAATGTTTTCACTATTTGACATAATGCCATCTATAGTTTGAAAACTATTTTATCACAAATCTGCAATATGCAACACATAAATTGTCTTAGTAATCTTGCATTTCAGTAATATTCTTAAGTATTTTAACCTGTGTAAATCAAGTTGTAAGTGATATGGACATAGTGAACCTAGTGTTTTAATCATGGACTGGTTTTATTGTTGAAATTTTTCTCCATAAGAGATGTCCCTTCATTTTTCTATTTAATTCAGGCTGTTTGTTATGTCTTCTTTGAACTAGATATGTGCTTCCAAATATGCTTCCATTGATGTTGTTGTCTGTTTTAATTTTACACACATGTGTTAAACACATGTGGTGTTAATTTTTAGTAAAGTAGGCATTTTTGTGATTATTTGTTGGGTTAATTCATGTTCTTGTTAGCTGTGCAGAATCGTAAACATAATCCATAAAATTCCATGGAAATTCCTAGTGTCACGTGTCAAACATGGCATGCCAATTGCATAAACCTTTGTAAAAAGAACATCAAATTTGCTTCAAAGTGCAAAGCAACTTTGCTTCAAAAGCATGCAAAGCAACTTTGAATACAGTGATTTTTTTTAAATATTTTTACACACACACAAAAACAAAAGAAAACAAAAAAATACAATATTATAATGCTCTTTTTTGCCACAGTTAAAACCTTGGGATTGATTTAGGGCAGTTCCACATCGAATTTGTCACAATATTGCCTCTTGTAGCTTCTCCTCTTAACACGTGCATACAGATTCTGTTTTTATTTGAAGTTTAGTAGCATATTTACCTTTCAGAACATGGAAGTTTTGTTGTGTTGGCTCATCTTCCATGTACTGTACTATTTTGCCACAATTTTTCTACCAAACTGGATGGATATTATTAGATTTCTGTTTCTACAAATGTTCCAAGTTTTCAGTCGGAATGCCAGGGATTTATTAACAGATATTATTTTCAGTCTGTCAACACACATTGTGCCCAATTAGATTGGACAGGGAATAGCAATTATTTATATTATTGAATTGCAGCCAATACCGACAGTAGTGGCTACGCTGGCTAAAGCACAGCATTAGGTCATGGGGCCAAGCTCTCTGCTGACTCGGTAGACGCGTGGGTTCGAGCCCCACCATCGGCTGTCCTTGAAATGGTTTTCCGTGGTTTCCCATTTTCAACACCAGGCAAATGCTGGGACGGTACCTTCTGACAGGCCACGGCCGCTTCCTTCCACATCCTTGCCCAGTTTCATTCACCATCATTCATTTCATCTCTCATTAACTCCTCTCATGAGGTTGGTGTCAGGAAGGGCATCCGGCCGTAAAACCCATCACCACAAATACTTCCATCGCATCTCATCCCCTACCCCGTTGGAAAAACGGGAATAATAAGGGGTAGACATACATACACATTGAATTGCAGCCATTGGCCATAACCGGGTATTTTAATTTAATTATTTAACTTCCTAATACCTGAAAAAAATGACATAAATTGTTTATTATTAATAAGACATGTAATTTTCCTGGCTTTAAAAGTTCCATTTAAAGTTAATTTTATTTGTCAAGGAAAATTGGTATTGACATCTAATATGCATTCAAATTCGTTGTGAGACCCATTTTTAACTACAGAATTTGTCGTCGTATCTAATAGTCTATAAAACTCTTTATTTTCTTTGTCCTCTAGTTGACAATCCATCAGGCTTTTTAATGCCTTGAGGTGGATCTTCGTCATATTGTCAAACCTCTTGTATTGTACTCTGTTTATTCCACTCTTCATGGCACTACGTATACTGTATTTCAATATTGTCATATTCTAAGGTGCTGGAAACATAGCAACTTAGTGCCTTTTAATTGTAATAATAAAAAGCAATTAGAAATCCCCTGTGTTGTAGAATGTGTAGACCTTATGTGCCTTATTTTGCACTTACCTATAATCACTTCATCTTGGAATGAAAATCCTCGCTATCATAAATTGAATACACTTAGGTTTTCAGCTTATTTTTATCACCTGTTGCCAGGTTCTCTGCAAATTCTAGTTTCATCATAAAGCACATAGGAAGTTGAGTATCTTTGTTAGGCTTTTCTTTTCTTTCTCTTTCTCAGTGCTGCCCCTCACTGCTTTATAATTGTACTATTTTAAATTCTAATTTCAAGTTGTTTTTTTTTTTAATAGATCTTAAGTGTTCTCAGCAAATTATGAGGCATATCAGTCGACTTATGAGTATCTTGGTTAGCTTAACATATCAAAATCTATGAAAAACATGTGGACATACACTCAATCATTGGACAGAAAAAAGAGGAGTTAAAACACTTAAAAAGGCCAAACACAGTGATTGACAGTTGCAGACAGAGGGAAAAATAAAAGGGGAAATCTTTTTTTTTTTGAAACAACGGGGATTATCGCCACTCATGGACAAACTGCAGCCTTCAAAGAAGGGCATTCACACCATCAGTCCAATCAACAGTTCTAGCTATGGGATTGAAAAAGAGAAACTATTGACTGGATTGATAGCATGAATACCTTTCCTTGAAGGCAGCAGTTTGTCCGGCTGTGAAAATTATCCCTGTCCTTGCCCCTTGTATCTCTCCCTCCTCCTGCACCTGTATGTCCTTTTTGTATGTTTCTATCCTTCTTTTCATGTCCAATAATTGATTGTAATGGTATCAGAGAAGTTGATGTACTGTTTAATTTTAGGAGCAAAGATAATATAAGTATGTCTTTGGGAAAGTGGTAAATGAACATAAGCAGAACTCTATAGATTTTCCATAAACTGTCCCTAATTGCCTTTTGTTTGTGACTTACTAATTCTACCTGCCCTAAGTACAGCTCTGTGGAGTTCAAGATAACCATCTTGAACACTATATTGGAATGGAAGTGCCTTATCCCAGCGCTGTAATTGTGAACAGATGTGGATGATAGTTGACCAGGTCTCCTTGAATAATGACCTAACAGTATCTACCAAGCTTATGGTATACCAAGCTGTTATCTCAACACTACTCTATGGGTCCCAAATATGAACACCGTACCATTGAGACATCAAAAAACCTGAGTGCTTTTATTAACAGAAGCTCAGATTAATTATGAACAACAGGCGGAAGGACTACGTTGCCAAACAGACAATTCTTGAGAAAGTCCATGTTAACGGCATAGAAGCTTCCATCCTTGGTAATTGTCTTAGATGAACAGTGCATGTTTTCACATGAGTGATACCAGTCGTCCTCATCAAATCCTCTACGACAAATTTTGCACTGGATCAAGATCACATGGGGCCCTTTTGAGGAGTTACAGATCAACTGAAACTAACCATCAAGGCGATTGGCATTAACTGGAAAATGGCCCGCTGCAGAAGACCGTTCACGGTGGTGTTACCTCACCTATGATGTTGTAGCCCTTTTCAAAGATCATAGGCGAGAAGAAACTAAACGACCATTGCAAAATCATCATAGAACCCAACCATTCCCTTCCCCGTTCATTCAATGCAATGTCTGTAGGCACATGTTTCAGGGGAGGATTGGCCTATATGGTCACTTGAAACTCATTCAATAATTGAGGTAAGACTGGAAAGGACCATCAGTAAATACATTGTACTGGGAACGAGTTACAGACAATGACAATACTGCTTCCCCGCAAAATTCAAACTGGTATTTTTATGCCATCTTTCTCTTTCCTTATTATGTTCAATATATCCATCAGGATTAAAGGAATACAATGGTTGAAAAATATATTCCCTACCTCTTTTGGCGATAGCTTATGATACTGATGAGTGTTTTTCTTTGTTTCTTAGGAATTACGGCAGTAAGGCCATGCATATTACAGATGTTTTCTTCCAAATTTGATATTAGATAATTAGTTTATACTTACATTGATATGTTTTTGGGCAGGTTGTCTATCTGGGATTAGCGCCAGCAAATTTCCAACACGTAGCTATTGATATCCCGCCAGGAGATGGCAGTTAGGTTTGAACTGCAGAGGTCTTCCCGCTCACTGCATATCGTGCATTCCAAAAACATGAAGTTGGTTACTCCTTGCTGCATGTCGTCTGCTGCAATGACAACCATTGGCATGCAGAAAGCCGATATATTTAGGTTTTGGATAGGCGGACCGCGCATGCGTACTGCAAGACGCCCCACCCCATCACAGCCTGTTGAACTGCCATCTCCTGGCGGGATATCAATACCATGGCAACAGGTGCAAGCGCATTTAGTTTCCATTTAGTGAAGTGTGCACACCACCATACACAAGTCAAAAGCCGTACTTATAAAAACATACCATGATTCTATGTTTTGGTTCTGCAATACCATAAATTTTTATATAATTTTTTCCGTTTTTGAAACAGCCTAACCAAACTCCTTTCAATTCATTGTACACTGTTAATCCATTTCTCTGTTAGCAGAGTCTTAAACCCAAATCCTTCAGACAGTTTTATGACTTAGTATTTTGCCATTGCTGTTGTGACATTGTTGCTCCATTCCATTATTTGGCTTGTGACTGGTTGTCTAGCCCCACAAAGTAGTATGTGCATAAGGTTCATCTTCCAATGTTCAATCGCATGGGAAAGTATCCTAGGGTCTCAATTGGTGACCTATCTTCTTAGCTTCAACCTAGTATGCACTGTAAGTAGTGTATATGATACCATATTATAGGAAACTGCATTATCATTGTGGCTAAATATTTGTAGCCTGGAAGTGCAATGTCTTCAAATTCAAGGAGGGATTTCTCTTCTGTTAAATTTGGAAACAATATTGTAGTGCATTATCATTAAATATTGGGACCATCCTGTCTTGAATTTGCCCCCAGAATATTGGGTAGATGCCATAGATGTTTTGTGTGTGCTGGTCATACATGTTAGCAAAGTGCCTGAGAATTTCATGGTCTTACTGGCCAAACTAATATGACAATCAAACTATGCTATGAAAGAATACAAACTGGTTGATATTGGCCTAAAATTTCTTAAGTTGACCACTATGCAAAATCATTATTTTGAATCATTCATGGGAAGATCATACTTGAAGTCATCCCATTGTATTTCAGACATAATTTTAGGCTTTAGACTTGTTAGTATCTTTGCCAATCAGCAGCATGTGAACTGCAGACAATCCTCAATCTGAGGCTTGAAGATAAATTGGGCTTGATTGTGTACCTTACAACGTATACTTCCATGTATGTTCTTTCAGCGTTCTTCCAGAAAATATTCTCCGAGGGGGCTCGCCCATTGTCAGAGTGGGGTACTTGATTTTTATTTTTCAACCCATTCATTACAACAGTTATCCACAGCATTAGCCCATCATTATTTCCACATGCAGCTTTTCTTTCTTCCACGCAGTTGTTGGATCATAGAACAAGAAAAGTTATCTTGTTGATCCATGATTAACTGCATGTCTTTTCATAAATTGTATGCAGTTAAATTCATGTTTATGGGTGTTCTTTGATATTCATATGTAGGCTTAATTTCAAATATTGAAGTTTGTTTTAACATTAACATGACTGGCGATGCTTAAAAATATATTGGTATTGTAGGCTACCAGTATATAAGATTTTATTCCCATCGACATCTAATCAAAGCTAAGGACACTAATCTTGTGAAATGAAAATGTCTTAACCCTTTGGATGCCGACCCCGATTTGCATAGAATGCCAGGCATGTTTTAATGGATTGTGCATCACTGCATCGGCATCTTGGCACTGTAAGGGTTAATAACCTTTTCAATTAAAGAATTTTCAAAAGAAAATTATAGCATATTCTGTATGACATAGCATCCACATTCATAAAATGCATTTGGCATAAGCTTTAATTTGTCAGTTTCAACAACTGTAGTCTACAGTACTTCTACATACGAGTGGCCAACTCGGTTGGGAGGGGTTACTTCCTAAATTTTCTCATGTAAATTTCTCCCCAATTTCATATATTCTTGGTAGAATTTATTTCCTTTCCCTAATATCTTCAGAGGGCCCCATTCCCCAAGAAGGATGCCTGGAAAGAAGCCCAATAAGCCACAGACATACTTGAGAAAGTTAAAATAAGGATAATCTGCACAAAGCCTACTGTACCAGAGTCTGCTGTACTGGAATTGAGTTAATCTTAATGCCCTCTAAAAATAAATCCCTGCCCTCTAACAATAAATCCCTTGTAGAGTTCGGCATCTCAGTCCTGAGACTGTATTTCAAGTGGCCGTCTTAAACCTAGACAAGACATGACGACAAACATTGTAAAGAATTTTATGAAACCATAGCATTGTATGTGCTTCTACATACTTTGAGCCATAGGCTATACTTTTCTTCTGGACTTTAATTCCAGAATCTGCTGGAGGGGCAGGAGACTTGTTATCTCAGTCGAGTTCATTATTTCCTGCCATTGATATCGCCTTGTGCTGCTAGTATTAAAGAGTGTTGGTTTGTTCATTGCATTTGCTGAGATGTTGCAACATGCCTTTCTCTTTATATCGCTTTGTAGCTGTCCTCCCCGTCTAGCCTGGGGGAGTGTTGATGCAGCAGTTGAGCTGCTTGCTTCTCACCTAGACAAGGAAAAGTTATGTTCAGTGGTTCAGATTCTGCATTTAATTAAATTCAATGCATTTCTTGTCAATAGAACTTGAAAGTAAGTCCCTTGGCTTATGGTTGCAAAGTTAATTGTCATGTAATACTACAAGTTTGCTTTTTTGTTTAGTCTAGACTGCTCTTATGGTTGAGATGTTTGCACAGTTTGGGTCTTAGCTCTAGTGTGTTTTAATGAAGTATGCAGGTTTCTTGCCTTGATCACTTGCTGGGAGGCTGGATGACAGCAGTGCAGTGTCATCACTGATTGTTTTGTTGAACAAGAGAAAAACATAGCAAGTTTTCTTTGAACAGAAGTTATAAATACAGCTCGTGGTTTATAGCTTTAGCGGTATGCAAAATTTGCCCACAACTCAACACTGCATTTTTGTATGTTAGTTCCTTCTTAGTTTTCTATAATATTTGATAATATAACAAGCAATATATTATTTTAGTCTTAGTTAGGATAAAACCATATTTTTAACCAATTTGCTTCAAAATGTTATATCTGATATTCATAGATGCTACAAAAAGCTAAATTCAGAATTCAAAATGCAAAATTTTGAATTTATGTATCCTAAAAACTGCTAACTCTAGTTAAAACTAAACTGTGTGCTGGATATAGGCATAGTCCATAAACAGTGCGGGTCAATTGAACAGCAGAAAGTGATAATGGAGCCTATGCTCACTTCAGCTCACCGGACATACTGGCACTTTCTCGGCATGTTTCTTAATGCACCTATGAGTGAACATACAGAATACTTCATCCCATTTACGGTCATATGACCTTGCTGTTTGACCCCTTACAACAATAACTAACTATAATTCATCCCCTACAAATAACCTCCTACACAATACCCACTTTTCTTGACAGCTATATGCCGTACACCCACGAACAGCACTGCCTACTTGACTCTTGAAGCATGCACACCAACCAACCAGCAAGCGATCTAGCCAAGATAACATTCACAGTGGGCTAGAGTGTAATGGTCACTTTAATGAAGTGCTTTATACTTCTCCAGCATTGTAAATAAATGCAGGACATTTGAATGGAAATTTTAGAAAATATTGGCCAGTTTATTGCTTGCATTTAAGACTGAATACAGTACATTCGAAGCTAGTTTGTTCCAAGAATTTTCACTGTCTGTTTCATGTTTGTCATTCATTAATTTTCTCTTACACATGAAATGTGTACTTTGTTAGGTGTATGGTGAGGTTAACAAGAACATGATCAGTTACGTGGAAAGACATTTAATGGTAGTCTAAGGTTGGTTATTTGCTACACTCAATGATGTGTGTGGTATATATTAGGGTCACACTGATATTGTGGAAGTGGAAATGGAAGCTGTGATGGGCACACTCGGAGGTTCTGGATATTTTGGGTTTAGGGTCTTCAATTGAGCTTGCAGATATTGGTTTGCCCCACAGAATCCACAACTTGTAGGTTGTCCTTCGCAGCTTCCATCTGGGTGTTTTCTGTTTTCTTTTACACAAAAATTTGTTGCTGTTTCAATCATGTTTTGAAGAACATGCAACTGTAGCATTGTTGATATATTATTAGCAGCTTACTCTTTAAGAACTGTAAAAATTGCTAATTACGGAAGTCAGTCGTGAAGATTTTGTTTAGTTACGTGAAATTTCTGTAAATGAATGAAATATGCTATTATAATCAAATTACTGTATACATACAACCTTCAGATATTACAATAATTTTCTATGCAACTTAGTCTTAGAGTACGGTATGCGAAGTACCTTTTTGTACATTAAAATCTGTTGTACATGAGTAATATAAAATACAATATTTATGTGTAAGGCTTATCCATCTAATTATGTAAGGCCCTAACTTATTTATTTCCAAATGTCTGAAGTATGAAGAAAGGAAGCTCAACGTGTATGCATCACTGTTGATGCCATAACCATATCTTGATAAATCTAGAGTAAAACTATTTTAAAATCACACATAGTTGTATATATTGTGGAAGTGAGTGGTAGCTTGCCTGTGTGCTGAAGATGTAGTGATGTGTATTAGGAACATTTTGCATATATTTTTTTGACTGTGATGTTTTTTCTTTCTCTTCAGTGAATGCTCATTCCTGCAGTATATAAGCTGCTTACCTACTGGAGGTTGTCTCTTGATGTCAGATTGTGAAAAAGATTGGTTAGTCCTGCCATCATTGCCGAAAATTCAATTACCAGAGAAAGGAAATAAACTCATTGAAAAGCAATGAAGGCAAGTGTGTTGAGACACCCGATCAGTTTCATGCCCAGCTCATTGGGAGGTGGTTTTTAGAAATAACATGTTGGCGACTGTGCTTATAATACTGTATACGTAGATAAGTTAAGAAACTATACAGTAGTGCCTGGCCTGAAATCACGGTGACGACCGGAACAGTTCCCTGACCTCGGCTCTTAAATAATGATTATAATCGTCTGTATAGTGTTTTATAAAAAATATAATATTACCATGTGTTTTTTCTTTCATTGTGTTCTGCTTTTCTGACATTTTGCAAAAGAAAGACCAAAAAAAAATACAAATAAAACCATTTTAGTCCAGGGGTTGTGTAATTAAGAGATTTCCATTCTCTTCCTAAGAACAGACATAATGGCTATGCATTGATGAGATTTTCATTTGTGATTGTAAAATGCTTATGAATTATGTACAGTGTTTTCTTACAGAATATGCATTCATGTTAGTTTTCTTTCCATTCTGTTGGCTTCTTTGGCTTTCTTGTACTTTTGGGAATATGAGTAGGTGAATTATTTCCTAATTATTCACTTCACTGATACATGGATTTGGCTTCTTCTTTTATTCTGTTAGTACATATATTCAGAACAGTCTCTTTATATTCAACCCTTCATTCATATAATGATGATATAATGAACTTGGGGGTGGGGGTAATTACTTTTGCTATCCTGCAGTGATTTAAATAGGTCTCATTTGCTGCCTGTTAACATTCATTCATTTACTTTTACAACCCTATTACAAATCAAGGTTCACATTCTATAATCAAATCATATGCTCCAAAGACGGTTGAGCTTAATTTATTTCAATGGGAATTGCTTTAATAATATCAGTTTTGCTAAAGAGGTGAAACAATTAAGACACATGTGTACATAGTACCATAATTTCACTGGCCAAAAATATCTATTTTCTTTTAAGTCAGATTTAAACATCACCCTTATCATTAGGGACAGATGACATACATGTTTCACCCCTTAAAACAGCAATCACCACCACCTGTGTGATTGATTGCCTTTTCCAGCAAATGGGTGTTCTTTAATGGTAGTATATTTCCTAAATCATGTTGGAGCCCACTTCCTCTTTTATAAAATAGGTTATACTGCTTTTATTGAAAACTTATGTTCTGAAGTCTTTTAAGACCTAATTTTTATAAATATACCCTAGTTATCAGTGTGGATTTACTCCAGATTACAGTGACAACCATTCCTAAGGCACACAAGACTTGATTTCCTGGATTTTTGTGAGTAGTTGCATCCTATTTCTGAATTATAGGGATTGTGGTAAGCATTTTCTCCAAGCTTTGAATATCTTTGTCATGGGTCATTTGTCAGTATGCTTCTTAAAACATTCAAGGTTTTTGATTTGAGGGTTGAAAGGATTGTTAGATATTTTTATTGTTTAAATCTTTTTGACTGTTCTTATTAGATTAATTTCACCAGTTATTTACCATATCACATATTAGAATTTAAATTATGAAATTTTCAAGAGGGAACTTGTAGTTTTTAATAACTGCAAATATATCGAGGTGTTGGCTATTGATGAATTTTGAAAGAAACTAGTGCTCTTATTTCTGATTGTGTTGTATCACATGGTGGCAGAGTGGATTACATAAATGATGGATAAAGAGAAGCATGTTGTCTAAGAACTGTATTCAACTTTATTACATGCAAGTCAATATATTTCAATATGTTTACTATGCATCAGACAATGTAAGTGGTGTAAGCTGCTCTCCAATTATGTCTTCTTGTGCATGATTTCTTGGAGTACAACTTGTAACTAAAGTAGGAACTACGTGCATTGATAAATATAAATAGTCTTCTTCATCATGGAGTTTTCACCCACTGATAGTTGCTTTATTATTTCCATTCTTCCTCTTATTGTTCCCCAATATGCTATTCTGTGAGCACTGTATACATTTCAAAGCTCAACGTCTGGTGTGACAATGTTTTGTTTTCCCAAGTGGCAGGATAAAGAAATATTCCTAAATTCTAGTGACTGTTGCTAAAATGTGTGATCAGCAAGATAACAGTATATTATTTTTATTGCTGCTGGTTGATTTATCTGTAAAACAGGAAGATAGTATATTATGTATAAATGGACTGTACATATTTTATAAATATATAATATATATGGCTAAATAAAAAAAGGTGATCTTATTATGGAGTTTAGACCAGTTAATTATTTTCTATTAAGTATTCTGTATAAAACCATATTTAAATTTCAGGGCATGACAAGAAAGTGGTTGATTTATTTGGTGTGAAATTCTTGACTTGGTTGCACTGATTAGCTGTTCAGTTTGTTATTCTTAATTGTTATGATTGTAACATTGGTTGAACAATGTTATAAGGATTACTATTCGTCTATACTTGAGCAGTTTGTATAATTGTTAATTTGTTCCATAATTGCAGGTCGAAGTATATTGAGTTATTTATGAAATAAATATATTTATATATGTTGTGCACATAAAATTGAAAGAAAACAAGTGAAATATTTTTCAAAGTACATTGTTCTGTTTCCTTTTTTCCAAAGAATCAAAATTATACTTTGATTGATATTAATTGTTCTGGTAATACAAGTTTCTGCTAAATCTGTTTGAAGCCGAAATTTCTTAAATCTTTTCATAGACTTTGCCCACTTGCTGAACCACAAGCCATAATTTGTAGATTTTATTTATGGTGCCAACATGGATATGAAACTTTAATATTGAAGCTCAAAAATTTGAATAAGTCTGTATTTTTACTCTAAGGTTATTTTTGCAGTGATGTGAATATTATGTAAGAGAATTGTGCTATATACATATATAGTGATTTATGTGAAGAGTAATCCGGTTGTTGCTACTATTAAATTTCTAGTACCTCTGCTATATTTTAAGTTCTGCTTGTGGAGAACTGTCTGGTTGTGCAACATTCCACTTAAAGAAATGCAATTAATGATGTGAATGGATCTATTTTATAAGGTGCAGAGTAGATAACTCGTTTATGTATCATTTTGTGAGCTGGTAGATCTTAATTGTGCCGAAGTTTGGTCAAAGAAGATAAAAGCCATTTCTGTATCGAAACAAAAATATGGGGCAGCATAAATGACAACCCTTTGTTTTATTTGTAAAGAATTTTTATTTTATTTTCATACTTCACTGTAAGTTTGAGTCTGGTTCTTTTCCTGGCAGTTCATATAACTTAATATGTTTCTTTCACCATTTTTTGAACAGTCTTACAAGTCAAGGATATTACCAATAGTTGAAAGTTTCCCATAGAGGTGAGAAACATGTTTAATCTCATAATTTTAACTTCTGTAACTGGTTGGCAGTATTGACCTTTTTTTTGGCAGGTGTTATGAATGGTGCTCTTGATGCCAGTAGGTTATTTTCACATATGGTAGTTATGGGTGGGAAAATGTTATTTCATTGCAATCTGAAAATACTTTTGGACTTGGCTTGATTTCATGGCTGTTGAGAGACTGATGTATGATTAGCTTATGGGCTGTTTATTATAATTTTCCCTCGTTTATGTTGATAGGAATAGATGATTGTTTCACTCTTGTGAAGTCTCATTGGCCCTCATGTTAGAGACATTTTCAAATTATTTTATTTGTTTTTCTTTTTAATAAGGGTTAAAAATGATACATAATTTATTGGGTTTGTCCTGTTCCTGCACATTAATTCAAATTGCTACTTATTCCAACATATCTCATAGATATATATCCCTTTATTGTATAGCTGAGCATATTGGTAAATCTCTGCTGTTATTCTATTACACTATAAAAATTTAATTTCAAAAGAAACTTTGCAATATGCATTTTCTAATTTAAAATGTTAAGTGTTCTGCTGTAATACTAATCTAGAACTGGATTACTCTACTTGTAGATCAAAATGACTGGTTACTTATGTATTTACAAGTTGAAGCTGATAGAAGTGTGTGCCACTTGGGAACTGTATCCAAGTAGCTATAGTTGATTTACTTTTAACTAATGATATGAAGTCAACTCTTGCTGCTTGGCATATACCTGAAAGAGAATGTGATTTTCGCCTCATGCAGGTTTTGTTTAAAAAAGTGTGTCTTGTGGGACTCTTATAAACTTAACAGAAAACATACAAAAAAATAAAATCCTATTACTTTATGCATGCAGCAATCATAAACAGACTTGTTCTTAATGATTTCATTTATTTACATTTTTTAATTTATTTTACCATGCTTGATTAAATCTTATTACGGGTGAAGTAACCCAGTATGCCTGTTGTTCCTAATCCAATCCTTCGGCATGGTATTTCCTGATAGTTTACATTACAGGATAGTAATAAGATTTCCTCAGCAACCCTTATGCACTGTGATGTGCTGTAGTTAGTGAAGGTATATTTAACTCGGGATATAAACAGGCAAACCTTTAGATTATGTAAATCAATGTTTGCGTTTAAATAAAATTAGTTACATTGGATTGCTTATGTTTATCTTCTGAGAAAAGGAGAGTTGTTTTCATAAGTCTATAGTGTCCATTATTTTAGTAGCACTATTATGCATTGGCCCATGTATATACCCCATTTTTGAATATGCAGAGTTCATGATTCCAGAAAATTTCTGTCCATTCTGTGGCCATTTTACAAACTAGATTACAGTAGATAATTACAGCCCGAACTTACTTATTTATCAAAAGGAAAATTATTCAGACTCTTCAAAAGTATCTTACAGCTAGCCAATTTTCATGAAGATACCATTAGAATGCACTATAATTTTGAATGTGAAGTAGAAACTTGATTGTTGACAACGAAGGAAAAAATGTTTAGTCCCAACTTTTCTAAAATGACACTTATCTCGTTATTATGCTAGGCCCAGATAATTGCTATAAGGTAATTATTGCCGACAGATGTATAATTTAATTGATCAAGAGGAAAACCTTGTTGGATATGTCATTATTTCTGGCTAAATCTTATATCTTACAATGAACTGGAGAAAAGTGTGTCTGCTACAGGCAGACATTTTTGATCTTTAATCAAGTTTACTACCAAATTATGGGCCTGAAAGGTTAGTTAAAACCCAATTGCAACAAAAGTTTGGTGCTTTTCAGTCGGTCAACACGAATGTACCCAAATAGAGCTGGGTTATGCCCTAATCCTGAAATAAATTACATGAGATTAATAAATACACTAGGATGACCAGTTTCGATTGTCCAGCGATCATCATCAGATCCATTACACCTATAACATCATCTATGTTTGAGAATACAGGTGAAAAATATGTACAATATGTACAATTATTTAGTTGCTGTGTTGGTGATGCTAAATGTATATCTAATGTTAGGTGAACTTTAAAGTGGTGATAACAATCCGGAATTTGTCTGTTTGGGGTGATTATATGGTTATACAAAGTCAACTCTGGTTATACTGTAATAATACAGGCTGATGCTTATCCGGTTGTCTCCCTAACTGGAACTTCAAGCAGTTTCGTGTTCAATTTGGCACCAGTTATGGTCGACTAACCCGGGTGTTAACTGGGCGGAACTGGTTTTTCCCTTTCTCCCGATCATGTTTGACAGCGGATGGGGTACATTTACAGCATCTACTGTAAACATGGTGAGTAAAAATGCATGATACTGATTTTAATCATCGTTCTCAGTCCTACATATGCGCACGCAGCAGCCGGCACCAGAGCCGTCACTAGCGGAGCGCGTGAGCGAGAATATCCGTGCCAAGCAAAATAGAAGACACTATTATTCGAGATATAAATAGAATTTCAACATAACATTTTTAGTAGTTTTTTCCATTTGCATGTCAATTAGTATATTTGTAAGTTTTCATTATTTTAAATTTAACACTATTTTGTGAGGATATCCATTTTCTTGATCTGTTAACTAGTTTTTTAAGTTCTAATATTTGTTCACGCTGTTGATGGAATAATTGATATTCACGAGATTATTTGAATCCATAATGGATTCTTGTAGGTCCGTATGACAAAATGGTTGAAATTCCGCAACATGTACGACGTTCAATATGTTATTAAACAACTTCTCCTAGTATTGATCAGGCAGTTTTCAAGTTATTCAATTGAGTCAGAACAGTCACTGAACAGAGTTAACTACAAAGAAAGTAGATTTGCTGAGCATGTATGACCATTTACTTATTTCTACTGTAATTCAAGGTACGTAATCTACAATTCAGAACGATTTAATAGAAGCCATTAGAGGAGTATTGGTAGATGCTATTGCGATGGAACTTGGCAGCGCAAATTTTGTGGCAATTCTTGTAGATGAATGTTCTGATGTGATTAATAAATCACAACTCTCCGCAATTTTGCACTATTATAGGCCTGATTGCTGAAGAATTTCAAAAATGCATGCATTGGCTTTATGGACGTTAGCTCCAACACATCAGCCGAAGCTCTGAATTCACATTTGGTGACACGCTTATAACAGATGTACGACGGCGCAAATGTCACGGCTGGTCATTTAGTTGTTGATTTATTTAGGGGCTTTTTGAAGACGTCGTCATGTAGCCCCGTGTAATTCGGTGTGTGGATTTTTCATGGTAACCTTTCTTATTGTGATGGCTGTATTAATGTGTGTACCGGTACTTGTTTGTATGGAGGTGAAACCACGGAAAAACACTTCCAAGATGGCTGAGGTGGGAATCGAACCTACCTCGTTTCAGTTTTGACTCACGAGACTGAGTGTACCCCTTTCCAGCTCTCGGACCAGAATTAAATTTCTTGTCAAAGCCGGGAATCAAACTCGGACCTCAGGTGGGACAGCCAAGAATGCTAGCCGCTACACCACGAGGTGGTCGGCTAGTCATTTAGGACTGCATGCTAAAGTAAAAGAATTGTTTATTCATTTGAGGGGATTGGGACTTCTTGGTCATCAGCCCCATGTTGAACGTAGTTAATCTGTGTTTTTGTAATGACTGTAGTAGTGTGTGTAACTGTATTAGGGACAGGGATGGGGTATGTTCCCCGGGACTTAAAGTAAGCTACTATGCCGGCATTTGCCTGAAAGGAGTGGGGGAAAACCCAGGAAAAAAAACTAGACTCGATAGCCGGCGTCAGCACCGGCATTCCAACCTCCGATCTGTGGACTTGCTGCAGCTTCCCATCACGATTGTGGTGAGTGATTCAAAGCGCAGGGCTATGTCTTCGTGTGATTTTAGAACGCAAGTACAGGAGGCCAGTGTCGCATTTCTATGAAAAATACGACACTGGTCAGAAACGGAGGAAGAAGGGAGAAAGTGTAAAGGTAAAAGGAGCCACTTTAAGGATGTTGTCAAAATAAACTGGAGGGTGAGGGAATGTGGCAAGTACACTATACTCGAGTGATGTTCAGGAGTGAAGCACAATTTCTTCAAATATATAGGCATAAACTTTCTTACCAAATTACGCATCTAATTTTCTCCAACTCCGGTTTTGTGCTGTTTCTAATGTTATTCTTTCGCGTAACTAGTTCTTTTCTTGTGAGTGGTAGTGATGTGAGTGTCCGTGAATGGTGATAAGAAGTATGAAGCTTCAGTAAACTGGAAGTGCTCCAATCGGAGTGTTGATTTTTGTTGTTTCTCTGCTGCTGGAATGTCGCCTGCCATTCTACTAAAAGGAGAGGTACGGTCACATCAACATCAACGGTGACCAGTCTTCATGCTTCTTCTACTGTCAGGTGATATAGAAATTAATCCAGGTCCGTGTTCGAACAGTTCTATGTCCATATACTTTCAGAACACTCGAAGCGTGGACAAAGTAGATTTAAGCAGCAGTGATTTTAATAACATTAAATGAGTCTTGGCTTTTTGACAGTTTTCGTGACTCTGAACTCACCTTTTCTACGACTCATGACATATTTAGGAGACACAGGCCTGGGCGTGGTGGTGGTGTTGTCATTGCTACGCAGTCTCAGTTGCGTACGAGGAGAAGAGCGGACTTCGAAAGTGAATGTGAGATTCTTTGGTTGGTAATCCAAGGAAGGTCTAGTGTGTTCGTTGGCTGTGTGTACCTACCCCCACCCACGGGATTTTAACGTGCCGGACATCTCATGGGAACAGCAGGAAGGGCATTCGCTTGGCCCTTTTAAACTATCTGAAAGTGCAGTGAACTCGATCTTCTGCGAGATAATTGAGGAATTCTCTCTGCACCAATTGAACCCACATCTCACCCGCGGACAAAACTACCTCGATCTACTTTTTACTAATACTGCTAACATCTGTCAGTGTAGAGTTGGAAAAACGGGATTGGATTCCATCTGACCGTAGTGCTCTAATATGGAACATTCAGTTTCACGACACTAGTTTGATTCAAAAACCACCTTGCAGGGAATTTTTTAACTGGAAGAGAGTAGACATGCACCACCTGAAACTACTACTGGATTATTGCCTTTGGTCCCTTCCTTCATATCAGGAACGAATAATGAGAACTGTGAGATATTTTATGATCCCTTCATGTCCGCAGTTCGAGAAGCAGTTCCTTGTGTGAAGGTTAATCCCTACCCACCTTGGTTTGATGCAGATGTAATCAGCGCACTACAATCGAAAAATAGGGCTCATCGTTAATGGAAACGCTCTTCTTTGGAATGCCATAGAATTGAATTTGTGGTCAGGAGGACCGAATTAAAAGAAATTCAGCGCCGCAAGTATGACGCCTACCTGGAAGACAAAGAATCCAGTGTTAAATCTAATCCGGTCGGACTATGGTCCTTCATGACACTTGGTGTGTTATCTATTTGTTTTATATATAAATATTCAATGAAAAAGGACACTACTCTGCAATGGCAGAAAAACATTACAAAAGAAATGAACTATAATCACTATCAAATGTTTTGTACTTATTGTAAATTGTTTACTCATGCCTAATCATTGCCAATATTTGACTATGTATGTATATTTATTGTGATCAATAAATGGGGGACTAGCAGGATGCCGGCCCGAGTGGGGTGCGGTGTGTGGGTAGGGGGTGTCCCTAGGGGGATGCTTTGTTGGTTGGGGTGACATCTGCGCCATCTTTTAAAAACTCATACGTACGTCGTGACGTACTTCCATCATAAAACAAAGTCCAATAATTAAATCACAAAGGGCTAAGGGCTAGTAGTTTAGCAGACGGACTCTGCCTGTGAGCTGTTTTCTGATTACTTCGAAACCTTATTCCTTCCTGTAAATTCTATACCGCCACCCTTACCTGATCTGGCACCATCTAGTAACGACAGCATTTCTTACTTCCATATTTCCAGACTGCATCAAGAATAAATTACATAATCTATCCTCTGGCAAGTCTCCCGGTCCTGATGCCATTCCTATAGAAATAATTAAATCTTTATGCCACCAGCTATCTCGTCCACTTAACATTCTATTCAACCTAAACATCAGTGAAGGAGTGTTTCCGGATTACTGGAAATCAGTCCATATCACCCCAGTATTGAAGAAAGGCAGAAGGTAGTAAATTACAGACCAGTATCGCTAATGTCTATTTTCGCACGAGTCCTTGAATCAATTGTTCGGGACGAAGTCTACGCCCACGTGGCACCATTCATCACTGAACTTCAGCACGGCTTACTTCCTAGGCGATCCACTGCTACCAACCTAGCTGTCTTCACTCATGATGTATTCACCTTTATGAATAACCGTGGTAGTGCTGATGTTATCTACACTGATTTCTCTAGGGCTTCATAAACTTTCAAACTTTGGTATAACTTATAATCTGTTACGTTTCTTCAAAAGCTACCAGTAAATTAATTAATATTAATAAGTCTAAAACTAAATCCCGGTCACTCCATGTGAGATCTGTGCTGGACAAAACGGAGGCAGACAGGTTTTTCTCCGGGTACTCCGGTTTTCCCTGTCAATATTTCATTCCAGCAACACACTCCACTATCATTTCATTTCATCTGTCATTCATTTAATCATTGCCCCAGAGGAGTGCGACAGGCTTCGGCAGCCGGCACAGCTCATATCCTCGCCGCTAGATGGGGGCTTCATTCATTCCATTCCTGACCCGGTCGGAGACTGGAAGCAGGCTGTGGATTTTCATTTTTCAAGTCTAAAACTGTTAACGTTTTTCCGGCATCCCTCGGGGTTCTGTATTGGGCATTCTGCTCTTTATACTTTTTGTGAATGATATCCCTCGTATAATTCTAGGTGCCTGATGTACGCTGACGACCTTAAACTTTATATGCCCATCAGAACTATAAATGACTGTGAGTTGCAAGAAGACCTACACCAACTCAGTGAATGGTGAGAAAGATGTAAAGTTTTGTCAGTTTCATTGAAACGTAACCTTCTACCCAGGTTTAATTATTGTATCAATAATGAAACGCTAGGTAGAATGTCAACCATTGAGGATCTAGGGGTGACTATCACAAATAATTTCTCGTTCGATGAACATATTTCAAAAATATGTCGTGAAAGTTTCCGGATCCTGTAAGGAATTGTTTAAATTATTTTTCGGACATAGGCCTAACTCGATCCAAATTACTGGAGTGAACAGAGTTTCACATGGTACTGATGGTAATACTAGATGTTCTTTACACACACTAATGATTACTCTATACGAGTTTACTGGTCACTAAACGTTACAGATACACTGATAGGAATAAAATGAGTTAAAATAATCAAGACATGGGAAAAAGGAGTCAAAGGCATAAAAATGGCAAAACACCAGGAAAGAATAGTCAACATTAAATGTCTGGCCTTTGCTGATGATGTAGGGATTATAACAAATAACAGAAAAGAAGCTCTAGAGACGCTACATGAAATCTCTGCCAAAACAGGGTTGCAAATCTCATACGTAAAAACTCGGTTCATGGACACAAAATCTACAGACAGGCACCCACTGGAAACCAAGTATGGAAAAATAACACAAGTGAAAAGTTTCAAATACCTAGGAGAGATTATACAGAAAACAGGACTGAACTTTACATCCAATGAAGACAGGATCGCTAAATTGTAGAAAGCATACCGACTTACGTGGAACCACTGCAATAAAAAAAAGTATTTCCATCAATGCCAAATTACGACACTATCGTACAGTAGTCTTACCAGAGGCCTTATACGCTTCAGAAACGACAGCAATCAAAGGACGAACGAAAATCAAGGAATTAGAAAAACAAGAGAGAAAAATTCTGAGAAAGATCTACGGGCCAGTTCAGAAAGAGGGAATATGGATAAAGAGACCGACAATAGAACTGTACAAACAGACAAAGACGATTACAAAAAACATAAGGAAGAGGAGGGCAAAATTTTATGGACATATCCATAGGGTGACCGAAGACAGACTGACCAAGAACATTTTTAATATAGTTACGAATAGTACACTAAAAACCAATTGGGTAAAGGAAATCGTGGAAGACCTCAAGAAACTCGACATCTCTACAGAAGACATGATAGACAGGAGCACATACAGAGAACAACAGAAGTTTGAGCAAACTCCCAGAGAGAGACAACCGGGAAAGAAGTGGACGGAGGAGAGAAAGAGGAAGCATAGTTTGTATATGAGCGGTTTTTGGGGAAAGAAAGGGCCAGAATAGGACATGAAAATTGATTGTGTTATAACGCTCTCCTCATGGGAATTAACGAATAAATAATTGAAAATCCACAGCCTGCTTCCAGTCTCCGGCCGGGTCAGGAATGAAATGAATGAAGCCCCCATCGAGCGGCGAGGATATGAACTGTGCCGGCTGCTGAGGCCTGACGCACTCCTCTGGGGCAATGATTAAATGAAATGATAGTGGAGAGTGTTGCTGGAATGAAATTTTGACAGGGAAAACCGGAGTACCCGGAGAAAAACTTCGTCTGCCTCCGTTTTGTCCAGCACAGATCTCACATGGAGTGACCGGGATTTGAACCACGGACCCAGCGGTGAGAGGCCGGCGTGCAGCCGCCTAAGCCACGGAAGCTTTAACGAATAAATAAATAATTATGTGGGAAGAGGTGACCCCCTGTTAAACCGAGCAACCCAGTGGAAGGTTGGGTAACCAATCCCAGCGGGAAGCTGGGTCGGCGAGCCAAACAGTGCTGGGGGCTCCAAGGCTCACAACCTTGGCAGTACTTTGGTCAGTGTGCAATATCACTGGCCCCCTATCTACAGTTTTTTCAACTTTGAAAAGCATGGAGGAAACATCTGCTGAAGCAACTACCCCAGGTGGTAACCAATCCACCGTCGTCTTGCACGACGCATGCAGGCCTTTGGACTCTGAGGAGCCTGCAACGACCTGCTTGGAGGTATCGAGACTCCTACAAACAAGATCAGACACAAACGTCGCAACATTCAACGTGAACTCCCTTATGAAGGTCGGTAAATTGAAACAACTGGTTTTTTCTTTTTTTAGCGTATGGCTTTTTTAGTGCCGGGAGTGTCCGAGGACATTTTCGGCTCGCCAGTTTTGTAGCTGCTTCGAGACGGACACCCAATGGGTGAGCTACAAGTACCGTTGGGGAGGAAAGTTGGAAAGGAAGGGCGAGGTGTTGGAAGGTAGCGGCTGTGGCCTATAGTGAGGGACCAACTCCGGCATTTGCCTGGAAGGAAGATGGGAACCCACAGAAGACCATCTTCAAGGTTGCCGGCGGGGGGATTCGAACCTCCTCGCCTCCCGGATGTGAGCGACTGCCATTAGTCATGCCGTAACCACCACGGCTAACTCACCCGGTAACAACTGATTGACACCTTACAACATCATCAAATCCTGATCGCAGCAAGTCAGGAAACAAGGTTTGTTGATGCAGAAGGTTTGGACTCCCAAGGGTATAGAATCTTCAAAGGTAAAGTCGGAAAACGTGTGGTAAAAATCCATCCCCCACCTTGGTACAGGATTTGTGGTCAGTAAGAATATTTTAGAGTCCATCACCAACAGTCGAGTCTCGATCCTTTCGTTTCGAAGCACAAATAAAATCTACACCATGGTGAACGTCCATGCCCCAATTAATCAAGCTAACAGAATTGATCCACAAGGGTCGGAAATCTTCTGGGAAGAGCTTGAAGATATTCTATCCAAGATTCTCAAGGAACACACCATCGTCCTTCTCAGGGACTTCAATGCTCAGCTCGGTAAGGAAAAGAAATTCAAGAAAAGTATTGGAGAATACCCGGCCCACAGAAGAACAAACCGCAATGGAGAAAGGTTAGTAGAGTTGTGCAAGGCGTTCAACCTAGTGATGAAGTCAACCGCTTTCGAACGACTTCCTGCAAAACAGAAAACATGGACATCCCCATCTCGGCAAATTCCAAATTGACCACGTTGCTATTTCTCGTAAATCTCAGAGAAATCCAGAATGTTCAAGTCTTAAGAAGCGCGAATCTTGACTCTGATCACTATCTTTCAAAGATAAAATTAAAACTTCTTCCAAGATCCATCAAGAGATTTCAGGGAAGAAAGATCAACAGGTTTGCTATGGAAAAATTGAGAACACAAAGCGAATTCAGTCAGAAACTTGAAGCACTTGAGCCACAGAATTGGGAACAGCTCAAAGAAGCAAATACTTGAAACGGCACAGGAAACCATTCCACTGACAAAGTCGAGGAGGCATCCTTGGTGGACTAATGAATGTGACGATGCCATTCACCAAAGGCGGCTTGCTTGGCTGCGATGGAACAAACAGAAGAATGAAGAAAACAGAGAGAGATTCCTGGTCGTGAGAAAGCAGACTGATAAAACCATTCGTGGGATAAAACGAGCATTCCACAAACATCAGTTGGCATAGGTAGACCAAGATTTCAAACAGAACACCACACGTGATTTCTATAAAACCTTCAAGCAAAATCTCAGTAAATACACACCACCCAGTCTTCACTTTAGGAATCCCGATGGGAAAGTTGCTTACAATCATCATCATCATCTTCCTTCCAAGTATTGGGCCAAATGTCCCATTACGGTCTTGCACTTTCCCTCCATCTCTTCATCGGACATCCTATCGATCTATTTCCCCGTGGCTGGTAGTGAAGGATCTCCTTGTAATCTTCCAGGTTCCATCCTTTGGACATGACGCTTCCAGTTCTCTTGGTAGTCACAAATGTATGTGGTTATTGGTTTCACTTTTAGATCCTTCAGCACATCCTCGTTTCTCTTATGATCCCATTTAGTATAGCCTGCTGTTCGGCGCATAAAGATCATTTCGCGTGCTGTGAGTCTGGAGATGTCCTGAGATCTTATTGTCCATGCCTCGCTGCCATAGCATAGGGTTGGTCTGGCTAATGTGTTATACAAACGTAAGCGTGTATGCCTTTGGACAAGAGATGGCTTCATGACGTGATTGATGATTCCAGTTGTTCTGGTATAATTAGTTATTTTTGCAGTTATGCCTCGTTCTTCTTGAAAAGATAAATTATATCCTAAATACTTGAATTCGTTAACTCTTTATAAAATTTTACCATCCAGACAAATTTTACTGGGGATAGGGTCCTTACCTTTAAAGGCCATTACTTTAGTCTTTTCAGTAGAAATGCACATACTGAATTTTGTTGCCACTTTCTGGAGGTTGAATACTGACCACTGCAGATCATCTTCAGACGCTGCTACCAATGCAACATCATCAGCAAATAGTATAGCGTCTAAATTCCTTAGATGCCTGCTGATAGGTGTTGAACCATACCTTTCACACCTCCATTCCTTTATTATAGCATTCATGTAGATTATGAATAGCAATGGAGAGAGTCCACAGCCTTGTCTAACCCCTCTGCATATCACTCCTCTCGACATTGCTTACAATGACAAAGACAACTGTCAGATCCTGGTGAAATACTTTGAGTACCTTCTCAATTGTGAGACTCCAACATCGAAATTTTCCTTTCACAAAAATATGTTCCTCAATCCAGACTCAAGTCCACTAACTAGGGAAGAAATCGAGCAGATCATTCACTCACTTAACAAAAATAAAGCACCAGGTGAGTATTCAATAGTTGCCGAACCCTGGAAATACGCAGGTGAAAAACCAATCGACAACCTAACGGATATCATCCGGGAGATTTGGGAAACAGAGAAACTGCCCAGTGATTGGACATCGGCCCTGATTCACCCCCCTGCACAAGAAAGGTGATAAAGCGGACGTAAACAACTATCGTGGCATATAACTCCTCTCGACAACATACAAGATTCTCGCGAAAGCGCTTCAACCGAGAGCGGAAGCACAGCTCGATCAACAACTGAGTGAATACCAAGGTGGATTTCGAAAGGGGCGCTCTTGTGTTGAGCTAATCATGAATCTAAAATCAATTCTATCGTACATGAATCTGAGAAGTAAGAAATTTTTTGTGACCTTTGTTGATTTCAAGAAGGCTTACGACTCGCTGGATCGAAGTACCCTGATCCAGGTTTAGATAATAAGACAAGAGCAATCATTCACCAATCCCTGTTGGATACAGCTTCCAAAGTGAAATTCGTGGGAGAGATTTCTGAATCCTTCGCAATACGGACAGGGGTGAGCCAGGGAGATGGGCTCTCGCCTCTGTTATTCAACTGTTCTTGAGAAAGTTATTCGAGAATGGCGTAAAGAACTGTGCTAGGATGGTGTAGAGAATGGGGTCAGACTAGGTTGTAAGAATAAAAACCTGACAATCGACTGTTTGGCTTTCGCAGATGATGATGCAATTTTCTCTAATTCTCTTGACACGGCCACACAACAAATCAATCAATTACAGGTGCAAGCAGCAAAGGCAGGTCTTCAGATTTCGTTTGAGAAAACGCAGTTTATAACGAACATCAAGTCAGAACCCAGAGAACTTATGGTGAATGGAGGACAAATAACACAGGTAGAGAAATTCAAATACCTGGGTGAATGGATTGAGCCCAACATTCGTGAAAAGGAAGCTTTCGTGGCACGGATTAACAAAATGGAAATGGCTTACCATTTAACCAAACACGATCAATGTCCTTCAAGGCCAAACTGAGGCACTACGTTACCGTTATTCGCCCGGAGGCGTTACATGCATCAGAATGCCTGGCGATGAATAAGAAAGGCCTGGCAGAACGACTCGAAACCAAAGAGAGGAAGATTCTTAGAAAGATCTTGGGCCCGGTCAAGGAGAGTATAGAAGATGACACAACGTTTAAACTTTATCTACATGTGGAGAAAATAACGGACACCATTCGCAAAAGAAGACTCTCCTTTTATGGCCATTCAACACGGATGAACTCTCGGAGATTGTCCAATCGAATCTGTGCCTACTTTGTGGGAAAGAAAACCAGAGGGATCTGGTTTACAGAGTTGGAAAAAGACTACAAGAACTGGGGATCACATGATGACATCTTGGAACATGACTCTTTGAAGAAGAAACTTGGGAAGAAACAGAGTTTTCAGCCAAAACCTATATTGAAAACCGGCAAGAAGTGGACCGAAGAACGGAAGGAAGCTCACCGAAGAATGCGCGACTACTGGGCCAATGTAAAAGAAAGAGGGAAAAGGCAGTTGAAACAACGTGGTCCATAGACGACCGAAATTATTATTTTAAAAAATGTGATAGAATTTTCAATTTAAACGTGAATTAAAACAAATTACTAGGCTGAAAAACTTAAAATATGCTAAACTTAAATTTCCTTTCTTGACAAATGCTTAGTTTTGCTATATTCGACTACTTTGTTACAAGTTGCTGATAATTCCCTATTTTGAGACGTCACATTGCAACGTGAGTCGTAACGTTACATCATGGCAGTTGCCAACACAACTTTTTCCTCCGTATACTCATGCCTATTTTTCACAAACAGTGAAAATGTGTGCAGGAAGGCAGTGGCGCCAACCATTGGAGGGTACATTTTGTTATTCATTTCTGTTGTACTTTATTTAGTGTTTCATTTACCTTGTTAGGTAAAGAATGTGCATAGCTTTGAACTTTTATTAAATTTTGGAACAAACGCATCTCGGTTATTTGTTGCACTTAAGATTCAGATAGGAATAGCTTAGATAATTATAAAATTAAATGTTGGAGATGACACCATCATAACTTAGTTATTATTGTGCCAACGTTAAATGTAATGACATCTTTGCATTGTAAACAAGTAAATATTTTTTCTTGCCGTAGGCTCGTGCCTGTACTATTGATATTATTGCAAGGGAAATGTTACCTGTCATTCTCTTAGCTTTGCTTATGGTTTTTCGACTCTTTGTAGTAGGTCTTCGAGAGGCTTAAGTTAGATTTCTTTGATTGGAGATAGGTAAATTCATGATAAGGACAGTTTACCTCGGATTAGCCGATGTTCACCTCTCTGAAGTAGGCTAGGGGTCTGTCATTTTTAGCCTACTTTCGATTTTTGCAAAAAATGAAAGTAGACTTATGAGATCAACACAGGGCGAAAAAAGTGTGTCTGTCTGTGTGTGTGTGTGTGTGTGTCTGTGTGTGTGTGTGTCTGTGAGTGTGTGTACTCTGAATGTCTGTCCCCCCCTATCAATTCGAACACGGTGAAACCGAATTGAACGAAATTTGGTACAGAGGTAGCACTAGTAAAGGACACCTCAGTGTCATACTTTATATCGCCGCCATCTTTACCAAAACAGAATGGCGGCCACTCAAATGTTCAAAACGTAAAATCAAATTACGGCTAAACTAATCATCCGATCTCTACCAAATTTGGTGAAAACATACCTTTATATAGGATGCGTCTTTCACCCAAAATTCAAGGTCATCGGCCATGCCATTTCAGGATGGCGGCCGTGTGAATTATGCAACCATTTTAATAAATAGCTTAAGACCCACCAATTCCGATTATCGAGCCTAGGGGGGTTTAAGCTATCCTGAAGGTCGTGATCCGTTATTTATTATAATTTAATATTATAATATTATACAGTATGAGTGGCTTAAAAGAGCTGGGCCGTTTGTGTCACACGACAAGATGGCAGCTGTCCTCATGTGCCTGTCTTATATTTCAGTAGTTTTAGTATGTTGTATGTGATATACCGTACTGATACAATAATATAAACTTTGTATGAAATGATCTTTAATGAAGATGTACTGCAGTGAAGAAATCGTTTATTTAAAGTCATTATTTGCCAACAGTTTGTATCTAATATGTCAGTTAAGAACACCTGACGTCATGGATACGGTTAGCTCTGGGCTAGCATGTTAGTCTGACACGCAGTTGACTGGGGATCGAGTACTGCTACAGTTAGGTTTTTTTTCTTGAATTCTTTTACAAATGATGTGCACGAGTTTTTCCCACAGATACTGAATAAAATGTCATTTAGCTCAAAGGAGAGGATAAAGTATACACTCGTATATTAATAAAATCACAGTCCCAGCATCGCACATAAACAGAAGATATTAGAAAAAGGAGAATAGAAGAACTAGATACACGTTGTCAATAACCACAGCCTTCTTAATGCTTCTGTACGGTGCTGTCCTCTTGTGGGTTATGTGGGTAATATTGTTCCAAACATAACGCTGTGTAAATGCCTGAGCTGGCCTCCTGAAGTATGGCAATTTTGTAATACTGGTAGTTCAACTATTAGCCACGATCGCGCTCCGAATACCTTTAAACACTGCCAGCTGGATCGCCTCCCTCTTGGCTACTTTAAACTGCCTACTCATTCAACACACAAAGAACACTGCCATCGTAATACATTACGATGGCAGTGCATAGGCGTACAAGATAAAGATTAATTCACTGATAGGTCGCAGCACCACCTACTGTGATTGGGGCGGAAGATTCTTAATTTTGCAGGCTGGCTTAATATAGAGATTAACGGACGTGAATGCATTACAATAAGTTAGTAGTTTTGTTATTCAATCATCATAAAGTATATAATATTGATCTTGACACTTACTGGCTTATTATCAATATAAAAGAAAACAAACAATACATTGTGGTTGGGGTGATTGTTTTAGGGATGAGGACAAAGAGTCATAAAGATACCCATACATTTAGGAGAAAGTAGGCTATATGTTCTTTGCTGAACATCTTGTTATGAATAAATTCCGTGTGATTTTAATGTAAGCCTGGCCTCTTTATTTATGTTCGTGTGTTTGTATTCCTCTGGGCTGGTGGTTTAATGGTCTCTCACATCCCCGACACCCCCGAGTGCAGTTTTTCGTGCTTACCCAGTCCGAGAATACATTTCTCCCCATCCTATTTATCTGTTCGTTGGGGGAGGGACTCGGAAGGGCCACTTAAGAGCTATGGCTCCCCGAAACTCTTGTCCAGCGGGCACAACACACACACACATATATTATATATATATATATATATATAGGGTGTCTCAAAAAATGCACTAACACTTTGAATGACTATAAAATGATTACTTATGAACATAGAGACAATTTCAATTATAGAAGAGACATGTAATTAAAGATTCATGTTCGCAAATGTTCAGTCAGTGTCCAGACAATGCTGATAACGCGAACCAATGGATTCGCAAACGTTACGACAAAGTTCATTTGGAATTTCGTGACATTGTCTTTCAATTTCCAATTTCATTGTATCATTTGTTCTTGGTTTGCTGCGATAAACTCCGTCCTTGAGATATCCCCATAAAAGGAAGTCCATTGGCGTGAGATATGAGGAACGCGCAGGGTATTCAATGGGACCCCTTCGTCCAATCCATGTGTCTGGATGAGCTGCATCGAGGTGAGCTATGACATCGCGATGGTAGTGGTGAGGTGCTCCATCTTGCTGAAAGTAAACCTCGTCATCACCAAACATGTCTTCAATGTGTGGACCGTCGGATTTCTCCAGCAAAGTTAGGTACCTGTCATCATTGACAGTTAAAAAAATGGTCCAATGATGCCCAATGCTAATATCCCACACCATTCTGTTTACCCCTGGTAAGTTCAAATGGTGCTCAACTGTAACATGAGGATTTACAGGTCTCCAGTAGGTACACTTATGACAATTAATTGTGTCATTTTATTTAAATGTGGCCAGACAATTTTGTTTGGAAACACTGCATCTTCTGCACAGTTTTCCAGGTACCATTCACAGAATTGAACTACCCGGTCCGGATCGTCTTCATTGGGAGCATGGGTTCGTGTTGGAATGTAGGATTTCCAGCGCAGACGCTTCATGATGCAATGGACGCTATCTTTTGAGATGTGTGTCTTTCGAGCCGTTTGTCGTAGTGATTTCGGTGGGGATCGAGTGAGGGCTTCCTGCACCTGTTCTTTTCTAGGGCTGGTGGATGTCCGTGGTCGTCCAGAATGTTTCTTGTTGACGTTGTGAACGGTTCCATCTGCTTCATATGTATCTCTGATGCGAGCAATGGTCCGGTGCGTTGGTGGTGGTTTGTCGAACTCCCTTCTGAACCGTCTCTGCACTTCCGTGGCATTTTCGGTTTTCCAATAACATGTAAGGACAAACTTTCTCTCTTCAAAGCTAAGTTGATATCCTTCCATTGTGTTACATCAGCAATACCTAAAACAAAGAAAGACAATAGCACGTTATGGGCAGTCGAAGTGTTAGTACATTTTTGGAGACAAATCCCGATTTAATATTATTATTAGTATTGATATTCGTTGACGCATGTTCAAGTGGTGAGTATAGAGAAAGGGTGCGTAGCGTTATACCAGGTTCGGGGGCCACCAGTCGCTACTGATTGCTAGTGACAAATATACCGTATGGTTCTGTTTCTCAGATTCTACTGTATGTAAAAAGAAATGCTCTTCAGTCGGTCAACACGGAATCCCAATTATCTTCGGTAGTTAATTAAAACTCATCAATTCTTCTAGGATTGTGCCGTGTCTTGTGTGAGGTTTCGCCTAGGACACCAAGCTGGCTCATCAGCGGACTCTTGGTGTCCCTGCCCGAAACCCCACAGGAGTAGTCAGCTGATGAGCCAGCTTGGTTTCATAGGCGAAACCTCACACAAGACACGGCACAAACCTAGGAGAATTGCTGAGTTTTAATTCACTGGCCGTGAAAGCCAATATACCATCGTTTTGGGTACTGTAGTTTATGTTAATATATCCTACACAAATACCTGAAATAAAATATACACATATTATACTCTTTAACTATGAAATGGCGCATTATCAAATTAAAAAAAAAAAAAAAAAATTGATCTGGTTAGCTCAGTTCAACTTTTTTTTAAATTTGCTAATGTGTTATCACGCTCATTTGGAAAACTAAATTTTCCGTATCCTTCGGGAAACAGTAATTCCATTATGAAATGGCGAACATGATGAAGGATCATCTAAAATCAAAAATCTATCGTACAGTCATCCGCCCAGTAGCACTCTACGGTTCCGAATGTTGGCCGACTACAGCGGGAATACAACGCTGCACCAATCCAATACAAAAGGCCCGAGGGCCGTCTGCGCTGGTTTTGGAAATGTTTTACAGGCAGGAGGTGAAGGATTGCCAAGGCGGTATACATACTTGAAGTCGTCGGCAGAAGGCCAAAAGGAGGACCTCTGCAACGTTGGTGTGACACGCTACATAAAGACCTCTAAAGCATGAATCTCCATCCTGATGCGGCCTAGAGCAGAGCAACATGGAGACAATGGATCCATGTAACTGACCCTGCAGCCACGCGGGACAAACGCTGAAGAAGAAGAAGATACCCTTTAACTATTTCAAATAATCCCCCTAATTATTTTAAGTAGCAAACTGTGCAATTTGTGTGCATATTTCAGGGATTTTGTACAATATTATTAACATTGACTGCCCAATATACACTGACGAAAAGGGAAATTGCAACACCCAGAAGGAGTGGCGCTGCATTGCTGCAATTGAACATGCAGGACGAGTGTTCGGTTGTGATTCAATGATAACACTTTCAGGTCTCTCTGACCGCAAGTTTGGACAACAATCAATACAGAATGTGCCCACCGCGAGCTGCAATACATTGATGAATTCGTCGAGGCATGGAGTCAATAAGGCCCTGGATCGCTTCCTGAGGAATTGTGGTCCATGCTTGCTGCACTGCACGGATCAGTTGTACCAGAGTTGTGGGTGGCTGAGGACGGTTGGCCAGTTGTCGACCCATCATGTCCCACACATGCTCAATAGGACTGAGGACCGGGGATCTGGCGGGCCATTCTAAGGTTGTGATGAGGAGAGCTTCTCTGGAGATGCGTGCAGTGTGAACCCGGGCATTGTCCTGCTGAAACATCCCATTAGCAATGTTCGCCATCACAGGGACAACCACTGGATTGAGTACCCTATCAACGTACTGTCGAGCAGTCATAGTGCCCTCAACAAGCACTAATTGTGATTTCACATTAAAGCCAGTTGCTCCCCAGACCATAATGCTTGGTGTTGGCCCTGTGTGCCTCTCAACAATAAGGTTTGGGCGGCCCCTCTCCCCGGTACGCCGGCGCACATGATTCCGGTGATCACTGCGGGCAAGACAGAAGCGTGATTCATCACTAAAGACGACCCTGTGTCATTCGTCGACCCACGTCGATCGTTCTCGACACCAGGCCAGCCTTACACGTCGCTGTTGTGGGGTCAATGGAACACCTTCTGCAGGCAGGGCCGTCGCGAGGGTGCGCGGGGCCTGGCGCGAGAATGTGCGTGGGGCCTAGTAGGCATGAGTTCGCGAGGGGGGGGGGGAGGGTAGTAAATGCAAATTTTAGACTGTAAGTGACTGTTGTACGGAGAGTGATGTTTTGAAAGAAATAACAATTTTTGGCTAGATAAAGCTCATTTTATTACATTTCTAGTTTCTAAACAAACCTCAACAAATAGGATACGCAAAAAATTGGATACAGGAAGCACCTGATCAGATAAAAGCAACAAGCAATATCAATGGAAACCTGATATAATGAGCTAACAGGTGATTTTGTTTGGCATAAATAATAATTATGGAAAACGAAGCATGTGCTTGATGTACTTTCTTACCCAGACGCACATAATTAATAATAATACGCAATCACGTTTACATTTTTCAACATTTCTACGGCTATACAGTTTTTCATAAACTTAACTACTAAAAGTGCTATAAGCCCACTTTCTCCGATAAATATTAGCTGAACGGCCCCTTTGTTCGAGAAACAACATGGTTTACAAGGCAGGCTTTTTTTAAAATAATTTCTTGTTTTTTTGGTTTAGAATTTAGAGCTTTTTATTTATGTAAAAGGCGCTTTGCTAGGGCAAAAGTGCTGATTAAATCGTTCATTTCTTTTGGCCGTTTCACATTCGATTGATAGAGTAGCCAAACGGTTCAGACGCTCCTGCGCCATCGTTGATCGCAAATAGTTTTTGATTAGTTTCAAAATGGAAAAACTCCTTTTCCCCCGACGCAGCCGTTATAGGAATTGTAAGCATAATTCGATAGGCCGTCGTTAAATTAGGATAGGACTCCTTTATTGGGGCTAAGTACTGTAGTGCACCTAAAGCACTTTTTTACAGATGACGGAACAGCGTACCTAAATAATTGTAGCTCAAGAAAAAGATCTTCTCTATCTAAATCTTCAAGCTCCCCGTCTTTTAGAAAATTATAGTGTGTTTATCAATGGTCTTTCTATTGCTTTTCCTCCAAATTGGAAAGCTTGAAAGGATCGAAAAGAAATCCAAAGTATTCCGAAAAAAAAAAAATCGTTCTACGCAGCTCAATGCAATATCTACGACAGACAGTAATTTACCCCGAAATTTATTTTCAGCTTATTTTTGAAGTTTTTCTTCGTTTTTTTTTTCACCTGTTGGTCATTTTGCTGATTTGTTTAATCAAAGAACCTTTTGCGATTGCTTTGACGGCGAATAGAAAATTTCTTTGCATAGCCCAAATTTTCCATTATTTCTCTAGCGGTGGACATTGCACTGTTAAAGCCAGTGTTGCGATAATTTTGAAAAAATGACTTTAGACCCTGAAGCTCGGTTAAAGCCGCATCTAACGAAGTCTTCTCAGATTGGAGAGTTTTACTTGTTGAGTTCACAGAAATTAAAATATCGTGCCGGATAAGAGGCTTAAAACAAATTCATACGAACTTGTATGAAGCAACAAAGATTGGGCCTTTGACCGGGTAACAGGATCCTTGGTAGTTTCTGCTTCTTTTTCTAGAGCTTCGTTTACTTTGCCTAACTGGTACCTGATGGGCTTGACACTCAATTCTACATTCTCATCTCGTGCTAGATAAAGATTTTAGTGTGAGGAGGCCAGGACATAGTTCGCACAAAATGTCCCACCTTTCCGTGGAAGCTACAAACAAAGTGTACAGACGCTGAACTATACCAAAAAATGTCAAAGCGTCCTTATTGCATTTAACCATGTCACCCAAAAGTAAGTTAAGATTATGTGCAACACATGCCATGAACATTGCTCGTTTATTAATATGTTTTACTCGCACTCCCTTATACTTGGCCTTCATATTAGCACCGTCGGCATACCCTTGTCCCCTACAGTCCATGATATCAAGATCATTATCCTCCAATACTCCCTCTAAAACCTCAGCTAACCTTTTTCCCATAGTGTCGTGTACCTCCAAAAACTCGATGAACGATTCGACGATCCTTGGAGTTTCTGCTAGCATATCAACATAGCGGAGGACCAAGGTCATTTGCTCCTTGTGGCCCACATCGGGCGTACAGTCGAGAATAACCGCGTAATATTTGGCGACATGAACAGCATTCAGTAGTTTTTCCTTCGTAGCGCCTTAGAAAAGGAAAAATAGAAAATTATTAACATTTTCGCTAATTCCATTTAAAGAAATAACCTAATGTTTAAATTTATTTTATCTTTAACTTACCTAACATCGAAATTATATGGTTTTGTATTTCGGGATCGAAATAATGCACGTGGGTTTTGTCATAACACACCCACCGACGATGTTCCTTCATCAGCCCGTCAAAAATAGCGAGCATTTCCATCAACTTTAGAAAATTCCCATTTTCTCTCTCGAACAGTTTGCACGAACTCCCTCGAAAGGCATAATTTGTATTGTACAGCTGCGATGATACAAACACAGCATATTTTACATTGTTGGCTTATTATAATTTGGACTGGACTGAATCAAACACACTATCTTTTTTTTTTTTTTCATTTATGAAAAAAAAAGTGGCATGAAGCGCGGGGCCTGGCGCGACCGCACCTCTCGCGACGGCCCTGTCTGCAGGGACACGGGATCGTAAGCCAGCTGCACGCAGGCGATTACCAACTGTTTGTTGTGTAACGTGGGGTGCCACAGCTGCTCAAATTTGCGCTGCTGTTACATGGGGTTCCATCCGGGCCATCCGAATGATGCGGCGATCCTCTCTCACAGTTATCTGTCGCGCTGGGCCTGTGCCAGGTCTACTGCTGCCATACACCGTAGATGCCTGTCGGCCAACACGTGCAGCGACAGTCCTTAGCGATAATCCAGCCTCACACAGCCCAATTATCTGAGCCCTCTCAAACAGCGACAGTTGCTGATAGCGTGCTCTTCTCTGTCGTCGAGGCATGTTTGACGGGGAACACTTCACTGCACAGACTGCAAGTCAACTACGCTACACCAGAGTCCGTGTACTGGAGTTGATTCCTCCGCGACCAATCACGTGGGGAGACCTGTAGCAACAATCCAATGGGTCTGAAACTTTGATCGTTTACATACGGCATCGTTCCATATCTTGAAAATCAACACAAACGACCAATGCCTTCATGGTGTTGCAATTTCCATTTTCTTCAGTGTAATTTGGGCTTCCCTATTGTATGTTGACTGAAGAGGTTTCTTTTAAACTGTATATAGAATCTAAGATTTTGTTACACAGGCTGTTTTAAAAAAGGTAGCACATTCTCTTAGAATATTTCAAACGAATGTGAGTTCTTCATTAACAAGTTCATGTAAGAAGTAGCAAGCACATTAAAAATAGAACTATAGTTTAAAATCCATGCACAAAGATGATGAAAAACAGTAAAATTTACTGTAGAAACAAATAATAACAATCATTTAAGAAATTATAAAATATTAATCCAATCCCATCACCACAACACACTGCTCCCCACTAATCTACAGTGAGGGCCTTCCCTATAAAACGGAGATTTACCCGCCTGTGTGACGGATGGAGAGTGATTAGTCAGCGCCAGACAAAGCTAAGCAAGGAAGGAAGCTTGTAGTTTTACGTGACCGTTAATCTCGCGATCATGAGCCACGGGAATTCCTCTTTACGTGGAATCCGAACCACAGGACATGGCAATTCACTTCGAAAATCTCACATGTATTGACTGGAAATCGAACCCGGCCTACCTTGGTGAGAGGCATACAGCTTGACCACCAAGCGCCAGATGACTAGCATTTGCCGATAACATGTGCAGGACGGGAAGGCTCGAATGTTGGCTTTGCATTTATTACATACGGAGCTGGCAAGATATGTTAGTTTGAGATAATTACGATTTATGGTGAAGTACTGAAGGCTATCTCGTATCCCGTCAACATGGTTAGGTGTGGAACAAAACATCGAATTTTCCTTGTGGAAACTTGTCTTGACAAGAAGTCTTCTTTCAGTAAATGTGTTCGTAAGTTTCAGCGTCGTGGGATTTTTACTTGTGGGGGAATCTGAAACAAAATGTATACAGAAACAATCCGCGTACTGTGGAGGCTCTCGAGAACAAAATAACTGTACAGATACGAAATATCGGTGATGATGAATTACAGCGATTGTTTCAAAACTTCCTACGTTGATGCAATGTGTGTTTAGAAAAAGGACAGCATTTCCAGCAACTACTCTGAAATTCATTCAATTATTTATGATTATTAAATACGTTAAGTGTAAATGTGTTAAACTAGTTGGGCACCAGTGCCTTGCTCGACACGCCGCAATACACAGTGGCCCGGCCATTACGCGGTATATTCTTTGCGCGGTAACAGCGAGGCCCTGTTAGATAGGGAAGGCTCTCACTGTAATGTAAACTGCTCGTTTAATTAATACTATCTGACTAGCTTCTTAACATTCCGAACATTTGAAGGCACAGGGTTAAAACTATCCTTTGTCAAGCGGATACATTCTATGTATATAGGTTTGGGAATAAGATAAAAGCGCCGTACTTGAGTAACACCTTACGAGAGAATCCTATGACTATTTGGAGGCTTCTGTGCTCTTTGGACAATCTTGATGTCACGACCAACAAGCAAAACCGTCCATACATTAAGCAAATTCTTCTGTGACGTAGGCAATGTAAATTGCACGGCCAACGAGAAATACTGGCACTAGGGCGAGTTTGAGATATCAGCATTGTAGACCTGTTGATCACTTCCTGCAGAGTTACGCATGAATGTCAGGTCTATTAAAACTAACTCAGTCAAGTGTGTGCATAAGTATGGGAACCCTTATTTATATAAACCCTATTGCCTACCGGATAATAAAAATCCGTGAATTGAAACATTGTACTTAACCCATATTGTAGTATAAAACACTCTGTTAATAAGCATTTACTGTACACTAACTTAGCCATGGGTGGTTTCTAACAAAATAGAATTGGTATTTACAACTCGCATCCTACACTAATCAGTCGTATGATCTTTAAATGCCAATGCGTCACATTTTTCTTATTTCTCTATTCCTCTATGTACATCACCATTAATTATTGTAGTTGAATACAATATAATACTTTTAAGGAGTACAGTAGATGCACGCTAGTCCGAACTACAGTTATTGGGAGAGGAGCCAGTTGGTAGTGGCAAAAATTTGGACTAACGGGGTTAATTTATCATTGATATAGAGGTAATTAGTCTTATAAAATGATGGTCTGAAAAAAAAAAAACATTGTCGATATCCCAAACACAGTCGACAATTATCCTTACTCCAACACCAACAAATACACCACTATTTACAATAAGAGAAATATACAGTACACCACCATTGAAAATTAACAAACGGCAAAGCACTAGAAAACGACGAAGTACACAATATAACACTAAAACAATTAAACAAGCTAGCTTTTACACACGCCTAACTAACATAATTCAATAATGTACTCAAATTTGAACACTTTCTCACTCAATGGAAATAAGTAAAAATAATATACTTTCCAAAACCATGAATGAAAATCCTAAGTAACTACAGACCAATTACCGGTACCTTCACTTCCTTACTTAATTCCTGTCGCTCCTAACGGAGCATAGGGCCTTGGCGAAATTTCTTCGCGCAGTACGGTTCCTGGCCATTCTCTTCACTTGACTCCAGTTCTTGTCCGCCTCTGCAATTTCCTTTTCGATCGTCCTCTTCCAGGTCTTCTTAGGTCGACCTCACTTCCTGGTGCCTTGAGGATTCCAGTCTACGCGCCGCCCTCTCAACAGCTCCGTCCGGCTTCCTTTGTGTGTGCCCAATCCAGCGTCATTTCCTCTCCTTTATCTGGATGCTATTCGGTTGTTGATTGGTGATGGTCCAAAGATCTTCATTTGAGATTATGTCCGGCCACCTCACATTCATGATGCGACGCAGACATCTGTTAATGAACACCTGTAGCTGGTTGTTGATCGGTTTTGTGACTTTCCATGTTTCACAGCCGTAGAGAAGAATCGACTTTACGTTTCTATTGAAAAGGCGGAGCTTGGTCTTCCTGGAAATGTTTCTAGTTCTCCAGGTGGGGTAGAGCTGGACAAACGCACCATTTGCCTTACTGATACGGCTTCGAACATCTTCCTCTCCTCCCCCATCATTTGTGACTATACTTCCAAGGTAGAGGAAGGACTCAACTCGTTCAATTTCCTTTCCGTCGACTGTCAAGCTAGTCGTGACGTCAGAATTTATCCTCAACTCTTTGGTCTTGTTGGTGTTGATCATTAGTCCTGCAAGTTCTGCTTCTCTCTGCAGCCTCCCCAGGTTATCTTCTATGTCTCGGTACCGTTGTGCCATAAGACAAATGTCGTCTGCGAAATCCAGATCTTCAAGCCTGCCATTTATACCCCCATTGAATACCCCTCTTTCGTCCTCCCATTAACTTCTTCATCACACTATCCAGGACCAACAGGAACAGAGTGTGGGAAAGGACACACCCCTGTCTCACTCCGGAACTGACATTTATCTTTTCTGTTAACTTGCCTTCGTGAAGAACCTGGCACTCATACCCATCGTACATCTCTTCCATGATTCTGATTATCTTTGTTGGAATGTTATATTCCTCGAGGGTCTTCCACATGATTCTTTGATTTACGGAGACGAAGGCTTTTTCGAAGTCAACAAATGTGAGGTAAATGGTATTCCGCCACTCCAGACTCTGATCCAGGATGATTCGGAGGGTGTTGATGATAACCGCACAGCTGCGATGTTGTCGTAATCCCGTCTGTTCCTTCCGAAGCCCTTTTTCTACGCAGTCGTTTATACGATTCAGGATGACTCTCGCCAGCACTTTGCTTGGAATGGACAGCAAGGTGATACGCCTCCAGTTGTTACAGTTTGTGGTGTCCCCTTTCTTCGGTAACTTGACTATCAACCCTTCTTCCAGTCGGTTGGTAATTCCCCTCCTTCCAGATCTTCTCCAACAGCGGGTGTAGCAGATTGATCATAATATCCAGGTCTGCTTTCAGTACTTCCGCTGGGATATTATCCAGACCTTTCCCGCACTGCATCTGCTTCAACGCTGTCCGTATTTCGCCCCGAGTTGGGGAGTCAAGGCTGATGCCTGGGTCACTTTCTGCCTACTCTTCATCTTCTCCTCGCTGCTCACTTTCTGGTCATCTCTATTAAGAACCTCCGCAAAGTGTTTTTTCCATCTACTCAGCTGTTGTTCACACGTCGTGAGTATCTCGCCCGTCTTGCTCTTCACAGGCCTAGTTTTATTAAAACCTTTCTTCGAAAGCATCTTTGTGATGCCATAGATCTCCTTAACATCCCCCCTTCTTGCCGCTTCTTCTGCTTTCTCCGCCCTGCTCATCGATCCACCTCCTATGATCCTTCCGCCCACTCCTCTTTATCTCCCTGTTTGCTGTTGAATAATTTGCTGGTGTGTGAGCCTTCTGCTGCCTAGTCTTGCAGGTGTTTAGCTTGGTCTTAATCACCTGCCTATAATTTATCTTGTCCCAGGTCTGATCGGATATCCATTCTTTCCGCAGGTAGTTCTTGTACCCGAGCTGCTTCTCACTGGTTTCCACGAAGATATTCTTTACCTCGCTCCACACAGTCTCCACATCCTTCTCTGTCTCGGAGTCCAACACCTGGAATTTATTTCTGTGCTCCAGTTTAAATTGGTCCAATCTCTGCTGGTTCTTAAGCTTGCCCACATCAAACTTGTTGTGCCGAGTGTTAAACTTTCGGTGGACTGCCACGATCTTCATGCGGAAGTTGTCAACCACAAGATGATGGTCAATACCAACGTCCGCTCCTCTCTTGTTCCTAACATCTTCCAAGCTTCTTCTGAACCTCCTGCTCACCACGATGTGATCAATTTGATTTTCTGTGAGTTGATCAGGAGACATCCAGGTGACCTTGTGGCACCGCCTATGAGGAAACACCGTGCCACCCATCACCAAGTCCTGACTGGCGCAATATTTCTCCCCATTGTCATTCATCTCACCAAGGCCGTGTTTACCCATGATCTGCTCCAACCCCTCATTGTTTGAGCCCACCTTCGCGTTGAAGTCTCCCATAACAATGAGAATGTCCTTCTTACTTGTTTGTCTTGTGACATCTCGCAGCATTTGGTAGAATTCTTCCTTCTTCTCCGGCTCCGATTGTTCTGTAGGCGCATAACATTGGATGATGATCACATTCCTGATCTTTGTCTTGAACCTAGCAATCATGAGCCTTCTAGAAATTGGCTTCCACTCCATAAGGCTTCTCTTTGCATTTCTGTTGAGCAGCAACCCTACTCCATCCCTGTGTTCATCATCATCGCCCCCAGAATAGAGAAATGTAATTCGATCTGTTGTCTGTATTTCACCGAATCCTGGCCACCTCACCTCACTCAATCCTAGGATATCCAGCCCATAGTTCTTCATCTCCCGTGTCACTTGTTTCAGTCTGGTTTTCTCCATCAAGGTCCTCACATTCCAGAAACCGATTTTCGTAGTTCTCTTCATGCCAAAAGTCGTCATTATGTTATCCGTCCGGTTTTGTAATTTCGCTTCAGTTTCTGTAATCAGTTTATTTAAGAGGTGCGAGTGATTAACCCACTACCTCCGAGTGCCTTGGAGGGGCTGCCACCTTAAGCCTGAGGCACCAGGCTGATTTCCTGTCAGGGTTTCTTCTCTTAGCCTTTGAAGAACCAACTCCAAACTTCAAGGCAGCAGTTGTTTCACCAGAGCCCCGTTAGCAGTAATTTCTGCAGGGTTCCTGTAGGGCCTTCATAGCTACCGTAGCGATCTTGAGGCACACAAAGTCCCCACTTTACTTCACCCCTACTGGCAATCCCCTACTTCATTACATTGCTCATCTCCCACGACGAGGACGTGGGGTTGGATTTGTGGGGGGACAACCGGTACCTTACTAATATCAAATTATTTAAAAACGAATAAATAAAATAATAATACACTACATCTATAATAAATTAACAAACGAACAATGGCTTCAGAAGTAGGATTCAAGTATAATCAGAACACACTTGCCATATTTCTTGATAGCCAATAAGCGTTTGAAAGAGTAAAAAAAAACGTCAACCCCTGGCATTATACAGCCCATGACGGGCTAAGGCCGACCAAGCGACCGCTGCCTAGCCATTTGGCCTGCAGATATTGGGGCGACGCGTGATCAGCGTGCCGGGTCCCCTCGGCCGTTAATCTTGGTATTCGTGTTCGGGGCGCTGTCTCACTGTCAGACAGCTACTCAATTGTCCTCACGAGGCTGAGTGCACCCCGTTCCAACCCTCACGTCAGTTTTAAAATCCCTGACGGAGCCGGGTATCGAACCCGTGGCCTCCGGGTGAGAGGCAGGCGCGCTACCCCAACACCACGGGGCCGGCGTTTGATAGAGTAATACATAAAATCTGAATACACAAACTCATAAATTTGAGTCTGTTATAGTCAATCTATAATTAACTAGCGGACCCGTGCGAGCACTCTCGCTTAATGGGTTGTGTGCGCCCCATGTGTACAGACTACCCACCCGGTTCTAGTGCTATGCGGGATGTACGTGACACAGTTCGGCCAGGGGCTATCGTCTTGTGCATTTGTTTAACAGCACTTGAAAACAAATAATTATATTTCCGCTAACTTATCAAGAAATTTACGATTTTTCCTTTACTATTGAGACGATTTGGAATATTTTGGTACAAATCAACATTCTAACTCCCTCTGGTTTAGGAGCTTGAGTTTTGTGAAACATACACCTTAGCGTATTATATAATAAGATTAACATAACCGCAGGTGTCCCCCAAGGCAGTATATTGGGCCCCATTATGTTCTTAATATACATATAAATAAGTGACATACCGGTACCAGAAAAGCTGAAATACCTACACAGCAATATTGGCTGATGACACGGCTATAATGGCCAATCCAGGAACTTGGAATTAGCAAGATTATAATTTATTACAGAATTACGTCACACAACTACAGTAAAACACTGGTCAATCCTAAACAAAATTAAAGTAAATATAAACAAAACACAAAACGTTATCTATTCACATGGAAATACAATCAATAACAATATAATCAAGACATACGATCAACAACAAAATATAAATATCTTGGAGTTACATTAGTCCCTCATCGGTGTTACCGTGACAGTCAACCATGGAAAGTCTTTCAAGGAATACTCCACCGGCTGAACCTAGAGTTCAGAGAAAGCAGCATTCGGATCCGGTGGGCTGCAACCTACGAGATACCGTGATGTCGGAGGCACGGAAACATCCCAGTACAACAAACGCGAATAAGACGAGATCAAGAATCAAACCAATGCAGATAACTTCTCTACACATAATGTGAACTCCCTCATGCAAACTGGTAAGCTAAAGGTGATCACTGACATAATGGATCAGCACAAAATTCTTATCATGGGATTACAGGAATTGAGGAACACTGACCAGGATGCTTTGGAATCTCAAGGATATCGACTATATAAGGGTATACCGGGGAAGAGAGTCATGAAGAATGTTCCACAATTTGGAACAGGATTTCTGATCAACCTTAAAATTATAAATTCAGTTCAAGAATTCTGCTCACCATCTCCTCGAATCTCACCACTCACCTTTAACACATCTAATAAGATTTATACGATCACAAATGCCCATGCTCCCACTAATGATAAAAGCACTTCCCCCAAAGACCGCGAAGAAACAGAAGAATTTTGGGACCTACTGGATCAAACCATAGATAACATCCCCAAACACCATGTTAAATTATTAATTGGCGACTTTAACGCTCAGCTAGGTAGAGAAAGAAAATACCGTGACATCATCGGAAAATGGCCAGCACACAATAGAACAAATAAAAATGGAGAGCGACTAGTTGACCTGTGTCGAAACCATAACTTAATCTCAAAATCTACATGGTTTAAACGAAAACCTCAAAAACTTAAACATGGAAACACCCTGATTACACTAAGGGAGAATGGCAACTGGACCACGTGTGCGTGGATAAACACCACCATAAAGAGATCTATAACGTTAAAGTCCTCCGCGGAATTGACACAGGTTCTGATCACTACGTAATTAAAATTAAACTCACGCCCCAGAAGAGACAACAAAGGAAAACCCCCAAAACTAAACGAACAATAGATCCTATCCAGTTAATCAACAGTGAACAGTACCAAAAAGCAACTGGAAACATTAAAATAACTGATAAACTCGAAAACTTGGTTCACAACCTACAACGAATAGCAGAAGACCTGGCTCCAATTAAACCGCGGAAAAACATCAATGGTGGAATAATGAATGTGATGAGATGATTGAAAAACGACACCGAGCGTGGTTATTACACCAATCCCAAAAATCTGAAACATCTTTTCAAAATTTAGTTACACAACGAAAAGAAACAACTAAAACTTTAAGAAGAATAAAACGGCAATATCATACTGACACCCTACAAACAATTGAAGAGGAATTCAAAATTTCACAATCGCGGAATTATTACAAAATCTTTAAACAACATCTGAAAAAATATGAAGCACCTACCTTATTGTTAAAAGATGAAAATGGTAAATTGGCCCACAACAACCAGGATAATGCACAAATTATGGCTAAATATTTTAAGACACTCCTAAACTGTGAAGAACCTATAGAATTTCTCCAATTGGATGTTGACACTCCAATAACAACACCACCGGAGAACATTAACCCGCCCACATTAGAAGACGTTTACATAGCACTGAATGAGATGAAGAATTTCAAAGCCCCTGGAGAGGACCAGACTTTTGCAGAGATTTGGAAGTATGCTGGAAATTCGGCAAAAATCGCTCTTCACCAACAACTAGTCAACATCTGGATTACAGGAAAATTCCCTGAACATTGGAGATCAGCTATCATCCATCCACTACACAAAAAAGGGGATAAGACAGACCCTAACAATTACCGAGGAATTTCACTCCTGGATGTTACCTATACATTTTTTTCTCGAATTCTTCTCAATATAATTAAAGTACAACTTGAAAATGAATTAGGAGAATATCAAGGAGGTTTCAGGCCCTGGAGAAGTTGCCCAGATCAAATTATGAGCCTTAAATTGATAATGGATTATAATAGAAAAAGGAATAGAGATATGGTGATAACATTTATCGACTTTAAAAAAGCATATGATTGTATTCATAGAGAATCTTTATTAAAAATTCTAAGACACATGGGATTACACCCCAAATTGACAAATCTCATAAAACTAACTCTTACAGGCACCAAATCAAAAGTTAAATTCAGAGGTGAATTCTCTGACCCATTTGAGGTCACAACCGGTTTACGACAGGGTGATGGCTTATCACCATTACTATTTAATTGTGCATTGGAAATGGTAATGCGAGAATGGTCTAAGAAATGCCCTCCAAATATAAAAAATAGGGAGAAAAATTCAAACAAACTGTCTTGGTTTTGCAGACGACATGGCATTATTGGCGAAAGATTTAGAGGAAGCCAAAACACAGATATCAGAGCTTCAGACAATTGCAAATAAAATTGGCCTTAAGATATCATTCGAAAAAACAGAAATCATGCCACAAAAACCAACACCATTAAAGGAAATACAAATTAATGATATAAAAATTAAAATTGTAACACGATTCAAATATCTAGGAGAGCTAATAACAAACAATTTAAATGAGAAAGCGTCAACTCAAATAAGAACCAACAAGTTATCTAGGGCACAAAAATTAACATGGGAAACTTACAAAAAGAAATGCTTATCAATTAATGCAAAAATTAAACATTACAATACAGTCATAAAACCAGAAGCCACATATGCAGCAGAAACATTATTCCATCTAAATGAACATTCTAAAACCGACAGATTACAGAAGATCGAAAGGCGAATTGGAAGAACTTGTATCAATAAAGGATATAAAAAAGATGGGCAATGGCGAATAATACCTAACAATATGGTCTATAACAACCTAGAACCCATTACTGATACCATGCGAAAGAAAAGATTAGGATTCTTTGGGCACATGATGAGAATGCCAGATTCACGTCTTCTAAAACAACTAGTGCAGTACAATCTTGCTTCAAAAAACACAACAACTGGATGCCGATGGTTAAAAGAAATCAGAGAGGACTTGAAGGAAATTGGCCTAACAACGGAGGATGCTGCAAATAAGAAAAGTTTAACTACAGCACTTAAAAATATGACGTTTCATTTTCCACTCACAAAGAAGAAGATTCCTACAAGAATATTTTCCGCCGAAGAACGGGCAAGACGATCAATACGCATGAAGAAGTACTGGGAGGACCGCAAGGCTCGTACAGTTCCTACAAGTCGACGAACTAATGGTTGGCTGAAGTGATCCTTTGTGGTCTCAAAAGAAGAAGAAGAAGAAGACAAAAGATTAACATTACACCAACACACAACATCCCATAATTAATGATATTTCTTTACTTCCCCAAGAAACAATTCTACATTATATTTCAATGGCCATGCTGTTCAGCGTGTATAACATAATACATCATTCATTTCATTCATTCATTCATTTATTTGGGGGGTGTGTCCCCCGGTGGCAAATTGGATATACATAACAAATACATAATTATACATAACAATACATAATTATACATAACAATTCAATAACAATTATACAACAATTAAACTGGAGTATTTACACAAATAGTCAGTCTTTTCTTAAACACACCTATATGTTTGGGAAAAGGCTCTAAGACTGCGGCAGGTAGAGAGTTCCAGTTATCAATGGCACGGTTTACAAAAGAATATTTACCATAATTTGTTCGCTGTGGTCGGCCCTTAACTTTGAAAGGATGATCGCTCCTACCCATGTAAGTGGGCTTTCCCAATCGTTTGCTAAGCTCACCCCATGCTGGTTGATTTGTATACGTGTTGTACATAGCGCAGAGTCTAGATTTCATCCTCCTAGCCTCCAGTGATTCCCACCCAAGTTTCTTTAACATACGGCTCACACTGCTCCTGGGATTAAAGTCACTGAGCACAAATCTAGCGGCCTTTCTTTGTACCATTTCCAACTCATTGATGAGCCCTACTTGATATGGATCCCAAACCGCCGAGGCATATTCCAGAATAGGTCTTACAAGTGACAAATAGCCTAATTCTTTAGCAGAGGTACTACTTCCTTTTAATACCCTCATTACAAAGTGCAGGGATTTGTAAGCTTTTGAAACTACACATCCTACATGACTACTCCATTTCATATCATTCCTTACGTGAACGCCCAAATATTTGCAAGAATCTTCTTCTACAAGTATTTCCGAGCCAATGTTATATTGAAAATCCTGCCTTCGCACTTTCCCTATTTTTAAGAGACTACATTTTCTTGTGTTTATTTTCATTTTATTTACAATCGCCCACTTATAGACCAGGTTCAGGTCCTCTTGCAGCACTGCATTGTCTTGTGAGTCATGTATCTTTCGATATATTACACAATCATCCGCAAACAATCGACAGTCACTGCGAATTCCATTTGGTAAGTCATTTATAAACGCCAAAAACAACAAAGTTCCGATTACGCTGCCCTGAGGGATACCCGATGTTACGGTAATTTCATCCGAGAATATGCCTTCGACTTTCACTTTCTGGGAACGACCCGTCAAAAATTCTTGGATCCATAAAATTACTCTTCTATCAATCTTCGTCGAAGCTAATTTATGGAGTAGCATGTCATGCGGCACGACATCAAATGCCTTCGCAAAATCTATAACCACGGCGTCGACTGAAACTCCATGGTCTAACGATTCGCTAATGTCTTGAAAAAGTGATAGCATCTGACTCTCGCATGAGTAACCTTTCCGAAATCCATGCTGCCTATCATTAAACCATGATAATGTTTCCCACTGTTCCCTCAAGTAGTCGCAAATGAGATGCTCCATCTGCTTACAAACGATGGACGTAAGGCTAACCGGCCTGTAGTTGCCCAATTCAAGTCTGCTCCCTCCCTTAAATATTGGGACTACCGTAGCTCTTTTCCAGTCATCTGGGATTTGCGCATTGTTTATGGACACATTAAATATCACCTCCAAGTATCGTGCCACGGCCCTACCTCCTAATTTAAGTACTTCACTAACAATATTATCAGGACCCTTTGATACATTGAAACGCAGTTTTTGTATTAGCTTTACAATTGCTGACTGGTTTATTTGGAACAGAGGGGCCCCTGATTCGTCGTTAAGGTCCAACACACAGCTATTGGATTTATTGAACACACTACCGTAAAAGACATTTAATTCATTAGCAATGGCCTGTTTCTCAGTAATTAATTTACCGTCACCGGACATTATCATCGACAAATTATTTGAATTTCCCTTTCTTCTCCTAACATAACTGTAAAAATTTTTCCACCCACCCTCTCCCGAACCAAGTAAACCTTGCATATAACTGTCATGAGCAGCCCTCTTTTTTAAGACGAGCTCTCTTGATAAGGACTTAAATTTCAACATATACTTGTCACTATCATGTCTTTTATTGTATAATTTCCTAATTTTCCTTTTTAGTCTCCTAATTTCTCGTGTGTAATACTCAGGGTCTGGGTTTTGTTTCAGCAATTTAAATGGGACAAATTTATCAACAGCGCTATTTAAAATTTTCGAAAAGTTAGTCCACAGGATATTAATGTGATTTCCTTCCGATGCCCATCCTACAAATAGCTCATTCAAATACCCCTGAAACTTGCCCTGATCCGCCCTGCGATACTGGTATATGATCTTTTTTGCTACATCAGAGTCTAATTTTGTAACGTCACCATATCTAATATTTAATTCAACCCCAGAATGGTCACTAATTCCTGGTACTTTCAGACAGTTAATATACAGCTCTACAGGCCTTACGAGATAAACATCTAAGGTATTATTGTCTCTAGTTGGGAAGTCAACTACTTGGGAAAATCCCCCCTCCCTTAAGAATTTATTTGCAGCGCTCTGAGCTTGACCACAGCTAGTTGACTCACCAGACCAGTCTACTTTGGGGAGGTTTAAATCTCCAGCAATTATTATGCTCTTTTTCATAGCATTACCCGTACAAGTTTTATCATACAGTGTTTCGAGGAGAGAAAAGTTATCTTTCGGTGCTCTATACGCCCCTATCACCTGAAGAGGGAATTTATTTCCTTTATCTGAAATTTGTACACATAACATTTCATGATCCATATCAGCCCACTTTAAGAAACTAGCTATATTTTTGCGCACACAAATAAATAGCCCACCACCTCGTTTCCCCCGATCCCTTCTGTACATTTCGTAGGTCCCTTGAATTATTTCGCTACTATTTATGTCCTCATATAACCAAGATTCAGTTGCAATGACAATGTCCGGAGAATACGTCTCTACAAGATTCCAAAATTCAATTAATTTATTTCCTAAACTCTGACAATTAACCTGCAGTAATCTTAGAGTCTTACCTCCGGAGCAAATATCTTGAAGTAGCTCCTTCTGTTCCCATCGGCTGGCAACCTCTGGACCTGCTCCTCCTCACAAAAGCCGGCACGAACCGATGACCCTGTCATGTAGGCTCCCTAGGTTGTAAGCGCCCCGTCGATTTAGATGCAGCCCGTCTCGGGCGAAGTCACGGCCACCAATCCAGCAGTCAGCTTCTACGTACACTAATCCCAGTTGTGCACATACCCAGTCCATGCGGTCATTTACAGTCTTAACTCGCCTCAACGGAACATCTCCCCGCCGAACAATGCCACTCATTATAATTTTTGCATTTCTAAACTTGCTTTTAGCTTTTCTGCCTAGTTCGTAGAGCTCCCCCATGATGTAATCAGCTGTAGCCCTCTTCTTCAAATCGTTCGTCCCAACATGGAGCAACAACACTTTAACTTTGTCACAGTCCTCTACATTTGCTTCTTCCACTTGTTGGGCAAGCTGGTCAATTTTAATCCCCGGATAACACCGCACTTTCGCACCTGATTTCCTCGAGATATTCGCACTCCATCGTATCATAGAATCACCCATTATGATAACGTCATCCTCAGTTTGCTCCTGCACGCCCTCTTCCACACTGATCCCAGTAGAAAGCCGTTCAGTCACATCCTTCACCGTTTCTTCTGATTCACGAAGCTTAGCTCTAAGTTCCTGTATTATTTGATCCCTTGCTTTGATTTGCACCCTCAAACAGTCCGGCGTATCACATACTTTACAAAACCAATTTCCGACATCACAATCCTCCTTCTTGACCTTAATACAGCCGAAGTGAAACCATTTCTCACATAGTCCACACTCAACACCATTCTTCAATGTTTTACTGCACGTCGAACACTTTAAAACTGTCACTGGATCATTTGCCTGATTCACATTTGGAGTAACAGGCCCTGGATTCACTTCCACTCCACCAATAACTAGCAATGCAGCTATCACTAGGGCTATGAACCACAAGTTGCTAGGTCCCGTACGCACACACAAACACCGGAAATCCCGACTACCCTTCACATACCACAGTCCGATCCTCGCCCGATAACACTCCAGAGAACAACCCATTCCAGCACACCTGAGAGCTTGGGAAAAACACGACCTTTCACTTTGACTGCCAACTGCCAACTCCCTGCCAACTGCCAACTCCCTGCCAACTGCCAACTCGCAAATAATAACGCTATGCCAAGTATCAACTTAAAAGCATAACAAGTACAGTGCGTCAGGGAATGTTCTCCGCAGTACCTAAAGAGCATCCAGCGTTTAGAAAAGACTGTGGGTCTTAAGGGTTTTTACTTTTAACGTACCCCCCCCCCCCCCTACACTGGTTTTGTGACCTCACCTTTTATCATGAAGGAACTCGGAACATATATATTTTTCGTAATAATAGCTTCCTACAATTACCTGCCTATTGATTACCATTGTTATTACATAGAAGGATCGTTTATATTACGTCTTAGTTATTTAAAAAATTTCGAGGTTAGCACCCTGGAAAGAAGAGCCTCGTCCCGCGCTGCATGCTCGCCCGGAGTGCAGCACGTGTTCAGTTCCACCGGCAACATAGGTTTTGAAGCACTATCTGTCGTTGGCGTTACTGTTGTCTGTTTTATTTTCTGCTCGATCAAATCGAAATGGCTGCTGTTTTCGGTGAAACGAAAACGAGGTGAGCCGCTGAGAAGTAAGGAGAGGACAATAGTTGTAAACGTTTTCATTTATTTAAAGAGCAGAAATCCCGGCCAAAGTGTGAGTTGGATCGCCGAAGAAACTGCTGTTGCTACAGTTACATCCAGATCATTATTGTTCAAACTGCGCAGTGAATCGGCTCGTGGCCCCCTGGTGACACCTAATAAGAAGCAGGAGAGAAAAGCGAAAAGAAAATACAATAGACTTACGAAATTTAGTGATTTTGTTAAAAGTGCTATAAGGCGCAAGGTGCATGGTTTCTTTTTAAGAAATCAGACACCGACATTATCATCTGTGTTAACGGCCGTGAATACAGACCCCGAACTTCCGAATTTTAAAAGAAGCACGTTTCATGTCCTTCTAAAAGATATTGGTTTCGTTACGGAAAGCGTGGTAACAAGCTCTTATGTTGGAAAGAGACGATCTAGTTGTTTTGGCGCCATAAGTATTTCTATCAAATAAAGAAATTTCGAGCGGAGAAGAGGAATATCGTGTACACAGACGAAACCTGGGTAAACATGGGACATTGCATTGAAAGATACTGGCAAGTCAGTACAGTTAATCCATCAAGGCAGGCTTTTCTGGCTGGACTTTCCCCTGGCTTAAAGGCACCAACAGCGCGTCGGCCCCGCTTCGCTATTGTCCATACAGGTAACGAAGGCGTATTTGTGAACGACGCAAAGTTAGTATTCCTGTGTAAAGAGAATACCGCCGATGCGCACGACGAAATACATGGAGAATGTTACGAATATTATTTTAAACACCAGTTACTCCCCAATCTCCCGCCGTGCTTGACAATGCATCGTACCACAGTAGGAAGAAAGAGCGCATTCCGACAATGTCATGGAAACGGCAAAGCATGCGAGAATGGCTTACCTCCAAAGGTGTCCATCATGAAGACTACATGCTCAAGAAACATCTTATGGAACTAGTGACTTCCATCAAATGGAAATATGACGCCTATAAAATAGACGAAATGGCGAAAGAACTGGGACATGAAGTGCTTCGCCTACCTCCGTATCACTGTGAACTGAACCCCATTGAACTCGCGTGGGCTCAAATTAAACGTTATGTAGGAATGAATAACACAACATACAAAACGAAAGACGTAGAAAAATTGATTCACGATTCTTTCGGAATTGTTTCATATCAAAACTGGAGTAATTACGTCGACCATGTGAAAGAAATAGAAGTCAATATGTGGAAGGCAGATGAGCTGCAGGAAGATATTGAGCCCTTCATAATTCAGTTGGAAGGTAGTTCAAGTGACACCTCTGATAATAATGACCGTGATAGCGACTTGGATATGGAAGGGATCGAGCCACTGGCGGCAGACTGAAGGATTGTAGAACGACTGGGAAGCCCAAATTAAATATCATGTATTGTTTTATTCTTTTTTATTGTTTATTATTATTATTATTATTAATATTATTAGTTATATAAGTACTGTCTTGTCCCTCGTAAGAATACTAATGGGGAGGATATAATCTGTTATATATTCCTATAGCGCGCAGGCTATTAACGAATGAACTCGTCATGTAGGATATGAAACAGCTCATTCATCAGATGATTTGTGCGGGGCATTATATTTCTTTATTCATGGAAAGTCCCAAAGAGCACACTTTAAGGTTTGTATACTTGGCCATGGCCTTAATTAAGGTACAGTCCCAGCATTTCCCTGGAGTGAAAATGGGAAACCACGGAAATCCATCTTCAGAGCTGCCGACAGTGGGGTTCAAACCTACTATCTCCCGAATGCAAGTTCACAGCTGCGCGCCCCTAACCGCACGACTAACTCGCTACAATATTACAAATATTAATCAAAACAACAAGAATAAAATTGAAAGAAACTAAATTAAGCCTAACTAATAACAAAAGACTCTATCAACAGTACCCGTATTGCTGACGTAAAAATAGTTAACATCGTCAGCATACATCCGAGAAGGAAGGAAGAGTTGTGCTCTCGACATCAATCAGTAATGCAAAACGAATGTCGTTATTGGTTCTGTTCGCTTATCCAATACGTAAACACCTGCAAAACTGATCCATCCAGGGCTTCTTCTATTTCAGGGGTTGTGTTGTGTTGCTAACTTATGAAAGCGCAGTACTCGCAGCGCGTATGACGTCAGCGCGTAGCAACACTGTCACCATAAGGCGTCACAGTCCTTTCTCAATGCTGGATGCTCTATAGGCACTGCTACGTTAGGTAAGAGCCGGAGTTAAGTTGGCAGCGCGGTGTCAGACCTTCCTCTCACTCGCCCTGGCTGTCTTCTCCAAGGTCGACAGGATATCAGAACACACGTGTGAGCTGTGCTGTGCGAACTTAATCCCGGCTCTCACCTAACGTAGCAGTGCCTAGGCACTGCGGAGAACATTCCCTGACACCCTATACAAACATATGTACAAAAAAGGTCTGACTTTCGTTTTTGGCCGGTGCTTGATTGTTGCGTAGAACTTTCCGGCCAGCCAGCAAACTTTCTTATTGTGAGCATGCGCAGTAAGGCCCAATGCGGTGAAAGGACGCTATGGCTTGGTGTTATTTTGATGCGTGGTTTAGAAATGCATTGATTTAAATTCAACAAATTAGTACAATGCACACGCGACTGAGTCGACTCCAGTGCCGCAGCGTCAGGCAATGTCAAATAGGGGTGACGCAGCGTCATATTATCAAGTCACGGTTCCTGCTAGTACGCGGAGTCTCCGCTGGTTTTATGCGTTGTGGCTGTACATTTTTGACTGTTGGTTTGTGCACACGTGCGTCAGTTATCCACGCTGGGCAGCATGGATATTGAAATAATAATGTAGAATTGTTTATTGGGGAAGTGAAGAAATATCCTAAATTATGGGATGTTGCGTGCACTGACTACAAGGACAAAGTAAATAAAGAAACGTAATGCATGTTTATCTTCTCTAAACTCTGAAAACAAAGTCGTGCAAGTTCCTTGGAGGAGTCATTCTGCTACCAATGGATGTTCCCAGTACCGTCTCTCGTGTGTTCAAGTAGTTTTTTATAAACCTCCTTCTGACCACTTACATGATATCTTCATATCTGAAGTTCGCTGATGAGTAAATGCGCGCGTCACTTCTACGCTAGCGTTCTTTCGCCGTTAGTGTGCATCGGGCCTAACATCGCTCAGAAGGAAGGAAGAAAGGTGGTTGAATGGTTAGCACAGTGCAGCGAGAGATTTGTCGTGCTAACCTACGTTCACCTGTGTCCTTCAAGCTTTCAGTTACTTCTGTGATTGTAGTGTCCAGCCTTCGGGCTGACTACCTAACAGACAGACAGTGTGGTGGCACTTCAAAAATATTCATCGTGTATTTTGTAAGTCGACGAGCAATTAGAACCGTCTGTAATCTCCAAACTGCGCTCCAAAACATTACATAGCCAGGCTCGGGAGGTAGTAGACAATATCCATTCGTCATCTCTCCCACCCAGAGATGCAACAGTCACACTTAAAACCTAGAGCCTTCTTCGTGCAGGTCAGTCATTCTTGCAACGAGTAAACCACGCCCAAGTTTCTCATCACTTATATCAAGTTCCAGCACTATGCTTTGACCTTCAGGAACAGCTCTGTCCAGATGAGCCTTAGGTATAATTTGGCTGCGCTGTGGCAACGTTGTGTCTTCATGTAGAACCAAACGTGTTGTCGAATTCTTCCCTCGCTGAAGGATTACCTCTTCTTTACCGATGGTGATAACTCGTCTGTTTAGGTCTAGCAAAAACCCAAATCGCATCATAACGTGCATGATGTTGGAAGCTGGTGCTGCCGATAAGGAAGTTGGCAACTGTCTCCCCGTAGACCTCGGCATAATCTCCGGTAGCCGTCTTCAACGTCCATGACGATGGTTGGATGCCTTTACCATCTGATACTGACTCCGGGCTCAAAAGTAGTCATTGTTGAACCTGTGTCCAGAAGTAGACTCTTCAGCTGTCCATTCGCCACACCTTCCACGTAAAAACTACCCGACCTCCCACCCAGAAATGCAACAGTCACACTAAAACCTGGAGCCTTCTTCGTGCAGGTTGACAGTTGCCCCGCCCTATCAACCCTTCTTAGTTTTCCTGCTGCTGCTGTCCTTGAGCGCCTCTATTTTTGCACCTACTCCGAGGATGGCCTGGTTCCTCACAGCCCCAGCAGTGAAACTCCTTCCTCTTAGTCTTCAATGCCTTCAATACCTTCTAGACCAACTCCTCCAGGGTCCATTGAAGCTCTGTGTTCTGTATGTTGGTAGCGCGCACTCGGGCCTGACCTCGCACGGACTGCCTGACAGTCCCAAACTCGACGGCTTGCATTAGTGCCTCGCTAAAGGATTTGGGACGAGACAGCTTGACCGCCTGTTGTGTCTCAGATTCTCGCCGACCATCGAGGAAACAGTCGATTGCCAAGCTTTCGCATACGTCGTCGGGCACCGTAGGGTAGTTAGTCTTTATCAGGCGAGCGACGCGACGTCTGTCTGAAACTTCTGTAGGCTCTCATTTGGTTTTTGGTGCCGGCTTTTCAGCTGCGACCGGTATACCTGCTCCATATGTCGATGGCCGAAACTCATCTCAAGACGCTTAACCAGCTCATCGTAGTTTTGGCGATCCAGCAAGGGGATGGTCTGTAAAACTGCCAAAGCATCACCGCGCAAAGCGAGACTCAACATAGCTGCCTTGGTAACCGTCGACCACTGGTGTACCATTGACGCTGTCTCAAAGAGTGTCGTGTATTCGCCCCATGGCATCTTACCATCAAACGAGGGTAGGCCAGAGTGTCCAGCGGGCATGGGTACGTACTGCACTGGAAGATAGCCTCGTCTTGCTCACCAACGTTATGTGTAGCATGCATGCCTACACTACACCCTTTACTTGGCTGCTTCACGCCCTCTTCTAACAGTTTCATACGTTTGGCCACTTCCTCTAATTCACTCTTAAAGTCAGTTTGTACATTCTGTATTCTTACTTCTAGGATATTAGAATTTTCCTTTAATTTATTTTCCAAACTTTTACAAGTTTCTCTCAATTCCTCTTTCAATTTCTTAGAGTTCTCTTTTAACTTATCTGCTCAGCTTTCTAATGTATCTTCTAAGATTTTAGAACTTTCTTTCAACAGCTTACCTATATCACTGGTGCCGCAGGTTGTCTCAAATACGAAGCTGTGTGGGTCTCCGCCAGCGTCCATAACGGCCTGCCTTAAACGTTCCTGAAGCACTGACTTTAATCCTGATGTGTCCATTTCGCGCTCTTCCAGTTCACGTTTTAAATCGGCCTCTTTTAGCTCACTTAAGCACACCAATTTTGAAACCATGTTCACTGCCAAAGTGACACACAAATGTATTTAAAAAGTTTTGGTCGCCTTATCCCAACTTCTGGCGCCAATTTGTCCCGTGCACGTTGTTCAAATTACAAGGCAACAAATTACTTTTCACCCTTCTCTATTTTATTTCTTCAATCCAGAACAAAACTACCAACATCTTACCATCTCGCCTTATTTCTGATCACTCTTTTTGGATCAACAACTCTCTGACAAAGAAAACACAGCTATCATTCTTGTTAGGTAGATTTCCTTAGAAAGCTAACTATTGCAATGGGTCCCATGTTTCGACTTCCGGAAAATTTCGACATATCTTCGCGTTTCACATCCCCCAGACCCCAAAACCACCGTCAGTTCAAAAGTTTATATATAATTTATGTATGTATGTACACACATCAAAAAAGGTTTTGCATCACCTCGGTTTCAAGAGTTCCGGAACCGTTAAATACAAAGGGAATAGAGATCAACACAAACAACATTTCAGCTCGTTTTATTGCTCATGAGACCCACACATTGCATGTTGTACCATCATACAGCTAGACTTTCAGCATTTGTGGTCCAGATTGCAGTACACACCACTACCTCCAATACCCAGTAGCACGTCCTCTTGCATTGATGCATGCCTGTATTCGCCGTGGCATACTATCCACAAGTTCATCAAGACACTGTTGGTCCAAACTGTCCCACTCCTCAACGACAATTCGGCGTAAATCTCTCAGAGTGGTTGGTGGGTCAAGACGTCCATAAACAGCCCTTTTCAACATATCCCAGGCATGTTCGATAGGGTTCATGTCTGGCGAACATGCTGGCCACTGTAGTCGAGCGATGTCGTTATCTTGAAGGAACGCATTCACAAGATGTGCTCGATGAGGTCGAGAATTGTCGTCCATGAAGACAAATGCCTCTCCAATATTCTGCCGATATAGTTGCACTATGGGTCGGAGGATGTCATTCAGGTATCGTAAAGCCGTTTCGGAGCCTTCCATGACCTCCAGTGGCGTACGTCGGCCCCACATAATGCCACCCCAAAACATCAGGGAACCACCACCTTGCTGCACTCGCTGGACAGTGTGTCTAAGACGTTCAGCCTGACCAGGGTGCCTCCAAACACGTCTCCGACGATTGTCTGGTTGAAGGCATATGCGACACTCATCGGTGAAGAGAACGTGATGCCAATTCCGTGGGGTCCATTCAGCATGTTGTTGGGCCCATCTGTACCGCGCTGCATGGTGTCGGGGTTGCAAAGCTGGACCTCGCCATGGACGTCGGGAGTGAAGTTGCGCATCATGCAGCCTATTGCGCACAGTTTGAGTTGAAACACGACGTCCTGTGGCTGAACGAAACGCATTATTCAACATGGTGGCATTGCTGTCAGGGTTCCTCCGAGCGGCAATCCGTAAGTAGTGGTCATCCACTACAGTAGTAGCCCTTGGGCGGCCTGAGCGAGGCCTGTCATCGACAGTTCCTGTATCTCTGTACCTCCTCCATGTCCGAACAACATCGCTTTGGTTCACTCTGAGACGCCTGGAAACTTCCCTTGTTGAGAGCCCTTCTTGACACAAAGTAACAATGCGGACGCGATCGAACTGCGGTATTGACCTTCTAGGCATGGTAGAACTACAGACAACATGAGCAGCGTACCTTCGTCCTGGTGGAATGACTGGAACTGATCGGCTGTCGTACCCCCTCCGTCTAATAGGCCCTGCTCATGCATGGTTGTTTACATCTTTGAGCAGTTTTAGTGACATCTATGAACAGTCAAAGGGACTGTATCTTGGATACAATATACACAGTCAACGTCTATATGCCGGAGATCTGGGAACCGAGGTGATGCAAAACTTTTTTTGATGTGTGTATATCAGTTTCTTGTGGACACGATAACTTCCGTAATTTTGCACCAATCACTTTGAATTTTTTACATAATATGTATCCCCTTAAAATCTCGGTCGAGTTCGTTAATGGGCAAAATCGACCAAAGGGGGTGAAAATGGGGGGCTTTTTTCGAAAAAGTGAAATATCGCTATAACTCTCTTAATATCTGAAATATTGAATCCATTCAAAGTTCATACTATGTGTCGGACAAGGCCCTAAAATTTATGTTTGAAAAGTTTTTTGATAGCACCAACCATTGACTAAAGGGGTGGGAAAAAGTGGGTTTTTCGGGAAACATTAATCGTATCTCTGTTAATAGGCACAATATCAAAACCGTACAAAATGGACAATATTCCTCCAATAATTACCTAAAACGTTTGTCTGAAAGAATTTTTGATATGACCCACCATTACGCCACGGGGTGAGCAAAATGATTTAAATTATAAGAAAATGCCAAGTGCCAAGAGAGGTTGCCATGACAACTTTACTTTTAATTGATAAGGGATGAGCCATCAGCAGTTGCTATGACAACGCCACTGCACGAGATAACATTCAGTTTTCCATCTGTCTGTGGGAAGCGACTTCGGTATCGGAACTGGTAGCATGCTGAACTTCTATGCCCAAGGTCGCTGGTTCAAACCCGGCTGAAGTCGTCGGATTTTCTAAGAGCGCTAAAAACCCTGAGTTTGCTTTCCTTCGGAGGGGAAGTTCCAACGTTCGTTGCGAGTTGATGGTTCCGGTGGCATCTAGTAGCCAAGTTCACAGCTAGGTGTCGTTGATGGTAATATTTTAGGTAGATTTCATTAGAAAGCTAACTATTGCAATGGGTACCATGTTTCGATTTCCGGAAAATTTCGACATATCTTCGCGTTTCACATCCCCCAGACCCAAAAACCACCGTCAGTTCAAAAGTTTATATATAATTTATGTCTGTATATATATATAGGCCTATAACATAGAACGAACGGAAAAACTCCAGAAAGCATACAAACTTACATGGTCACATTATAATAAGAAAAGCATATCAAGACAGACCAAACTTAGACACTACAAAACAGTTGTATCACCAGAAGCATTGTATGCGTCAGAAACGACCACAATTGGAGCATCTAGCATTATAGAAACAGAAAAAATTGAACGTAAAATTCTGAGAAAAATATTTGGAGCAGTACACAGAGATGGGATATGGATGAAAAGACCTACCAAAGAGCTATATGAACACACAGACTCACAGATATCATTAGAAAACGCAGACTAACTTTCTACGGGCACATACAGAGAATGAACAATAAACGACTTACAAAGAAAATCTTTGATGTAGTAAACAGTTCAAAAAGGAAAACAAATTGGTATCATGAAATAGAAGACGACTTAAAGCAATTAGGGATCAACAAGCATAAAATAGAAAACAGAGAAAAAATCAGAAACAAAATTAAGAACGCCAAATTTTTAGTAAGTGAAAGGAAGAAGATAGGAACATTGTGGACGGAACAAAGAAAACAGGAACACAGTCAAAGGATGAAGAGATTTTGGGAAGAGAAGAAAAAGGAAGGAAGGAAGATTGTAGTTTTACATGACCGTGAATCTTGTGATTATGAGCCTCGGGACCTCCTTTTTTTTACGTGGAATCCGAACCACAGGACATGGCGGGAAGAGAAGAAGGGAAAGAAGTGAAAATTGTGACATCATGAGATATTTAAGTTCATACACTGTCCATAAGGGCAAAAATGATGTAATAATAATAATACATATATATATCTTCTTCTTCTACTTCTTAGGGGGGGGGGGGGCGTGGTGGCTCAGCGGTCTAGCTGTATGCCTCTCACCAAGGCGGTCCGGGTTCGATTCCCGGTCAATGCATGTGGGATTTTCGAAGTGAAATGCCATGTCCTGTGGTTCGGATTCCACGTAAAAAGGAGGTCCCGTGGCTTATAATCACAAGATTCACGGTCACGTAAAACTACAATCTTCCTTTTTCTACTTCTTAGCGTCATCCCGTAGGAACGGGGTCCGCTTTTTGGATCAATGCACGCCATTTCTTGCGATCTAATGCTTCGCGTAATTTCAAGTTTCATGATCGTAAATCGGCGTTAATGGTGTCGAGCCACCACAATTTTGGTCTCCCACGCTGTCTCTGGCCGTCGACCGTTAGATGGTAGGCCGAGCCGATGACTGAACTTTGTGGTGCACGGACAACGTGCCCATACCAACGGAGTCTCCATTCCTGCATTTTCTCATTGATTGGAGCCACGCCAGCTGTATGTCGAATCGTTGTGTTGGGGATATGGTCGAGCAGAGAAATGTCTAATGATCTTCGCAGCATCCGCATTTCCATGACATGAAGCGAGTGCTCAGCAGTTCTAGGTGCTGGCCAACACTCGGTACCATATGATGCAACTGGTCTCACCATTGTGCGGTATATCTTTGATTTTAGGCGGATAGGCATCTTCTTATCACAAAGAACACCGGTGACATCTCTGAATCGCATCCAAGTCGCATTGATTCGTGCTCGCACATCTTCATTCACAGAGCTGTCGCCATTCAATCGTGAGCCTAGGTATCGGAATGTATTTACCTTGGTAAGAGGAGCTCCATTAATACCTATAGTTCCAGGGGATGGAATCGTTTCGAGGTATTCAGTCTTGTGGATGTTCAAACGAAGACCAAATCCTTGCAGACGATCATGCCATGTCTGCACTTGGGTTTCAAGATCCTTCCTGGAGTCTGCCGCAAGCATCACATCATCAGCGTATAGCAATGTCCATGGGACACACTTCTGCAGGTCTCGCGTTATGGAATTCATGACGATAACAAAGAGCTGGGGAGACAGAGCTGAGCCTTGATGAACCCCAACTGTCACAGGGAAGCTGTCAGTGAGTCCTGCAGGGCATCGCACGTGGCTTTTGGTGTTGTTGTACAGAATTTTTATCCAGTTTATATACATTTCTGGAACTTGATGATCTCGGAGACAGGGCCTGATTTACCGTAAGGCAAAATAGGCACGTGCCTAGGGGCGCCGCAGTCCGGGGGGCGCCGCAAGGCACCCCTTCGGTTAGGCAACCGGCAATGATCTGTACTGGAGGCGCCCCGAAGGACACCGCCGCCAGGCGCCCTCTTTGCTAGGGCTTTAAATGTGCTAAGTTAGGATTATAGCAGTATACATGCTACAATAAATATTGAGAAATGAGTAGAGATATTTAGAAATAATATCGTGTCTTTGTCGCATGCCCGCCCATGCCCTTCCACTTCGCTCTTCGTTATGCCGCTCGACGCCCTTTCATCCCGACATGTGTGAGAGGGGAAGGGTGGCGGGCGAGTGGAGCTGTGCTACGGTAGCTGGGTTTGCTTGCATTGTAGTAGCATCGATGTGCCCCCACCCCGCCCTTGCCTGTGCTGTGTTGTTTTGTTGTGATGTGATCCGCAAGTAAATGTTTTAAACTATGGGCAGCAAAAAGTTGTCTGGTTACCAAAACCGTGTCCACAAAGCTGAAGAGGATAAGAAAGCCGAGGTTACACTATCAAAATGTCGGAAAATAAATGAGATGTTTAGTGCGCGTGTGAATCCTACACCTCCAACGACAAATTCGGATAACAATAACAATTATTGCTCTGCGGTTCACGACATTGACTGCGATGGTGTTCAGCAACTTGGGGTAAGCTACCGTACACGAATTACTTTACACAAAGTAGGCCTTTCCCAATAGACGATTCCTTGATACACTGTTGCACAAAGTGACATACGTAAAAACTCAGACTGGTTTCGAGGCCTGCGATCAAAATTTTAAAGTACTTTATTGCGCGCGTTCTGAAAAGCCTGTCATTGACTCGGTGGTCCGCACGATATGACGCTTGTCAAGCTCTGAGGGAAGACTGGTGTGGCATCGTGGCAGAAATCAAAAGGCAAACACTCGAAGTGAAGGCAAAGGCATCTTAAGCAATATCCTACAATTAGAAACTGCTTTCCTAGTTGTTTTCTGGAGTACCATTATAAGAAGATTTAATTCTGTCAGCCAGAAGCTCCAAAAAGTTAGCACTAATTTGAGCACTGTGATAGAATATTACGCTTCGTTAGCGGAATTTGTGCAAAGTTTAAGATATAATTTCGATGTCTATGAGAGAGAAGCCAAAGAATTAAGCGGTATTGCTCAATATTCCTACGACGTAAAGAGAAGACAGGAACGAATGACCAGGAATGATAGAGACAAAGCCAGGAGAATATGTACCGTCAGAGGGCTCAGAAAATTTTCGCGTCAATGTATTTTATGTAATTCTGGATGTACTAAGTGCTGAGCTTAAGAGGCGAAGTGAGGCTTACAAAGTCCTCCATAAGAGATTTTATTTTCTAGAAAACCTGTTAGACCTAGATGGACCAATGATAAAAAAAATCGCTGACGATCTCTCAGAAAAGTATGTGGATGACTTAGAAAGTGCACTGGCTGACGAGTACTTGCATTTAAAGGGACTTTTAAAATTGCAGATTTTAAAGGTAAGTCAGCCCCTGAGTTCAGCACTTCCCTTCATGAAAAAGATTTACACGATATGTACCAGAACGTAAACATTGCTTTACGGATACTTCTCACCATTCCAGTGGAGAAAGATCATTTTCGGTACTGAATCCCGTAAAGAACTATTTACGGTCAGTCACTAAAGAAGAAAGGTTAAACTCTATTGCACTCCTGGCGATTGAAAAAGATATGACGAAAAACTTGAACTGCGATGCCATAATTAATGATTTTTTCGAAAAGAAGGCAAGAAGAAAACTTTTGAAGCACCGTAACTTAGTTATCGTTGTGCTTGAGGCAGGCCCCGTTATGTCTTCATTCATGTTTTTACTCTGCACTTTAATTTCTCTGAAAGATATTGCAGGAAGATATGCAGTTGGCCTTATTTGTATTGTAGAGGCGCTTTGTTCAATTTAAAATGTCGTTCGTACCACTGCTCTTCATGCGTTTTAAAATTAGTGTGTGTTCTACTATTTTTTACTATATTTCGTGCTACCGCAGTTTATTCTGTTACAGCAGTAAATAATGTTTTTTATTTTTGAAGCTACTCTTCTTTTTTGTTGTATGAATTAAGGCTAGACATTATTTTTGGAAAGGGTATTCATAAAGTGTTTTGGTTGCATAAAAGTTAATCTGTTTCATGTAGTTTTACTCCAAGCTGTTATTTTTATTGAATTGACTATTTTTCCCTGCGTAAAAATTCAAGCATAAACTTATGCTGTCAGCCATATAACTGTTCATTCCTTTCTTCCGAACCTTAACTCATTCGAGTGGCTATTGCCTTATCATAAAAATCGGGTGGGGGCTCAAGTGAGGAGGGGCGATCAATGGAGAGGTGCCTATAGCGTAACTTTGGGTAAATCCGGCCCTGCTCGGAGAGCGTACCAAATCATCTGGTGTGGTACTCGATCAAATGCCGTCTCGAGGTCAAGGAAAGCAATATGTAGTGGCCTCCTCTTCTCTCGGAATTTCTCCATCAGCTGGCGCACAGCAAAGATTGCGTCTATCGTGCCACATCCCTTGACAAACCCACATTGATTTGCTGAGAGCTGTACGATGTTCCTCAGCCTATTGTCTAGGATACGTTCGAATATTTTCATAGTGTGGGAGAGAAGTCTAATTGGACGGTAATTGGTACATTCAGCTGGGTCACCCTTACCCTTAAAGATAGGTACTGTGATACTAGTTGACCAATCTGTAGGTATTTGACCACTGAGAATAATTGAATTGAAGAACTCTGTCAGCCAGGTGGTCGCGTTGTCAGTAAGTTCCTCAATTTTCCAGATGTCTTCAGGAAGGTCATCTAGCCCTGGGGCCTTTCCATTTTTCATGCTACGAATGGCAACTTTGACTTCATCTTCAGTGATACAAGGTACTGGTCCAGCTGTAACATAGATGTCTGGTATTTGTGGGTGAGGGAATTCAGTGTTGAATACTTCACTAAAATACTCTCGCCAACGGTGCAGAATCATCTTGCTATCGTGAAGTCGTCGACCATTCTTATCCTTCACACACATATAGTGTTCTATATCCTGACCTACTCTACACCGTGCTCGGGCTAGTCGGTAGATAATTTTGTCTCCGTCTTTAGTTGTCAGTTGATCATATAAATGTTTGTAGTGATCTACTATAGCCTCAGCAACTGCTCTTTTTGCCTCCTTCTTGGTGGCTTTGTATTTCAGAAGATTCTCCTCAGTCGGTGATGTTCGCAACTGTTTAAAAGCGGTTTCTTTTCATGCACCATTTCCTGTACCTTGTCTGTCCACAACCACGTCTGTTTATCAATTCTACGTGTGCCGGGCTGTGTTACACCAAGCTCAGATTGAGCTATACTAGTTACGCAGTTGTTGAATGATGCCCAAATATAATCCGTATTTACAGAATCAACTGGAGGGAACACAATATTCTCACTGAATGCCACTTTATGGTCTTGTAGCTTCCACCATTTGATTTTGGCATGACATTTCACATAGGGTTTTCTTATGTAACCTTTCATTCTAAGATCGGTAACTAGCAGTTTATGTTGAGGGGCTAAACATTCAGATGGTATGGCCTTAGTGTCCATTACAATTGGGAAATCTCTCCTACGAAGTAGTACATAGTCAATCTGAGTATTGTGCCCTCCGCTAGTGTAGGTGATCAAGTGTGATTTGCGTTTCTTAAAGAAGGTGTTAGTGATAATTAGATCATTTGCTTCAGCAAATTCAAGGATCCTGTTCCCGTCTTCATTTCTGAGATCATAGCCAAAATTCCCCTCGCTGGTACTGCCAACATGTCCATTAAGATCTCCACAAAGTAGAAATAGGTCTTCTTCATTGCACGTTGTAACGGCATCTTGAAGTTCGTTCCAGAATGTGTCTTTAGCTGTCTCATCACAGCATATCTGTGGGGCATACGCTGAAAATATATGTATACGGCGAGTTGGGGTGTCGATAACTGCTGACATGAGACGATCGGAGTAGCGATGTACAGCTGATACTTGGTTGCGAAATTTTTCATTCACTACAATAGCGACTCCCTGGCTATTAGTCGTACCATGATAGATCAACGTATACCCTTCTCCAATATCTCTAGATTTCTGCCCTTTCCACCGTGTCTCTTGTAGACAAGCCAGATCTACGCAACGAGATTTTAGGATTGCTGCCAATTCGCGACTGCGACCTGTCAATGTCCCAATGTTCCAGGAAGCAATATATATATATATGTACATCAGTTTCTTGTGGACACGATAACTGCCGTAATTTTGCACCAATCACTTTGAATTTTTTATCGAATATGTATACCCTTAAAATCTCGGTCGAGTTCGTTACTGGGCTAAATCGGTCGAAGGGGATGAAAATGGGGGACGTTTTTCGAAAAAATGAAATATTGCTATAACTCTCTTAATATGTGAAATATCGAATCTGTTCAAAGTTCATACTATGTTCCGGATAAAGCTCAAATATTTATGTTTGAGTGTTTGGATAGCACCAACCATTGACCAAAGGGGTGGGAAAAAGTGGGTTTTTTCGGGAAACATTAATCATATCTCTGTTAATAGGCATAATATCAAAACCGTACAAAATGGACAATATTCCCCTAATAATTACCTAAAACTTTTGTCTGAAAGAATTTTTGATATGAGCCACCATTACGCCAAGGGATGAGAAAAATGATTTCGGAATTATAAGAAAATGCCAAGAGCTATCAGTGGTTGCCATGGCAACACTACTAAATTGATGAGGGATGAGCCATCAGACGTTGCCTTGACAACGCACTTGCGCGAGATCAGATTCAGATTTCCATCTGACTAAGTGTGAAGCGTCTTCGGTGACGTAACTGGTAGCATGCTGAACTTCTATGCCCAAGGTCGCGGGTTCAAAGCCGGCCAAAGTCGTCATATTTTCTAAGAGCGCTAAAAATCCCTCAGTATGCTTTCCTTTGGAGGGGAAGTTCCAACGTTCGTTGCGAGTTGCTGATTGCGGTGGCATCTAGTAGCCAAGTTCACAGATAGGCGTCGTTGACGGTAGTATCTGGTAGCAACATTAGGAACTACTGCTTGAAATTGAGCGTCTGCATTCCTTACCTGAATTACAGACTAATACAGCCATCACAATTCACACCGTTTATCAGACAGATTCTACACTCACCCAAAGTACACGGGGTTACATGACCGCGTTGTCGCAGCCCCTAAACTGAGGAACCAACCAACATCTCTGCGGGAGATATAATTTTTCGTGAAGAAGTAACAGACCGTTACATAGTTACACATCAGTGTCGAAACCTTGCATAAGGACAGTGTGACCACAAGTATAAAAATGAACTCCAAATGACAAGAAGGTTACCGTCATCATAAGACAATAGAATGTTTAAAATATGCATAAAATGACGAAAAACAAAGTTAATTAATCTCCAATTATAAAATACTTTCACGCAATAAATGAGGTCTGATCCTTCTACGAAAACCTGCATATTCTGCCTATTTTCGCCTATCCCCAAGTTTGTCCGGTGAAATCTACCTCCGCCTTCCGGCGTGCCGAGAGGACTTTTTTAAAATCCAGATCTGGTCAAGAAGGTCATGATCCCAAAGAGATTTGAGTACTAGATGGCTCTCGCATGACTTAGAAGCCGGTCAAACTAACGAGAGCAAGGCGCTGGCGACGGATTTGACTGCGCCCGCCACGATTACTATACGGGCTTCACTAGGACCTTCCAACACCACCTAAAGAGAAGGCTGTGCAATACGGTTTTGATATGCGAGTGACGTCACGGCCCAACGGCTGTGGGACCATGGAGACAGAACAATAACATTTGCGTTGATGTTGTGGTTTCCTCGATTTGTGTTTCTTGTTTACGGTTCTGATACTGATTTTCTCGGAATTCCTATCCGGTTATACATCATGGTTATCAGTGCAGTGGGGCAGATGACCTCGTAGTTCCGCCCTTTAAAACAATAACTAACTATAAGTGCAGTGTTAAGTTATGCCTAATAAGTGCTGTGTGCCAAATTGTAAAGGCAATTAAGCCAATGGCCTTGTCCTAACTATGAAGGGAAGAATTTGAAATCGATACCAGCTATTCACCGCAATGAGTTAATTCCTACAAAACATTCCAAGGTACGTGTTACATCAATGCTTTAGCTCCAATTCTCGCTAGTTTAGTTTAATGGGAGGAGAAACCTTGTAACCAAGTCACTTTTCTTGTCTGTATGTGGACTCCATTTCAAACATGAGAATGGACAACTAGTATGTATGATGAAGAGAATGGAAAACTTATAGTTACTACACCGTTGCATAAACCGAGACTGATTAAAGATTAGTAAACAGATATTCCTTAAATTATAGCATAGGCTATCCCCTCTGTTCGTGGAAATTCATTTAGATGTAAAATTCAGAATGTTCTAACCTGAATTATGTGCTACAGGTTATGTCGTAGAGAATTTAAAATGCAAGAACTGAAGGTTAGATTGTACATATTGTAAATATTTTCACCTGTATTTTCAAACATAGATTTTATATTCTAAGTGTAATGGATCTGATGACGATCGCTTGACGATCGAGGCTGGTCATCCTAGTGTATTTATTAATCTCATGTAATGTATTCCAAGATTAGGGCATAACCCAGCTCTTTTGGGTACATTCGTGTTGACCGACTGAAAAGCACTAAACTCTTGTTTACTAAGGCAACACTGAAAAAATGGCTTCAAACCCCACAATATTCACGGCCAGTCAGGCAAATCGTGAAGCCAAGAGATTCAAATCACTCAGGAACTTAGACAAGTCAATTTGGTTCAACAAAATATGTATAGAACTAAATCTCACCCCTAAATACGTACCAATTAAAACCGTACCGAACACACCAGCCTCAATCATTTCAACTAAACAAGCCAAAGCACTTTGGATAAAAAACGAATTAAGACAGGGAATTAACCAAACATCTTGCAACCAACGAAGCCAAAAAAAAGTCCTCAAACAGGAGGGCGAAAGCAATAACATTCAAAACAAGAAAGAAATAAAGTAATTGAAACAAACAATAAAAGAACATGACTTAATCATCACAACCGACAGTAATGGCTACGCTGGCTAAAGCACGGCGTTAGGTCATGGGGCCAAGCTCTCTGCTGACTCGGTAGACGCGTGGGTTCGAGCCCCACCGTCGGCTGTCCTTGAAATGGTTTTCCGTGGTTTCCCATTTTCAACACCAGGCAAATGCTGGGACAGTACCTTATGACAGGCCACGGCCACTTCCTTCCACATCCTTGCCCACTTTCATCCATTCATCTCATCCCGACGCGCAGGTCGCCCACGGGCGTCGACTAGAAAGACCTGCACTCGGCCTCTCAGGAGGCTACGCGAAAAAAAATCATCACAAAAGCAGATAAGGGAAACATTACAGTAATTTTGAATAAAACAAAATACATCAAAAAAACAGTCTAATTCCTAAACAACAACGAAATCAAGGAATTAACAAAAGACCCCACCAACAAATTCCAAAAACAAATAAAAAGTGCGCTAAAAGAAACAGAATACATACTGACCAAAGCCGAAAAATCAAGACTAATAAACATGAAGCCGAAAATACCATCATTGAGGGGACAAGCATAAATACACAAAATGGAGTGCCCAATGACACCAATAGTCAATTGTAGGAACGCCCCTACAAAATCAGCGGAGAGTTACTAAAAATCTTAAAATACCGTCTTTCCAACGACAAAAACAACTCTGTAAAGAACACAACGGAACCAGTAACAGCATTGAACACCCTACAAATGAAACCTAGCTTGATGCTAGTATCCTTCGATGTAACTAATATGTAGCCTACACCAATTTTCCGATTATTGAAGTAATCAACACTATCGAAAACAACTTAAAATCCATCAATTCGGCAAATGAAACTGAAGAGATTGTGAGATTACTGAGGGTCGTTCTCAGCCAAAACGTGCTTCAATTCGACAATAAAATGTACACACAGAGAGAAGGTCTAGCGATGGGGTCGCCACTAAGCGGGTTAATCGATGACATTTTCATTAATGCACTAGAAAATGCGTTCTTTGAAAAGACTTCAACAAAGGGAATAGTAATATGGAAAAGATACGTAGATGATGTAATTTGCATCTACGATACTGAACTAACAAGCGAAGAAACAATTCTCCAATCCATTAATAGCCTACACCCAGTGCCGGATTAAGACTCACAGTGGCCCTAGGCGATTGTTAATTTGAGGCCCCTTTTTCCCTTTATTTTCAACCCCTTCCCCTTCATAAAATAGTCAATCATAACTTCGAAAGAGATTTTATTTACAAATTTAAAAAATGAATACAATTTAGGTCACATGTACATTTTCAGAAAGAAAAAAATATGCATTTTGTTTCGCAGAAAGTTTCAATAACATAATCGAAGTTGATTTTCCTTAAAATGTCTGATTCTATGCAAAGACGACTTAACATGTCCAGTCTTTCTTGTCGCATACTAGCTCTTCGAGGCGCTTTAATTCGTTTCAACTGTGAAAAAGAACGTTCTGCAGTACCGTTCGTTATCGTTAAAGTTAACAAATTCGGAGAGTTATTTCTACATTCGGAAATACATTTGCCAATTGGTCTTTCATTAAAATCTCATCCCACTGACTGAGATTTTTCGGCAGCCGTGTATTTGTTGTTTAGCTAAGAATGAAAATGTTTCAGTTCAGCTGGACATTCTTCCAAATCTTAATCATAAAAGCCAACCAATATAAACTTTTGCCCTTTTTTTTATTTCGGCGTTGAGTTTATGGATGATTTCGAGAAAACTTGTTATTCTGAAATTCTTACAAGGCCAAAATTCTATTTCAGGAGCGCCTCAGTCGTTCGGTTGTTTCTTTCTTTCTTTCACGCGACGATATTTTAGAATACGATACATCAGGTAACAATTTCTCAGCTTTATCCTCGAAAATATCGAACTTATCACGAAACTTGCCTAACTTTTCTTCTCAAGTTTTATACAAGGCAGCACACGTTTGTAAGTCGATCTGTTCAGCTTGTAATGATTTACTAGTTGCACGCATAGAAGTCAAAATTGAATCCCACAAAATTAACATGAACCCGAATTCGAATTTTTGCATTCTGTTTGCAATGCACCCCGCTTCATGCTGAGTGTCATTATTTTCCGACTCGTCATCTTCACTGCTTTCTAAAGCCTCGACAATTTTATGAAACGAATCATAAACCACGTTCGTTGCATTAGAATGTTCAAAGTTTTTGCGTTTTTGATATAATTTTTCAACACGCCCCAACGGTGAGGGTTTGCAGAAAAGAAGTTATACAATGATTGCATTATCGAAAAAAAAAACAACTACGTAAAAACAGCATTTAACAGCAGATTGTCCAACTAAGTCTGTTCGACTTATCTGGCGGCAAAAATAACTTGCATAAAAAGCAATCGACTCGGCCCGAAAATAAAACAAAAATATATTATTATAATTTGAGAACAAAAATGAATTAAATGGTATTCAAGACATAAAACCCGTAACTGAAATGTTAACACTTTTAGTCCGGAGATTAAAAAGTAGCATCGTACCTCTCCAAAAACGATGTATTTTAGATCATTTATTGATCATAAAAATTTCGACCATTTATTGAATATCAATGAATTTAATACATTTACCTATTTTTTATTTTTTTGGATATTTTCTTCATTGCATTTTAAGTTTAATGAAAACGTTTAATAAAATTTTTATTCACTTTCGACTTTTTGAATTTTTTTGTATGATCGTATCTTGTTTGGACTAAAAGAGCGTTTTCTTTTACAATTTATTTGTAATTTCAAGTTACACAACTAAGTTATGCAAAATTTGATTCGTTTTCGTAAGATAGAAATATTCGAAATTCTTGTTGCAAGATTTGATTTGCCGCAAGTGAAGTTAAATGAAAGCATTTATAATTATTTATAATAATTAAAAAATGAAACGAATATGATTGACTAAAATTCCGAAAAAAGCAAACTGATCAACAAAAATGATCTAAAGAATTTGATCTTATTCTTGTCAAAATTTCTAAAGTTTTGGTTGCGTTTTAATATACTTTGCGTGATACCCTCATTGCTGATAATTTGGACCAAGCTACCAGAAATGCATATGGTGCTCAAAAATACCTCGTTGTTGCACATAAGGGAGAACTTATTGAAGTCTGGAAACGAATAAAATTGAAATAGAATTCCAAAAACAGAAAAAAATGAAAATACATAATTTACAATCGTTTTTGATAAAAAATAGCACAATATTTCAAAACCTGTCAATGTATCATAAATACATGGAGGGCTCCATTGTTAATCAAAGCTTACCTTTCGCAGGTGAATAAATGAGCCAATCTCGTTTCGTATTCTCTCCATTCGGTTTCTTTCCAAAGAATACATTTTGGGAACAATAACTTGACGTCGATTCCTTATAATATCGACGCTTGGATGATTCTAACGGTCCAGTCAAATTTTGGCAATTTGACGGACCATGTGTAACCCAAAAACTGTATCTCTTCACTGGTTAATTTTCCCCTAAGTCCTGGATCAGTGAAACGGCTCAAATTTTCGGCACCTGGTTGTCCAGCTTCAATTTCATCTTCGAAGAAGAACTGGATGTTTGAGACCTTAAAATTACCGGATCATTATCCGGGTCTTCTGGGTGACCAGTGTTAGTTTTGTTTTGCTCCTTTGATCCATCGCTAGTGGTAGATCCTTGATTTTCCGATGAATTTGAAGAGGTTTCATTCCGAAGGAAAAATTCTGTCAGTTTTGGCACTTTCTCTAACACCACACTTTCTCGGCCATTTTTGTCTTTGGCAAGTTTTCCTTTTCGTGCACCACTCAAATATGTACGTGAAGACATTTTTTGAGTTGAGGTTTTAATTGAACCCGATACATAGACAAAACTGTTCATCGAACACTAACGAATTAAAATTGTCGATCACAAAACCGTCGATTTGAAGTCTGTACTCAAGCGGGAGCACGTTACTTGTTTCTGAAATTACTCTGCAGACCAGAATGCCAGAATTTGGAAAAACTCTTCCCGAGCTTATCTGTGGCCAATAAAGTGGGGGGGGGGGGGGAGACTTATCAGTTAATTCAAATAGTCATGGCATTTTGGGAATTTTGGGACCCGACCGTGGGAGTATCAGTTAATTAATTACTTCCAATCCTTAAACAATAGAGCAAACAGATAGTTGAAATTTCGATTGACTTGGAATGTGTCAAACAATAGTTGAGTTATTTATGAATTGGAAGTATAATAATAAGATAAAGCTTATGGGAAAAATCCGGGCAGAGAGAATTTACGAACAGCACTTAACGAAGTATAAACCAAGAAATTAAACTGTAAAATTAGAACTTTAATTCTAAGTTTAACATTTTTGTCAGTACCTAATTTATATGATTTTTTTCCATACACAAAAAATCCAACAATTTTTTTTCTATTTTTTTTGTGGATTTTTCTTCAATTTTGGGGGGCCCTTTTGAGCCGGGGGCCCCAGGCAATTGCCTATTGTGCCTTATGGTTAATCCAGCACTGCCTACACCACTCAATCAAATTCACTAAGGAATCCGAAACAGACCGAAAAATAAATTGTTTCGACATAACTATTGAACGTAATGACAACGAGCTTTCATATTCAATATTCCGGAAAGCCACACAAACCTCGCATGCAATCGACAATCAGTCTAATCACCCCAGTATGCACAAATTAGCGGGGTTCAATTCAATGGTGCACAGGGCTTTAAACATACCCATGCCAAAAGACAACTATTGTAAGGAAATAAGAACCCGTATTCAAAGTCAGGGCTATATTCTATAATGTGCCCAGACACTGGTTGTCAAGCTAATTACATCGGACAGAGTGGAAGTCAAGTAGACACGTTATAATGAACATAAGAATGTAATAAGATACGGAACACATTCAGCCGTATGCGAACATATGTGTGACGCGGGGCACAGCTTTACTAACATAGAGACGGACCTAAAAATAATTCATCACGAATCGAAAGACAGAGCTCTTGACATAACGGAAGCAATCGAGATACACCTAGCCAAACGAAACAATCTAAATGAACACACGTTTATGGAGAGCTCACCCCTCTTCACTCCACTAAAAAACACACCCTGTCGGAAACAAGACACAACTTAGCGATACAGCCAAGCTTGATAAAAAAGGGTGGAAATTGTTTTTTTTTGTCGTGTAGCCTGCTGAGAGGCCGAGTGCAGGTCTTTCTAGTCGACGCCTGTGGGCGACCTGCGCGTCGGGATGAGAGATGGAATGAATGAAGATGAATGAAACTGGGCAAGGATGTGGAAGGAAGCGGCCGTGGCCTGTCAGAAGGTACTGTCCCAGCATTTGCCTGGAGTTGAAAATGGGGAAACCACGGAAAACCATTTCAAGGACAGCCGACGGTGGGGCTCGAACCCACGCGTCTAACGAGTCAGCAGAGAGCTTGGCCCCATGACCTAACGCTGCGCTTTAGCCCGCGCAGCCACTACTGTCGGTATTAGGGGGTTTTAATAGGTAAATGTTATCTGGATCAGGTGTACGATGTACTTTTCTTCTGCAATAAACCAAGGCCCTTATTCGCGGCAGTATTAAAGGTGCCGGACGTCCTCAAAAGACCGGGCAGCGCTTAGTTTGAATGGCTTATGGTCCACGCGTGGTGAGGAATGATCCACGGTCTTTAATAGTTGTAGACCCACCTCATACAATAACATACATCCATCTAGTTTTGGCAACACCCCATATAAACACGCACTGACTCCGCACAGCACATATGAACAGGGGGGAGAAAGGGAACAACCAGTGTCGTTGAGATAACAGCCCATCTCAGTCGACCACACCTGGAGTAACAGTGAACACGAAAACTGCGCGATGCTCCAGCAAGGAAGACAGCCAGATAAGTAGTAGCCTGTAATATTACAGTTTAACCATAGTTGATTTTTTACAACCATATAATCACTCCAAATATACAAACTCCGGATATCCATCACCATTTAGCATTTCACCTAACATCATATATATTGCATTTAGCATACACCGACAGTTGCAGTACCAATACTGCAACTAAATAATTATATTGTAAATATTTTCACCTGTATTTTCAAACATAGATTTTATAGCCTAAGTGTAATGGATCTGTTGTTGATCGCTTGACGATCAAAACTGGTCATCCTACTGTATTTATTATTCTCATGTAATTTATTCCAGGATTAGGGCATAACCCAGCTCGTTTGGGTACATTCGTGTTGACCGACTGAAAGGCACTAAACTCTTGTTTACTAAGGCAACACTGAAAAATGGCTTCAAACCCCACAATGATCCTCTTTTTCTATTCCACTATCTCATTCATTATATTTATGTTTGGGGTGGGGGAAGAGGGGTGTGTGAATCAGGGTTGAGATTAAATAAATTTAGAATAAATAGAGTAACTAATGTAATACAAGGTGATAAAATTATTGTATCGTAATGTTCGAATGCAATTCCTAGGAGCAGTCCCTTCTCGGTTCCACAACTGCCCAGACTATTTAAGTGGCACTGCAATATTGTCTGCCGAGAAGATCCAGATGATAGGAGGCGTAGGATTGAAAATGAAAATGTATCAAAGGCTCTTGCTGAAGGTATGCAGATATTGGCGGGGAATCTGGAAGCAGTTTCATTTAGCAACTTTCAGGAACTGAAGGTGAAATTTAAACAGGGCGAGTCTTCATCCTGAGGGAAATTACATTAAGAGGAATATTGCAGCCTACCCAGGTATATACAGGGTGACACAGAATAGGAACCGGATGTTTTTGAAATGAACAGTACTCGGTTTATTTGCGAGGAAAACTGATTTTATTGTTACCACATTTATGAATACGTTCTACCATTTCATTCACCATTTACCATTGCTATGTGTGAAAGATAATGTCACTCAGGTGGCGGCTATGCGTTTGAATACAGGTTTCAAGTCGTCGCGAGAAAGCATTCATAACTCTGCCGAACACCGCTTGGTCAATCGCACGCACCTCTTCTGCAATGGCATCTTTCAGCGCCATTATTGTACGGGGTTTGTGGGCATGGACACATTCCTTTAGGTACCCCCACAGGAAAACATCACAACAGGATAAGTCGGGATATCTTGGCGGCCATAGAACTTCACCGAACCGTAAAATGAGGCGACCAGAGAACATGTTCCTCACAACTGTCATCGATGCGTTGGCGGTAAGCGCTGTGGCTCCATCCTGTTGGAAGTAAACATTGCGAATGCCTATTCGGCATCTCCGCAGTTCCGGTCGCAAAAATGTTTCCACCATGTTGACGTATCGGCGTGAGGTCACTGTGACTGTTCTGCCATTCTCTTCAAAAAACATACGGCCCAATTACTCCAAACGGGGCAACAGCACACCACACTGTCACACGCTCAGAGTGAAGGGGTGTTTCATGGATCCACTGAGGGTGTTGGGGGACCCAGTAACGGAAGTTTTGTTTGTTTACTCCACCATTCAAGTGAAAATGAGCTTCATCGCTCATCATCACTACTGCATTTGGGTCCTCTTCCATAGTCACTTTCATACGCACAGCGAAGTCTTCTCGAGCTGCAATAATCCGTAGGATTGAGCAGCTGAACTCCCAACATTTTGTACGGATGGAAGCGTATATCGAACCGTAACATTCTTCTCACACTTTCGCGGCCCAGCTCTAATTCACGTGCATGTCGACGTGCGGATCGAGTGGGGATGATTGAGTGTCCCGCTAACTCTGCCGATGTTTTGAGGCGTCCTCACAGTTCGTGCACGACCGGGGGAAGCTTCTTCATGTTGTTTCCTGTTTCTCTGTACGATTCAACCCATCTCAGGATCGTATTCCGGCTTGGAACTGCGCCATTCCGACCGATATTGAAATGGCGGCGAAAGATCCGCTCTGTTGTGACAACAGACTCCCCATTTAGCACATATGTTTCATTCACGAACACGCAGTATTGCACGGTCCACTGCGCCATAGCGACTGACATGGTATGCTATGTCGAGAAGCATGGCTACTCACCCCTCCCTCTACCGCTTCTCCCGGCTGAGTACAATCCATTTAAAAAACGCCCGGTGTTCGGCAGAGTTATGAATGCTTTCTCGCGACGACTTGAAACCTATATTCAAACGGATGGCCGCCTCCTGAGTGACATAATCTTTCACACCTAACAATGGTATATGGTAAATGAAATGGTAGAACGTATTCTTAAATGTGGTAACAATAAAATCAGTTTCCCTCGCAAATCAACCGAGTACTGGTTATTTCAAAAACATCCGGTTCCTATGTGTCACCCTGTATTTTATTTTAATTAACACTTGAATGAACACTTGCGTTGCTGCATTAAGATAACGGAAGGTTTGCGTGCCTCTTTGTATGTATCAAATACAGATGTGAAACGTTGTAATAACTTATATTTAGGAAGACAGTTACGTGCAATGCTAGAAATTGAGGAACTTCTAAGGATTGCCCATTCAGTGTGTGCTGGTTCTGATGCACATGAGCGTCAAAGTGTTGAGGATACTGTACCTGTTATACATGAATCAACAAGTTTGTTATTTGGTAAATGTTCTCAAGTCTCTTTAAGACTGCTGCTCTATTCCATTTCAGTAGGTAACATTTTCTGTGCCCAAGATCACGGGGTTAAACCCGGCCGAAGTCGTCGGATTAAAACAAATCCCCCAGTATGCCTTCCTGGGGGGGGGGGGGAGTAAAGCCGGCGAGCCGATGTAATAGATTTATGGCGTGTAAAAGAACCTTCCGCTAACTACAATTGTTCGAAGCTAAATTCCTAGGTTAATTTGATTATCGCTCTATTAAGTTCCAACGTTCGCCGCCAGGTGTCGGTTGCGGTGGTATCTAGTAGCCAAGTTTACAGCTAAGTGTCGTTGACGGTATAATTTGGTAGCAAAAGTAGGAACTACTTGAAAAATTGACCGTCCTTACCTTAATTACAGATAACACACACTAATGCAGCAGTAGTGGAGTAATGGAGTTCTGCCCCCCCACCACCTCTCCCTCTGACGTCACATACTAACCCGCAATACATTCAGGGGCAAAGTCGATATCTCCCAAAGCCATGGTCCGATTTTGACATGCGACATATCGTTGGACTCGGGCTGACGCCCTCTTTCCAATGGACCACTCATTTCTACCCCTAAATAAAACCTACCCCTACTAGGGTAATTTTTTAGTGAAAGTCTCTTTTCAAATGCGACATGTATAAGGTGCGCTGCTAAAATGAACTTAAACGTTGTTGCTCGTATAGCGCATGCGTTTTTCTGGATGCCGCTATGGATTAACGTTTTTGTTTTGTACGCATGCGCACTTGGGATTTTTGTAAGAGGGCGAGCTCTTTGAAAAAATGATTGATAAGAAGGGGTTTTGGTGGTGAGGAGAGAGCCATATAGTCGCTTACTTTCCTACGAAGTTTGCCGATATCTCTCAAACGCAAGGTCGGATTTGGACGTGTGACGTGTCAAATCGCTTGTCTCGAAGCCCTATATATGTTATTAATAGGTCAAAGTTTTGAGAATGAGGGAAACAGGCTTTTGGGGGGTAAAACCATGATTTTAGACTTTTTCCGATATCTCACGAATGCATGGTCGGATTTGGTCCTATGACGTGTCAAATGGCTTGTCTCGAACCCCTCTTTATTTTGGTAATAGGTTGAAGTTTTTGAGCATGAGGGAAACAGAATTTTTTGGTGTAAAACCTGTGATTTTAGACTATTTGCTCTATCTCGCGAACCAATCATGCCAGAGGCGTGTACGACACGTCCAAGGACTCGGGGTGACGTCCTCTTTGCTATGGACCACTCGTTATATAAAAAAATGGAAACTCGATTTTGGGTTAAACAAGTGTTTCTTGTGATTTTTGCTGATTTCTTACGAACCAATAACGCTAGAGACGTGTTCGAGGTGTCCTAGGACTCTGGCTAACGCCCCCTTTCGAATGTGGTAGATATTTTTCAAAAAAAAATCACAAAGGGCCTAACGCCATACATGTAGAAAAAACTTTTTTTCTTTACCTGTTTATAATGTTCATCAAGCGTGGTGGTTGAGAGAGACGATACTGCTGGGTGTGTGTGTTTCAACGAACCTGTCGCTAACCACAAGGACCATGCTTAATAGAACAATCGCTATTTCGGCGGGTCGGTTTATGACAGAGCGAGGGTTCGTTTTTCTGATATTTTACCTTTAACGTGTAAACGGTGATGAGAACTTGGTTCTATGTTGGTCGAAGCGAGTACAGAAAACAAACTTGCAGACGAGCAGGAGGTGAATGTCATTTGAGCTTATTGGAATGCGCTGATCAGACTTGACAACAAGTGCAATGGAAAAATGACAATGGCGCTTGAAGGTGAAATAATCCGACAACCGTGGTGGCAGGGAAGAGCGAAATGCATGTGAACACATGTGAAACCACATGAGGGCTAAACAATTTACATCCTGTTTGCTTCGTACGTGACAAAATGCAAGTTCATGTGAAATTTGACCTGGCACAGGTGTTCACCTTGGGTGTTAGCTGTCCACGTGCACGATAAGAGAACGTTCAAAGCGTGGGAAAAAATGATTACACATGCAACGTAAAAGACATGTCGTTATCATTTCCACACTCACTCAGGTGACTACCTTTGAACACACTGGTGGAATATACTTAACCTTGTTGTGAGGTAGGTGTTTATTCATTCATTTATATATTTATTGATTTATATATATTAACATGCAATTATGTATTGATTGTTAAAGTTATAATTAAATGTTTATTTATTTGTTTGCAGATAACGTGTATAGCCTACCTGTCGTGTGTCTGTGGGAAAGAGATTAAAAAAGAGAGGAAGACAGACAGCTAGAAAAGGAAACCATTTCCACACTAGCCCACGAGACAGGAATAAAGCAAAGCAGTACATATCAAGGTGAGATTTGTTTTTCTATATATATAACCTGTTTGATTTTGTTTTGTTTATGTAATGCATAAACTATATGGAATTGATATACTGACGGTGGTTTATTTTATTTCTTTTAGATATTTGGAGAATAAAACTCTACTGCTTTAACTGAAAACCAAGTGTATTTAGAGTGGAACCATTGTCAAGCAGTCTACAGCTGAAAACTCAGGTGAGAGTGTTCTTTCAAAATAATGTATTTTACTGCTGAGGATACGTTAACTTGGGAACCACTAAACAGTTGTTTCAAATCGCGTGTGTGCTCTGGTCGTGTGGTCAATGTTAGAAAAAGTTTGATTCCCAAATAATTTTTAGAATCTTGTTTTGAAATTTTAAAAATTGAAATTTGTACAGTGCAAAGGTTGAATACGGCTTTAAAGGTGAATACAGAACTTGTGTGCGATTTCATATATAAAAAGAAGGACGTAGAGCATAAAGAGACATTTTATATTTGCAGTAAAATGCAAGAGTTTTTGATAGCCGATAATCTGAACGAGTGGTATCAAAGCCATGTGGTGAATGCCTTGCTATCAAAATTTGATAAACTGCAACAAGGACCGAGTGGCCTCGCCTTAGACAAAATTCACCATCTACAAATCAACATTTGTCATTTCAATCCGTTAAATGCTGGGTCTAGCTATATTAAAACACCGCCAGCAATAGCTTCGAAAAAGGCTGTGGTGAATATTGAAAATTTTGATGATGAATGTTTTCTTTGGGCTATGGCTGCGTATTTGCAGCCAGCTCAAGATCGCCATGTTAACAGACCAGCAAAGTACAAGGCCAAGTTTTATGAATTGAAACAAACTTTAAATTTAACTCGAGTATCGTTCCCTATGGACTTAACCGAGATCCATAGGTTTGAACAAGATAACCAAGACTTTTCGTTCATGGTGTATGGCCTTGATGGTGATGAGATTGTGGGTCATCTTTATGCCACAAAAGAACCAAAACGACACCACATTCATCTTTTATATCTGTCTTATGGAGAGGTGAATCACTATTGCCTCATTAAAAGCTTGAGTAGATTGCTAAGCAGTCAATCGTCCAAAGCACACGGTAAAAAACATATTTGTGATTGTTGCTTGCAATATTTTACAACCCCCATGCTCTTAGAACGTCATAGGGTAGATTGCGTTTCTCAGGAAGCGGTGAGACTAATATTGCCACAAGGGGACAAGGCTGTGTTAAAGTTTAAGGACATTCATAAGCGTGACACTGTTCCCTATGTGGTATACGCAGATTTTGAAGCTCGCACTACACCCATGGCTGGATGTGAACCAGATCCCACCATAAGCTCAACCACACCCATTCAAAAACATGAACCCTTTGCCATAGGATTTAATGTGGTGTGTGCCTATGACCCCACACAATCCGTTTACAAATACCGCGAGGGGCCAGATTGTGCCAAATGGTTCTTGGATGAACTTGTCAAGTTGGCTCATGATGTACAGGAATTACTGGACCACCCAGTACCCATGAGTCTATCTCCAGAACAGCAGCAGCAGTATGAGCATGCCACGACATGCCATATTTACGAAAAGCCTATTTTAAGTGGAGAGGAAAAAGTCAGAGACCACTCGCACTTTACGGGGGAGTTTCGTGGAGCTGCGCATAGAAAATGCAATTTGAACTTTCCAGCTCCTCGTTTCATTAGTGTATTTTTCCACAATCTGGCGAATTATGACGTTCAGTTTTTGATTCGTGAATTGAGTCATGTCAACAAGGGCTCGTTTACCATTATTCCCCAAAACCATGAGCGTTTTACGGCCCTGACATGGTGGTTGGGCGACTTTAGCATTCGATTTTTGGATTCCTTTAAGTTTATGGCATCCTCGCTAGACAGTCTTGTGAATGGCTTGAATGAGGAGAAATTAAAAAAAATACTAGGATGCATTTTAATGATCTTGAGCAATTTCAACTGTGCATTCGGGAAGGTATATTCCCGTATGATTTCTGCAACAACTGGGACGTGTTAAAGCGAAGATAACTCCCACCACAAGAGAAATTTTACTCGAAACTAACACGCAGTACCATTTCCGATGAAGACTATTGCACATGCATGTCAAGTTTGGCGAGTGTTTGGCATTCGCTAAGTGAATATGATTTGCATTACCTAAAACTGGATGTATTGCTGCTCACCGATGTGTTTCAAAAATTCCGTGAGTTGTGTCAACACATTTACGGTCTTGACCCCGCTCACTATTATACGAGTCCTGGGCTCTCGTTCGATGCCGCTTTGAAATACACTCAAGTGGAATTGGATTTACTCACTGATGTAGACATGGTTCTATTTTTTTTTAAAAGGGCATTCGTGGCGGCTTTGTGTCACTTAACCAACGCCATGCCGAAGCGAACAATGTCTACATGCCTGATTATTCACCAGACAAACCAGAATCGTACTTAATGTACTATGACGTGAATAATTTGTACGGTTACGCCATGAGTCAGCCTTTGCCCTATGGGAAGTTTGCTTGGCTGACAGACAAACAAGTGTCAGAATTTGATGTGAACATGGCTAGCCAAGAAACAGGCCGTGGATATGTGCTAGAAGTGGATATTGAATATCCATCATCCTTGTATGATGAATATGCCGATTTCCCATTCTGCCTTGAGCAAATGGTTCCCCCTGACAGTAAAGTGAAAATTGAAAAACTCACGGGCACACTTTACAACAAAAATCGGTATGTGCTACATATCCAAATGTTGGTGCAATGCCTCGCCCAAGGCTTGGTGTTGAAGAAAATCCACAGGGGTATTTCTTTTGCTCAAAAAGCATGGCTTGAGCCATACATGCGACTCAACACAGAGCACCGACAAATGGCAACACAGCAGTTTGAAATTATTATTTATTAATTAATGAAGAACTGCATTTATGGCAAGTCCATGGAGAATGTCCGCAAATACCGTGACATTAAATTGGTCAATGTCTGGGAGGGGCGTTGGGGTGCCCGGCGGTACATTGCCAAGCCAAATTTTAAATCGATCAACATTATCGATGAAGATTTAGCCACTATTGAAATGCGTAAGACCAGCGTAAGACCATTTACTTGGGTAAAGTCATTTTAGACTTTTCTAAATCGGTCATGTATCGATTCCACTATGAGTTTGCCAAACGCCATTTTGAGGACGTCTCTCTTTTGTATATGGACACGGACTCATTCATTTACCACATTCACCACTGCAACCCCTATGACGTCATGAGGCAGCATAGTGACTGGTTCGACACCTCTTGCTATAGCTCTGACAACGTGTTTCAGCTGCCCATAAAAACAAGAAGGTAATGGACGTTTTAAAAGATGAATGCGGTGATTCCGTTATGACGGAATTCGTAGGTTTGGCCTCAAAAATGTATGCTTACCGCACACTAGACGGTAAGGAAGCCAAAAGAGCTAAAAGTGTAGGTAGGGCAGTGGTAAAATCGCTACGTGTTGATGACTATCTAGCAGTTTTACGCACTGGCAAAGCTATGTCTCATACACAGTGCAGGATACAATCCAGCAACCATCATTTGTATCTTGTGGAACAGAGAAAACGCACCCTCGCCTCCATGGATAACAAACGTGTGTGGGCTAATGATCTGCTCACCAGCCTGCCCTGGGGTTATGATCGCAAAGAGGAGGAGGTGTGATTTCATTGTTTTTATCGTTTGTGGGACATAGCTTTATGTAACTTGTAGATTTAGTATTTTGTACATATTGTTTTTTGTCATTGTAAATAGTAGATTTTGTAAATAGTGGCAACCCACTTCGACCTTTTGCTCTTTAAAAAGTTTCTATGCAACCTTATTTAAAAAAAATTGACTGGTAAATAGTTTGATTCTTTTAAGCTGTACAAAGTTGTTTTTTTATTGTAAATATGAAATAAGTAATAGTATTTTTAGTAACGTTAATAACTTGTTTTTAATTATTTTTCGTAATGTAAATGGTAAACTAAAAAGTTCTTTTGGAATGAGTGTGCATGTCGAGAATGTGCTTTTGGGAATAAATAAAGTGGTTGTGTTGGTCCCCAAAGACATGTGTGAATGTATGAGTAGAGAGAGAGAGAGAAAGCTGGTGTGTATGTATGACCAGAGCAAACACGGTGAGGTAGTGTGAGTGGGAGAAGGTAAATGGTCACTTATATACTCATTTTGTTTTCAATAGTTTTGTTTTCTTTGAAATGTGGCAGACAATAGACATTATTTTTGTAAAAAACAGTCTTACCTGCAGTAGTCATAGACCTTGACCTTTCCACAATCCCTTAAACTCACTACAGCATTGCCATGGTCATGCACTTGCATCAACATCATTGTCAAATCTCAACTTTCAACATACACCAAATGGAAAAATGTCAAGACAGCAAAATGGAAAATCTATGTTTCCATATCACCAAAAACAGCAAAACTTAAATCGGACATTTAAAAAACTGGAAATGGCCATGTGTGAAATATGAAAATTCCAAAACTTCAAACGGACATTGTTTAAAAAGTGTCATCGGCAAAATGGAAAAATTCATATCATCAAAAACGTTAAACTTGAAACGAACATTTTTAAAAACTGTAAATTGCAAAATGACAAATGGCAGTGTGTGAATTCATCATGTGTGAAATGTGAAAATGAAAAATCAGCCATCAACATCATGATTAAAAAAAAAAAAAAAAAACATCGTGCTCTGGTAAATCTTTGTTTTTATTTCATAGTCATAGTGAATTGACAAAAGAAATATAGAATACAAACAAATCCCAATTCCTCACTCCTCCATTCCTTAATGTTTATGTCCATGCATCATCAACTTTCCTTTCATAGCACACATGAAAATCAGGGCTGCCATCCTTTCACCCACTGAGGCATCACAGGATGTGGAACGTTGTTTAGCTTTTTTCAATAACAATTTATCGGCCACATGTCTTAAACCAGGATGACTATGGCGATAAGAAAGGTCATGTTATTTGCATGCTTGATCCAAAAGATTAATGGGTACATCACCACGCTGCAAACGTTTTTCGAGACGATTTCCAGGGCCACAAAAACGATAACCTGGAAGATGGATTTCAAAAGGTAAGTATTGAATCACTTTGTCAATGACGCCATTGCCAGTACAGGTCTGGCATATCCTTTTCCATCGATGGTAAAAAGGTTTGATCTTCCTCCTCTTCTGTGGACGATGTTTGTGTTGTTTGTTGTTGTTGTTGTTGCTTTTTCTCGCCATGACACCCGTGGAATGATTCAACAAAGTCTTTACACGGACTTTTATGACCGTGATACAGTTTCACTAGCTGGCAAGTCGCACACTGACGCATAGACGGTATTTTTGCCATGGCCACTTGCTTATGGTGATCGTAATCCGTACAGGGTTGCAATTCACTCAACACAGAGTCTTGAGTCCATGATTTTGGTACATGTTGCCAGATTTCTTTGACCGCGTTGGCTGCCAAATAATAAATGAACGACTTGGGGAGCGCCAAGAGTTCCTCTTTGGTAAAACTGTCTAGTTTCTTTTTGCACACAAAGAACTTGCCGATGGCTTTGTCCGTAGCATTGCCTTTCTCCATGGTATCACGTGCTGTAGATGTTTACACGTCGCTTGTAGAAATCTCACTGGCGTCATTCACAGGTAAATCTTGAGTTATAATTTTGTTCAACAACTCCCAGCAGGCATGGGTGGTTAACCAATGAAAGAGATGCCACGCATGCGATAGGGCTGTATGGGTAATGTTGCCACAGGAACAAGTATCCATGAGCGTTTGCAGGGAGGGGCAGCCCAACTCCATGAGGTCGATACATTGACAGTAAGACGCCAAAAATTGTTGCAACCATTGACGTTTTTCATTACCTTTCACAAATACCACATTGGCCGAGGACAAGTGTGCTTTCATGACCACGTCCAAATATTTATAGGAAATGGTTCCCTGATTCCAGTCTATTTGCCTATGATTTTCAATCCACTGGGTTTGTTTACGGTCTTTTTCACACAACAAATCAAAAGCATGGGGTGGTTTAAATAGCAAATGCGTAGCTTGCGATATCCAAAACGTGATACAATCGATCATGGCCACTTGTTTAAATATAAATTTGTTGTCACCAATTTTAAACCCTTGGCACTCCACAATGAGTGTGCGCAGCATGTTGCCACTTGCCTGGACCAAGTTCAACTGTCGACTGACTGGCAATCAATGACTAAGGTGTAGTCATGACATGGACTTACCTGCCATGCTAGTTTCAAATTGAGGTTAGGGTAGGACAGGGGGACATGCAAAAATAAGAATTTAAGAATTACATCATTTTATTATCATAACACGTCTTGCAGGCCTTTGTCACTTTGGGATAAGGACGATACCAACTGATACAACAATATAGTCTTTTGTGTTTGTAACGTCCATAACACCGATGATGTCCCAATGTCTCTAAACTAGGCGTTTTTGATGGTGAGCTGCTCACCGAAGCACCATGGACACCATACGGTCCACACGTATCGTAACTTGTTTTTTCATCACTCAGAGGCACGAGTGAGGGATAGCTTGAATGGCAGGGTATATTTCCCACTTCCATTCTGCACAGGTAGGGGCAGGTGGGTGACCAGCGCTGATGTTACTGCATGGATTCATCACCCTCCTGCCATTGGTCTATGATGATGGGACAAAAGACACATTTCACTTCATCTCTTGTTTTTAAGTAGTAGAAGCCAGCGGCCGCCAAGGCTTGAGGGTTTATGAAAGGCACTGGCCATGTGGCAAAAGTCTTGAAACGTTGTTCCTCAGAGTTTAAATTCATGGATGTGACGTCTCTTGAGGATTTACAGCAATACATGACTGAGCGGCTTGATGTGGGTTGACCTGTTATTTATACACTCGTCACTTGGTTGGACAGTGGAAAATAGTTGACTTGTTTGTGATGAATAATCAAACAGTAGGCCGAAGTATTGGCTGGTACATTGTCATGCGTTTCAAAATCTAGTCGAATGTCAATATTGGATGGCTTGACAGACTCTTCCAGTCAAAGACAATCAGTGGTGCTCTTGCCTTAAACGCTTGGGGTAGCAGCATGGGGCCGTTCTCTTTTTGATAATACGACCATCGAAATTTAGAAAACAGTCGTACAGGGGGCCAAACTTATTGTTTGAAAAATTCAAATCCAGTCCTTCATAGGGAACCACAGCTCCGTTGAGGAAAAGACGTGCCTTTCTCAATTGCAGGTGATCAAATTGCGTGGCATCTTTGGTTTGTTGATACTTGCGATTCGTTTGAAAACCCACGATCAGGTAGAGAGGTCTCTCTGTATAGCGAGCTGTTTTTACAGACCAACTGTGTGTGTTGGTGGGGCAATAGCAGATACTCATGGAGTGCCCAGCTTCTAAATTCCATGGGTAGAGGCACATCTCTCTTTACCATTTTGAGTATGTCCAGTTTTTTGCTATCGTCAAGGGTCACATGGGGCACTTTCCATAGCAAGCGTTGTAGTTGAAATTTTGAATCCATGGGGGCATTGTCGGCTCCATTGAGTGCATTATTATCACTCCTGTCTCTCACCAGATAAAGCACATGCCTTGCGTTGACCACAATGCGTTGGTTGTCTTCGGCAAAGCCTAAAATCAGTTTAAGAGGAAAATATCCAGTAAATGTCCCATCGGTGTGTACCATCCAGTCATTGGTCGAGTCAGGGCACCAACCTGCCATGCAGAGTGTTTTACCTTCTTCCTCACTATAAGAGGGGTATAGTTTCATGACACTGGAAATGCCCACATTTCGAGTGCTATCCACCACGATATCGTTAATCACGTAACGTACTTCAGAAATCAGAAAGGCCAAACCATGGTTGGCCAACTTGGATGTGGTGGGTGTAGAGCCATCGGCTTTGGTGAGCCGACCTTCAATCTGAATGACACTTTCATGCGGTAGGGTGTAAATATCTTGGTTGTTGATAACAAATTGAATTTCATCATTGTTATTGAGTCCAGGTGTTTGAGCTTGATTGGAATGGAGATCAATTCTTACCACTCCTGGTTGCTCTTCGATGCGGTTCGCTATATCTAGGATAGAATTCATTATGAGGGTTGACGTGGTAACCCAAATGCTGTAAAATCTGCTTGTCTTGAGATGTTAACGTGTATTCACGTGGCAAACAACTAACACCATTCCTAGACGGTGTTGTTGCTTTATACACAAACTTCATAGTGGCTTTAGCACCAACTTGTAAGTCACTGGTGTGGTAGAATCTAGATCAATGAGTTGTTGCTCTCTATTGATCAGTCTTAATGTTATATTACTAATACTATCGACAGCCACAGAATGAAAAAGCACCGCTGGAGGGTTTTCACGAATAATATACCCATTGGGCGATGTCACAATAAAGTCATAAAGCGAATGCGATGGTTCTTGATTGGTGTACACTTGGCTAATAATATTACACGTCACCGACACATGATGGTCCTCAATGAATTTCACTTCATGGTCTGATTCATGTTTTTGTTGGGCTCCAACACACGTGGTTTAAATCCCAGTAATGGGCCAATGGAATTGGGGTGTGTCGTAAAGTCGATGTTGAATGTGGAGAAAATACTGCAGCGATGAGTGTTAGTATTGCCTACAAGTTCAAACTTGCGCGTTCCATCTAGAAATGACTTTAAACCATATTCATTGATCAACACCACATAAATGTGTTCATAAATGTCATCGATCGTGTATCCGCCAGAGTTCAGGGTGAGCACAGAATCGTCATAGTAAAACTTGTTGTTCACATTTTCACGTATGTTGTATATTCGATTGTACGTTTCAAGAGAAACAAGCCATAAACCATAGGGTTTTTCACTCAATTCGATAGGCGGGTTAAAGTCTAGGCTGACTTCAGGTCCACGTCCATGCAGTGTAAACGTTTTACTTTCTGCCGACATACTGGTGGCGTTTTAGCTTATGTTGTATCTTATATAAAAAAATTAAACATAGACGTCCACACTGTTGGCTGTTAAACGTTTGCTCACGTTTCACATTATAATATATCTTGATCCTTTTTCCAAAATAGATCACTAGTTCCATGGGCGGGGGCAAATTCCCAAAACTGTCAAAGTACCATACAATGGATCCCTCTTTGACATAAGCTACATAATGCGTTCCTGGTCCTCGGTGATCATCCAAATTGACAACAGCATATTCCTGTTTCCATGGTCGTGGAGGGTAATTTGTTTCGCATAAACACTCCTCGAAAATGAGAAAGCTTTAGTTGCTTAGCATAGCTTTCCACTTGCTGATGCGTCAGGGCATGTCTTGCTATGGCTGAGGTTAATTTTTTTATATTTCGAAATGGTGAAATCCCAAATCCTTGTTGATAAAAGGCTGGCTTTAAATTGGCATTTCTAGCCCCCGTAGCAATCGCTTCCATCGTTTCATTGTGTCGCTGACTTTCTTTGAGTTGTTGCTTTCCCTGCTGCGCAGCTTTAATGGTTTTCGCCACTGCACTTGCACCGCCCAAAAGTGAACCTAGAGCAGCCAGACCGGCAAATAAAGCAGGTAAAAAACCCGCTCGTTTGGGGACGGGAATCACTCGCCCTTGGTTTGAACCCAGTCGCCGACGTTTTGGAATATTATGTCTCTGTGCTCTTCGAAAGGCTTTCCTTATGGTCAATACATTATTTTTTCTTTTTTTCTTTCGCAACGGCTTGTCCACGAATGTCGTAAGCCCAGGCTTTGCCAAGGGCAAAGTCCTTTTTTTAGTCTTTCTCACCGCATACCTTTGTTTCACCATGATAATGACCAACAACCTTTCACAAGAAAGTTTAAATCACAACTAACGTCAGATTGTTATTTCATGGCTGTATATTCCAATTCAACATAAAGTGGGAAATCGCTTATGGTTTTTCCCGCTTGCTTTTCATCCCATGTCAACATGAGTTGAAAGGATAATTTGTCACCTGCATTGACCATTTCATGGTTATGGACCAACATCCTATGACCATTTATCTTTATTTGTAAATGGTTCTCATCAGGTATGGCATATTTCATGTGAATGGTTCCATCATGGTGTAATCGATAGTGGCTTAAACCCGAAGCAAGCACATAGGTCAAGTGCTGCTCGAGGTCTAGCGGTATATGGTTTCTCTCATTCACAGGTTTTTCATTTGTCAGATACACTAAAAATACAGATGGGATAAATTTATAAAGCCTTTTCATTTCATAGGTCACGTAACGTGTGGTACAGACATCGTCTTCGTCTTGCGGGTCTTCCACGTGAATAATCCGATGGTGATAGCGCTATAGCCATTCACCGTAAGCTGGGGCACTTTGTCATAAAACTCATACACTTTGTTATCCACATACTTTTTCGTAGTAACGTCTGTAGACACTTGAGGATGTTTTACATGGATTAACCGCTTTCCCTTAAAGTCATAATCTCCCTGTTTTGTGCGTGGCACTACTGACCTATCCACATAGTGTTTATTAGCAGGATCTGTTTCTTGTTTAGTATCATGTATGGGGACAGACCTAGCTTTGGCCATCAACGCACGTCCAAAGATATCCATCGTCAACCGGTAGTACCAGTCTACTGTTTCTATGACAAGGCTCGGTGTCCTGTATATAGACAGCCTGCTAGCCTGGCTAAGCCTTAGTTGAAATGAAGATTATTAAGCAGCAAAAGTCATTCCCCGTGGGGGACATGGTTTCCCATCTCTGTCCCATACCACGTGAACAACGCCATGGTTCACTATTTCCAACTTCCATTCGCTGCATCATTGTGGGGCCTTCCGGCTGTGGAAAGACTAATCTTTTGCTAACGCTCATCACAGCGCCCAATGGTCTGCATTTTCAAAATATTTTTATATTTTTGCAAAATCTCTCTATCAACCCCTCTACGTGTTTCTGGATCAAGTCATGTCTGGATTACAAAAAGAGAATATGAGTTATTTTACATTTTCCATGCAAGAAAATGTGATTTCAACGGATGAGGTAAAGCCTGATTCACTCATGATTTTCGATGATGTATCCACTGAACGTCAAGGTATCATTCAAAGCTATTTCAGCATGGGCCGTCACAAACATATCGATTGCTTCTATCTTGGACAAGCGTATTTAAAAATGTCCAAACAGGTGATTCGTGACAATGCCTATGTCATTGTTTTATTTCGCCAGGACGAGAGGAACAGTCGTCACATTTATAATGAACATGTGAATCCGGATATGACCTTTCAAATGTTTACAGAATTGTGTGCCAAGTGCTGGAACACTCAACGTCATGCCTGTTTAGTGATTGACAAACAAAGTGAACTCAACCAAGGACGGTATCGCTTAGGGTTTGATCATTTTATTGCTATTTAAGGCCCTGTCTCATTCCCCGGCAAGTCATTTGTCAAGACACCATGGCGTTAGCAGAGAGTCAATTGAAAAAGCATATTATTAGAGCAAAAAATACTATTCGCCAAAAGTTTCGTCAATTGAAACGATCGCGTGCCGATCATGCTTTGTTTATTCAACAACATTTAGCACCTCCGCTAAAAGCCATGTTGAAAACCTCTTTCAAGCCATCTGAAACGCTACCCACCGTTTCACAAGCCACTCAGACGCTGCACGAGGACCCTGAGGAAGAGGAAGAGGAACAGGAACAGGAAGATTTGACTAGTGTTAGTGAAGTTGAGGATGAGGAGGAACAAGTGTTTACGCCTCAAAAAAACTCCTCACCCCTTGCAGAGTTTTTGAGAAAAAAAAGAAATCCTTGACCATGGTCGAAACACCTTGCCCTTCCAGAGCGTCTCCGTTTTCACAACTCTTGGCCACCCCTCAACATATAGCTCAACTGAAAACCATTTTAATAAAATATTATGGATCAACATTGGAACCCTATTTCACCGATCTATTTATTGGAAACACTGATACCACGTGTGGTGTTCGCTATGAGGATGATAGTTTTAAAATTGGCGATTCATCCATTAAATTTGCTCGTACTAAAGCTGTCATTAAAAACATCAACTATAAATTATCCCCAGGACTGTTAAAGCTGCTCTTTTCTCGGACCCCCTCTTCCCATGATTATACGTCAGAGGATCTTGACAAATATAAATCCATTTTATTGGATACCCATGCTCACAAAAGACAGTATGATCCCACTCAACAAATGAATGCCAATATATCTCAAAAATATAAAACCATCATTGCAAAAATGTTTCCCACCAGTCAAAGTACTCGTCGTAAAGCATCCGCTTCGGGAATGACATTTAAACCATTAAAACCCCTTGTGGATGTTACCTACTGGCACAATCCCAATAAGCTCGTCCAGCGGCTACAGTTGTTGCATGCCTCACGTCAAGCTGGCCATATCGGTCACGATTGGGAAATTCAAGAAATTGAACAAGAACTTCGAAATGCCAAAATTATTGTTTAAGCCCTCACCCATTAAAATGGGTATTGCTCACGAGTTTCATCGCCCAGCTAGGCGTTACTATCCGCGACTCAAGGGGATTTCACGACGTGTGGATGAACTTTGGCAGGCTGACTTGGTTGAAATGATACCCTATGCTAGCGTTAACGACGGTGTACGCTATATGTTGACCGTCATTGATGTCTATTCCAAAATGGCCTTTGTTGAACCTGTGCGTCGCAAGTCTGGTCCACTGGTCACCAAGGCCTTTCAACATATTATTCAACACTCCAAACGTCAACCTCAGCTGCTACAAACCGACCAGGAGAAAGAATTTTTCAACAAGGATTTCTCCAGTTTTCTCAAATCTAAGGATATTCACCATTACACCACATACATCAATCTCAAAGCCAGCGTGGTCGAGCGGTTTAACCGAACATTGAAAACCCATATGTGGAAAGCGTTTACCGCTCAGGGCACGTATCGCTGGTTGGACATGTTACCTGAGCTAGTATCACGTTACAATGACACCAAACATAGAACGATTGGGACCAAGCCACGCCTCGTGACCAAAAATATTCAGCGATTGGATGAACTGTTTAACCCCATAAAAACAGTCGATCCTAAACGTCACCGACTGAAAATTGGGGATTTTGTTCGTGTGAGCAAATTTAAGTGTGCCTTCAATAAGGGCTACACGCCTCAGTGGGGGACTGAACTATTTCGAATTCGTCAAGTCAACTTGGACAGTCCAGTCACCTATTTACTCGAGGACCTCAACCATCAACCCATAAAAGGTAGTTTTTATCTCCATGAGCTTCAGAAAACAGCATTTCCAAAGCATTATCTTGTGGAAAAAGTGTTGAAACAAAAAGGAAATAAACTATATGTCAAATGGTTAGGATTTAACTCTACGTTTAATTCTTGGATCAATAAATTACATGTTGTGTGAACCTGTGCACTTTTTGTTTATTCACACATGTTGTACACCACCTATAGCTGTGTGTGTACAGTCCTCAGCTCCACATATTTCTTTCTCTTTCCACCTGTGTTCTCTCTTACATTACCCCTCCCCCTCTCCCCCTTCACCTCCCACCACTGCTGTTCGCAACTCTTGCCTATCTATTGGTTGTGACATCATTCCCACAAGTTGCATCATACTTTTTACTGATTCAGCGATTCCCACGCTTTGAACATTCTGTTATCGGACACGTGGACAGCTAACGTCCAAGGTGAACACGTGTGTTGGATCATATTACACGCCAACTTACATTTTGTCACGTACGAAGCAAAACAGGATGTGACTTGTTAACAGTTATCGTGCACGTGGACAGCTAACGTCCCAGGTGAACACCTGTGTTGTATCATATTTCACATGAACTTGCATTTTGTCTCGTACGAAGCAAAACAGGATGTCACTGGTTTAGCGTACATGTCATCTCACACGTGTTCACATGCCTTTCGCACTCCCCTGCCACCACGATGGTCAGATTATTTCACCTTCAAGGGTCCTCTGCGTCTCTGTCATTATCCATTGCACCTGTTGTCAAGTCAGATCAGCGCATTCCAATAAGCTCAAATGACATTCACCTCCTGCTCGTCTGCCCCTCTGCAAGTTTGTTTTCTCTACTCGCTTCGACCAACATAGAACCAAGTTCTCATCTCCGTTTACACGTTAAAGGTAAAATATCAGGAAAACGAACCCTCGCTCTGTCATAAACCGACCCGCCGAAATAGCGATTGTTCTATTAAGCATGGTCCTTGTGGTTAGCGACAGGTTCGTTGAAACACACACACCCATCAATATCGTCTCTCTCAACCACCACGCTTCATGAACATTATAAACAGGTAAAGAAAAAAAGTTTTTTCAACATGTATGGCGTTAGGCCCTTTGTGAATTATTTTTTGGGAAAAATATCTACCACATTTGATAGGGGGGGGGTCGTTATCCCGAGTCCTAGGACACCTCGTACACGTCTGTAGCGTTATGGGTTAGCGAGATAGAGCAAAAAGTCTAAAATCACGGTTTTACCTCAACATGGTTCTTCATTCCTGCTCAACACGAACATCCTCGGCAAGAGGGCAACGCGATGAAAAAAATGACATCTCGCACTCGTCTCTAGGCTTATTGGTTCGTGAGTTATCAGGAAAAATCACAAAAAACACTTGTTTACCTCAAAATCGAGTTTCCAATTTTTTAAGTGGTCCATAGCAAAGAGGACGTCACCCCGAGTCCTTGGACCCGTCGTACACGCCTCTGGCATGATTGGTTCGCGAGATAGAGCAAAAAGTCTAAAATCACAGGTTTTACACCAAACAATTCTATTTCTCTCATGCTCAAAAACTTTAACCTATTACCAAAATAAAGAGGGGTTCGAGACAAGCCATTTGACACGTCATAGAACCAAATCCGACCATGCATTCGTGAGATACCGGAAAAAGTCTAAAATCATGGTTTTACTCCCAAAAAGCCTGTTTCCCTCATTCTCAAAACTTTAACTTATTAATAACATATATAGGGCTTCGAGACAAGCGATTTGACACGTCACACGTCCAAATCCGACCTTGCGTTTGAGAGATATCGGCAAACTTCGTAGGAAAGTAGGCGACTATATGGCTCTCTCCTCACCACCAAAACCCCTTCTTATCAATCATTTTTTTCAAAGAGCTCGCCCTCTTACAAAAATCCCAAGTGCGCATGCGTACAAAACAAAAACGTTAATCCATAGCGGCATCCAGAAAAACGCATACGCTATATGAGCAAAACCGTTTAAGTTCATTTTAGCAGCGCACCTTATACATGTCGCATTTGAAAAGAGACTTTCACTGAAAAATTACAATTTCACCCCCTAGTAGGGTTAGGTTTTATTTAGGGGTTGAAATGAGTGGTCCATTGGAAAGAGGGCGTCAGCCCGAGTCCAACGATACGTTGCATGTCAAAATCGGACCATGGCTTTGGGAGATATCGACTTTGCCCCTGAATGTATTGCGGGTTAGTATGTGACGTCAGAGGGACGGGGGGGGGGGCAGAACTCCTATTACTCCACTACTTACAGCCATCACAATTAACACCGGTCATCAGACAGATTCTACACACATCCAAGGTACACGGGCTACATGACCGCGTTGTCGCAGCCCCTAAACTGAGGATACAATCAACCAACCTACCTTTTCTGTCATAGGCATTATAATTATTACCAGCCTGGTTTCTTATCACGGAGGAAAACTTTCTGTGTCTAATTGTTGTTGTTGTTTCGTGAGTGGGTTAGGACATCACTGTAATTAGCCGGATACGGGTAGAATTTGTATGTGTGTATTGTATGTGGTAGTGTGTGTATTGTGATGCTAGAATCGGGAAGGAGGTGACCATGGTCTTCTGTTAGGAACAATCCCAGCATTTAACCGGGGAGAAGGAGGAATCGAACCCACTTCTTCTCAGTTCAGTGAGGCTGAGTGAATTTAGTCTCAACCCTCAAATCAGAATTACATTTCTCGGCAGAGGTGGGAATCAAACCTGGACCTTTGGGACAGATATGTTGGGCAATAGATATTAATTTCTGTTTTAACTGTTACATATTAATTGGTTATTTATTTGTGAATGTGTCTTTTCTTCCCGTTGTATCGTCGACATTTCACTTTAAAATGGGGTGAATATTTTTCAAGTTTTCGATTGAATTCTTCTATATATCATATACTTGTGATCACAATGTCCTTATGCAAGGTTTGGAACTGATGTGTAACTTCTAACAGTATGTTACTTCTTCACGCAAAATATCTCCCGCAGAGATGTTGTTTGGTTCCTCAGTTTAGGGGCTGTGACAAGGTGGTCATGTAACCCCGTGTACATTGGGTGTGTGTAGAATCTGTCTGGTAAACGGTGTTAATTGTGATGACTATTAGTCTGTAATTCAGGTAAGGTCTGCAGACGGTCAATTTTAAGTAGTAGTTCCTAATTCTGTACGATATACTAACGTCAACGACACCAACTCTGAACTTGACTACTAGATGCCACCGCAACCAGCAACTTGCAACGAACGTTGGAACTTCCCCTCCAAAGGAAAGCATGCTGAGGGATTTTTAGCGCTCTTAGAAAATCCGTCAACTTTGGCCAGCTTTGAAACAGCGACCTTGGGCATAGAAGTTCAGCATGCCACCAGTTAGCCGCTTCCCACAGAGTTAGATGGAAAAATGAATGTGATCTCGTGCAATGGCGTTGTCTTGTCAACCTCTGATCGCTATCCCTCATCAATTTAGAAGCGTTGTCATGGTAACTTCTTATGGCACTTGGCATTTTCTTTAATTCCGAAATCATTTTTCTCATCCCTTTGCGTAATGGTGGGTCAGATCAAAAATTCTTTCAGACAAAAGTTTTAGGTAATTATTGGAGGGATATTGTCCATTTTGTACGGTTTTGATATTGTGCCTATTAACAGAGATATGATTAATGTTTCCCGAAAATCCCACTTTTACCCACCCCTTTGGTCAATGGTAGGTGCTATCAAAAAACTTTTCAAACATAAAAATTATGGCCTTATCCGACACACAGTATGAACTTTGAATGGATTCAATATTTCAGATATTAAGAGAGTTATAGCGATATTTCACTTTTTCGAAAAAAAGCCTCCCATTTTCACCCGCTTTGACCGATTTTGCCCATTAACGAACTCGACCGAGATTTTAAAGGGATACATATTATATAAAAATTCAAAGTGATTGGTGCAAAATTACGGCAGTTATCGTGTCCACAAGAAACTGATATCTATACATATACATACATACATACATACATAAATTATATATAAAATTTTGAACTGACGGTGGTTTTGGGGGGTCTAGGGGATGTGAAACGCGAAGATATGTCGAAATTTTCCGGAATTCGAAACATGGTACTGCACTCGACATTATGAGTAGCCATGAGAAAGTAACCGACCGAGATTCGAACGGAGAGCCTGAGAAAAAAATGTGTATAAAATATTTCGTGATTTGAGTTGTTTTTACGCACAGGAAGGTTGATAATGTGCAAGGAGGCAATTTATAAAATTTTAGCCTGAAGAAAGATTGTTATTTGGAGAAGAAATGGGAAATTTTATAGTCTGAAATATTTTAACCAAGGGAGTATGATTGGAATAGCCATCAGGAAAGTGCACAGTTTAGAGAAGTTGCGGGAGACAAACCAGTTTTGGTTAGTGAGGCGACTTGGCATGGATACTTGAAGGTCGGACACGCGCCGAGAGACCTAAGGAGGGGATGGCTCAAGAACAACAAAATTGATAACATGGAAGTAGCCAATCAGAATAAAGGAAGATTACGAGGGATTATATAATTATTAAAATTATTATTTTAATATGATAATTATTGAAAATACAGAGCACAAATTGTGCATAGGGTTAATAAATGTGAATATACATTAATGTTTTTACTTTCCACCTTCACAAAATTTCACAATGGAAGGACCCCGGTTCTTACATGTGATTACGTGGTACCGACTACATTGTTTACCACATAATTTACAAGTACAGGATACGCTATGTCATGAAAGTACTCGGTGACGCACAGTTTATGGTGGTACCCATGTACCGCCATCGAGTTAACGAAGTGTCGTAGGTCTGGATTGGTGTCAGTCCATACCCTATTCGTCATGGCTTCCGTTATGTAAAATTCAGGCCAGATTTCATCTCTCTTCTTCACTCTCTCTTGCATTAGTCTTTTCCAGGCGTCCGTAGATGGTAGTCCTCTCTTCGTCCGTAGGTCCTCAATGAAAAAGTTCTCCTTGGCAAGTTCGTACACTAGTCTAGATTTTGCATATTTCGATAATCCCAGGGTTGCTTTCAGGAAGCGCGACTTCACTGCCTCGAGCGTCCTTAAGTCCACCAGGGTCAGTTTCTCCCAGATGATTTCTATCCCGTATGTGGCGATGGGCGCTATTTTCGCGTCAAATAATCTCATAGCAGTTCCCAAAGAGAGCTTCGTGAGTGATTTAATGTCATATATGGCTTTAGGTGCTGCCGTTGCACGAGATTTGATGTGGACTCGGTAGACTCTAGCTGTTGTTTGCATTGTCAATCCTAAGTATGTGAATGTATCTACTGTCTTGAGGGGATTCAATCCTAGGTATATTCTGTCTCCCGAGGCCTCTCTGCCACTTTTCCGAAACGTCATTTTTACTGTCTTCTCTGTGTTAATTTCCATCTTGTTATCCTTCTGTCGAGATTTGTTACGGCTTTTTGCACTTCATGTACGGAACTTGAACCAATGACCATATCGTCAGCGTAGAGGTATATCTCAACATTTTCCGTTCCTAGCTTAGTTGCCGTCACCACATCGTATGTTGCAATGTTGAGCAGTAGGGGGCTGAGTGGGTCTCCTTGCAATACACCGTTGGTTTGTGTTATCAAATTCGAAGTTGCGACACGGTCATCAATTTGTATGTAATTTGTGGTCAGAATGTTGCTTATCAGTGTCGTGAGCTTGTTTTTTTCGCCCATTATGGCTACCAGTTTCGCAATTATTAGCGACCTGCTTAACGAGTCAAAGGCTTTCGCGTAATCGACAAACACTACGTGAAATTTGCCACTAGGATGTCTTAGGGTTTCTTCAATGTCGTTGAGTAGGTTGCTAATGGCGTGGAGAGTGCTTCGTCCTTTACGGAATCCAAACTGTTCATGTGGGAGTTTATGGTCCACTGCTTCTGTGATCCTTTTAGCGAGGAGTTTTGTCAGTATCTTCATAATGTTCTTTTCGATAGCGATCCCTCTGTAGGAGTTTGGATCTGATTGATCGCCTTTACCCTTGAACAGCACTTTAATAGTTGAGATTCTCCATGCTGTGGGGATGCTACATGCATGTAGACAGAGGTTCATTAATTCTGAGATTGCCGGAAGCAACATCTCTGTTGAGTCTTTCACGTGTTCGTTACAAATCCCGTCAGGTCCTATGGCCTTATTGTTTTTGAGTGACATGATAGCTTCTTCTACCTCCTCCGATGTGAACGGGTTGGTTTCATTTTGGTTTCATTTAATATGATAATGGATTGGAGTATATCAAAATTACAAGGTAGGAAGAAGAAATTTAATTGGCCAAACAGAAATTAAATTAGATAACTATGAGAGAAGATATGAGCAAATAAGTGAGTTTATGAACTAGTGAGAGGCTAGCGCGGCAAATTTGACAGGGAAAATGAACTCAGGAGGCTAGCAGTAGAGAAGGAACGAGGTTCTTATCATTCGAGTATTCCAAGAGGCAACACGTATTGAAAATCGCTCTACAATTAGTGTGCAATGGCAACCAAGAAAAGCATTAGACTACAGAAGGAAGAACTACATTGTTAATAAGAAACTACCCGAGTATATGGATGAATATTGGAAATAAGAAGGAATTTAGAATGGATTTATGGAATATATCTGCAAAAAATTATAAAGTCGAATTGGAGAAAACATACTTTGATATACTCTACAAATATTCACTATCCCGTAAGTGAAACTTCAGCCCGACACACTACAACGCAGAAGAAAATATATTCACTACACTGCAACATTTTAGAGAAACATCTACTAGATATTTATAAGATGTATTCAAAATCAGGTTGGAGGGGAGAAATTACAGCTAACAACTTAAGTGAACTGAGGATGATGTTCTAATTTCACCATGAAGGGAGGTTAAATCTACACTAACTAAGCGAAGTCCAGCGATGATCAAATACGATACAACAATGGAACTCAACTGCAGTACAAACCGCGTTACGCTTGGAAACCACAAACAAGCTACTACAACGAAAAGAAATTCACATGTGGAGGTGATTTTTCATCGTAAGCATAATCACTATCTACAAACTAACATCAGGAACTTCGAGAGAGCGGCCGAATGAAGTAGTGTCGAGAAAGATGCGAATGCAGAATCTAGATCGTTAGATCGAGAAGAGGGAAAATGGAGGCGCGAGCGAGAGTCATTGACAGGAGGCGAGAAGGAAGGCTGGTGCAGATCAGCTGGAAACTGGTCGAGCAGTCTCACCTGCGTGCAGAGCAGCAGGAACGTGGGGAATGCAGACACGCGTTCACTGGCATGTGAGCAGACTCCCAGCGCACGTGGCGGAATTCCTCATCTGTTAAGGTCCACAGATTCTGTATCAAGCGTTACAGACGCAAGGTAGACCAGTGATTTTTAACAACTATGTAGCTAGTATTTGTTTATGGGTTATTCCAGTGTTTGACCAATATCTGACTATTTTATTCCTAGTTCATGTTATTGTTGTTGCTATAAATTTTGAATTTTTTATTTAAGTCAACGAATATCGTTTGTGACGTATTTTTCTAACGTTTATTGTTAATATTTTCACATTAACTAATTTTTCACTCGTGTAAGCTAACTTCTTTAGAACTTTTCATTTATTTAATTTATACCGGTGAGTGAAGTAATTTCGTTAATGCGGTATAACAAGTTGTAACAAGTTATAACAAGCGAAGCTTTGTCATAAATGAAATGAGAAATACAGAAGGGATATTGTTATCCGAAAGAAAGCAAATTCGTTAGATGAAGGAAATTTAATGTAAACAGAAACGTTAACTATTGTCAGGAGCGTTCGACAATTGCGTTTGACACACTCTACTATAGAAAAAGAGAATATTGTGAAACCCAGAATTTTATTATTACAGTATAAACAGTATGCGTATTTTTAAAGCATAGCTGATGAATAGAAAGAGAGGTGTGATATTACAGATCAACCTTTTGTCATAGAGAAGTCTTGAGAGACTACGGTAAAGATATTTGATATCAGATGAAATTAAGAACGTGAGGTAAAGTGTATTTTTTATTGAATAACGAACACGAGCAGACTTAATTTCAGAAAGAAGCTATAAATTGTAATAGAAATGTATAATTAAGGTATTAGAAGGAAGTATGACATATTTGTGTGAGCAAGAATATAAAGAAGTACTACGAATGTATCGTTTTGTGGAACGAATAAGTAAAGAATAGCACGGAGTTGTATAATCGATAGTATTGATGTACGCGGAGGAGTTTGTTTCTTGAGGGTATTACAATATTCAGTAGGGTTACTGATTCTCTTACTTTGTTGAAAGTATTTGAGATGGTTTAGAATTTTGTGAACGTGCTAAGTAAGAAATGTATGCGAAGAGTTATTGTTGAAAGAAGTGCATTAGAGACACGTAAATGTTATTCATAGAGTGTGAAGATTAAAGAGATTACAGTGAGAAAATATGGAAATACAGTATGTCAGTAAAGTAAGTTGGAAGATGAATTTGTGAAGAATTGGAAGTGTGAGTAGAGAGGATTTAAGTTATCTGAAAGTCTTGCGTCGCAGTTCATAAATATTATTACAGTTATTAGAAAACAGGAAATGTAAAAATGGAATAGTAATGAACTTAACTGTTTGATACACATATTCACATGGACGTAACGATGTAAATTCATTAACAAACAAAAGTAAAGTAATGAGAAGTGAAATGAACTTTATATAAATAAAGCAGGAGGAGAAAATCGTGCAGGTCGCGATGATGTATATAATTAACATTTGTTAATAATAATAATAATAATAATTTTATTAATATTACTAAATATAATCAGTAGATTTGGCGCAATAATGCGAAGTGAAATAATACGATGTATTATGTAGAGAGAACGTTTGTGAAATATAATAGCATTGGAAGTGGATTATTTTGAGATGAAACACACGGTGTTTAATATAATGTATTTAATTTAATTAAATCTTATTAAGAAAGTTCAGTTATAATTAATATAAATTTTGGTGCAGGAAGACTTAGTTGGTTGGTTGGTTGGTTCTTAAGTTTAGGGGCTGCGACAACGCGGTCATGTAGCCCCGTGTATTTTGGGTGTGTGTAGAATCTGTCTGATAACCGGTGTTAATTGTGATGACTGTATTAGTGTGTGTTATCTGTTTGTTAATTTAAGTACTGCAACTAAGAATTTTTCAAATAGTTCCTACTTTTGCCGCCAAGTGCCACCGTCAACGACTACTAGGCCAAGTTCAGGACTGAGCTACTAGATGCCGCCGCAGTCGGCTCTTGGCAACGAACATAGAAACCTAAGAGCGTTGTTTACATTCTTAACCTATCCAATTTAGCTTCACACAGGTGCAATTAGTGGAAGGATCTTTAACATGCCATAAATCTATGACATGGGACCGCCGGCTTTACTTCCCCTCCGAAGGAAGGCATACTGAGGGATTTTTAACGCTCTTAAAAAATCCGACGGCTTCGGCCGGGTTTGAACCCGCTATCTTGGGCATAGAAGCTCAGCATGCTACCGACTACGCCACCGAAGCCGCTAGGAAGACTTAAGATAGTCGCATATATGTCCAGGAAGACTTAAGATAGTCGCATATATGTCCAGTGGGGACATAATTTTTCAGTTTAGTGTTTGTTTTATTTTGATTTCGATTTTTAGGGACATATATGTATTGTCCTAGCCTAATAAATTTGCAGGCGCTTTTAAGATTGCTTGCTCTGTCTTTTATAAGATCTGTTTTTCATGCAATGCTGAATTACGCTAAAACGATACTACTAGTTCGATGCAGGCAGTTTTTTCGACCTTATCTACCCTGAGAGCCGAGTTGCTCAGTGTGCTTTATTTTCTTTTTAGGCTGTTCTGTGTGCAACTAGTTAGTAGTATGGTTAGATATGTGTTATGTGAGTCAAGGGTTCCCTAGTCTTGAGTCCGGTAGGGAAATGTTGATTTCTTAGCCGGGTATTGACATCCCTACAATCCTTTTTCCATCCGTTCGGATTCTGGACGTTGCCTTTGAGGAATTCGGGCGCAGTAGGCTACCCATTGCAATAGTTAGCTTTCTAATGAAATCTACCTAACACAGATAGCACACACTAATACAATCATCACAATTAACGCCGGTTATCAGACAGATTCTACACACACCCAAAATACACGGGGCTACATGACCGCGTTGTCGCAGCCCCTAAACTAAGAACCAACCAACCAACTATTCCATTGGCTTAATTTTAATTTACAAGAATTACTATATCTGCCCATATATGACCCTTTCTTTCCCAATCTCCCGTGAATGTCTTCCCATACAATTTCCTCTTTGTAAGCTAAGCTAGCCATATTCAAATAATTAAATAACACTTTGCCGAATGAATCGATAAAAATATACTGGTACCAGTAGACAACGAAGACTCATTTGATGTGCATCTGAGAGTTATCTGAGAATATAAATTAACACTACAATACATACAAAAATATACCTCCATGTAAATACTTAAACATGTAAGCTATGGTAGTCATATTCAAATAATTAAATAGCACACTGCCGAATGAATCGATACAAAATATACTGGTACCAGCAGACAAAAAGGCATATTTTATGTATAACACAAAAATAATAATTAGGCCTACTGTACATACAAGAAATAACGTCCATGTGAACCCATAAATATGTAGGCTAGTCCCATTGATAAGATTAAATGACACTGTACAAAGTGCACTCGATACAAAATATACTGGTACCAGTAGACAACGAAGAATTATTTGATGTGTAGTTTTGTTCTTTTCCGTGGTTCAGTTAAAACTGAGCCGCCTGCACAATAATAACAATAACAAATTCAGGGACAAAATGCTTGACACAACTGATGAATTAACTGTCGGAGGAAAAGCATCACGATGAATGCTTCTTGTCTATTTATCCCTAACATCATGACGTGATTTTGTCTGCTGTTAATTCATTTTATGGGCTTGGGACTTCTTGGTCATCAGCCCCGTGCAGTTGGGTGGGGGTTGAATTCCCCTATGGGAAATTGGAAAATCGGCACCAATGGCTCATCTTTATAATAATTGGATTTCCATCCTGTCAGACAACAGTTTCGACGCATATCAACAATTTTAGCATATGCATGGGTAAGCCTACTGGTAGTTTATAAAAACAGGAATACACACCAAGTACGTGATAAGATTGATATCCTTGAACTAGCAGGCGTATAACTGGATGAGTGGACACTGGAGCCAATTTAAAAAGTAGGTTATGTTCCAGCGTAATCAATTTTCAGATCTTTTCAGACCTTCTCGGACCTAAAAATGGAATACGTTACCGTAATTATTACTATGCTTACTCATAATGAATTACCATTACTAATAATTTATAAACCCTAAACAGAATAATAAATAGACCAACTTACCCACTGTATGGCAGTAGAATTGATGGTATCACAAGGGTAAGAGAAGGCACCGGTATCTCGTTTTTATGAAGCACTATTGCAGACATTTACTTACACGAACGTGTAATATCATTAAGCAATAATCAATAAGCACAGATAATCAAGGGAGACGATTGCTAAGCGAAATTATTCTCACCACTGTCACATCGTAAACAAAACCACACAATATACACACATCAAAAAAAGTTTTGCATCACCTCGGTTCCAAGAGTTCCGGAACCTTTAAATACAAAGGGAATAGAGATCAACACAAACAACATTTCAGCTCGTTTTATTGCTCATGAGACCCACACATTGCATGTTGTACCATCATACAGCTAGACTTTCAGCATTTGTGGTCCAGATTGCAGTACACACCACTACCTCTAATACCCAGTAGCACGTCCTCTTGCATTGATGCATGCCTGTATTCGTCGTGGCATACTATCCACAAGTTCATCAAGACACTGTTGGTCCAAATTGTCCCACTCCTCAACGACAATTCGGCGTAAATCTCTCAGAGTGGTTGGTGGGTCAAGACGTCCATAAACAGCCCTTTTCAACATATCCCAGGCATGTTCGATAGGGTTCATGTCTGGCAAACATGCTGGCCACTGTAGTCGAGCGATGTCGTTATCTTGAAGGAACGCATTCACAAGATGTGCACGATGAGGTCGAGAATTGTCGTCCATGAAGACAAATGCCTCTCCAATATTCTGCCGATATGGGTGCACTATGGGTCGGAGGATGTCATTCAGGTATCGTAAAGCCGTTTCGGAGCCTTCCATGACCACCAGTGGCGTACGTCGGCCCCACATAATGCCACCCCAAAACATCAGGGAACCACCACCTTGCTGCACTCGCTGGACAGTGTGTCTAAGACGTTCAGCCTGACCAGGGTGCCTCCAAACACGTCTCCGACGATTGTCTGGTTGAAGGCATATGCGACACTCATCGGTGAAGAGAACGTGATGCCAATTCTGTGGGGTCCATTCAGCATGTTGTTGGGCCCATCTGTACCGCGCTGCATGGTGTCGGGGTTGCAAAGCTGGACCTCGCCATGGACGTCGGGAGTGAAGTTGCGCATCATGCAGCCTATTGCGCACAGTTTGAGTTGAAACACGACGTCCTGTGGCTGAACGAAACGCATTATTCAACATGGTGGCATTGCTGTCAGGGTTCCTCCGAGCGGCAATCCGTAAGTAGCGGTCATCCACTACAGTAGTAGCCCTTGGGCGGCCTGAGCGAGGCCTGTCATCGACAGTTCCTGTATCTCTGTACCTCCTCCATGTCCGAACAACATCGCTTTGGTTCACTCTGAGACGCCTGGAAACTTCCCTTGTTGAGAGCCCTTCTTGACACAAAGTAACAATGCGGACGCGATCGAACTGCGGTATTGACCTTCTAGGCATGGTAGAACTACAGACAACATGAGCAGCGTACCTTCGTCCTGGTGGAATGACTGGAACTGATCGGCTGTCGTACCCCCTCCGTCTAATAGGCCCTGCTCATGCATGGTTGTTTACATCTTTGAGCAGTTTTAGTGACATCTATGAACAGTCAAAGGGACTGTATCTTTGATACAATATACACAGTCAACGTCTATATGCCGGAGATCTGGGAACCGAGGTGATGCAAAACTTTTTTTGATGTGTGTATATACAAATCATATACACCACAATCGTCAGCCATGTTTCCTTTGTCCTGTCGCCAGTCTTAGGTCCGGTAGTTATAGAAGGTCCCGATCTTCAGGGAAGCAAAGTATAGTTACTGAAACAGCCACTTCTAAGCTGGTAAGTCGTAATCGCTACCCTTGAACTTCAGGTGGATTCGGATTGTTGAGAGGACTACTGCCTTCTGCATTACTTATTACAGTTGAGTATCCAGATCCGGCGTCTTGGGACAAGATACTTCGGATCATGCCCGTACTCGAGTCAATGATAGACATGGTCTTTACCCGTTCTACATGCCATTGTCTGTTGATAGCACAACCAACTCACTTTATTTGCTGATCTTTTCTATGTGCTTTGAATGGGCTCTGACTTATCCCAAATGCGAAGTGGGGCTTTGCTCTTTTCAAAGACTCCCTTCAGTGTACTGTAAATATAGTGTAAGTCTCTCTCTCTCTCTCTACTCGTTTAGTCGATTCCGACTCTCCGTGACCCCATGTACTAGACTACGCCAATTTCTTCTGTCCTGTACTGCCTCTCGAGGATTTTCCAAGCTGGAATTTAGTGCTTCTGTGTTGCCATCCATCCATCTCATTCTTTGCCTCCCTCTTCTCCTTGTGCCTTCTATCTTCCCCAGCATTTAAGGTCTTCTCTAATGAATTGTGTCTTCTCATGATGTGTCCAAAGTAGCTCAGTTTTTGTTTCTGGATTAAGCCTTCCAAGGAACAGACTGGTTTAATTTGCTGTAAAACTGACTTTTTGTTTCTCTTCGCCGTCCATGGAACTCTAAGAACCTTTCTCCAACACCATATTTCGAAGGAATCTATTCTACGGCGTTCAGCTTTTCTTATGGTCCAGGTCTCACATCCGTACATTACAACTGGAAAAACCATAGCCCTTACTATACGGATCTTTGTTGTTAAGGTTAGGTCTCTACTTCTTAAGATATTGTCCAGATTTGAAAATGCCTGTCTACCAAGTAGCAATCGTCTTTTGATCTCTTGACTGCAGTCACCATCGGCAGAAAGCTGTGAGCCAAGATAGTTAAAAACAGAGACTATCTCCATTTTTTCTCCTCTTACTTGCCATGAATTGACAGTTGTAGTTGTCATAATTTTTGTTTTCTTGACTTTCAACATTAGTCCAGCCTTTGAACTTTCCTCTTTCACTTTCAGTAAGAGATTTTTTAAATCTTCTTCAGTTTCAGCCATCAGGATTGTATCATCTGCATTTCTCAGGTTGTTTATATTTAACCCAGCTATTTTGATTCCTGTATCTTCTTCATCTAACCCCACATTCCTCATAATGTGTTCTGCATACAGATTGAAAAGGTAAGGTGACAATATACAGCCTTGCCGTACTCATTTTTGAATCTTCACCCATTTAGTTGTTCCATATATGGTTCTCACTGTAGCTTCTTGATCAGAGTATAAGTTCCGGATGAGGTTAATGATATGTTCTGGTACTCCCATGTATTTTAGTACTTTCCATAACTCATTATGATCAACACAGTCAAAAGCTTTAGCATAATCAATAAAACAAATATATACATCTTTCTGGAATTCTCTTGCCTTCTCCATTATCCATCGTACGTTGGCGATTTGATCTCTGGTCCCTCTTCCTTTACGAAATCCAGCTTGTTCTTCAGGTAGCTCTCGGTCTACATACTGGCGTAGTCTATTTTGTAGGATTTTAAGCATGACTTTGCTAGCATGTGAGATAAGTGCTATTGTTCGGTGATTCGTGCATTCTTTAGAATTTCCCTTCTTAGGAATTGGGATGAATACTGAACTTTTCCAGTCTTTTGGCCATTGTTGGGTTTTCCATATTTGCTAACATATGGAATGTAAAATTTTCACTGCACTACCTTCAACTTCTTTGAACATTTCTATTGGAATTCCATCATGTCCACTTGCTTTGTTTTTAGCAATATTCTCTAGGGCCCATTTGACTTCAGTTTCCAAAACATCTGGTTCTGGTTCGAAGGGCACATGAACTTCATTATCCATAATACATGGTTCTTTCTTATACAGATCTTCTACATATTCCATCCATCTTTCCTTAATGTCCTCTGCTTCTGTTAGATCTTTGCCATTTTTATCTTTTACCATCCCAAATTTTGCCTGAAATTTTCCTTTAATATCCCTAATTTTCTTGTAAAGTTCCCTCGTCTTTCCCATTCTGTTATCTTCCTCAACTTCCTTACATTGATTAGTTATAAAAATAGTCTTATCTCTTCTAGCTAATCTTCTAAACTCTGCATTAAACTCAAACATTGCTGATCTATCCCCTTTAATTTTTGCATTCCCTCGTTCTTCTGCAATTTGCAGTGCCTCATCCGATAACCATTTGGCCTTCTTCATATTCTTTTCCTTGGGAATGTATTTTTCTGCTTCCTGCTTAACAGCAGCAGATACTTCTTTCCACAACTCTTCAGGGGTTTTGTCTCCAATCTGCAATGTATTAAATCTGTTCCTGACTTCTACTGTATAATCACAAGGAATTCTTCCCAGGTCAAATCTGAATGATGCGGCAGTTCTAGCCGTTTTCCTCAACTTCAACCGGAATTTTGCAATTAATAATTCATGGTCTCATCCGCAGTCAGCGCCTGGTCTTGTTGTAGTAGATTGAATAGCACTTTTCCACCTACTATTACAAATTATGTAATCGATTTGATTCCGGTATTGGCCATCTGGTGAAGTCCAAGTGTATAGACGTCTTTTGGGTAACTGGAATAGTGTGTTGGTAATAATCAGTGAATTATCTAGGCAGAATTCTAGGAGTCTCTGTCCTGCTTCATTTGTTGTACCAAGACCAAATTGTCCTGTTACACCATCTAATATTTGATTTCCCACTTTAGCATTCCAATCTCCAACTATGAACACGATATCCTTGTTTGGTGTCGACCGTAGTAGTTCTTGCAAATCTTCATAAAATTGGTCAACTACGACCTCTTCAGCATCAATGGTTGGTGCATAAACTTGAATGACTGTAACATTGAGAGGTTGACCTTGAAATCTGATGGATATCATTCTATCATTTTTATAGTTGCAACCCATCACAGTTTTACCTAATCTGTTACTAACTATGAAAGCTACTCCATTACTTTTGTTGTTGTCTTGTCCAGAAAAGTATACTGTGTAGCCATCTGAAATAAACTCTCCCATTCCAGACCACCTCATTTCACTTATTCCCAATATGTCGATGCCGATTCTATCCATTTCTCTTTTGACTACATCTAGTTTTCTTTGATACATGGATCTCACATTCCATATTCCTAAACAGTACTGTTCCTTGCAGCATTGCACTCTTCTTAAAGCCCCTCTCAACCTAGTTCCCCCCGAGATCCGAACGGGGAACATGAAACTCCGGAACATTTTAAATTGAGCAAAGCCATGGGGTTTTCTTGGGATATTTAATGTGGTGGTTTCCCGTTGCCTTCCACATTCTGATGCCGTTGACCAATCATGGCTCCTCCGCCTTCAGGGATAATTTCTCATCCCTAGGACAACAGAGTGCCATAAACCTCTACCCGCTCATCCGCCTTCCAAGGAAACCGTTGGCACTTGGTAGAGGAGGACCTCTTATACCGGAGGTCACTCGGTCGTCAGAGCCTCGTCAGTCTTAAGCAGGGTGCACCACGTGCAGGTGAGGTTGACATTTGAGTAGGAGTTCTGTCAACATCCTACCCCTTACACTGATGAATAAATATGAAATGAAATTGGATATTCTTGCTGTTAGAGATCGCAACTTCAATCAAGGTGGTTTGCCTCATTCTCTTGCTGACAACCACCAGATCCGGCCTGTTATGAGATTATAATTATTATTCATTTTTATTCATTTGTTTGACCCCCAGGGAATTTGCCAAACGACACACAATAATATATCCTACATATTTTTTTAAATACAAGTACAGTGATCGTAAACAAGAGTTATGACAAAGCTAGTGGTCCATACAAATGGTTTCTTAGGATAGCTACCTACTGATGATTTGAGGATTGTTATAACAATTTCACCCTACAGGGCGACCCAATGAGTCCTCTTCTATTTAATATCGCCGTTCTGGATGTGGTACAAGGCGTTGCTACGGAAGACGTAAAGATATGCGCCTACGTGGATGACATGGCACTAATGTCAAGATCAAGAAACCAATTACCATGAGCTTCTATGCCCAAGATCGCGGGTTCAAACCCAGCCGAAGTCGTCGATTTTTAAGAGCGTTAAAAATCCCTCAGTATGCCTTCCTTCGGAGGGGAAGTAAATCCGGCGGTCCCATGTCATAGATTTATGGCATGAAAAAGAACCTTCCTCTAATTATACTTGTGGAAGCAAAAATGTGTAGGTTAGTTTGGTAACGCTCTATTAGTTCCAACGTCCCCCACCAGGTGCTGACTGCGACGGCATTTAGTAGCCGCGTCCGCAGCTAGATGTCGTGGATGGTAGCATTTGGTGGCAAAAGTAGGAACTACTAATTAATAGTCTGCAGTCCTTCTACCTGAATCACAGATTTTTCTTTAACAGTAGGTAATTAGATTCCGTCGTAACCATGTTGGTGGGTTGTTATGAAGTGAAGTTCAGAATCGGGGTGTCGGTGACTTCTTCAATCACTGTTTGAATCAGGTGCTTTTACGAGATTTCACCCGATTGGAAGATATACGCATTTCGCATTCTTCTTTATCAGTAGGTAATTAGATTAATTCATTTAGGTAGTAATAATTAAAATAAATTTAGTGAAATTTGGTGTAAACATCTAGGCTAACTTAGATCTCCAGTATGGCGTCAGTAAACAGTGTTAGTGTCTCGTCAGGTAGTGTAACCGTTACGGATTTATATTCATCGTGCAAAATAAAAGTAAAAAATGCAAATAAAATCATCACAATATCTCGGGTAAAATTGAATGAGGAGAAAAGAGAAACAGATTGTCGTAATGCACCGGTACCATCATGCGATTGTCATAACCTGAGAAACGAACTGTCCTCAAAAGATGAAATTATAAAGCTGCTAAAGGAAGATATTGCTAAGTTAATGGAAGAGTTGAAAAAATTAAAAGGAAACAGAGAAGAAAGCAAGGAAACTTGGTCGATATTGGTTGCTGGTGGTGAAGTTCGAATACGCCTTGGCCTAAAAATGGAGTAACGGAAATTCCTGTCTCAAATTCATTTGGAACGCTCGTCGACGAAAATGATGACTTTCTTCAAGAAGAAAAGAAGAAAGAGATAAAGAGGAAATTCAGGAAGATGCGGATATTTGCGGATAGCCACGGGTGAAATATAGCAGCAAACTTTCTAGAGAGAAGCGGAAAAATGGAGGTCACTTCAACAGTGAAAACAGTAGCTCCAATTGCAGCGGTCACGGACGGGATGGTAGGAGATTGTGCGTCCCTAACCTCGAAGGATTTTGCAGTTATCATCGCTGGAGCAAACAACGTCTATAGGAATGAGAGTAAAAAGGTAATCAAAGATTTTAAGGGTACATTGCCATCCATGAATAACACTAATGTAATTGTTGTAAACATTCCGCAGAGATATGACTTAATTCCCAAATGTAGAAATAGAGGCTACAATAGAAAAATTACTAATATTTGTAAGAGTTTTCCAAATGTCCAAATTATAGATATAAGTAAATTAGACAGGAAATTCCACACTCGGCATGGCCTACGCTTAAATAGGTTAGGAAAAGAGTAACTTAGTAATGAAATCTGCAAAATTGTACATTCAAATGGTAAGAATAGTGCAACAGTAATATCATTAGAGTGGAAGCAGGGAAACTGGTAAAAGAAGCTAAACCTGTTGTTTGGCATTCAGATGAGTATCTTTTGATGTCAAATTTAACTGAGTGTAACAATGGTATTTTGGATTTGTCTAGCAACAACAATCATATCAGTAGTATAGATCCCTCCTGCGGCACTCACAAGCGACCGATCGAGAAAATGAGCATTCAAATGAAAGAGAACAGACGTTAGCAGTGACGAATTGCACTCTAATTCCATAAATATCAATAATTTCTTTAAAAAATTACTTTAAAAATGTACGAAGTGTGCGATTTGCAAATACTGTTGATGTATGAAAATGCGCTCCATAATTGCTGTCTACTTCACATTTTGGTCACTGTGACGCCCGTTTCATGTCATTTAAACATTATGAGGTCTTTCCTTTATCATGTTGCATGGATTTCAGAAACAGGAGCCTAAATCAGTGGAATGAGTACCCTCAAATCGTATAATTTCATAAATATCGAATCATTAAAAATGGCGGATATCATAGAAAGCAGATTGGAAAGTGCTCTTACATACATAGTGAATATCACGGAAGTAGGAGGCTACTTGAAGAAGGAAATGAAGGATGGCATGCTGAAAGCGGTAAGTGAGATAAGAAACTGCTGCAAAATGTTGAAATCAAATGTATTAGAAATAAATCCAGAAAAGGAAGGATCGCAACATGAGGTTACGGTTGACAACCAGAGAGATGTAAACAAGGGAGAAGATAGTCAAATCATTGAACAACTAACGACATCTACTGATGCAGAGAATGAAGCTACGAGTGGCAATGACAAACGGCGCTGCCAGAGGATGACATCTAACGGAGAGGAAGAAAGTTTAAATAACAACCAGCAGATAGTGTCGCCTATCAGAGAGAAAGCGAACAAGACACCCACCGAGGAAGGGCAGGATGTCACCAATAATAGTCATAGACAGCGCCAGAAGTTGGTGGGATATAAAGGAATAGACGCAGTGGAAGAAACAGACCGACACCAGCAAGGAGCGCTTTCTACTAGCGGTGTACATGAACCAAATAGTAATAAGCAAAGAGTTTTAAGCAGTACCATACCACTACAGACACGTACTGGAGGAAAGTATAACGAACAAAGCGCAGAGATAGGTCGAGCGCTAGAAGACAAACTTACAGAAACAATAGCACATCAAATGCAGACAATGATGGAGAACATCACTAGTAATATCAAAAAAATGATAAGAGACGAAATTGAAATTAAAGATAAACTTGAAATAGGATGCCATCTAGGAAATAAAAAATCAAAACAATCAATTCCGTATCGCTTCGATAGGAACATAGGAACTCAATCAGAATTGACTCCCACAGAAAATAATGTGGAAAACAATGTAAAAACAATTAGTTTCCCACCAATAACTGGCAACCCTTCACAAGTTCATAATCAAGAAACACCAAAGAACATTACAGCTGATGAGAAATGGACGGAAGTCATAGGCAGGAAACAAAGACAACCACCACGACATCAAGCATCTATAACAGGCACTTGAACGGAAGACGTAAACCTACAATCAGTAGAAAAGATGGCCTGGATATTTATAGGAAGAGTGCAACAGGAAACCACAGCCGAGTCCATAAAGAAATTCCTCATCAAAAAGGAAATTATAAGAGAAATTATATGCGAAGAATTCTTAACGAAATTTGATACAAAGTATTTCAAAGTGGGAATTCCCTTTAAATACCTGGAAATAATAAATAAAGAAGACTTTTGGCCAGCAAACATCACCGTAAGACGTTTTCGGCTTTTTCGGAGGAATGCAAGGATACAACCAGAATAAAACAGATGAGTGGTGTATGAGTAACTCAAAAAATGGAGAATATGTGAGAAAAGACAACTTACAAATAATGTTATGGAACATTGAAGGTTTGAAGAACGCACTAAGCTCAGCACCCAAAGATTGCCTGAGTGGATACGACGCAGTATTATTAACAGAAACATTTCTCACAGATCATTGGCAACACGCAGAATATTACTGTATACATCTTCAAGCGCAACAAGGAGAAAGGGGAAGACCTGCAGGAGGAATTACTATCCTATTAAAGCCATGGTTGACGCCAATAATCTCAGAAATTAAATTAGATCACTCTCTGCTAATTGAAACACAATACATCACCATTATTACCTGTTACTTTCAACCGTATACAACGGCCATGGAGATAATAGATGAAGTAGGGCAACTAATATCATTGAGTAGGCACGACATCCCTCTAATCCTAGCCGGAGACTTAAATTGTAGGCTGGATGTACAAAACTATAAAACAACATTAGTAATGGAAAAAATGCAGGAAGATGGCTTACACCTTCTGAATAACCACATCATACCTACATATATATGCCATAATGGGAAAAGTGCGATAGACGTTGCGCTTATAAGAGGTCACATAAAAGGAGAAATAGCTCCACTATGGGCAGCAGATCATACACCTATAAGAAAGCATATTCCTTTGAAAATAGTATTAGAGGGAGACTGGTGTACAACAAAGAGGCAAAGTAAACAGCTTTTATCAAGGAAGATAGACTGTGGGAAAGTAGAAGGTAGACCCGACCTTATAAAGAAAATAGAAACACTAACAGAAGATTCAAGACTAGATGAAGCAGTACAAGCCCTTGAAGAACTCCTAATACAAGCCACAACCCCTAGGAAACATCGAAAGGCAAAACAATGGTTCGACCAGGAATGCTACCTATCAAAAAAAGACGTATTGGGGGCCTTACACCAGCTAAGGACGAATTGCGAGAGTCTTCTTTTCCTTCAAGAATATAACAAGAAAAGAAGTGACTACAAGACACTGATACGTGAAAAGAAAAGGACATTCTGGGAAGCGGAAGGAAAAAGAATCGTGGAAGAGGCCAAGAATGACCCATACATCGCACTACGCCCTAGAAAACAGGCACAGACACACTATATCAATATGCAAGAATGGACGACACACTTTAACGATCTGCTCAACAGGGCAGGAATAACAAACATACCGGAAAACATAAAAGGAATTGACCAAACAACGACATTGGAATGGACTCCACTAACAACAAAAGAAGTTCAAAATATAATCGCAAGCATAAAGAAAAGCAAAGCTGCTGGACCAGACAACATATTCGGTGAATACATAAAAGACACGGCACACATTCTATTACCAATATGGACGAAATTATATAATAAATGCATCGAGACGGCATCAATACCAGAGAGATGGAGACAGTCTACCATAAAAGTTCTCTATAAAGGCAAAGGTGACCCATATGATACAAATATGTACAGAGGCATCGCACTGGAGAACATTCCATTCAAGATATTCACTAAATTAATAACAGAAAGAATCACAGAAGAAATAGATGTACAACTACCAGAAACACAATTTGGATTCAGAAAAGGAAGGTCAACTCTTACTGCAATAAAACTATTATTAAATAACATTTGGCAAGTCATGGAAGAAAAGAAAAATTTTACGCAGTATTTATAGACTTCACAAAAGCATTTGATCGCATAAACCGTGATCTTGTGAAACTGAAGCTGGAAAAGGCTCTAGATAGAGATAATGTATGGACAAGAATTATACATACGGTACTACATTGGAACAACATAAGAATCTCGGATAATATATCACTCTCTGATCCGATAATTCAAACGAATGGAGTACTACAGGGTGACCCAATCAGCCCTTTGCTTTTCATCCTAGCAGCGGAAGACATAATGAGAATAACTCAAAAGACAGATATTGTATCATATGCGTACGCTGATGACATTGTGATCGGATCACATAACATCATAAAACTACAAAACATTCTAAAAGACATGGAGGAATGGTGCACTGAATATAATTTTGACATCAACACATCTAAGACACAAATGATGGTGTTTCGACAAGGAGGAAAGGTACCGACCGGTACAGAAATTTTCATACAGGAAAAAAGAATAAATATAGTAAAAGAATTCAAATACCTAGGCATCACTCTACAAACAAGTGCAAAATGCTTTACAAAACATGTGACAGAAAAAATTACACAAGTGGTTCGGGCGATGCACGATATAAGATATATAAGAACACTCAACCTCGAGACAGCAATGGCATTATTTAAAAATAAAATAATGCCAATATTGACATACGGAATAGAAATCATTTGGCCTTTCCTCACTGAAAAGAATCTATCATCACTTGAAAGTGTTAAAGCATTGCACATTAAAAAAGCTATTGGAGTTTCCAAGACGACCAAATCTCGGCTAGTCTACCTACTCGCGCGAGAAACATTCCTAATTGAAGACTTTAGAACGCTTCTAGTATTACCTAGCACAATAGGTGCGGAAAACCTATTAACGACTCTCAGAAGGAAGAGAGAAGAAATCCCACTGGAATTTTATGGAACGGGGGCCATGGTTGACCGGGCGTGGACATCTGCTAGCTTTGAGATGAGGCACATGTTCACACGCCTGGCAGTTCATGGTTTTCACCATTTGAATTGTACAAACAAAGCATACCATGATCCGGATGACACATGTGTATGTCAACTATGCGGACACACATGTGAACGCTACCATATTGAAAAATGCAGCAAAAGAATAAAGTCCATAAAAGACTATGCTACCCAAGGCGGAGGTGCGCAAACATAGTATATTTAAATGTATTTAATGGCTGTTTAGCTGCAATAAAAGTATTATTATAAATATCGAATAACCGGTGAGTGTTACAGCACACTCAATTAGTGACAAATTGCATTCTAAATTTCTTAAATATCAATTTTTGTAGGAAGTGTTCGATTTGCTAAACCTATTGGGAAAAGTGTGGTTTATGAACACGCGAGATTTCTCGCACGGGTCCGATAGTAATAATAATTCTGATAATAATAATGTAAATAAATCACCAATACAAGCTTGCAAAAGTAACAAATTTAAAATGTACCACCAGAATGTTCAGTCTCTATATAATAAAATTGATTACATAAATCTAATGATTAAAAATGAACTTAAAGACATCACAGCACTATGTATTTCAGAACATTGGCTGAAAGAGGAACAACTCGAATTAATTCAATTCCCAGGGTTTATACTAGCTGGTAAATACTCTAGATCTAATATTAGCCAGGGTGGTACTTGTATCTTTAGAAATAATGTACATCATGAACAGTTAACAGCTTATGATTACCTAATTATGGAACAGGATTTTGAATTCTCCGGCGTAAAAGTACAGCAGTTTAAGTTAATAATTGTATGCGTATACCGTTCTCCGTCAGGAAAGTTTCGTTTATTTATAGATAAATTAGAATTATTACTCAATAACATGAGCAAAGTAAATTTCGATATAATAATATGTGGGGATATATGTGTGGATTCCTTAAAGTGTGATAGAAATTGTGAATTATTAACCCAGTTACTAATATCCTATGGACTGAAACCTATAATAAATACCGTACCTCGACAAGAATGACAATATTTAGTAAAACCACTCTTGATCATGTTTTTATAAATTTAGATAAATATCACCATTCAATAGAAGTCTATTTCTCGGGTTTTAGTGACCACCATGGACAAATACTGAGCTTTGAAGTACCCGAAAAATATATAATAATGATAATTGAATAAAATCAAAGTGCAGGTCATTCACTGAAACAAATGTTACATATTTCAACGACTTAATAAATAAAGAAACATGGTCAGAAGTTTATGAACTAGAAAATGTAAATTATAAATTAAATGCATTTAAAAGTACCTTAAATAGTTGTCCAATAAGATTGTATCTCTTAAGATCTATTATTATAATATTGCATGGATAAATTTCACCATCGTGAAATCTACATTGTCAAAGTCCTAAATGGGGAAGACTCAGGGTCAGATCACTATGTTGTTAAGTTCAAAATAAAATTAACTCCTAGGGTTAAGAAAAGATCTCCAAATAAGAATAGAAAAAAATCGACCCTACCACCTTAATAAATAATAGGGAGTACTATAGGAAAACAGGAGAAGGATCTGTCAACACTAATACATTAGAGAACTGACCACCGAACTAAAATCGATGGTGGAATGAAGAATGTGACTAGGCAATTGAGAGAAGACAGCAAGCTTGGATAAATCATCAAGCCCAAAAATCCGACAAATCAAGTTTAGAACTAATACAACATAGAAAGTTAACTCATAAAATCATGAGACAAACTAACTAAAACATATTAAAAATACCTTACAAAGGAAGGAAGAGAGTTTCAACAAAAACAATCACGAGATTATTATAAAACCTTAGGCAAATACCGTAAAAAATATGAGCCCCTACATTGATACTGAGGGATAAATCTGGAAGATTGGCTCATAGTAATCAAAAAGTGCAGAGATCCTCGCAGAGACATTCAACAAACTTTTAAATTGCGATGACCCACTGGAGACGTTGGAAGTAAGTACTGACACACCCATTTTAACCATCCCAGATCTAATTGATCCGCCTAATATCAATGAGGTAGAACTAAAGAACTAAAAAATTATAGTGCATGTGGTGAAGACTTAGTCTTTGCAAAAATCTGGAGAAACGCAGGGAAACCAGCAATCATAAATCTACGTCAGCATCTAGTCAAAATGTGGAACACAGAGAAAATCCCAGAATATTGGACCTCTGGTGTAATCCATCCATTATTCAAAAAAGGAGATAAAACTAATCCAGACAATTACAGAGGAATATCCCTTCTGGACTGCACTTACAAAATTTTCTCCCGCATAATTTACAATAAGATTAAAAACATTCTGGAACCACAACATGTTTAATACGAAGCAGGATTTCGCCCATACAGAAGTTGCCCAGACCAAATTCTCAGCCTGGAACTAATAATGTAATATTACAAATACAAAAATAAACAACTGTTTATTTCATTCATATATTTCAAAAAGGCGTATGATAGTATACACAGACCTACACTTTTAAAAATTATCAGATCACATGGCGTTGATTGCAGATAATTTAGACGTTCTTCAGCATCTAGTTAACGTGGTAGGGGAATACAGCAATATGCTAGGCCTGAACATCAATAAAAAAGACGCTTTTCATGATTGTCACACGTCAGCGTGACTGTTTTTAGAAATGCACATCTCCAATTTAATGACTCCTCGTTTCAAAGAGTTGATAGATTCAAATACCTTGGAACATGGCTATGTGTGGATTGGAGATCAGATATGGAGATAAAATGTCGTATAGGGAATGCCCTTAATGCTTTTGTGAAATTCAAGAAAATCCTCACAAGTACGGACTTAAATCTAACCCTTAGACTTCGGTTTGTAAGCTGCTACATTTGGTCTGTATTTCTATAAGGGTCTGAAGGGTGGACAATAAATGCGGCAACAGCAAAGAAGATAGAACCCTTTGAAATGTGGATTTACCGCAGAACGCTGAGGATATCATGGACTGCACGAATAACTAATATTGAAGTACTGCATGGAATGAACAAACAACGAAACTTATTATGCACCTTTAAAAGACGAAAAACTGCATACCTGGGACATATCTTGCGGAACACCAAATATCGACTTCTCAACTTGATACTGGAAGGAAAGATCGAAGGTCAAAGAATGGACCTAAGAAAGATTTCCTGGGTGGAGGTCACTTCGACAGTGAAGCCAGGAGCTCAGATTGCAGAAGTCACGAACGGGATGATAGGAGAGTGTGCGTCCCTTACTGCAAAGGACTACGCAGTGATCATCGCTGGAGCAAACGACGTCTATAGAAATGAGAGTAAAAAGGTAATCAAAGATTTAAAGGGTACATTGCCATCCATGCAAAAAACAAATGTCATTATTGTAAACATTCCGCAGAGACACGATTTAATTCCCAAGTCATGTGTAAATGTAGAAATAGAGGCTACAAATGGAAAAATTCATAAAATTTGTAAGAGTTTTCCAAATGTCCAAATTGTAGATGTAAGTAAATTAGACAGGAAGTTCCACACTCGGCATGGCCTACACTTAAATAGATTAGGAAAAGAGTATCTTAGTGATGAAATCTGCAAAATTGTAAATTCAAATGGTAAGAATAATTCAACAGTAATATCATTAGAGTGGAAGCAGGGAAACTGGTAGAAGAAGCCAAACGTGAGGTTTGGCATTCACATCTTTTGAAGTCAAATTTAACGGAGTGCAACAATGGTATTTCGGATTTGTCTAGCAACAATAATAATAACAATTATGATAATAATAATGTAAATAAATCACCAACACAAGCTTGCAAAAGTAACAAATTTAAAATTTACCACCAGAATGTCCAGTCTCTTTATAATAAAATTGATTACATAAATCTAATGCTTAAAAATGAACTTAAAGACATCTCAGCACTATGTATTTCAGAACATTGGCTGAAAGAGGAACAACTCGAATTAATTCAATTCCCAGGGTTTATACAAGCTAGTAAATACTCTAGATCTAATATTAGCCATGGTGGTACTTGCATCTTCTTAAGAAATAATTTAGATCATGAACAGATAACAGCTTATGATTATCTAATTATGGAACAGGATTTTGAATTCTCTGCCGTAAAAATTCAGCAGTCTAAGTTAATAATTGTATGCGTATACCGTTCTCCGTCAGGAAAGTTTCCTCTATTTATAGATAAACTAGAATTGTTACTCAATAACATGAGCAAAGTAAATTTCGATATAATAATTTGTGGGGATGTAAATGTGGATTTCTTAAAACTTGATAGAAATTGTGAATTATTAAACCAGTTACTAATTTCCTATGGACTGAAACCTACAGTAAATACACCAACAAGAATAACAAAATTTAGTAAAACCACTCCTGATCAAATTTTTATAAATACAGATAAATATCACCATTCAATAGAAGTCTATTGTCCGGGTTTTAGTGACCACCATGGACAAATACTGAGTTTTGAAGTATCCGAAGTAATCAATAATAATGATAATGGAGTAAAATCAAAGTGCAGGTCATTCACTGAATCAAATGTTACATATTTCAATGACTTATTAAATAAGGAAACATGGTCAGAAATTTATGAACTAGAAAATGTAAATGATAAATTTAATGCATTTAACAGTACCCTAAAACACTATTTTGAAATAGCATTCCCCTTTAAACGAAGAACTGTTCAAAATAACAAAACTAGCAATTGGATAACAACAGGGATTATAAATTCATGTCAAAGAAAGAAATTTCTACACAAATTATATAAACAATACCACACAACACCTGAATTCAATTTATACTACAAAAAATACAATAGCATATTAAATAAGGTAATAAGACTAGCAAAGAAAATGCATAATGATAATTTTATTTCCCAATCATCTAATAAAAACAGGGCTATGTGGTCCGTAATAAAGAAAGAAACTGGAAAATCTGCTAAAATACAAAGGAACATTACACTGACCAGAAATAATAAAGTGATTAATAATCCAGAGGAAATAGCAAACACTTTTAATGACTATTTTCTGGAAATTCCGCAAAAATTATTAAATAAATCACAGGTAAATACACTAAATTCTAATAATAAAATAAATATATGCAGTGATTCTTTATTTATAAATCATGTCACAAGTGAAGAGGTAAGAATAGTTATAAAAGAGCTAAAAAATAAATTCTGTGCTGGCATTGATGGCATCCCTGATGCAATTTTAAAGAAATGTGCAGAAAATATAATAAATCCACTTACGCACTTAATAAACAGTTCAATTCTCTCAGGAACTTACCCGGATATTTTGAAGTTATCAAAAGTAATTCCAGTGCACAAAAACGGTTCAAAAGATGAATTAGATAACTATCGTCCTATTACCTTACCAACTGGTATTGCAAAAATTGTGGAAAAAATTATGTATAAGAGACTGATAAGTTTCATAGAAAAAAATAAAATATTATCAAACTCACAACATGGATTTAGAACGGAAAAATCTACACAGACAGCAATTTACGAATGTAGTAATAGTATACTGAAATTAATTGACAATAAGGAACATGTAACTGGCCTATTCTTGGATTTATCGAAAGCATTTGATGTAGTTGACCATAAAATCCTCCTTACCAAACTAAATCAATATGGTGTTAGAGGTCTAGCTAATAAATGGATAGAGTCTTACTTAACAGGGCGTAAACAAATAGTAAGCTTGAGACACAAGGATGATGGAACCAAATTACTTAATGAAACATTGTCCAATGAGGGAATTATTGAATTTGGAGTACCCCAGGGATCGGTTTTGGGCCCACTACTCTTTCTTCTATATATCAATGATATAACACAGAACGTTCATTCACATAAGGAAATTTTGTTTGCGGACGATACAACACTCGTAATAAAAGGTGAAACTAAACAGGTCATACAGCAGTCTGCTGACTCCGTTACAGGAGAGTTAACCAAATGGTCACAAGATAATCGCCTCATAATAAACTATAAAAAGTCAGTATGTCTAAATTTCCACACTATACAGAATAGGAATCCTGCGATGCCCAATATAACATTAAATGGTCATCAAATAGAAAATAAATCAGAAACAAAGTTTTTAGGACTATGGATACAACAAGACTTGAAATGGAATAAACATATACAATATCTGAATACTAAACTGAACTCGATGTGCTTTGCGTTACGTATTTTGAAAACCTGCACTAGCATGCACACATTAAGAAATACTTATTTTGCTTATTTCCATTCATACTTAAGATATGGGATCATATTTTGGGGTATGTCGCCAGATGTACTAAGCACGTTTAGGATACAAAAGAGAGCGATTAGAATTATGGCAAATGTAAACTCTAGAGAATCATGTAGACCTCTGTTTAAAGATTTAAACATTCTCCCACTGCCCTGCATATATATCTTTGAAAGTATTATGTTTTTTAAAAAGAATTTAATGAATAAAGATGTTTTTCTTAAAACAAACAATGATGTTCATAGGCATAACACAAGACAAAATCAAAACATTCATATTTCACACACACACACAAGCATATATCAAAAAGGAACTTTTCACACTGGAGTTAAATTATACAATAAACTACCCCAGTATATAAAACTGGCCCCAAAAATAAAAACCTTTGATAGAATGTTGAAAGCTTATCTGCAGTGCCATTGTTTTTACTCAGTAGTTGAATATTTTAGCGTATAGGAGTGATGGAATCTATAACTATATTTTACTTTTTTAATTTAATTTTAATACCTAGCTGTATGTTGTTGTATTTATAGAATTAAGTTTTCATATTATGATAATAGAGTGAGGTGTAAATAGTTGTGCAATAAGATTGTATCTATTAAGATTTGCTATTATAATAAGTTATAAATAGTTATAATCTTAGTAATATATACCTGTTAGTTCTTTTATTTTATGCATGTAAATTCTGACGTGTCCTATATCAAAAATGTATTGAATGCATGTATTTGATCAAATGGAATTAATAAAAATCTATCTATCTATCTATCATAAAACAGTGGACATTATTCCACATCGCAGTTCATAAGCAAAAGATGCATCATGTGGTCGCTAACATCCATTAATGGATAGAAGAAGATTGAACTAACTTTAACCAACACAATTTCTAAGGTCACGTTCAGGGGAGAAATGTCAAGTGCTTTTCCAATAAGAACAGGTCTTAGACAAGGTGACGGTTTATCCCCACTACTTTTCAAAGTGGCTCTTGATTACATCGTGAACATTTGGCAAAAATAAACCCCACCTAAAATCAAAATTGGAGCAAAACCCTCAATAAGAACAAACTACATAGGGTTTGCAGATGATTTAGCTCTCTTAGCCCCTGATTTGGAAGAAGTTAGTGCTCAGATCACCAGTCTCCAGAAAATTGCATTAAAAATAGGGTTGCAAATAATTATCTTTTGAGAAAACTGAGATCATGCCAATGAAACCCCTTGACATAAAGGAAGTCATCATAAATGATCAAAAATTAGCATAGTTCTGCAATTTAAATACCTTGGAGAAATCAATATGCATAACTTAAGCGAAAAAACAACATGGATAAATAGAACCAAACAAATGAAAATAGCTCAATTTCTGACCTGGTCAACTTATAACAAAGAATGCTTATTAATAGGCACTAAGATCCAACACTACAAAACTGTAACTTTGCCCGAAGCCACTTGTGCTTGCGAAACCTTGTTCCAAATTAAAAATGAAGGGAGAACTGATCAACTCCTCAAAACTGAAAGAAGAATTATCAGAACCTGCATAAACAAGAAGTACCTGGTTAAAGGAGTCTGGAGAATCCTCTCCAATGAAACAGTCTATCGAGAGATTGACCCAGTTACAGGCCGGACGTTTGTTTTAGACGATTGCCCTTGACTTTGAAGCCTGCGGGTGAGCCTACACACACTCACTCTCTCACCTTATCGCTTCACACTTGTCACCACCGTTCTGATGTAATGGAATTCCAGACTTGAGCAGACAGTACAGTCCACGTCAGAGTATTGCGTGACGCGGAAGTACACGTTACGTAGTTACGAACTGAACGTCATTATATTTGCCAATGACTGTACTTCAGCAGAAGTGTGAAACAGCTTTGTCAATCATCGGACCGCTTGGGGCAGCTGATAACAACACAGGTACTGTAGTAACTCGCCTCCAGGCTTCCATTAAGATTTTTCACTCGTCTAAAACAAACGTCCGGCCTGTACCAGCACGATGAAAGTAGGTAATGTTGGCCGGTTCTGGCACATGGGCTAATGGACAAGATGGCCGCCGCGCGTAACCAGCCTTATGTTATTCTTATGGAGGGGACAGTCATCGCTGGCACAGGGGCTAATGGGCAAGATGGCCGCCACGAGCAACAGCACTCTTAAATAGTGGGCATTTCAAATTATTATTTATTTGTTATTAACTATAAATTAATTATTAATTATTTATTTATTTATTATTTATTAATTTTGTTTAATGTATTATGTATATAATTTGTAATCATTTTTTTATTTTAATATTTAATTTATTATTTATATTGTGTCAAAGCACTAAACTGAAAGGTCATTAACCCAAAAATTCCCTAACCCACAGAAACCTCATAACATTTTATTAATGCATGTAAGATTTTGTTATTTTTAACTTATACATTTGTAATTTATTTAATATTTAATTTATTATTTTTAGCACAGGGTTAATGCGTAACATGGGCACTGCACACAATCACTTACACATATGGCATGCTAACCTAACCTAACTTAACTTTACCTAACCTAACTTACATAACCTAACATAACCTAACCTAAACTAACCTAACTTTACCTAACCTAACTTACATAATCTAACCTAAGCTAACTCAACAAACCTAACCTAACCTAACCTATATTGAAAGTGAAATACGTGGGTTTGATTCCTCCCACAGTCATTGTGAAAGTAGTTTTTGTGTTTCCCCAATTTTACTCTAAGCAAATGCTGGGATAACTGTTGTCCTTGGCCGTCTCTTTTTCAATCATTATCTAAATTACAAATACTCACAATAATACAGCCAATACAATGACGCAGGTTTTCAGACAAAACACACTCAACAACAACAACAATGTCAAAAACTCATATACATGAAACACCTCGCGGTGTAGTGGCTAGCATTTTTAGTTGTTACTGCTTAGGCTTGGATTTGATTCACTGCTCAGTCAAGAAATTCAATTCTGGTATGAGGGCTGGAACGGAGTGCACTCAGCTTCGTGAGGCAAAAGTAAGAAAAAGTGGATTTCATTCCTATCTCAGCCATCGTGAAAGTGTTTTTTTATGGCTTTTCACTTTTACTCTAGGAAAACGTTTTGTCATGATTCTTAACTGAAGACCACAGCCACTTTTTTCCAATCCTTATTTGAATTACAAGTACATACTGTACCCGAGGGTAGTAAGGCTGACTGACGTTGAACCTGGTACTGTGAGGAGAAATCATGCCTATGGTGTGACAGAGTATCGAACCCGAAGTCTCTGTGGGGAATAACCAGATGGGACCCGAGACACATATAAATGACGATTACTTATGTAATCACGGCTTGATTCCATTTATCTTTGAGGAATTACAAGCAAATTTGTGCAATAAGATTGCATGCTTTCTGCTATAACATACAAAAATCTTAGCCAGGAACGCAAACTGGAGGCAGTTTGACAGCTGACATATTAGCTCGAGCGAGTGGGCGGTCGAGACTGTCGCCAGATACATCACAGCGACCTATTTTCACGCATCCTGTGGGATAGGGAGAGTCAAAATTGGCAGCACAAAGGCTAGAGGCTAGAGAGTGGAAAGAGAAGGAAGCTGAGATAAATTAATTGATTACTCGGAAACCATGCCATCGAGAGACATGAGAGTAACACCCAGATGAATAAAATCCCAAGAGGATAATTATGGAGCCATCAGATATGCAAATTTAAGCATATAAAGCATCGGAGGGAAATGATCACATGAACTGAGGAAGGAAAGTCATTAGCGCAAAACTACAGGGGATTCCCCAGAGCATGGCTTGGGTACGCAATCAGAGAAACCGATTAATATTAATTAATTGGACGATCGGATTGTTTGCACGAGGCAAGAACCGTAACCTCCATGCAAAGATGCTCCGGAAAATGCAATTCCAGTCCGGAAAGTGCAATTATGAAGGAAAAGACGCTCCGTCGGTCTGAGGAAACTATGTTTCTGAACAAATCCCTTATATAGAGCAGGGAAGCTTGGAGCAAGCAGTCTTTTGAAGGAACTCACGCGGGGAGGATGTTACTCTCCCGCACGGAAATTTGTTAAACAACGCCACTCAAGTGAAGGATAAAGTCCATTTGAAGAACTCACGAGGGGAGGATGCTACTCTCCTGCACGCGATTTGTTAAACAAAGCAACGAGTGCTAAGAAAATGGAACACAAATTGAAGCTGAGTGAAGCTTATAGTTATCTAAAGCCTCACAGTAAGTGACGCGCATGTTACGTGGACAATTTAATTACACCAGTTTAACGGGTAATTTAGTAAGGAATTCGCGAAGTCATGATCGAGATTATTATCGTGCTATTACAATATAATCAATTCACGATAGGTCATGGGATGGAAAGAATGTCACAGGCATTGTGATTATTACCAAGCCAACAGACACTACATTGACATGTTAGGCGATCTGGAGGAAGGATAACACACACACAATAGAGGATACACTCATTGTTGAAGTAGGAGCTACTGGGAGCCGGTAGAAGAGGATTAGTCAGGAAGAACGCGCTGTTGATAGAGACTTTCATTGGGATGAAGGATATGTCAGGAAACGCGCCGCTTGCAACTCTGATATCGCGCATATTTGAAGCCCAGGGAGACACCAGTGTGTAAAGCAAGTGTAATATAAAATGTATTGTGTTTAAGTGTTAATATAAAGTGTTTATTATAAAGTGTTGTATAAAAATGAATGAAAGTGTTAATTTCAAAATGTGTAACGTCAAAGTGAAAATAAGTGTTGTGAAACCACAAGAAATGTGTATTGTGATCACCATGGAGCGTTTTTAGATGCAAAAATGGTGGGTCACATGCTGTATTATTGGATTCGACCACCGAGTGAGAAGGATGTAAGTACCATTTCAATGTTATAATGTATCAGTTAGCTCACCATATGTCCGTGTTAAAATTAAGTATCATAGGGAACTTGAGGTAAAGATGTGTACGAGTTTTTCATTCCTCGTAATTGCATTAAATAGTTTGCAAATTAAGAATGATTTTGCTTACGACAGAAATGCGTAAGAGCACGTTAAATTTAATAATAAAGTTAATAAATAACTTAATGAAGTGGTCAAAGTCGAAAGAAAGATTAATATTCAGCATGATAATGCATGAAACGTTAAATTGCGTCAATTCCAAGAAATTGCAAGGTAATAATAAGTAAAAGTGTGGAATATATGTGTCAGGAAATGTTTTTATACATGTTTAAATGTAAGAATTATCATGAGTCACGCAATAAGAGTTGTAAAGTAAAGCCAGTTATAAAGACCAGTAAAATGCCAGTTGAAATAGAGATGATGTAAAGTCATGAACAAACTAGATACGGAAGGTAACTGAAATGTCATATGATCAGAATAATATAACAGATATAATTGTTGAAGCCGCTAAAATGCGAGCAGTGTAAAATAAAGCCAAGATTTTTACTTTAAATAATGCAAGGAATAATTCTATAGCACAATGTCAGGACAATATGCGCTTTTCTTCGAAGGTATAATATACGTACAGCCTAGGGTGTACAGGTATGTTGTTGACTGAGGATGGAGACAGATGTGGGTATCTGCTCTGCCATGCCAGTGTCATTACGGCAAATTAAGGATTAACTATGTCACCTTAATTCAGCTGCATATGGAATGATCCGCCCGACGAGGTGTGACACATGTAATTATGGAAGGGTCCGAGGATACCTTACCACTACTGCGTAACGTGGAGGTGGAGAACATTGGAAACCACACTCGCACGTAATTAAAGCCATACATGATCCCCAAGATATCGGGGCTATAAGAAATCCATTCCTTTGCTATGAATACTTTTGTGAGCCATATATATGAGCTAAGTAACGTCCTTACTGATAGGAGTAGATATTCAGATATTCAGATCATAATGATGACCAAGTTATACGCTTGTCCGTGAAAGTCATAGTATAAACAATTGAGATTTTGTTTTCATTGTATGAGTAAGGAAGTGTACTACAGCTGGTAGAGGAGAGAGGGGCTGGGAAGGTACTTGACCGAACCAGGCGGCCATCTTCTTTGGAGGCGGGACGAGGCCAGACCTATTGTCCGCACAGCGAGGTGCTAGGCCGATAACGACCCTTGAATAAATGTACTGGGCAATTGAGATGTAGAAGTGGTATTCTAAAATATTGAAAAATTGACTGTTTTGATGGCAGAAATCAATTTTTGGCATTCAGAGGATGTGAATTCCTCTTTTAATTGTTGAAATCGCACGAAATTTAGCCAAGTTAATGTTCCATAACATGTAACTTCGCTAAACTTGCTGAGATACATGTTGAGACATGAAAACCCAGTTAAATGTTAATATATGCATACGGGTTGACGCAAATTTTAACAGTAGATCGACTTATTAGATAGATAGATATATAGATTTTTTTAAATTCCATTTGATCAAATACATGCATTCAATACATTTTTGATATAGGACACGTCAGAATTTACATGCATAAAATAAAAGAACTAACAGGTATATATTACTAAGATTATAACTATTTATAACTTACGAGTATTATAATAGCAAATCTTAATAGATACAATCTTATTGCACAACTATTTACACCTCACTCTATTATCATAATATGAAAACTTAATTCTATAAATACAACAACATACAGCTAGGTATTAAAATTAAATTAAAAAGTAAAATATAGTTATAGATTCCATCACTCCTATACGCTAAAATATTCAACTACTGAGTAAAAACAATGGCACTGCAGATAAGCTTTCAACATTCTATCAAAGGTTTTTATTTTTGGGGCCAGTTTTATATACTGGGGTAGTTTATTGTATAATTTAACTCCAGTGTGAAAAGTTCCTTTTTGATATATGCTTGTGTGTGTGTGTGTGTGAAATATGAATGTTTTGATTTTGTCTTGTGTTATGCCTATGAACATCATTGTTTGTTTTAAGAAAAACATCTTTATTCATTAAATTCTTTTTAAAAAACATAATACTTTCAAAGATATATATGCAGGGCAGTGGGAGAATGTTTAAATCTTTAAACAGAGGTCTACATGATTCTCTAGAGTTTACATTTGCCATAATTCTAATCGCCCTCTTTTGTATCCTAAACGTGCTTAGTACATCTGGCGACATATCCCAAAATATGATCCCATATCTTAAGTATGAATGGAAATAAGCAAAATAAGTATTTCTTAATGTGTGCATGCTAGTGCAGGTTTTCAAAATACGTAACGCAAAGCACATCGAGTTCAGTTTAGTATTCAGATATTGTATATGTTTATTCCATTTCAAGTCTTGTTGTATCCATAGTCCTAAAAACTTTGTTTCTGATTTATTTTCTATTTGATGACCATTTAATGTTATATTGGGCATCGCAGGATTCCTATTCTGTATAGTGTGGAAATTTAGACATACTGTCTTTTTATAGTTTATTATGAGGCGATTATTTTGTGACCATTTGGTTAACTCTCCTGTAACGGAGTCAGCAGACTGCTGTATGACCTCTTTAGTTTCACCTTTTATTACGAGTGTTGTATCGTCCGCAAACAAAATTTCCTTATGTGAATGAACGTTCTGTGTTATATCATTGATATATAGAAGAAAGAGTAGTGGGCCCAAAACCGATCCCTGGGGTACTCCAAATTCAATAATTCCCTCATTGGACAATGTTTCATTAAGTAATTTGGTTCCATCATCCTTGTGTCTCAAGCTTACTATTTGTTAACGCCTTGTTAAGTAAGACTCTATCCATTTATTAGCTAGACCTCGAACACCATATTGATTTAGTTTGGTAAGGAGGATTTTATGGTCACCAACATCAAATGCTTTCGATAAATCCAAGAATATGCCAGTTACATGTTCCTTATTGTCAATTAATTTCAGTATACTATTACTACATTCGTAAATTGCTGTCTGTGTAGATTTTTCCGTTCTAAATCCATGTTGTGAGTTTGATAATATTTTATTTTTTTCTATGAAACTTATCAGTCTCTTATACATAATTTTTCCCACAATTTTTGCAATACCAGTTGGTAAGGTAATAGGACGATAGTTATCTAATTCATCTTTTGAACAGTGTTTGTGTACTGGAATTACTTTTGATAACTTCAAAATATCCGGGTAAGTTCCTGAGAGAATTGAACTGTTTATTAAGTGCGTAAGTGGATTTATTATATTTTCTGCACATTTCTTTAAAATTGCATCAGGGATGCCATCAATGCCAGCACAGAATTTATTTTTTAGCTCTTTTATAACTATTCTTACCCCTTCACTAGTGACTTGATTTATAAATAAAGAATCACTGCAAATATTTATTTTATTATTAGAATTTAGTGTATTTACCTGTGATTTATTTATTATTTTTTGTGGAATTTCCAGAAAATAGTCATTAAAAGTGTTTGCTATTTCCTCTGGATTATTAATCACTTTATTATTTCTGGTCAGTGTAATGTTCCTTTGTATTTTAGCAGATTTTCCAGTTTCTTTCTTTATCACGGACCACATAGCCCTGTTTTTATTAGATGATTGGGAAATAAAATTATCATTATGCATTTTCTTTGCTAGTCTTATTACCTTATTTAATATGCTAGTGTATTTTTTGTAGTATAAATTGAATTCAGGTGTTGTGTGGTATTGTTTATATAATTTGTGTAGAAATTTCTTTCTTTGACATGAATTTATAATCCCTGTTGTTATCCAATTGCTAGTTTTATTATTTTGAACAGTTCTTCGTTTAAAGGGGAATGCTATTTCAAAATAGTGTTTTAGGGTACTGTTAAATGCATTAAATTTATCATTTACATTTTCTAGTTCATAAATTTCTGACCATGTTTCCTTATTTCATAAGTCATTGAAATATGTAACATTTGATTCAGTGAATGACCTGCACTTTGATTTTACTCCATTATCATTATTATTGATTACTTCGGATACTTCAAAACTCAGTATTTGTCCATGGTGGTCACTAAAACCCGGACAATAGACTTCTATTGAATGGGGATATTTATCTGTATTTATAAAAATTTGATCAGGAGTGGTTTTACTAAATTTTGTTATTCTTGTTGGTGTATTTACTGTAGGTTTCAGTCCATAGGAAATTAGTAACTGTGTTAATAATTCACAATTTCTATCAAGTTTTAAGAAATCCACATTTACATCCCCACAAATTATTATATCGCAATTTACTTTGCTCATGTTAGAGTAACAATTCTAATTTATCTATAAATAGAGGAAACTTTCCTGACGGAGAACGGTATACGCATACAATTATTAACTAAAACTGCTGAATTTTTACGGCAGAGAATTCAAAATCCTGTTCCATAATTAGATAATCATAAGCTGTTATCTGTTCATGATCTAAATTATTTCTTAAGAAGATGCAAGTACCACCATGGCTAATATTAGATCTAGAGTATTTACTAGCTTGTATAAACCCTGGGAATTGAATTAATTCAAGTTGTTCCTCTTTCAGCCAATGTTCTGAAATACATAGTGCTGAGATGTCTTTAAGTTCATTTTTAAGCATTAGATTTATGTAATCAATTTTATTATAAAGAGACTGGACATTCTGGTGGTAAATTTTAAATTTGTTACTTTTGCAAGCTTGTGTTGGTGATTTATTTACATTATTATTATCATAATTGTTATTATTATTGTTGCTAGACAAATCCGAAATACCATTGTTGCACTCCGTTAAATTTGACTTCAAAATATGTGAATGCCAAACCTCACGTTTGGCTTCTTCTACCAGTTTCCCTGCTTCCACTCTAATGATATTACTGTTGAATTATTCTTACCATTTGGATTTAAAATTTTGCAGATTTCATCACTAAGATACTCTTTTCCTAATCTATTTAAGTGTAGGCCATGCCGAGTGTGGAACTTCCTGTCTAATTTACTTACATCTACAATTTGGACATTTGGAAAACTCTTACAAATTTTATGAATTTTTCCATTTGTAGCCTCTATTTCTACATTTACACATGATTTGGGAATTAAATTGTATCTCTGCGGAATGTTTACAATAATGACATTTGTTTTTTGCATGGATGGCAATGTACCCAACACGAGGACATATGGCGTAGCGTGTAACTAATTAGCATTGTTTATGTAGTGTAGATAAGGTACTATAAACCGCGTTTGTAAAATGGAAAAAGGAAGATGATTGTTACACAAACAAAAAAACAAAACAAACGATTGAACAAGTAACCAATCATAACAATGGTAAATGCATTGTTGAATCTTAAAGTAGAGATAAATATACCGTAAGCACTACGGACAGTCAGATTGAATCAAGTACCGTACCATTCAAGAATAGGAAGTGCTATAAGTCTACAGTCTTATGTCATGTTTTGCTTTGATTTGATTTTTATTGGTTATTATTGTTGTAAGTGATGTGCATGAAATATGAACGTTCGTCGAATGACATGAATGCTTTTCTAAGAGTGGAATTTAGTTAGTGAAAGCGTAGAGTAGGGTGTATTGAGACACCGCACATAGACTCAAGAACTCACAAGTGAAGAGAGAGTGTTGCAGCATGCCTGAGGAGATCAGATTTTTATCCAAGCTGCGGAGCACAGATGATGCAAGTTAGGATTTGTGACCCCTTTGGAACTATAATCTGTGTGATCCAAACTTTGTTTTGCATTTGTTCGGAGTAATTTAAATGTAATGATGTTTTATTGTTGTTCATTATGCCATGATTTAGAATTAAATGCAGTTACTTTAGGAATATGTTTGTTTTTCCTGTAGATTAGTTACCATGTAGTCATCAAATCCTGAGCGTGTGTTCGCACAGTGGGGGAACGTTACATGCCCCGAAAGACCGTAAGTAGTTGGGTTACGAACACATGTTCTCCATATAATGTCAGATGGGTACAATTCACACTCTTATAACTATTACAATGACACGTGTTATTTAGTCAAACCTAAGTCAACCTAAGTATATGAGAGTAATAATAATAATAATGTAAACTACAACATAAAAGCAACACAACAATAAAGAGCTTGGTAGTGCAGTGGTTAAGCTGTTAGCCTTTTCACTATGGTAGACCGGGATTCAATTTTTGGTTAATACACATGTCATTAACATACAAAAAGCTTTTTCAAATTAATACTTAGATTATAAATACAAAGGCAGACTATGTTTGATTCATAGTTACTGCATGTGAGATTTTCTATTTTTATATTTTAGATTTTTTATTTTAAAATTTTACATGTTAAGGTTTTGCATTTTAGATTTTGTTATGATTTTAGATTTTCCATTTTAAAACTTTTGATTTTTTGATCTTAGATTTTGCATTTTAGATTTTTTCGAAAAGAGTAAACTACAATGTCACATACCTAACCTCACTTAACTTAACCTAACTTTACCAAACCTAACTTAAGCTAATCCAAAGGCAAACGCACATACACAAAGTATATAAGGGCACATGCAACTATCCTTATGCTAATCTTATAGGCTACTGTACAACATGTTTACTACACCAATCGGCTTAATTTATTAAATTTGTTGTTCACACATTTGTTAATTTCCCAATTTCCCATTTCCAGTTTTTATTTAATGTTAGTTTCAAGTTTTCGAATTTCATGATATGGAAACATGGATTTTCATATTTGCTGTTTATACATTTGTCAATATACCAATTTTCCATTCCCAGTTTTTTTTAATGTGAGTTTAAAGTTTTTTGAATTTTGTCAATATGGTAACAGGGATTTTCCTATTTTTTGGTTTACATGTTTTTTATTTAGTCCATGTACTGCCCCCGTAAAATGAATTATTTGGGATGAAAATGGGAATATTTTTCGAAGCCCCATGATAAAATTTAACCAAGCAATATCGAGGCTGGAGCTTGGCACAAACCAGTCTTGTGGTGACGTCGAGCAGGAGGGAATTTCCGTCACGTGATTATATTGCGCAATGGAAGGTTCGAGAAGCCTAGAATCGACCTTGCAACAGCGAATCAACCCAGGAATTGTTTAAACATTGTTATAAATTATACGATTGGATATGAGCCCACAGCCAATCGGGAGAAGTCTTAGAGGAGACGGGAGTTCCGGCAACTAAATTTTATGGATTATTAACACATTTAAGCCCCAAGAGAGTGAATTTATGTATTGGTAAAGTGAAGAAAATTATAAAAAAATATTGGAGATATTTTATAAGCCGACAGCAGGTCGCAATGCGAAGGAATAAGCAATTTTCTAGAGCCCGCTAAACTTTTCTAGGGAACGAAAAATGCGGTTAGATTTGGTGACTTGGAGGGGAGACGCCAAGCATCGAGGCTCTTGTTCATCTGAAGTTGGAAGTGATCAGACGTGTTTTGCCGGGAGAGTTATAGTCCCGAGTGTATCACCGAGTCCGTGAAAGGTCGACTCGTGGAGACACGGTACAGCGAGGCTAGGTGGTGGAGATTGCCGAGCTCGTAAAATGAGTGAATTTGCGAGGAGTGCAAATGCCGCAATAACTTCAAACTGATCGACATTAGAAACATAACTTCAACTAGAGTCTATAGTATAGACCACGTAGAGGTGTATTACAAACTTTCACCGAAATTGAGGGAAGACTTTACAAAATACAGGCATTTTTGTAATGCGAGAGAAAAGTATTGGAATCCAGAGCTGAAAAGCATTTTTGTTCGAGACAGACTACAGCGAATGCACAGATTCACGTGAGTAACAGTGATTGTTAGCATTGCTAGTGAGGAACTTTAGTGTAACACCAGTATGGTGACGATGTATTTTCAACGGATGAACATTATTAACTTAAACATTGTAATATGATTGAAATTATTGACTAAATAAGTATGTGCGCCAGGAATATAAGCAGACTAGAGTAATATACTCAACGATGGAGCTTCGTTAAGGAGTTTGTTCATGACTGTCTACTTTACGAGCAAACAAGAGACGTTATGTACAATCACATTCTAGTACATTATCGTCAAACATGAGCTCGATATTAACACCAATGACTACAAAACGATACAGTCACTCGGGGTAATTTTGTACCGGTCAGTATAACTTTGTACCATTCCCTCAGTTCATTATATTGAATAATTTGAAATCCATTTACTATGATCTCTTTGGATTTCACAACCTCTCGACAAACTACGTCCTCAATTCATTACTTGCTGTCTTGACCAACCATTATAGAAGAGCTCTTTGTTGATGACACGTGTTTAAAATTATCGCCGTTATTGGAGCTGATTGGTGTGCCATTTTCAAGTTAATATTGTACCCAATTGTCATCATGTGGAACATGTGTTCGTATCCCAGCTAACTCACGGTCTTTCGAGGTATGGGACGTTCCTGCCCACCATACGACCACATGCTCAGGATTTGAGTCTACCAGGTAACTACTCTACATGAAAGAAACAACATATTCCTAAAATAAAACATTTACTGATATAAAATCATGGCTATACAACAAATACAAACAAAGGATAATTTACATTTAATTCCCACAATTAAAATCAGGGTTATTCTGTGAGTCTCTTCTTAATTAGTGCTACACTGCACTCAAATATATTTCTAGCATCCTATCATTGATACCTTCAGACCTCTGCGAGTCTCCATAGTGTTCTTTATGTGACACAATTTTACATAACTGGAGTATCACAACACAAAAGTCACATATCACATCAAATGACATTAATACTGTAATAATAAAACATTAATCCGTTTCTTACGGCATTTACTTTGATTAGCATAAATTCATTATTTTATGCCTTAATTACCAAATATTGTTGTGTCGTGTGGATCAACTTCCTCCTTCCCATCAATATGAAACGCTTAAAAAGTGGTACGTTTCCCTTCCAAAATACACATGGATAGAAATGTTTATAGTTTCACCATACGACGATTTTCTGGGTCTTGTCGAGATTATTATCGTTACAAACGTGTCATGTTCTTAGAAATCACAATCCCGTCTGCATAAATTAGCGTGAACTGGCAAAAATGCACTCTAAAAAGATGCCTAACAATTTATTTGGTTCAGTGTTCCTCCTCAGAGAATAACTGGGCCAAATATTATCCGATTTCATTGATCCGACAATGTATGTGTGTTGAAACACATCATTTAATTCAATTGGCATCATCATAACAATCATATCTTAATTACATATCGAAATATCGAGATTCTTCAGTGTCCCACTATGACTCTAATTTAAAGGGACTGGCCGACCGGCCTCCCCTTCCCCTAGCAGGCAATAAAATGAGTTCCAGCTGGCCGCGCAAGATGGCCGCTCGTCTCAGTGGGCTACTCCCACTCCCTCTCATCTGCTAGCAAGGTCATATTTGTTTACAATTGCAATACAATAGAGTTACGCTAAGTGTTGTTCTCAAGTAATTGAGCCATTCTAATTATTTAACACCTATGTTTATAGTGTAACGGGCTCAACTCGGCTCCTTAACATTCATGGCTGGGGATGGATTCTGTAATAGCCTTGCCGTTCTATGGTGAATACTAGTGGCTTTGGACGCGCATCATAATGAGAATACAAGATTCTCACCAGCAGTTGTCTCAATAATAACATAATAAGGAAATCTGCGTTTCCTATACGACGAATATGATTCTCCTCTCAGGGCAGATCATTTTATACATGTGCTCACGGAGTCTCGAAGGACATCCCTTGTGGCAACTATTCCTGCAAGCGATGGATACAGACAGGCTCTGTCCAATTCGCTGCGAATAATAAAAGTATGCCACAACGGCGATACTAACTCGTAGATTAGCCAACTTTTCACCTAACGTGCAAGCTATGCTAGTTTGGTCCCCGCAACTTTATTTACGTAAATCACTGGATTCTACGTTACTTCGCTCGCTCTATGCGGCTTCAAACAATACTTCTCATAGATAACTCAATTATTAAGGCACCCGCGTTCTCTCTGCAATTACACTTAAGCCAAAGTTTTAAATAGCTCCTAAAAACAAGTATAAATTTACTGGCTTACATTACTTTAATGGTTCTCAAATACAATCCTAAGAATTGACCATATCAAATATTCATTCAACACTTCATTGACACTGAAAAACTCTCGTATCTCGCTATATTCCACGTTACTTTCTTACTGTTTACCAAAATACAGTATCTTTATATTAGACATGACACACTTTGAACGTTATTTAGGCCAAAAAAGCCTATTACTTCACTTTACTGTTACCGACCCCAGATTATTATTATTATTTATCATTTAACGTTACCGTTACATTCATCACTATTTTAGGCCTGAATGGCCCTAAACAAATCACCTTCCAAGCCATATTCTATTCAAGACGAGTGGTGAAAACTCGTTCATAAGTGACTGTTACATCTTAGTCTCAAAGTGATGCATCGTTGTATGGTGAACTATTTAGTTAGAATAACATTGTAAATTGGTACTCACTTTTATATTTTCGCTGGATGATACCAGCTTCCCAGCTCCGGACCTACCATGACGCTTGATTTAAGCCATCATGCTATATCTCACACGACATTTGATTTCACATATTTCCCACATGATAATCATACTCTTATCAGTGGCTTCTCTCATTTTTACACAATACATATTAATCACAATACACATGAACACTTTTTAAATCACTATAACAAAATTTATGTACACTTTTTCACTATTTCACAGTTTGATCCTTAATCGGACTCCTCCTAACGCCTGACCTCAGAGATGCGATGAAGCTACGACATCCGCTGGTCTCCGTGAATGTCTATCTGCGTGTACGTGCGTTCGATTCCCATCACCTTCAATACCGTTCAGTTCACTGTCAAGATTAATTGGCGATGCCTCCCAGGCCCCCATAATTGTAGTGATCCTGATGATAATGTCATATACAACTCTGACAATACCTCCTGGTATATGTAATGTCCAAAAACATTACAAACTACTCTTTCGCTCTAGCGAATTTATATTTGCGTCAGATAATGGATAAATATCTGTATTAGATTAACTCTGACACACTTCATGATTATACTTATGAAGCTGTATGATGTGCTTCCATTGTTCTTCAACTGCTGAGCGTCGATACTGTAACATTTAGCGCGCTTACTGGCAGCGTATTAGTTACGTGTAGACTGGAGAAAAACTGGAGAAAAGACTGACTTGGTCTGCTCTGCTCCCCCTTTTAAAGGTTTCTCGTAAAAAGTAGTCCACGGGACATACGGGTGCGCTTTTCTTGAAATAATACATTTTCAGCCGAAATGACATATACACCTTGTTTATTTAGGCGTGGAGGTTTCATAAACGTTCGCGTGCCGGCGATCGCTTCGGCCAATTAATTACAATTAATTGCCTTATTCCATAGCGTTAGGACGCCACCATGGTGAATCCCCTAATGCGTGTCTCTAAACCAATCCTCTAGTGCGTAAGCCTTGTGTTCGCAGGCTCATTTAGAGATATAGGCTTTAATTTAGGCGTGAAATCACTCCTAAATGATCTCTCCTTGAATATATTCACCTGGGTGTACATTTCACTCCATTTCAATGCTCCACTTGGCTGTAATCAATTAATTTCCGTGGGCAATCATCCCCACTACAGCCTCCATCGTTGTCAAGCGGTGAATACCCGAGTCATTAATTTTGAGCTGTCTCCTCGGTCCAGACGGAAATAGTTCCCTCGGCGCCTTGTATCTCCTCCTACTCGCTCGCTGCAATTAGTAAAACGTCAAGCTGGCCTGCTTTCACGTTTCTATACTTTGAAAACGTATATTTGCTTGCATTTGCTTACAATTCTTCACCTTAAACTGCTATGATATTCACATACTGGCCGTGAAATCATGCTATATTATTATATGTCATTATTTTACGCATTGCTCTTCGGGTTCCCTATAACTGTTCCCCCTCAGAGATCAATGGTTCGACTCTAGTTAGAATGATGTGCATGGTCTTCTCAGATAAGACCCGAGTTCGATGCCAGTCTGCCGTGTCCTCATTGGGCACATCTTTCCCTTGCTAAGCTCGGAAAATTCATTTTACAAGTGAATTTTTCGTGCCTACAGATGGCATCGACTCCATGCTTTGTTTACCTTAAGCGGTCAGTGCTCCTGGCAATGGGATGTCTTGTTCCCCCACTCCACTATGTCTGCCGTCTCGTATACTCTTGTTCTGCTTTCTCAGTTGTACATTCATCTCCTCTATTTCTGCAGCGGCCTCCCTCAACTAGTCGTAAAATTCTTTCAGTTGACAGCTGCATTCACCCCTCGTGTCCCTTGGGTCTGCGAGCCGGTCGCCTCGCTCCGTTTCTTCCTGGGTCTGCAAGCTTTTCTCAAGAGTCTTTGCTTGCATACGTAATGACTCCCCGTTCATTTGGGTGTGCATTGCTTGCTCTTCCCTCGTATCATAATCCTCTGGTGGACTATATAACTTTAAATTAGCTGCGTTTACAACAACTTCTCTACCTGTTGCTTCGTCTTTGATTCGGTATGCATTATTTTGCAAGTCCCTTATAATCAGGTAGGGTCCGTGATAGCTATGCTGAATTTTTTGATAGTTCCTGCTCTCTGGATCTGAACTAGCGGTTTTTTTTTCAATAAAACGTACTCCCCCACGTGTAGTGGTCTATGGTAGCGTTTCCTCCTGTTTCTCCGCTGCCGTCTGTCTGCTTGTTTCTTGAGATACTCGAATGTTCTCTGGATCCTCAACTCACGTCCAGGCTGTGCATCGACGGGTGTCCGAATGACATTATTCCAGGGCCTCTCTGGTCTTCTATCAGGATGTAGGCTCACTGGCACTTCTCCTGTCGCTTCATGCACGGTATTTTTGATACAGTATTCAATAATCTCTAGTACATCGATCCATTTCCAATTCTCCGTAGAGCAGTATATCTTCATGTACTTTTGCAGTTCCCTCATCACTCTTTCAGCGGAATTCGACTCCGGGTGTCGAACTGTAGACAAAATCTGTCTTATATCCAGATTTTCCAACTCCCTGCGAAATTCCACGTTGGTAAAACAGCTCCCATGATCAGATAATATGTTCTCCGGCTGCCCTAATATAGGAATGATTCTTTCCTTCAGCCTCTTAAGTACCTGTTTTGTACTGGTTTTCTGAATTGGACAGAGGACTACCATTTTAGAAAACACGTCTAGTGCAACTAGGATGTGTCTATTCCCTCTTCTAGCTCTAGGAAGCGGCCCAAAGTTGTCCAGTGCCAGAAGCTGACATGGCTTCCCTGGTAAGAGTGGTATAGGTTTTTGCCTCATTAAATACGAGTTAGGCTTTACTCGTTGGCAAATATCACATGTCCTGATTGTATTCCTGACTGTATCTCTAAGTTTTGGCCAAATAAATGCTTCTTTAAGCAGGGCAACAGACTTGTCTACGCCAGGGTGACCAAAAGCTCGGTGTGCTAACCATACTAGCCTTCTCTGCAATGCTGGTGGTACAACAATCCTGGGTCGAGTGTGGTCTGAGTCGCTCCAGTTATGTAGCATCTGATTAAACCATAGATACTCCGCTGATGGTGCTTCGGCTTCAACATACATCGGGGTTCCTCTGACAGCTTTCCCTCGAAGTAATTAATCATCAACCGTATCCAGGGATCTTCACGTTGAAAAACGGTGATGTTCCTTAGATCATCTAAGGTCTTCTGGTCTCTATCTTCTATGTCGATAGCTAGAGCTTCCTCTTCATCAGCTGTCGGGTATCTGCTTAGCAAGTCAGGTATGATATTGTCCTTCCCCGGGCAATACTCGATTTCCACTTGAAATTGCTGTATGTACAGGGACCACCTCGTCAGTCTTTGACTCGACAAGTCAGTTTTCAACAGGAATGTTAGGGCTTTATGGTCTGTTCTTAATATAATTCTAAAACCATAAATTAGCTCTCGCCAATACTGTAAGGCATACAGTATTGCGAGTAATTCGATCTCCGTGACCGTATAATTCTTTTCATTAGGTTTCAACCTTCTACTTCTGAATGCAATGTAAGTTTTCTCCTCTGGCCTGTCCACATTTTCCTGGTATAACATCGCTCCAATGCCTATGAATGATGCGTCAGTCTGGATAATAAATTTCTGAGTGTAGTCTGGATATCCCAATTTTACATAATCTAAAAGCATCTGTTTAGATTTCACAAAGGCTTCCTCGCATTTTTTCGTCCACCGCCACCTTCCTCCTTTCTTCAGTAAGTCTTGGAGTGGTGCTACGGTCTCGGTATACGTCGGGCAATGGCTTGAAAAGAATCCAATAACGCCTAGATATTGCCTGACGTTCTTTACCTTCTTTGGTCTCGGGAAATGTTTAATAACTTCCAATTTTCCCGGATTAGGCCTAACTCCTTGCGCATCTATTACGTGGCCTAGGAATTTAACTTCTCTCTGACCAAAGTTAGATTTCTTTATATTGACCTTAAAGTTAGCCTGACTTAGGTCATACAACAGCTTGCGTAGGTCTCTGACGTGTTCTTCGACTGTTTCAGATGTCAGTAGCATATCATCTACGTAGCATATGGTTGTTGCTTTTACTTCTTCAGACAGGTTCCGATCTAGCGCTCGTATCAACGCTGAACCTGCTGTTTTCAGTCCAAATGGGAGACGCACGTAAGAATAAGTATGCTGGTCGAATAAAAACCCAGTTAATAAGCTTGTTTTCTCCTCCAGCGCAAGATGGTGAAAACTTGCCGTCAGGTCAAGATTTGAGAAAACAGTCTATCCTTTGAACCTCCCGAGGACCTCCTTAATGGGCGGCACTTGGTCAAATTCTGGTATGACCTTGGAATTCAAATTTCGTAGGTCCAGGCATATCCTTACACTTCCGTCCTCTTTAGGTACAACTACCAGTGGGCTGACATAAGGTGTGGCCGTCTTCACAATGACGCCTGCCTCTAGCATTTCCTGTATTGCTTCTTTGACCTTTAAATAATGTTTCTCGGCTACAGGATACGGCTTCTGTCTGAATGGTGTCCAGTCGCTGACTTGGAACGCATATTGGAAATTCTTGATCCGGCCAGGTCTCGAATCGAAGACTCCTTTGTACTCAAATAGCAGTTCCCTTAGCATTTGCTTATGCTCTGGACCAATTTTAGCTTCCTCTATCTTTTCTTCCAGGCATTCTTCAAATTTTGGCTCGAGGTCCTTTTCAATGTCTGCGGCCAGTGTTGCCAACTCTTCCTCGATGTCTTCTGTTGTCAATACTGCATCCCCAGTCATATCTCCGTATGTATGCCATACGTACTCTTCTGGTCTCGTTTCATTGTGCTTTAATGAGAGCTCTAAATCTTCCTTTCCCTCACTTGCGCGAAACATCACAATGTCTTGCGAGAGATCTATAATGACCTTATATTCTCTTATGAAATCCGTGCCAACAATAATGTTGTTAGGCAGCTTATTCACAAGTAGGAAGCTCTGTGAGAATGTAGAGTTCCCTATTTGCAAATCGAAAAATACTTGGTATCTGCATATCATAACTTTATCTGGTATCACACCTTTTATTTTCACGCTTGAAATAGGTATTTTCAATACGTGAATTTTACTTTGGATTTCATTATATAATGCCTGGGTTATCAAACATACCGTTGAACCTGTATCTATGAGACTTCTTATCTTCATGCCTGCAATGTTTACAATAATAATGGGTAGTTCCCTTCTCACATTGACCGTCCCTTAATCTAGGTCTTCAATAAGCTCCTCAGGTTTGGCAATCCAGTTAACTACATTCACTGTATTCCATCCTGTACTTATCTCTCTTTGGTCATTTAATTTTGGTGTTTATTTCCATTGCTCCATTCTTTGTGGAGTTCTTCTGTCTGTCTTCGTACTGCTGAAGTTCCAGACTTTTGGCACCGTCATCATTTTTATAGATGTCGGGTGACCTTCGATTCTTAATCGCCTCATCCCAGTGAACTTGCGATTGTATATGGTCGTCTCCACGCTCTTCCATGTATCTTAAAGATGCGTGATAGCGTTCTTCCGCCTCTTCATCGAACCCGCGACTCTGTTCTTGGGATCTCCATCCTTGGTTGTTCCCATTTCGGCCGTAATTCCTTCTGTTATCAGGCTGCTGGTCTCTTGTACCGCGCTGATTCCAGGCTTTCCTTCCTCGGTTTCCACGGTTCGATCCTCCTCGATATGCCGGCCTCCAATTCTGGTTTTCCCGTCCTTCACATTGCTAGTCTGATTTCTCCGTTTCGGTGCTTGTAGACTTACTTTTTGTCTGCACCTTAGTCGGTTCAGTCGGTGTAGTCGTCATGTTGACTTGTTCCATGTTCCGACTTTGCCTTGTGTGCTGCGCTGTGGTGAGATCGAGTTGTCTCAGCACCTCCTCCATATCGATCGCAGTCTTGGCGTTTGCTGAGATTAATAGACGTTGTACTTCATACGGTAGCTGCTTGGCTATCGCTATACACAAATCTGACTCTCTAATTCCTTCATCAAGTTCGCGGAAACGGCACAATTGACCCACAAAGAACTCTGCGTACTTCGTCGGATTATTAGTACTATAACGCCTGGAATACAAGTCCAATCTGAGGTTCTGTTGTATACTTGCGTTCCAGTACCTGCTTAAAAATGCCTGGCGAAATTCGTCAACGGTGTCGAACGTGTACCGAAAACTCCTAAACCATAAGGCACACTCGCCCTCAGTCAGTTTTTCAATCGCTCTCAACCTTCGCTCTGGCGGTACCTTCGCGTCATTCAAGTACTCGGAAACTTCTTTAAGCCAGTACTTGGGTGTCATGTCAGAATTACTCCCAGAATATTTCTTTGTTTTCTCGTCACTAGCCCTCACAACAGTGACTATTTGATTTTGAACAGCATTTTCATGCGGTGTTGACATGGCAATTGGCATACCAGGTGTGGTATACGGGCTGTCACTTGGCATAGCTGCATTCTTTGGAGTGGGCTGTATCTCTATCTCTGCCCATTTATTTCTCCTATTCTCGTCTATACTTCCTTCGCTAGACCTAGGATTCCGCAACATGGATTCCTCCTGTGCGATCATTCTAGTTTCTATTTGGCTGTGCCTATTTTCTGCCCTTTCCAAACGAGCTAATTCCTCTCGTTCTATTTTCTCTAGGCGATCTCGGTTTTTCTCTGCCATAGAAAATACCTTTTCCTTGTCATCCTTAAGGTTTTCCTTCAGGTGGGTAATTTCCCCCGCTAGACTTTCTCTTACCACGGCAAGAGTCTTATCGCTGGCTTCAGTCTTCAAGCCTTCTCGAAGTTCTAATTCTTCTCGTAAGCCTGTAACTTCTTTTTGAATGTGACCCTGCATATGAGAGATTTCAGTCCTTATTTTCGTGATTTCTCCCTGGTCCTCATCCTGCCTTTTATGAATAACTGCTAGGTCGCTCTGAGTTTGTTCTAACTCTTTCTGCACCTTCCCGACCTGCCTCTTCATATTTGACATTATTATTTATTCTCTTGATCAGAAGTTTTTATTTCATGGATTTCCTTGCATTGGTCAAGGATATTCTGATCCTGTTTTCTTAAGGCTTTGTCTACCGCCTTTGCGTAGCCTGCCATTCGCGTATTCCATTTTACGTCACTGTCTTCGAGCCTTTGATCCACGGTCTGAGTGAACGTATTAAATTGCTCCTGTTGACGTTTAGTATTCGCTTCATTTTGACTTTGAATGTCTTTAAGCTCCATGGACATACTGCTTAAGCTATCATTAATCTCACGCTGTGACTCTCTGCACGCTTGCAGATTATTCTCTAGTTTTAGCTCTAATGACTCAAAGCGTTTATCGTTATCAGCTTGCATCTCTGAGACCACGCTAACAATATTCTTAGTTACTTCTTGCTTAATGGACTCTTTAACGTCCTCCATTTTTCTATTGACCTCTAACTGATTAGCCTCTAATCTAGTGTTATTTCAGTTTGATTGGCATCTAATCTAGTGTTTATTTCGGTTTGATTAGCCTCTAATCTAGTGTTTACTTCAGCTCGATTATTCTCTAATTGAATATTTACTGTAGCCAATCTATCTGCTATTTCAACCTTAAATGCTTTAGCTTCTTGCTTACTCTTAGCATTAGTATCATCAAAATGTTCTCTTAACTCAGCGATACACCTGAGTACCTCCTCAGTTCCAGCCATCCTGAATTTCTTAATTTGAGATTCAGGTAGGCCGCAGCTGAACATGCTGGCGCGTTCTATTGGAAAGAAAAGGATTCCGATGTCGCGACCACAACAATAACATATTATAAAGTGCCGAAACTACCTATGGAATGGGTATAGACCCACGTACCCGTCTGACAACAGTGTCTGACGTCTGAGTATCATATAGAAAGACTCACAATCGCTCAAACACAGTTTGAGGAAAAATACTATTATTATGGTTTTCCCCATGAAAACCATGCAATTATAATGGGGTTTTCTGAATCCCATAAGCCTTCCACGTCTCTGGGCGCCATGATAATGAAAAAGGAGTAGTGGGCTATAAAGTGGTTATCCATGGCCAGTTTGCGCAATACCAAGGTCGCTCATATTGCACTGATGCAGGCGGTTCCATAAGGAATTAATACCGTCCCACGTCGCTTGGGCCATGATAATGTTTAGGTGAGTGACACGCTTTGCCCCACACATTTGGGCGACATGATAATGAAAAGAGGAGTGGGTGTAAAGTGGTGACAAGTTACATTTACATTTAAGCATGTCCTATGGAGGATTATCAACATTTATTTTCACGTGAAGGCTTATTAACAAATGGGACGCGGCCTTTTCCTAATATATCCTAATTTCTCTGCTGTACTTGCTTCTCCCATTAATATCTTGGCCGACTTTTAGTAGTATCTGTGACTCAATCCTAGTACAGAGACATCTCCCCCATGTACCCAAATGTCATCATGTGGAACATGTGTTCGTATCCCAGCTAACTCACGGTCTTTCGAGGTATGGGACGTTCCTGCCCACCATACGACCACATGCTCAGGATTTGAGTCTACCAGGTACTCTACATGAAAGAAACAACATATTCCTAAAATAAAACATTTACTGATATAAAATCATGGCTATACAACAAATACAAACAAAGAATAATTTACATTTAATTCCCACAATTAAAATCAGGGTTATTTTGTGAGTCTCTTCTTAATTAGTGCTACACTGCACTCAAATATATTTCTAGCATCCTATCATTGATACCTTCAGACCTCTGCGAGTCTCCATAGTGATCTTTATGTGACACAATTTTACATAACTGGAGTATCACAACACAAAAGTCACATATCATATCAAATGACATTAATACTGTAATAATAAAACATTAATCCGTTTCTTACGGCATTTACTTTGATTAGCATAAATTCATTATTTTATGCCTTAATTACCAAATATTGTTGTGTCGTGTGGATCATCTTCCTCCTTCCCATCAATATGAAACGCTTAAAAAGTGGTACGTTTCCCTTCCAAAATACACATGGATAGAAATGTTTATAGTTTCACCATACGACGATTTTCTGGGTCTTGTCGAGATTATTATCGTTACAAACGTGTCATGTTCTTAGAAATCACATACCCGTCTGCATAAATTAGCGTGAACTGGCAAAAATGCACTCTAAAAAGATGCCTAACAATTTATTTGGTTCAGTGTTCCTCCTCAGAGAATAACTGGGCCAAATATTATCCGATTTCATTGATCCGACAATGTATGTGTGTTGAAACACATCATTTAATTCAATTGGCATCATCATAACAATCATATCTTAATTACATATCGAAATATCGAGATTCTTCAGTGTCCCGCTATGACTCTAATTTAAAGGGACTGGCCAACCGACCTCCCCTTCCCCTAGCAGGCAATAAAATTAGTTCCAGCTGGCCGCGCAAGATGGCCGCTCGTCTCAGTGGGCTACTCCCACTCCCTCTCATCTGCTAGCAAGGTCATCTTTGTTTACAATTGCAATACAATAGTGTTACGCTAAGTGTTGTTCTCAAGTAATTGAGTCATTCTAATTATTTAACACCTATGTTTATAGTGTAACGGGCTCAACTCGGCTCCTTAACATTCATGGCTGGGGATGGATTCTGTAATAGCCTTGCCGTTCTATGGTGAATACTAGTGGCTTTGGACGCGCATCATAATGAGAATACAAGATTCTCACCAGCAGCTGTCTCAATAATAACATAATAAGGAAATCTGCGTTTCCTATACGACGAATATGATTCTCCTCTCAGGGCAGATCATTTTATACATGTGCTCACGGAGTCTCGAAGGACATCCCTTGTGGCAACTATTCCTGCAAGCGATGGATACAGACAGGCTCTGTCCAATTCGCTGCGAATAATAAAAGTATGCCACAACGGCGATACTAACTCGTAGATTAGCCAACTTTTCACCTAACGTGCAAGCTATGCTAGTTTGGTCCCCGCAACTTTATTTACGTAAATCACTGGATTCTACGTTACTTCGCTCGCTCTATGCGGCTTCAAACAATACTTCTCATAGATGACTCAATTATTAAGGCACCCGCGTTCTCTCTGCAATTACACTTAAGCCAAAGCTTTAAATATCTCCTAAAACAAGTATAAATTTACTGGCTTACATTACTTTAATGGTTCTCAAATACAATCCTAAGAATTGACCATATCAAATATTCATTCAACACTTCATTGACACTGAAAAACTCTCGTATCTCACTATATTCCACGTTACTTTCTTACTGTTTACCAAAATACAGTATCTTTATATTAGACATGACACACGTTGAACGTTATTTAGGCCAAAAATGCCTATTACTTCACTTTACTGTTACCGACCCCAGATTATTATTATTATTTATCATTTAACGTTACCGTTACATTCATCACTATTTTAGGCCTGAATGGCCCTAAACAAATCATCTTCCAAGCCATATTCTATTCAAGACGAGTGGTGAAAACTCGTTCATAAGTGACTGTTACATCTTAGTCTCAAAGTGATGCATCGTTGTATGGTGAACTATTTAGTTAGAATAACATTGTAAATTGGTACTCACTTTTTTATTTTCGCTGGATGATACCAGCATCCCAGCTCCGGACCTACCATGACGCTTGATTTAAGCCATCATGCTATATCTCACACGACACTTGATTTCACATATTTCCCACATGATAATCATACTCTTATCAGTGGCTTCTCTCATTTTTACACAATACATAATAATCACAATACACATAAACACTTTTTAAATCACTATAACAAAATTTATGTACACTTTTTCACTATTTCACAGGTTGATCCTTAATGGGACTCCTCCTAACGCCTGACCTCAGAGATGCGATGAAGCTACGACATCCGCTGGTCTCCGTGAAAGTCTATCTGCGTGTACGTGCGTTCGATTCTCGTCACCTTCAATACCGTTCAGTTCACTGTCAAGATTAATTGGCGATGCCTCCCAGGCCCCCATAATTGTAGTGATTCTGATGATAATGTCATATACAACTCTGACAATACCTCCTGGTATATGTAATGTCCAAAAACATTATAAAGTACTCTTTCGCTGTAGCGAATTTATATTTGCGTCAGATAATGGATAAATATCTGTATTAGATTAACTCTGACGCACTTCATGATTATACTTATGAAGCTGTATGATGTGCTTCCATTGTTCTTCAACTGCTGAGCGTCGATACTGTAACATTTAGCGCGCTTACTGGCAGCGTATTAGTTACGTGTAGACTGGAGAAAAACTGGAGAAAAGACTGACTTGGTCTGCTCTGCTCCCCCTTTTAAAGGTTTCTCGTAAAAAGTAGTCCACGGGACATACGGGTGCGCTTTTCTTGAAATAATACATTTTCAGCCGAAATGACATATACACCTTGTTTATTTAGGCGTGGAGGTTTCATAAACGTTCGCGTGCCGGCGATCGCTTCGGCCAATTAATTACAATTAATTGCCTTATTCCATAGCGTTAGGACGCCACCATGGTGAATCCCCTAATGCGTGTCTCTAAACCAATCCTCTAGTGCGTAAGCCTTGTGTTCGCAGGCTCATTTAGAGATATAGGCTTTAATTTAGGCGTGAAATCACTCCTAAATGATCTCTCCTTGAATATATTCACCTGGGTGTACATTTCACTCCATTTCAATGCTCCACTTGGCTGTAATCAATTAATTTCCGTGGGCAATCATCCCCACTACAGCCTCCATCGTTGTCAAGCGGTGAATACCCGAGTCATTAATTTTGAGCTGTCTCCTCGGTCCAGACGGAAATAGTTCCCTCGGCGCCTTGTATCTCCTCCTACTCACTCGCTGCAATTAGTAAAACGTCAAGCTGGCCTGCTTTCACGTTTCTATACCTTGAAAACGTATATTTGCTTGCATTTGCTTACAATTCTTCACCTTAAACTGCTATGATATTCACATACTGGCCGTGAAATCATGCTATATTATTATATGTCATTATTTTACGCATTGCTCTTCGGGTTCCCTATAACTGTTCCCCCTCAGAGATCAATGGTTCGACTCTAGTTAGAATCATGTGCATGGTCTTCTCAGATAAGACCCGAGTTCGATGCCAGTCTGCCGTGTCCTCATTGGGCACAATATTGTGAGTATATTTTTATAATAATTCCTTAATATTTATTTTAAAATAGAACTATGGATTCTGGTTACCTTAACTAACAAAAAATAATTAAGGTAAGTGTGCTCTTTTTCTTTCTATAAACAAAATAGCACAATTATGCATTTCTGTAGAATTTTCAGGTTAACTTTGTACCGGTACAAAGTAACCATGATAGTGGTCAAAAATTAATGCTAAGACGAGACAAATATATTTTTATATTAATTTGAAAGGGATTTATAATATTTTACGTTTTCATTACGGTAAATATTGTGTGTAAATATGAACCACCATTGTGGATAAAAGATATTCTAACGTAAAGAGAAAATTTATCTGCATATAACAATAACATCAAGTAGTGGTAATTCAAAACTGTATTGGGCCTAAAGTTTATTAGAAAGAAAAAAAATGTTCATGTTAATAATAATTTCATTTAATTTCTGTTTTATATTATTCTAGATGCCAAGAAAACCATCTGTGAAAGCAGGGACCAGGCATTCTGGAACAAAGACCCGATATACAAGTGAAAAACTAAAGGAAGTGCTGGATGATATTCGTCTTGGAAAAATCGGTCAGCGAGAAGCTTCTCGACTGTATTCTATCCCTAGGCAAACACTTGTTATTAAAATGAAAAAAAAAAAAAATTCTGGTAGATCAGGAAGACCATATATTTTTTCAGCGGAAGAAGAAAATGCTTTTGTCCAACATTGCGTGTGCGTGAATGAAATGGGCATCCCTATATCTATGTTTGATTTGAGGTGCATTGTAAAATCATACCTTGAATCCAACAAGAGGGTTGTGAAGTGTTTCAAAGGTAACATGCCTGGCTGGGAATGGGGAAAATCATTTTTGGAAAGACATGGTGCATGTATTCAGGAGAAATTTGCTAAAAACATTAGTAGAATGCGAGCATCAGTGAATGAAGGTATCGTAAACACATTTTTTGAACATTATGAGAAAGAAGTAGAAGGTGTTCTGCAATCACAGCATTGTTACGAATTTAGCATCGTATTGGAAAGAAACATTTAACGTGGAAACGATGAAAGTCGTTGGAACTCATTGACATTCGTTCAGGATAGAGATAATACGAATATGACTAACTGTATATTTTATTGACGAGAGCTATGATCTTTCAGTCAAATACATTAATTTGAGAATAGAATCTTCTTGGAAGATTATTATCATCCGACGTTAGGGAAGTTCTAGTTTGATTACCTCGTCGAGATTGATCCTTATCGGACCTACACAAATAACTTTTGTGGTTATTTATTCACGATGGGTAATATATTGTCATATTGTGGACATGATATTCCTTCATCTGTGAAAGTGAAACCAGAAGCATGGAGAGACAGTACAGTATTTTTTATTAAATGTATACGGAACAGTTTGGAGATATCCTAGTAACGTTTTTAAAGTAATTGCAAGGAGGTCTTTCACGCTTAGTCCAAAGGTCGTTGGCATGTATAAATCAGTCGATTAACAACTGATGTTATTGTTTGTTATACCAGCGGTTGGTTTGGCAACGCTGAGGATGATGCCTATTTTAGGGAATGCCAGTTTTAAGGAAGTGAAGATGATAACCTTTTGATATTTGTTAATATGTTTGTAATTCCGTGTGCAGTTGGCATACGAGAGATCTTTTAGCGACGGAGTTTCCGCATTGTAATACAGTCGTTGCATGGGCAAGACGATTTTGCATGGCATAGGATGTGAGTTAGTAGAACTCCTTTTATTTCATACACGACTTTGGATAAGAGAAGATGGCAGGGTTGCAGCCGAAATTTAAACGGGAAGTCGGATATTGAAGTCTGTTATGTATTACACTTATTAACCTTTATTAAACCCAAGTATATAACTGCGTATGTTTTGCCTTAGCTGGTTGAACATATCCGTCTTATTTTGACTACACACCAGAATTGAGAATATGTAGTATTAATTCTGAAGTGATGGAAGATTGTGAGGATCCCATTAAATTGCGATTCACAAGCAACATGGCGCCCAAGAATCGTAATGTTATATGTACCTCCTGTAAAGTTTCCTTGAAGGAGAATGAAAATTTCGTACAATGTGACGGAAAGTGTGGTGAAGTGTTTCATCTAAACTGTGCTCGTGTGACGAACGCCGTTTTTAAAGCAATGATTGCAAATCCGGGCGAAATTCTGTGGCATTGTAAACAATGCAAACATAACCCAAATTCAATCAGGACAGCTACATCTAGTTTTCAGCCGAATAAGGTCAAACCGGACACTGTAAGTTTATGTGAAGCAGTTAACAATATGCAACAAGTGCTAAAAATGTTTGTAACTCTCTGGAGTATCAATCAAAAAAATTTGATGAACAATTGGAGCAAAATATCACCACTAAAATCTTGCATTGACCAACTCACCCAAGAGGTTAAGAACACTAAAGTTGAGAATGGCTTGCTTAAAGAACAAAATGGGCATCTTAAGAGGCAAGTTAATGACTTGGAGCAATACTCCAAGAATTACAACCTTGAAATCGCCGGGATACCAGTCTCCGAACACGAGAATGTGTATAATATTGTGGCTCAAATGGCAGGTGCAGTTGGTGTTGATGTTGATACTGATAGGGACATTGAATATTGCCACCGACTTCCATCCTTTACAGATAAGAATGGAAAGAAGAAAACGCCCCTCATAGTAGCAAAATTTTATTCCCGCCAAACTAAAAACATGATCATGAGCAAAAACGCAAACATGGGAAAATTCTTTGCACAGATATCAAGATCAACGGAGACTCGCCAGTGTATATAAATGAACATTTAACCAAAGACAACCAAAACTTATATTGGCTTGCCAGGAATTCAAAACGGACAATGAATTATAAATTCGCATGGACCAGGAACGGGAAGATCTTCATGAGGAAAAATGAAAACAGCCCGATTCTACAAATCAAGACTGCAGCTGATCTACCAACAGTTCATGGGAATCAAGGAAACTGAAGGTATGTTTGCCTGAGCCAAGTGATCAATCAATATTTCATTAAATTCTGTTTCAAAGTGAGTGTTAAGTAATTATGGAAGTACCTTGAAATAAAACAACTAACTTACGGTATGAAATCAGATAACGAAGTAGACCTTAATCTCCAGTACTCAACAATACTCAAGACTTGAACAAATTAATTAGCTTTACTGTGGGAATTAAAATCATGCACCTAAATATATGTGGCATGATAACAAATTTTGAAAGTATGCTAGTTATGCTCGATCAACTTGATCATAAACCAGATGTCATTATACTGTCTGAAACTCAGCTCATTGAGGATATACCATTTGCTATTTTAGGATATAACCATCTCAAAATTCTACCCATGACAGCATAAAGATATATGTGCATGAAAACCTCATTCAAAATATTACAATATCTACTGTAAAAACACTGAAAGCTGCAAATGCTAGCCTACTCACCTTCATGTATAATAAAGAAAGATACGTGATACTTGCTATACACAGATCACCCTCCACAAGCCCAAAGAAATTCATAGAAGAACTAGGAAATACTCTCCAGCACTTGCCCACAGCTACACACAGTATATTAATAGGAGATATAAATATTGATATTTTAAATCCTACAAGGTAATATGCCCAAAATATTAAAAATGAGTATTTAAATTTATTACATGCAAATGGTTTCATTTCGTACATAAACTCACCAACTAGAATAACCCTAAAATCCAGAACATGTATCGATCACATACATGTTAAGTCCCACAGAAACAGCAACTTTGACCCTTTTGTTCTGCATACCAGTATCACAGATCACAGTCCTACATTTCTCATACAAAATAAATCTCAAAAATACACTCCACAAACAGGAGAAAATACTTTGAACATTGTAAGAATAAATTATGAAACTCTAAAAAAATCCTTAACTAAGGAAACTTGGGAATCCATCATAACTGAACATGATGCTAATAAAGCAGCTGATAGTTGCATTAAATTACTGACTCAATACATCTATGAACACTCTACTACCATAAATAACGTAAGATCAAAATTTTAAAAAATTACTCCATGGATCACAACTGGAATTTTAACTTCTATTAGAATAAGAGATAAATTACATCAGAAAATTGTTAAACAAAGGGAGAGATCCCCAAACAGTGATGAGGTCCGAGAAACTGTTAATAAACATAAATTGTACAGAAACTGGATAAACAGGCTTGTTAAAATAGCAAAAGAAAGGTACTATTCCAAACAAATTATGTCAAACTCCAATAATTCTAAAGTCCTTTGGAAAAATATTAATGATATAACATGTAGGAAGGGAAATAAATCTTCAGCTGTTGATAGCATATTTATCAGAGACTCACAAGAAACATCCCAACCAGCTGCCATTGCAAACAAATTTGTAGACTATTTTAGTAACATAGGTTTAGAACTTTCTGAAAAGATAAGTAATACAAGAAAGGAACCCGACAACACAAATCCACGTGATAGCACTGTAAAATCTCAACCTCAGTCTATCTTTTTATACCCATAACTAAATCAGAAATAACAAACCACATAGCTGCTCTAGAAGATAACTCAGCAAATGGCTATGATAATATCTCTAGTAAAACAATTAAGATAATTAGTTCAGAAATTCTACTACCACTGCACCATACTTTTAATTTATCACTAACGAAGGGGAAATTTCCAGACTCATTCAAAATTGCCATCATAATCCCAGTCTATAAATCAGATGATAAAAGAGAGTTAAATAACTTAGACCAATTTCCCTCACAACCCACCTCTCTAAGATACTAGAGAAAGGCATCAAAACCAGATTACTTAACTATCTGAATAAGTTCAACATATTGTCACCAAATCAGTTTGGCTTTAGACCAAACACTAGTACTCAAAATGCGATATTCTCCCTTACTGATTATTTGTATAAAGCCATCGATGGTTCTAAAAGAACAATTTCTGTGTTCCTGGATTTAAAAAAGGCCTTTGACACCGTGGACCACAATATACTCATTAGAAAACTGGAAAAGGAGGGTATTCGTGGTACTCCTCAAGAACTAATAAAAAGTTTTCTTTTTAACAGAATTCAAAAGGTACGAATCAGAGATACTCTAAGTAGAAGTGCTGAAGTAAAAATTGAATTCCCCAAGGAATAGTTTAGGTCCTATTCTTTTTCTGTTATATATTAACGATTTGTGTGAGCTGAACTGTAATGCGATGACTACCTCATATGCTGATGTCACTGTCGTCACAGTCACAGGAACAACTTGGGAGGACACTTTTAATAGAACTCGAACAGAAGTCAATGAATGCTACATATTTAGGGATTATTATAGATAGTCATTTAAAATGGAATATGCATGCATCAAAATTGGCCAATAAACTCCAAACGTTAATTTATATATTTTACAGAATCAGAAATATCTTATCAACAAAAGTCTTGAGAACTGTATATTTTGCCTTAGTCCAGTCACAACTACAATATGGAATAAATGGTTGGGGGTGGAATACTTGATTCACATTTGGCTCAGGTAAATACCTGCCAGAATTTCATTTTAAAAGTTTTGTACAAAAAGCCACCAACGTTTTCAACATGTGGACTGTATAAACAAAGCATGATGCTTAATATACGACAGTTATTTGTTCAGATATCAATCATATTTATACATAAACATATGAAGCTCTTCTCCAATGGACAACAACTTAAAATGTGCACTAGACTTCAAGACAGAACTGGAATAAATATCCCTCGTCGTAACACACTTCTTGGCCAAAGGAATGAAGTCGTCTTAGCACTAGGATATACAATATATTGCCAGTAAATGTGACAAATAACACCCTGAATATACTGAAGAAAAGGCTTTTTACATGGCTGCTTAGTAACTTTGATAACGTAAATGAACTTATAAATTTTCACCAACATATTTAAACCAACTCAGTCACAAATAAGTAATGTATCGTCTTCTCTTATTTTAGTATCCTTTTAATTAATGTCTTTACTATAAACTTTTCTTACTATTCTCAGTCAAATACCATGTTGCAAATAAATTAAGAAATTGTGTTCATGACTCCCACGCACAAGTTTATCTTATGTGGGATTCACCTTGTATTTTGATACAACATCTGTATATGTACATGTTTTCTGTCAGTGAATAAACATGTGTGCTCGTAAAAAAAACTCTAATGTGAGATCAGAGCAGACGCTCTTTTGTAAATAGACACTATATTTTATCCAGATAATAGCTCATGCTATTGAGTGTAATTTAAATTCATGCATTATAAACTTTCATTATTATCAATCAAGGGAATAACGTGTTAGTTTTAGGAAGTTGTTTAATGTTTTCGCAAAGTGTATAGAGTATGAAAGTCAATGTGTTTGAATGCGGTTTACTTATTGTTCAGTGTGAATGGTAACAACTCCGTTGGGATATCACGACGCGAGGGAGTGAAAGGAACAGTATGTAGACGTTTCAATTAGTTCACATGATGGATGTTTAAATGATTTGCGTTTTTGTTAGCATAAAATGAGATTTTGTAGCGTTGCCTGATGGGTGACAGAAGTGTGTAATAAAATGGCAAGTGCTGTCGAGCGCAGTTCTAGTGGAACTCGTTTCGTTCAAGGCCGAGGTCAGGCCACAAATGTGAAGACTTGTTGGATATATAACGGGTCTTTTATATAACCGACCACATGATTCTTACACGCGCTGCGAGAGTGCAGGTGCACTTCGTGAAGCACGCCAGGCTCTTTTAATTGCTTTAGCTTGTTGTGAAGGCTTAGGTCGCCCCAAATTTTTGTCATAGTGTTCGTGGAACCCAGGATTGTCAGTGGCGTAGATGTGAAGAGGTGAGAATGAGTGTGTGTTTTATTAATTGTATGAATGTTTAGTTATAGTTTACTCTTGTTATAAAATTGTTTAGTTTTGTTAGACGCCGCGTCGTTTCGATTTATTTTGGATTTAGTGAGATGCAACTGGGAAACCCATTTTTAGTTCTAGGAGCTGACCACGAGATCCCCGAGAACAAGGTAGGTGCTCTACTTTAAGCCAAGTGCATTTATGTAATTCACAGTTTCATCGTATCTTCCGCTGCGTATATTCTTGAGGGTCATGTTGGAGAGGATTCTTGACTAATACTTAGCCGGAGTGGTCAGTTTCTACAAATCCAGCTTTGCTTCGGATATCTGACTGACCGCCTCTCGAATATACGGGTACAGTGGAAAGATGGCACCCTAGACTTTGGGGCCACGAAAATAGCTTCGTGAGGCCATTTAGAAGCTATCCAGATGACAGCTTAAGTTTTAAGTTTATGGGATTAACTAACCATATCATCTGTGATGAGCATGAGTGTAATTGTATAAGTAATTTGCTTTGTTTTTAATAAAATTGCACTCAAATAAAGATCAGATCTAATGGATAGCCTGAGAAGGGAGTAATAGGTAGAAATTTTTCGAAATGACCTATGATCTGAATCTAATTTCGTTTTGACCGGCTCATGGTTATTGATAGCCATGTTAATATAAAGCTAACTTGTTTAATGACAGTAAATGTAAATGTTCTTTATGGTAGTATATTTAAAATGAATCACACGCGAACGAACTTTAGGGACTGGTATTTTAGAAATAGGATGTCTGGTAATCAAATATCAAGTTAATATTAAGGCGAGACGATAAGATGCCCAAATACATGGATTGAAAGGATGCTCTAAAGTGTTGGTATATTGCTCTGTTTATTTGTATTCCTATAGCACTTTGTATTATTGATATTGTTGTAATGACGACAATGGCGACAGAGGATGTCCTGAGGATGATGGCAGAGATTTTGGAGAAAATGCAGAAAAGTTTGGAGGATTCCCATGCTAAAATCAATAGTAATATGAAAGAGAGTTTAGACAATGTTGAAAGTCAGATTAAGGAGAATCTGAGGGTGAATGTTGTTGATTTACAGAGAAAATTGCATGAGGCGAAGCAGGATCGAGAACAGCTGAAAAGGGATCGCCAGGCAGATTTTGATACTGTCATTGTTAAGGTTGGTGATGTCAAGGGAGATATTCAGGGTATGCAAAATTCTTTACAGGGTTTGCAGACCAGCTCCACAGAATAGAAGGATGATGTCAGTGGTGTCCGTACTGATGTTGCCAATGTAAAGTCTAATGTTGAGGGTGTTCATTCTGATGTTGCTCTCGTTAAAGATAATGTTACCCATGTTCAAACTGAGGTTGCAAATGTTCGGTCTTAGGTATCCAATGTTCAGACCAAAGTTGAAAGTGTACAATCTGAGGTTGCCAATGTACGGTCAGATGTGTCCCAGGTTCAAACCAAAGTAGACAAGGTTCAGGAAAATCTAAATAACATGCAGATTGATGTTAACAATGTCCAAACTGATATAACTAGTGTCAAACGTTGCTCACGTCCGTAAGTTGCTCCCCTGCACGTGTCCCCCGGGTGGTGCTAAGTAAGCAACAAAATAGAGATGAGACCGAACTGCCTGAAAAGGACTCCCGGTCAACAAATACAGAGTAAACAGTCAATAAGTCCTTCTCAGGACGCACAAGTTCGTAGGATTGGACCATCTCTCCGCATATATTAACTGAACATTGAAGGAATATGTAGAGCTAAATGTGACTATCTATCCAGACTATCAAAGAAACATGCTATCGATGTCATTGCACTTCAAGAAACGCATATAGCAGATGATCAACAGTTACGAAGTAGAGGGAAAATACCAGGATATACATTAATAGCCTCGAACAACCATGTAAAGTACGGCCTAGCGACTTACGTCAAGCATAACATAAAAATCATCTGGTACTTTCAGTGAGCAGTGAAAATATATTTACTATTATAACAAAAATTGATAGTGTAACACTAGTAAATGTACACAAGCCTCCTGAAGTAAACTGGCCAACCCCTCCTTTTCCATCTCAGCAACACCCAACTCTATTCATGGGTGATTTCAATAGCCATCATAATCTCTGGGGATACTGCGAGAGTGACAGTAATGGCGAAGCTCTCTGTGATTGGATGGAAACTGAAAACCTAAAATTAATTTTTGATGGTAAAAGTTCACCCACTTTTCATTCAGTTCGCTGGAACAGAGGATATACTCCTGATCTGTGTTTCACAACTCAGCTTCAAAACTCCTACGCCGTTCGGTACTTAATGATTTCCCCCACAGTCAGCACAGACATATTATTTTAGAGACTGGGATATGTGTACCAATTGTACAGTCCCATCCAAAACCAAGGTGGAACTTTAAGAAGGCAAACTGGTCTGAATTTGCAAAGCAAGCACACTCCAACCTAAGATGGATCAAGCCTACATGTAGTAATTACATACGAGTTATCGGCATAATTAAAGGAGCAGCTAGACGATGTATTCCTAGAGGTTATCGTAAAGAATACACACCCGGTTGGAGTGAGGATAGTGAAAGCTTACTGAAAAAATATGAAGCAAATCCATATGCTGATAATGCTACTGGCCTCCTACATTCACTAGATGAGAATAGAAAAAAGATCTGGCATGAAACCGTGGAATCATTCGACAACACACACACTCGAGTCGGAAAGCTTGGTCTGTTATCAGAAAACTAGACCCAACAAATTCAACACCAATTAGATCGAAAACTGCCATTAAGCTAAATGACTTTGCCAATCATCTAATCTCAAATTCCATGAGCCCAAAAGAAAAGCAGACAAGAAGGGAAATAAAATCTCAGCTGAAAATCAAGAAAAGAGAAGCCCAAAAGTCTTCAAAACTTTCCACTCTATTCACTGTAGAGGAAGTCAGAGACGCCATCACAAACATGAAACTTGGGATAGCAGCTGGATTCGACGGAATCTATCCTGAATTCCTCGCTTACTGTGGACCAGCTACAATTAAATGGCTTACTAACTTCTTTTCAGATATCCTCAATACTGGAAATCTCCCTGTATTATTCAAGAAAACAAAAATATTAGCGATCCTCAAACCAAACAAAGATCCGACAAAAGTCGAAAGTTATCGCCCCATAGCTCTACTAAGTGTCACTTACAAACTAATTGAGCGACTCATCTACAACAGAATTTTTGATACTATTAACAACCACATCCCCATAGAACAAGCTGGATTCAGGCCTGGCAGAAGCTGTAATGATCAAGTGTTTGCATTAACAACTCATATTGAAAATGGGTTCGAGAAGAAATCTGTAAGCCTAGCTGCTTTCTTGGATCTATCTGCCGCTTATGATACAGTATGGCGAGAAGGCCACCTTCTGAAATTTGTGAGCATCATTCCGTGTCTCACTCACAAACCGAATTAACAACATGCTGTGCAATAGACTTTTCCAGGTTTACTCTGTCAATGATAGAAGCAAGTTCTTCAAATTAATTGATGGATTACCCAAGGATCTGTCCTGGCTCCTCTCCTTTCCAGCCTGTACCTATACGACCTGCAAGAAACTTCTTCAAGGAAATTCATATATGCTGATGACCAGCGGCGGCTCGTGAAGGGGTGCTGCAGAGCTGCAGCCCCCCCAAGTTATTAGACAATATCAATTTACAATTTGAAAGTAATGGGGTAACGGTGTAATTAAATAGATCTCTTTAAATTATTCACAAGTAAAGGCCAGGCTGGCTCGTAAATCCGCTTCCCCCACGGCTGCTGCATTCTCGGCAGCACCTTAGGAACTTAACTTTGCACTTCCTGAATCCACTTCCCCCATTGCCAAGTTGTCCCATGAAAGCCTCTTTGGGTGCTGCAATCATTGCAGCTTCGCCACAGAGTGCCAACTCATCTTTGGAAACAATAGAGTATACAGTTTGCAAACAGCTCAAATATTATACTGGCAGCGGCTAACAGCCCCTAATTCGTATTCAGAAAATTTACGACTTATATTCTAATGCACTAAATTATAAATATAATCATAATAATATCGCAAGAAAATGTTTAAATGGGAAAAACTTTTGCTGCAACATGGCTATGTTAGTAGCACTGAATGGCAATGAGAATCATGAGTAGAAGAAGGATATAACTCAAGTAGGCGCTCACGGCATCTAGTGGGTACTAGAAGAACCATGTCCATTATCAACCCTTAGCCAATGAAAGGGAGGCATTCCACCATCTCCATGATTTGTGCATTTTCTTCAAACACTTGTACGATCAGTCTTGCCAACATGCGAATTATAGATCAATATTCTAATGTAGAATGCTTGCGTGATATTAACAAATACTTGTATATTATTTCACAGTATAGTCGGTGGAGAATTTAGCTGAACTCAAAAGAGAGTGACAGATCTTAGAAAACTGAGCGAAGAAATTCAGAAGCACGCATCTTCCGGAACTCATTTAAATAACATGTACAATTTTGCAGTGTTACGCTTAAGTTCGGCGTATCAACAATCGGTTGAGCGTCATAACAATGAAGTAACTATAAACAAGGAAATATATAAATAGAATCATAATACTATGACTGTCTGTTAGGTAGTCAGTCCGAAGGCTGGTTGGATCCCCAAAAAGTACCGCCGTTAGGTTATGTGGGTTGATACCCACAAAAACCAAAGGCAGTGCTATATTGAGGCGTACTATGCAAGAAGAAGAGTGAGGTAGTTTTCCATGGCTTTCCTCACTGAGTCAGAACAGCAGTACTAACCCTATGAGTAGAACCTTTCACAGCATTCACAGGCACTAACTGTGCCCTGGTTGTTATTACAAAGCACCACCCATACCTTAGTAGCTTCCATATAATCACAGCCATGAGTGAGACTGAGACATCGGTGAAAAGCCACATTTTACTCTAGCCTGTGCCAACAGACAAATGCAAATATACTGCATTCATCAAGAGCTGGCGAACAGGCTAAATACTATCACAAGAAAATGTTTATATCGAAGAGAAGAATTTCGAAATATCGGCGGAGCTGTAAAACCTTCGAGTTTCCTTCTCACTGGTTCTTAGGCCCGTCATCTACAGAGGTTGTTAAACTGTTACGTATCGCTATCACCCTGCCTATGGCTACCGCTGAAACCGAACGCTGCTTTTCGTGCCTCAAGAGGATCAAAGTGTTCCTCAGGACTGCCATGGCCGTAAAGCCCTGCGCGGATATCCGAAACATTTGTCGTCATACGGATATAGTTGGCATGGATGTGCGGATAGCGGATACCGGTAATGTTTGGAGTAAATTTGCGGATAGTTTTTAGAATACAGTACAATCCGAACTTGTTGAATATCATTACTAGGACCCGGATGTTTATTGTTATGTTTTCTTTTTATGACAAATGTAAAATGGTGATTAAGCTTATCTCATTCAAATTATGTCATTAAGCATAATTAACTCTCCAAACTGAAAAGGGTTGCAATTCTGGCTGTATAACATTCATTTTAAACATAGCACATGACATACATAGCCTAAGGGAACGACTTTCTCCTCAAATGTCTAAATGTGTTGCTTTAATGTATGTCTACCCCTTATTATTCCCGTTCTCCAAAGGGGTCGAGGATGAGATGCGATGAAAGTCTTTGTGGTGGATGGTTTTTACGGCCAGATGGATGTGTTGCTTTAATAAAAAATAAAAATATTTTTGTAATGCCAGTAGATTCGAATAACAAACATGCGGATAACAGTCGTGCGGATGCAAGGCGGATGTGGATAACGTTTTCTTTATCCGCGCAGGGCTTTAGCCATAGGACAAGAAAGACTTATTGCACTTGGAATGCTGTCTATTGAGAATGGTTTGATTAACAGCATACCGAATTTCAATAACCTCGTCATCGAAAAATTTTCGCGTTCAAGACTCGACGCCTGGAACTGATCTACAAATAAGGTAAGTTAATGCATGTGCATGCAGCCCCACCAACTGTGATATGTGCGAGCCGCCACTGCTGATGACATCTGTTTGGTAACCCAGAACTCCAACTTCACCGATGCTGAAAATACACTAACTGCCGACTTGGAAGACTTGGACACATATTTCAAGAAATGGTGCCTCTGCCTAAATTACCAGAAAACGGTTGTATCCGCATTTCACTTACGCAACAGGTTCTGTAATTACAAACCAGAAGTTAAATTCAGAGGACAAACTTGGCAGTTCTGCAGCATGCCTAAGTGCCTTGGGATAACACTTGATAGGTCCTTGACCTTCAAACAACATCTCACGAACGTGGCCGCAAAGGTGAAGACCCGTAATAGCATCATTCAGAAGCTTGTTGGTACCTCCTGGGGTTCCAGCGCTCAAACTTTACGATCAACTGCTCTGGCACTGTCATACTCCGTTGCAGAATACTGCTGCCCATCTTGGCTAAACAGTGTCCACTCCAAGAAGATAGATGTGCAACTTAACCAGACAATGCGACTGATTACGGGCTGCATACGTAGCACACCCACTGTATGGTTAACTATTCTAAGTAACATCCAACCTCCAGCTCTTCGAATATCAGAGGCTCTCCTCAGTGGCGTCACTATGGTTGGTGTCACCCAGTGTGGTAACTCATGTTGTCACCCCCCCCCCCCCCAATAGACCTCCTCCGAGTCCGCCAGTGCCAAATAACGGAAACATACAGAATCCATTTATTGTGCATCTTAGACCATCCTCCCTTTTCATCACTTTTAACACCTTAGCTTATTGAAAATATATCATTTATGATATACATATCTTTCTGGGAGTTGTTGGAGTCGTTTCACAATCTCTTCATACTCAATAACCACTGCTGCACCGCAATAATTGTTATTTCACGGAAATAATGCATTTTCCTTCACTTACGAACGCCATCTTGGACAGTCATGTGACACCCGAAATACGATCATGTGACTACGTTACCCACTTGAATAAAGAAATTCACCACACGCCTTCGCTACTATGTTAGGCACTGTCTTGCGGAAAATTACTGCTAGTACCACAAGCAAGGGGGTCTGGGGCGTAAGCTCCAGGTTAGGTTTGTTTTTGTATGTAAATCATTAATAAGATAGAATTTATGTCCGCTACTAGGTTAGGTACTGCCTGGTCGAAACTTAATGCTAGTACCGCTAGGCATAAGCCCCAGGTTAGGTTTGTTTATGTATGTAAAACATTATAAATACATAAATAAACACTGTATTTGAGTTCACTTTCCAGATTTCTTAAATCACGTGCGAAATAGTACCAAACGCGTGGGGTTGGCATTACTGACTCAGTGTGAAAGATGGAGGTCAGAACTTCGATTTCAACTATATAAGTCGTGTTTATAGTTTCAGGACGAGTGTATGCAGCGGCGGAGTGATTGATAACAACCATCAGCTATGTCCAGGACACGAGAGAAGAAGCCCCTGTTCGCAGGCGTGGCTCCCCTCTCCGGATCACGGAGACTTGGTACTAGGACGCTCTAGGCGGGCGAACTGTGCTCCGAACCTAACCCCGGAAGTGCAGTTCGTCCGCCATTGCGGACGCGCTAGTCCCAGCAGTGCCAAGCCAACTGATTCCCACAAATACTAATCTCGGCGAGGAAACGGATTTTGCAACTGTTGCATGATACACCTCCCGTACTAACAAAACCTACTCATTTCCATACTGTACAGCATCCCAGGGGTATGCACCCCTTGGAGACCATCCCCCCAACATCTGGCTAAATCCCCTAAAATGGCAACCCTTGGAAAGCCGGGGCAACATCCATTAATACTGTAAGGACAGCTTGCTACTCCATAAAGCAGCTCAAGCCTTACGTAATCATTACACTCAGCGACATAGTACTAACTGGGCCAATACATTGCTGACAGGAGGGCGTCAGAAGGTATAAGAAGACGTCCTAATGAGGTCAAACCCTCTCTCCATTGTCAGTGCTCCATCGAGACGGCCGAGGCTACGCTGGTGTCAACCGAGGTGAGTCAGTCAATCGTGTTCAGAGTTCCTATTTATGTAACCTGCAACCCACAACTTGTATCACATTATAAACATAATTTCATTCCCTACAAGGGACTCACACAAAGAATATCACAGACCAATAAAACACTTGGTCCACACTCTACACTAGCATTACTGTTATACGCCTCTTTACATCCCAACGCCCTTCCTTATTCCCGTCACGTAAAGACGTGACAGACGGTAAGCCCTTAGCGCTAACTCAGGTATCTTTGTGTTTCTCGAGCCGGCTGCCAGCAAGCAGCGCGTGCCACCCGGCTGATACGAGCAGAGTCGATTACATAACAAGCAGTCAGCTGAGCGACTAGTACAGCGACCCTTGGCAGTGGGTCCCATCCCCTCAAACACTACCACATTATTTATAGGAACGCCCCCTAGTTCCTAGCACACCACAACACACTACACTGGTCAGCTTGCCCTGTCAAGGGAAGCTACCCTTCTTTAGGCACCACCTCATAAATTAGTACAGCAACTCTCCCTTTTAGATCCACCCCCAAATAAGGGATCTAAAACACTGGTGGAGGCGGGGTACTACGCATAGAGAAAAGGGACTCAATCAACGAGCCCTCGTAGTTAAAACGACCCCTTCCGTACCGCAAAAAAAGCCAAGCAAATAGTGAGAAAATTTTTCCCCCAGACAAAAAGCACCATTTTTTTTTTGAGTGCTCCAAACTAGCTACACAGGGGAAATTCTTAATAAACCAACCCCCTAACCCCATACAGAATCAAAGAAATATAAGAATACACTGTCAAACACGTACAGACTTTTTTTTTATTCTTATTGTAGGCCCATACACTGCAGTCAGAATGGCACCTCATGCAGAGATTGCAAGCCATAGAGGCAATAGGGGTACGCCAATATTATTAACATTATTGTTCAGATGCCAAGGGCACATACAAGGCCGGCAAACACAAATACGGGCACTCCAAACAAAAATCGGGGCAATACAGGGCAAACAGCCATACACCCCGTCAGGGGGTAGGACAGCGCGATTAAGATGCGCACATACACTCTTGAATCACATACATGAACACCTCAATAGGTTCCATATACAAAGAAACAGAATATACCGACAATTAATCACCACACATGGTCCCGTAATAGATAATGCAACCCTCGAGAGAATGAGGGTGCACTACACAAGTTTACACGCCCAATACAGGGAGCTAATTCGCGTCCAAGCGCTTCTCCAACTAGCGGCCACAAAACAATACAGAGCACAGAAACATTAATACATTAGTACAGTAATTTGCAAGCAGGCCATGAGCCTCAATAAGGCAGTACACCCAAATTTGGGACAAATACCGTGAGCTACAAGCCAATAAGGCCATTTTTGAGTTCATGGTAGGGCCATCAGCCCACCCGAGAGAGGACATAAGCGTGGATACGCTGACTCGACAATTTGCGAGGATGTCCCTCTCGCCACGTACTGCCACAGAATGGAAGGAGTTCGCCGTGGCCACAGTCAAGAAGACGGCCAAGTTAGGCTCCAACTTACTACAAAATAAACCTAACACAAACACACGTCCTTCAGCTCCGGATCGGAAGGCAATTTTGCCAAACCGAGGGGCAGAGTCTAGAACAATCCCCTCGGAACAGAGGGACGAGAGGGAGTTGAAGCCAGGGCCATTAAACACACATGATATGACAGGGAAACAAAGGGACATAACCACGTCATGGGCAGACGACATAGAGCCCGCCCTACAGTATATAAAGCCTACATACACGTACACAGATAGGCTAACACATTGGCAGGAGTCGGCCGTGGCCACAGGCCGAAAAACGGTCAGACTACACGCCACCACATTGCTAGGCCGGACACAAGCCATTAAGCGACCTTTACCGCCAGTTCAAAGGGCAAATTTGCCAGAACAAAGGCGAACACCGGTATTAGGCCCTCAGGATGCACGATATACGCACGAACATTTTGACCGGGCATTACTGCACACTACACGGGAATTAGGAAAAATGTTATTAACTATCCCACAAAACCACGCAGTTAAATATATACACATTCCCGTAAAATCTACTAGGGCAGCGCCTAGCGCAATTAGGCCCTCGAATACAGGTACATTTAAACCTATAGACGCGCGCTACGGTGGAAGGAGGCCAAAGCTTACTTTGCTAGAAATTCCGCCGGAAGGTAGCAAAGGAACACCCCAGTGGATTTCAAAGGCCTATAATCTAATAACAGGGCAAAACCCTTCACCTTTCTGAGCACTGAAGCTCGAAAGAGGATAACGACTTCCACCAGGGCCACAGAAATAAACTAACATCGCTAACACCAAAATTATAGGCCACACAAGTTCTTTCACACGGGGGCGATAAGAAAATGGTCCAACAAGTACATAATAAACATGAAATCGCATATTTTTCTTTCTTATTTTATGTATATACAGTGCAATATAGCCAAAGTAGAAGGAACAATTCTAAATCCTTCTTGTTTTTTTTTTCGGAACCATGGCATTTTCCTCTCAGGCCATCAATGGTTATTGGGCGAAGTGATTAACTCCATAACGTAAAGTCTCTAAATATGCTAAGCCAAGTGGAAGCCAAGCAGGCTTCAGGCCGAAAAAGAGATATTTTGAACACAACTTAAGCATAAAATCACAGCATAAAGCTTAAGTGAGTCTTTCTAAGTAGAAATGACTAAACGTTCTATGTTAGGGTTCCACAGTTTGATAGATTCTCCTGTTGCGGGCGAAAGCCGTAAGTGTGGCAGGAATTAAGAATCTCAAACTAACTTCAAAAATTTGGTGAGGTGTGCTTTAGCCAACTGAAAAGCCCAATTGCACATCGGGACGAGACACTGTCATTTTGGTGAGGGCAGGTTTGACTCCCATAGTGCACTGGCTTTGCTCGTGACGTGGATACAGGTATATGAATTACGTCTTGCAATGGCCTTCCTAATGTGTACTAGACAGTGTCGGTAGATTCCCCTGAGACGTAACCAGATTACGGTAGTACTCACGTTACCAAAATGGTAAATATTACACTCAGGTCCCAAGCACCATTTTTTTTTATTTTTTAACATTTTTTATGGTGTTCACGACATAATTTTTAGACATAGGTACACGTAAAGGCGGAAATACTGCCAAAAGGAAAGGAAGTAATCCCACGGGCAGGCGTGAAAAGAGGGCCAAGAAATAGCCCACTGACCGCGCCGGGATACGATCCTAACACTCACCAGAACTGTCCCGGAGACACAACCTTCATGGTGCCGGAAACAATCACTCTGGGTAAAAGGCGGTCTCCAAACCCGCAACCTTCTGAATACCAGGAATATAAGGTTGAGTAGATATCCAGTCCTAGAATAAGGATAATGGGAAAGCTAAGACTAATTGGGACAGTCCCACTAACAGCGGGTCATAAACGAAAAACAATACAATCGCCTCTGGCATCTGGTCACCAAATACGCGACTAGCGGACCAGACACACTCGCGTACAACGCATATGGGATTTCCGAAATGAAATGCCATGGCCTGTGGTTTGGATTCCAAGTAAAACGGAAATCCCCTGGCGCATGAGCTACAAATCAACGGTCATATTAAACCACAAAGTTTTTTTTTCTACAGCGAGAGAGGCACTGCTAGCAATCATTATAGGCAGCAATCAGGTTCACACACACACACGTGCAGAAAACTAGGACGTGGGCAGAGCATGAAACAAATGAAAGCACACAACATCGTAATTCAACACCGTCGTATCAGCTGTAACATACTCCTCAATGAGCAAGACTGCTCGACGCAGACAAGCGAGCCAAAGCCTACTGGACAGAAATCAACACATCATTCACGCCCGATTTAGAGACCCTATATCTTCCAAAATTACACTACGTGGGGAAATCAAAAACGTACAAACTCTACACAGGTATGCATGCTTTCATATGCGCATTGCACAGCCACGGAAACGTGCCATATTATAAGCGGCACGGAAATGATCACACCAAGTCTTTACAGACAACCGGATTCGAACCCATGACCACACACCACACGCGTACCAAAAACTAACTATCCAATGGTATTTTTGGTACACGGAACACAAGCAACGACCACACTGGGAAAGCCCCAAGCCCTGTCACACAACGCAAACATAAGACACAGAGAATGACATAAGGTCACGGGTCTGAGTTCCAGTGAAAATTTAGACGCAAAGGAGAACAGCTATTCAGGCGTCCAATCATACTGAAATTGGCCCATACAAGTGCATGAACAGGGAATACTACATTTCCTCCCACCAAAAACCAGACATAAAATTTCGAATTACACCAGGCATAGAGGAATACATTTCACGAACACAGGTAGGAAAATTTCGCAAGACACAGGTCTTAGAGAACAATGGCCACACGACGTCATTACCTAACTAGGGCGAATTGCTACATTAGGCTAGGAATCCAAAACAATGACCACACTTGCATTCGTGCAAAAAGGCACATACCAGCGGATGACAAACAGTAACTTCCCAGCCTGTTATTGCACATACCAATTGCTGACTGCAGACTATTCACACTGCAATACTGCGGTGACGAGACACTATTGCGTATAGCCCGTGACCGTGAAATTACACACACATAACAATTATAACGCCATACATTTTTTTTCTCCACACTGCAAAATCATTTGGCAAGGGACAAGACGTGACACAGCGAAACTTATCTTGGGCCTATAGGGCACGGTCGCAAGGGCACGTTGGCAAGCCACGGGCGCCTTCTGCCCACAAAGGCGATACATATTAGGACTTAGCCTCATAACAGACCAACCGTCCGCGTGGTGTAGCGGAACGTAGTCACAAACACACACACACGCACTCACCAATTAGGAGCGAACATAGGGACTTTGAGGAAACAGGACCTCCCCTTAATAACTTCTTTTCGCGATTCTATTCCCCAAATAAATCATTACAGATGACTAGCACATGACCAGTCGCGTTACGACCACTGGCCACATCTATACTGCAAATGGCCGACCAGATTAGGTCATGCAGCCCTACTATCCCAAGGCGCGGATAGAAAGCCAACATGGACCAAGGGAGGACGACAGGAGAACAGGCTACCAGCGTACCACCTTACTCCCTTCCCATAACCTTCTCAAGCCTGACATAAACAACGCAAACACATCTACACGACCATAAACAGCTACACTACATTACAAAATACACACTGGGGTTGATGGACTTCATGCGTCTAAAGAGCAGGCAAGCTACGCCTTGAGCCCCGTTGCACCGCCTGAGTATTAGGGGTGGCTCAGCAAACATTAAAGAAGCATAATGCGCCTCTCCAAATGAGAGAGGAGGCCATAGATACATATTAACCATGCTTTAGTACTTAAACACTCCCGCATGAAAGGAACATATGGTATTATGCCCCATCCTACACCTATCCGTACATGAAGGCAAAAACTTCATACCCAGACACATGCATGAGTATCCCATCCAATTACCAGGGATTTTAATATCAAACCTGCATGAATTTTCGTATTTTTGCAATCCCGGGAATTACCTCCCCACTCCACTCACTATAGAAGCATCCCAGTGCCACCACCGGTTCTAGGCCACCACTAACGTGGAACCCAAAGGTGCGCAAAACCCTTCCTACCATGCTTTAAGCCCACTCAACAAATAACTACCCCCAAATCCTAATAACAGGGTACCTGACATTACAGACCCTACTAACACCTCCATTAAGGTAAAGAAAGCATTATTGCTGGGAAGCTGACATAGCGATGGTAGGCCAGAAGTAGCCTATGTACTTAGAAGATCTGCAACCCCGCTACACTGGAAATATTTCACATTTTACACAGAGGTTGAACCATTCACACAGGTTACGGCACATTTTTTTTCTCTCTTACAAAGGAATCTGATACGAACTGATGGTTGACAACGGTGTAAGCCGAAGGTCAGGAGGGACCACACTGGAGCAGAGCTGGGGAAGGCGATGTGGACCCTTACCCCAGTTGGCTCATCAAATCACTGACCTGACCAAATAGACGAACCACGTAAGGTCAAAGCATTCGGGACCTGACACGGGCAAACATCGAGATCTAGGGGTGCATATTAGCCCATCCCCCTTGTCGGAGAACGTTACACCCACTATGTGTCACGGTCATCGAAGCCGAGATCTGCAGGGTGACTTTCTGAGGATGGCGGGAGAAATAGCTCACTCAGCGCCGGCCTCGGGAACTATCCCTAGAGACGACCCCATATTATGACTAGACTGTTAGTTAAATTTACGTCAGTAGGACTTCCATGGCGGGGAGTCAGACTCCTATTCGTCAGGAGTGAAGCAGGATCCAAGGGTTCAGCAGGACCAATCCTAGATCCGACAAGTCCTTACCCCGCGAGGTGAAGGTGAAGACCACGACGGTAATCGATAATGAAGAATGAAATATGAATATATATATATGGAATGTACGCGCTCATTCGGTCCTGCGCCCACGTAAATGGACGACAACGGGTCGCCAGAGTTCTTAAATGAGTAGCATAGCGGGCACTCAAAAGGGTTCAGTGGGCCAACCCAGCAATGCCGATTAAGGCGAAGAGGACTCCCCGGACGCTCACTTCCCGGAGGACACATGAATACAAATATTGCGGCCGACACAGGCGAAGAGGACTCCCCGGACGCTTTCTTCCCGGAGGATATTATGCCATTGGACCACACTGTCCAATGCCCACATAAAAGGCGACGCAGCGGGCAGTCAATGGGCATTAAGAGAGGGGCATTGCGCGCCCCTCACAGGAGCCAAGTGGGCGGCTCACCTACGTCAAATAGGAACAGCACCCGGTTATGAACACGAAAGTTACAGCGGGCGAAACGGTTAGCTTAGTGGCACCGTAAGCGCCTGCGCATAGATTAGTCCTAGTAATAGACGTCGACACCTAGAGTTAAGGGGACGGAATCTAGCGACCCTAGAGACAACCGGTGTTTCTGGGGCTCGTGCGGGTGGTGATCTGGGGATTTAATTGCCCCAGGCGATCGTCCTAGGCCAAATTTAGTTATAAGATGGTTGCATTTGACACGCAACCTAGGATTAAGCAAATTTATTCACCGCTGTGGCCAGGTATGGCGCAGCACATTTCGGCAATAGATTAAGGCAACCCTCTCGGCTTAGTAATAGTTTTTTTTTATTATTAGACCATAATTAAGTTAGATAGTATTAAGTAACGCCGATCGGCACTCGGTGACTTTAAAGCCGTTACCGAGGTAAGCCCGACAATACTAGATTAAGATAGGAATAATCAAAGTGGAATATATCGGCACCCGGTAACCACAATTCCGCTACCGGGGTAAGACCAACTACATATTATTTACGGCATTACGGCACCGTATAGTGTAAGCCCGGCCTTGCAGCTAAGTAACATTAATCATGTTTTTTTTTCAGTAAAAGACCAGCTTCAACCAGTACTAATATGTTTTTTTTCTAAACCTCGCCATTTTTTTTTTCACAGGCATCGTCACCAGATACAGAAAACTGGTGACAGGAATTTCACTGCCATATAGCAGTGGCATATTATTTACAGCATGCCATGATGTGTACTATTTTTTTTTATTTTTTTCAACTTGCACTAATCCCGACACACTCGCAAACACTCACCACATTTTTCTTTTTCAGCTACACACTCTAAAATGAATCTGCACAGCAGGACTGGTACCTGTGGGGTACCAGGCTTACTGGCAGATCAACTCAATTAAAACACATAAAGCGTCAAAATGTGACGCAGATTACGACAATGAGGGCGCAACCGGTTTGTGGCAGTGACTCTCATTGTCAAGTGTGAAAGCATTCACCCACAGAGGATGCTTCACAGGTTAGGTATTAAGCACACATACAAGCGGTACGACCACTATACCGTACCAAGAAGTGGCCGTACAGAATCAGCCGTGAGACGGCAAGAGTACGTACAGACGGGTAGCGTGCACGCGAGGTACCTCATGAAAACTATAATTATAAGGGATTAGCGCGATTAAGTAGACATAAGGTCATTGTAAATTATAATTTTTCAGGATAAACTGTATACCATTATTCCACTAGACATAAGGTCATTGTAATTTATAAGTTTTTCAGGATAAGCTTTATACAACTATACACTATATATATTTTTGTTTGTTCACCAAAATGCCAATGTCCATCATGTGTATGATTTGTTTTCTTTCATTTTTCCTTCTTCTAACTTCCCCATTTGTCAGGGTGTTCCGTTTTTCCCACACAAATAAATACTTTTGAATATTTCCCTTAAATTATACCCTGGAACACCCATTTTTCTATTTTCTTCTACCTTTCTTATTGCAGGGAGCATTTTTTCCCTAAGATGGGGCGGGCGAAGCAATCATCCGTTCGGCCCTGGGTTTTTCCTCCCTGCACAAATATGTGACACGTCACCATCAGAAACCATGTTTTTTTTTTAAACTAGCAATATGCCAGCAAATGCAAGGGCAATTTTTTTTTTACATATCGAATTTATTTTAATGTTCAATTTTTCTCAAAATGTCAATTTTTTCCCAATGTTAATCAAATCTTTCGCAAATGTCAATTTTTTTGTTTGTTTTTTCACAATGTCAATGTATACATATATATGTAAATCCCATAACCCTCCCCTCTGAACACGGGCTCACCTCACACCCACACTTCGATACGACGCCACCAGGAGATACGAGAGGGTTTTCCAGGACCACTACGTCAACATCCCAACTTCCAGTTCCGTTCCCGTTCGCGAGGACGCGAACAAATGAAGGAAGACTCTTGTACAGCATCCCAGGGGTATGCACCCCTTGGAGACCATCCCCCCAACATCTGGCTAAATCCCCTAAAATGGCAACCCTTGGAAAGCCGGGGCAACATCCATTAATACTGTAAGGACAGCTTGCTACTCCATAAAGCAGCTCAAGCCTTACGTAATCATTACACTCAGCGACATAGTACTAACTGGGCCAATACATTGCTGACAGGAGGGCGTCAGAAGGTATAAGAAGACGTCCTAATGAGGTCAAACCCTCTCTCCATTGTCAGTGCTCCATCGAGACGGCCGAGGCTACGCTGGTGTCAACCGAGGTGAGTCAGTCAATCGTGTTCAGAGTTCCTATTTATGTAACCTGCAACCCACAACTTGTATCACATTATAAACATAATTTCATTCCCTACAAGGGACTCACACAAAGAATATCACAGACCAATAAAACACTTGGTCCACACTCTACACTAGCATTACTGTTATACGCCTCTTTACATCCCAACGCCCTTCCTTATTCCCGTCACGTAAAGACGTGACAGACGGTAAGCCCTTAGCGCTAACTCAGGTATCTTTGTGTTTCTCGAGCCGGCTGCCAGCAAGCAGCGCGTGCCACCCGGCTGATACGAGCAGAGTCGATTACATAACAAGCAGTCAGCTGAGCGACTAGTACAGCGACCCTTGGCAGTGGGTCCCATCCCCTCAAACACTACCACATTATTTATAGGAACGCCCCCTAGTTCCTAGCACACCACAACACACTACACTGGTCAGCTTGCCCTGTCAAGGGAAGCTACCCTTCTTTAGGCACCACCTCATAAATTAGTACAGCAACTCTCCCTTTTAGATCCACCCCCAAATAAGGGATCTAAAACAATACCCACATTATCCTTGCATGTGGCAATAACCAAGCCGCCAGGTTTTACGTGTAGACAATCTTTCCTTTCTGTCTATGCGGTTTTCCCTGGCCCTACAATCTTACCGTTGTATATGTGTACATATTTATATGTGCACATATATGATAATATATACCAATGTTAATATCAACCCATGATGCCTGGTAGATCGCGACCGCGATGGGACAGGCGCAAAGCCTCAAAGGGCAATCCTTCTCTTTCCAATACCCTATGCTTTCTCTTCTACTATGTAGACTAACTGCATGTCAGAGGCACCAGTAGTAAGGTCGGGTGCCACGCGGGTGGTGCGGGAAACCTTTCGGGGCCTCCCCCCCCCCAAAAAAAAGGGTGGGATGGTGGGTCTATGACGGCGGAGCAGTGAACATCTAATACTCAATCCTGTCCTGATATCCTCCCGACTATTAAATCAGGTAATTTCAGTTTTTACATTTGTTTATACAAAGGATGGCCTAAGATGGACTGTTACCCTGAATCCTTAGAAACGTTTATAAACATAGGTCCTATATTTACAAAGGCAATAGAAGAAAAAATTAATTTAAGGTCAGTTGGTAAAAGAATGTAAGAAGTTAAGAACTAAGAACTACAGTACATAGAAAATATGTTACTTTTTAATTGTTATTTTAACATTACATTTTATGTCATACTAGCTGAAGTACCCGTGCTTCGCTACGCGTCATAAATAAATTAAAATGTGAAGGTGAGAGTTAAAGCAGGGAATAGGCGAGGTGCTGCGCAGAGGGAGATTAAGGATGAGACATTTTGTCCAACTACACCGCTCGGCGTTGACCGTGTTTTATAGCACAACTTTAGGTTTTACTCGCTAACCGTTGGAGATACCTTTCGGATAGAAAATGTAATTTTAAACCTTGTATATGCCATCAAAGGTTTGCTATTTCTTAGTGTTCTCTTTTTATTTGAAATGGAAATATGAAAGTTTGAAACCAAAGGGTGTAGTGACATCACTAAAATGGTCGCCATCTTTAAATAGTGCAAAGTAATGAAATCAAAAGTAACCTTTATGTTAACCAGGTAAATCAGCTACTTCCAAGTAAAATTCATGTAAATCGAACCAGGGGTACTTGCGTGATTGAGTAATACAGAGACACACACCATCTCATTTTAGCCTCGCTTCGCTCGCGTCATAGTCGTGTCATATTGTTATTCAATAAAATGCAGGTTTAACCCCGTTAACACCCCTTTAGAACCTGTATATCCAAAAATCCCTTCTTAGTAGACGTTTTCGACACACATCAAACATATCCCCAAAATATCATTCTTCTAACTTTAATAGTTTTGGTTGGTCGATGAGAGTGAACAACCAAAAATCCTTCCTTAGTGGACGTTTTTCTTCCAGAATTTCACCCCTCCCCATAGGCCCCTTAAATTGCATTTATGAAAAAACGGTCAACACCTATTAATTTTATTTATTTATTTATTTATTTATTTTTAAGCTGATTGATTTCCTCCGAGTTTCAAACTCCTCGCCTATGTCGTTTAAGAGATACACGCTCCGTTAGGAATCTTTCAACCCCCACTTTTCATCCCTTTCACCTCATAATATACACTACATCGAAAAACCATTTGACATGTGACAGCTTATTTTTAATGATTAGTATATATACCAAGTGGACATCCCCAAATGAAACCACTCGTGAGATATTGTTATTCAATGAAATGCACGTTTACCCCCTTAACTCCTCTTTAAAACCTGAATATCCAAAACTCTTTCCTTAGTGGACGTTTTCGACATACAACGAACATATCCCCAAAATTTCATGTTTCTAACTTCAATAATTTTGGCTGGGCGATGATGAGTGAGTGAGTCAGTCAGGACATTTTCTTTCATTTATTTTTGATAATTTCACCCTCCCCCCATGAACCCCTTAAATTGGATTTATGAAACATAGGGTCGAACACCTATTTACTCATTTAAAGCTGTTTTCCCCCTGAGTTTGATGAGTAAGTGAGTCAATCAGTTAGGACACTTTCTTTCCTTTTTTTTTCTTTCAGAATTTCACTTCTCTCCAAGGGCCCCTTAAATTGGATTTATGAAAAAACGGTCAACACCTATTTACTTGTATTTTATGCTGTTTTTCCCGCCGAATTTCAAACTTCTCGCGTATGTCGTTTCAGAGATACACGCTCCGTTAAAAATCCCTCAACCCCCAATTTTCACCCCTTTCACCTCATAATATACACCACATCGATGAACCCTTATTATTTTTAATGATTAGTTTATATACCGAATATCACATCCCCAAAGAAACAACTCACGAGACATCGTTATTCAATGAAATGCACATTTACCCCCTTAACACCTCTTTAAAACCCGAATAAACAAAAATCATTCATTAGTTGACGTTTTCGACATACTGCGAACATATTCCCAAAATTTCATGTTTCCAACTTTAATAGTTTTCGCTGGGCGTGATGAGTGAGTGAGTCAGACAGGACATTTTCTTTCAATTATTTTTACCAGAATTTCATCCCTCCCCATGGGCCCCTTAAATTGGATTGATGAAAAAGCGCATGAACACCTATTAACTTATTTTTTAAGCTGTCTTTTTCCCCTGAGTTCGATGAGTAAGTAAGTTAGTTAGTTAGGACACTTTCTCTCTTTTCTCCCCCTGAATTTCACCCCACCCCATTGGCCCCTTAAATTAATTAATGAGAAAACGGTCGAACACCGATTTACTTACTTTTTAAGCTGATTTTTTTTCGCTGAGTTTCCAATTTCTCGCCTATGTTGTTTATGAGACAGGCCTACACGCTTCGTTAGGAATCCTTCAACCTTCCCACTTCTCACCCCATAATAATAAACCACATCGAAAAACCCTTAGACACATGTCTGCTTATTTTTAATGATTAGTTTATATGCCGAGTATCACATCCACAAATGAAACCACTCGTGAGATATTGTTATTCAATGAAATGCAGGTTTAACCCCGTTCAGACCACTTTAAAACCTGAATATCCAAAAATCCTCCCTATATCCCCGAAATGCCATGTTTCAGACTTCAATATTTTTGGCTGGGCGATGATGAGTGAGAGAATGAGTCAGGACATTTTCTTTCAATTTTTTCTTCTTCAGAATTTCACCCCTCCCGATGAATCCCTTCAATTTGATTGATAAAAAACTGTCTAAAAGCTATTTACTTACTTTAAAGCAGTTTTTCCCCCTGAGCTTGATGAGTGAGTGAGTCAGTCAGTCAGTTAGGACACTTTATTTCTTGTTTCTTCCCCCCCCCCAGAATTTCACCCCTCCCCATGGGTCCCTTAAATTGGATTTATGAAAAAAACGGCCAAACACATATTAACTTCTTTTTATGTTGATTTTTTTCGCTGAGTTTCAAACTCCTCGCCTATGTCGTTTAAGAGATACACGCTCCGTTAGGAATCTTTCAATCCCAAATTTTCACCCCTTTCACCTCATAATATTCACCACTTCAGAAAACCCTCAGACACATGTCTTCTTACGTTTTAATGATGTGTTTATATGCTGTGTATCACATCCCCCAATGAAACCAATCGGGAGATATTGTTATTCAATGAAATGTAGGTTTAACCCCCTTAAGACCCCTTTAGAACCTGAATATCCGAAAATCCTACCTTAGTAGACGGTTTTGACATACAATGAGCATATCCCCATACTGTCATGTTTCTAACTTCAAAAATTTTGGCTGGGCGATGATGAGTGAGTGAGTGAGGGAATCAGGACATTTTCTTTCAATTTTCTTTTTTGAGAATTTCACCCCTCCCCATGAACCCCTTAAATTTGATTTATGAAAAAAAAACTGTCGAACAGCTATTTAATTACTTTAAAGCAGTATTTTCCCCCCTGAGTTTGATGAGTGAGTGAGTCAGTCAATCAGTTAGGACACTTTCTTTCCTGTTCCCCCCCCCCCCCCCAGAATTTCACACCTCCCCATGGGCCCCTTAAATTGGATTTATGAAAAAACGGTCAAACACATATTTACTTCTTTTTTATGTTGATTTTTTTTCACAGAGTTTCAAACTCCTCGCCTATCTCCTCGGAGATACAGGCTCCGTTAGAGATCTTTCAATCCCCACTTTTCACCCCTTTCACCTCATAATATACACCACATCGAAAAACTCTCATACACGTGTCTTCTTATTTTTAATGATGAGTTTATATGCCGAGTATCACATCCCCCAATGAAACCAATCGGGAGATATTGCTATTCAATGAAATGCAGGTCTACCCTCTTAACACCCCTTTAGAACCTGAATATTCAAAAATCCTCTCTTAGTGGGCATTTGCGGCCCTTGAGGAAGCTGCATACCAAATTTCATTCCAATCCGTTCGGTGGTTTCTGAGATTTCGTGATGAATGAATGAATGAGTGAGTGGTATTTGACAAATATATAGTAGATAGTGTCAAGTCTTTGTTATGCTAAACTCGGTTGACAGTGTTGTGTGAGCAGTTGAGTAACTAACAGGATTTCAAGTAAAGATCCTCATTTTCTATACCGGTAGTGCAGAGCGCAACTCGAATCCAGTCGGCCGTGTCTCGACTTGAGCTATGTTGCCATGGAAATGATCTGCCTTGCCATTCCTTCATGAGTATATTTTATGATTTGAATAGCCTGTGCTTGAGTGCAAAAGGGCCGAAATTAGAAGAATGAGAAAGACTATCGAGAATTCATGTAGCCAGCGGTTCCTTCTGGGTCCTAAATTATGTGTATGCAAAATTTGGTTGAGATTGGTGGAACGGTGTGGATTTGTTTACGGAACAGACAAACCCACCCACATACATACAGACTTTAACTTTTATATATACGATATCACATCCCCCAACGAAACCAATCGGGAGATATTGCTATTCAATGAAATGCAGGTCTACCCCCTTAACACCCCTTTAGAACCTGAATATCCAAAAATCCTCTCTTAGTGGGCCTTAGCGGCCCTTGAGTAAGCTGCATACCAAATTTCATTCCAATCCGTTCGGTGGTTCCTGAGATTTCGTGATGAATGAATGAATGAGTGAGTGAGTGAGTGGTATTTGACAAATATATAGTAGACTAGTTGAAGTACCCGTGCTTCGCTGCGCGTCATAAATAAATTAAAATGTGAACGTGACAGTTAAAACAGGGGATAGGCGAGGTGCTGCGCAGAGGGAGATTAAGGATGGAACATTTTGTCCAACTACACCGCTCGGCGTTGACCGTGTTTTATAGCACAAATTTAGGTTTAACTCGCTAACCGTTGGAGATACCTTTCGGATGGAAAATGTAATTTTAATCCTCGTATATGCCATCAAAAGTTTTCTATTTCTTAGCGTTCTCTTTTTATTTGAAATGGAAATACGAAAGTTTGAAACCAAAGGGTGTAGTGACGTCACTAAAATGGTCGCCACCTTTAAATAGTGCAAAGTATTGAAATCAAAAGTAACCTATACGTTAACCAGGTAAATCAGCTACTTCCATATAAAATTCATGTAAATCGGACCAGTGGTACTTGCGTGATTGAGTAATACACAGACACACACCATCTCATTTTTAGCCTCGCTTCGCTCGCGTCATAGTCGTGTCATATTGTTATTCAATGAAATGCAGATTTAACCCCGTTAACACCCCTTTAGAAACTGAATATCCAAAAATCCCACCTTAGTAGACGTTTTCGACACACAACAAACATATCCCCAGAATATCATTTTTCTAACATTTATAGTTTTGGTTGGTCAATTAGAGTGAACATCCAAAAATCCTTCCTTAGTGGACGTTTTTCTTCCAGAATTTCACCCCTCCCCACAGGCCCCTTAAATTGCATTTATGAAAAAAAAAAACGTCGAACACCTATTTATTTTATTTATTTATTTATTTATTTATTTTTAAGGTGATTGATTTCCTCCGAGTTTCAAACTCCTCGCCTATGTCGTTTAAGAGATACACGCTCCGTTAGGAATCTTTCAACCCGCCACTTTTCATCCCTTTCTCCTCATAATATACACTACATCGAAAAACCATTAGACATGTGTCAGCTTATTTTTAATGATTAGTATATATGCCAAGTATCACATCCCCAAATGAAACCACTCGTGAGATATTGTTATTCAATGAAATGCACGTTTACCCCCTTAACACCTCTTTAGAACCTAAATATCCAAAACTCTTTCCTTAGTGGACGTTTTCGACATACAACGAACATATCCCCAAAATTTCATGTTTCTAACTTCAATAATTTTGGCTGGGCGATGATGAGTGAGTGAGTCAGTCAGGACATTTTCTTTAATTATTTTTTGATAATTTTACCCCTCCCCATGAACCCCTTAAATTAGATTTATGAAATAAACGTTCGAACACCTATTTACTTATTTAAAGCTGCTTTCCCCCTGAATTTGATGAGTGAGTAAGTGAGTCAATCAGTTAGGACACTTTCTTTCCTTTTTTTTTCTTCTTCCAGAATTTCACCCCTCTCCAAGGGCCCCTTAAATTGGATTTATTAAAAAAACGGTCGAACACCTATTTACTTTTTTTGAGCTGTTTTTTTCCCGCCGAATTTCAAACTTCTCGCCTATGTCGTTTCAGAGATACACTCTCCGTTAAGAATCCCTCAACCCCCAATTTTCACCCCTTACACCTCATAATATACACCACATCGATAAACCCTTAGGCATATGTCTGATTAATTTCAATGATTACTTTATATACCGAATATCACATCCCCAAAGAAACAACTCATGAGATATCGTTATTCAATGAAATGCTCGTTTACCCCCCTTAACACCTCTTTAAAACCCGAATAAACAAAAATCATTCCTTAGTTGACGTTTTCGACATACAGCGAACTTATTCCCAAAATTTCATGTTTCCAACTTTAATAGTTTTCGTTGGGAGTGATGAGAGAGTGAGTCAGACAGGACTTTTTCTTTCAATTATTTTTACCTGAATTTCACCCCTCCCCATGGGCCTCTTAAATTGGATTGATGAAAAAACGCTTGAACACCTATTAACTTGTTTTTAAGCTGTATTTTCCCCCTGAGTTTGATGAGTGAGTTAGTTACTCAGTTAGGACACTTTCTCTCCTTTTCCCCCCAGAATTTCACCCCACCCCATTGGCCCCTTAAATTAATTTATGAAAAAACGGTCGAACACCGATTTACTTACTTTTTAAGCTGTTTTCTTTTCGCTGTGTTACAAATTTCTCGCCTATGTCGTTTGAGAGATAGGCCTACACGCTCCGTTAGGAATCCTTCAACCCCCACTTTTCACCCCTTTCACCTCATAATAATATACCACATCGAAAAACCCTTAGACGCATGCCTGCTTATTTTTAATGATTAGTTTATATGCCGAGTATCACATCCACAAATGAAACCACTCGTGAGATATTGTTATTCAATGAAATGCAGGTTTAACCCCCTTAAGACCCCTTTAGAACCTGAATATCCACAAATCCTCTCTTAGTGTACGGTTTTGACATACAACGAATATATCCCCGAAATGCCATAACTTCAATATTTTTGGCTGGGCGATGATGAGTGAGTGAATGAGTCAGGACATTTTCTTTCAATTTTTTTTCTTCAGAATTTCACCCCTCCCGATGAACCCCTTCAATTTGATTGATCAAAAAAACTGTCGAAAAGCTATTAACTTGCTTTAAAGCAGTTTTTCCCCCTGAGTTTGATGAGTGAGTCAATCAGTTAGGACACTTTATTTCCTGCCCCCCCCCCATAAATTCACCCCTCCCCATGGACCCCTAAATTGGATTTATGAAAAAACTGTCAAACACATATTTACGTCTTTTTATGTTGATTTGTTTTCGCTGAGTTTCAAACTCCTCGCCTATCTCCTCGGAGATACACGCTCCGTTAGGAATCTTTCAATCCCCACTTTTCACCCCTTTCACCTCATAAAATACACCACATCGAAGAACCCTCAGACACGTGTCTTCTTATTTTTAATGATGAGTTTATATGCCGAGTATCACATCCGCCAATGAAACCAATCGGGAGATATTGCTATTCAATGAAATGCAGGTCTACCCCCTTAACACCCCTTTAGAACCTGAATATCCAGAAATCCTCTCTTAGTGGGCATTTGCGGCCCTTAAGGAAGCTGCATACCAAATTTCATTCCAATCCGTTCGGTGGTTTCTGAGATTTCGTGATGAATGAATGAATGAGTGAGTGGTATTTGACAAATATATAGTAGATAGTGTCAAGTCTTTGTTATGCTAAACTCGGTTGACAGTGTTGTGTGAGCAGTTGAGTAACTAACAGGATTTCAAGTAAAGATCCTCATTTTCTATACCGGTAGTGCAGAGCGCAACTCGAATCCAGTCGGCCGTGTCTCGACTTGAGCTATGTTGCCATGGAAATGATCTGCCTTGCCATTCCTTCATGAGTATATTTTATGATTTGAATAGCCTGTGCTTGAGTGCAAAAGGGCCGAAATTAGAAGAATGAGAAAGACTATCGAGAATTCATGTAGCCAGCGGTTCCTTCTGGGTCCTAAATTATGTGTATGCAAAATTTGGTTGAGATTGGTGGAACGGTGTGGATTTGTTTACGGAACAGACAAACCCACCCACATACATACAGACTTTAACTTTTATATATACGATATCACATCCCCCAACGAAACCAATCGGGAGATATTGCTATTCAATGAAATGCAGGTCTACCCCCTTAACACCCCTTTAGAACCTGAATATCCAAAAATCCTCTCTTAGTGGGCCTTAGCGGCCCTTGAGTAAGCTGCATACCAAATTTCATTCCAATCCGTTCGGTGGTTCCTGAGATTTCGTGATGAATGAATGAATGAGTGAGTGAGTGAGTGGTATTTGACAAATATATAGTAGACTAGTTGAAGTACCCGTGCTTCGCTGCGCGTCATAAATAAATTAAAATGTGAACGTGACAGTTAAAACAGGGGATAGGCGAGGTGCTGCGCAGAGGGAGATTAAGGATGGAACATTTTGTCCAACTACACCGCTCGGCGTTGACCGTGTTTTATAGCACAAATTTAGGTTTTACTCGCTAACCGTTGGAGATACCTTTCGGATGGAAAATGTAATTTTAATCCTCGTATATGCCATCAAAAGTTTTCTATTTCTTAGCGTTCTCTTTTTATTTGAAATGGAAATACGAAAGTTTGAAACCAAAGGGTGTAGTGACGTCACTAAAATGGTCGCCATCTTTAAATAGTGCAAAGTATTGAAATCAAAAGTAACCTATACGTTAACCAGGTAAATCAGCTACTTCCATATAAAATTCATGTAAATCGGACCAGTGGTACTTGCGTGATTGAGTAATACACAGACACACACCATCTCATTTTTAGCCTCGCTTCGCTCGCGTCATAGTCGTGTCATATTGTTATTCAATGAAATGCAGATTTAACCCCGTTAACACCCCTTTAGAAACTGAATATCCAAAAATCCCACCTTAGTAGACGTTTTCGACACACAACAAACATATCCCCAGAATATCATTTTTCTAACATTAATAGTTTTGGTTGGTCAATTAGAGTGAACATCCAAAAATCCTTCCTTAGTGGACGTTTTTCTTCCAGAATTTCACCCCTCCCCACAGGCCCCTTAAATTGCATTTATGAAAAAAAAACGTCGAACACCTATTTATTTTATTTATTTATTTATTTATTTATTTATTTTTAAGGTGATTGATTTCCTCCGAGTTTCAAACTCCTCGCCTATGTCGTTTAAGAGATACACGCTCCGTTAGGAATCTTTCAACCCGCCACTTTTCATCCCTTTCTCCTCATAATATACACTACATCGAAAAACCATTAGACATGTGTCAGCTTATTTTTAATGATTAGTATATATGCCAAGTATCACATCCCCAAATGAAACCACTCGTGAGATATTGTTATTCAATGAAATGCACGTTTACCCCCCTTAACACCTCTTTAGAACCTAAATATCCAAAACTCTTTCCTTAGTGGACGTTTTCGACATACAACGAACATATCCCCAAAATTTCATGTTTCTAACTTCAATAATTTTGGCTGGGCGATGATGAGTGAGTGAGTCAGTCAGGACATTTTCTTTAATTATTTTTTGATAATTTTACCCCTCCCCATGAACCCCTTAAATTAGATTTATGAAATAAACGTTCGAACACCTATTTACTTATTTAAAGCTGCTTTCCCCCTGAATTTGATGAGTGAGTAAGTGAGTCAATCAGTTAGGACACTTTCTTTCCTTTTTTTTTCTTCTTCCAGAATTTCACCCCTCTCCAAGGGCCCCTTAAATTGGATTTATTAAAAAAACGGTCGAACACCTATTTACTTTTTTTGAGCTGTTTTTTCCCGCCGAATTTCAAACTTCTCGCCTATGTCGTTTCAGAGATACACTCTCCGTTAAGAATCCCTCAACCCCCAATTTTCACCCCTTACACCTCATAATATACACCACATCGATAAACCCTTAGACATATGTCTGATTAATTTCAATGATTACTTTATATACCGAATATCACATCCCCAAAGAAACAACTCATGAGATATCGTTATTCAATGAAATGCTCGTTTACCCCCTTAACACCTCTTTAAAACCCGAATAAACAAAAATCATTCCTTAGTTGACGTTTTCGACATACAGCGAACTTATTCCCAAAATTTCATGTTTCCAACTTAAATAGTTTCCGTTGGGAGTGATGAGAGAGTGAGTCAGACAGGACTTTTTCTTTCAATTATTTTTACCAGAATTTCACCCCTCCCCATGGGCCTCTTAAATTGGATTGATGAAAAAACGCTTGAACACCTATTAACTTGTTTTTAAGCTGTATTTTCCCCCTGAGTTTGATGAGTGAGTTAGTTACTCAGTTAGGACACTTTCTCTCCTTTTCCCCCCAGAATTTCACCCCACCCCATTGGCCCCTTAAATTAATTTATGAAAAAACGGTCGAACACCGATTTACTTACTTTTTAAGCTGTTTTCTTTTCGCTGTGTTACAAATTTCTCGCCTATGTCGTTTGAGAGATAGGCCTACACGCTCCGTTAGGAATCCTTCAACCCCCACTTTTCACCCCTTTCACCTCATAATAATATACCACATCGAAAAACCCTTAGACGCATGCCTGCTTATTTTTAATGATTAGTTTATATGCCGAGTATCACATCCACAAATGAAACCACTCGTGAGATATTGTTATTCAATGAAATGCAGGTTTAACCCCCTTAAGACCCCTTTAGAACCTGAATATCCACAAATCCTCTCTTAGTGTACGGTTTTGACATACAACGAATATATCCCCGAAATGCCATAACTTCAATATTTTTGGCTGGGCGATGATGAGTGAGTGAATGAGTCAGGACATTTTCTTTCAATTTTTTTTCTTCAGAATTTCACCCCTCCCGATGAACCCCTTCAATTTGATTGATCAAAAAAACTGTCGAAAAGCTATTAACTTGCTTTAAAGCAGTTTTTCCCCCTGAGTTTGATGAGTGAGTCAATCAGTTAGGACACTTTATTTCCTGCCCCCCCCCCCCATAAATTCACCCCTCCCCATGGACCCCTAAATTGGATTTATGAAAAAACTGTCAAACACATATTTACGTCTTTTTATGTTGATTTGTTTTCGCTGAGTTTCAAACTCCTCGCCTATCTCCTCGGAGATACACGCTCCGTTAGGAATCTTTCAATCCCCACTTTTCACCCCTTTCACCTCATAAAATACACCACATCGAAGAACCCTCAGACACGTGTCTTCTTATTTTTAATGATGAGTTTATATGCCGAGTATCACATTCGCCAATGAAACCAATCGGGAGATATTGCTATTCAATGAAATGCAGGTCTACCCCCTTAACACCCCTTTAGAACCTGAATATCCAGAAATCCTCTCTTAGTGGGCATTTGCGGCCCTTAAGGAAGCTGCATACCAAATTTCATTCCAATCCGTTCGGTGGTTTCTGAGATTTCGTGATGAATGAATGAGTGAGTGGTATTTGACAAATATATAGTAGATAGTGTCAATTCTTTGTTATGCTTAACTCGGTTGACAGTGCTGTGTGAGCAGTAGAGTAACTAACGGGATTTCAAGATCCTCATTTTCTATACCGGTAGTGCAGAGCGCAACTGGCATCCAGTCGGCCGTGTCTCGATTTGAGCTATGTTGCCATGGAAACTATCTGCCTTGCCATTCCTTCATGAGTATATTTCATGACTTTATATTAGCCTTTGCTCGAGTACAAAAGGACCGAAATCAGAAGAATGAGAAAGACTATCGAAAATTCATGTAGCCAGCGGTTCCTTCTGGGTCCTAAACTATGTGTATGCAAAATATGGTTGAGATTGGAGGAACGGTGTAGATTTGTATACGGAACCATCCCACATACATACATACAGACTTTCACTTTTATATATTAGAAGAAGATAGTGTCAAGTCTTTGTTATGCTAAACTCGGTTGACAGTGCTGTGTGAGCATTTGAGTAACTAACGGGATTTCAAGTAAAGATCCTCATTTTCTATACCGGTAGTGCAGAGCGCAACTCGAATCCAGTCGGCCGTGTCTCGACTTGAGCTATGTTGCCATGGAAATGATCTGCCTTGCCATTCCTTCAGGAGTATATTTTATGATTTGATTAGCCTGTGCTTGAGTGCAAAAGGGCCGAAATCAGAAGAATGAGAAAGACTATCGAGAATTCATGTAGCCAGCGGTTCCTTCTGGGTCCTAAATTATGTGTATGCAAAATATGGTTGAGATTGGTGGAACGGTGTGGATTTGCATACGGAACAGACAAACCCACCCACCTACCCACATACATACAGACTTTCACTTTTATATATAAGATTAAATCTCGACTAAATCAAAACTTTCCTTTCCTGGCCTTTAAAGCTGTAAACTTGTTAATTACTTCATCGAAATCAACTCCTTTCGCTAAATCACTTTCAATTGATAATACTGCAAGATCAGAAAGCCTTGACTGTCCCATTGTAGATCGCAAATAGTTCTTTATAAACTTTGGCTTTGAAAAACTCCTCTCACATGAAGGCACAGACACACAGATCGTAAGAAATAATTGTAGGCTCACTGAGAGATATGGGAGAGATTCTAGGGAGTCACATTCAGTTATGAATTTCAAAACGTCAAGTACTGACCAATCTTTGACTTCTTCGAGATCAATCTCTGCTGCCTTCAGGTGCCTTCTCAGCCTTGGTATTTCTAATAAAAGCTCTTCCTCTGATAACTCATCATAGAAAGTCCATTTTGGAATGGACACCAGTATCTCTTCTTCTGTGGCAGATATCAAACTCTTGGCTTGAACAGCCTCAAACATGGCTGCTACATCCTTGATGGCTCTTGATCTGATCTGGAGTTCAGAATGAAAACGATTAATACACTCAAGCATCGCTCTCTTGCAGAGTTAGTCCAGCATCTCTCGTCTTCTCACCTGTCAATGCAATTTTTACGAACCGCCCTAATTTTGGTTTCACCCCTTGTGATGGTGTCACCCGGTGTGGTCTGCACCCCCCGCACCCCCCTAGTGATTCCACTGGATCTCCTGAAGATCTGGAAAACCATTCAGAAGAACCCCCAGCTACCCATACATATTGATTTAGCAAAAGCAGGCAATCAACGGCTGAAGTCAAGAAAACCACCTTGGCGCTCTGCAGTACTTCTTGAAGACTCTTCATTTAACATCTCAGAAGCATGGAAAACTATGTGGGAAGAATCATCAGTATTCAATGCACATCTGATTGAAAACCCTTCCAACCGGATAGAAGGTTTCAAACTCCCCAGACGCCAATGGAGAATCATTAACCGGATCCGTACAGGACAAGGCAAATGTGGATTCCTGCTTCACAAATGGGGTTGGGTTACTTCTGCTAACTGCGATTGTGGAGCTACCCTGCAAACCATCGGACATATTGTTGGTGAATGTCCGCAACGAGTGTTCCAAGGATCAGTAGGTGACATTCATCATGCATCTTCTGAGGCACTTCAGTGAATTGATGGCCTGGATTTAGAAGTTTAAACCAAGAACTTGTGTTTATGACTATGTATATAACTGTATATATAACTTTATATGTAGTGTATGAAGTTTTATTTTAAATCTGTATCATCATACGATAAATAATAATAATAAATAACTAGTGTACAGAGTGATATTAACAAGATTCAATCTGAAGTTAACTCTATGTTTGTTGATGTTAATACGGTCCAAGGGGACATAAACAAAATTAGAAGGGAAGTAGAGGAATCTTAGACACAATGTTCTGATGGTATAGGTGCTTTAAGAACGCAATTTGTAGACGATTCCCTAAAAACTATTGTTTCATTAGCCGAGTTGAAAACTAACGTTGATACTCTGCGTAATCAGGTGATAGACCATCGTCGTCGGCTGTAACTCGATTCCGAGTAAACATACTTCTTCCTGCATAGAGCTTTTCAGACCAGCCTGTGGATGTGCTTCTGATGACTAAACAGGCCAATCCTGGCATAAAACATGCGCCCACATAAATTGCACTCAATGGTCGGGGGAGGGCGGGGTTGCAATTGACGAAGCTTTCTTGCTTGTCGCTTGGCCTCTTCATGTCTGCGACGTTCTTCTTCAAAGAAGTTGACAGCCGTCGATGTAGTGTTCCGCCACAGTAAACGGTCCGCAGCAGATGTTTCCCATGAGTGGATGTCTATACCAGTCGTCGTCATGATGTGTTTTAACTGGTCTTTAAAACGCTTCAAAGGGGCCCTATGAGGTCTAGTGCCGGAGCAAAGCTCACCTTAAAGGAATTGACGTGGAAGCCTGGTATCACTCATACGGTGAACATGGCCTAACCATCTCAGTTGATGGGCGATGATAGTTGTCTCAATGCTATCGAGATGCGCTCTCTCGAGAACTGCAGTGTTGGTCACGTAGTCCTCCCACTTGATGTTCAAGATGTATCTCATCTTTTGTTGGTGGAAACGCTCAAGTTTCTTGATATCACGGCGATAGAGTGTCCAAGTTTCACAGCCATACAGTAGCGTTGAGATGACAACAGCTTTGTACACCATGAGTTTGGTATGCATCTTTAGGTCTTTATTCATGAAGACTCTGTGCATTAAACGGCCAAATGCTGCATGGGCAGCCCCAATTCTTTTGTCAACATCCTGTTCGCAAGTTCACCGTTTAGACAAGATGCTGCCAAGATATGAAAAATAATCAACCTGCTCCAGTGTTGAGTCTAAGATGGAGATATTGAACTCAGGAAGAGGTAATCCTGGGGCAGGTTGTGCAAGCACTTTTGTTTTCTTTGCATTGATGGTGAGACCAAAGAGATCACACGCAGTGCTAAAGCGATTGACCGATTGTTGAAGCTCTGCAGCTGTCGGAGCAGGAGATGCGGTGTCATCGGCATACTGCAGTTCTGTCACCCGGGTAACTTGGGTATGTCTCTGTGAACGAAGTCTTGCCAGATTGAAAATACCTCCATCGAAGCGAAACTTAATCTCTATGCCTGGGTTGTTGGAAGATGATTCATACATCATGGCAGCCATGTACAATGCAAAGAGTGTTGGAGCAAGCACACAGCCTTGTTTCAAACCGTGAGTGATTGGAAATGGATCGGATACAGAGTCACCGTGAAGAATCTTCCCAGACATTCCATCATGAAGAGCTTTAACTAATTCCACATAGCGATCGGGACATCCAAAGTGCGTTAATACTTTCCACATAGCAGGTCTTGGTACAGAATCAAAGGCTTTTTCCAGGTCATAGAAAACTAAATACAGGGGCTCCTGTTGCTCTCTGCACTTTTCCTGGAGTTGTCTGGCACAGAATATCATGTCTGTTGTGCCCCTGGAGGTTCGGAAACCACATTGAGACTCGGGCAAAATCCTCCCCGAGATACTTTGGAGCCGGTTTAGGAGAATTCTTGCTAGAACTTTACCTGCAATGGATAATAGCGATATACCTCGGTAGTTCCCACACACGCTACGATCACCTTTCTTGAAGATAGTTATGATGGCAGCATTCTTCAAGTCGTCAGGTACTTCTCGAGTTTCCCAAATTAACAGTATAAGTGTAAAAAGTCGAGTCTTCAAGGCCATACCTCCACTTTGTAACAACTCCAGAGGGATGTTATCAGGACCAGGAGCCTTTCTCGGCTTTAGTTGATTGAGCGCTTTGGTGAAATCTCGGAATGTCGGCGGAACCGCCATCCATGGCTGTTGGGGCTGCTGAGGGATGTTTCGAAGAAAGTCCTCGGCAACATTGGAGGCACGATTTAGAAGTGCAGAGAAATGTTCCTTCCAACGCTCCAAAATTTGTCCTTGTTCAGTTAAAATGGCGGAATTGTCAGCAGTTTTCAATGTACCTGATGATGATCGGATTGGGCCGTATACCTCCTTTATGCCTGCATAGAAGTTTCGCAGGTCACGGGCATCAGATAGTCTTTGCAGTTCTTCAGCTTTTCGCTGCCACCAGTTGTTCTTTATTTCCCTGATTTGTGCCTGACATTTCCCATTAAGTTGCACGAATTGTGATTTTTTCACACTGGAAGACGGATCTTGAAGAAAGGATAGATGGGCTTCCCGTTTGGCATTGTTGTTGTTTGAGTCTTCAGTCTTTTGACTGGTTTGATGCAGCTCTCCATGCCTCTCTGTCCTGAGCTAATCGTTTCATCTCTACATAGCTACCACACCCTACATCGGAGGCAATCTGTTTAACATATTCTAACCTTGGTCTACCCCTACAGTTTTTGTCCTCGACCCTTCCTTCCATAACTAAGCTTGCTATTCCTGGGTGTCTTAGTATGTGTCCTACCAACCTATCTCTTCACTTCATTAGCAGTCGCCAGAAACATCTCTCCTCTCCCACTCGTCTTAATACCTCTTTGTTTGTAACCCTATCTACCCATCTGATCTTCATCATTCTCCTGTAACACCACATTTCAAATGCTTCAATTCTCCTCTTTTCTGCTGCACCAATAGTCCAAGTTTCACTTCCATAGAGCGCCACGCTCCAGACAAAGGCTTTCAAAAATGACTTCCTAATACCTAAATCTATATTCGATGTCAGCAGATTCCTTTTTTGTAGAAATGCTTTCTTTGCCTGAGCCAACCTACTTTTAATATCCTCTTTGCTTCGTCCATCACTGGTTATTCTGCTTCCTAAGTAACAGAAGTCTCCTACTTCCTTCAGCTTTTCACCTGCCACTTTGATCTCCGTAGAGGTTTCTGATTTATTTCGGCTGCATTCCAGTATTTTTGTTTTACATTTATTAATTTTCATCATGAATTCTTTCTGTAAGACGGAGTCCATACCATTCAAAAACTCATTCAAATCCTCAGGCTTGTCGGCCAAGATGACTATGTCATCAGCAAATCTCAGAGTTGAAATTATTTCTCCTTGAATCTTCACCCCCACTTTAAATTTTTCCCTAATTTCCTTCATTGCTTGTTCAATGTAAAGATTGAAAAGTATGGGTGATAAGTTGCAGCCTTGCCTTACACCTTTCTGAATACCAGCTTCTCTCTCATGTCCTTCAACTCGAATGACTGCTGTCTGGTTTCTGTACAGATTGTATATCACCCTCCTATCCTTGTACTTTATTCCAATTGATTTCAAAATGTCAAACAATTTAGTCCAATCAACGTTATCAAAAGCCTTTTCTAAGTCTACAAAAGCCATGAACGTTCTCTTATCTTTCCTTATTCTACCTTCTAAAATCAGCCTAAGACTTAGTACAGCTTCCCTTGTTCCTACATTTCTCCTGAAACCAAACTGGTCTTCACCCAACTCCGTTTCTATCTGGCTTTCAATCCTCTTGTAAATTATTCTAGACAGGATCTTTGAAGCATGAGTAATCAAGCTGATTGTACGGTAATCTTCACATCTGTCAGCTCCCACTTTCTTTGGTATAGGGATGATTACATTCTTCTTGAAATCAGGGGGTACCTCACCTGTCTCATAAATCCTACACACCAAGTGAAATAACCTGATCAGACCTTCATCTCCTATGCAGCGTAGCAACTCAATCGGTATATCATCTATGCCTGGTGCTTTGTTCCTGCTTAAGTCTTCCAAAGCTCTATCAAATTCTGATCTCAATATTAAATCTCCTTTCGCATCCTCATCAATTTCCTCCTCCCTTTCCATTACATGATTCTCAATCTCCTTTCCCTTATACAAACTCTCTATGTAAGCTTTCCATCTCTCAACCTTTTCTTCCCTATCTGTTAGAGGCTTTCCATTTGTGTCCTTAATATTACAGCACTTAGTCTTCTTTTCCCCAAAAGTATTCTTAATCCTTCGATAAGCTGTGTCTACTTTTCCTAATTTCAGACAATTTTCTATACCTGCACATTTCTCTTTCAACCATTCTTCTTTCGCTTCCTTGCACTTCTTGTTAACCTCATTTCTCAGACGTCTGTATTCTGCTTTCCCCTTTTCATCTCTTAGATTCTTGTGTTTCCGCCTTTCATCCATCAATTCTAGTATATCCTGAGTGATCCACGGTTTTCTACCTATTCTTTCTTTCCTACCAATGTTTTCTTCTGCGGATTTTGTTATTTCATTCTTCAAAAGTGCCCATTCGTCTGCAATTGAAGTTTGTTTAGGGTTTTTCATTAGTCCTTCCTTTATACTGTTCTTGAATCTTTCGTTTACATCCTTCTCTTTCAGTCTGTCTATTGCCCACCTTTTTGGCTTTTGACTTTTCTTCAGTTTCTTCAACTTTAATCTGCATTTCATTACAACCAGATTGTGATCAGAGTTTATGTCAGCACCAGGATATGTTTTACAATCCAAAATCTGGTTTCGAAACCTCTGCTTGACCATAATGAAGTCGATTTGGTAACGCCCTGTATCTCCTGGTCTCATCCATGTGTATATTCTTCTATTGTGGTTATTGAATAAGGTGTTAGCTATGACCAATTCATGCTCGGTGCAGAATTCTACCAGCCTGCTTCCTCGATCATTCCTTTCACCTAATCCGAAATCTCCTACTATCTTCCCTTCTCTCCCTTTTCCTACCACAGCATTCCAATCTCCCATTACTATAACATTTTCATCACCCTTGATATAACTCAGAATTTCGTCTATTTCTTCGTAGACCTTTTCAACATCCTCATCATCAGCTTGACTGGAAGGCATATAGACTTGTACCACTGTAGTGCAGGTAGGTTTTGTATTGATTTTTGCTACAATAATCCGTTCACTATATTGCTCATAATATTCCACCCGCTGTCCAAGTTTCCTACTCAATATGAGGCCAACCCCTGCTTGGCCATTGTTTGATTTAGTGCTAATGACCCTATAGTCTCCTGACAAAAAGTCCTGTTCTTCCTGCCAGCGCATTTCACTAATCCCAACCAAATCCAACCTCAACCTATCCATTTCCCTTTCTAAGTTTTCTAACCTTCCACTTCCTAGCAGACTTCTAACATTCCACGCTCCGATCCGTAGAATGTCAGATTTCCTCTTTGTCACTTCTGTGATGTTAACCCCCTCTCGAGTAGTCCCCACCCGGAGATCCGAACGGGGGACTAGTTTACCTCCGGATTGAAATTTTACAAGGGAGGAGGCCATCATCACATGTAATTATGCATAGAGAGGTGCATATCCTCGGGAATAGCATACGGCTGTAGTTTCCCGTTGCTTTCAGCCGTGCAGCAGGACGCAGTGTAGCCATTATTGGCTTATATTATCAATATCTTAACCGTCTATAAGACTAGTAAAGAATTGATTTATTCTGAAAGGCTGCTACTCCCTTTCAGAATAAGTAAAGAGCAATTCTACTAACAAAAATACTAACCTTCTACCGTACTAACAATTAAATACCAAAACTCTACTAACAAAAAACATAAGTTCCACCAACAACAAATACTACCACTAAAACATTCTGTCAACAGGCACACTCACATGCACCCTCACACAACACAGTCTACTGAAACAATGAACTATAACTAATAAACAATGCAACTGCTACCAGACACACTCACACACCACAGCATAATAGAACAATGACATATATCTAATAGACAAACTAACTACCTACTTACAACTAAAACTAACTACATACTTACTGTACTTTTATTTGAATTGACAATATTTACAAAATGCAATTTAGATAGAAAATACTTACAAAATGTAATTTAGATTCAAAATTGTCACAAAATGCAATTTAAGGGGGACGTATGCAAAATTGCACTAAGTGAGAAATGGTTTCATTTCGGCTGTATTAAGGTAAATAAGGAGGATTGTGTAGTCGGGAATTGGTTTTTGACGTTTGCAACAGTGTTTTATACGAGTGTATTCATAATTTCATCATTATTTTCATCAAACCAGTCTTGTCTTTTGTTCTTCACAAAACCAATTGTTTCCTCAGCTGACTCAGTAATGACCTTCTGAAGCGTTGTCCATTCCTGTACAACACTATTTGTGCTAACAGGGTGACTAGCCAGCTTATTTGCGATTTCATTTCTGTAATCTGTAGCAATTGATTTTACTTGGAGTTTTGAAGTGTCAAATTTCCGTCTCGACAGGTTGTGGATGGATCGTTTCGGTTTGCGGCAGATTGAGATCCTCAACCGGCAAAAAAGGACACTTCTTGCGGTCCTGGTGACAAGGATGTCCTTTTTATCACATTGCCTGGTGATGATATAGTCAAGGATGTGCCAGTGCTTCGAGCGAGGATGCATCCAAGTGGTTTTGTAGCGATTCGGCAGGCGGAACTGAGTGTTGGTAATAAAGAGTTCATGTTCAGCACATAGACCAAGGAGTAATAGGCCATTGGCATTGCAGTTGCCAAGTCCTTGTTTTCCCATCACATTGTTCCATAATTGATGATCTTTACCAACTCTAGCGTTGAAATCGCCAAGCATTAAGAGTTTGTCTCTAGATGGTACTTTGGTGATGATTGTGCTCAGCTGGTTGTAGAATTGATCTTTAACTTCTATATCAGCATCCAAGGTGGGAGCATATGCAGAGATAATAGTCATAAAGTGACCCCCGGAGAGTGGGATTCGAAGAGTCATAATTCTTTCACTGACAGCAGTTGGAGTTAGCTGGTGATCATTCACCGGTGTGGTCTTTATAGCGAAACCAACACCATGAATACGGCGCTCTCCCTCATCTTTTCCCTTCCAGAATATGGTGTACCCTGAACTGAACTCTGTAATTTTACCTTCGTTGGACAATCTGGTTTCACTTAAGGCAGCAATATCTATGTTCATTCGACCAAGCTCATGGGTGACGAGTGCTGTTCTTCGCTCAGGCCTGTTATTGTCCTTCAAATCGAGTACGGTAACGTACGAACATTCCAGGATCCTATCATTAATGTTTGGATATTCTTTGTTTCCGTTTTTCGACCGCAAAAGGGGTGACCCGCCGGGTGCGGCCTCCCAGCCGGCTGAAGGTGTGACTACCGATGTTTAGCCCACATTTTCTAGGGCCTTCCCCATTCGGGGTGGGCAGCGGTGATCCTAAATAGGCCTGCCCAAACACAGATGCAGGACCGAACTCCTGAGTAGTCACGAGGTCTCAGAAAGACGACCATCACACATCTGCTGCCAGCGTGCAGGTCCGAACTAGAGGCTTCCAGTTTCAACCCGAAAACCTGCCTCCACCATCCTTATCCCATCGCCGCTGGACTTGTTGAAAGATGTGACAGCAGGAAGAAGGTGCCACAAGCGAGATTTTGTTTAAGGTGGATCACAGCTTGCAAGGAAGTGACCCACACACTATGATCTCGGAACTATACCCTGCGGCACAAAAGAAATGAGACGTGCAGGTTCTAGCACCGTGACTGCAATGGACTGCCGCAGACTCTAAATATAATTGAGTTGCGCCTTCACAGCCAGTCCATCTGGCATGACCTCATCCGCCTCCACGACCGTTGAGAACCACAAGGAAAGTTCCTCCTCCGTCCGTTTTGCCGTTGGGCAAATGGGTTTCAGTGTCATTTCCTACACTGAGGGGCCATCACCCCACCTAAAGGGGCTCATCCGCCAGAAGCCGTTGGCCCCTTCAGGGGGTCGAGTTATTTACCGCCGCCCAACATTCGGCGTAAGCTGCTTTTACAGCTGGTTGCCAAACCAGCTAACCCTCCTCCTTTCGCATTCCGGACTTGGGACCGGACAAAGGCGGAGTTTGATAGACCATAATAAGATCCTAAAGGATGACATAGAAGTTGACATAGCTGAAATGTTAAAGGCGAATGTCGTCATCTGGAAAGACGAATGGGATAAGTCAAGTACGGAACACATTAAATTGATCCAGGGTAAAATTGAAAGTAAACTAGCCAGTACACAATTACAGATAAACCGTGATGTTATGTGTGTCAGGTCAGATCTGGGAAAGCGTATTGATCAATTGTTACAAAGACAGGTTGACGATAAAAATCAATCGACCGAGGCTAATAAAACTTTAACTGTATCCTTAGAAACTCGTAGTAAACTATTAGATGAGCGTATAGATACAGTAGTCACAGTCGTAAATGAGATTAAAGAGGGAAGATCTACCAGTATCGAATACTACATTAGCAGGAGATTGCAAAGTCTTAGCTTAGGAGACATAGCTGATCTGGAAGTCTATAAGGAGGACTTGAAGAAAGAAGTAGAGAAGCAGGTGAAAGAAATGATTACGGAAATAGAAGATAAGGAGAAGATAGAAGTTGAAGACCATGAAAGTCGTCATCGAAGACCCAGTATGGAGACAGGAGATAGAGAAGTTAGGCCAGAAGAGAGAGTATTCAGATACACCGAGGGACTTGAAGATAGAAGTAGAGAGAACCCGAAAGTGACAGGAGAGAATAATAATAATAGATTTAATGCAGCCAATGGCCAATGAAAAAGTAAAAAATACAATGCAGGTACTGTCAGTCGCTACAAAATTGCGTCAGGGAAGTTAATCTTCTTTTACAGTATGCCGCATGATATCGGTCACAGGGCTCGCTACACAATTCACATATGCATGTGGCTGCATTTGGAGTGTGAAAGTCTTTTCTTCCACAACACCTGAAGTGAAATCCATGGACTGCGAAACACGTCACAGTGTGTCGTAAATCGTAGTCTGCTCTCTTCCAGTCAGATCGCTTCTGTCCCATAGAAGTCCAACCATATTTCTTTCTTTTTTAATTGAAATTCCGCAAGAAGTTCCTAATAGGCAGCGCTAGATGGAAGCTGCATTTGTAGTCTGATTTGCTCAATACAGAATGGCTCTGCAGACAGCTCATGCATTAGCCGGGACAGAGTAAATTTCGATACACACAATGTTTTCTTTAGGAAGATAGACTTTACTTGCTCTATTTCCTTTAAGTTGGTTTTGGTCAGATGAGGCCAGATCAGTTCCAGACCGTAGGTTAAAATAGGTGTCAGTGTGGAAACAAAGAGCTTCATAGCAGTAACTAAGGATAGTTCACGCAAATGCTGTATGTTGTTCATAGCTATTAGTGCAGCAGTCGCTCTGTTTCTCACATGCATTGTGAAAGAAGTTCCTGTCGTCTGGAAAATTAACCCTAAATAGTTAAAATTCTTGACGGTTGTTATCGGTAAATCTCCAGGTCTGTAATAAATCTTATCTCTATTCGGAATCATTCCTCCCTTACGGAAGACCATATGGGCTGTTTTATTCTCGTTGATCTGTAACTTGTTCCTCTCGGCCCAGAGAAGCAGACGATCCATACAATCCTGCAGAACTTCCAAACTCTTTGCTCCAATTACTACATCATCTGCGTATATATAAAGGGATATCTTCTCTTCCAAAGACTCGAGGATACCCGTGATGTCAGCAGTTGAGAGAATGAACAGCAGTGGACTGATTGGGTTACCCTGTAGGACACCATTTATCTGTTCAATAGGCTTTGAGAACTGAAGGCCATCCGAGATAAACAAGGTAATGTGATGTAGAATGTTGGTTATTATCAGTGTCAGATAATCAGATTCACCGAGCATAGTCTGAAGTTTCTCAACTATGACCTGTCGACTTAACAGGTCGAAGGCCTTCTTAAAATCCACAAAGATGGCGTGAAATTTACCTCGATGGTGACGAAATGCCTCATCAATATCTGGCAGTAGGTTTCCAATTGCCTGTAGAGTTGATTTACCTTTCTGAAAACCAAACTGTTGGTCTGGGATCTTGTCAAAAACTTTTTCTGTCAGTCTATCCGTCAGAATTCTTGTGAATACTTTGAATATTGTGTTCTCGAGCGCTATTCCTCTATAATAATCCGGAGAGTCTGCACTTCATTTCCCTTTATACTTTGATAAATGACGTTCTCCAGGATGACGGTATTTTACAGGCTTAAAGACACTTATTGAAAAGTGTAGGCAATATGTCACGAAAGTAAGGCAAAGCCTCCTTCAAGTGTTCATTAAATATTTCATCAGGCCCGGGGGACTTGCCAGCTTTAAGACTGAGTAAAGTTTTCACAACCTCCACCTCAGTAATTGGAGGGAAATCAGCTTGTCCATAAAGAGTCGTTACCCTGCAAGAGTTACCGGTATTGAAAATATTCTGGAAATGCCTTTCCCAAGCGTCCATACTGATAGTCTGCAAGAACTTCTGGGTTCTGTGCTGTAGTGCTAGAAAATGATTGTCCATTGCTCTCTTCACTCGTTTATTCCCTTCCTCTTCCAACCAAGCTGCTCTTTTCTCCATAAGGATTTTTTGTAGGATCGTCTTAGGTCGCTATACCTCTTGAGGTCTTCTTCTGTTTTATAGTATCGAACAATAGGAAGCAAATTTAGGACGTCTTTCCTTACCGAAAAACAGTATGCATCAAACCACGGTTTAGATTTCCTTTCTGTTGGAGGCATCCTAACTTGGGACTCCTTTATAATCTTTTCATGACTGAATGCTGCAGCATCTATTTCTCCTTGTCTCACCGAATATAGGAAGTGGTTTTTTGAAGTCATTAAAGTTTCTTCTAGGTAGTTGATGTCGAGGGAGCGTTTGATTATTACAGGCTTCCTTATGTTTCTTTCTGATGGTGCAATATTTACTTTAATTTTAGCAACGACTGGTAGGTGCTTCCTTAATGGTATCACTGAATTTGAGGAGAGTGTCTTGATATTAATTGTCCTAACGTATGTGTTCGCAAAGATTAAATCCACTTAGCTCATACCGTCATGACATATATATGTTGGTGTTGTCCTGCTGTTTAATAGATAGAAACCTTCTGCCTCCAGAAATTCTACAACCATTTTACTTTTTGTACATTCCTTATCTACACGACAGTTAAAGTCTCCTGCTATGACTGATCCACGGTGGTGTCCATTAATTGACGGCATTTCTGATAGATTGTAAATTATACCCTGAGCGGAGTGTTTTGGGGGGAAATAAGCACAGACAATCGTCAGTCCTTTGGCATATATTGCTAATAGGTTTATGGACCTATATACTAATTCGTGAGGAGATAACCATGATCTAATTAAACACGATATCCCTCCACCTGGTCTCCCACTATCTCCTTGTAGAGCAAGGTTATGACAGTTGTAATAGTTTTCAGCATTAATGTTACTGGTTAAGAAAGTCTCCACTAATACTACTATATCTGCGTTGAAGAAGTTCGGTGTGGCTATTTTCATAATTGTATTGAGCCCTTCTACATTCCACAACATAATGTCGATAAGACCGTCTTTCCTGCTACTAAAAGAGGTCCACTCCTTGATTTCGCATGAATGGTCTGCGAAACCGACGCACAAAAATCCCTTTTGGCCAGAAATGAGGAGTCTCAATGTCTTCAAGGCGATTAATTGGTATCCCAATGTTGAACGCCTTGTACATTCCTCGTGTTCTCAATTCCTCGCAAGTCATATGTGCTTTTTCAAGCCCTCTCGTCTGGAGGAAATTTCTAATTTTCTCTTCTGTGACACAGGAGGAGAGACGACCTACATATAGCCACGCTGTTCTCTCCCCCGCTTGCAACAACGCTGTCCCTTCGTCCCCAGTCCCTATTATAACTTAGGAGTGCTGGCGCGGACGTTTCCTCCTTTTCACAACCTGGGTAAAAGCTTCAGCGTCCTCATCGTCAAACTCTCTTCCTTCTACGCTAATGAACCCATTGCTGATATTTGGTTCGGCCATTATTCCACCCTTATCACGTTCAGGTTCTTTCTGTACGTACTGCCCCACTTCTATGAAGGAGCGGTTGTTTGTAGAAACTTCGGGTTCCACACGCTGTCCTTGGGTATTCCTAATTACCGGTTATCCTGATTGGCTCTGTTTATTTCTTCGTCGTTGTGGAATTCTGTTAACTATTTCGCTAGAGCTACCTTTGACGGATGCCTGATCTAGCTTGTGAATTGCATCAGACAAGCTATGTAATTTTGCGTTCACGTCAGTTTTGATGGATTTTATTTCATTCCGTAATCCCTTACTTGGTTTGAACAGTTGACAATCCTGTTCACATTTATAGCATAGCCATAGAAGCTTAGACTTCCTCTTGTTTGATGTTTTAAGAGCAGTGAATTTCCCGTGCTGTAATTCTGTGCAGCTCAAGTGGTGCCATCTCTGGCACACACCATAATATGCGACTGCTAACTCGTCTTTACATTTTCGTTCACAGATGGGGCATACATCAGTCAATTCATGCGATGTGGATACATGTTGGATGCTTACGTCAGGCATATTTACTGGGATTCTAAGAGGGCGGTGACAAAATGTCGAACTTGTATCCAGTACCCACTAAAGTACTTAAATTAGTCTCTTAATTGATGATTCTATAGGAGTTAACAAAACATTAATGATTCCTGACTTACACGGATATAAACTTATCTCCTAATAATATTCACCGATTCATATACACACTATTTCTTCAGTTAATCCACCAAATATCAACTGCTTATACTTCACTGGTTGCACGCCATTCAATTGTTAACAGTTTCCAAGATTCTCAACAGAGAAACGTGACGGTAATACGTAACTTTGAGGACAAGCCTCGTAAGTTTAATAACCTCGATTCTTACACCCCAATAGTGTATATCAGGAATATCCGTGATTACTTTGCTGAAGCACACATTCCTCGTGAACGTGAAATGAAGATAGTGGAATGCTATTTGGGTGAGGGACCTCTTGAGTGGTTCCGGGCCTTCAGGTACACATTCGTGGACTTTGAAGAGTTCGCAGAAGCTCTAATGAAGCGCTATTGGTCAATTGAAGCACAAAACAGTCTGCGTGCGGAAGTATATTCCAGGAAGTATTCGGGTATTTTACCGACGCGCTACGCTGACTTCTTTACGACACAGCTCGCCCGACTACGTTTTTTACAACCGCCACTATCCACGGCACAACTGATAGCTGCTATCGCCAGAATGTTGCCAGTTGAGGTAAGAAGACCGATAATTTCGTCAGGAATCAGTGCCTTAGCCGGCATGGTCGAACTTCTTCGGAAATTGGATTATACTAGTTCAACGCCCAATGTCATAACTAGAAACCAACGTCAGGGCTATAAAGAGATCAATACTGTGTTTATAGATCAAACACAGCAGACAGAAAGCCCTAAAATACAAGAGAAGGGAAACTTAGGTCCAGAAAGAAATTCGTATCTTAGAGATAGGAGACCGGAACCAAGGTATAGGAGATTCTGTGGTGGCCGTCCCTATCAACAACAACAAGGACGTGGAAACAATCAGGAAAATTGTAGAAGTGGTTTCTTCCAGAACAACAACAATTATAGAAATAACAATAATTACGACGGTAGAAACAACCGGAATAACCAAGGTTATATTCAAGATAGACCCCAAAGAAACGAGGTAATTACCAAAGAGAATTATGACGAACGACATCAAGAAGGAAATGAATACTTAAAGAAATTAAGGGAAAAGGAAAAAGAGGATGAAAGTAATCAAAGCTTGAGTTTAGATCCTACACCCAGTAGGAGTAAAGAGAAACAAAATGGGAAGGATTCGTATAGGAGATATGGAGGAACCCCAGTAGGACGACGAGAGAAGTAGGAGGAGAGTGGAGATACTACTACACAGCACCAGAAGAGACGAACGGCCCAATTGAAGATGACCATGTCGAACGAGAGGCTAGAAGAAAGAGACGTTCCGCATAGAAACTGTCCATGGAAATATCAGTTATGAGCTGTACGAAGAAGAGAACAATGTCATTTTGGGAAAGTACAATGCAAAGAATTTAAAAAAATATTTTAAGAAAGTAGGCTGAAATATAATTCAATTTTCGAGTTCAGTGATATGTCTAAGATCCTGATTCGAAGTGATTAAAAACAATTTTGCAACTGTTTTTAATTTGAGATGGGGGAAGAATGCCCCCGTAAAATGAATTAATTGGGATGAAAATGGGAATATTTTTCGAAGCCCCATGAAAAATTTAACCAAGCAATATCGAGGCTGGAACTTGGCACAAACCAGTCTTGTGGCGACGTCGAGCAGGAGGTAATTTCCGTCACGTGATTATATTGCGCAATGGAAGGTTCGAGAAGCCTAGAATCGGCCTAGCAACAGAGAATCATCCCAGGAATTGTTTAAACATTGTTATAAATTATACGATTGGATATGAGCCCACAGCAAATCAGGAGAAGTCTTAGAGGAGACGGGAGTTCCAGCAACTAAATTTTATGGATTATTATCACATTTAAGCCCCAAGAGATTAAATTTATGTATTGGTAAAGTGAAGAAAAATATAATAAAATATTTCAGATATTTTATAAGCCGACAGCAGGTCGCAAAGCGAAGGAATAAGCAATTTCCTAGAGCCCACTAAAATTTTCGAGGGATCGAAAAAGGCGGCTAGATTTGGTGACTTGGAGGGGAGACGCCAAGCATCGAGGCTCTTGTTCATCTGAAGTTGGAAGTGATCAGACGTGTTTTGCCGGGAGAGTTATAGTCCCGAGTGTATCACCGAGTCCGTGAAAGGTCGACTCGTGGAGACACGGTACAGCGATGCTAGGTTGTGGAGATTGTCGAGCTCGTAAAATGAGTGAAGTTGCGAGGAGTGCAAATGCCGCAATAACTTCAAACTGATCGACATTAGAAACATAACTTCAACTACAGTCTATAGTATAGACCACGTAGAGGTGTATTACAAACTTTCACCGAATTTGAGGGAAGAATTTACGAAATACAGGCATTTTTGTAATGCGAGAGAAAAGTATTGGAATCCAGAGCTGAAAAGCATTTTTGTTCGAGACAGACTACAGCGAATGCACAGATTCACGAGAGTAACAGTGATTGTTAGCATTGCTAGTGAGGAACTTTAGTGTAACACCAGTATGATGACGATGTATTTTCAACGGATGAACATTATTAAACATTGTAATATGATTGCAATTATGGACTAAATACGTATGTGCGCCAGGAATATAAGCAAACTAGAGTAATATACTTAACGATGGAGCTTCGTTAAGGAGTTTGTTCATGACTGTCTACTTTACGAGCAAACATGAGACGTTATGTACAACCACATTCTAGTGCATTATCGTCAAACATGAGCTCGATATTATCACCAATGACTACAATACGTTATTCATAGTCCATCTCAATGAATATTCTGTATACGAGTGAGGTCCATGACTTCCATTTCGAATTTATTTCGGAATATGAAGCTGAACTTTGTACACTTCTCGTTATTACGATGAATCGACACCACGACGACGAAAGAACAGATGAGAAGATTTTCAAGAGGTCCAGGGTATTCCCGGTCACAATGAAGATGACGGATGGCAGTCCGCAGTTCGATCCCGGTTGCAGCTTGATGGTTTCCGGAAGAGGGATTCGTCCCTCGCCTGAGGTCGTGAGTGCTTCGGGACGAACTAGGATCCAGCCTAGGTCCTTGAAGGTTGAAATATCTGAGTATTATCCAATACTCATCTTGAACTTCCAACGCTCCAGACAAGGTAGCGGTGTTCATTAAATAGTAGTTAGAGCATTATTAGTGACATTCTAGAGCAATTCCTTCATCCATTTTTCGACACAACATTTATGTATTCCATGTATAGACCTTTTATTCTTCGAGATCATTTGTTGTGATCGTGTTTCGACGTTTTTAGTATTGTTTGTTTGCAATCCAGTTTCTGAACTGAGATTCTTAACTTGTTTGAGGAACGAGTATTCTTGTCATTTCCTTTAAGGAACAGTAATTTATTTTCGACGTTTATGAATTAATTTTGAATTCAGGTGATAGACATTTTCGTCTATGTTACCAATTAAATTATTTTATTAGTTTAATTATGGGCGTCTTATCCGTCGAGAAGTAACATCAAGAAAGAAGAAAGAAATAGTGATATATTGTGAAATATCACAGCATTGTTGCGAATTTATCATCGTATTGGAAAGAAACATTTAACGTGGAAACGATGAAAGTCGTTGGAACTCATTGACATTCGTTCAGAATGGAGATAATACGAATATGACTAACTGTATATTTTATTGAAGAAAGCTATGATCTTTCAGTCAGATACATTAATTTGAGAATAAAATCTTCGTGGAAGATTATTATCATCTGACGTTAGGGAAATTCTAGTTTGATTACCTCGTCGAGATTGATCCTTATCGGACCTACACACATAACTTTTGTGGTTATTTATTAATTATTAATTATTAATTATTAATTATTAATTATTAATTATTAATTATTAATTATTAATTATTAATTATTAATTATTAATTATTAATTATTAATTATTAAACCCAAGTATGTAACTGCGTATGTTTTGCCTTAGCTGGTTGAACATATCCGTCTTATTTTGACTACGCACCAGAATTGAGAATATGTAGTAGTATTTCTGAAGTGATGGAAGATTGTGAGGACCCCATTAAATTGCGATTCACTTTAATGTGAGATCAGAGCAGACGCTCTTTTGTTCAGTGTGAATGGTAAAAACTCCGTTGGGATATCACGACGCGAGGGAGTGAAAATAACAGTGTGTAGAAGTTTCAATTAGTTCACATGATGGATGTTTGATTGATTTGCGTTTTTGTTAGCATAAAATGAGATTTTGTAACGTTGTCTCATGGGTGACAGAAGTGTGTATTATAATGGCAAGTGCTGTCGAGAGCAGTTCTAGTGGAAAACTCGTTTCGCTCAAGGCCGAAGTCAGGCCACAAATGTGAAGACTTTTTGACAGCAGCATAGTCTGAATGAATGAATCAGCCGGTAGGGTGGATATATAACGGGTCTGTTATATAACCGACCACGTGATTCTTACACGCGCTGCGAGAGTGCAAGTGCACTCCGAAAGCGTGGCCCAGGGAATGTGAAGCACGCCAGGATCTTTTAATTGTTTTAGCTTGTTGTGAAGGCTTAGGCCGACCCAAATTTTTGTCACAGTGTTCGTGGAACACAGGATTGCTAATGGCGTATATGTGAAGAGGTGAGAATGAGTGTGTGTTTTATTAATTGTATGAATGTTTAGTTATAGTTTACTATTGTTATTAAATTGTTTAATTTTGTTAGACGCCGCGTCGTTTCCATTTATTTTAGATATAGTGAGATGCAACTGTGAAACCCATTTTAGGTCTAGGAGCTGACAACGAGATCCCCGAGAACAAGGTAGGTGCTCTACTTTGAGCCAAGTGCATTTATGCAATTCACAGTTTCGTCGCATCTTCCGCTGCGTATTTTCTTGAGGGTCATGTTGGAGTGGTCAGTTTCTACAAATCCAGCTTTGCTTCGGATATCTGACAAACCGCCTCTCGAATATACGGGAACAGTACAAAGTTCATATTTTGCCAAACACGATTTTTCATTACATATAACAAGGCTGTTACCTTATCGCAAAGCATGTAGGTAATACATGGGTTATACTATACTCTTGACTACCTAGTTTTAGCTAGATAACTAGCTTGCCACGGTGGATGAGTGGATAACGTGTCGGTCTACTGACCCCAAGACTGTAGGTTCGCTCCTGACCGTGGTAAGTGATTTTGAAAGGCGGCAAAATACGACACGCATGTCATACGATGTTATCATGTCAAAGAACCCATTTGAATTCAGTAGCCGTGTTCATAATGACAAAATGAATCTCGGGAGTTTCCGCCAACACAAAGTTCCTCATTTCTCTACTAGAAAGCGCTATAGTGTTCAAGGAGCTTAGGTATCTAACCTCCTAGACTTTCATAGTGATTCAAGGAACAACGAAATTCGACATGCAAGCTACCCTCTAGGTGTCAAATTACAAAGGCCATAGGATATTATTATTATATTACTAAAACAATTTCTCAAAATTATTAGAGGTCAACAAATTGGATTAGGTGTGGCAGGTGGGTAGTAATTAAAAATGTACAAGCAGTGTTCATTTTTTGTTATTTATTTTAAATATATTTACACTATTTACACATAATATATTTGTTATAAATTGTACAGTTGTTTTTATTTTGTTTTTTATTTTATTAAATTTTGAGTATGAATACATTTTTTATTTTTTTGTGTTTTTTAATGTAGTGCTATTGTTTTATTTCCTAAATTGTTTTGTTTTTGTATTTGCTATATGCAGGCAGAGGATTTTGATATTTATAACTTAACTTTTTAAGAATGGTCATTGATTAAGTTAAGACTATACTTTTAACGATGTAGTTTTGGATAACTAAGATTAATTTCTTAACATTACTAGAGGTTAACAGTTTGCATTAGGAGTGGGGCAGGTGGGTAGTAATTAAAAATGTACAAGCAGTGTCCATACACTATTTTTATTTGTTTTAAATACATTTACAATATTTACACATAATACATACAATCTATTTTTAGTGCTATTGTTTTATTTCCTAAATTGTTTTTGTTTTATGTATTTTTCTAGATTCAGGGAGAAGATTTTGATATTTAAACTTAACTCTTTAAGTATGGTCAACAGTTAAGTAATGACCATAGGCATGTGTTGCTATTCCATTCAAATCAATTACTCATTGGTACGTGGACTAAATAAAAAAAACATGTAAACAACAAAATTGGGAAATCCACGTTTCCATATTGTCAAAATTCAAAAACTTTAAACTCACATTTTTAAAAACTGGAAATGGAAAATTGGTAAATTGACAAATGTGTAAACAGCAAAAATGGAAAATCCATGTTTCCATATCATGAAATTCGAAAACTTAAAACAAACGTAAAAAACTGGAAATGGGAAATTCGGAAATTAACAAATGTGTAAACAGCAAAATAAAAAAAATTAAGCCGATTGGGGTAGTGAACAGGTTGTACAGTAGCCCATAAGACTAGCACAAGTATAGTTGCATGTGCCCGTATATACTTTGTGTATGTGCGTTTGCCTTTGGATTAGCTTAAGTTAGGTTTGGTAAAGTTAGGTTGGGTTAAGTGAGGTTAGGTATGTGACATTGTAGTTTACTCTTTTCGAAAAAATCTAAAATGCAAAATCTAAGATCAAAAAATCAAAAATCTAAAATGTAAAATCTAAAATCATAACAAAATCAAAAATGCTAAAACTTAAAATGTAAATTCTTAAAATAAGAAATCTAAAATGTAAAAATAGAAAATCTCACATGCATTAACTATGAATCAAACAAAGTCTGCCTTTGTATTTATAATCCAAGTAATAATTTGAAAAGCCTTTTTGTATGTTAATGACATGTTTGTCTGTCTGTTAGGTAGTCAGCCCGAAGGCTGGTTGGATCCTCAAAAAGTACCGCCGTTACGTTATGTGAGTAGATACCCACAAAAACCCAAGGCAGCGCTATTTTGAGGCGTTCTAGGCAAGAAGAGGAGTGAGGTAGTTTGCCATTGCTTTCCTCACTGAGTCAGAACAGTAGTCCTAACCCTATGAGTTGAACCTTTCACAGCATTCACAGGCACTGACTGTGCCCCGAATGCCATTACTAAGCACCACCCATACCTCAGTAGCTTCCATATAATCACAGCCATGAGTGAGACTGAGACATCGGTGAAAAGCCACCTTTTACTCTAGCCTGAGCCAACTGACAAATGCAAAAGTACTGTATTCATCAAGAGATGGCGAACAGGCCATATAACCAAAAATTGAATCCCGGACTACCTTAGTGAAAAGGCTAATAGCTTAACCACTGCAATATACACTCTATTGCTTTGTTGCTTTTATGTTGTACAGTATTATTATTACTCTCATATAGTTATGTTGACGTAGGTCTGACTAAATAACATGTGTCATTGTAATAGTTATAAGAGTGTGTATGTACTTGTAATTCAAATAAGGATTGGAAAAAAGTAGCTGTGGCCTTAAGTTAAGAACCATGACAAAATGTTTTCCTAGAGTAAAAGTGAAAAACCATAAAAAATAACACTTTTACAATGGCTGAGATAGGTATGAAACCCACTTTTTCTTACTTTTGCCTCACGAGGCTGAGTGCTCTCCGTTCCAGCCCTCATACCAGAATTGAATTTCTTGACTGAGCAGTGAATCAAATCCAAGCTTAAGCAGTAACAACTAAAATGCTAGCCACTACACCAGGAGGTGTTTCATGTATATGAGTTGTTGTCGTCGTCGTTGTTGTTGTTGTTGTTGTTGTTGAGTGTGTGTTGTCTGATAACCTGTGCCATTGTAATGGCTGTATTAGTGTGTGTATTTATAATTTAGATAATGATTGAAAAAGAGGCGGCAAAGGACAACAGTTATCCCAGCATTTGCTTAGAGTAAAATTGGGGAACCTCATAAACTACTTTCACAATTGCTGAGGTAGGAATCAAACCCGCGGTTTTCACTTTCTCTATAGGTTAAGTTAGGTTAGGTTATGTAAGTTAGTTTATGTAAAGTTAGGTTATGTTAGGTTAGTTTAGGTTAGGTTATGTTAGGTTATGTAAGTTAGGTTAGGTTAGCATGCCATATGGGTAAGTGATTGTGTGCAGTGTCCATGTTACGCATTAGCCCTGTGCTAAAAATAATAAATTTAATATTAAATACATTAAAATTTATAAGTTAAAAAGAACAAAATCTTACACGCATTAATTTAAATGTTAAAATGAGGTTTCTGTGGGTTAGGGAATTGTTGGGTTAATGACCTTTCAGTTTAGTACTTTGACACAATATAAATAATGAATTAAATATTAAAATAAACAAGTAGTTCCGTGAAGAACTATACAGCCTATTTTCATATATCCTACTTGTGTTAACTGCCACTATGAACATACAGAATTTCAGTTTGATTGCTTTAATAGATTCGTAGATATTGAGAACCGACTAAATATTTCAGATGGTCGCCATGTTAGATGTTATATATGTAGGTCCCAGAGTTATGTACTGTTACATGAAGATTATTGTGTATGTGTAGCATTCAAATTTCAATCGCATGATTAGGACACAAGAAGTAACAAGGAGAATTTAAAATTTCGCACAGCTGCCATCTTGTGGTTATGGAAACAATTGAAATAAATTAGTCAGTGGATTAACATTCGTATAAGGATTTACTGTACCAAGTTTCACTGCATTAGGATGGTTAAATTGCGAGAAACGTCCATGTGAATATATATATATATCGCGTAGCTGCCATGTTGGATTTGTGATCACCAGGTTATTTTAAGTCCTATAGGTGAACTTATGTTCATAGCCCCCTATGAACATAAAGAAATTCAGTTTGATTGCTATAATAAATTCGTAGATATTCGGAGCCGTCTAAATATTTCGGAAGGTCGCCATGTAGGATTGTTAAATGTATAGGCCATAGAGCCATGTACCATTAAAGGAAAATTATTGCGTAGGTTCATTATTCAAACTTTCACTTCGATCGCATGATTACGACACAACAAATAAAAATTTAATTTTAAAATTCACACAGCCGCCATTTTGAGGTTATGTAAACAATTGAACTAAATTGGATACCAGTACATTACAATGAGTATAAAGATTTCCTGTACCAGATTTCATTGCGTTTGGAACATTAAATCGCGAGAAAGGTCTGTTAAAATTTTAAATCGCTTGGCCGCCATGTTCGTTTTGTAGTTAACCGGTTTTTTAAAGTCTTATAGATGAACTTCCAGTAGTGCCCTTTATCTCCGTACAAAATTTTAGGGTGATACCGGTAATAGTTTCAGAGATATAGAATGCCGGTGAAATATTTCGCACATCCGCCATCTTGTGGTTATGTAAACAATTGATCGAAGTTTGATGTCGGTGCATTACATTGTGTATATACATATACTGTACCAAGTTTTATTGCGTTTGGTTGGTTAAATCGCGAGAAACGTCTATTTAAAATCGCAAATTCGCGTGGCCGCCATGTTGGTTTTGTAGTTACCAGTTTTTCAATGGTCACATAGGTGAACTTCTAGTAGTTCCCTTTATCACTGTAAAAAATTCTAGGGTGATATCGGGAGTAGTTTGGGAGATATTGAATGCTGGTGAAATATTTCGCACAGCCGCCATGTTGGATTGGTGAGACGTAACAAAATTTCAAGGGCACGGTCGGGGTCGCCCAGAGTAGTTCTATGAACTTACCGAGTTTCATTGAAATCACTCCAGCCGTATAGAAGTTATTAGGGGGGAACACACACACACCTCACACACACACGCACACACAGACACACGGACAAAAGGTGATCTCATAAGCCTATTTTTTAAAATTGAAAATAGGCTAAAAATGATAAAATATTATGTACGTAATACATTAAATAAAATTAATAAATAAATGATAAATAAATCATAAATAATTTATAGTTAATTACAAATAAATAATAATTTGAAATGCCCTCTAAGAGTGCTGTTGCGCGTGGCCTTTACTTGTCCATTTGCTCCCGTGCCAGCTATGGCTGTCCCCTCTATAAGAATAACATTAGGCTGGTTACGCGTGGCAGCCATCTTGCCCATAAGCCCCTGTGCCAGAACCGGCCAACATTACCTAGTGATGAAGAAGAAAAGAATCTCTCATTTCTTTCACATCCTACGATTACCAGAAAACAGGATTTCACGACAACTAGTGATGAGAAATCTGGGAAAGAAGACTGTTGGGCATTGGATCAAAGTAATTCAAGAGAATCTCAAATCAGTTGGACTCGAAATTACAGATGCAGAGAACAATAATAAAATTACCACCGTCTCGAGAAAAACAAATTTTCAGCAGAAATGATGCACAGACGGCCTGCAGAGATTCAGACCAATTAAGAACACTGCGATCAGAACGAATGAAGAAGTACTGGGCAGATAAGAAGAATCAAACAATTCAACCTTCAAAGAAAATGTTCACATGGAAGACTCAAGTGGTCCATTGTGGCCAAAAAAGTTAATAATAATAATAATATGTTATAAATAGTTATTGTATTTGTAATATATATCTGTAAGTTCTTTTATTTTATAGATGTAATTTCTGACGTGTCCTATATCAAAAATGTATTGTATACATGTAATTGATCAAATGGATAAATAAAAATATAAACTAATCTATTACACATTAATACAGCCATCACAATTAACACCGGTTCATCATCATCATCATCATCATTCTCCAACTCCAGTTTCCCGGGTGTGGTATACAAGCGCTCGCCATCTCCTTATATCTTCATACATCTTCTGTTCCAGGACATCTTCCCATTTGTTTCCTCTCTCCTCCTTGTCTGATCTTACAGCGTTTTCTTGGTCTTCCTCGTGGTCTTCTTCTTATGAGGTTAAGGTCAAAATATTTTCTGGCAGGTCTTTCTTTCTATGTTCATCTTCATTATGTGCCCATACCACTGAAGTCTGCGTTTCTCTATGACACTGGTAATAGGAACCTCTATGCCAGGTACTTTCCTATTAACTTCATTTCTGATCTTATCCTTTCTTGTAGTTTGGTTCATGGTTCTGAAGAATCTCATTTCAGTTGCTTGAATTCAAACTGTAGTCTTTGTTTAGTAGGGTGCATGTCTCTAAACCATATGTGAGGATTGGTACGAAGTAGGTGTGATACATGATTGTACACCGGTTATGAGACAAATTCTGCACACACCCAAAGTACACGGGGCTATATGACCGCGTTGTCGCAGCCCCTAAACTAAGGAACCAACCAACCGAAACAAATTACAAGAAGCTTGTAACCAACCAACAACATGGGCAAATGAAAATGATCTCCACATAAATGAGGACAAGACAGTAAAGAGATACCTTCCAGAGATCGAAAAAGTAAAGGTAACATGTTAAATAATAGGCCCTAACACTCACGAAGTACTCACGCTCACGTCTACTTTACGAGATTGCAAGAGAACAATTTCACATCGAAGAGCGACATATTCAGTTGATATTAACTACGGTACCCTACCACAGATGCATACAATGAGGCAATCAAGGAACGTCGTATGAAGAAAGAAGAAATGTGGGAAGAATTATATTCCACGGACGCAATGGTCACGACAGTATGGAAACAGGCCGACTACGACCTTCGACACTTTGGGTGCGTTTTTATTTAAAGCGGAACACTCAGCGATTTAGCAGTGTCGCACGCAGCGCGTTCTTTTATTCCTGCTTCACTCTCTGCTGTTGGCAGCGATTTACCCCCACTCTGTGGCCTCGTGCTGCGTGGTTTGACTTCGCTGCTTAGTTTCAATAATCAACATGGCTCCAGTTGAAGATGTTCTTATCCAACAAGATTTTCTAGAAGGTGCGATTTTCTTTAAAGTGCTGTTGTACATGTTTGTACGACTGAATATCAAGTTTGATAAAGTAGGATCAAGCCTAGGAAAACGTAGTATTGCTTAGAAAGTTATAATCATACGAGTATTCAATTGATGATTAAAAATATTTGGTTATGATCTGTGTTATGTACTATGGAGGAAAACCCATACTCCATAAGAAGTTGCAAATGTGTGAAAGTATCTTACTTAGAGTACCGGTATGTCGTTACAAAAAATACTGTATTTTATGTTTTTTGGTCTATACATTTTCTTTTGTTGGTGAACATAGGCCCTACCTCAGTATTGTAACAAATATCTGTACTTGGCCGGGTGGCGACAAATTCTATTAGGTTTCTCATTAAAAAATGTGGACACTAGCCTACTTTCTTTCACTAGGGTGCATTTTAACTAGGTATACAAATTGCTACATGTGTCTTCCATTCCTCCCACTGAGTGTATATTCAATGAATACTATCCATATTCACTCAAATTATACATATTTATTTTGGCCATGACTGTTGTGTGCTGAAGTTCTTGTAATTATGGTATTATGCAATATCAACAAGGGTGCCCTGACCCACTCAGAATACACTGCCACTAAATTCTGTACTTAACTGTAATAAGAGTCATAGCCTCTTCACAGTTGTCTCTATGAGGTTCATTGTATGATATTCCAGAGCTGGGAATCAAACAATCTCAATACATATGTCTAGACCAACGTTTCCCAAACTGTGGTAAGCGTACTGTACCCTCATTCTCATCACCAGAATGCCATTTATGAGAGCGCAATATGTAAATTAGTTGGAAACCCAGAGAGCGGCTCAAAAACAGATGTTTCGCGGCCCACTGACTGACACTTGAGCTCAGCTATGCCGAGAAAGCCTGAGCGCATGCGTAGGCAGAGTTGACGTCACGACTGGTTGGTCAGTGCCATAGATTATTACATCGACCGCCACCAAGAGATTAATTATGCCTATAAAGCGGCAATAAAAGCTGTTTACATGTTTTGGTGCATTATGATAAGTTTGTCATAATAGCAGGTGACGGATTATCAAGTACTCTCATGTAATTGAAATCCAAGGAACATGGAAAATATGATAACTGTACATCAAGATTGCCAATTTTGAGTACAGGTAGCGCTGAGGTCAGGGCAGCTGTAGACGCGAGATTGCCTGCTCGACAGGGAAACCAGAACATATTGTATCACTCTAGGAGAAACATCCAGAGTTGGACCGGTGATTATATTGTCATATCACGCGGGTAGGGAGTGAAAGACCGTATTTTTAAACTTGTACAACCACTGTACATCGTGGAGATTCCCAGTGACGAACGGGACTTCAATTTCTTTTACGCATTAGCTATTGCGGACTAAGGAACAGGACAGTATGTCAGAATCGACAACTGTTCCCTATAAGCAAGTCATGTGCTGTTCTCGTGAGGTCAATACTCGGCTAATGCAAGCTTAAAGACTTACTCCAAATGCAAGCACAGTTAACCGTGTTGGAATTGGAAAGTGTAAACCACATATCTTGTGTGTATTTAAGACAGTGAATGCTATTAATCAAGAAGCGTTTCATTATACGTATTGTAGAGGTGATATTCCTTCATCTGTGAAAGTGAAACCAGATGCATGGAGAGACAGTGCAGTATTTTTATTAAATGTATAGGCAACAGTTTTGAGATATCCTAGTAACGTTTTTAAAGTAATTGCAAGGAGGTCTTTCACGCTTAGTCCAAAGGTCGTTGGCATGTATAAATTAGTGGATTAACAACTGATGTTATTGTTTGTTATACCAGCGGTTGGTTTGGCAACGCTGAGGATGATGCCTATTTTAGGGAATGACAGTTTTAAGGAAGTGAAGATGATAACCTTTTGATATTTGTTAAAATGTTTGTAATTCCGTGTGCAGTTGGCATACGAGAGGTCTTTTAGCGAAGGAGTTTCCGGTTTGTAATACAGTCGTTGCATGGGCAAGACGATTTTGCATGGCATAGGATGTGAGTTAGTAGCTCCTTTTATTTCATACACGACTTTGGATAAGTGAAGATGGCAGGGTTGCAGCCGAAATTTAAACGGGAAGTCGGATATTGAAGTCTGTTATGTATTACTCTTATTAACTTTTATTAAACCCAAGTATGTAACTGCGTATGTTTTGCCTTAGCTGGTTGAACATATACGTCTTATTTTGACTACACACCAGAATTGAGAATATGTAGTAGTATTTCTGAAGTGATGGAAGATTGTGAGGATCCCATTAAATTGCGATTCACTTTAATGTGAGATCAGAGCAGACGCTCTTTTGGTCAGTGTGAATGGTAACAACACCGTTGGGATATCACGACGCGAGGGTGTGAAAGGAACAGTGTGTAGAATTTCAATTAGTTCACATGATGGATGTTTGATTGATTTGCGTTTTGTTAGCATAAAATGAGATTTTGTAACGGTGCCTGATGGGTGACAGAAGTGTGTATTATAATGGCAAGTTCTAGCGGAGAGAACTCGTTTCGTTCAAGGCTGAGGTCAGGCCACAAATGTGAAGACTTGTTCACACCAGCATAGTCTGAATGAATGAATCAGCTGGTAGGGTGGATATATAACGGGTCTGTTATATAACCGACCACATGATTCTTACACGCGCTGCGAGAATGCAAGTGCACTTCGAAAGCGTGGCCCAGGAAATGTGAAGCACGACAGTTTATTTTAATTGTTTTAGCTTGTTGTGGAGGCTTAGGCTGCCCCAACTTTTTGTCAAAGTGTTCGAGGAACACAGGACTGTCAATGGCGTATATGTGAAGAGGTGAGAATGAGTGTGTGTTTTATTAATTGTATGAATGTTTAGTTATAGTTTACTCTTGTTATTAAATTGTTTAGTTTTGTTAGACGCCGCGTCGTTTCGATTTATTTTAGATATAGTGAGATGCAACTGTGAAACCCATTTTAGGTCTAGGACCTGACCACGAGATCCTCGAGAACAAGGTAGGTGCTCTACTTTGAGCCAAGTGCATTTATGTAATTCACAGTTTCATCGTATCTTCCGCTGGGTATTTTCTTGAGGGTCATGTTGGAGTGGTCAGTTTCTACAAATCCAGCTTTGCTTCGGATATCTGACAGACCGCCTCTCGAATATACGGGTACAGTACAAAGTTCATATTTTGCCAAACACGATTATTCATTACATATAACAAGGCTGGTCCTTATCCCAAAACATATAGGTAATACATGGGTTATACTATACTTTTGACTACCTAGTTTAAGCTAGGTAACTAGCTTGCCACGGTGGGTGAGTGGATAGCGTGTCTGTCTACTAACCCCAAGATTGCAGGTTCGCTCCTGACCGTGGTAAGTGATTTTTGAAAAGCGGCAAAATGCGACACGCATGTCATACGATGTTGGCATGTCAAAGAACCCATTTGAATTCAGTAGGCCGTGTTCATAATGGCAAAATGAATCTCGGGAGTTTCCGCCAAAACAAAATTCCTAATTTCTCTACTAGAAAGCGCTATAGTGTTCAAGGAGCTTAGGTATCTAACCTCCTAGTCTTTCATAATGATTCAAGGAACAACGAAATTTGACATGCAAGCTACCCTCTGGGTGTCAAATTACAAAGGCCATACGATATTATTATTGTTATCACTATAGCTAGGTAACTAAAGCAATTTCTCAAAATTACTAGAGGTTAACGAATTGGATTGAGTGTGGCAGGTGGGTAGTAATTAAAAATGTCCAAGCAGTGTTTATACAATATTTTTTATTTATTTCAAATATATTTACCCTATTTACACATAATACATTTGTTATAAATTTTACAGTTGATTTTATTAGATATTTATTTTTATTAATTTTTTGGTATGAATACATTTTTTATTTTTTGTGTCTTTTATAATGTAGTGCTATTGTTTTATTTCCTAAATTGTTTTGTTTTATGTATTTGCTATATGAAGGCTGAGGATTTTGATATTTATAACTTAACTTTTTAAGCATGGTCATTGATTGAGTAAATACTATACATTTAACTTAATTTCTTAACATTACTAGAGGTTTACAGTTTGCATTAGGAGTGGGGCAGGTGGGTAGTAATTAAAAATGTACAAGCAGTGTCCATACAATATTTTTATTTATTTTAAATACATTTACAATATTTACACATAATACATACAATCTATTTTTGTAGTGCTATTGTTTTATTTCCTAAATTGTTTTTGTTGTATGTATTTTGCTAGATGCATGGAGAAGATTTTGATAATTAAACTTAACTCTTTAAGTATGGTCAACAGTTAAGTAATGACCATTGGCATGTGTAGCTATTCTAAGCAATATTGTTTAGTTTTATAGATGATATGTTATCAAGAGTTTAGTGCTTTTCAGTCGGTCAACACGAATGTACCCAAAAGAGATCATGAAATAAATTACATGAGATTAATAAAACACTAGGATGACCAGTTTCGATCGTCAAGCGATCATCATCAGATCCATTACACTTAGGCTACAAAATCTATGTTTGAAATACAGGTGAAAATATTTACAATATGTACAATTATTTAGTTGCAGTATTGGTACTGCAACTGTCAGTGTATGCTAAATGCAGTATATATGTTAGGTGAAATGCTAAATGGTGATAGCTATCCGGAGATTGTACTTTAGAGAGATTATATGGTTGTAAACTATGGTTAAACTGTAAAATTTTAGGCTAACTACTTATCTGATTGTCTTCCGTACTACAGCTACTCGCAGTTTTCGTGCTCACTGGAACTTACTGTGCGGTCGACTGCGGTGGTTATCTTAACGACTGGTTTTTCCCTGCCTTCTCCCCTCTGTCCCTACGTGCTGTGGGGAGTGATAGCGATGTGTTTATGTGAGGTGTTGCCAACCTAGATAAGATGTATGTTATTGAATGAGGTGGGTCTACAACTATTAAAGACCGTGGATTAGCCCTCGCCACGCGTGGAGCATAACCCATTCGAACTAAGCCCATATTCGCGGCAGTATTAAAGGTGCCGGGACGTCCTCATAAGACCGTCAACGCTTAAAGTATTATTAAAAAAGCTAAACAACGTTTAACATTCTGTGATGCCTCAGTGGGAGAGAGGTTGTCAGCCCTTATTGTGATTTGTGCTATAAAAGGAAAGTTAATGATGAATGGACATGAACATTAAATAAAAACTATTTGTAAACTAGTGTAATGTTATATTTGCTTTGAAATAAAACAGTATTGCTCGAGTATGATTTGTTTTTATTTAAAAATGTAGACAGACATTTCACACATTGTATATTTAAAATTCACGTTTCAAATATTGCAAATATTGAAAATATTAGGTTACAGTGAGAGCAAAAGTGAGTGCAAAAGTGAGTGCAACCTAACCTAATCTCAACTCACCTAACCTAACCTGACCACACCTGACCTGTCTACTGAACCTTTCCTAATCTAATCCTAGCTAACCTCGCCTGACGTGACCATACCTGTTTGGAGCAACAACTACAACACACTAAGATTCCATGAATTCCAGAGTACTTTTAGGATAATTATTGATCCTTAACACTTATAACTATGTCCATCCCACTCTGTCAAAAACACGTTTTTTTAAATTTTTGCTCGATGTCCCTACTAAGGTGATAATGAGTTTTCCGATCCGATCACTATAAATTCATTACCCCCGCTCTTGTCTCGGTCCTGGCAACAACCATGCATATTTTTATTACGTTAGATGATGTAATATTCTCACAATTTGACAAGTAAGTTTATGTTCACACAAAAAGTGGGTGCATATGTGGCTGTAAAAGTGAGTGCAAAGTGAGGGCAAAGTGGGTGCAAAAGCGAGTGCAAGATCGATATCAACACTCACTCAACTACTAGCATGCTACCTATTGGTCAATATGACAACTCATTTAACTACTAGTATGCATTCCAATAATGAACACATTTGTTCATACCACTAACCATACACACAGCGGGTTTGGTTTATCGTTTAATGCAAATATATCTTGTTTAAATAATGTGACAAAAAGTTAAATGGCGCAATTGTATGGGAATGTTGCATTACCGAAAATGTAATACTATGCAAGTGTTTAACATTTTACAATCGGCTTATGTCGAAGGATTATGTTGGTGGCTTATATTGGTGGCTTATGTTGGAGACTTTTGTTCGTAGCTTATGGTGGTGGCTTATGGTGGTGGCTTATGGTGGTGGCTTATTTTTGGTGGTTTATGTTAATACCTTATTTGTAATGGCTTTTTTGACAAGTTATTTTTGTCAATGTATTTAAAGGACTTTTCTCTTGGTCTTAGAAATTATTTGAGCCATTTTTTATGGAAGCATAATGCTTACCTCCATGTTTGAATGCAACAACAACACACTAAAATTCCAAAAATCCAAAGTATTCTAAGGTTAATGATTGACTCTCAACTCTTACTCTTACCTCTATCCCACGCCTAGTCAAAAACAGTATAATTTAAATTTTTCCTAAAAATTTGAATCGTGAAAGTAGGCTATCTGTTTTAACCAGAAATCATATGTCATATGTTAACTCTTACACTACCTCTATCCCAAAAATAGTCCAAAAATAGTATATAATTTTCAAATTTTTCCAAAAACAATATTGGTAAAGTAGCCCATATGTTTAAACTAAAAATTCTAAAAAGTCATACCTTATCTCATACACCTACCTCTATTCCACTCTCAGTCCAAAAATTGTGTATTTTTCATTTTTTTTATAAAAATATTTTCAAAATGGGTTATATTTCCAAAATTAGGAATTTTACAAAAATTGTTTATTTAACATAAATCAATGAGCTTTACGACCTTTACCTGTAAACCAAGTTTCAAGTCCCTAGGTCAAAAATTGAAAAAAATCAATTTTGAAAGTAGGCTATATTTTTTGAACCAAAAGTGTTATATAGCAAAAAAAATCCATATTCAAAATGGGTATATTTCGGAAAATACGATTTTTACAAAGAAGGTTATTTGGCATAAATTAAAGGTCCCTATCCCCTCTACCCCCAAAATAAATTTCAAGTCTCTAGAATAAAAATTACTATTTTTAACCCCTTGTAGGGGTAGTTTTTAGTTTGGGGGGAAAAACGTTCTCCATAGGAACAAGGGCGTCACACAGCGTCCTACGGCACGTTACATATCAAAACCCGAACAGGCGTTCGGGAGATATCGACAAACTTCGTAGGAAAGTAGGCTGTGAGTCAGAACTCTCACTATCCCCCTACTGAACAGTTTTCGTCCTAGAGATCTGAAACTTGGTTTGTGGGTTGAGGGATTATGGACCATTAATTTGCGTCAATAAAACATTTTTGTAAAATTCTTCATTTCCAAAATATAGCCAATTTCAAAATTAGACTATTTTTTGAAAAAAAAATGGAAAAAATATATAAAGATTTATTTTTAAAATAAAGAAAACAAAAACCATTCTTTCAAGCCTATATAACACTTTTTAGAATAGCCTACTTGGTTCTAAAAATATCGCCTTCTTTCAAAATTGAACTTTTTAATTTTTTTTCCTAGGGACTTGAAACTTGGTTTACATGTAAAGGGCGTAAAGCCCATTGATTTATGTCAAATAAACGTTTTTGTAAAGTTCCTAATTTTTGGAAATATAACCCTTTTTGAAAATAATTTTTAAAAAATATTAAAAAATACACTATTTTTGGACTGAGAGTGGAATAGAGGTAGGTGTATGAGATAAGATATGACTTTTAAGGATTTTTACTTTAATCATATAGCCTACTTTACCAATATTTTCTTGGGCAAATTTGAAAAATTTACTATTTTTGGACTGAGAGTGGGATAGAGATAGGTGTAAGAGTTAACATTATATGATTTCTAAATTAAACATATATCCTGCTTTCCCAATTCATGTGTTTTGGAAAAATTTAAAATGATATTGTTTTTGACTAGGCGTGGGAGTAAGAGTAAGAGTTGAGAGTCAATCATTAAAGTTAGAGTACTTCGGATTTTTGTAATTTTAGTGTGTTGTTGTTGCTTACAAACACGGCGGTAAGCATTAAGCTTCGATAAAAAATAGGGCTCAAATAATTTCTAAGACCTAGAGAAAAATCCTTTAAATACATTGACAAAAATAACTTGTCAAACAGCCATTACAAATACTTTACATAAACCACCAAAATAAGCAACCACCATAAGCCACCACCATAAACCACCAACAGCCTACGACATAAGCCACCACCATAAGCTACGTACAAAAGCCTCCAACATAACCCACCAACATAATTCTTCAACATAAGCCGATTGTTAAATGTTAAACAGTTGCATAGTATTACATTTTAGGTAATGCAACATTCCCATACAAATGCGCCATTTAACTTTTTGTTACATTATTTAAACAAGATATATTTGCATTAAACGATAAATCGAACCCGCTGTGTGTATTATCAGTGGTATGAACAAATGTGTTCATTAATAAAATGCATACTAGTAGTTGAGTGAGTTGTCATATTGACCGATAGGTAGCATGCTAGTAGTTGAATGAGTGTTGGTATCGACCTTGCACTCGCATTTGCACCCACTTTGCATCCACTTTGCACCCACTTTGCACACTTTGCATCCACTTTGCACCCACTTTGCACACACTTTGCATCCACTTTGCACCCACTTTGCATGCACTTTGCACTTAATTTTACAGCCACTTTTGCACCCACTTTTTGAGTGAACATAAACTCACTTGTCGAATTGTGAGAACATTACATAATCTAACGTAATAAAATAGGCATGGTTGTTGTCAAGACCGAGATAAGAGCGGGGGTATTGAATTTATAGTGATAGGATCGGAAAACTCATTATCACGTTAGTAGTGACATCGAGCAAAAATTTAAAAAAAACGTGTTTTTGACAGAGTGGGATAGACATAGTTATAAGAGTTAAGAGTCAATAATTATCCTAAAAGTACTCTGGAATTCATGGAATCTTAGTGTGTTGTTGTTGTTGCTTACAAACAGGTATGGACACGTCAGGTGAGGTTAGCTAGGATTAGTTTAGGAAAGGTTCAGTAGACAGATCAGGTGTGGTCAGGTTAGGTTAGGTGAGTTGAGATTAGGTTAGGTTGCACTCACTTTTGCACTCACTTTTGCTCTCACTTTAACCTACTATTTTCAATATTAGCAATATGTGAAACGTGTATTTTAAATATACAAAGTGTGAAATTTCTGCCTCCATTTTTAAATAAAAACAAATCATACTCGAGCAATACTGATTTTATTTCTTAGCAAATAGGACATTACACTAGTTTACAAATAGTTGTTATTTAACGTTCATGTCCATTCATTACTAACTTTCCATTTATAGCACACATCAAACTTATTGTGACAACCTCTCTCCCACTGGGGCATCACAGAATGTTAAACGTTGTTTAGTTTATTTAATGCTACTTTATCAGCCACACATCTTAATTTATGTTAACTATAGCAATATAGCAAGCATTATCCAAAATATGTATAGGTACATCATGTTGCAAATATTGTTCCAGCTTTGTTCCAAGACCACTGTATTTGTAATCAGTTAAGTGCATTTAAAGAATAGTAACTGAATCACTTTGTCAAGTACAAGTTTGGCGACTCTGTTTCAGTCAATGGCAAATAGTTTTGATCCTTTCCCTCTGTTGAGAATTTAGTTGTTGCTTTTTTCTCACCATGACACCCGCGGAATAAAGAAACAACGTCTTTGTTCGAAGTTTTATGACCGTGGTAGAGTTTCACAAGCTGACAGGTTTGACACTGCTGTACTAATGGTATTTTGCTAATTACCACTTAGTTATAATGCTCGTAGTTATTACAGGATCGCAGTTCACTTAACGCAGGGTCTTGAGTCCATAATGATGGCACATGTTCCCATATTTCCTTAACAGCATTTGCAGCCACATAAAAAATAAATGATTTAGGTAAAGCATTTAATTCCTCTTTTGTGAAACTGCTTAGTTTCTTTTTACACTTAGAATATTTTCCAATCGCCTGCTCAATAGCATTATTGTCCAATTCCAACATTTACAACACAGACATTTTTGGACTTAGAGCTAAAATGTATCCTTTAGACATAAATGGTAAAGAAATAAAAAGATTAAAGTTATTAGCAAAGGCGTTGTCAAAAATTGTATAAGTTTTCAAGATTATAAGGATTGTAATATGAAAAAACGAGGTAAAAAGATACCAATGAACATTATCGCTTCTAAACAACATAACATATCATCTATAAAACTAAAGAAAAATGCTTTGTGTCCTGGTAATGATAAAGAGTAATTGATTTGAATGGAATAGTTACACATGCCTGTGGTCATTACTCAACTGTTGACCATACTTAAAGAGTTAAGTTTAATTATCAAAACCTTCTCCCTGCTTCTAGCCAAATACATAAAACAAAAACAATTTAGGAAATAAAACAATAGCACTACAAAAATAGATTGTATGTATTAAGTGTAAATATTGTAAATGTATTTAAAATAAATACAAAATATTGTATGGACACTGCTTGTACATTTTTAATTACTAATCACCTGCCCCACTCCTAATGCAAAATGTTAACATCTAGTAATCTTAAGAAATTAATCTTACTTATCCAAAACTACATAGTTAAAAGTATAGTCATTACGCAATCATTGACCATGCTTAAAGAGTAATTTATAAATATCAAAATCCTCTGCCTGCATCTTTCAAATATATAGAACAAAACAATTTAGGAAATAAAACATCAGCACTACACAATAAAAACACATAAAATGGTATTCAAACTCAAAAATAAATAAAACAGAAAAAACAAAATAAAAACAACTGTACAATTTATAACAAATGTGTTATGTGTAAATATATTTAAAATAAATAAAAAATATTGTATGAATACTGCTTGGACATTTCTAATTACTACCCACCTCCCACACCTAATCCAAACTGTTAACCTCTAGTAATTTTGAGAAATTGCTTTAGTTACCTAACTAAAACTAGGTAGTCAAAAGTATAGTATAACCCATGTATTACCTATATGCTTTGGGATAAGGTATACAGCCTTGTTATATGTAATGAAAAATCGTGTTTGGCAAGATATGAACTTTGTGCATGGGCTAAATCAAAAAAACATGTAAAAACAAAATTGGAAAATCCATGTTTCCATATTGACAAAATTCAAAAAACTTAAAACTCACATTTTTAAGAAATGGAAATGGAAAATTGGAAAATTGACAAATATGTAAACAGCAAAAATGGAAATTCCATGTTTCCATGTCATGAAATTCGAAAACTTAAAACTAACATAAAAAGATGGAAATGGGAAATTGGGAAATTAACAAATGTGTAAACAACAAAATAAGAAAATAAGCCAATTGGGGTAGTGAACATGTTGTACAGAAGCCTATAAGACTAGCATAAGGATAGTTGCATGTGCCCTTATATACTTTGTGTATGTGCATTTGCCTTTGGATTAGCTTAAGTTAGGTTTGATAAAGTTAGGTTAGGTTAAGTGAGGTTAAGTGAGGTTAGGTATGTGACCTTGTAGTTTACTCTTTTCGAAAAAATCTAAAATGCAAAATCTAAAATCAAAAATCTAAAATCTAAAATCATAACAAAATCTAAAATGCAAAATCTTAAAATGTAAAATTTTCAAATAAGAAATCTCAAATATAAAAATAGAAAATCTCACATGCATTAACTATGAATCAAACCTAGTCTGCCTTTGTATTTATAATCCAAGTAATAATTTGAAAAGCCGTTTTGTATGTTAATGACATGTGTATTAACCAAAAATTGAATCCCGGACTACCTCAGTGAAAAGGCTAACAGCTTAACCACTGTACTACAACACTCTATTGCTTTGTTGCTTTTATGTTGTAGTTTACAGTATTATTATTACTGTCATATAGTTATGTTGACGTAGGTTTGATTAAATAACACGTGTCATTGTAATAGTTATAGGAGTGTGTATGTACTTGTAATTCAAATAAGGATTGGAAAAAAAGTAGCTGTGGCCTTAAGTTAAGAACCATGACAAAACGTTTTCCTAGAGTAAAAGTGAAAAACCATAAAAAATAACACTTTCACAATGGCTGAGATAGGTATGAAACCCACTTTTTCCTTCTTTTGCCTCACGAGGCTGAGTGCTCTCCGTTTCAGCCCTCATACCAGAATTGAATTTCTTGACTGAGCAGTGAATCAAATCCAAGCCTAAGCAGTAACAACTAAAATGCTAGTCACTACCCCAAGAGGTGTTTCATGTATCTGAGTTGTTGTCGTTGTTGTTGTTGTTGTTAAGTGTGTGTTGTCTGATAACTTGTGCCATTGTACTGGCTGTATTAGTGTGTGGATTTATAATTTAGATAATGATTGATAAAGAGGCGGCAAAGGACAAGAGTTATCCCAGCATTTGCTTAGAGTAAAATTGTGGAACCTCATAAACTACTTTCACAATGGCTGAGGTAGGAATCAAACCCACGTTTTTCACTTTCTCTATAGGTTAAATTAGGTTAGGTTTGTTGAGTTAGTTTAGGTTAGGTTATGTAACTTAAGATAGGTAAAATTAGGTTATGTCAGGTTAGGTTAGGTTAGGTTAGGTTATGTTATGTTAGGTTATGTAAGTTAGGTTAGGTAAAGTTAGGTTAGGTTAGGTTAGCATGCCATATGTGTAAGCGAATGTGTGCAGTGTCCATGTTACGCATTAGCCCTGTGCTAAAAATAATAAATTAATTATTAAATAAATTAAACATTTATAAGTTAAAAAGAAAAAAATCTTGCACGCATTAATTTAAATGTTAAAATGAGGTTTCTGTGGGTTAGGGAATTGTTGGGTTAATGACCTTTCAGTTTAGTACCTTGACACAATATAAATAAAAATTTAAATATTAAAAAAAAATTATTAAAAATTATATACGTAATACATTAAATAAATAATAAATAAATAATAAATAAATAATAAATAATTAATAAATAATAGTTAATAACAAATAAATAATAATTTGAAATGCCCTCTATTTAAGAGTGCTGTTGCGCGTGGCCTTTACTTGTCCATTAGCTCCCGTGCCAGCTATGGCTGTCCCCTCTAATAGAATAACATAGGGCTGGTTACGCGCGGCGGCCATCTTGTCCATTAGCCCCTGTGCCAGAACCGGCCAGCATTACCTAGTGATGAAGAAGAAAAGAATCTCTTATTTCTTTCACATCCTACGATTACCAGAAAACAGGATTTTACGACAACTAGTGATGAGAAATCTGGGATAGAAGACTGTTGGGCATTGGATCAAAGTAATTCAAGAGAATCTCAAATCAGTTGGACTCGAAATTACAGATGCAGAGAACAATAATAAAATTACCACCGTCTCGAGAAAAACAAATTTTCAGCAGAAATGATGCACAGACGGCCTGCAGAGATTCAGACCAATTAAGAACACTGCGATCAGAACGAATGAAGAAGTACTGGGCAGATAAGAAGAATCAAACAATTCAACCTTCAAAGAAAATGTTCACATGGAAGACTCAAGTGGTCCATTGTGGCCAAAAAAGTTAATAATAATAATAATATGTTATAAATAGTTATTGTATTTGTAATATATATCTGTAAGTTCTTTTATTTTATAGATGTAATTTCTGACGTGTCCTATATCAAAAATGTATTGTATACATGTAATTGATCAAATGGATAAATAAAAATATAAACTAATCTATTACACATTAATACAGCCATCACAATTAACACCGGTTCATCATCATCATCATCATCATTCTCCAACTCCAGTTTCCCGGGTGTGGTATACAAGCGCTCGCCATCTCCTTATATCTTCATACATCTTCTGTTCCAGGACATCTTCCCATTTGTTTCCTCTCTCCTCCTTGTCTGATCTTACAGCGTTTTCTTGGTCTTCCTCGTGGTCTTCTTCTTATGAGGTTAAGGTCAAAATATTTTCTGGCAGGTCTTTCTTTCTATGTTCATCTTCATTATGTGCCCATTCCACTGAAGTCTGCGTTTCTCTATGACACTGGTAATAGGAACCTCTATGCCAGGTATTTTCCTATTAACTTCATTTCTGATCTTATCCTTTCTTGTAGTTTGGTTCATGGTTCTGAAGAATCTCATTTCAGTTGCTTGAATTCAAACTGTAGTCTTTGTTTAGTAGGGTGCATGTCTCTAAACCATATGTGAGGATTGGTACGAAGTAGGTGTGATACATGATTGTACACCGGTTATGAGACAAATTCTGCACACACCCAAAGTACACGGGGCTATATGACCGCGTTGTCGCAGCCCCTAAACTAAGGAACCAACCAACCGAAACAAATTACAAGAAGCTTGTAACCAACCAACAACATGGGCAAATGAAAATGATCTCCACATAAATGAGGACAAGACAGTAATGAGATGCCTTCTAGAGATCGAAAAAGTAAAGGTAACATGTTAAAAAATAGGCCCTAACACTCACGAAGTACTCACGCTCACGTCTTCTTTACGAGATTGCAAGAGAACAATTTCACATCGAAGAGCGACATATTCAGTTGATATTAACTACGGTACCCTACCACAGATGCATACAATGAGGCAATCAAGGAACGTCGTATGAAGAAAGAAGAAATGTGGGAAGAATTATATTCCACGGACGCAATGGTCACGACAGTATGGAAACAGGCCGACTACGACCTTCGACACTTTGGGTGCGTTTTTATTTAAAGCGGAACACTCAGCGATTTAGCAGTGTCGCACGCAGCGCGTTCTTTTATTCCTGCTTCACTCTCTGCTGTTGGCAGCGATTTACCCCCACTCTGTGGCCTCGTGCTGCGTGGTTTGACTTCGCTGCTTAGTTTCAATAATCAACATGGCTCCAGTTGAAGATGTTCTTATCCTACAAGATTTTCTAGAAGGTGTGATTTTCTTTAAAGTGCTGTTGTACATGTTTGTACGACTGAATATCAAGTTTGATAAAGTAGGATCAAGCCTAGGAAAACGTAGTATTGCTTAGAAAGTTATAATCATACGAGTATTCAATTGATGATTAAAAATATTTGGTTATGATCTGTGTTATGTACTATGGAGGAAAACCCATACTCCATAAGAAGTTGCAAATTTTTGAAAGCATCTTACTTAGAGTACCGGTATGTCGTTACAAAAAATACTGTATTTTATGTTTTTTGGTCTATACATTTTCTTTTGTTGGTGAACATAGGCCCTACCTCAGTATTGTAACAAATATCTGTACTTGGCCGGGTGGCGACAAATTCTATTAGGTTTCTCATTAAAAAAATGTGGACACTAGCCTACTTTCTTTCACTAGGGTGCATTTTAACTAGGTATACAAATTGCTACATGTGTCTTCCATTCCTCCCACTGAGTGTATATTCAATGAATACTATCCATATTCACTCAAATTATACATATTTATTTTGGCCATGACTGTTGTGTGCTGAAGTTCTTGTAATTATGGTATTATGCAATATCAACAAGGGTGCCCTGACCCACTCAGAATACACTGCCACTAAATTCTGTACTTAACTGTAATGAGAATCGTAACAACCTCTTTTCAGTTGTCTCTATGAGGCTCATTGTATTTATATATTTATTTATTTACTTATTTATTTATTTATTTATTTATTTATATATCGTATGGCTTTTAGTGCCGGGAGTGTCCGAGGACATGTTCGGCTCGCCTGAGTCTGTAGCTGCTTCCAGCGGATACCCTAATGGGTGAGCTACAATTCCGTTCAATTTCAAGTAGTTCCAACTTTCGCCACCTGATATCTATGATACCTAGTGGTGAACGTTTGAACTTTGATAGAGCGTTCTGACGAAATCTAACCTAACAAATTTTGCTTTACACAAGTTTAGTCTGTGAAAGGTTTTTTACATGCCATAAATCTATGACATGGGACCACCGTCTTTACTTCCCCTCCGTAGGAAGGCATACTGAAGGATTTTTAACGCTCTTAAAAAATCCGACGACTTCGGCTAGGTTTGAACCCGCTATCTTGGGCATAGCAGTTCAGATTGCTACCGACTACGCCACCGATATTCCAGAACTGGGAATCATCAATCTCAATACATACTTCTAGACCAACGTTTCCCAAACTGTGGTAAGCCAACACCACCTACATAGAAGGCCGTTGCACTGATTTGAAAGTAGCCAAAATGGTGGATCTCGAAGGCAGATGTATGTGTGGGCATGCCGTTGTAATAATTCTGAGATTGTTTCAGTTATTTGCTGTAAAATATGGTTTACAAGTGTTGTGTGCCGAACAGCAGGGGTAGACCTAATTATGATAATGAAAATAAAGTTCAAGTTTCTAAGTTCCCCGAAGAAGAGGATTTGAAGAAACGTTGGGTATCAGCAATTAAACGAGAGAGCTTCATACCAACAAAACATTCTGTGGTAAGTACCAGTAAACGTTGTTTTTCTTTTATCTAAGCAGTGTTAACCTACTACATAAATAGCCGATACCGGTATATTCTTAATACTATAACGGGTCCTATGAACTAATACATTAGCTTGTAAACAACTCGCAAGCGACCACGTCCTTTTAAGGTTAGAGTAGGCCTATGAAAAGTATCGCTCCAAGTTTCAGATAATAACGAACGGTGTTTCTCATTAAATTATTAATCAAAAAATATCCCTAACTGAGAGACAAGTTTGTTGTGCATGGGAGAATTAAACCTAGTTATACCGGTACCGTTTTCTTTTATAAAAGGCTATCGTATGTAGGCCTACATGTTTATGAGCATGCTGCAGTGGTAACACCAGAACCGAAGTAAAACATTCTTAAACTACTGAAATTAGCCAAAATACCTGTAGTAATGGTAGAGAAAAAATCTGGGGATGGTTTAGTAATAGATGTTTACTCCTCCGCTGTCTGTAACCCACCCAGCCGTCCCAAATAGGACCACGACTTATATAGATGAAATGACAGCTGACTCCGCCATTTTTAGCATCATATACAGTATAGCCAACCCCACGCATTCGGTACTATATCGCATCCGGCAGATCAATGGTTTTTACCTAGACCACGTTAGCTGATATAAACACCCCTGAATTTTGTGGTAAATATTTGTCTGATATGAGCCTCTTCTATGTTAAAACAAACTAAGCTGCGGATCTCTCAATGATTCTAAATATTTGCTAACACACTGTTCTGATCAAATACTGAAAACGCGTTGATGTGATAATTGTAACATTATTTTTAATGCATATTGAGAATTGATGTTCAAAGCAAATGAATAATATAATTAAGTCTAGTGTCACTAGAAAGTCATTAAATATGTACCACAAATTGCTCAGATTCCAGATTGTTTAACTAGGTACCTGACTTCCCTTTAATCGGGGTTATCTTATGCGAAACTTTTCAGCTATAAAAAAAGTGCGTCTCTACCTTAAAAGACAGTACGCATTAAATGGAGCGCGCTGATGCCAGATCTGCTGCATATACAAAGTTCTGCAAGGCCGGGCACATGATGTAACATAACTCGTATACAGGCGTGCTTTTACGCAAAACTCGGGAAGTTTCCAAAATATTTGTTTGTTGTATATAATTGTGCCTCATGCCTTGAAGCGAAAGACGGTACAATATTTAGATTATGATACACCGAAGCTCAGAGCGCGATTTTAATGCACACGTTATAATAATTTATAATTTTCAATTATTCAATTATTCATGAATATGATAAGGCCTTTTTCTCGAATATCATAGGTTATAATAAATTATAATATGACATAATAATAATAATAATATATTGTGGTCCACGTAATTTACCCAATTTTGTGTGGTCAAGTGGGGGTATGCAGCCGAAATTAAATTTTTCATTTCTTGTTTCTTGAACGAGACGTTGTTCAATTTTATATAGTTCTTCACTTACGCCCATACCATTTCGATGGGATTAAGTTCACTGTGATATGGTGGTGTGGTAAGGTGACAAGCAAGAACATATTTCTCTGCTGTGATAGCCTACATTGTCTATTACTAGGCTAGATCCTTCGGGAACATTGAGCAACAATATTGCTCGGCGAACCACTTTTCATATACGTCACCTCTCATTTTGTCGTGTGTGTCTACCGTGTTCTTTTTGGCACAGAAAAGTTAACTCTGCACCATTAACGAACCCTTGTTAATTCCCGGGACGAACAAAGGCAAACTACGGAAACCACTTCGAGGATGGCTGAGGTAGGAATGGAACCCGCTTCTTCTCAGTTTTGTCTCATGGAGTTGAGTACACCCCGTTCCAGCCCTCAGACCAGAATTACATTTCTTGGCAGAGCCGGGATTCAAACCCGGGCCTCCACAGTGACAGCACAGTGACAACCAAGAACGCAACGAGGCGGACAATTTATAAAGAACACAAAATCCACTTCATTTCTTAGTTTTACTTCACATCATCACCTACCCTCCTTCAAACGTAGTCGGGGTGATAGCCTGCGGGCCACGTTAGTAAACAAAGTTCCGGTGCGTCAGCGCTGAGCGGGAGGACTAAGCGAAGTGCTATAACTTATGAATGCTACCTAATATTGAGCTCTGGTTTGTTTTAAAAACTATTTCAGACATTAATGAACATTTCTTCTCGCTTAGTCACCAACGTAAAGTCAACAGCAAAAAACTTTCTCCCTAGCTAACTTTTATGTGACACTATCCCAGATTTTTCAAGTAACATTTAAGAAAAAAAATCATAACTTTCTTATTATGAAAATAATTACTGCCCTGAGAAGTAGGGTATCTTCTACCAACATCAGGCAATCTAAAAATAAATTCTTGATCTGTTGCGATCATTAGTTCATTATCTATGGCGTGATAAGTTTTATAAATGCAAAAATATAGATTCGCGCTAAAATATCGTGATTGTGAAAATTGGGCCATGTGTTAATTATTTATGGCTTTTATTTTTACACCATCATAAATAGCGGGAAATTCTCTATAATACCACGCAAACATTTTCTTAGATTTGTCACTTTCAATTATTGGGAAATGGCAACATCGCCGGGGTAGAAGAGGACGAAGCTAATTGCAGGACATAGGAGTGCGAGTGAGAGGCAAATACTACATTTAATTCCATACTGTCTTTTAAGGTTGAGACGCTCTATAGATGTCATGACTGTTATATGTGGGACTAAATGGATTTGCCTTCCGTTGGCATTTTATACGCATGGAATTTGAAGAATGACAAGTTAATAATACGATAATTCTTCGCTCTAAAGCGTTTGTAACAGCCTATTGTGTGTTATTTGTTATTTTAAAAACACAACAAAATGATTCCACATAGTACTTGTCTACTATCTGTTGGTGCTAGTTCAGGATAACCTTTGCTCACAGCAGGTTGTTTAATAGGAAATTCCCCAATGAAGGTAACCGTTTAAATGCAAGATATAAAAGTAGACCTGTAGCATACAGTGCTTGAGACAAAAATAGAAGCTAGCCCTGTAAGTTGGAGACTATCACTGCAGTAGGCTCATTCATAATCTTTTCTACATCCTTTTGTTCAGTAATGCAAGCAGACTGTTCTCAAGTAGTGTAAAGATCACAGCCTATTAATTTATGAATGAATCAAACATATTCTGAAATACCATATGGTATCATTGTTCTAAGTATGAAATACAGCATGGATCTAGAGTTCAAAAATACAACAGAATCATCCTATTTGTATGCAGTTGGGCAGTGGAGTCATGAAACACTGGTGCTAGATACCTACACAATTCACCTAGCACACATTCTGCTCACATTTCTAAATGGTAAACATATGATGCAAACAAACAAAAATTAATAATACTATAGGCTACTATGCATGATTCTGATTTTAGATTCATATGAACCAGCCCACCCAAGATCACCCCCGACCATTGGAGCAGCTGCTCTTGTGAAACTTCTCTCATGGGGCTTCTGTAATAGGGTAGAGGGATTATTCTTAACTCAAAAATTAAACATGTAGAATTAAACAAAGCACAATTTTGCAGTGTTTATGTAGGCTACTCTTAGGATAATTTAAATACGAAGACATTTTTGAAAAATCACACAGATTAAAAGTAGGCCTGTTCAAATTTAATTCATTCAACATGGAAAGACTCAATCACATACTGTAACTTCAACAAATGTTACTTAGTACGATTCTTTTGGAAATTGCAGGTTTGTGAGCTGCATTTTAATGCTCAAGACTTCAGACAGAGGATGATCAAGAGATAGGCCTAACACTCCCATTGAAAGTGCCAAGACCCATACCTGGTGCTGTTCCATCTCGTCTTCCGAATTGCCCAGTGCGGTTGGGCACTGTGGCCGATGGCAACATTATAATTATAGTAAACCTATTGGCAACTCAAACTAACACTTGGGGCGCTGCGGTCGGTCTGGAAAAGTAGGGTTTAAAATACTCAATAACACGCGTTTGATATGGAACACTTTTTATTTTTCGGTTATAATCAGTAAATGTGGTCTCTAAAGTAATGACAGTGTTATTTTTAATTGTATATATGTATAACTGTGCGATACACGTGATCTAATTTGTGTGTTCCACTGGATTTTTTGGTGTCATTTACATATTATCAAGCATAAGTTTTTATGGTTGATGTAGATCAGCTGATTCAAATTTACACAGGGCTACACTTCGGACATTATTTCGGTACTATTATGCGCAATATAATGTAAATGTCGATCCTGAGTCAACGCCGAGGACATTCAAATAGAGAAATACGGTACATAAACAAATAAATAACACACCGAAGCTGTGCTACTTTTATCATTCCGAGACTAGCATCCACGCAAACCAGACACCACTGTTCCAAGCTCCGACTTATATCGTGGAATTCATGTCAAACTGATGATCCGCCAGCCTTTCCGCCAAGCCTACACCTCGTAATCGCTAAGTTCTTCGATATTGGAGCTATTCCACTACGAGTCATATAGGCCTAATTTGCCTCCCCGTGGACACTGTAGAATGAGTGATTCCGCTACCATTCAAATATTCAACACCAAACCCACCTTTTAACCATCCAAATCAAGCAATTCCTGTCGCCCCACGAGTTTTAATACAAGTTAAACTCATCCCTTCTCCCTACCAAGCAGCCAATAATTAATTATTTAATTAATTATTCAAGTAACTTCAATCTTACCAGCGCGCCCATCGTAACAGCTGTTTTTAAACTGAATAACCTTCGCTGGCTTTACGTCGCAGGTCTTCTGTCTGTCTACCTCGACAAGTGTTAGATCCTTCCCGGGGTGGAAAGGTATTATTAGGTATCATCACATTTCGGCTTGTGCTATTTGCATCTTTTGGAAAGTGATGAAAACGTATATCCGTAGCCCTCTTATACATCGACTTACAGCCGTAAACTGAGCAATACACTTTGCTTTTACTCATTTTTCACTCTATCAACGAGTAAAACTTATTACTTATGTATAAAGACACGAACAATTTACCACGATCTGTTTACCAATACAAGAAACCATATACAAACAGTCACCACGTGACAAATGTACCCTACTTGGTAAGTTTCTCATTTTTACCGCTAGATGTCATATCAGATAGCTGGAGTTGCCAATAGTTTAAATGATTAATTGGTACCCGGAAAATTTCGTGAAGAACGGTACAGTTGTTTAGATGGCAAGGCCAGATATCTAGTTAAAACCTGATCTTATGCATATATTGAAGATAATTCTATCTAACGCGTATATTTTACTGCTGTTAATTTACTGTTGTTTTTATGGTCGTTGGCTATTGACATACAGTAAATTGATCCAGGAACAGTGAAATGGTGTTATGCTTCATTTCTTCCTACAGTACCGCACCTAGTTTCCCGTGAGGTTTCATTTTCAGGTGAACGACGAGGAGAAGCTTATTCTGTAGTTTGTATGTTAGGCACGTAAAGGTAAGTACCGGTAAATGATGAAGTCATCTTAATAGCCTATAAATGCTGCTGACGACGATGTATCAGTTGGAAGGAACCCGCCATATGGGCCATGGCATGCGTAGTGCTCCAGCAGCTCTGCCTTCTGTGTCCGCCATCTTGTTTGAATGCAAAGGCCTTGTATCTAGGTGGTGTTGGGTAAGCGTACTGTACCCTCATTCTCATCACCAGAATGCCATTTATGAGAGCGCAATATGTAAATTAGTTGGAAACCCAGAGAGCGGCTCAAAAACAGATGTTTCGCGGCCCACTGACTGACACTTGAGCTCAGCTATGCCGAGAAAGCCTGAGCGCATGCGTAGGCAGAGTTGACGTCACGACTGGTTGGTCAGTGCCATAGATTATTACATCGACCGCCACCAAGAGATTAATTATGCCTATAAAGCGGCAATAAAAGCTGTTTACATGTTTTGGAGCATTATGATATGTTTCTCATAATAGCAGGTGACGGATTATCAAGTACTTTCATGTAATTGAAATCCAAGGAACATGGAAAATATGATAACTGTACATCAAGATTGGCAATTTTGAGTACAGGTAGCGCTGAGGTCAGGGCAGCTGTGGACGCGAGATTGCCTGCTCGGCAGGGAAATCAGAACATATTGTATCACTCTAGGAGAAACATCCAGAGTTGCACCGGTGATTATATTGTCATATCACGCGGGTAGGGAGTGAAAGTCCGTGTTGTTTAACTTGTACAACCACTGTACATCGTGGAGATTCCCAGTGACGAACGGGACTTCAATTTCTTTTACGCATAAGCTATTGCGGACTAAGAAACAGGACAGTATGGGAGAATCGACAACTGTTCCCTATGAGCAAGTCATGTGCTGTTCTCGTGAAGTCAATACTCGGCTATTACAAGCTTAATGACTTACTCCAAATGCAAGCACAGTGTTGCAATTCGAAAGTGTAAAGCACATATCTTGTGTGTATTTAAGACAGTGAATGCTATTATTCAAGAAGCGTTTCATTATCCAATTTCATGGATATCGTAACTGTTTTATTTACGAATCCTGAACTATGTTTTTCTGACATCACAACCGTGTTTAGTAATCGGATGTCAGGAGGAAAGACTATAATGTGTCATATTAATTTAACCATGGCTGGTTAGACACAGTAAACATGAGTGTCGCTATACTGGTGAAGTTACGAACATTCCCAATGCATCCGGCTTAGCTCCACGCGCTCTTGACTGCTTGCCAGAACATTATGTTCGGTGTTAGCAGTGCTGTGTTACGCAATGACACACTACCGCGGGGCTAGTAAACGTTCAACTCGAGCCGCGATGAAGATCGTTTTACTACGGTTATTCGGACCATCAGCTGTGATGAAAGGAACTTTCTGTGGTGTGGTGGATGACAATCCAACCAGGATGGGAGGTATCCTGAGAGCCTGCTGGAACCAGTGGAGAGATGTCTGGAGTTCCGGGGTTCGGTTTTTATTACCCTGGAGAATCTATACCATTGCCATATGTAAGGAAAGAATCGTTATGAAGGGCATGTCATTGTTCTTCTTTGAGCTCCGAGAATCATCAAAGGTACAGAAAATGTCCCATTAATCGTAGTAAAGTATTAGCATTCTAAAGTTGTCACGTTGCCACATTTTATAGGATTCTTAGTAGTATGTCCAAGAATGGAGATTAGGCTGGATAATCTTGTCAAGACTGATTCTATTCTCGACAGGGTTTTGATCCTAGTAAAAGGTGCACCTATTTTTGATTAAATGCATTGTTGTTTAAAATTATAGTAACTGTAAATTCAAGTTATTTAATTGGGGATTTATTTAATGTAGAGAAGAGGATCCTGCAGGTCAAGATTCTTCATTCCACGTGTTTTGATTGTGAATGAACACTCGTATTATGTCTTGTTATGACATTATTCAATTTTGGTAGACTCAATTTTGAGCTACAATTATGGTTCGACTACAAGAACTGTTATACACTCGAAAGTTCAATTTCTTTCTTCAGATTGATTATTACAATTTGTTGCAAGATTATTGAAGCTGTTTTGAGCCAAGAAAGTGGATTCTTTTGCTTTGTTAGGAATTTCTATTCTGTTCTTTTGGCAGATAGACGACCATAGTGTTTCTAACCGATCAATTGGAGTGCCAATTGTTATGATTACCCAGACCGGTGTTGTAGGGCACTATTCGTCGTTCTTGAAACCATTCGAGTTGATTTATTCCGACATTTGGCTTGATCCAATTTATTTCTTCAGTGACATTTTGAGATTTTGAAATACGATCGTTTCGTTAGATATTTTTGGGATCCATAGTAAATGGATAATATACATGTGACACTTACACAATTTTGATTTATGAAGACATTGAGAAACATTCATCATATTTATTAACGTGAGTTCCAGATTAGATTTATGTGGAGGCAGATCTATCGCCAGGTTTGTGATTATAATTAAACCTATTGAAAGCAACGCACTTTGATCACTATCAATAATGTAAGATTAAATGAAACAATACTTAAATATTGATTAATTAAAATGTAACGAAACCTGTATAATTCTAGCAACGCTATTCTTAATGTGAATTTGAGCTGTTAATTAAGCCTAGTTGTGGAATTCTTCGTTCACCAAGGAAGGTGATTATTTAAGGCTGTGATTGACTCCAACAGTCTAACTCTAACAAACACAATTTACAATCCATCTTTTGGTCTGCTACGTAGTGGTGGTGAGGGTTATAGTTACTATATATCCCAACCATTGGGTGGTACGCGAGAGATTCGCAACTCTTAAAGTGGTACACACTCAAAAAAGTTTGTGAAACACTGTTCTATACCACACCAATGGCAAGAAATTCAAACAGAAGGGACCCGATCTATGTTGGTGAAAATAATTCCTGGATAAATTCTTGAGCACCATGGTAGCTCTTTCATGTTCCCACGGTTGTAAGGGTTGGGGTAGGGGATTTTGATTTAACTGACTACTTTGTACATTTCATTCATGCGTGGAGTGTAAATGTTTGTGAGAATGCTAAAAGCAAAGCATATGGTATATGTTGTCAGGTCACAATCAGTCAGAGTCGGCCTGCTTAGTTTGTAGGGCTCATGGTTCGCAGAGCCAACGCACAACCAATATACGAGGTATTACAAGGATATGGAATACTCAACTGCGCTTGCGCACAGGGTATGCACTGCGCATGCGTCACAGATGCAAAATTTCAGAGAATGGCAACAATATCTGAAAGCACTCGGCGAACCTTTTTCCGCTACAAAGTACTGTATATGAACTACAGTGAGAGCCTTCCCTATAGACCGGGGCACTGCGTGTAGTCACCTGTTGAGCAAGGCACTGAAAGCGTAGCGCCCAAATAGTTCAACACATTTCCACTTTTTAACGTGTTTAATAATCATCATTACTTGTATGAATTTTAGAGTAGTTGCTGGAAATGCTGTCCTTCATTTTCTAAACACACTTTGCACCAACGTAGGAAGTTTTGGTACACTTGCTAAAATTAATCCTCACTGATATGACTGCAGTTATTTCGTTCTCGAGAGTACGCGGATTGTTTCTGTATACCTTATGATTGAGTTTCCCCATACGTAACAGTCGCATGGCGCTGAGACTTACGAACACAGTTACTGAAAGACTACTTCTTGAGAAGATAAGTTTTCACTAAGAAGCTTCCATGTTTTGTTCAATACCTAACCATGTTCACGGGATACGAGACAGGCTACAGTACTTCACCTCGAGTCTCAACGGTAATTTTTCAGGAGTGATGAACCAGGATCCTACACTTGCACTTACCTAATATATGAAATTTTCATGATTTTCATACCTTATTTGATATTCTAGGAGTCATTACCAATTGAAATTACTGTCCATTACAGTATTACTACTGCTCAGGAAATATGTTCTAAATTACGTGAATATGTGACTGTAGTCATTGTTTATTGTTCAAACGACGGCAACTGGCATGGCTTATCGTTGCACAACCGCTACTGAAAGATGCATCTACACACATCAAAAAAAGTTTTGCATCACCTCGGTTCCCAGATCTCCGGCATATAGAGGTTGACTGTGTATATTGTATCCAAGATACAGTCCCTTTGACTGTTCATAGATGTCACTAAAACTGCTCAAAGATGTAAACAACCATGCATGAGCAGGGCCTATTAGACGGAGGGGGTACGACAGCCGATCAGTTCCAGTCATTCCACCAGGACGAAGGTACGCTGCTCATGTTGTCTGTAGTTCTACCATGCCTAGAAGGTCAATACCGCAGTTCGATCGCGTCCGCATTGTTACTTTGTGTCAAGAAGGGCTCTCAACAAGGGAAGTTTCCAGGCGTCTCAGAGTGAACCAAAGCGATGTTGTTCGGACATGGAGGAGGTACAGAGATACAGGAACTGTCGATGACAGGCCTCGCTCAGGCCGTCCAAGGGCTACTACTGTAGTGGATGACCGCTACTTACGGATTGCCGCTCGGAGGAACCCTGACAGCAATGCCACCATGTTGAATAATGCGTTTCGTTCAGCCACAGGACGTCGTGTTTCAACTCAAACTGTGCGCAATAGGCTGCATGATGCGCAACTTCACTCCCGACGTCCATGGCGAGGTCCAGCTTTGCAACCCCGACACCATGCAGCGCGGTACAGATGGGCCCAACAACATGCTGAATGGACCCCACGGAATTGGCATCACGTTCTCTTCACCGATGAGTGTCGCATATGCCTTCAACCAGACAATCGTCGGAGACGTGTTTGGAGGCACCCTGGTCAGGCTGAACGTCTTAGACACACTGTCCAGCGAGTGCAGCAAGGTGGTGGTTCCCTGATGTTTTGGGGTGGCATTATGTGGGGCCGACGTACGCCACTGGTGGTCATGGAAGGCTCCGAAACGGCTTTACGATACCTGAATGACATCCTCCGACCCATAGTGCAACCATATCGGCAGAATATTGGAGAGGCATTTGTCTTCATGGACGACAATTCTCGACCTCATCGTGCACATCTTGTGAATGCGTTCCTTCAAGATAACGACATCGCTCGACTACAGTGGCCAGCATGTTCGCCAGACATGAACCCTATCGAACATGCCTGGGATATGTTGAAAAGGGCTGTTTATGGACGTCTTGACCCACCAACCACTCTGAGAGATTTACGCCGAATTGTCGTTGAGGAGTGGGACAATTTGGACCAACAGTGTCTTGATGAACTTGTGGATAGTATGCCACGGCGAATACAGGCATGCATCAATGCAAGAGGACGTGCTACTGGGTATTAGAGGTAGTGGTGTGTACTGCAATCTGGACCACAAATGCTGAAAGTCTAGCTGTATGATGGTACAACATGCAATGTGTGGGTCTCATGAGCAATAAAACGAGCTGAAATGTTGTTTGTGTTGATCTCTATTCCCTTTGTATTTAACGGTTCCGGAACTCTTGGAATCGAGGTGATGCAAAACTTTTTTTGATGTGTGTATTACCAAGGCGTCATTTCACTGTTGCCAATGTATGGTACACATTATACACAACACAGGGCATGCATAACGAGCTCCGTGAGCGGAGCGAGAAACTATTGGCTTCTGTCTGGCCGAAAATGACTGCTTATACTCAGGAGCGGTTCGACCTTGTACATCTAGGGGGTGGGGGTGGGAATTAAAAATATGCCGACTATACACTTAAAAACTAAGCAACGGGAGGGAAGGGGGGCGGCGGCGGTGGCAAACGATACACACGACAAATATACTTAATTAACGGCTTTCATTTAAAATGTATTTTATTAGTTCCAGAATGTTGAATGGCAGGAAAATTTTATAAATGAACAAAATAGGTGTGTAAATATTGCAAGAATAAAAAAACTCTAGTTATCTTTCTGAATCCCTACTCTACGATGTTTTAACAAGGAACATTTCTCCACTATCTCCGTAATTTCAATGTCGTCGACCTTATCTTTCGTTCAAAACAACATCATGAGGCAGTCTAAGCGGTCGTCACCCGTCGATGTCCGCAAATGATTGAAAATGAGCTTCAACTTGCTGAAGGACCGTTCGGGAGAAGCAGAAGACACTGGGGATGTTAAAAGCAGTCGAAATACTTGATAACTACACGGTATAATCCTCCTTAATTTAACAGCAACGTTTGCGATTTCTTTAAAAGATGATCACTGTTTACTGGCATCAAGCAGGATTTACAGCTCTTGAAAGATGATTTTTGGGTGTGATTGCTTTATAGATCGGACACGTTCGATGGCGCAGTTTTTTCTGTCAGTGGGTATCTTGAAAATTATTTGGAATGGCTCTAGGAAAGGAATTAGTTTTGCGAGATTGTCTTGCACGCTAGTAGTATATACATCCACAAGTATTCGGTACTCCTTTCTGTAGAATGTAAGGAAATAAATTTCTGCTGTCGTTTCAGCATGCGTGTCATACTTCTTTGCAAGTCGCCGGGTCCTTTGGTTATTTAAGAAGTTTTCCTACGCATTTACTTGCATACTTTTCGCAAATGACGATGCACTCTTTATTAAAGCGTTCATCTTGCCGTCGTCGTCGTTATCTTCAAAATACTTCAAAGCGCTCTGAACCAGCTGCATCGCGTCTACTACATTCAGTGCTCCTCTGCTTCTAAAAGCTCGGTTAGGTTCTTAATTTTGAACATGATGTTTTTAGTAAAGTACATGCCGCAGATAAAATCAGTCTAGAAGCTTTTTGTGCAAACCTGACGCAAAAGTTTGGGTCTTACTGTCAAACTCAGAATCGAATGAGTTTTCCATTGTTTCTAATGCTGTGACTATCTCTTCATAAGACGTAGAAACAGCTCTCACTGATTCGGCGCGCGCAGTCCACCTTTTTCTTAAGTTGAAGTGAATTTTCAATATTATCCAGCTCTTTCTGCAAGCTTAAATGTCGTTTCGTGCTACCCGAAAAAAAAACGTACAATCCAGAGAGTCAAAAAACTCTCGGATAAGCGCGCTAGCATTACAAGCTGTCTATACGAAAATGTTTAACCTGTGAGCTTGGCATGGAACGTACGGAATATATATGTTGTTAGTATTTCTAAGACACATACTCCATATCCACGGAATGTGAAAGTAGGTTTAGAGCTACGGTATATGTAAAGGGGGCAAAACATATAAAAATAACTAAACTTTTTAAAAGGGAAAAGTTTACTACAATGAAAGCTTAGTTATACGACGCTTAGTTGTACGACGATCCCGTTTATACGACGTTTTTAGCCTATCCCTTCAGCAAAATAAGCTCAATTATACGACGCCTATCAGAGAAGTGCTCCTTTTGCAAGACGTTTCCCAGATCTAAACCGCATTAAGAGTGAGAATGAATGCCTTATATGATAAAGACAAGTCAAAGTAAGCACACATTAACTTATGCGACGCTCTCAACGACATGTTTGGCCAGTACCCTCCATTAGACGTCGTATAACAGAGCTTTCGCCGCAACAAAGCGCGAAAAATGAATGACAAAAGGAAAACATCGACCGGACTGATATCAGAGTGCTGACTAAGATTTGATAGTTTTTAAGGTATACGCGCTCAATAACGCCTTTGAAAGAGAGGAGGAGGTAAAACATGAAAATATATAACACGTGCAACACACTAAAATAAAGATACATAACAGATCGAAAAATAAATGCACACTATACGAGGATACAAGGCAAAATAGCTCTCATATTAAGGTACTCCGTTTGATAGAGTCTGGTTTGAAAACTGTTCATTTTACACATTGGTTTGAAGTACGAAAAATTATGTAGGGTGTTTACAGATGTCTAATCTACAATTCATTAACAAAATCAGTAAAGAGCAGGCCCGAGTTTGGCCGAATCGTTTTGGAGAGTACCGTATACAGGGTGTTCCAAAACTCAGTGACAAGAAAACCGGGTCTGTGTGGAGGATACAATTTTAAGCCACTTAGTCTAAAAATGAAGGTGCAGAAATGCTCCCCTACGACGCTGGACTTTGTCAAAGTGGGCAGATGGCTTAATTTGGTATCTGTCGGATTGCTTAATTACTCATCAGATCAGATTAAATCTTAGCGGAATGGATAGAGTACATAAATAGGAGTAAACTTCATAATTATGGAGAGATTTTTTGGTAACGTGCAAGGTTTATGCGCTAGTCACCAAAAATGATGTGTGTGAATTATTGCCTACTATACAGGTAAGGACATTTTCTTTAGAGATATTAAGCACCTAAACCTAACGAGCTACAGCAAAGGTCGCCATAACGAAATTTACATTAAATTCAACCCTTTGAAGACGTCGAGCGTCGCAGGGGAGCTCCTCTGGATATTTGTTTCTTCGACAAAGTTACTTAGAGTTGTCTCTTCAACACTCTGTAAGTTTTATTTAAATAAAAAAAGATGGTTTGAAAGAGAAAATCCCCCCACAAAGGTCGACTTTTAAGGAATTATCTGGCATTTTTTCTTGTTAACACCATTAAACACAAACATGGCTGAAAATACGCATGTATGTATAGTATTATTATTACTTACGTTCGATGGGTGCGCGATGCTGCATGAAAATGTTCCGTGCCGGCGAAAACTCACGTTCCACTGCCACTGTATTTGCACCTAGTTATCAATGTGAAAGTTGCCGGTTCAGGAACGACTGCTTTCGCTCATTCTCGGTGTCCACTACAATGACCATAGTGAGCACCCCACCCCTTGAGGAACCTTGGAACCATAAACCTGTCAATTTTGTCACAATAGCGCGGATATCTGAGGACGCGCCGAGACCAGCGGCAGCAGGTCATAAGTTATGACATAACAATCCTCCGATAACATCTCAATGAGTTGCCTTGAGTTTGCCGACTCTTCCTCTTGCCACACTGGGCTATTGCCTGGCTGTACGAAATTATTGCAGCGTCCGTTTGTGCCGGCTGTCGGTAAAAATGCCGACTGTCAGAATAATGATTAGTCTTTAAAAAATCGGACCAAATCGTATATGGCCATGCTCCGTTTTGCTTTTTTAAATGCTGTTTTGGGAAATGTTAAGACTTTTTCAAGATTTGCCGACTGCCGACTGATGCCGTATTTGCCGACTGAGAAGATACCTGGGGGGAGGGGGAGACACCCTCTCCCCCCAACCACCTTACTCGAACCGCTCCTTCATACTACAAGCAAGAGAGTCTGGGGCGTTTGCCCCAGGTTAGGTTTGTTTTTGTATATAAAGCCTTCTTAAAATAGAAACACAAGAAAGCGAACACATTGAGTGGAGCAAGCGCAGCATAAAACAAACAACACACGGTACCGTATGCGTGGGGTTGGCAACATGCTATTTATCCTATAAATCACGCCCACAATGCCCGTCACAACTGAAATTTCACTATATAAGTCGTGCTATAAAAAGGAAAGGCGGGTGGGTTATAAACAGCGGAAGAGAAACCATCTATTAGGACATCATTTCAACAATTATTATGTATCCTTACACAAGATATTTTGGCTAATTTAAGTAGTGATAGCTTTGAAGCCATGTTTCAGTGTTGCGTTTTAACAATTAATATTGTAGCCTTCAGTCGGTCAAACAAAAATCATTTCAATTACTGGAATATGTGAAAAATAACATGAAATAAATTACATGTGATTAAGATGTATCTATTTTGTTACGGACTATTGACGACCTCTTCAACAGTCTGCAACAATATACATAACTCTTAATCACATGTAATTTATTTGAGGTTATTTTTCACGTATTCCAAAAATTTGAATGATTTTTGTATTGACCAACTGAAAGCTATAATATTAATTTAAGTAGTTTTGTACTTGGTTCATCATTCCCAAAGTGTTACCGTCTTAACTCTGAACTAAGGTATCTTGCCAGCTGGGAATGTAATCAATGCTATAACTGCATGTGATTCCCAACCCACTGTTCTGTAACGGTAGATACTAGTCAACTTGCGGTGACTAATCACTCTCCGCACGCCACACGGCCCGGCAAAGCTACGTTCTATTGGGAAGACTCTCACTGTACTAGGTTAATGTATGTTGTTAGAGAGAACTGGTTGATTATGACCTACAGAATATGGTTTTACCGGTAATTTGGTTCTTCTAACTCAATTTCTTCAATTGACACAGTCTAGGCCTATATGCTATAATCTGCCACCATAAGTAGAGCCCTGCGCGGATAAACAAAACCTTATCCTCATCCGCACGTCTGTTATCCACATCCCCATGACTGTTATCCGCATCCGCCCCGCAACCAAACGACTTTTATCCGCATCCACACGTTTATCCGAATCTACTGGCATTACAATAATAGTTTTAATTAGATAAAGTATTAAAGCGATCATTTAGATATTTGAAAAGAAATTCGTTCCCTTAATCTTTGTATGACATGTGCTGTGTTTAAAATGAATGTTATACAGTCAGAATTGCAACCCTGTACAGTTCGGAGAGATTAGCGTAAATCATCATCCTACATTTTGTCATGAAAAGAGAATCATAACGGAAAAATATATCACAAACATCCGGGTCCTAGTAATGATATTCAACAAGTTTGGATTGTATTCTAAAAATTATCCGCAAATTTACTCCAAACATTATCCGCATTATCTCACACATCCATGCAAACTATATCCGCATGGCGAAATTTTTTTCGGATATCCGCGCAGGTTTACACAATGTCCACCAGTAAATTATATTCTTATGTTTCCCGCACCACTAGAAAATCAGTAATAATTAATTTAACGAGAGCAAAATAATTGTTCGAATAATCTTGGAATGAATGAAAATTCATGGTTCATGGTGTAGTTACCTCCTAGTTCGTGAACCATGGGCAACGGCTGAGTGTCCTAGTAAGCGTTCCTGACAGTCAAGATACTAGTTACTATGGAATAGGAGTGGACATCTTGGACATATTCTGAGTCGTGGCCTTCCACTCAGGCAGCTAGGACTACCCAACTCCCTTGTTATGAAAGCCGGATCTAAAGATCCTATAGGCTTTCATATAGCCGTGGTATATTGGAAAAAGTCTGTCTGTCTGTATGTATGTATGTATGTATGTGCGTGACGTTTTTGCGTTTAGCAAAGTACAGGTCGCAATTTTTAAGATATCGAACTAAAATTTGGTACGGTGAAAGAGTTGGGGCCTGTAACGAACCCTATTGTTGGGCGTTAAAATCGGTGCAGGGCCGGACCTTTTTTTGGGGCCCTGAATTTCATCCTATTTTTTTGAATCGATATATCACGGAAACGGTTGGTCATATCGAAAAATGTTAAATGTATAGGTGTAAGATCTCCGCGGTATGCAACTTTTTTACTGAAAACGATTTTTTGATATCTCTCACTGTTTTCTTTTTTTGGGGCCCTGAAAATGTCCATTGTGCGTGACATTTTTGCGTTTACCTAAGTACTGGTTGCAATTTTCAAGATATTAGGCTGAAATTTGGTACGATGAAAGAGTTAGTGACTGTGACGAATCCTATTGTTGGGCGTTACAATCGGTACAGGGCCGGATCTTTTTTGGGGGCCCTGAATTTCAAACTTTTTTTGGAATCGATATATCTCGTAAACGGTTGATCGTATCGAAAATTGTTAAATGTACAGGTGTAAGATCTCCGCGATATGCAACTTTTTTACTCAAAACAATTTTTTGATATCTCTCACCGTTTTCTTTTTTTGGGGCCCTGAAAATGTCCATTGTGCGTGATATTTTTGCGTTTAGCTAAGTACTGGTCGCAATTTTCAAGATATTAAGCTGCAATTTGGTACGGTGAAAGAGTTAGTGATTGTGACGAATCCTATTGTTGGGCGTTAAAATCGGTGCAGGGCCGGATCTTTTTTGGGGGCCCTGAATTTCAAACCTTTTTTTGGAATCGATATATCTCGGAAACGGTTGATCGTATCGAAAAATGTTAAAGGTATTGGTGTAAGATCTCCGCGGTATGCAACTTTTTTACTCAAAACGATTTTTCGATATCTCTCACCGTTTTCGTTTTTTGGGGCCCTGAAAATGTCCATTGTGCGTGACATTTTTGCGTTTACCTAAGTACTGGTCGCAATTTTCAAGATATTAAGCTGCAATTTGGTACGGTGAAAAAGTTAGTGACTGTGACGAATCCTCTTGTTGGGCGTTAAAATCGGTGCAGGACCGGATCTTTTTTGGGGGCCCTGAATTTCAAACTTTTGTTTGGAATCGATATATCTCGGAAACGGTTGATCGTATCGAAAAATGTTAAAGGTATTGGTGTAAGATCTCTGCGGTATGCAACTTTTTTACTCAAAACGATTTTTTGATATCTCTCACCGTTTTCTTTTTTTGGGGCCCTGAAAATGTCCATTGTGCGTGACATTTTTGCGTTTAGCTAAGTACTGGTCGCAATTTTTAAGATATTAAGCTGAAATTTGGTACGATGAAAGAGTTAGTGACTGTGACGAATCCTATTGTTGGGCGTTACAATCGGTGCAGGGCCGGTTCTTTTTGAGGGGCCCTGAATTTCTAACTGTTTTTTGGAATCGATATATCTCGGAAACGGTTGGTCGTATCGAAAAATGTTAAATGTATAGGTGTAAGATCTCCGCGGTATGCAACTTTTTTACTCAAAACGATTTTTTGATATCTCTCACCGTTTTCGTTTTTTGGGGCCCTGAAAATGTCCATTGTGCGTGACATTTTTGCGTTTACCTAAGTACTGGTCGCAATTTTCAAGATATTAAGCTGCAATTTGGTACGGTGAAAAATTAGTGACTGTGACGAATCCTATTGTTGGGCGTTAAAATCGGTGCAGGACCGGATCTTTTTTGGGGGCCCTGAATTTCAAACTTTTGTTTGGAATCGATATATCTCGGAAACGGTTGATCGTATCGAAAAATGTTAAAGGTATTGGTGTAAGATCTCTGCGGTATGCAACTTTTTTACTCAAAACGATTTTTTGATATCTCTCACCGTTTTCTTTTTTTTGGGCCCTGAAAATGTCCATTGTGCGTGACATTTTTGCGTTTAGCTAAGTACTGGTCGCAATTTTTAAGATATTAAGCTGAAATTTGGTACGATGAAAGAGTTAGTGACTGTGACGAATCCTATTGTTGGGCATTAAAATCGGTGCAGGGCCGGTTCTTTTTGAGGGGCCCTGAATTTCTAACTGTTTTTTGGAATCGATATATCTCGGAAACGGTTGGTCGTATCGAAAAATGTTAAATGTATAGGTGTAAGATCTCCGCGGTATGCAACTTTTTTACTCAAAACGATTTTTTGATATCTCTCAAAGTTTCCTTTTTTTTGGGGCCCTCAAAATGTCCATTGTATGTGTCATTTTTGCGTTTAGTTAATTACTGGTCGCTATTTTCAAGATATTAAGCTGACATTTGGTACGGTGAAAGAGTTAGTGACTGTGACGAATCCTATTGTTGGGCGTTAAAATCGGTGCAGGGCCGGATATTTTTTGGGGCCCTGAATTTCAAATTTTTTTTGGAATCGACAGATCTCGGAAACGGTTGATCGTATCGAAAAATGTTAAATGTATGGGTGTAAGATCTCCGCGGTATGCAACTTTTTTACTCAAAACGATTTTTTGATATCTCTCACCGTTTTCTTTTTTTGGTGCCCTGAAAATGTCCATTGTGCGTGACATTTTTGCGTTTAGCTAAGTACTGGTCGCAATTTTCAAGATATTAAGCTAAAATTTGGTACGATGGAAGAGTTTGTGACTGTGACGAATCCAGTTGTTGGGCGTTAAGATCGGTGCGGGGCTGGATCTTTTTTGGGGGCCCTGAATTTCTAACTGTTTTTTGGAATCGATATATCTCAGAAACGGTTGGTCGTATCGAAAAAAGTTAAATGTACAGGTGTAAGATCTCCGTGGTATGCAACTTTTTTACTCAAAACGATTTTTTGATATCTCTTACCGTTTTCTTTTTTGTGGGGCCCTGAAAATGTCCATTGTGCGAGACATGTTTGCGTTTGGCTAAGTACTGGTCTCACTTTTCAAGATATTAAGCTGAAATTTGGTACGGTGAAAGAGTTAGTGACTGTGACGAATCCTATTAATGGGCGTTAAAATCGGTACAGGGACCTTTTTGGGGGGCCCTTAATTTCATCCCTTTTTTTGGAATCGATATATCTCGTAAACGGTTGATCGTATCGAAAATTGTTAAATGTACAGGTGTAAGATCTCCGCGGTATGCAACTTTTTTACTCAAAACAATTTTTGGATATCTCTCACCGTTTTCTTTTTTTGGGGCCCTGAAAATGTCCATTGTGCGTGACATTTTTGCGTTTAGCTAAGTACTGGTCGCAATTTTCAAGATATTAGGCTGAAATTTGGTACGATGAAAGAGTTGGTGACTGTGACGAATCCTATTATTGGGCGTTAAAATCGGTGCAGGGCCGGATCTTTTTTGGGAGCCCTGAATTTCAAACTTTTTTTTGGAATCGATATATCTCGTAAACGGTTGATCGTATCGAAAATTGTTAAATGTACAGGTGTAAGATCTCCGCGGTATGCAACTTTTTTACTGAAAACGATTTTTTGATATCTCTCACTGTTATCTTTTTTTGGGGCCCTGAAAATGTCCATTGTGCGTGACATTTTTGCGTTTAGCTAAGTACTGGTCGCAATTTTCAAGATATTAGGCTGAAATTTGGTACGATGAAAGAGTTAGTGACTGTGACGAATCCTATTGTTGGGCGTTACAATCGGTACAGGGCCGGATCTTTTTTGGGACCCTGAATTTCAAACTTCTTTTGGAATCGATATATCTCGTAAACGGTTGATCGTATCGAAAATTGTTAAATGTACAGGTGTAAGATCTCCGCGATATGCAACTTTTTCACTCAAAACAATTTTTTGATATCTCTCACCGTTTTCTTTTTTTTGGGGCCCTGAAAATGTCCATTGTGCGTGATATTTTTGCGTTTAGCTAAGTACTGGTCGCAATTTTCAAGATATTAAGCTGCAATTTGGTACGGTGAAAGAGTTAGTGACTGTGACGAATCCTATTGTTGGGCGTTAAAATCGGTGCAGGGCCGGATCTTTTTTGGGGGCCCTGAATTTCAAACCTTTTTTTGGAATCGATATATCTCGGAAACGGTTGATCGTATCGAAAAATGTTAAAGGTATAGGTGTAAGATCTCCGCGGTATGCAACTTTTTTACTCATAACGATTTTTTGATATCTCTCACCGTTTTCTTTTTTTGGGGCGCTGAAAATGTCCATTGTGCGTGACATTTTTGCGTTTAGCTAAGTACTGGTCACCATTTTCAAGATATTAAGCTGAAATTTGTTACGGTGAAAGAGTTAGTGACTGTGGCGAATCCTATTGTTGGGCGTTAAAATCGGTGCAGGGCCGGGTCTTTTTTGGGGGCCCTGAATTTCAAACTTTTTTTAAACCGTTATATTTGGGAAACGGTTGGCCGTATCGAGCAAAGTAAAATCTACAGATATAGGATCTCAACGATTAGCAACTTTTTTAACTCTTATGATTTTTTGATATCTCTGACCATTTTCCTTCTTTGGGGGCCGTGAATTCCATTATTTTTTTCGAATCGTTATATCTTGGAAAGCGTCGATCCTATCGAAAAAAGTTAAATCTACAGGTGTAAGATCTCAGTGATTTGCAACTTTTCTACCCCTTATCATATTTTGATATCTCTCACCGTTTTTATGTTATTAAATGTTTTTGGTTTTTGAAAAAAAAAAATGGGGCCCAAATGTATATAATAACTGGTAAAAATTCATCTGATGGTCTAATTGAATTCTACGGAAAATTATCTGTAATAACCCGGTTTAACCTTTTCACTAAGTTGAATCATGTATTTACAGCAGTAAGATATTTTCCACTTCCGAGGACGTCCGGCTTTCATAACCATGTGATGGTGTCAGCATTGCCTAGAATAACATTTTATAATTTCCTACATTTCCTTGCAATCGGGTCGAAGGTCCGAAATGCAAATCCGCAGGCCTTGCCACCAACGAAGTTGTTGTTTGAGATTATAACCCCTCTTGCTGGCCCCTTGCTGCTCCGCCACCGTCTCATCCAAAGCAGGTCGTGCTTCGTGGACTCCTACTTGTTTGTTCCCTGAGGTAAAACTCGTTGGGCCCTGTGTAAGTAAGCCTAGCAACCCGCTTCACTTGGATCTCCTAAACCTGCTGAAAATGTCTAGAGCAAGCCTCGGACCTATGGAAGTGATGGAGTCCCACTCCCATCTGACTGATCAGGCACTCCTTGGAAACGAACAGCCAATCGAACTGGTATTCGATGAGGTGCAATTAATATTGAGGAAAGAAGAAAGTAGAATTACGGAGTCAGCAAATAGGATGAGATTTGATATTCTAGGGATTAGTGAAGTTCAGATGAAGGGAGCCAGTGAGGAGGAAGTAAGAGATTAGTTAGTTAGTTAGTTAGTTAGTTAGTTAATGTTGTTTAAGGGGCGGAACTACGAGGTCATCTGCCCCTGAGTAGGAGATTACAAGGTGTTCCTGTCAGGTGTAAAACGAGGCAGGGCAAAGTATGGAGGAGGGCTGTATGTCAGGGAAACCGTGGACCGTAACATAGTTGCTGTGCGGTACTTAAATGGACGATTATTGTGGATAGCTTTGGAAATAGCAAGAAAAATCGGGTCAGGATTGTTTCAGTGTATGCTCCATGTGAAGGGGCAGATCAGGACGAAGTAGACGGATTTTTTGAGGCACTAAGTGATGTGTTAGTGAGAATTAACAATAAGGTTAGTATATTGGTATTGCGCCAGGAGATGGCAGTTGGGTTTGAACTAGAGATGTCTTCCCGCTAACTGCGTATCGCGCATTCCAAAAACATTAAGTTGGTCACTACTTGCTTCACTCACTCAACACATTCCCCCCTTTCACTGGCTGCGATTCGTCTGCTGCGATAACAACCACTGGCATGCGGGAAGCCGATATATTTAGGTTTGGAATAGGCGGGCCGCGAATGCGTACTGCAAGACCCCGAGCACCCCGTCGCAGTGCGTTGAACTGCCATCTCCTGGCGTGATTACAATAGTACTGATGGGGGATATCATTGCTAGGATAGGAAAAGGGGTTTGAGAAGGTAATGGGTAAGTGGGGTGAGGATAGAGAAGTGAACACCAATGGGAAATGTTTATTGACTTCAGTGCTAGCGTGGGGTTTTCTGTAGCAAACTCATTCTCGAAGCATAGGGAGATTCACAAATACACATGGGAGGGTAGAGGAACCAGATCAATAATAGACTATTTCATTACTGACTTTGAATTTAGTAAATTGACAAGGAATAATTGTAGGGTATTCAGGGTCTTCTTTCATGAAACAGACCACAAACTAATCTGCTGTGAATTATGCATACTATAGATAGACCTATAGTGCAAGAAAGCGAGTGCTGTTTGCTGACGAATTTGGGTTGAAAGTCTCCAGGATAAGGTATTCATGGGAGCAATTTGGAGATAAATTAGAAAAGTTATGTCAAGCGGCAAGAAAACCTTTCTGGAGTGTTATAAAGAATCTTAGAAATGGAGGGAAAAGAGAATGAGGACGGGAACAGGGTTACGGTTGAGGAAGTAGAGGGGGTGGTAAATAAACTACAGTGTCACTGGTGTCACTAAGAGGCAGGGGTAGAAGAAATTAGGCCATAAATGGTAAAGTATAGTGGGTATGCAGGGCTGAAATGGTTGAATAAGATAATCGAATTGGCATGGGTTTCAGGAAGTGTACCATCTGGCTGGACAAAAGCAGTAATCGCACCAATGTATAAGCATGGTAACAGAAAATATTGCAATAGAGGCATTTCTCTGCTAAGTGTCCCCGGAAAAGTGTACACAGGCACAGTAGAAAGGAGAGTTCGATCATTCGCCGAGAGAAATATGGATGAAAACCAGTGTGGCTTTAGATCACCACGATGTCAATAACAAGTTTTTAGTATGCGCCAAGTTATTTAGAAATGCTACGAGAGGAATAGACAGTCGTGTTTGTGTTTTGTAGATCGAGAGAAGGCTTACGATAGAGCAGATGCTAGAGGCAATCGAAAGTATGTATGTTGATAATCAGGTTGCTGTGAGAGTTGATGGTAGGATGAGTTCTTGGTTCAAGGTTGTTACAGGAGTGAGGCAAGGCTATAACCACTAATGTTTATTTTATACAAGCTGTACCCGGCATGCGTTGCAATGCCAATCAAAGAAAGTGTTGGCGTTGAAATTCTGTTCCTTGAAGTGCTTTTGGATACACAACATGTTAACTGCCCCTAAGCTATCGTAAAATGGATTTTCTAATTTAGAACCATTCGTGGAAGCGTGCACAACAACTTTCAAAAGTTTCATCGCTGTCACTCATTTGTTGAATCTACTCGTACGCTACCTGTTGTGAAATGGATTTACTAAGTCGAAACCCTTCCCTGGCGTGTACACAATAACTCATCAATGATTCATCGCAATCGGATGAATTGTATATGCACGTATACGGGGTTTTGTTTAAACGATTCGTGCGCTGTCACTCATTTGTTGAATCTACTCGTGCGCTACCTATTGAGAAATGTATTACTAAGTCGAAGCCCTTCCCTGGCGTGTACACAATAACTCATCAAGGTTTCATCGCAATCGAAGAATGTTATATGAACGCAATAGGGGATTTTGTTGAAACGCTTCGCGCGTCGTCACCCATTTGTTGCATCTACTCTTGTGCTACTTATTGTGAAATGGATTTACTAAGTCCCCTTCCCTGGCGGGTACACAATAACTGATCAATGTTTCATCGCAATCGGATGAATAGTATATGAACGCATACCTGATTTTATTTAAACGATTCGCGCTCCGTCACTCATTTGTTGAATCTACTCGTGCGCTACCTACTGTAAAATGTACTTACTAAGTTAGAAACCGTCACGTAAGTGTCCACAACATCTCACCCAAGTTTCATCGCTATCGGACTAATGGGATATGAAGACATAGGGGACTGTATTGAAACGCTCCGCATGTCGTCGTTCATTTGTCGAATCTACTCGTGTGCTACCTACTGTGAAATGTATTTACTAAGCCAGAAACCTTCCTTGGAGTGTCCACCATATTTTACCCAAGTTTCACCGCTAACGGCAGAATGGTATATGACCTTATACGGGACTTTGTTGAAACGCTTCGCGCGTCGTCCCTCATTTGTTGAATCAACTTGTGCGCTGCATATTGTATAGTGGATTTACTAAGCCAGAAATTTTCCATGACGTGTACACAACATCTCACCCAAGTTTCATAGCTACGGACGAATGGTACATGAATGCATACGGGACTTGGTTGAAACGCTTCGCGTGTCGTCGCTCATTTGTTGATTCTACTCTTGGGCTACATATTGTAATATGGATATACTCAGCCAGAAACCTTCCCTGAAGTGTACACAACATCTCACCCAAGTTTCATCGCAATCGGATGAATGGTATGTGAACGTATACGGGACGTTGTCGAAACGCTTCGCGCGTAGTCACTCATTTGTTGAATATAAACGTGCGCTTCGTATTGTAAAATGGATTTACTTAGCCAGAAACCTTTCCTGGAGTGTACACAACAATTTTTTTTTTACGAGCAATCATTTTTATTCACTGACAGAAAACCTGTACATATACAGATGTTGTATCAAAAATACAGGGTGAATCCCACATAAGATAAACTTGTGTGTGGGCTTCATGAACACAATTTCTTAATTTATTTGCAACATGGTATTTGACTGATAATAATAAGAAAAATTTACAGCAAAAGCATTAATTATAAGGATACTGAAAATAAAAGATGATACATTACTTGTTTCTGACCGAGTTGGTTTAAATATGTTGGTGAAAATTTATAAGTTCATTTACTCTATCCAAGTTACTAAGGAGCCATATAAAAAGCCTTTTCTTCAATATATTCAGGGTATTATTTGTCACATTTACTGGCAATATATTGTATATCCTAGTGCTAAGACAACTTAAATTCCTTTGGCCAAGTAGTGTGTTTCGACGAGGGATATTTATTCCAGTTCTGTCTTGAAGTCTAGTGCACATTTCAAGTTTTTGTCCATTAGAGAAGAGCTTCATATTTTTATGTATAAATATGATTGATGACTGAACAAATAACTGTCGTATGTTAAGCAACATGCTTTGTTGATACAGTTCACATGTTGGAAAAGTTGGTGGCCTTTTGTACATAACTTTTAGAATGAAATTCTGGCAGGTATTTACCTGAGCCAAATGTGAATCAAGTATTCCACCCCAACCATTTATTCCATATTGTAGTTGTGACTGGACTAAGGCAAAATATACAGTTCTCAAGACTTTTGCTGAAAGGATATTTCTGATTCTGTAAAATATATAAATTAACTTTTGAAGTTTATTGGCCAACGTTGATGCATGCATATTCCATTTTAAATGACTATCTATAATAACCCCTAAATATGTAGCATTCATTGACTTCTGTAGGGTATAGCAGTTGCATCTTTCGCCATTGTTACAAATTGGTGTGTGGATCTTCAGTGTTAAATTGTCTGTGGGTTGTAATGTTTTGTTGTGTGAGAAGCATAGGTATTGTGTTTTGGTTTCATTTAAGGTAAGGAGGTGGTTTCTTAGCCATTTTTGGACTGTAGCAAGGGTTTCTTGAGTTCTATTAAAAGTGTCCTCCCAAGTTGTTCCTGTGACTGTGACGACAGTGTCATCAGCATATGAGGTAATCATCGCATTACAGTTCAGCTTACACAAATCGTTAATATATAACAGAAAAAGAATAGGACCTAAAACTGTTCCTTGGGGAATTCCAATTTTTACTTCAGCACTTCTACTTAGAGTACCTTTGATTCGTACCTTTTGTATTCTGTTAAAAAGAAAGCTTTTTATTAGTTCTTGAGGAGTACCACGAATACCTTCCTTTTCAAGTTTTCTAATGAGTATATTGTGGTCTACGGTGTCAAAAGCCTTTCTTAAATCCAGGAACACAGAAATTGTTCTTTTAGAACTATCAATGGCTTTATACAAATAATCAGTAAGGGAGAATATTGCATCTTGAGTACTAGTGTTTGGTCTAAAACCAAACTGATTTGGTGACAATATGTTGAACTTATTCAGATAGTTAAGTAATCTGGTTTTGATGCATTTCTCTAGTAGCTTAGAGAGGTGGATTGTGAGGGAAATTGGTCTATGGTTATTTAACTCTCTTTAATCATCTGATTTATGGACTGGGATTATGATGGCAATTTTGAATGAGTCTGGAAATTGTCCTTTCGTTAGTGATAAATTAAAAATATGGTGCTGTGGTTGTAGAATTTCTGAACTAATTATCTTAATTGTTTTACTAGAGATATTATCATAGCCATTTGCTGAGTTATCTTCTAGAGCAGCTATGTGGTTTGTTATTTCTGATTTTGTTATGGGTATAAGAAAGATAGACTGAGGTTGAGATTTTGCAGTGCTATCACGTGCATTTGTGTTGTCAGGTTCCTTTCTTGTATTACTTATTTTTTCAGAAAGTTCTAAACCTATGTTACTAAAATAGTCGACAAATTTGTTTGCAATGGCAGCTCAACAAACATTTACCACTATCAGACGACTGGTATATGACTATATACGGGACTTTGTTGAAACGCTTCGCGTGTCATCGCTCATTTGTTGAATCTACTGGTGCACTACCTATTGTAAAATGTATGTACTAAGCCAGAAACCTTCCCTGGAGTGCACACAACATCTCACCCAAGTTTCATCGCTATCGGATGAATGGTATATGAAATTATATGGGACTGTTGAAACGCTTCGCGCGCCGTTGCTCATTTGTTGATTCTACTCGTGCTCTACCTATTTTTAAAGGGATTTACTAAGCTAGAAACCTTCCCTGGAGTGCACACAAAATCTCAGCCTAGTTTCATCGCTATCGGACGAATGGTATATGAACGCAAACGTGACTTTGTTGAAATGCTTCGCGCGTCGTAGCTCATTTGTTGAATCTACTCGTGCGCTGCCTATTGTAAAGTGGATGTACTAAGCCAGAAAATTTCCCTGCAGTGTACACAACATTTTACGCAAGTTTCATAGCTATCGGACGAATGGTATATGAATGCATACGGGACTTTGTTGAAACGCATTGCGTGTCGTCGCTCATTTGTTGAATCTACTTGTGCGCTATCTACTGTGAAATGTATTCACTAATTTTGAAACCTTCACGTAAGTGTACACAACATCTCACCCAAGTTTCATCGCTATCGGACGAATGGTATATGAACACATACGGGACTTTGTTGAAATGCTTCGCGCATCGTCGCTCATTTGTTGAATCTACGCGTGCGCTACCTATTGTAAAATGGATTTACTAAGTCAGAAACCTTCCTTGGAGTGTACTCAACATCTCACCCAAGTTTCATCGCAATCGGACGAATGGTATATGAACGCATAGGAGACATACCCACAGACAAACTATCACGTTACCTTGATTTTTATATATATAGATATGGACCATTTGTTGAAGGACATAAACTGGTTGGGTGGATTTCAAGGTAATCCGTCTGGTCTATGCTGACGACCTGGTTGTAATGACAGACTCCGTCGAAAGCTTGCGAGCCAACATGTTTTAACTTGAACAGAAATGTAGGAAGTATGGTATGAAGATCAGCATTTCAAAGACGAAGGTTATGTCAGAAGGGAAGAAACGCAAGAAAATAGAATGCCAGCTGGCAGAAACAAAATAGGAGCAGGTGAAACATTTTAAGTACTTGGGCTATGTATTCTCTCAGATTGAAAAAGCCAATGCAGTGAGTCCTCAGTTGGAATGTGCAGCATTCTGTAAGAAAGAAGTTAATGTAGCGACGAAACTCTCTCTACGTCGCGGTCGCTCAGTATTTAGACCAACCTTGATGTAGGCCTATGGAAGTGAGAGCTGGATAGATTCAGGTTAGCTGATACAATAATGACCTAGAGGTAACTCACATGAGGGTAGCACGAATGGTTGCTGGGTCAAATAGATGGGAGCAATGGCAGGGAAGTACACGTAATGAAGAGATAGAGGCTAAGTTAGAAATGAACATTTTAGATTAAGCTATTCGTATGAACCAACTCAGATGGTGGGGTCATGTGTAGAAAATGGGGGAGGAGAGATTACCTAAGAGGTTAATGCGTTCTGCTGTAGAGTGTAAAAGAAGCAGAGGTAGACCTAGGAAGCGATGGTTAGATTCAGTGTTTAAGGATCTCACAGTGAGAGGAGTAGAATCGGAGGAGGCCGTAGTGCAAGCTGGCTAACTGATAATAGGCGGCTTGTTCGCAATTAGAGGCTTGCAGACTAGATTGGACACTGAAAGGCAAAACGGTCTCAAATTAATATGCATGAAGGAAAACTGGATAGGAAACATGAAATGTGATTTCTGGCACAACAAAGCCCAGCTAAGAGCCCCTTGGATATCACCCATGTCTCACTGGTTGCGAGTGGCGAAGGTCGAATAACACTTTGTGTCATTTGGACTGGTGGTGGTGGGGATGAATGTTTTAAGAATTGTAACATCGAGGCCTCCTTTGCTGTTGGCCCTATGCATACAGTTATGCTATAGAAGGAAGAATTTCGACTCCTTAAAAAATTGGGGCAGTGAGAAAAGAAAAAGGCTATGACAGACTCCCTATGCTTTGAAGGTCTGAAGAAAACGAGAGTTGACCAAGGGAGTTGTATTTATTGTTTAAAGGGGTGAAACAGTGAGGTCTTCTGCCCCATTGACCAAAGGAGATCGACAGGAAGATGAAAAAGAGCCTGGCACAAGTAAGTAGACGTAGCGCACTGCATAATTCAGAAGAGATTCCATATTTTTCATACTCCGCCCCACAAGTGAGTGCCCTGGGAAGATCATTAGTGACATGCACAGGCTATTGGTGTAGCATATGAGACTGCACAATGATAGGCCTACTTTTCCATTAGCAGCATATCAGTTGGTTAATTAGGAAATATTTGTAAGAAAGCAAAGGAGTCATGAGCTTGGTCGTCCCATCTTGCAATTTTTAAATCCAAGTTACCGGTACCTTGCCACATGTTATAGCTATGGTACGGTAACCTTAAGTTCTGAAATTTTTATCTATACGCTACTTCTTTCATGACACTATCATATTAATGCGACTTTAATGGTTAAGCCAAGGGCATTCCTTTGTGGAAGGCAACCCGAATTACATGGCCTAGGCCTACCCCAAAAATTACAAGTACGGTAAGGTGAATCCTAGTGTACGGTAATTTACAAAATTGTTTATTGAGCGACATAACTATGCATTCATCACATCTTTCGTCTCCTAGTGGACGCAACTTTATATTATATTAAATTTATTTCGGAATAATGACTGAAACACGTTTTACACGACCGCCAATTCGCACCATCTTTGCCGTTTTTTATTTACAGGCAGTTGTGATGTAGCGATTCACTTCGCTTAGATGCAGCGCTGCGACTTTTCGCTTAAAAAAAACGCACCCATGACAAAGTTCGCTACACACGGATTTCACTTCGAATGCTGCAGCAACAAGAAGCACCACGACCCGGGAGAACAGTGTGTTTTTGAACTATGCAACATTCATTCTGATCGTTACCACATCAAGGTGTGCGGGAAAAGACAAGATCATTTACAGAATACTGTACCAGAGAGTAATTTACGTAATCGAGCAAAGAAATCGAATAACCTATGTAGGCTACATGTAGTACGATCTTTTCTTCTTCTTTCGAATTTGGCCAACTATGGACCGCATAGAACTTAAGGCTTCTTGGCCTTCCTTCTCTTTTCTTCCCAGAACCTCTTCATTCTTTCGCTCCTTATCTTTCTCTCCTCCTCGGAAATTATCTGCACAGGTCTCTATGTAATTGGTTTCTCTTCAAATGATTTTAAACTGTCTATCTTTCTTCTAAACTCACTTCTATTGTGGATCAACTCTGGATTAATTCCAACTTCTGCTACATCCCACTTGACTTCTTCTACTCACTTAGAGGTGGCCTTTAATCCCATGATATATTTGAAGATCTTTTTGGTCAGTCGGTCCTCGTCCAATCTTACCAGGTGTCCTTTATTTAATACTGTAAATAACCATTTCTGCCTGAACTTTTTTTTTCGATTTTGTAAATCCTGTCCTGTTAATAATATTATTATCATTATTTAATTTCGAACACATAAGAGGAACCCAGGGCTGTAGGGACCAGCCACAGACCCTCCATTATTATTCAACCTGGAACATAATATTGGAATTACGGTATTAAGCTTGCAATTTTAACCCCCCCCCCCCAAATGAAAATCTCATCGCTGATACGCCCCTTAAAACTTCAATCATCATCAACATCCGTGGAATTTAGTTTTGCCCAACTGATTATTAATTTACTTTTGTTTTAGTTACTGAGCCACTCTCCTTTCTTTTTCTTTCTTTCTTTCTTTCTTTCTTTCTTTCTTTATCTCTGGTTGTTCTTTAACTACAAGATATTGCTCACTGAGCATTACATTTCCATTGTCATTGTACTGTACCCGTAAAAATCAAGGAGGTACTCGCTGGGCATCCAAAGCAAAGCTGGATTTTAGGATAGTGAAAGTCCCGGTGACTAATCTTATCACAGTCCCGCCAGCGAGCTCTCCAAGATTATACACAGTATACTTGAAACATATTATGGATAAAACATACTAGCTTTTATACGATAGAGTACAAACTTGCTGTCTTTTCTCGGGGCTTTATTGGATAGAAAAAGACATCCTATCTATTTTAGGCTGTTCTATAACACGTCTCCATTTATAGAATAATAAAGGAACACCGAACACAACGTATAAAATATAAATTTATTAATATAACTAACAATCACAAACTACATAACACCATATAATAAATATCCATGTACGCCACTGAAGCTTATTAAAACTTCTCACATTCATACTAACATAATCGGTTATGTAGCTCCCAACGGGAAAAGCACCATAGATTTAATCTTCGTAAAAGGGGACTGCCTATCACCATACAAGCAAGAAGTCTTATATTCGGACTCAGCTGCTGCTCTCAGGAAACACATACCTGTCCTTTCAAGAATTGTTACAGAAGAAAGGTCGCCGCCCAAAAATAAGAGCGAGTGGATTACTACAAGAAAGTTATGGACTGAAGGAGAAATGACGAGCTACAAAATATATCTCAGATGCTTGAAGAAGGTCATCTAGATTCAGCACTTAACTCAACGCTGAACATTATCAAAGATTCGCAAATCAGGAAGCCGCCAAGAATTGCCAAGTTTTGGTTTGACTCAGAATGTTACAAACTTAGACAAGCGACCCTGGATCTCCTCCATAAGGCGCGACAATCACACGACCACCCCACGCTTACAGAGTAAGCACTGAAGAGGAAAGCGTACAAAAAACTGCTACAGCAAAAGAAAGCAAAGCACATTGAAGAGCGGGCACAAATGCAAGCCCAAGAAGCCCTCAGCGACCCATTCATCGCACTTAAGACGCGAAAAACATGCTCCACCCCAGACCTACCGATAACTTCATGGGAAAATCACTTCTCAAAAATCCTAAACAAGCAAAATATTTAAACTGCTCTTCCACTACGGAGAAATACTGACACTATAACTGACCCGATAGAACCGCAGGAAGTCAAAACTGCTATTTTCGCCACCAAAGACAAGAAAGCAGTGGGGCCTGACGGGATATTTAACGAAAACTTGAAAGACACCTGTGACGCACTGCTTGACACATGGACCACCTTGTTCAACAAGTGTTATGCAACAGGAGAATTCCCAGATGGATGGAGGCACTCTATTATAAAGATGCTGTACAAAGGTAAAGGAGATAGAAATGACCCAGACGCATACAGGGGCATAGCCCTTGAAAACAACATCTACAAGGTCTTTGCAAAAATACTGGAGAACAGACTCGTCACAGCGGCTGGAACAATGATCCCGGAGATACAGTTCGGATTTATGAAAGGAAGAGGAACTTAAAATGCAGTAAGAAATCTCATTGATAATATACAGGAGAACATTAGACATCCAAAGGGAAAATTCTATGCAATCTTCATAGACTTCAGGAAGGCATTTGATCTGCTGAATAGAGATATGCTCCTTTCTAAAGTAGCCGGCATGATAGGAAAAGACAACCCACTGATTATAGCAATCAATAACATCCTGGCATACAACCGAGTATCAATACAGGACGGCAAGACATCTTCAGCAAACATAGTACAGAGTAATGGAGTTCTCCAAGGGGATCCGTTAAGCCCCATACTATTCAACATCACCTTGGCAGACATCGAAAAGATCACTCACGGAACCTCCGTGGCAATCTATGTATATGCGGACGACATGGTTATAGGGTCGAACAACAGGGAAGAATTACAAAACGTAATGGACAAACTCGAAGATTACGCCATTAAAAACAGCTTGGAAATTAACAAAAACAAGACAGTCCAGATGGTATTCAGAAAAGGGGGAAGAATCGCAAACAAGAACAGACTACAGTGCGGAATGGAGGACCTGGAGGTCGTGAGCTCATTTAAGTATCTGGGTATCACACTTCAACCTTCAGCTAATTATTTCAAATGCCACGTAACAGAGAGAACCGTGGCAGCCATAAGAAGCATTTATGATATCTCGGATCCCACGAGACTATCTTTAAGCACGGCTATGAGTCTATTTTACGCTAAGGTACTCCCAGTTCTAACTTACGGGCTAGAACTTACTTGGGAACACCTAACAGTAACCGATCTCCGAGCCATTGAAAGCGTAAAAGCTAGATTTTTAAAAAGAACATTGGGGATTTCCAAGATGTCACCCTCAAGACTGGCGTACATACTAGCCTCTGAGACATTCCTAATAGAAGATCTACGAACCAGAATGCAGCTTCCATCTACCAAACAAGAACAAGAGCTTCTACAAATTAGGCAGAAGAAAAGAGAAAACATCGGCCTGGAGTTTTACTCGACTGATGCCATGCTCAATCGTAGCTGGTCTGGACCAAATAATGATATGCGGAGCGCTCTAACTAGGTTGGCAATACATGGCTTTCACCACAAGCTATGTACTCGACAGGGCTATCATGAACCGTCTGAGCAGTGCGTTTGTAAGCTGTGTGAAGGTCATTGCGAGCGATATCATCTCAACAAATGCACCAAACGAGGACAATCCCTTATGGACTATTGTAAAATGTAATCTATAGTTTACAGTGTGATACATCTCAATGTATATCTTATATATGGCCATTTGGCTGCAATAAAGTTATTATTATAATCGGTTGAAAAATAAAAGTATTCTGCCGTCTACAAATTTTGAAAACAAATCTAGACATTTTACTGGTGCTCCTTTGAGATGAGCATTCCTCTTAAAATATTTGACATTCTCTGTCGCTTGCTTGTCTACATAGTGACTGGTTATATAATGGCAGTGGCCTGGATGTCAGCCATCCACACACACAGCTGTGAGGACTGGATTCATTTGTTTACTGCTCGACCTTGCTATGAACGGGACTTGCTTGTCCGCCACCTGCTGTGGTCTCTGGTCTGAACGCACACAATGCGAGAAATGAACTGCGTTAAAGCATCTCGTCTTTCAAACCTTAACATTTTACAAAAACGGCTCTATTTAAAGAATTATTCATTTAAACTCATCCATACTCAAAAACAATCTTCCTAACACTAACTACTATCGTTCATGACTGACAAAGCCTTCATACACACAATATTAACAATTAAACGCAAACACTCGTATCAAAAACATTCGCTCTTTCAAACTATAATCTAATTCAAAAACATTTAAAAATATTAATCATTGCAAAAATTCAAAACCCTCGATATAAACAAATGGAAATCTTTATACAATATTTACAAGTGTCTATCGCTTTAAAGACTCACTCTTGAGCGATACGACCGTGTTAATATAATTATTAACGCTCCTTCCTTATAGTTTTCATTTACTATAACTTCCTATTTACAAATGCTAAACCACTTTCTGTCATATGAGGTTAATAGACATTATCGGTATACAAATGACAGATCATTTAAGATAAGTTCATTGTTGTTACAATTCCAGTTTAATATAATTTGATAATGGTTTAGAAAATAAGGGTATTATATCTTTTCCCCTTGAAGTTCCGCCTATAAACGACTTTCGTGTCGCAGATCTGATCACATTTAGAAGTCTTCCCTGACTCTACTATAATACAACAATGCTTATATTATTCAAACCACAGTACTTCATGACAATGAATACTGTATCATCCTCGTATTCCAGACAACTCTATACGACAAAAACCTCCGTATATCTCCACTACAAAACTCACATTACTTCAACTCAATTGTTCTCAACAATTGTTCCACAGTTCTGGCATAACTTCCATCTAGCATTGATCTTATTGTTGTTACAATCCACTGCTTGTTAATGAAGAGGAATATCTGTTCTACGATTACATTGGTCGTTCTCAAATGATTCTATTGATAGATCTTTAAAGATTTACTAAACTAAGTTACTGAAACATAAAACACCATGTCTCTAGACATTTAATAAAAAAATACACATGTTTCTTCACACTGGTCATTCCTAAAATATGCACGGTTGCAATACTACGTTGACAAATAACGTAGGTTACATTTGTGCATTAATAACACCACGTGTTATTTCGTCGCTCAATAAGGATCGATCACGACCAGATAAGATTTTATCTAACTTTTCTAAGGTCGGACGAATTATGTTTCAATAGATATGTCTCAGATAATTTACATTTAATGAAGAGCAAAGCCTTCCTTCAATTCAATATTGGTGTGTCATTAACTGAATGTATCTTCATTCTTCACAAAGAATGCTTATGATAGTTTTTACTTCACGTCGTAATCATAACGAATGTAACTTGCTAGATCGACGAATTTTTTATAGTATTAGGTGATATATCACATTATACCACGCGTAGATTTCTTCTCCTAACTATGAATTCTTCTTACTGAAAGAGTGCCCAAGTTCATTTTAAACAAAATTATTTTTTCTGAAAATATCAAAGACAAAATGTCTGAAGTCTTGAATAAAACTCGAAATCGTCGAATAATAACTTCCTTAAAGATTTTCCCAATGGAAAATAAATTTCTCAAACAGTTGACTTCAGTTCAGAAACTGATTCATAAAATATTTTTCCAAGAATAGATGATGAATTACTACCGTCAAACATACTCAAACTATAGAATAATGAAAAACATTTCTACCTTAGTCTCGTGGAAAATTGAAGTTCATTGTCGGGTATTAGAAAATCAAGGTATGATTACTATACAATCTTGAAGAATAAAACTGAATCAACATCGAAGTGAAAATACATGAAATAAATATAGAGAATTGTTGTTCACAAATGCCGTCAAACATACTCAAACTATAGAATAATGAAAAACATTTCTACCTTAGTCTCGTGGAAAATTGAAGTTCATTGTCGGGTATTAGAAAATCAAGGTATGATTTGTTGAAATAAAACCCATTCCCAATCTATCAGATAAGAACTGCGACCTCGAGAATGGAAATATTTCCTTCTCGGCATATTCGTCTCCTCCGGGCATCGAACATCGTTCCTCGAACATGGATTCCATCTCGAACAATCATCGGGCCTAGTATCTTCTATCGTCTGTCTTCCCGTTGATGATTCTTCAATAGTCGACATCGCTCGAAAGTCCTCCATCATTATCGAGCAATAATTTCTTAATAGCATCATCGTTACAAATAAATTTGTAAGTTGAAAGTCGATTCACTATCGTAGATGTTAATGTACATTTGGTTGGTCAATGAAAGATTACATCTGCTCATAGTCGAGAATAAATATACATGAAAGTACATTAAATATACTGGATGGAAGTGTACATAATGTATCATGTTGTCTCGGCATTATATCATTCTAGATGTTTTAGCTATTATCGTTGTTCCTTAACGTTCCATGTTGCTATTCACAACCTTGTCTCGACATATCCCAACCGCGTAATAGTATTAATCCATCATCTCACACATACTTAAAATGTCATAAACCAATTCCACTTTATAATTGTCTGTAGCCATCATAATGTTCATATACAACAAAGTCACAATGTTCATACAATCTCACTCTACTTACTTATTGCTGCAGCGTGAACTTGCCTGTGTTGAAGTCTCACTGCACTAAAATGCTTCTATCTGCGCTGAGATAAGTAACTTTCTCTGAAAACACAAAGTGTCCTATAACTTTCAAATTCCTCGATGAATTTCCTTAAATTTTACTGTGGTGAAGCCTTATCACTGGATAGGTATAATGTATACTGTTTAGTTTCCACAATTGTTCGCTATTTAACTTAATATCCTCCGCTCAACTTCACTTAGTTTCAGCGGGGCTCTCAAAACTATTGGCCGGTATCGCCGCTGTCTCTCATGTCGCGTAGGACCGCGCTCAATATCGAGTCTACGGGAATGAACTAACCCGGGTAACACGTCTTGTAGCATCGAAGTCAGTCGAAAGAAGAACACTTCTAGAAGCCGTCCCCCCTTCAACTCGTCTGAAATTGTTGGTCGCAAGTAATTATGGGCGCGCAACTTCTTGTGCCTTACCTATTGTAAATACCTTTCCTGGAGTGTGCACAACAATTCACTAAAGTTTAATCACATTTGGATGAATTTTATATGAACGCATGAGGGACTTGAAACGATTCATGCGCCGTCACTCATTTGTTGAATCTACTCGTGCACTGCCTATTTTAAAATGGATTTACAAAGCCAGAAATATTGTCAATTCAAATTACAGTACAGTAAGTATGTAGTTAGTTTTAAGTATGTAGTTAGTTTGTTTATTAGATATATGTCATTGTTCTATTAGACTGTGGTGTGTGAGTGTGTCTGGTGGCAGTTTAATTGTTTATTAGTTATAGTTCATTGTTTCATTAGACTGTGATGTGTGAGGGTGCGTGTGAGTGTGCCTGGTGACAGACTGTTTTAGTGGTAGTATTTGTTATTGGTGGAAATTTAGTATTTTTTCATTAGTAGAATTTTGGTATTTAATTGTTAGTAGAAGGTTAGTACTTTTATTAGTAGAACTGCTCTTTACTTATTCTGAAAGGGAGTAGCAGCCTTTCAGAATAAATCAATTCTTTACTAGTCTAATAGACGGTTAAGATATTGATAATATAAGCGAACTAATGGCTACACTGCGTTCTGCTGCACGGCTAAAAAGCAACGGGAAACTACGGCCGTAATGCTATTCCCGAGGATCTGCACCTCTCTATGCATAATTACTTGTGACGATGGCCTCCTCCCTTGTAAAATTTCAATCCGGAGGTAAACTAGTCCCCCGTTCGGATCTCCGCGTGGGGACTACTCGAGAGGGGGTTAACATCACAGAAGTGACAAAGAGGAAATCTGAAATTCTACGGATAGGAGTGTGGAATGTTAGAAGTCTGCTAGGAAGTGGAAGATTAGAAAACTTAGAAAGGGAAATGGATACGTTGAGGTTAGATTTGGTTGGGATTAGTGAAATGCGCTGGCAGGAAGAACAGGACTTTTGGTCAGGAGACTATAGGGTCATTAGCACTAAATCAAACAATGGCCAAGCAGGGGTTGGTCTCATATTGAGTAGGAAACTTGGACAGCGGGTGGAATATTATGAGCAATATAGTGAATGGATTATAGCAAAAATCAATACTAAACCTACGTGCACCACAGTGATACAAGTCTATATGCCTACCAGTCAAGCTGATGATGAGGATGTTGAAAAGGTCTACGAAGAAATAGATGAAATTCTGAGGTATATCATAGGTGATGAAAATGTTATAATAATGGGAGATTGGAATGCTGTGGTAGGAAAAGGGAGAGAAGGGAAGATAGTAGGAGATTTCGGATTAGGTGAAAGGAATGATCGAGGAAGCAGGCTGATGGAATTCTGCACCGAGCATGAGTTGGTCACAGCTAACACCTTATTCAATAACCACAACAGAAGAATATACACATGGATGAGACCAGGAGATACAGGGCGTTACCAAATCGACTTCATTACGGTCAAGCAGAGGTTCCGAAACCAGATTTTGGATTGTAAAACATATCTTGGTGCTGACATATACTCTGACCACAATCTGGTTGTAATGAAATGCAGATTAAAGTTGAAGAAACTGAAGGAAAGTCAAAAGCCAAAAAGGTGGGCAATAGACAGACTGAAAGTAAAGGATGTAAACGAAAGATTCAAGTAGAGTATAAAGGAAGGACTAATGAAAACCCCTAAACAAACTTCAATTGCAGACGAATGGGCACTTTTGAAGAATAAAATAACAAAATCCGCAGAAGAAAACATTGGTAGGAAATAAAGAATAGGTAGAAAACCATGGATCACTCAGGATATACTAGAATTGATGGATGAAAGGCGGAAACACAAGAATGTAAGAGACGAAAAGGGGAAAGCAGAATACAGACGTCTGAGAAATGAGGTTAACAAGAAGTGCATGGAAGCGAAAGAAGAATGGTTGAAAGAGAAATGTGCAGGCATAGAAAATTGTCTGGCATTAGAAAAAGTAGACACAGCTTATCGAAGGATTAAGAATACTTTTGGGGTAAAGAAGACTAAGTGCTGTAATATTAAGGACACAAATGGAAAGCCTCTAACAGGGAAGAAAAGGTTGAGAGATGGAAAGCTTACATAGAGTGCTTGTATAAGGGAAAGGATATTGAGAATCGTGTAATGGAAAGAGAAGAGGAAATTGATGAGAATGCGAAGGGAGATCTAATATTGAAATCAGAATTTGATAAGGCATTGGAAGACTTAGCAGAAACAAAGCACCAGGCATAGATGATATACCGATTGAGTTGCTACGCTGCATAGGTGATGATGGTCTGATCATGTTATTTCACTTGGTGTGTAGGATTTATGAGACAGGTGAGGTACCCTCCGATTTCAAGAAATATATTATCATCCCTATACCGAGGAAAGTAGGAGCTGACAGATGTGAAGATTACGGTACAATCAGCTTGATTACTCATGCTTCAAAGATCCTGTCTAGAATAATTTACAGATAGACACGGAATTGGGAGTAGACCAGTTTGGTTTCAGAGAAATGTAGGAACGAAGGAAGCTGCACTAAGTCTTAGGCTGATTTTGGAAGGTAGAATAAGGAAAGATAAGAGAACGTTCATGGTATGTGTAGACTTAGAAAAGGCTTTTGATAACGTTGATTGGGCTAAATTGTTTGACATTTTGGAAACGATTGGAATAAAGTACAGGGATAGGAGTGTGATCTACAATCTGGACCGGAGAGAGCGGCCGCGGGCCCCGGTGCTGGGGGGTATTTCGGGCCCCTGCCATTTATGCATTTTAGTGCAACTCAAATTCAATAATCACAGCCATGTATTTAGTGTATTATACATACACATATATTTGTAACTCTCCATAAAATGCATTACCGATTTTAAACCATTATTTTGTAAAGTATACATGTCAAGTCATGTAAGCATTCCAATTCGTTTTAATAATTCTCACTCCCAAATAAACAGTAACCCATTCACTTTAAAAACAATGCAGTTCATATAACTAATTGTTTTTACTTAAAAATCCAATCCATTACTTTTTAAAATTGATGGTAAAAGTTTTCATTACCTTATTTGTAAACTGAACTGAAAGGTTAGAAATAAAATATTAAAACACTAAATTCACCATAAACTTACATCTTTAATGGCTCACTGTAGGCTATATGTACATGTGCAAAACAATCCTACCATACAAACTGTTATATTAACTAAGGCTAAGACTCCCTTTTTGGCCATTTTCTGGGAATAATCATCTATGATATTGTCCAAATTGGTAGACTTCACTAGTTCCGTTTCAACAGCCAAAACATCCAAGATTGAAAGTCTATTTTGGCACATTGTCGAGCGGAAAACGTTTTTTACGCGATTGAGAACTGAGAAAGAAACTGTTGCGGGAATGGTAACAAATATTCTCAATGCTACATTAAGATTAGTAAATAGGGTTTCCAAATTTAAAGTTTTAACTTTATTGAGAAGGTCCAAGGGCGTAAGAGTTTTGCTACCAAAGTTAACTTGGTAAATTAATTACAGGTTTGGTAATTCATCAGAAAGGTCGTTTCCTATGTCATTAGAATAGCGCCTTACAAGCTTAGCTGATTTTTCCGAAATTAATTCATCTGCCATTCCATTGCATTGCCACAAAACAGAAAACCCGCTACAAAGAGATTGTACTGATCGAAATCGCACTGTCATGTCCCCTATGGTACTGTCCAGAATTACATTGAACACATCATTTCTGAAATTCGGTTTTGCATCATGACTGTCATCCTCTTCATCAGCTTGGCTCTTTCTTTTTTCGTCTCTTTTCTTCCTCTTCAAGTTGTTGGGGCCATCCTATATTTTTAGCCACTACTTCAGCTTCACTATATATTCAGTCCCACCCTTCCCAACGTATAGTTTTCAAGTCTTCCATCAGAGAACCTAAGTTATTTTCCCCTACATCCATAGTTTCACCTCGGTGTTGAAAAACAGTGTTGACCATGTCTATTGATTCTAAAACCTGAAAGAAAGAAAGAAAGAAAGAAAGAAAGAAAGAAAGAATTCGTTTGTTTCCTTATTTTAAAAACATGACATCCGTAATATTTAAATTGCCATCATTATACTGCAACTGCACGGAAGATTATTGCATTTAACTATAACAAAAACGAGACCTTCGCTAACTATTATTATTTGTAAACAACTGACATGTTCTTTTAAATGAAACCGGTATCGCTATAATTTAAAATAACAAAAATTTAAAACAGGATCTTTTTTTGAAAAGGTCATTTATTGTGGCTAATCAGTGGCGCACCCACGGGGGGCTTAGGGGGCTTAATCCCCCCCTTCATGTCTTGAAAAGAAAAATTGAGAATAATTCAAAAATGTTTGCCTTTATTATTCTACATATAGATTATTTATTTATTAAAGTTTATGAACTACTAAATTGCATTTTGTGCGATTCACTTGTAAAACCTAATAAACGTGTCAACTGATTACCGACAGACTTTATCTTATTAGGGTGCGTGGTAGTTAGCGGAGTGGTAGCACTGCGTGCTCTTACTCATCACCTGGTCTAATGTTGATGCGGTGTGATTGAATACAACAGGTTTACTCCATTGGCGCAGGGGTGAGGGGATGGGCGGTGGCTCATCGTCTACGCAGTCACGATAGTGAGTACAGTACAGCCCCGTCAAACAAAACTGGTCCACTCGCGCTGCCAGTTTACCGATTCAAGGGACATGAACAGAGTAGTAAATGTTACAACAACATAAATAAAAACAACTAAACCCATTCCGGGTTACGCAGACGGGCGCGTTAAAGAGGGCCGACTTAACGAGGTTCTACTGTAGTTAGTATTTTTGTGACAGGTGTTTGTTTTTTATGATTTTTATGTGACTTGAAATATCTTTGTAGGTCAAAGGAATAATATTTTACCAGGAAAATAAATAATATATTCTTTGGTAGTTAAGAACATTTATCCCGCAGGTATTTTTGACTACCGTTGCTACACGCCTCTTTTCTAAACAAATATATATGGTATATAATGAATAATAAATATATATAATATATATGATGTATTCTTACCTTGAAACAAATAGGCGCAAGAAGAAGGCAGTTGAAGGTTTTGAAATATGTTTTTCAATCCCTCAAGGTCTCGACGACATTCTGAAGTTATGCTCAGTTCAGTCAATGCCTCCAGTTATTCTATCCCTGGAAGGTGAGCAGCGACTGGTTTAACGCTGTCTACTTGACATCGAGTGAGGGGAGCTTGGTATCTTTCCTTTCAAAATTTCCCATCTTTGGGGGCTGGAGCTAAATATGTTAAACAACTTTTGTGCAGCTCCAGAGCAGGGGGATGACAGTTCATAGGGAGCGCGTAGGTCGCGGTAAAGCTCTGCTCTGGATGTTCTGCCAACCAATGAAGAATTAATTTTAGCACTAAGGTTCCGTAGTTGGCACTCATGAACGCTGACATTAAACCGACTGGTGGAAGCAGGAATAGTCTGTTTTGATTGATTTTCCTCGTGGTGTTGTGGGTTGTTTTGATTTGTTCGGTATTTTGATTCTTTATTTGAATTGAATTGGGAGTCAATCATGCCCCTGCAATGTAGGAAAAATTGCCAAGCACCGGGATGTAAGAATTATAATGATAGTGAGAACAATACGGCAATTTTCATCTTCCTGGTGTTGACCATGTGTAAAACTAGTGGGCAATATGGACTACTCTCGAATAAAAATATATAGAGAATAAATGTGTGCCTTTCATCTCTTGTTTGTTTTCTTACTCATTCTCCTTTGCATTGCAATAAAATTTGTGGTTTAGGGCTACGGGGAAGGGTGGGTGGCAGCCGGCATGCTAGGCAAAAAGTGAGGTTATGGCAATGTAGTGTGCAATTGGACAGTTTTCTTTATATTCATCGAATATCCCAACAATTCTATAGAGTAGGAGAGCAATGTTTAATTAGCCTAAAGGTAAATTAAGCTCTAGAACGGCATAACTGTGTCCTTCGTGACAAATCTATTGCCAACATTGATATATATCAAAATGTATTATTTTCCTATCTGGACGTATATTTCAGCGCCTAGCGAAAGGCGCAGTTATGTTTGTGTTATTTTCATGAATAATCAATAACTCATCGCAGAACATACTGTTCAATACGTGTAATAATGGCTACTTTCGTATGGCGTTTTACTTTTTATTTTGCCAAACTTGCCCGAGCAGTACATAGCCTCAGGCGTTGCTCTCTCTCGGAAATTCTATAACCAAAAGTGACGAATCTCTTATAGTTTACATGATCCTTGCTCCAGAGAATGTTACTGCAGCTCTCCGCTGCTTGTTCTCCACCCAGATTCAAGGAATGACAAGTGCAAGCAGAGTAAACTGCTTCACTGTTAACAGACAGAATTCTTGCCTGAGCTCCTTTGTACGCTCCTTTCATGTTACTCCAATTGGCGTAGCCTTGACCCCTACAGTCTTTTAATGGGATGTCAAACTCGTTTAGTATATATAAAATAAGCTCTGCAATGGCTTCTCCACTCTTTTGGTACAGACGGTAAAGCAAATTAGCCTCTCTTCGACTTGGTAAGTCTGAGTTTCATTTTCAGTCAAATAAACATGTCTCAAAAGAAACGCAGTCTGTTCAACATGCAGAATCTGGTGTTGCATCAATTATTATGGCATAGTATTTTGCCATTTCTCTTTCTTCTAAAATTTTCTTCGTAACTTGGGCAGCGCGAAGAGTAATAAACTCATTTTGATTATCATGAGACTGATAATTCACATGCATTCTTTCTCCCTTTCTTTGAAACGAGCGGACGCTATTTAAATGTGCATTCAAAACTGGATCATAATTGGGCAGCAGTTCTAAATTCCCAAAAAATTGCAATTTGAGGGGTTCCCGATTTTATCAATACTACCCCGAAAAACAAGTCCTCTTTCAGCTAGGAATAAAGTGACATTAAGAAGTCGCTTTAAGAGATCACGTCACCTGTCCTTTTCCTGCTGAATGGAGTGAAAGATTAAGTCCGTTGGCCATTTATAAATTTTTGATTTGAACACCTCTGACTTCCACTCAACATAGCAGCTTTTATGACTGGAACTACTCTCATGTTCTGTGACTTTATTGAAGTGTTTTCTCCAGCGTTTTTCCGCAGAATATCCTTCAGAAAGAGCGAACGAAGATCGTTTTGGCTGGCGAAACGTATTGAATATTCTGCAAGGTAAACAGTAAAACGCTTTCTTAACCTTGCTCCAAACAAGCCAATCACGAGTAATCAGTTCAACATTTGTAAGTTTCTTATGGAAGACCGGCTCAGGAATGGAATAGCCTACCGAATCCACAGGAAATTGTTCAGGCAAAGGAACATGAGGGTATTTTAAGTCTCGGCTGCTATCGAAAGCAGGGTCACCTACATCAACATATTTGTCTGGTAGGCCTAAAGGTAAAGGCGGTTTGCTGCCTTTGATAGATTCAATATTCGTAGGCGACATAGACTGAATAGGACTAGGATAGGACTAGGAGTCCCTGTTTCAGTGATGGGAACTGGTTCTTCCTTGTTTGATTCGATTTCATTTTGTTGTTGTTCATTTGCAGGTAAAACATATACTTCATTAGTAATATTACCTTTTTCTATGACAGACGATGATGGAGGACATTTTAGAAACTGTCCAAGCGCTAGCTGGTCTTTCTTCGATGCTCTTTCCTTCAATTCCCTGTCTTCTCTTTCGTTCCTCTTTTGAGCACCTGATTTGTGTTTGTAATTGCAACTCATAGTAAGTTTTACTAAAAACACACTATACGCATTCTAAATTGTAATCTGTAATCGAACAATATTACACACTGACACCATTAAAAGTGACGTATACAAATCACATAAACCGTGGCGAATCACTAACACAGCGTATTACTATTGGATTAGACAATCGACTGACATTGGATGACAAAGCATTATTTACGCAGCACAGTGCGGCCAGTACGGGGACAGCGGGGAAAACCCTTCCTCGGTGTGGGGGGGTTACAGTTGTTATATTCTGAGGAATATAAATAGCGTTTTTCTTTAGTGGACTAATAAACAACACATCGTCGTTGTTTTTATGAAACCTCCTATGTGAGAAAATCATAATTTTTCAGGAGGAAGAAAAAACGAAGTCGGTGCGAATGAACCATGATATTCTTGAATTTATTGATCAAAAACATTGTATTATGCAAAAATACACACTGTCAATTAAAATGCATCAAACATATAATTGGTATTACGCAATACATTTGATTTTATACTAGAATTGTCACATAGGATATATCAAACGGCTGATTTGAAATACTTAGGAGCTTTCGTTAAATGGCTGATAACACTGGTTCCTGTAAACCTATTGACATTTGTTAGTGTTTTAATGTCAAATTTTACATTTTATCATAATTATGTATACCCTTGATGGGTGCATTTAATAAAAATCGAAATATTTCCTCCCAAAACATGGCTGTGTGTATTTTATTTTTTTTGAAATTTTTGTTCAATGTCCAATGCTACTCCACATCATTTTATGTTAGGATATGATTTCAACTAAAGTTTTAAGCGTTTAATTATTTCCTTTCATTAAACAATAATACAGTACATATAATATTTTCAAAGCTTATGGTAACTTTTATTCAATTTTATTAGGCACAACTTATTTTGAGAATAGCTCTAATCCTTCGATATGATTTAAATCATAAGAACCTTTCAGAATCTAGGTTTTAATAATATCGTTAATCATTATCTAAATTTCCCTTCTTAATTACAATAGGTGTCGAAGAAGAGAATCACCAAGTTTTCAATAGCAGCCTTCATAATACCCAAATTCAAATCTGCCTTTCCTAAATCCTTCAAGTAACATACCGGTACAGTCGATCTAAGAAATTTAGTATATTGACGAAACTTACAGGGTAATATTAAATCCCAGATCTGTTAATTCAAGTTTCTACTTCTTTTTCTTATCTGGCTTGAAGGGGGGGGGGCTGTCATAGAAAGCATGATGATCCTTTTCTATGACTTCTTTCATTTCTTGTAAATGTCTGAATTTGGATTCACTGATAGGCAATGGTCCATTGTATAACGCTCGCGCATAACAGGGAACACCGGTAGACCTTCTTCTCGTTTGTGTCAATGGTTCATAGAGAGCAGTATGATCGTTCTTGAAAAGAATTTCACCATTTGGGAGATACTGTAGATCCCTTATATCAAATACAACCGGATCTTCAGCTTTTTTTCCAGGTCGAAGTGATACCAGATTTGAAGAAACTTGTTCGTAATTCTTGAAGAATGTGTAATCACATACGTTAACTTTGTACGGATGTGATGGTCTGGCAAGTCGCATAAGAGCCACATAGTCAGATGGGAGAATTTATTGGAGGTTTGAAATATTTCTCTAATGTGGCATGGACACTGTCTGCCTCCATCATAGTGTGCCCTTTCTCAAGAAAAAGTTGTTCAATCACAATTGATTTCTTCTGTGCAACGTCACTCAGAGCACTGGCAAGAACTTTATTCCTATTCTGGTAGCCACAACCAACAGAAATAAGAGTGACTTTTTTACGGAGTCTGGTAATTTTATAATGAAATCAACAACACAACTTGTGAACTCATTGGCAGTGACATTTCCGTTTGCCTCATGCCAAACATACAGTGTGACGTCTCCATTATTAAGTTCATACAGAGTGAAGTTGTGCAGTTGTAATTTTTGTTTATAGTACAACTGAGAGGCTAGTAATTTAGGGCATAATAGCACACTTAGTAAATCCATTGCAGAGATTTTAGCAGCATTCTTGGCAGTTCTGGCATCATCTTTCTTTTTAAGGTGTGACTCATATGTCTCTTTACTAATTGCACCCACTTTAAAACTACAGCATACATCACACTGGTCTTTGCGAGGCATATGAATGACAATTTTCTCAGATTCCAAAACTTCATGGAATAAACTTCTTGATGCAGATGGGAAGTTTTTCACTGCACACCACTCCTTGTAGACACTGAAGAAGTGATGCGCGGATCTAAATGATGACTCCAGGTAGATATAGCTTGATGAAGCTCTGCAGTAGTGGCTAGGAACTTTAGGAAGCAATCCTAACCAACATTTTACTCTCTCAACCATTTCAGGTTTCCTTCTATTCTTAGTCAGGGCTCTGTCCAGTCTTTGTTGCCATGTTGGCAATAGTCTTTCTCTGTCCGTCCCTGTAACTTGAGCACATAAGAAAGTTTGGTCACTTTTTTTCATATGTGTGTCCTCACCAAGAGTCGCTAGAAAAAAATTACGGCACACCCTCACTCTTTCTTCCTTTTCTACTTGCAGAAATATATCATGTCCTTCCTCTTTCTTTTTATATTCTCCAGTGTCCTTTCTTCTTTTTCGAACAATTCTTGTGTTCACCAATCCTTTCACATAAGCCTTTCTCTCTTGCCATGTTGGCAATAGTCTTTCTCTGTCCGTCCCTGCAATTTGAGCACTTAAGAAAGTTTGGTCACTTTTTTTCATCAATAGCTAAATGGTTACAACGGAACTGAACTCTTCTACCTGCTTTCGGAACATTCTGAATTACATTCCTTCCTGTTCATTTGACGCCTATGTATGGCAGACCTAAAACTCGATTGTGTTTCACAGCCCTGTCCTGTAGAAAGTTTTCCCCCTTTGCCTCTTCCTGTAACGCTTCAAGAGTCTGCTCCCCTAAGTCAGGTATTGCGTCCTGTGGATGAATCTGCTCAGTTTCAGCTGTGTCCTGTAAACCAATTTCTTCCTCTTCTGAGGTATTTTCTGCTTGTATCATTGGGTTAATTCCATCCTGAGGTATCCCTTCACTCCTTTCTGTGACTTCAATAGTTTCTTCTACACTCATGGTCTCGTGCTTCTTTTCTACATCAACAACTGATACTGGTATTGTTAACACATCTCTGTTTTCCAATGCCAAATTAATCATTTTGTATAGCTCATCACCGGGATTCAAAATTACCTCATTTAAACTTTCCTTGAGCACTCTACTTTTTCACTTATCACCACCTCGGACATATTATTTGTATTCATAATATCGTTAACTGCAGTAGCAACTTTATCTCTGCTGGCATTCTCCAATACCATATCTACCATTTTCCTTCCACGAGATGCCATAATGCCTGCAAAAATGTATAATGAAGCAATCAATTAACTGAAATTGTGAGCTAGCTGACTGACATGCTCTATTTTCAGGTTAGCTTACAGTATCATCCAAACTATTCAAGTAAACAATATTTCTTCTCACTAAATAGCGTTATGCTCTCTAACAAACATAAATAGTGGGCTTTTAACAGTTATTGAACATTTACCTCAATTCGCGCCACTATATTCAAGTAAAATACGAACAGTAACTTCTCTCCCATGTGCATAAGCCACAAAACTAAACAATGATAAATCAACAAACAGCGCTGTCAATACCTCATATGTGAATGATATCACCTATGTGCATTTCTAGCGACCAGAGGAGGCCATGGGTCCAATATATGATAACTCCTATGTGTGGTCTGAGCACATAGGAGATATTTAGCAGCAACATTTTCTGAAACCACATAGGATATATCGTTTTCAAATGCTTTAATGGAATATAATGTGTGTTATCCACATAGGAGGTTTTCTAAGCTGTAGAGCTTGGACAGCTGATTCCAATGATACCATTGGTGTATTCTTGGAATACACGGTACGAGAGATTATAATTTTCAATGCTTTTGCATGTTCTTTCCTTCCTCTTTGTCAAACACCAACAGTGATCTTCTGTTTTCTCTTAGGTGTTCAGGTCGCTTATATCTTTTATGAGTCTGTTCTGTGACCCACCTAGCGTCATCTCGCAGCGAATCTCAGAAGCTCCTCAATTCTTCCTGGTGCTAGAGGACTTACTTATCCATTTGGCCACCAGATCCTGTTACCATCGCCAGCTATTTTCTCCTTGAGCAAGAGGACTACGTCTACTTCTTTACTCACCATGCTGCGCTAGCATCGCCTACTATCAACTCCTTGAAGACCATTCATCAAGAAGAACATTTATTTTTGATAAGTTGGTTATGTTTATATGTTCTCCTTTTGTTTCCTACCCCCCACTCTTTTTCCCTTCCTTGGACCCTCCGTGCTCCGTTGAGCAGGTCTCACTTCGCAATCGGCAGTTGACTCGGTCAGTTAAAGCTCCTCTCGAGCTAGTCTCCTCAAACCAAGAGGCACACTCTCTTCTACGCCATGTTGGCAAGGTAGTTGTCATCAAAGGAAACTTCGCCTTCAACATGAAATCAAGATAAGTACCATCTTAAAAGTTTTAACCTCATCTTCATGGTTTTAACTTCCACGTGCTTTTAACGATACTTTTATAGACAGTGTGAAATTATTTATTTTGGGGCAAAAATCATTCTTCGTGGGATTTGCCATGTTGAGCTTTTGCTCGTATAAGCTAATCTTACTAAAAAAAAGAGCTTTTCTTAAGCTATTCAAATGAGAAATCCTCTCACTATGTGGGATATTACCTAATACCCGCTGTCTATAATTCACCAAGCTAGTTCCTCCGTTGGATTTTCTCAACCCCATTTTTCTACTAAGGTCGTTCTGGAACCTTCTAGATTCGGTATTTCATCTACAAGTCCTGCCGTTGAAATTTTCACTCACTTGTGAGTATGCTATTTAAAATTGAAGAATTTCATTCCTGAATTAAAAGCTCAATAGCTTTCTTCCACCGCTGGAACCGCTGGAATGTTCTATGGCACATTTAATTGTAACTCACAACTTTCTCAAGAAATAGACTCTCGCCTATATAGTGCAATCAGTTATTTCCATCATTGCAATAATTTTCTTTCTCATAAACTTTAGTGTTTCTATAGTGAACTTTGCATCCATCTTTATAGACTACAGTGATAACCAGTGCTTGCTCCACGTTTCTACCGCGTCGCGATCGTCCGTTTACATTAAATACGGCCATGAACATTGATCCTATATCCCAATGATCTTTCCTCAACCTTCTACTAACAACCCATATTAATAAAATTGGAACTTTTCGATAAGGTGTCACTCACGAAGTGCCCTTCCAACTTTGCTAGTTTAACATTAATTAAATTCTGTATAATTACGTGTGTGACACACGATTCAAATTCACATTGTTCCTTTCCTATAATCAGGGAAAACAATTCTTTAAACTCTTGAGCGAGTCATGTTTAGGTTTCACGAAATGGAAACTGTCCCATTTGGCTAGTGACTCCTACTCAAACTTGGAAAGTCTAGAACCTTCCTTTTAACTTTCTTCAGGTTTCACAGTAAGTGACCTGCCCTTATTTGCTTAATAACCAACGTTAATCTATATATATAAAAATCAATGTAAAGTGACAGTTTGTCTGTGGGTGGGTATGTATGTCTCCTATGCGTTCATATACCATTCGTCCGATTGCGATAAAACTTGGGTGAGATGTTGAGTACACTCCAAGGAAGGTTTCTGACTTAGTAAATCCATTTTACAATAGGTAGCGCACGCGTAGATTCAACAAATGAGCGACGATGCGCGAAGCATTTCAACAAAGTCCCGTATGTGTTCATATACCATTCGTCCGATAGCGATGAAACTTGGGTGAGATGTTGTGTACACTTACGTGAAGGTTTCAAAATTAGTGAATACATTTCACAGTAGATAGCGCACAAGTAGATTCAACAAATGAGCGACGACACGCAATGCGTTTCAACAAAGTCCCGTATGCATTCATATACCATTCGTCCGATAGCTATGAAACTTGCGTAAAATGTTGTGTACACTGCAGGGAAATTTTCTGGCTTAGTACATCCACTTTACAATAGGCAGCGCACGAGTAGATTCAACAAATGAGCTACGACGCGCGAAGCATTTCAACAAAGTCACGTTTGCGTTCATATACCATTCGTCCGATAGCGATGAAACTAGGCTGAGATTTTGTGTGCACTCCAGGGAAGGTTTCTAGCTTAGTAAATTCCTTTAAAAATAGGTAGAGCACGAGTAGAATCAACAAATGAGCAACGGCGCGCGAAGCGTTTCAACAAAGTCCCATATAATTTCATATACCATTCATCCGATAGCGATGAAACTTGGGTGAGATGTTGTGTACACTCCAGGGAAGGTTTCTGGCTTAGTACATACATTTTACAATAGGTGTCGCACCAGTAGATTCAACAAATGAGCGATGACACGCGAAGCGTTTCAACAAAGTCCCGTATAAAGTCATATACCAGTCGTCTGATAGTGATAAATGTTTGGTGAATTGTTGTGTACACTCCAGGAAAGGTTTCTGGCTAAGTAAATCCATTTTACAATACGAAGCGCACGTTTATATTCAACAAATGAGTGACTACGCGCGAAGCGTTTCGACAACGTCCCGTATACGTTCACATACCATTCATCCGATTGCGATGAAACTTGGGTGAGATGTTGTGTACACTCCAGGGAAGGTTTCTGGCTGAGTACATCCATATTACAATATGTAGCGCAAGAGTAGAATCAACAAATGAGCGATGACACGCGAAGCATTTCAACCAAGTCCCGTATGCATTCATGTACCATTCGTCCGTAGCTATGAAACTTGGGTGAGATGTTGTGTACACGTCATGGAAAATTTCTGGCTTAGTAAATCCACTATACAATATGCAGCGCACAAGTTGATTCAACAAATGAGGGACGACGCGCGAAGCGTTTCAACAAAGTCCCGTATAAGGTCATATACCATTCTGCCGTTAGCGGTGAAACTTGGATGAAATATGGTGGACACTCCAAGGAAGGTTTCTGGCTTAGTAAATACATTTCACAGTAGGTAGCACACGAGTAGATTCGACAAATGAACGACGACATGCGGAGCGTTTCAATACAGTCCCCTATGTCTTCATATCCCATTAGTCCGATAGCGATGAAACTTGGGTGAGATGTTGTGGACACTTACGTGACGGTTTCTAACTTAGTAAATACATTTTACAGTAGGTAGCGCACGAGTAGATTCAACAAATGAGTGACGGAGCGCGAATCGTTTAAACAAAATCAGGTATGCGTTCATATACTATTCATCCGATTGCGATGAAACATTGATCAGTTATTGTGTACCCGCCAGGGAAGGGGACTTAGTAAATCCATTTCACAATAAGTAGCGCAAGAGTAGATGCAACAAATGGGTGACGACGCGCGAAGCGTTTCAACAAAATCCCCTATTGCGTTCATATAACATTCTTCGATTGCGATGAAACCTTGATGAGTTATTGTGTACACGCCAGGGAAGGGCTTCGATTTAGTAATACATTTCTCAATAGGTAGCGCACGAGTAGATTCAACAAATGAGTGACAGCGCACGAATCGTTTAAACAAAACCCCGTATACGTGCATATACAATTCATCCGATTGCGATGAATCATTGATGAGTTATTGTGTACACGCCAGGGAAGGGTTTCGACTTAGTAAATCCATTTCACAACAGGTAGCGTACGAGTAGACTCAACAAATGAGTGACAGCGATGAAACTTTTGAAAGTTGTTGTGCACGCTTCCACGAATGGTTCTGAATTAGAAAATCCATTTTACGATAGCTTAGAGGCAGTTAACATGTTGTGTATCCAAAAGCACTTCAAGAAACAGAATTTCAACGCCAACACTTTCTTTGATTGGCATTGCAACGCATGCCGGGTACAGCTTGTTCTGTATAAATATAAGAAGTTGTAGGAACTTCCATCTTATTCTTTATGTTTTTCTTATTGTTATTTTAAAATTTTCACTCTTTCTAGAATATTCTCTCAGGAATTTCTTAAGGTACACTCTTTGTACTACAATTAACGTTCCAACTTTAATTACTTCGTGGGTTATTTGTTTAAATCTTATAAAGATTTTAGAAACATGTAAGGTTTTAAAACCTCATAAATTGTCAATTGCCTGGAGCAATCGTTTAATGTGAGGAGGTCTGCGACCCCATTTCTTAAAAAAGTTTAAATGAACTATGTTTGTCAAAATTATATTACATGCTTGTTAATTTCCTCAAACTTCTTTGCATTGTTAAATAAATTAAATATTTGTTTTTGGATTCATCATTTCTCTGATACTACAGTTAGGCAAGATCCTGGCTTTCCTAGCTCTTCCTAGGTTCATGCTCTCATTCATACTCAATAAAGCTTTTACTATCTGTCTGGCCAGACCATCACCCTTCCCCATAGTACTTTTATGCATGCTTGGGAGGAAATACACTAAAGCCTTTCTCAGGCAAACCGCCCAAGTCTTAGCTGCGGTTCCCGTTAGCTTCGACCAAGCTCGTACCTACTTTAGGTATCAGAGAGTTAATTTTCAGTGGCAACTGCGTCTAAGGGTATCAAAGGCTAAATTTATAACTTTTGTGGAACTCTCCTCCTATTTTTCTATCCTTTTTCTCCAATCCCAAATCTACTTCCTTTTCTTAATCATCTTCCCTTGGTGGGTGGGTTATTCCTTATCCAGTAATCTACCCAAAAATTGGTGCCGAAACCCGGGAGAGTCCATTTGTCATTTTTCTGTTTGGCAATATTTTGCAAATTATTAATATCTGTTTTGAATCTTTCAGCTATGACTACATCATGCAAAGCCTGTGAAGGGAAAGAGGCCGCTCCTGTCTCCTTTGGGGTGTCCTGTTCTTTCTACCCATTCGCTGCTGCAAACTTGACAGCATCTCCAAAGTTCAACAGTTTCGTGAGTTGTATTTCAATTTCTTCTCTTTGTCATGGCTCCTATTGAAAAAGATGAAACTCTCATTGCCAGACGTTCTTCCTATAAAGGGCAACTCACTAGATTCAGAAAATTCATCAGCAAATTAAATCCCGCCGAGTGTGATTTAGACATCTTGACACATCGCCTTAAGTTGTACGAACGGTCTTATGATTATTATGATCAAATTCAAACCGAGATTGAATCCGCTTGCCCAGAACTTCAATCGGATCGGGACGAGGTCGAACCCTTGTACTTTGAAGGGATTGCAAAGGCCCACCAACTGATCCGCAATATCTCAGAACCGGACACTAGGGTCATCAATCCGGCCCAGTTCGCACCCGCTTCAGTTCACAAGAACAAACCGAAACCGATACTTCCTAAGATAAGCCTACCACACTTCTCAGGCAAGGAAGGTGAATGGTATTCTTTTTACGAACTTTACTGTTCACTCATTCATGACAATAATGAAATCCCAGACATTCATAAGTTCTACTTCCTCCGTACCTCTTTAGAATGCGAGGCCTTAGCCTTAGTGGAGTCACTGCCTTTAAGCGCAGACAACTATCACATCGCCTTTAATCTCCTTAAAGAGAGATATGGCAATTTACGTTTGAGTGTAGCTCGCCACATACGCTATCTCTTCAACTTGCCAGCCGTCAAACCTAATGACGTCACCTCTTTAAGAGACCTCTTAGACTCTATACAGTTGAATGTCAGAGCATTATACCAACTTAAGCAGCCTGTCCAAACATGGGACACCATACTCATTCATCTGGCTACATCAAGATTCGATTTTTCAACTTTAAAGGCTTGGGAAATTGAACTCGCTCGCAAGGAAGAATTTTCCTTCGAACACTTAATCTCGTTTCTTAACAGCCGATGCCAAGTTCTTACAGCACTCGCATTTCAGTGCGAAAAGGTCGAAACGAATCATCAGTGTCAAATTTTTGAAAAAAAACTTGCTTCTTCAAAGGGACATCAGCCCCCATCTGTCGAGAACAAGCAAACCCGTTCTTCTTTCAATCATGCGAGAGAACATATCAGGCCGCTCAACAAATCGTTAAAATGCACGCTCTGTAAAAAGCTTCACACATTGTATTCGTGCAAATCTTTTAAAGAATTGTCTGTCGAAGATCGAAGGAAGTTTGTCTTCAATAGCAAACATTGTTTCAATTGCTTGTCACCTAAGCATTCTTCTTCAAACTGCACGTCATCCAATCTCTGTTTTCATTGCAAAAAACCGCATCATTCTTTATTGCACGTTCACGATAAATCGAGGTCACCAGCACCCGCCTCTTCAAGCTCCTTGCAGAGCCGCTCCGAACAAACTAATGCTTCTTCCTGCATTTCTAACGCCGAAACTTCTCACAGTGCGCAAACCCTTTTGACCACTGTACAATTCGAAATCCAAGATAAATTTGGAAATTGGGTTCGAACCCGTGGTCTTCTCGATTCCGCTTCAACTCATAATTTTGTTTCGCAATCGTTGATTAAAAAACTAGGTCTTTCGTCATCGCCTACTTCTATCAATGTGACCGACACTGACAATTTGAAAACTCAAGTCTTGCAGTCTTCAAAATTGAAAATCAGAGACGTTTGCCAAAGAAACACCAATCTTAATTTAAACTGTCTCATTCTTACCAGTATTGGCAAGGACACTCCTAGTAGCTCTATTAATACTTCCAGTTTAAAGATTCCTTCGCACTTAAGGTTAGCTGATCCTCAGTTTAATGCTCAAAGTCCCATTGATGTACTTTTCAGTGCCAATGTTTTTTGGAAGTGCATTCGCAAACAAACACGCAAGTTATCTTCAACCGTGGTCGCCAGAGACACCGATTTTGGTTGGGTTATTACTGGTGAAATTCAGCATCCCAGTGTTCAAACCAAAGCGCAATGTCATTTCGTTACAGCTGACATAAATCCTATTTCTGAAAAAGAGAACGCTCAAGTTTCAGATCTCAATATTTTTGAAAAACACTTGCCGAAACGATGTCTTATCGTGAACAACTACACTACCTCTGTAAGTTGTTTAAATGGTTTTTCCTTCTTCCCGCACAAGATGGCAATTCAAGTTCGCCTTGCTTTGTGTTACTTCGTCTACCTTCTTATGTCATTTTTATAGCAGGTAATTGCTTAAACTCTCTATTAAAAACTATCTTCCCCTTGTGTAAAACCATGGCTATCAGTCACCATCACTTTGCTGTAAGCTATGTTTCACTTCTTTCGCTATTTGGAAGGACGGCCACGGCCGGCTCCCTTCTCCTTCCTCACAATTGGAAGCCGCTTTTGAAACCGCTTGAAAATCTGAATTCTCTAACATCAAGAATAACTATTCTTATGCATAACCTTCTTCTCAATGTCCCGGCTTCCCTTCCTATTTCGGAAGAATCAAGCTTTTTCCTTTCGAAAATTGTCGGATTCCGTGATCCTCTCAATCATGCGAAATTGATTTCCTACTCTGTTTCATACGTCTTTAAATTGCTTTTTCACGTCCAAGTTACGATTGACTGCATGCCGTCCAACCTGAATATCTGCTTTAAGTTACAGCTGATTCAACAAGTGTTGTTTGTGTACTTTGAACTGCTTGTTTTTCAAACTTGTTTGTATACAAGCCCGAGTAAGGTCAAGTCACTGTTTATTTCCTGTACGCTTGACAAAGTTCAAAGCAAGTTTCTCTTATCTCAACTCTGGCTGATTGCCAACCATTGTCTAGTGAGTCGCTCCTGCAAGTACAGAAGCCGTTCAACTCATCACCAAAATAAACTTGTTCCGCTCAAGGACTCTTTCAGCTATTTATATGCCTTATCTCGTTGTACTATGTGGGTCAAGGCCGCGCTTGCTTTTGTCTTCCACTTACTCGCGCTCGTATTCTACAATTGCTTCGATTCTTGTCTCGTAACATCGTCGCATATCCTTTACGCGCTTATGTATTGCACTTTGCTTACATATTTTGCGATCTTATTGTTCATTGATGAACAAACTTGTTTTTTCTCGTCCTTACATTCGATGTGTTTTTGCATTTATACTTGTCACGTCACGTTTCTCGCTGACTTAAGTATTTTTCTGAGTAACCCCTTTGATGCTTATTGTAACTTAAGGTCATTGTTTATGGCTACTCGTTTGTTACCAATGGCGTTCTTGCTTTCTACTCGCATAGTTTCTTTGTTTATTTGGTATATTCTTGTCCTGAATAGATGTACTTGTTTCTATACGCTTTCTTTAAACTTGTCAATTCTTCTTTCTCATCGTATCGCAATCTTTACTAGTGCTTTATTTCCATCAGCTTCTAGTTATTTTGTGATTGAAGATGTCGTTAACTCTCGCTCATTAACTCCACTTTCCAATGACCCTGATGACCTGCTTCCACTTACACCTGGTCGCTTCCTTACTCGCACTTCTCTCTCTGCCCCTCCTAACCTTCCCAATTATTTCAGGGATTCTAATCTACCTATTGTCTGGTGTAAACTTGAAGCCCTCCGCAATTCCTTTTGGAAGAGGTGGAACTTGGAATATTTAACTTCCTTGCAACGGAGACAGAAGTGGTTTCTTTCCAGTCCCGACATTAAAGTGGGGGACTTGGTCTTAGTTAGGGAAGTTTCTCCCCCCTTAGTCTGGATCTCGGGTAGAGTGACCGAGTGTTACCCTGGAAGAGATGGGAGAGTCAGGGTGGTCAGAGTCTTGACCACTAACGGTCCGATTACAAGACCCCTGTCTTTGATCGCGCCTCTTCCTTTAAATGTCTAACTTCTTATTTGTTCTCTGTTGGTGTTTCACCTCCCAGTATGGTGTATTCTTGGAATACACGGTACGAGAGATTATAATTTTCAATGCTTTTGCATGTTCTTTCCTTCCTCTTTGTCAAACACCAACAGTGATCTTCTGTTTTCTCTTAGGTGTTCAGGTCGCTTATATCTTTTATGAGTCTGTTCTGTGACCCACCTAGCGTCATCTCGCAGCGAATCTCTGAAGCTCCTCAATTCTTCCTGGTGCTAGAGGACTTACTTATCCATTTGGCCACCAGATCCTGTTACCATCGCCAGTTATTTTCTCCTTGAGCAAGAGGACTACGTCTACTTCTTTACTCACCATGCTGCGCTAGCATCGCCTACTATAAACTCCTTGAAGACCATTCATCAAGAAGAACATTTATTTTTGATAAGTTGGTTATGTTTATATGTTCTCCTTTTGTTTCCTACCCCCCACTCTTTTTCCCTTCCTTGGACCCTCCGTGCTCCGTTGAGCAGGTCTCACTTCGCAATCGGCAGTTGACTCGGTCAGTTAAAGCTCCTCTCGAGCTAGTCTCCTCAAACCAAGAGGCACACTCTCTTCTACGCCATGTTGGCAAGGTAGTTGTCATCAAAGGAAACTTCGCCTTCAACATGAAATCAAGATAAGTACCATCTTAAAAGTTTTAACCTCATCTTCATGGTTTTAACTTCCACGTGCTTTTAACGATACTTTTATAGACAGTGTGAAATTATTTATTTTGGGGCAAAAATCATTCTTCGTGGGATTTGCCATGTTGAGCTTTTGCTCGTATAAGCTAATCTTACTAAAAAAGAGCTTTTCTTAAGCTATTCAAATGAGAAATCCTCTCACTACGTGGGATATTACCTAATACCCGCTGTCTATAATTCACCAAGCTAGTTCCTCCGTTGGATTTTCTCAACCCCATTTTTCTACTAAGGTCGTTCTGGAACCTTCTAGATTCGGTATTTCATCTACAAGTCCTGCCGTTGAAATTTTCACTCACTTGTGAGTATGCTATTTAAAATTGAAGAATTTCATTCCTGAATTAAAAGCTCAATAGCTTTCTTCCACCGCTGGAACCGCTGGAATGTTCTATGGCACATTTAATTGTAACTCACAACTTTCTCAAGAAATAGACTCTCGCCTATATAGTGCAATCAGTTATTTCCATCATTGCAATAATTTTCTTTCTCATAAACTTTAGTGTTTCTATAGTGAACTTTGCATCCATCTTTATAGACTACAGTGATAACCAGTGCTTGCTCCACGTTTCTACCGCGTCGCGATCGTCCGTTTACATTAAATACGGCCATGAACATTGATCCTATATCACAATGATCTTTCCTCAACCTTCTACTAACAACCCATATTAATAAAATTGTAACTTTTCGATAAGGTGTCACTCACGAAGTGCCCTTCCAACTTTGCTAGTTTAACATTAATTAAATTCTGTATAATTACGTGTGTGACACACGATTCAAATTCACATTGTTCCTTTCCTATAATCAGGGAAAACAATTCTTTAAACTCTTGAGCGAGTCATGTTCAGGTTTCACGAAATGGAAACTGTCCCATTTGGCTAGTGACTCCTACTCAAACTTGGGAAGTCTAGAACCTTCCTTTTAACTTTCTTCAGGTTTCACAGTAAGTGACCTGCCCTTATTTGCATAATAACCAACGTTAATTCTGTATAAATATAAGAAGTTGTAGGAACTTCTATCTTATTTTTTATGTTTTTCTTATTGTTATTTTAAAAGTTTTCACTCTTTCTAGAATATTCTCTCAGGAATGTCTTAAGGTACACTCTTTGTACTACAATTAACGTTCCAACTTTAATTACTTCATGGGTTATTTGTTTAAATCTTATAAAGATTTTAGAAACATGTAAGGTTTTAAAACCTCATAAATTGTCAATTGCCTGGAGCAATCGTTTAATGTGAGGAGGTCTGCGACCCCATTTCTTAAAAAAGTTTAAATGAACTATGTTTGTCAAAATTATATTACATGCTTGTTAATTTCCTCAAACTTCTTTGCATTGTTAAATAAATTAAATATTTGTTTTTGGATTCATCATTTCTCTGATACTACAGTTAGGCAAGATCCTGGCTTTCCTAGCTCTTCCTAGGTTCATGCTCTCATTCATACTCAATAAAGCTTTTACTATCTGTCTGGCCAGACCATCACCCTTCCCCATAGTACTTTTATGCATGCTTGGGAGGAAATACACTAAAGCCTTTCTCAGGCAAACCGCCCAAGTCTTAGCTGCGGTTCCCGTTAGCTTCGACCAAGCTCGTACCTACTTTAGGTATCAGAGAGTTAATTTTCAGTGGCAACTGCCTCTAAGGGTATCAAAGGCTAAATTTATAACTTTTGTGGAACTCTCCTCCTATTTTTCTATCCTTTTTCTCCAATCCCAAATCTACTTCCTTTTCCTAATCATCTTCCCTTGGTGGGTGGGTTATTCCTTATCCAGTAATCTACCCAACCATAACCTCAAAATAGCCAATTTTGTCACATAGGAGATTTCATAAAATCAACGACGACATTCACTTCAACAGTACGCCATCTTAGCTCCTTTATTGCAAGTCAAAGCACCAAGGTACAAGATATCACACTCACACCACCACGGTCATCATGGAACATTCATATAGGCCTAGTGCCGTCAGAGAATACTAGTTTCCCACATTCTCCCCACCGTGGTCAACCTCCAGGGGGATGACCAGCTGTACGGGGCGTGTGATTTGGTGTCCGTTGGGTCTTTGAAGGATCACTGTCCTGATTTTACCATCTCGACCCAGTCGTAGTTCTTCGATGACTGCCCTGTCCCACATGATACGTTTATGTTCATCATCTTGTAGGAGTACCAAGTCTCCTACCCGTAGTTCAGCTCCTTTTCAGTAACTTGCCGGACGTGGTGATAATTCCGTAGCTGCAACAGGTACTCCTTTGTCCATCTCGCCAACAAATCCCGTGTGGCTTGTTGTTGGAGCCGAAATTCCCTTTTTAGGCTGGTAGGTGAGGGTGGTTCTGGACCTGTAGGAATGGTAGTCACGCGTCGTTCTAGGTGCAGGAAATGGGCAGGTGTCAAGGTATCTGAACCCTCATCCTGTAACAAGGGGCGTGCATTTATTGCGGCTTCTACACTGGTAAGGATGGTGTTCAAAGTTTCATGGTCCACTTGTCTGCGTCCTATGGTCTTCCTTAAGCAGCGCTTTACCGTGCCGACCATTCTCTCCCTCCAAGCTGCCCGTGGCACGATGAACTTCCAGTGGATGCAGTTTGTGGCGAAGTAGTGGGCAGTTTTGTCTTCCTTGAAGGTGGTGCATAGTTCTCTCAGTTCTTTGTTGGCTGCGTGGAAGGAAGTTGCGTTGTTGGAGTACACCGTGTGAGGAATACCTCTACGACTGACGAATCTTTGAAATGCCAGGAGAAATTTGTCTACTGTCATGTCGGAGGTGAGCTCAAGATGAACTGCTCTAGTTGTGGAACAGGTTAACAACATAACGTAAACCTTGGGGACGGTATTGTTGTGTTTCGCAAATAGTGGCCCAGCGAAATATAATCCTGTGACTAAGAATGGGAGTGAACCTCGAACTCTGTCCGCTGGTAGTGGAGCTTCAGGTGCTTGTCCGTGGGGGTTGTTTGCAAGTTTGCAAGGTACAAGATATCACACTCACACCACCACGATGCCCTTTCCTTCAATTCCCTGTCTTCTCTTTCGTTCCTCTTTTGAGCACCTGATTTGTGTTTGTAATTGCAACTCATAGTAAGTTTTACCAAAAACACACTATACGCATTCTAAATTGCAATCTGTAATCGAACAATATTACACACTGACAACATTAAAACTGACGTATACAAATCACATAAACCGTGGCGAATCACTAACACAGCGTATTACTATTGGATTAGACAATCGACTGACAGTGGATGACAAAGCATTATTTACGCAGTACGGGGACAGCGGGGAAATCCCTTCCTCGGTGCGGGAATCCTCGCGCACGCGTTTCATAGATTGCTATGCGGTATTGCCAACATCAATTTTTCAAACAGTAAGCTTGCAACTTAAGTTTGTTTAGTGATTTGTATGGTACGGTATGAATAAAAAATCAAGTTAATTTAATAGCCACACATATTTCCAGTTTCCCGGATGGAAATGGATGAGGTAGGCCTGGAATTCTGTACCAACCACAAAAATTTACATTACATCATTGGGTCCGGGTCGGGCCCCGGTGCTGTAGCACCCCCTACACCGGTCTCTCGCCGGCCCTGTCTACAATATATACAGAAACCAGACAGCAATCATCCGAGCTGAAGGACATGAGAGAGAAGCTGGTATTCAGAAAGGTGTAAGGTAAGGCTGCAACTTATCACCCATACTTTTCAATCTTTAAATTGAACAAGCAATGGAGGAAATTGGAGAAAACTTTAAAGTGGGAGTGAAGATTCAAGGAGAAATAATTCCAACTCTGAGATTTGCTGATGACATCGTCATTTTGGTCGACACGCCTGAGGATTTGAATGAGTTTTTGAATGGTATGGACTCCGTCCTGAGGAAAGAATTCATGTTGAAAATTAATAAATGTAAAATAAAAATATTGGAATGCAGCCGAAATAAATCAGAAACCTGTATGGACATAAAATTCGCAGGTGAAAAGCTAAAGTAAGTAGGACTAGGAGACTTCTGTTTCTTATGAAGCAAACCGACCAGTGATGGACGTAGCAAAGAGGATGTAAAAAGTACTTTGGCACAGGCAAGGAAAGCATTTCTACAAAAAAGGAATATGTTGATACTCTATAGAAGTGAAACTCTGACTGATGGTGCAGCAGAAGAGACAAGAATTGAAGCGTTTGAAATGTGATGTTACAGGTGAATGACGAAGATCGGATGGTAGATAGGGCTACAAACGAAGAGGTATTAAGACGAGTGGGTGAGGAGAGATGTTCCCTGCAACTGCCAATGAAGGTAAGAGATAGGTTGGTAGGACACATACTAAGACACCCAGGAATAGCAAGCTTAGTTATCGTAGGAAGGGTCGAGGACAAGAAATGTAGGGGTTGAATATGTTAAACAGATTGCCTCGGACGTAGGGTAGAGATGAAACGATTAGCTCAGAATAGGGAGGCATGGAGGGCTGTATCAAACCAGTCAAAAGACCGAAGACTCAAACAACAACAATAATCCCTTTGATCGATACGTGCAATAAAATAATACTTAACGTAATAGAATCCATCATATCTCTATATAGAGTAAAATACAATTACAGCGTGTAATGTTATAATAATATTGTCATAGCCCCAACCCTTTCACGGGGGTTGTGACTACAAGTATACATAATTAATTGGTAATACAAGAAGGAGCTACAGGATTACGGACATACAGTTGAAGCAAGTTAACATTGCCCCACATTCATAAACATTACAAACGCAAGTTTGCAGTGTTATGTAACAGTAACGAAAGCTAGTGTACAACTCTAAATACCACTGACCAGCGTGACCCAATTAAGCCTTCAAATAGAGAAGACACCTCCGCGCCGGGCCTCTCTCTTCTCTCTGGGACTCTTTAGTCTAAGTCTAACAGTGTTACGTGACCAGGAACTAGGAGGGCTGCGCCCCGCTGCGGCCCTAACGACGACTCAGCATGGACAACATCTAGACGTTTTAATGTGAGTGTGTCGTCTATCCTTTATTCTTCCTCTACCCCCTAATCTACACTTTCACCACCCCCTTTATTTAGTGTAATAAACCCCTTATTTCACAGTCAAGGGATCTCTCTTTTTGTTTCACTTCGTTAGCGTAAACCCTTCCCCTGAATTTGTAGTTTAGGTTAAGGTCCACTGTTTACCGCTGCCGCATGCTGTCAGGAGGTGCTATGAAGATTGCACGGACACCCGCATGTCTCTGCACTGGCAGGTGACAAGCGTGCTAAGCCCCCTCCTGTAGTCACTCCTCACCCCCTTACATTCACTCCTCCCTAGACGCCCCCATAGCTCCCCATAACATCTCACCCCTTAGAATCCAAACCTAACATATGGTGGACGCGCGAGTAGTCATAGTCATGGTCCTTCTTAAAAACATAACAAAATGGTGGAGACGCCAGGTAGTTGCAAGCCAAGGCTTATACAACAAGTCTAGCAACAACGATCCTGTAATACTTCTATTAGCCAAGCGAGTGAGAAAATCAAATACCCCCCAACCTCCCAAAAAATGTTCAAGTAAATTGACAAGAGGGACCACAGCATTAAACCTTAACAAATCTAAGAACCTCTAATTAGCCAAGCGAGTGGATAAATTAAATTCCCACCCTCCCTACCCCTTAAAGTAAAGCAAGCTTCATACCCCACTAGCTAAGCAAAAATTAACCTATAGCAGGTATTAGAAACCCTCCCCAAACCACACGGTATAGAAGTACATATTAACACCCCACTTTATATAAAACAGCTCACCACCCCCTGAGATTAATACAAGCGATAAAGGTGGCCAACCCCTGCCACCTTGAGGCAGTAAACAATTGTCGGTACCATGAGTAATTCTGACTACAGGCACCACTTCGCCGAAGCAAAAGTATACCCCCTAGAAACTCAACAATTACTTAATGGCATCAACCCCTAGTATATGATACAGTGCTCCAATTTATAATATAAGCAACTAACCATGTGATTTTTCCAGCAGTGCAATTATATATATTTTTTGTACCCCATCAATTATTTTGGAAACATTTGCGCGACCGAGTGAAGAGCAACAACGACAATTTGTGTAGACAAGATCCACAGGCAAACCTTACACTCACACATTCATACATGACCTCCACTACGCACGACGACATACATACATCATTCGCAACACAGCAAGTTGCCACAATTTATTCTTTCTCTACATTCAGACATCAAGGAATATTGCGCTTCACTCAGTTCCAAACCTACCTTAAAGAACTGCTTATAAACAAATTCAGGAACGTACGAGCCAGCCGTCCAGCTTGCAAGGATATTCAACCCGCCGACCGACAATAAGTTAGCGCATATACCAACTCAGCGAAACATTCGTACTAGCGGAAGTCAGATAACGCAGGTTCGGCACCTGACGCAGACAACTAACACTCCTGAATAGCCTACACAGATCTGCCATTCATAAACACGTCCCTCGACATATTAAGAAGCGTGAAATCACAAGGGAATCCTTAAAAGCCATTAGGAGATGCCCCCTAAAGTGCACAATTATCCTAGCGTTCTTTTTTAGAAGTACATTTCATGTAACAACAATTTAGTACCTTGAGGGAGCGTTCGCTAACACAATCATAAAGGACACATGCAGTGCTGGATTACCCATTAGGCCCGACTAGGCCCAGGACTAGGGTCCCCAATATCTGCCCTCCCTCCAAATAAAACAACTAAAAACTGAAAAAAAAACTCCTCGCACCGGGGCTCGGGGCCTACCCCCCCACTCCTCTCTCTGCGACATTGACTGCTGACTAGACCGCCAAGTGCTAAGAGATCTACCAGTCCGTCACAAAGCGTGGAACGTGTTGGACGTCATAGCCCGCTCGCTCCGTGACATACAGTGCTCTTTTGTAACGTATTGTATTGTGGACCGTGTGATCACTCTACAATGTTCCAACAACTACTGTGAAATTAGTGTGTGTGTCAGTGAAACGAAACCTATAGACTCTAGCTGTATCTCAACAACGTGTCTTTCAATTGGTGAGTGTTTGAAAAATGTTAAATATAAAACGTATATTCTATTAACTTTTCTTCTACTTTGGATTGCGCAACAAATTCCATGCAATCTCTAGAGCACATTCTCTCGAAAAACAATGCCAATCTTCGCTTATGCATTGGTGATACAAATATTAACTTACTAAATAAAAATAATGTAACCAAATTATACCTCAATCTACTATCAAGCAATGGTTTCACACAAGGCAATACTCGGTATCCAACAAGAATATGTGAATCAACAAGTACACTCCTTGATCAGGTAGCCACTAATAACTGTAAATATACCTATAGGATAAGCAATATAAATAGTTATATTAGTGATCATAATATTCTTGTAACTGAGATTTTCTGGTCAAATTACCATCCAGCCAAAAGCCCAATCTCGAACATGACATTCAAATACCCCCACAACAAGCATAGGTCTAGTTCAAAAAACGTAAATAAAAATTACCGGTACGTGAATAAAAACATATTCTCTAATGATCTCAATCAAATAGACTGTTTAGATGATGTAAACGAAACTTACATCGCCATGAAACACAAAATCTTGACACAGACACCCAACAAAGAAAACACTGACACACCTTTGAAGGAAATACACCAGAACCACAATTACCCATAGATAACAACAGAATTAATTCAGCTAATAAAACAAAGGGACCTACTACATGCTAAACTTAAAACTAACATTCATAGAAACAACAACCTCTTAAAGGAAGAGCACATAATATGTAGGAACAAAGTGACAGCTTTAAAACGTAAACTGAAATCCTCATACTATGAACATAAATTAACATTGAACGCCAATAGCATAAAATATACTTGGAAAGTAATCAATGAAATGATCTACAACTGCACAACTGAAAACAAAGATGGTCCCAGTGAGATAATAATTGACGGTAAATATTTCACAGGAAAAGAAAATATTTGCAATACTCTAAACACTCACTTTATAAACATAGCACACAAGTTAGCCAAAAATATCCTCCCAGGGAAGAAAGTTAATGAAATTAATGTCAATACAAATTCCATATTTATGACCCCGACTAATGAGATGGAAATTCGCAATATTATATTAAGCCTTAAAATGAAAAGTAGCCAAGACAAAGATGGTATGTCAGTAAAATTGTTAAAAAACTCCATTGACGTGCTAAGTAGCCCACTAACTACTTTAATAAATTTATCGTTAGAGACTGGTCTGGTGCCTGATGATCTAAAAATAGCACGAGTCATACCAGTCTATAAAGGAGGTGACAAAAGCAATCCAGACAATTACAGACCCATTTCCATCCTCCCTCCAAGGTACTCGAAACAGTAGAAAAAAACAGAATTGTTAATTTTTTAAATAAAAATGATTACTTCTACAAAGGGCAGTATGGATTCCGAGAAAACTCAAGCACAGAAATAGCCACAATTGATATAATCTCTAACTTGCAGGATGTCATAGACGATAAGAGGACAGCGAGTGGCCTATTCATAGGCCTGAGAAAGGCGTTTGATACTGTTGACCATGAAATTCTTTTAGGGAAACTTGATAAAGCAGGTATCCGAGGAGTAGCTGGGACGTGGTTTAAAAATTACCTATCTAATCGTAAGCAGTATGTTGAAATAAATGGCTACAGAAGTGAGGAAGTAAATATTACCCACGGTGTGCCCCAAGGATCAATACTGGGTCCTTCCCTCTTCTTAGTATATATTAATGACATGGCAACACTCAGTTTTCATGGTAATATAACGTTGTTTGCAGAAGACTTACGCATCTTTTACAATGCGTACACCACCGACACACTGATTACACACATGCAGGAGGACATGACAAAATACTTGGCTGGACCCTGTCAAATAAATTAACAATAAATGAAGATAAAACAAATTATTTAATAGTATCTAAGCGTAGAACAAAGTTAGATATCACTCAGAATGTAATGCTGAATGGAAAGGCAGTTAAAAGGGTCTCATCTGACAAATAACTAGGCCTAATAATAGATGAAAATCTCTCCTGGCAAAAGCGCATTGATGCATTAGTTAAAAATATATCACCTGCCACTGGGATGATAAAAGAATTGAGCTACTATATCCCAAGATATCTACTCAGGAAAGTGTATTTTTCCTTAATCCATAGCCACATACAATATTTGAATACAATTTGGATAAAATGCTCAAATTACCTAAAAAAGGAAATTGAGGTAATTCAGAATAGAGCCATAACTACCCTTTTTAACACCAACCAAACACCTTTAAATTACGAGTAAAATTCAACCAGTAGCCCTAAATGCAGAAATCAAATCAAATGTGTTGATGTACCAAATCCTGCACAAAGGTATCCACACAAATTTAAACTTCACTAAACAATCTGATTTACACGCTTACAAAACTAGACATGCAGATGACATATACTACATTTCCATATCAATTCCAAACAACATGGCAGTAATAGCATTAAGTATAGTGCCTTTGTAAAGTTCAATAGACTACCAGAAAATATAAAAATTGCACCTAGCCTACCAATCTTTAAAAGGAGGCTAAAACAGTTTATGTGGAATGATTATAAAATGTCAGTTTGAAGAAATTCCAAAATCTGAGAAGATAAAAGAAGACTACATTGTGTACAAAAACTTATGAAAGCTACAAAATGTTGTATATATTTTCATACTGAAAAACTTCGTAAACTAAACATTGAATTGTAATCTGTTGCCAACAAGATAAAACTGTACGATTCTTTTGCATATGAGTCCTTGACTCGTTAAGGGATTAATAAAATGCATTATTATTATATATTAAATTGAATTAATTCGAGTTGTTCCTCTTTCAGCCAATGTTCTGAAATACATAGTGCTGAGATGTCTTTAAGTTAATATTTAAGCATTAAAATTATGTAATCAATTTTATTATAGAGAGACTGAACATTCGGGTGGTAAATTTTAAATTTGTTACTTTTGCAAGCTTGTGTTGGTGATTTATTTACATTATTATTATCATCATATTTTTTGTTACTATTGTTGCTAGACAAATCCGAAATAACATTGTTGCACTCAGTTAAATTGGACGTAAAAAGATCTGAATGCCAAACCTCACGTTTTGGCTTCTTTTACCAGTTTCCCTGCTTCCACTCTAAAGATATTACTGTTGAAATATTCTTACCATTTTAATTTACAATTTTGCATATTTCATCACTAAGATACTCTTTTCCTAACCTATTTAAGTGTAGACCATGCCGAGTGTGGAACTTCCTGTCTAATTTACTTACATCTATAATTTGGACATTTGGAAAATTCTTACAAATTTTATGAATTTTTCAATTTGTAGCCTCTATTTCTACATTTACACATGATTTGGGAATTAAGTCATAAACCATTTACGCTACATACAAATTGACAAACCATTACAGATTTAGCCCCTAGAGACAATAGAATCGCCAATACCCCAAAATAACACAGTCACAACCTTAAAATCACTTAAATCGACATAACTATGAATAGCACGTATTGCGATTTTTTATTAACACAATTTCTACATTAAAGAAGGAAGTGGGTACATCGGTAAGATGAAGAAGAGTAGAGATAATAATAATAATTAAGAAGAGAGAATCAGGGGGAAAATGAATATAGGAAGGAAGAATAAAGAATCATGACGAATATAGATATATAAGGAAACATATGTCAAGAATTAGTATAAAGGTTAAAATGCAGACATTTATTAATAATATCGCTCGCAATACGAAAACACAGAGGAAAAGTACAGGAACACAAGTTTACCTAATACACGCACAAATTAATACCATTTTCTGATTCCAGAACATATCTAAGATGACAATTCCTGCACTCCCGCATAGTAGCATGTGACGACAAGGTGAAGACAGGGTGACCGTGGAACAAGAGGAAGACGACGACGATCGAAACGGAAGACAGATAGCAACGACCTAGTAGCATGTAAAGCCGTCTATAGGCTAGTTAGCCGTAAGTCTATCTCTTCTTTACACACACAAAATAATTTTATACTGCGCCCGTTGACGCATGTTTGCTCAGGCAACAGAGACGAAAACTTATGCTGAAATGTTACTGAACATACCCTGCGAGCGGCGGGAAGAAGCTGAAGCAATATCGCTTATGATTATATTTTTACTTATTTTTCATATTCCAAAAATCTACAATAATTATAACCAAGTAATTCTGCATATTGAAGTACAGCATAGCCTACTTCGTAAATCGAAGAAACTATCAATTTACGCGGCCAGCTCATGTACTGAGAGCACGCCATATTTGGTAATACCAGTTCCTATTCGTCTGTGGATGAGACAACATGTGCCTGATGGAGCACAAGTGAAAGGAAACCATGTGGCAGGAAAAATCTACGAATAACTTTCTTATGGATAGCCATCATGGCATTGTGTAATAATTGAACGATTGAAGACATTCACCACTAAGAAAACTGTAAAATATTTTTATTATTATCTGAGGTGAAATGAAGGACTTGTGTGAAGAAAACTTTGCGACCGCATGGTCTCATTCTCACGCACACACACCTGTTTCAGTGTTCTACAAACTGTGTATTTAACTAACTTTATAACTGTACAAGATCTACAAGTATAATCTTTATTTGCCGGATGGGCAGTAGTTTATTTGATTTTGTTAATATTTTCTTGTGTAAATATCAGTGCAAGTCACGAGTGAGAGTCGCACAAGCGACAGAAACTAGAGCCAGTGGCGGAGTGAAATGGGCAATTTTTTTACCGCATATTAGTTGCAGTGCGCGACAGTTTTATTTAATTATGTGCTACATTTTTACCAACGCTAACATCGCAATAATGATAAACCAGCAGATCTTCAGATACAACTCCAACCGCGCGATGGCATGTGATTGCTAAATCATGCGTGGGGAATTGGCGACGGAGGATGTCCAGACACAATGAAATGGTAACCTAAAGCCATACACGAGACCGCATACAACATCTCATGGCGGGACTCGAACCAAGTGACGCTGAATCTGTAAGTCAGATTAAATATTTATAGCGTATTTTTAAGAATTGGAAAACAGTAGACTTAGTTTATTTTGGTTTCATTTATTTAGTGCACAATGCAGGTAGCTAATTATAAGACGCGTTTGGAAATTAATAGTTTATTAAACATTTATAGAAGCCAGGAAGGCTGGATTTTCAATGCTCATTCGTATCTTTTAAAAACAGGTATTATCAACTTTTATTTTGTCAGGCTGATGACAAATAAACTAGTTTGACAATGTTAAATCAAGGCCAAGGTTACGAGCCAAGTTCACTACACAGCACACTCGATTCTAGGCAGTGGATTAATATTTTGTTTTAGAAGGCTGTGAGATTCTTGACATTATTATAAGTGGAATGCAGAGTCCCGTTACTCACATTTATTGGCCAGAACAATACTTGAAAACAGGTTTATTTCATTATGAGAAGCCACACAGGCAATGAATGAAATTGTATTTTGTAACCAAATGAACGCAGGTTCGATTTATTCAGGGAAGAGGCAATTTTATAAATGCACACACACAGTTAGATTGTATCAGAAACCTTTATGTTTATTTAAAGAGTTGTCAGGATGTGTTTTTTGTACACATAATCTTTATTACCAGCAATTCAAACGTGTATCCATTAGGATTACACATTTTTGTAAATTAAGGGTATTATATGAGTCGAGACTGTGGATGAATACCTCCGACATTCTTATTGTGATTATATCGGTGGTAATGAACTAACTAAAGTCGTACCAAAACTGAAGGCGCCTGGATCAATGGATCCGAAATAAGAGTAAAGTAATTGGGGAAGACATAGGATGTCTAATAAGTGTGATGAAATATTGGTGAAGACACAGGGTGTCTCGTAAGCTATTGAACTATTGAGTTATTTGCTTAAGTTTGTAACGTGTTTTTCGAGGGTATTTTACGCCACTGTCATAAGTCAGTAGGAAGACATTCAATGTTTATTTACGTGGCAAATTGTTCTGCCAAGACAAGTTTCATGTAACTTATTATTATTATTAAGGTATTTTTGGAGCGTTTCTTATAAGATTATAAGTATACAGATAGGTTTTCAATGTTATAGAAAACACTATCAAGCAAATTATTACGAACAACATTATCGCGGAAAATTATATGATTACGGAATTTACCGGATTTTAGTCAGTTAGAGTTTATTGTGAGAGAGATGAGTCATTGGAAATTCAGCTACAGGTATATTCTTGTCGAGAAGCGTGAGGCAAGCCGTGGGGCACTTCCAGCTGGCTGCATCAAGACAAGGCGAAATGGCCTGGACCGGTAATCGACATCGTCGCGCCGAGTGTATTGACCCTTAGGTGGGGAGTATCGCGTGGTGGCTCAGCCAATCATTGGAGACCGGGCGAGTGGAAGACGGCACCGGAGAGGGGGTTCGGCGAGTGCATATATTGTTTGCGCGCCGAGAAGGGAAGACGATTATCATTGTAAAACTTGACCGTTGTGGTTGCTCGTGTGGTTGTTTCCGGTGTGATCGGACCATAACTTTACATTTCTACAACAATCTCCACAACTGACGAAGAAGATGGCGACGTCCAGAAGGCTGTGGGAAGCTCTCTTCAGCATCAAGTACGAGGGAAATGCCACGGCAATTTCCAATGGTAAGCGCGAATGACTCAGAACTACATAATCTCTCGCTTCATTGTTTCATATTCAAAATTTCAGTAACTTCTTAACTTGGAAATAATAGTAAAATCAGTAATTCATCCGACTCCGTTTTCACGTAATTCTCTAGTGGTAATATTCAAATCGTAACGCTCCAATTTAAATTATTTATTATTATTAGTAGTAAAATGCCACTTCTTGTTTTTTATATAATAAATTCATTTCTTATACTATTCAATCTTTGCTTTCAGTAGGTAGCATTAGATATAGACCAAATTCCTTCTCCTGATACAATTGTTAGTTGGGTTAAGGATCAAATCATACCACGATCTGAGTGTGAAGATTCTTAAAAGTGTTCTGCCAGAGCTAGGTGTTGTTAAATATAAATTTAGATTTCAACATAGCGTTGAGGTCTTGGCGCCCATTAATACAACGTATCTAAGTCAGAGTAAACATTACACTTGTCCTCCCAACGTAGAGAACCCGTTACATTTGTACGCTCAACGTGGAGCCAAAGAGACCGTTACATTTGGCGCCCAACGTGGGGTAAAAGAGACCGTTACATTTTTCGCTACCAACGTGAGGCCGAAAACCTAATAACAGTTGTGGAAGGAGAAGGGTATATATTTCTGTGCCTGTATTTTGGGGGTTTTTCATATATCGGTGTGTATCAGCATGGGTAGTGTTGAGGAAGAGATGAAGTTGCGTAGTGGTCACCAGTTGGATAGTGAAGATACAAGCAGTATGGCTAGTCTTGAAAATGAAAGCAGTACAGTAAATCCCGATACTGAGGGGGTAATCAAAACTGTCAAGCAGGGTTAGAGAGTTGCTTCTTGAGTTAATGCAACAAAATAAAATTAGCACAGATGCTTTAAATGCTAAACTTGAACAAAACAGTAGGGAAAATAAAGAGAGTACTGAAACTTTAAATGCTAAACTCGAACAGAATAATGCTAAATTGGATCAAAACAGTAGGGAAATTAGTGATAAATTTGAGCTGATTAGAGGTGAGACCAGAGTGGTGATGGAAGAGAAGGCTAAAGAGATTATTGCAGATGTAGACAGAAAATTAGGAAAAGTACAGGAGGAGTTAGAAATTAGAATCAGTACACAGGCTGAAAATTTAAAAGAACTAGTGCAACTTGAAACACAGCAGGTCAAAAAGCAATTGGGGGAGAAATTGACAAAATTCAGGTAGCAACTAAAGAGGTTAAAGAACAGCTGGGGGAAGAATTGATAAAGTTCATGCAGAAATAATCACTGAAGTTAATGATTTAAGGGAGAGGAATAAGGAAAGCATTAATGAGATTAATGTGAAACAAGCTAAGTTAAGTGGTAAAGTTGAATCATCGGAAGGGAGCATTAGGTTAACTGTAACTAATATTGAAATATAAGCTGAGGAGAAAATTGCTGAATTAGAACAGAAGTTGAATGCTAGAATTAGGCAGGAAAATAGTCTGAGTAGGCCAGTTTATGTGAATAGCACACACAGGGAAATAGAACTAGGCAAATTCAGTAATCGGCAGGGTTGTCCAATGGAGTTCATGAATGCAATAGAAAATAAATTCAGGGAGAGGTTGGAAGATGGTAGTATTGAGTGGTGCCAGGTAGTTGAGATTTTAGAGCATGCGTTTATAGGGGAGACAAGAAACTGGTTTGCTGTCTACAGAGACAATTTCGAGAATATTTCAGATTTTAAAGTTAAATTTTGTGAGAAATTTTGGAATGAGGTAATTCAGTCTCAGCATCGTGAGGGAATTGTGTGTGGGAAATATAACCCGAGAGGAAATTACACTATGACCGAGTACTTTTTAGGACAGGTATTGACGTGTAAATATCTGGATGGTTTGAGGGAGGAAAGTGATGTAGTCAGGCTATTACTAATACATTTTCCATATAGAATCAAAGAAGCTGCCTGTATCCAAAATGTTAAATCTATTTCACAAGTGGAAAATTTATTAAGTACATTCGATGCTCTGGGAAGAGGTGGTTACGAGGAGAATTTCGGTAGGAACCAGGGTAACCATAATAACAGGCCTAATGAGAATAGGAATCAGGAAGTACAAGGGAACAGTGGCGAAGGGGCCAACGTCCAAAATAGGGGGAACCAGAATAATAATAATAATAATAATAATCAGCAAAATCAGTACAGAGGAAACGGGTATGGTACGCAGTACCAAGGTAGAAATAATGATTTCAGGGGAAATCAAGGCCGAAATAATGATTTTAGGGGAAACCAAGGGAGGAATAATAACAATAATAATTATAACCAGAACAGGGGTCAAGGAGGTAATAACGGACAGAGAAATACCGTTAACACAGCCCCGAACAACCAGACCAGTGCAGTAGTGAGTAGTACTACACCAAGCGGTAGCGGTACTTTAAACACGAACCAGGCTGCGATGAAAGGTCAGAATCTCAGTCTGTAACATGCCCTGTCCATACACTTATACAGGAACCCTATGACCTAAATGTAAGAAATGAATTATTACGTGAACTAAATGATGAAGGTATTATTCAGGAGGTGGCTAGTAAGAGCCCGATAGTTAAATTTAACGTGTCCGAGGCGTACACAGATGTTTAAATAAATAGTGGTCGTATGAAGAGTTGCATAAGTAGTGCATTTTATGATAAAATGAAAGGAACTGGAGTAAATTTTGAGGAGATGCCAATTAAAAGCACTTTTGTTATCACAGCTGTTGGGAAGAGGTCTAAAGTAATTTCTAAGCAAGTTTTAGTAGACATTAAAATTAATAATCATATAGAAAAGCAGATTTGTCTTGTAATTCCAAATTTAGTATTCAGTGTTATCTTGGGTTCAGAGTGGCTAAGTAGAGTGTCTGGTAACTTATGTTATGATGTAGGGAGTTTGAAATTTAAATGGGGTGATTCTGAAGTAGAGGTAGCGTTCAATGACCATATTCAGAGAAGTAGTGTTGTAGGTGTGATTGTACTTTAAATGAGATATCGCCAGCCGTATAACGGGATCCTCCATGTTTTGTGGGCAGTGTGATTACGAAGAGTAGTCTAGAGGACTCGTTACGTGATGCTTCATTTCAGGGAAATATAGAGGAGGAACAGTGTGTTCGGCTCCATGATGTGTTATTGTGTAATAGGAGAGTTTTTGAGGATCGCACTGGTATGGCCAATTGCTATACACATCCATTGAACGTTGTTGATAGGTCAGTATTCACAGGACATAGATATCCTGTACCTTTCGCTTATCAGAGTGCAGTTGAGGCACAAATTTACCAGATGTTTGAAGATGGGATTATTGAGCACTCTAACAGTCCATACGTTAATTCTTTAATCACCGTGCCCAAGGCCGACGGCACAGTTCGTATTTGTTTAGACGCTCGTTTGGTTAACAGTAGAATTAGTTCAGATCAGCTGAAATCCATGTTAATAGAGGAATTAATGCAATCATTTGAGGGGAAGAAGTATTTCACTTGTGTAGATTTGAGTTCCAGTTTCTGGCAAGTGCCACTTAAGTACGAAGATAGACCATTTACAGCTTTTAGTCATAAATATAACCTGTATCAATTTTGTAGAACACCTTATGGGTTAAAGAGTAGTTCAGCAGCTTTAATTAGGGCTTTAAACATCGCATTGGGGGATGACACAGGAGAGTTTGTAACCATTTACATTGATGATATGGTAATTAGTTCACGCAGGTTTGAGGAGCATCTACGTCATTAAGATATAGTTTTTCAGAAGTTAGATCAGGCAGGGTTCACTTTCTGTCAGTCAGAAGTGACATTTTTAGGTCATAGAGTGTCGAGTAGAGGTGTAACGCTAGAAGAAAGTAGGGTTAATAAGATACTTAACGCAGAGGTGCCACAGAATGTTAAACAGTTAAAAACATACATGGGAATTTGCAACTTTTTCAGGAGGTTCGTTCTTAAATGCTCAGGGTTGGTAGAACCATTCAGGGAATCGCTTAAAAGTGGGACTCGGTGGAGATGGGAGTCCAAGCATGATCAGGCGTTTAGAGCGCTGAAGGAAGGTTTTGAGAAAGCTGTAGTGCTGAAATATCCTTTGAAAGATAAGGAATATGTGTTTATGACAGATGCTTCGCACATAGGCATTGCTGGAGTATTGTGTCAGAAAGATAATGAGGGTAATCTGTGCATTGTATCTTTAGCCTCGCGAGGACTGACAGCAGCAGAGAAAAGATACACGATTACTGAGTTAGAGCTTCTAGGTATTGTTTTCCGTTTGGGGAAATTTAGAATGTATGTAGTAGGGGGGAAATTTGAGATCCATACAGATCACCATGCATTACTGTATATGAGGACTTGTAAACTCAGTTCTAACAGAGTTAGTAGGTGGATTCTTGCTCTGCAGGAATACGAATTCACAGTAAAATATATTAAAGGTAAAGATAACATTCTTGGAGACATGCTATCAAGGGACACACATTTATGTAGGGATTATCCTGTGGTTAAAGCAGAGGACGGTATTTTGTTATGTGCATGTGTGGACAGTAGCAACAGGGCATCGTTACAGACACTGAGAAATATGCTAGTGGAGCAACGTGATGACGTTAAGTTAAGGGAGCCACTGGCTAGGTTGGAAATAAGTGAAGAAGAGTATGTGAAAGTAGGACGGTTCACGTACTGTGCCCGTTTAGACCGGAGTCCGCACGACCACATATGCATTTTACCAATAATCAGTCAGCACGAGAGTCAAAATATCCCGGAGCGCCAGATGAGTTAAAGCAAATCGCAAAAACGACATCAAATTAAGAAAATGCTTTACTGATTTTTGGCTCAATGCAACAATAAGGATAGAAGGAGATTTAATTGGGTATAACACATCTGGTAAAATTATCTCAGTTTATTTTGAAGTTAAAATCTGACTGCAAAGATGCTCAAAGCAGCATCATCCACGTGTGGCGATCCACACTCTTATTTACACACAATATACAGAAATTTTCCAAACACATTTGACAATCTTTTTGAAAACACAAGTCCGATTAATAGTCCTGTGGACTGTGTTCCAAAATTATTAATATTTAATTCCAGTTCAAAGTTAATTGTCTATACTGGAAATATCGTAGATCACTGTTTGAATATTTACATGATATTAACACTCGTAGAATAAATGTTCATAGAATTTTTTAAACTTTCACTTAGTTTTCCAGTTTCAAAAATATATCGTCGAAAAATATTATTATCATCGAAGCAATACAAATTATTTACACATATTAATAACATCTGAAAAGTATTTGACCATTGAGCATAGCATCGAAGAACTGTGCGAAGCACAAAAACAATTAATCGTTCTTCTGACATTAAACATTCGAGAAGTGACTCGATTCTGAACTTCAAGTTCCTAACAAAATATATGATTTCTGAATCATCAACTTGATCAATAAATGGTTGAACCATTCAATTATTTAATTTTCCACTTGGAATCATTATCATAAAAAATATTTATATTCATGGCCATTTTTAGCAACTTTCACAACTTGCAATTCTTCGACAGAATGCGGAAATAAGAATTGTAGTTTCATAATGAATTCATTTAGTTCATGGCACTAGGATTGAAAACATCCTTCAAATTATTCGTGGTTAAAGAATTACTTTTAATTGGCAGTGGTCCATTCTATTATTTGTGTAAGAACACAATATTCCAACAACAACGGCAAAGGTCTTCCTCTGAAGAAGAATAAACTACTATCATGACAAATCCGGGTTCTAGCAAAATCAAAGTCTAAATGGAATTCGTAAACAAGGTTGAAATAAGAACAAATGGTTTTAAAGAAATAACCTTCGGGTCATTCATACGACTAAATGTGTAGTTCCAATACTCCTACTATAAACATGAGCCATCGAACCTGCTATTTGATTGATGCTCGAAACAACCTCCTCATTCCTGCGACTTAAACATGCGCACCTAGGAATGGCATTTCAACTACTCCACACATATAAATTATCTTCCCAAAATGTATACAATAAATCAAGCCTCTGCTTGTTATCAACACTGGAAGATTAATAAACTTACAAGTTTATTTTATTTTACCATTCAGTTTAACCCGTGAATTTACCATACTTATGAAAATCTTTATTTCACTTTCGAGTCATGATTTTATATAAATACAAAAATATCCTATTTGATACAAATATCATTTGCTTCCCGTTTCATGCCTCTCCGTGTTATCTGAAAAATATACTTTACTCATAGCAAATATCAACTGTTCAACCAGAACTGAAATGTTGGTTGAATGCGGGCTTGCGCTAACCACTTTCCTTCGGAAAATCTCCTGTTCCAGACTAGAAATGATTAAACTACTTCATAGGCTCTTTCTCAATACATATGATTATTAGAAAATATAATATCCAAGAATTATTTAGAAAAATTATAAAAATTATTATTATTATTATTAGTGGATTATTATTATTATTATTATTATTATTATTATTTGTTATATATATTTAATTATCATCTCATTATGAGAGAATCCACATGTTCGAACCTTCGAATATGGAAAAAGTATCCATTCCTCAACAAAAATAAATTTAACTTTTACAGTTACATCGGCTGATTACCGTGATTTCCCAAAAATATGAAATATTCAAATAAATGCTCGAAATGCTCGGTCATCGATCCTAAACTGTTCTGAGTGCTGAAAATACTCAGAATAACTCTAACAAGTCTTGCGTAAATCATTGCAAGATTTAAATACGACGAAAAAAATGTGTTGGTCATCTGCAGAAAAAAAATAGTTTGTTCCAATTAGCTAGGCATAATATAATTCAAATGTGGCTTACATTTCTTGATGGTCTTGAAGCGTAGTAAACCTGGTCTGTACCAGATTTATCCATAGACATGCCCTGTTGGACAAGCACGTATAATCCTTGTATCCGCCGCCATCATATACCCACAATTCGTCTAGTCAGACATAGTGGTAGTATCTTTTGACGTTTGAATTAACTGTTGTTCCATTTTAATATGGGCTTCTATCAAAGCCATAACAGTTTGTTTAAATAGGGTCAGATCTAAGTGATCTCTTCTTAAATATGTCAGTTGTAACATAACTCACTGTAATCTTATCAGTACAAGAAAAACACTGACAGTCTAAGCAATTAACGGCTGTTCTGAAGATCGTTCCCTGGGCATGGTTTGTTATATCACCATCTGCCATGCGCTAAGCAACTTGCAGTTTCCCTTGCGTAGACTAATGAACGCCACCGTTATAGACTAGTCTTCAGTGTACTGACAGATCGAAGTGGTTAACTAGTTACAAATATGAAAACTGACTTGAAATGGATTTAAATATCCAAGTATTATGTTACTACTGGACTGTGACAAAGTGTTATTTCTAGACAAAGTCTAGCATATGTCCTTGTGAAAATATAAATATTTCCACCAATGTCTGTAGAAATATCAATCACCTCAGTGATTCTCCTCACCAGAAACTTACTAAGTTCCAACTCGTAGCGCAGCACTTTTCGTGACTATCACGACTTTGAAAAGAACTTCTGCGTAGATCCGGCAACCATGTGCCTTGGCTCAGCGTAGATGCAACTTGCTCGCCAAGTGCTTGTGTTAGAATGAGCTGAAGTTGCTTCGGCCAGCTGGCTTTTATTCAAAACTGCCAGGGTCACGCGTCATCACCTGATATTTAGAAATCCTCATATCTCTTGAATCCCTGGTCCGATTTACTTGATACTAATTGCATTCTCTTTCATTTGGCCGTGCCAGTAATCTGATCCCAGTCTCAAGTCCCTACTCCATAGTTAACTATTTAATCAATAAATAGCCTCCACCTCTGCTATTACTCGCTACGTCACTTGACATCCAACTATCGGTAAATTATTTCCAAATGCTTCGAGAAGCAATGTAGCGCGATATTCAAATATCCAACTTTCAAAAGCGGCTACAGCCTTTCCCTTGATATCTAGGTGTCTGAAACTTGGAATACCCATTCCTAGAGTTGGGCACAGTACAAGATGCAGGATGGGCTTCTTGCACGGAAATGTAGGAATAATCGGTGGGCAATATGCGTTCCTGCCACTTTGCGGGAGGAGCTAATTTGGTTCATTCATAGGGAATTAGGACACTTTGGTGCTGCCAAGGTCTTCTATGAAATTGGTCGTGACTATATTTGGAGTGAAATGGGAAGGGATGTTAGGAGGATTTTAGCTAAATGTGACACCTGTCAAAGGAGCAAGTATCCAGTTAAATATTTAGTGGGGGAGAGATCTGCAGTTTTCACCAGTAGTCCCGGCAAACTACTGTGTGTGGATTTATTTGGCCCGATCGTTAAAGGACAGTACGGCTACGAGTACATTTTTATAGTTATTGACGCTTTTAGTAAGCATGTCAAGCTATATCAGTTAAGGAAAGCCACGGGACTAGCGTGTAGCCGTCTGATCATTAATAAGTATGTACCTGAGTTTGGCCTTCCTCTCAGGATACTATCTGACAGTGGACCACAGTTTACTGCAAAGAAATGGAGAACCAGAATGCAGGAAGCTGGTATTTCACACGTTCATTCCTCTGTAAGGTACCCTCAGGGTAATTAAGGGAAGTGGCTCGTCTTTTTCGGACTCTAGTGCATGACAAGCATACGGCCTGGGTTGGACATCTTCCCAAAGTCGAAACTTGGCTGAATTCTGTCCAGCATGAGAGCACGAAATTGACGCCATACGAAGTTCACTTCGGAAAGAGACCTCAAAATGAACTAGCGAGGGTGTTGGGTTTAAATGAGGGAAAACAACCAGGGAAGGATTACATTGTCCAGTTGGCGAAACAGAATTTATCTAAGTCAGCACAAAAGAGAATTCGCCAACAAAAAGAAACTAAATTTGACCTATTCGAGCCGGGAGACAGTCTTACTTAGAGTGCCGAAACAGTCAAATAAGCTAGAGAAAGTCATGTCCAAGTTCTTTTATCTCTACGAGGGCCCAATTTTGGTTTCCAAACGTATTGGCAAAACAGCATATGTGCTGGAGGATAGTAAAGGAAACAGATTATACGGGACGTATAATATACATAGTCTACGAAAGTACGTGTCATAAAGTGAGAGTGTTTAGCTGGCGAGCCAGCCTATCAAATGAGTGAGTCTGGTATTTGGTGCGGGGGAGATCTGGTCTTCCAGGCAGGCGTATCAGAAGTTACAAAGGGGGGCAGTGTGTAAGTAATTGAGAGTTTTTAAGGTACAGGGAAATATGACGGGATTGTCGGATGCTCTTGAGCACTAAAATGTCTCGATACACCAAGGCCAGAATTTGGTAGCGCTGGTGAATTCCCATTTGTCTCCTAGAGATGGGTGAGCGCTTGTACAGGGTATTTTTGCTTAAGGCGTCCACGAGACAAAAGATGGGCCACCAGAAGGCGAGACAGTCCTTCATGAAACTCATACATAACAGCACTCGTGGTTTCTGTTTACGGCCTCGCCATGTCAAAGCTGTAGGTGTGTAATTTTAGGTAATTCGTACAAAGGTATTATTTGAGTGAGGTGAACTGGTCTGGGTTGCGAACTAGTATTAAGTAGAATATGGTCTACGGGAACTGAAGAAGGCAGGGCGATTACGGCACAGAAATATTTGGTGTTATATGTGATGCGCACTTACTGTTTTTTTTTCAGAAATCAATATTAATTTTATCTAATACACAGAGAGATTAAGTATTATGGTCACGATGCGCAGCCACATTAGTGTGATCGTGTGCTCAGTGAGATCAGTGAGATTAAGTTTCACCAGAAGGAAGCGACCTCCAGTGATATTAGGAAGTTCTGTGGTGATATATATATCAGAACACCTCTGATGCGTGTGATGTGACTTCATGTATACACAGTGCTCACACATTATTTATGTATATCTTTCCCAACATAGAGATATTTGAGAGGCGGAAATATCCGTGGAACATTAATCAAAATGGAAAAATTGGACTGATTGCACAGGGCAATCCAAAATAACAACAGACTTTGACGCAAAGGGCGTAAAGAAAATTATGAGTGTATATATATGTAATTTAGGGTAATATGTATTTTGGATGGGGATTTTATTAACGTGTCTGGGATAATCGCATGATGTACCGTCGTCACGGTAAATCATCCGATGATCCGAGGCGAATATGTAACGTGTTTTTCGAGGGTATTTTACGCCACTGACATAATTCAGTAGGATGCCATTCAAAGTTTATTTACGCGGCAAATTGTTCTGCCAAGACAAGTTTCATGTAGCTTATTATTATTATTAAGGTATTTTTGGAGCGTTTTTTATAAGATTGTAAGTATACAGATAGGTTTTTAATGTTATAGAAAACACTATCAAGCGAATTATTACGAACAACATTATCGCGGAAAATTATATGATTACGGAATTTACCGGATTTTAGTCAGTTAGAGTTTATTGTGAGAGAGATGAGTCATTGGAAATTCAGCTACAGGTATATTCTTGTTGAGAAGCGTGAGGCAAGCCGTGGGGACTTCCAGCTGGCTGCATCAAGACAAGGCGAAATGGCCTGGACCGGTAATCGACATCGTCGCGCCGAGTGTATTGACCCTTAGGTGGGGAGTATCGCGTGGTGGCTCAGCCAATCATTAGAGACCGGGCGAGTGGAAGACAGCACCGGAGAGGGGGTTCGGCGAGTGCATATATTGTTTGCGCGCCGAGAAGGGAAGACGATTATCATTGTAAAACTTGACCGTTGTGGTTGCTCGTGTGGCTGTTTCCGGTGTGATCGGACCATAATTTTACATTTCTACAACAATCTCCACAACTGACGAAGAAGATGGCGACGTCCAGAAGGCTGTGGGAAGCTCTCTTCAACATCAAGTACGAGGGAAATGCCACGGCAATTTCCAATGGTAAGCGCGAATGACTCAGAACTACATAATCTCTCGCTTCATTGTTTCATATTAAAAATTTCAGTAACTTCTTAGCTTGGGAATAATAGTAAAGTCAGTAATTCATCCGACTCCGTTTTCACGTAATTCTCTAGTGGTAATATTCAAATCGTAACGCTCCAATTTAAATTATTTATTATTATTAGTAGTAAAATGCCACTTCTTGTTTTTTATATAATAAATTCATTTCTTATACTATGCAATCTTTGCTTTCAGTAGGTAGCATTAGATATAGACCAAATTCCTTCTCCTGATACAATTGTTAGTTGGGTTAAGGATCAAATCATACCACGATCTGAGTTTGAAGATTCTTAAAGGTGTTCTGCCAGAGCTAGGTGTTGTTAAATATAAATTTAGATTTCAACATAGCGTTGAGGTCTTGGCGCCCATTAATACAACGTATCTTAGTCAGAGTAAACATTACACTTGTCCTCCCAACGTAGAGAACCCGTTACATTTGTACGCTCAACGTGGAGCTAAAGAGACCGTTACAAGTTGGATACAAACGTTACCTGAATACACTGAACGCTTTTAAAGGTCCATAAACTGAACAACAATACTATCAGGAATAAATAATTGTGTGAAACTTTAATAATCAAAAATAGGGTTTTGAAAACTAACAAATCTTATAATTCCCCCTGAACCTAAATAAAATTTATAAACATTAAAAATAAACTATTTTTCTGGACCAAACGTTAACACTTAGATACTGTTAAGCTATTGTAGATACATTTTGATACATTTTCACATGATTAGTCGACCACAAATTGGTGATGTGATAACTGAAGCACACACATCAGATTAGTAGCAATATGAGTCGATGCAATTGCTTAATTACTATCGCATTTGCAGGCTTTCCTATATTTTCTATTTTCTTAACACTTTGACTCTATGACCGTTTGTTACAAACAGTAACAAATCGAGTACGTAGGCAGTGCCAATTGCACAACCATAGGAGTGCTGAATTATTGTATGCATTTGTGTTGTATTAGCATAGTTTTTTTATTCAGCAACATTGTGCACATAGCTTGATTTTCTTAGGAATAAACGCATCTCGTTTATTAATTAATGATATTTAGGTCTAGCTAAACACTTAACTCTAAAGATAAATGTTAGAGATGGCACCATCATAGCATAGGACAAATTTTCCCCTTGCTACTAAATGTAAATGTTCTAGTATTTGTAAACAAGTAAATGTCTTGCTTTGCTGTAAATTCTTTTGATGTTTGATCCACCCGTAAGTTATTTCGATGTAATTGCTTAGGGTCATTCTCTTAGCTTGTTCATTTTGTCGAATTTTGTATTAGGACCATGAGAGCAATTTAGATCTTGTTTAGGACTTTTTTTGTATATTTCTTTCAGGGCAGAATAGTATCGGACTAGCCGTTTGCAACTCTCATGCTAGGCTAGGGATCTATTCTGAATAAAATTTATTTGTGATTTTAACCTAAGACTGACCTCTCTTTCTTGTTTAGTATTGTTATCGATGCATTCCTCTGAGCTGGTTAAAGATCGAACCTCACTAATTCCCGACACCCCCGAGTGCAGACTTTGTGCTACACCAGCCTATGAATGTATCGTCCCCCATACTTGTGTGTTAACTGGAAGAGGGTCTCGGAAGGGTCATTTGAAACCGGTGGCTCCCCGGAACCTTCGGACAACGGGCACAATAAATAGTGAACAGCAAATGCACCTCTTTCACCAGTAAACTTTAAAACAATTTTAAGGGAACTTCGCGAGTAAACCTTCCATTATTCGCCACCACTAACTCAAAATCATTATTCATACATCATCACCCCTACGATGCAGGAGAATTAAAATGGTAAACGCACCACTGCCGAACGCAAACTAGTGGAGGAATACGCAGTTCACGGACGAGACCAACAGGGGTAGCCATACCTTAAATTCCCTAAATCATTATCCCCACGTTATAGGGAAATTAATATTGTAAACGCACCCTTGCGGCAGTACGTGATCTAGTGGAGCATTACGTAGGCCACGGACTAGTCTAACAGGGGTAGCTGTACCTTAAACTCCCTACATCATCATCCCCACATTATACGAAAATTAACGTTGTAAACGCACCCTCGCGGCAGTACGAGATCTAGTGGAGCATTACTCAGGTCACGGACTAGTACAAAAGGTATACCTTAAATTCCTTATACCCCATTGCGCACCATTCATTTTCTTTCTCTTTCTTAATTAGACATTTTAATTACATCCAGACAATCACGATTTAAACCACAGCGCATCTGAGGCTACACTTACCCTCATATGCGGATCAATGCTTGTAATCATCCCCATCATCAACCTCACATTTTTAATGACAACAAATTTCACAAAGCAATCATACAACAGAAAATCTTCAACCATATAAGAACAACAAATTTAACAACGCAATTATATAATAGCAAATTTGTCATCAAACCAATTATATTTAATAACAAATTCATTATCAAATTGACCATATAGAAATGCAAAACGAAAAATGTAAAGGAAATGTGAATTGACTGTATAACGCCACAAAACAACCCCTTGCCACACCTACCACCCTCTAGCACGACACACTTATCTATCTGACTACGAGAAAAAAAGAAGAAGGAAGAACAGAAGAACAGAAGAGAGAAAACAAGAAAAGAAGAAAGAAGAACAGACGAACATTACAAGAAGAAGAAAACATAAACGACCCAGCACCCCCCACAACTAGTACAATTATTGGGGACAACAATTAAAACCAGGAAGGGTCTTGAAATAGCCACAACCCTTTCACAGGGGTTGTGACTACAACTATACATCATTAATTGGTAATACAAGAAGGAGCTACAGGATTACGGACATACAGTTGAAGCAAGCTAACATTGCCCCACATTCATAAACATTACAAACGCAAGCCTGCAGTGTTATGTAACAGTAACGAAAGCTAGTGTACAACTCTAAATACCGCTGATCAGCGTGACCAATTAAGCCTTCAAATAGAGAAGACACCTCCGCGCGGGACCTCTTTCTTCCCTCTGGGACTCTTCAGTCTAAGTCTAACAGTGCTACGTGACCAGGAACCAGCAGGGCTGCGCCCCGCTGCAGCCCTAACGACGACTCAGCATGGACAACATCTAGACGCTTTAAGGTGAGTGTGTCGTCTATCCTTTATTCTTCCTCTACCCCCTAATCTACACTTTCGCCACCCCCTTCATTTATTGCAATAAACCCCTTATTTCTCAGTCAAGGGATCTCTCTTTCTGTTTCACTTCGTTAGCGTAAACCCTTCCCCTGAATTTGTAGTTTAGGTTAAGGTCCACTGTTTACCGCTGCCGCATGCTGTCAGGAGGTGCTATGAAGATTGCACGGACACCTGCATGTCTCTGCACTGGCAGGTGACAAACGTTCTAAGCCCCCAAGGTAAGTATCCATCCTGTAGTCACTCCTCACTCCCTTACATGCACTTCTCTCTAGACGCCACCATAGCTCTCCCATAACATCTCACCCCTTAGAATCCAAACCTAACACATGACGCGCGAGTAGTCATAGTTATGGTCCTTTTATAAACCATAACAATATTACATATCACGTTAATGTGTTTAGACCAACATCTCTAATATGAGAACGTACTACCAATATTGTAAAGTTCTCAAGGTTAGTTCGATAGATCTGGGTTACTATGAAAACAATTCCGTGTCGTTTTACAGTGTTCATTACAATGCCAAAATTCCGTGTCGTTTTACAGTGTTCATTACAATGCCAAGTAAAGGTCGAGCTGACGTAGGTCGTCGAAGTCAGTCAAGTGCGCGGCGAGCTACATCACGTGCAAACCGCACTGATGACCAACGAGCGACGGATAATGAAAATAGTCGTATTGGCAAGTCGGATTTACGTTCGAGAGCGACTGAAAATGAACGACAAGGGAATAGATTCAGAATGCAACGAGTTTGTGAATATCAAACACAACCCCAGTGAGCACGACACACTGAACATTATAAAAATGGCAAGATGGGGTCACAATGAAAGTGTAATGAAATAGCAGCTAGTGTAAATATTTGATAAAAGTGGTAAAATATTATAACAGAGGTATAAAATCTATAAAGTTACTTTCCATAGGTCAAGTGAAATATGGAATATTGATAGTATTTAGAAATCCTTATTGATAATTTAATAAACCTAAACTAAATTGTGGGAACGTGTATCCAAAGATTCGGTGACTTCTTCAATCACTGTTTGAACCAAGTAGAGCAGTGGTGCTTTTACGAGATTTCACCCGATTGGAAGATAAACGTATTTCACATTCTTCTTTATTGGTAGGTAATTAGATTAACTCATTTAGGTAGTAATAATTAAAGTAAATTTAGTGGAATTTGGTGTAAACATCTAGGCTAACTTAGATCTCTACTATGTCGTCAGTTAACAGTGTTAGTGTCTCGTCAGGTAGTGTAATCGTTACGGATTTATGCTCGTCGTGCAAAATAAAAGAAAAAATGCAAATAAAATAATCACAAGATCTCAGGTAAAATTGAGTGAGGAGAAAAGTGAAACCGATTGTCGTTATGTAGGCCAACCGGTACCGTCATGGGAATGACATATGCTGAGAAACGAACTGTCCTCAAAAGATGAAATTATAAAGCTGCTAAAGGAAGATATTGCTAAGTTAATGGAAGAGTTGAAAAATTAAAAGGAAACAGAGAGGAAAGCAAGGAAACTTGGTCGACAGTGGTTGCTGGTAGTGTAAGATTGAATAAGCTTAGGCCAGTACATGTAACTGAAATTCCCGTCTCAAATTCATTTGGAGCGCTCGTCGAAGAAAATGTTGACTTTCTTCAAGAAGAAAAGAAGAAAGTGATAAAGAGAAAATCCGGGAAGATGCAGATATTTGCGGATAGTCACGGGCGAGATGAAGCATCAAGCGTATTGGAGAGAAGTGGAGAAATGGAGGTCACTTCGACAGTAAAGCAAGGAGCACCATTTGCAGCGGTCACGAACGGGATGGTAGGAGAGTGTGAGACCCTCACTTCAAAGGACTATGCAGTAATCATCGCTGGAGCAAACGACGTCTATAGAAACGAGAGTAAAAAGGTAATCAAAGATTTAAAGGGTACATTGCCATTCATGCATAACACTAATGTCATTATTGTAAACATTCCGCAGAGATACGATTTAATTCCCAAATCATGTGTAAATGTAGAAATAGAGGCTACAAATGGAAAAATTCGTAAAATTTGTAAGAGGTTTCCAAATGTCCAAATTATAGATGTAAATAAATTAGACAGGAAGTTCCACACTCGACATGGCCTACACTTAAATAGGTTAGGAAAAGAGTATCTTAGTGATGAAATATGCAAAATAGTAAATTCAAATGGTAAGAATAGTTCAACAGTAATATATTTAGAGTGGAAGCAGGGAAACTGGTAAAAGAAGCCAAACGTGAGGTTTGGCATTCAGATCTTTCGATGTCAAATATAACTGAGTGCAACAATGGTATTTCGGATTTGTCTAGCAACAATAATAATAACAATTATGATAATGATAATAATAATAATAATGTAAATAAATCACCAACACAAGCTTGCAAAAGTAACAATTTTAAAATTTACCACCAGAATGTTCAGTCTCTCTATAATAAAATTGAAATCATAATGCTTAAAAATGAACTTAAGAATATCTCAGCACTATGTATTTCAGAACATTGGCTGAAAGAGGAACAACTCGAATTAATTCAATTCCCAGAGTTTATACAAGCTAGTAAATACTCTAGATCTAATATTAGCCATGGTGGTACTTGTATCTTCTTAAGAAATAATTTAGATCATGAACAGTTAACAGCTTATGATTATCTAATTATGGAACAGGATTTTGAATTCTCTGCCGTAAAAATACAGCCGTTTAAGTTAATAATTGTATGCGTATACCGTTCTCCGTCAGGAAAGTTTCCTTTATTTATAGATAAATTAGAATTGTTACTCAATAACGTGAGCAAAGTAAATTTCGATATAATAATCTGTGGGGATGTGTGTTGATTTCTTAAAATTTGATAGAAATTGTGAATTATTAACCCAGTTACTAATTTCCTATGGACTGAAACCTACAGTAAATATCCCAACAAGAATAACAAAATTTCGTAAAACCACTCCTGATCAATTTTTTTTAAATACAGATAAATATGACCATTCAAGAAGTCTGTTGTCCGGGTTTTAGTGACCATCATGGTCAAATACTGAGTTTTGAAGTACCCGAAACAATCAATAATAATGACAATGGAGTAAAATCAAAGTGCAGGTCATTCACTGAAACAAATGTTACATATTTCATATTTGGTAGATCACTCCATCATGGCGGACGATATTGAACAACGGCTTGAATGTGCTCTACAAAGTCTTGTAAATATTGCAGAAGTAAGTGGCTATCTTAAGAAAGATATTAAGGAGGACATTTTTAAAACGGTAAGTGTTGTTAGAGACTACTCTACAATGATGAAAAATCGTGTCATAACCAAGTGTAAGGAATGCAATAATTTGCGTAGTGAGGTTATGGGAAAGAATATTAGCATGCAGGGAATAGACATGTGCCCTAAACGACAAGTGGAGCTATCTCTTGGCAGAACACAGGACGATGTAGCGAATGAAGACGGGGACAGTCACTATGAAGAACAAACAGAGTCATCTATCGGTTCAACTATGACTCAGTTGGCAGACAGACGGTCAGCACAGGATGTAGATATGGAGGGCCATGTTACGCTCTCTATAATTCGCACTCAGGAAACAGAGGCCAATACACCAAACAAATGTGTCGATCAAATGGCGGTGCCTAACGAACAGAAACAGAACCATTCTGAAGCTGCAGTACTTTCAAAGAAAGTTGATAACATCATGGATTTCTTATCCTGCACCTTAGAGGGATTAATAGACTCCCAGATTAAAAGAATAATGCATAAAGATGGAGAAAGAGAAGACAGGAAAGAACCGGACCACAAGGAAGAAAGAGGTAATAATCGTACAGGCGGTAGCGGGAACAGTATCGATACCGAGACAGAAATCCCAGTACGCTATGCAACCGTAGTAGATTTAGGAGGTCCTAGTTCACGGCAACAACCACTACACCATAGCGAGCGCCCCTCTGCCATAACACGGCCAGTAGCCGGAGGGCCGGGAGATCAAGACCGAGATCATCTCAGACCCCGCGCACAAAAAATAATACAGAAGGGTACATCAACGGCGTTCACCGGAAAACTACGTGCTGCAAACAAGACTGCATGGTTATACATAGGACGCGTGAATCCGGATGTAACCTCAAGCGATGTCATGGACCACTTAAAAGACAAGGGAATCAAAGACGGCATAAAATGCGAGGAACTCACCACCAGAGGTGAAAATAAAGCTTTTAAAGTCGGGATCCCCTTCGAGAGAAAGGATGATGCTTATGACCCAAACTTCTGGCCAGCTGATGTGATTTTCCGACCTTTTCGTTTTCGTTTTTGACAAGGAACTCTCGCGAGGTGCAAACAACCAGGAAGTGAAGTTACTTTTATGGAATATTGAAGGTCTGTTAAACGCTACGAACTCAACGCCAGAACATTTATTTGACCCCTATGACGTCGTAATACTTGTTGAAACATTCTTAACATCAGATTGGAGTGCGAGAAATCACTATACAGTGAACAATTTGGCAGAGCAAGGCCTGGTGGGAAGACCGAAAGGAGGAATCACCTGCCTTTTAAAGGTTCAGTTCACACCATTCCAGGTCGTGTATAAAAACAACAATGTTCTAGTAGTGAAGACTAAATTGTGTGTATTAATATGTGTGTATTTTCAGCCAGGATTCACATCTTACCAGATTATAGATGAAATAGGCACCGCTCTGAGTATAACGGAACGGGAGGATAGCATCATTATAGCAGGAGACCTAAATTGTCGAACTGATATTCCATCACAGAAGACAAGAGAAGTCCTAGACTATTTAGAGGAGGAAGGGATATCACTTGTAAACAACAAAGAACGGAAGACGTATGTTTGTTACAACGGCACCAGCACGATAGATCTCGTTTTCTCGAATCAAGGTAACATAAAGCCAATAAAGCAAGATATAATTCCGATTCCCTACAGGAAACACCAGCTAGTAGAAACAACATTCCAACTCGGTCATGATAGCGGACAGGTGAAGCCCAAAACATTGAAATTTTCAAGGAAGACTCTACACCAGTTCATATATGAGGCCGACAACCAGGCAATCGTGGAGAAGGCCCTGAAAGGAGATCTCGACGAAGCAGCAAATATGCTCGAACACCTTTTACAGGGTGAAGTCATACCGGAGGCAGTCATAACGAGAAAATCAAAATCATGGTTTGACGAAACCTGCTACAGAGTCCGTAGGACCACATTGGATGCCCTACACACAGCTCTCGAAGATCCCACCGACGATCATCTAAGGGAATATTCCAATCATAGGAAGACGTACAAGACCCTCATAAAAGAAACAAAGGAACGGTATCAAGAGCAAGAGGAACAAAGTCTGATAGCGGCAGCTGATCAGTACCCCTACAAAGCATTGAGTCCAAGGCAACCGAGATACTGCAGAAGCATCCCTATGGAGACATGGGTGACTCACCTTAGCAATGTACTGCAATATAAGGACACTCGTCCAACTGATACCCCCGAGATTGAGGAGGACATTGATACAGAGATATTTACAACTGAGGAAGTAGAGGCTGCTATTATCAGCTCGAAGAATAATAAAGCTTGTGGACCAGACAATATATGTAACGAGCACCTTAAAATTGCTCTCCCAGTGCTAAAAGAAGCAATAACATCTCTCCTGAATGAATGCCTCAGGCAAGGAAATATCCCCCATAGCTGGAGAAGGTCCACAGTAAAACTGCTGTATAAAGGAAAGGGATGCACCGAGGACCCAAACTCCTTCCGAGGTATTGCACTGGAATGTGCGTTATTCAAAATTCTAACAAAACTTTTATGCCAACGCCTTATTAGAGAAATCGATCCTAAGCTCCCGGAGGAGCAATTTGGTTTCAGAAAAGGAAGATCTACAACACAGGCTATCCAATGCCTTCTAAATGATATTGAGACAGCTCTGACAGTCCCAAAAGGAAAGCTATATGTCATATTTATAGACTTCTCCAAAGCTTTCGACATGGTCAATAGGAAGATCATCATAGAGAAGCTAGGAAATCAAATGAGAAGTAACAGCTATACAAAACGGCTTATCACAAGCATCCTGGCCTCAAATTACATAGAGATAAGCGACGGAATCACAACATCAAACCCAATAGATCAAACAACCGGTGTATTGCAAGGGGACCCTCTAAGCCCATTACTGTTCATCATCGCGACGGCAGATATCGCACAGGTAGTCTCGGAGAAAGTAATTCTCTATATGTACGCTGACGATATTGTGCTGGCCTCGAGATCGCAAGAGGATCTACAATCTGCATTTGATCTGCTGTTGGAATGGGCGGAAGAGAATGAACTCAGCCTAAACGAAAACAAGACTGTATCAATGACTTTCCGCAAAGGGGGAAAACCAGCAGTTTTTCACACACATAGAAAACCCCTGGAGAGCGTTTCTAACTTTAAATATCTAGGCGTGACACTTCAGACAACGGGCAACGTCTTTACGCTTCACGTTAACGATAGGATCTGTGCGGCTACGAGGGCCATAAATGATATCAGACAGTTGAGAAAACTCTCCGTCAAAACAGCCTTGAATCTCTTCCAGCTCAAGGTTACACCCGTTGTAACATATGGATTAGAGAATATCTGGACACATCTCAAATTGAAACACCTGGAAAAGTTGGAGAAACTAAAAGCGACTTTCTTAAAGAAGGTTCTGTGTGTTTCAAAATACACGCCTTCAAGACTAGTCTATGAATTAACACGTGAATTATATTATGTGGAAGAGCTCCGCCTCCAACTGTCGCTACCGTCTACACCAGCATACGTGCAACTCATGGAGAACCTGAAATCGAAGAAGAGAGACATATGGTGGGATTTCTACATCACTGACGCAATGACCTGCAATGATTGGAAACGGGGAGGCTACGAACTGAGACATACTGTTACACGCTTTGCCATACATGGCTTTCACCATAAGCTGTGCAAGTTAAAGAAGTTTCACCAGCCAGACGCAGACTGTGTATGTGAACGTTGCGGCAAATGTTGCGAAAGATATCATGCGATGTACTGTACATATAGACTTGAATCTCTGACGTCCTTCTGTTGTAATGAATAGTTTATTCCTATGTATGTTTCATTTTGTCTGTATCATTCCTTTGGCTATTAGCTGCAATAAATATTTTATTTTATATTTCAATGACTTATTAAATAAGGAAACATGGTCAGAAATGTATAAACTAGAAAATGTAAATGATAAATTTAATGCATTTAACAGTACCCTAAAACACTATTTTGAAACAACATTCCCCTTTAGACAAAGAACTGTTCAAAATAACAAAACTAGCCATTGGATAACAACAGGGATTAAAAATTCATGTCAAAGAAAGAAATTTCTACACAAATTATGTAAACAATACCACACAACACCTGAATTCAATTTATACTACAAAATACACTAGCATATTAAATAAGGTAATAAGACTAGCAAAGAAAATGCATAATGATGATTTTATATCCCAATCATCTAATAAAAACAGGGCTATGTGGTCCGTGATAAAGAAAGAAACTGGAAAATCTGCTAAAATACAACGGAACATTACACTGACCAGAAATAATAAAGTGATTAATAGTCCAGAGGAAATAGCAAACACTTTTAATGTCTATTTTCGGAAAATTCCACAAAAATTATTAAATAAATCACAGGTAAATACACTAAATTCTAATAATAAAATAAATATATGTAGTGATTCTTTATTATTTTATAAATCATGTCACAAGTGAAGAGGTAAGAATAGTTATAAAAGAGCTAAAAAATAAATTCTGTGCTGGCATTGATGGCATCCCTGATGCAATTTAAAGAAATGTGCAGAAAATATAATAAATCCACTTACACACAGTTCAATTCTCTCAGGAACTTACCCGGATATTTTGAAGTTATCAAAAGTAATTCCAGTGCACACAAACGGTTCAAAAGATGAATTAGATAACTAGCATCATATTACCTTACCAACTGGTACTGCAAAAATTGTGGGGGAAAATCATGTATAAGAGACTGATAAGTTTTATAGAAAAAAATAAAATATTATCAAACTCACAACATGGATTCAGAACGGAAAAATCTACACAGAGCAATTTATGAATGTATTAGTAGTATACTGAAATTAATTGACAATAAGGAACATGTAACTGGCATATTCTTGGATTTATCGAAAGCATTTGATGTTGTTGACCATAAAATCCTCCTTACAAAACTAAATCAATATGGTATTTGAGGTCTAGCTAATAAATGGATAGAGTCTTACTTAACCAGGCATAAACAAACAGTAAGCTTGAGACACAAGGATGATGGAACCAAATTACTTAATGAAACATTGTCCAATGAGGGAATTATTAAATTTGGAGTACCCCAGGGATCGGTTTTGGGCCCACTACTCTTTCTTCTATATATCAATGATATAACACAGAACGTTCATTCACATAAGGAAATTTTGTTTGCGGACGATACAACACTCGTAATAAAAGGTGAAACTAAGCAGGTCATACAGCAGTCTGCTGACTCCGTTACAGAAGAGTTAACCAAATGATCACAAGATAATCGCCTCATAATAAACTATAAAAAACAGTATGTCCAAATTTCCTCACTATACAGAATAGGAATCCTGTGAAGCCCAATATAACATTAAATGGTCATCAAATAGAAAATAAATCAGAAACAAATTTTTTAGGACTATGGATACAAAATGACTTGAAATGGAATAAACATATACAATATCTGAATACTAAACTGAACTCGATGTGCTTTGCGTTACGTATTTTGAAAACCTGCACTAGCATGCACACATTAAGAAATACTTATTTTGCTTATTTCCATTCATACTTAAGATATGGGGTCATATTTTGGGGTATATATACAAAGCACGTTTAGGATACAAAAGAGGGCGATTAGAATTATGGCAAATGTAAACACTAGAGAATCATGTAGACCTCTGTTTAAAGATTTAAACATAATCCCACTGCCCTGCATATATATCTTTGAAAGTATTATGTTTTTAAAAAGAATTTAATGAATAAGGATGTTTTTCTTAAAACAAACAATGATGTTCATAGGCATAACACAAGACAAAATCAAAACATTCATATTTCACACACACACACAAGCATATATCGAAAAGGAACTTTTCACACAGGAGTTAAATTATACAATAAACTACCCCAGTATATAAAACTTGCCCCAAAAATAAAAACCTTTGATAGAATGTTGAAAGCTTATCTGCAGTGCCATTGTTTTTACTCTGTAGTTGAATATCTTAGTGTATAGGAGCGATGAAATCTATAATTATATTTTACTTTTCTATTTTAATTGTAATACCTAGCTGTAAATTGTTGTATTTATAGAATTAAGTTTTCATATTATGATATTAGAGTTAAGTGTAAATAGTTGTCCAATAAGATTGTATCTCTAAAGATCTGTTATTATAATAAGTTATAAACAGTTATAGTATTATTAGTATTATATACCTATTACTACTTTTATTTTATAGATGTAAATTCTGACGTGTCCTATATCAAAAATGTATTGTATACATGTATTTGATCAAATGGAATTAATAAAATCTATCTGTCTATCCGATTGCGCCGACGTGATGCTCCTGTGAACCTGGAACGTCAGTTGACCGTATGAAAGGAGGAGCTCATTCGGAGTGTTCTTCCGAACGTTGCGCAGAAACTTAAAAAAACATAATTGGCAGAATCAAAGCGGGTCTCATTCGGCGGGTTTTTCCGAACGTAGTGCAGAATTTCAAAAAACATAATTGGCTGAGCGAGCGAGCCATATTGGCCGTGAAAAACTAAGATCTCAACGAATCCATTCAACATTTCATTCCGGGACAGTTGTGTTCCTTCAAATCCGTTGACACTAGGATGAGGTAGTCAACTATCCCACAGAATTTTTGAATTCACTAGAATTGCCTGGATTACCACCTCATAATTTACAATACTGACAGTAGGCTCAGTCGTCATCATGTGTGCGTAACATCAATCAACCTCTACTATGCAATGGAACGAGACTGCCTGTGAAAAAGCTTATGAACAACGCCATCGATTCGACTATTATCAAGGGAACGTTCAGAGGAGATGTATTGATTCCGCACATCCCGATTATTCAAACGGACGTGCCATTCGATTTTAAACGGTTGCAATTCCCCGACCTACGCATTGACCATCAACAAATTACAAGGCCAGTCGTTGATAGTTTGTGGAATTAACTTGGAGTTTCCGGGTTTCGCTCATGGACAACTGCATGTCACGTATTCGCGTGTCGGAAAGACATCATCTTTGTTTATTTACGCGCCGGAAAACAAGAAAAAACGTACTGTAGTTTACCAGTTAGCTTTGCATTGAATGTTAACTGCATTTACGTTTGATGTAAATAAAAGACACTGAATTCATTTGAATTACAAACGAGTTTCATTTATTAACCAAACAAAACTCAAACCGTACACGATGCGGCTATTATTATTGATGTCAATTAATTGGAGTTAGAAGGTTGATTAGGAGTAATAATCACTTATGAAGAGTTACAATCAAATCTATTTCAGGTGGTAAGCTACGAAGTTCACCGGGTCATCTAGGCAACCATAAAAACAAGCTATAACATTCATGCATTATGATCGTTACCACATAAAGGTGTGCGGGAAATGACAAGTATCCCTTGTATTGTACCAGAGAGTAATTTGCTCGGTGGAGCAAGGAAATTGAATAATCTATGTACCTTGTACGATCTTTTATAAATAAAATGCAACTATGGGACAGCAAAGCCAATTACAACTTCAAATGCAGTAGTATTCGTATCCCAACCTCCATACGGTGTGCATCTGTGCAGTGAGTGGTATCGGGTGTAGGGTACGTGCTTTGAGTGTTGTGTGGACTTCGGGTTTGTGACCTGTTATTTGTTTAGTGTGTTAGGTCCCGTTAGTGTTTAATCAGGTTAGTACCCCCCTCCTTAATAGGGGATAACTATTCGACATGTCGTCCGAAAGTGATGGTAGTCAGATGGGGCGACCACCGGACGAATTTGAACACGTGGAATACGAGGGTGTAGCGTCCGTTGAAAGTATGCTTGTAGTGTCGGAGGTTGAGCTAGCATCAACTCCAACAACTTCCACTGCTGAAACATCTCCAATTCTTGCTAAGCGACAGCCATTGTCAAATGACAATCGATATTACGACCATCACACAGGACCGTACACGGTGTTTTGTAAGATAGCGGGTTCAAACCCGGCCGAAGCCGTCGGATTTTTTAAGAGCGTTAAAAATCCCTCAGTATGCCTTCCTTCGGAGGGGAAGTAAAGCCGGCGGTCCCATGTCATAGATTTATGGCATGTTAAAGAACCTTCCACTAATTGCACCTGTGTGAAGCTAAATTGGATAGGTTATTGTAAACAACGCTCTTAGGTTTCTAAGTTCGTTGCCAAGAGCAGACTGCGGTGGCGTCTAGCAGCTGAGTTGTGAACTTAGCCTAGTAGTCGCTGACGGTGGTGCTTGGCGGCAAAAGTAGGAACTATTTGAAAAATTCTAAGTTGCAGTACTTAAATTAAAATAACAGATAACACACACTAATACAGTCATCGCAATTAACACCGGTTATCAGACAGATTCTACACACACCCAAAGTACACGGGGCTACATGACCGCGTTGTCGCAGCCCCTAAACTTAAGAACCAACCAACCAACCAACGGTGTTTTGTGCAAGGTGAGGGTGTTCAACATATTGGCAATTTACATCCGATGGCATTAGGAAAGCTTTTTTTCGAAAATAAGATCGTGGGTATAAAGAATATTCAACGCAAAGGCCGCAATCGTGTTCAGGTACAATTTAACAAGGCCGTAGAAGCTAACTCCTTCTTACAAAATCCCTTATTACCAGCAAAGCACCTGGTTGCATTTGTCCCGTCCGCTAACGTCCAACGTGTTGGGCTAATTAGGGGCGTGGACACATCCTTAACGCACGATGAAATCCTAAAATATATTGATTCGCCTGTCCCAATTGTGCGAGTCCAGCGTTTTTTCCGGAAAAAGATGATCAATGACAAGTTAGAATCACTTCCTACAGGAACAGTGAAAATTTTCTTTAAAACACAACGACTACCTGATTATGTTTCTATTTTTAATGTGCTCATAGAGGTAACATTATTCATATTTTCCCCCATTAGATGTTTGAACTGTCAACGATTCGGGCATGTAAAACTACACTGCCGGGCTCGCGCCCCAATTTGCGGTAACTGTGCGCAAGGACACTCTACGGAAACATGTAAGGAGACCCTGTTTAAATGTGCTAATTGTGGTGATAATCATCCGGCAGGCGCCGCACGCTGCCCCGAATTGGAGAAACAAAAGTCCATAAAACGTCAAATGTGTACCGAAAATAAATCGTACCACGAAGTTATTACGGCTAACTACAATGTACCGTTTAATCCTCTTACACTCCCGCAGCAATTTCCAACCTTAGAACAGTCTCATAATACGCGTCGAGAGGATCCGCCGAGAAAACGAAAATATACAGAACTAGTGTCCCCAAAGCCGAAAGTGGTGAATCCCATAGGTTACGACCGACGGGCCTATCTCGAGATCCTGAAGCAACCATCTGGAAGTGGTGTAGGGGTGGCTATGCAACCCGCCACAATGGGTGAGGAAATTTCGAAGAAACAGTGTTCTCAAACACCTGGCACTTCACGAGACCCGTCCCATGACATCATTGAAGATTTCCTGAAATTACAAGAATTATTAGGGCACAATGCTCAATGGAGCTTTTATGTGAAACAATTATTAGACAAAATAGTTCCGTTACTTCCCAATCCTCCTACCACAATAAATAATACCCTAGTAAGTAGTAGCCCTACAGTGGCCTAATTTAGATGGGTGCTACATGTTACTCCTCCAGTGGAATTGCCGGAGTATTTTAAATAAGAAGCATGAATTATTACTGTTAATACGGGAGTATGACCCAGATATCATATTCCTTCAGGAAACATGGCTTCGTGCCTCGTATAGATTCTTGATTCCCAACTACCTGGTCGAACGTCAGGATGGTCCAGGATATCGTGGCATAATGACGCTATTCAAAAAGACTTTACGATACACTCCTCTCCCTACTCAATTCTATATTCCTCATACTCATCATCACACATTCCTTGCACAAGATCTACATGTAAGTCATATTTATTGTCCCCCGGGTATACAAGGTTCCCGTCGGCAATGGCAGGCATATTTCCGGTTCATAAAACAATTTCCTAAACATATTACCGTGGGGGATTTTAATGCACATCACGCCTTGTGGGGCAGTGGCCGCATTAATCCAAAAGGACGTCACATCGCTGCAGTTATACAGGATTTACACCTACATCTCTTAAATGATGGATCACCCACGCGCATTACCCCACCAAATAGTCCCAAAAGTGCGGTGGATTTAAGTGTCACTACTTTAGACTTATCTCATAAGATGACATGGAAGACCGTGCAGGATACGCATCAAAGCGATCATTATCCAATTATAATCGACTATGATGTCTCGCGTACCCGTCATATCCCAAAAAACGTATCCAAGGTTAAGCGAAATTTACGATTTTTTGATTATGAGTTGTTCTTCCGATTTTTAGAGGATAGACTTTCACAGCATACCCAGGGGCTCAGTAACAGTTATGCCTTTTTATTAGAGAATATCTGCGCCTATCTTAATATATATCACCCTTTAATTCCAACGACAGGTCATGGTGGGATCAAGAATGCGGACAGCTGGTAAGACGGCGCAAGGCGAGTTTAAAAGCTTTTCGACAGTATGGCTCTCCAACATCTTATTTGCGATACAAAAGTCTCACCGCGCAAATACAACGTGTATTTAATGATAAAAGACGGGAAGCGTGGAAAATATATACCACCCAATTATGCAGTTCTACGTCCCTCAACAGTATTTGGACGGCGATTAAACATTTCTCTAATAATCGTACTATCTCATCTCCCTCCCAACTTTCGGTGCAGGGATACCATGACCTGTATCATACTTGGACACCAGAAACAGTTATTCGCTTGCCTACATCTTGTACATCTGGTTCCCTGGAACGTTTTTTCCGGTTTAATGCAGCCTATTACAAGTAGCGAATTAAGACACACATTTCGGCACAAAAAATCATCCAGCCCAGGGATTGATGGAGTGACTTATCAAATGATCGCTCGATTTCCAGTAAACGCTCAAAGTATCATTCTTCAACTATATAATTCTATCTTATGCACAGGGACCTTCCCGGAGGATTGGAATGTGTTTCAAACTGTACCGATTCTTAAACCCATGAAAGATGCTCGATTACCGAGTAGTTATCGTGGTATTCAACTTGGATCTTGTTTCCGAAAAATTTTCCAACATATACTTCTCCGACGGCTTCAATGGTGCCTAGAATATTATAACCTGTTTCCGAAAACCCAATTTGCATTTAGGAAAAATCTTGGTACATCCGACCCCATAAATATATTCTTTACTGATCTACTCCTAGCAAAAGGAAAGAAAATGCACACAGTAGCTCTGTTCCTTGACCTCAAAAATGCATATGATTCTGTTGATCCATATCTTCTTATTCAACTTCTAAGGGATCTAAATTTTCCCCTACCCTTCCGGTGCTTAATACACAATATGTTATGCTATCGTCATATTACGTTAAACTCCCCAGTCGGTGTCTGATTCTCGACATACTTCTTATGGTGTTCCCCAGGGCGACTTTCTAAGCGGGCTTTTATACTTACTTTACACCCGTACTTTAGAAACAGTCATATTACCGCACGCTCGCATTCTACAATATGCGGATGACATTCTAATATATTGCACTCGAGAAGAGTTTTCCTCATGTCGAAGAGATATATACCACGCCTTATCTCATGCTCATGATTGGTGACATCAATACGGATTTGAAACATCCGTAGGGAAAAACGCTGCGGATGATTTTTACACACAAACGAATTTACGACAGTTCTCCTATTTTATACCGTCAAGGTCACATTCCGATGGTGACAAGTGTCAAATATTTAGGGATTCATATTGACAGGAAAATGCAATGGGAGAGACATACGCAATACCTTCAGAGTCATCTCGCCAGTAAAATTAATGTTCTAAAATCTCTTACTAGACGTAATTGGGGGGGCGGACCCAGAATCATTATTAACGGTTTACCGTAACATCATCCGTTCTGTACTGGATTACAATTCTTTTTTTTTTTGATTCAATGCCCAGCATTAGGCTCCTTCGGTTAGATAGAATCCAGTTTTCTGCCTTGCGTATAATTATAGGTGCGCTTCAATCAACCCCCACAGGAGCCCTGCTAGTTGAAACCGGAGAAATGTCACTTCAGCATCGGCGTAGATATCTTGCATGCATGTACCTGCTACGAAAAATGATGATAACAACATCTCCTATCGTCCCTAAATTACAACTATTAGAGGAATATTATACGCGTCGATTATTGCCCACCGTTTCTCGTCCTGCGTTACTAACCGCATATTCCATGCTTCAACTGTACCGCCATAATATATTAAAAGTCATGCGGTTACCGATATATACTATTCCGTATGCTGCAACGTACTTTCAACCTCCTATTCTTCAGAACTCCTTATCCCAAGTCTACCAGACGTTTCAACATCATCCTGTAATTATTCCCCGTATTTTTCGGGAAATAACGAATCCTTTGATCTCCTGTACCTTTTTTACACAGATGGTTCTAAAATGGTTAACCCTGCGCGTGTGGGAGCAGCCTTCTGTTCTCCGGACTTACATATCTCCTTTCAGTATACTTTACCCCCTGACGTCTAGATATTTACAGCCGAAATTTTTGCCATACGTCAGACGTGTTTTTATATTTTAAAAAAAATCCTCTCGGCACGCCGGAAGACGGAGGTAGATTTCACCGGGCAAACTAGGGGATAGGCTATAATAGGCAAAATATGCAGGTTTTCGTAGGAGGATCAGACCTCATTTATTGCGAGAAGGTATTTTACAATTGGAGGTTAGTTAACATTTTTTCGTCTTTCTATGCATAATTTTAACATTTTACTGTCTTATGGGGATAACCTTCTTGTCATTTGAGGTTAATTTTTATACTTGTGATCACACTGTCCTTATGCAAGGTTTGGAACTAATGTGTAACTATCTAACAGTCTGTTACTTCTTCACGCAAAATTTTATCTCCCGCAGAGATGTTGGTTGGTTCCTCAGTTTAGGGGCTGCGACAAGGTGGTCATGTAACCCCGTGTACATTGGGTGTGTGTAGAATCTGTCTGATAAACGGTGTTATTTGTGATGACTGTATTAGTCTGTAATTCAGGTAAGGTCTGCAGCCGGTCAATTTTAGGTAGTAGTACCTAATTTTGTACCAAATACTAACGTCAACGACACCTAGCTGTGAACTTGGCTGCTAGATGCCACCGCAACCAACAATTTGCAACGAACGTTGTAACTTCCCCTCCGAAGGAAAGCATGCTGACGGATTTTTAGCGCTCTTAGAAAATCCGGCGACTTTGTCCGGCTTTGAACCAGCACCTTGGGCATAGAAGTTCAGCATGCTACCAGTTAGCCGCTTCCCTCATAGTCAGATGGAACAAGAAGTTCCGTGACGAACTAAAGAGCCTACTTTTCTTAAAATTAAGATTCATGCCATAGATTAATCTACAGTATATGAACCTATCTAGAATAATGACGAAATTAAGTGGGTAATATCGAAATGTCTTAATTAGTTCGAAATAAGGTATACTAGGCATAATGTAGCCTAATAGAGCAATACAGTTGGCAGCTCTGGTGACTGAATATATTCTTACTTCCATCTCCTAAGGTACAGAATACAAAATGTGGTTGAAGTCCAAAGGACGTTACATGGATTTAGACATTGGATCTATTAGTACACGTAAAAGAATGTTGGCAACAATGTCATGCGAGTGCTGGTCAGAAATAATCTGAAATATTATATATTTTTGTGCCAATTTTGGATGAAATCCATTTGTTGGTATAGAAGTTACATGTATTTAAAAATTGGTCCTATCAGCAGGCTTAGAATCATGTTGGTAGAACTGACGTATATAAGTTACTCCAAATTAATGTAAAATGTCGGGTAATTTACGTGTGCATAGTTGAAAGCTGTCGGCTTGCATACTTTCTGATATATTTGGATACAAAATAGAGAGCAATTATTAACAATTAAGAATACACTTAGTCATATATATATTTATGTACACATATTACATACAAAATTTGGTTGAAATCCAATTGATAGTGTAGAAGTTATATGTATTTAAAAATTGGACTTATCAGAAGGCTTAAAATTATTTTGGCAACGCTGTCATGTATGGCCACCTGGAAATTAAACTGAAATAGTATTATCTACATGTGTGCCAATTTTAGAATAGCTCCCATGTATACCTTCTAAGATATCCAACATGGAGCTCAAATTTCTAGTGCGTTTTTTTAGCAGTTGGTAGCACTGACATCTATTTCAAATATGGGCCTGAGATATTCCGGTATACATCTTTACTCATACTAAATTTGGTTTCGATTAATGCAGCCGTTTAGGAGTTGATAGGGGGGGGGACACACACACACACACAGCCCGACAGACAGAAGGACAGACAGACAGACAGAAGGACAGACACATTTTCCCGGATATATCTTATAAGTCTACTTTTTCCTCATTTTTGAAAAGTGTGAAAAGTAGGCTAAAAATGAATGTGATCTCGTCAATGGCGTTGTCTTGGCAACCTCTGATAGATCATCCCTTATCAATTTAAAAGCGTTGTTATGGTAACCTCTGATGGCACTTGGCATTTTTTAAAATTCCGAAATCATTTTTCTCATCCCTTGGCGTAATGGTGGGTCATATCAAAAATTCTTTCAGACAAAAGTTTTAGGTAATTTTTAGGGGAATATTTTCCATTTTGTACGGTTTTGATATTGTGCCTATTAAGAGAGATATGATTAATGTTTCCCGAAAACCCCACTTTTTTCCACCCCTTTGGTCAATGGTTGGTGCTATCAAAAGACTTATTTGACATAAATTTTTGGCACTTATCCGACACATATTATGAACTTTGAATGGATTAGATATTTCACGTATTAAGAGAGTTATACCTAAATTTCACTTTATCGAAAAAAGCCCCCCATTTTCACCCCCTTCGACCGATTTTGCCCATTAACGAACTCGACCGAGATTTTAGAGGGATACATACAGTATTATGAAAAAAATTCAAAGTGATTGGTGCAAAATTACTGCAGTTATCGTGTCCACAAGAAACTGATATATATATATATATATATATAGATAGATAGATACATATATACATAAATTATATATAAACTTTTGAACTGACGGTGGTTTTGGGGTCTGGGGGATGTGAAACGCGAAGATATGTCGAAATTTTCCGGAAGTCGAAACATGGTACCCATTGCAATAGTTAGCTTTCTAATGAAATCTACCTAAAAACATGCCATTCGCCGTGCTTTAATATGTACCGATTCAATGAGTGTAGTGCAAGCACTTCAAAATGTTAGAGAGGCCGACAACTGGTTTTTATGTCAATTAGTGCAACAATTGTACACTTTACACACGGAGGGTTTTGAAGTCAGTATCATGTGGGTACCCGGCCATTGTCACATTGAAGGAAACGAAATAGCGGATAACCTTGCCAAAGATGCAGCAAAAGGACACGGAAAAACTTACAACATCGCCATACCAATGTCAGATCTGCGTTCTATAATTAGTTCGACAATACGGGAGGAATGGCAAGGCACGTGGACTAGCTACGCCAGAATTAAGGCCAAACACTATTTTGGGATACAACCGACTATTTTAAACAAACCATGGTTTCATGGAGGGAAATACACACGACGACATATCATTACAATCATTCGTCTACGTTTCAACCATGCATTAACGCCGGTGTATTTATTCCGCATAAAACGACGTGACGATCCTCTATGTTCGTGTTTACAAATGAAGGGTTCCTTAAATCATATTCTATTTCAATGTCCACTATACGACCATCAAAGTGCTTTAATGTTGAGAGCTTTATACGATTTAGGGTATGCACTTCCTTTAAATGTGGCCACATTGGTACATACGTCTACAATTCCACTGGTCAGTAGCATAGTGGCATTTTTCGACAATATTAATTTCAAGATTTGAAAGGGTAATCCTTTCCCATATCCATATTTGTGGCCCGGTCATGTGTGTGTATGTGTAGCGAGTCACCAAGGAGGGTCGCTTCGGTGTGAAGAGTTAATACCATTTGTGTCCTCGTCTCTAATTCCTGTTTTCCTCATATGTATCTCTCCGCGTTGCGTCATATTCTTTGTTGTTGTGGTAAGGTTGGTGGACACAGTTGAACTCTTCGCCCAATATCTTCTGTATAGAATTCACCAACGTTGCACATCACATTCACACGCCATGTTTTTGAACACCGACGAAATATAACTAACCTAATCATTCACCTTAGAAAATAATGATGTAGATACGTTCCAGAGCACACTGATACTCACGTAACTTTGGAAAGGGGTCAGAAAAATCAGTACATACATACTTCATGACATATCATAAAACATTGCGAAAAAAAGGGCGGGGAAAACTTAACTTATAGCATAAAAGGTAGATGATCTAAATATTCCATTATGGCCTCGATCAATGGAACTACAGGACTATGCATCAAATTGGACATATTTAATGGTAAGATATATCCTAAAGATCTTAACTTGTGTAGCAACACCATCCCCGGTTCATTGAAAGCATCACACTGGAACATCAGATGACTCAGTGTGCCACGCGTCTTTTCACACACACAACTCGCATTCTCGCGCAGGCCCATGCGTGCCATTTGAACAGGTGTCATGGCATGCTGAAAACGTAACCGTATTATGGTAATAATGTGCCGTCTAGTATATTTGCCAACCCGAAACCAAGGTATTGTTCGAATCGTAGGTTGTATCGGAAAATAATGACGCGCCTTGACGGGACCGATACTATCCCAAATCATTTGCCATTCATGAATTAGCTGTGCATGGATAATGGGCTGAAAGTCTGTATAAGGTACTGCGACATTATAAACTACCCCAAACCCCTGTGCTGCCCACTTTGCCATGCGATCGACATCCTCGTTTCCTGGTATCCCCGAATGCCCCGGGATCCAAGTGAGCATAACTTTCTGCTCCCTAATCTGAAATTCATACAACATTTGAGCAACTTGATACACATACCAATTGTCGGAGCTACTCGGATTCGATATTGCCTGAAGGACACTCATGGAATCCGTGCAAATCATTGCTGGTGAAATACTGTTTTGACGTATATACTGACACGTTTGACGAATGGCAAATACCTCCGCTGTAAAAATCGTTAGATATTTCGGCAAACTATATGTTCGTATAATCTGTCGATCAGGAGCATAAAAAGCCGCTCCCACGCCAGCTGGTGACAACATTCTTGAGCCGTCTGTATAAAAAAAGGTATACTGGGAATATTCATGGACAATTTCCCGAAAGCAACGTAAAAGTACTTGCGGAAAACGCTGATAGCTCCGGAATAGCGCCGGTAAGGAAGTGTACAATATTTTTGGCTTGGATTGTATGACCTTATATGAAATCGTGTATGGTAAGGGTTTAAGTGTCTGCAGTATATCTGTCCGAAAATCTTTCAAGCCTTCATACGCCTGTACCAAAGCCGGCTTCTTCAGACGTGTAAAACGATTTTGCTCATAATACTCCACAAGCAGCTGTACTTCATTGAGAATGGGTGACGCAGACAAGGACATTTTAGCTGTCAGGTACTTACTTGCTAAAAATCTCCGTCGTAAGTTCAAAGGTAACTCACCAGATTCAACTAATAATGCACAGGTTGGGCTGGACGATAGCGCCCCTAAAATAATACGTAAAGCCCGATACTGTAACCTGTCAAAAGTGACCAACCTACTATTCGCCATTATGTCATAGAAAAAGCAACCATAATCCATCTGGGAACGAATAATATTCTTGTATACCGTAAGTAATAAATGAGGATCCGCCCCCCACCTACGCCGTGCTAGCGCTCGAAGAACTTGGAGTCGTTTTTCAATTTTCACCGCGAGGATCTGAACCTGGCGCGACCACAGTAATTGGTCATCAACATGTAATCCCAAATATTTGATGCTACGAACTACCTCAATGGCGCCTTGTTCAAATAAAATTGGAGAGCGATCAACTTGCCTTTGTGGGGTGATAATGATAGCAGCATTCTTACTCGCCGACGTTACAAATCCGTGATTATGGAACCAAATATGGGCTGCAGTTAATGCATCATATATATCCTGACGACAGCGCTGAATATTATCACGCGAACAATAGATAAGAAAATCATCTGCATATTGTATAATTCGTGCATGTGGAATAACAACTGATTCCAATGTCTGAGTATACAGAGAAAAAAGAATACCGCTTAAAATATCTCCTTGAGGCAATCCACGAGACGTCTGACGGTTATCCAATACACCAGAGGGGGTGTGTAAAACTAGTCGACGATGATGTAAAAAATTCCGTATTAAACATATGAAAGGTAATGGGAAAAGCAGTTCCCCTAGACGATGTTGTAATATGACCGGATCCACTGTATCATAGGCCCCCTGAATATCCAAACATACAGCAATCGTGTGTTGTTTGCGAGCTTTCGCTAATAATATATCCGTCAAGAAAATCGTAAGAGCGTCGATTGTTCCTAACCGTTTACGAAATGCAAATTGTGATCTTGAAAACAAATTATAATACTCCATACACCATTGCAATCTACGTAATAAAATCTTTTGAAATAATTTTCTTAAACACGAACCGAGATTAATTCCACGATAGCTGAGGGGGTCTCTGGCATCTTTCAAAGGTTTTAATATCGGTAGAACTTCAAAGTTATTCCATTCCGCAGGATATGTCCCATTTGTCAGTACCTTATTGTATAACTCAAGCAAGACCGTCAGTGCGCGGTCCGGGAGATGGGCAAGCATCCCATACGTTATGTAATCCAGACCCGGACTCGTGGATGTCGTATGACGCAACACCGTCACGATATCATGACGTGTGATTGGGTATTGTAAACACTGAAACTTATTCGAAGTCAAAAACGATGGTACCGATACATGACCAGAAACTGAATCGGGCGTTAGTGAATGATAAAAAATTTGAAAACCTGTAGGCGTGAGACCCGTACGTGGACGAGAGCTACGCGTATTTGATAATTGTTTGACCAATGACCATAAGGTGGTTAAAGAAGTATGGGAATTAAATGTACTGATATGTTTTTGCCACGCCAACCGTCGTTTTTCATTAAATGTCTTCTGCAGTTGCGCAGTGAGACGTTTGTAACTTAGATAATTATCAACCGTCCCATGTATTCGATATCTTTTTAAAAGTGCCTTCCTCCTACGGACGAGCAGAGCACACTCTGCATCCCACCAATGGACCGTGCCCGGATGCTGTGACGCAGACAATGTTAACATGCGCTGTGGGTGATATCGATCAAGAAAGCTTTGTATTATCTGTAATAAGGAATTATACTGGTGATACGTCGATGTTCGAGAAGTCCCCAAACCATCATTTATAAAGTGTTGAAAAAGTTCATAATCGAGATGCCTTAAATTCCGCTTTACGGTAAAATGACATGGTCTCTCAAGATTCTCGCCAGATTTCGCATAGTATATTAGAATTGGAAAATGATCACTTTGATGTGTGTCCCCCAATGTGCGCCATTCCAAATGATGAGCAATATCTGCTGTGGTAATGGTCAAATCTACCGCACTCTTTGGACGCCCCGGTGGAGTTATACGCGTAGGCGACCCATCATTGAGAATATTCAAAGCATAGGTTTGAATTGCTTGCACAATGTGTCTACCTTTTGGATTGACTCGCTCACTGCCCCAAAGACCATGATGGGCATTAAAATCCCCAAGAACTATATGTTTCGGATATTGTACAATATAGTTGAAATACATGGACCATTGACGTTGTGATCCCTGAACTTGGGGAGGGCAATATAAATTACTAAAAATAGTATTACCGATTTGAAAACACTGATGAAAACTTCTTGGTAATAGATAAGAAATCGGGATCTCGGTAAAGGGAATATCATTTCGAATGAGGGTACTTATGCCGCCATAACCAGGCCCATCTTCTCTCACAATAGTATATAGTGGTATCGTAAATCTATAGGGTGGTGATAACCAAGTTTCTTGTAAAAAAATAACATCTGGGTTATAGTCAGCAATTAATTTGAGTAATTCATGTCTCTTGTTGACAATACTCCTGCAATTCCACTGAAGTATCCACACTGCTCCTTAAAAAGAAACGGAAAGGAAACCCAGTGAAATTAATGACCCAAGGTCATGTTGTCTTTCCGTACTGATTTTTCTAACGGGGGTAACAAAGGTAATACCCTATCTAACAAATTTTTGACACAATGCGCCCATTGCGCATTATGCCCTAACAATTCCATAAGTTTCGTGAATTCTGCCAAAATAGTTTTGGTAGGCTCCGATTCAGGCAACCCTGAACCTGCCCCTGTATTGTATAGAGAACTTGTCTCCATCGTCTTAGCTTCGAAGACCGGAGGAGACTTTTCCAATCGCGGTTGTTGAAAAATCTGACAATAAGCGTTCCTATCATAACCCAACGGCTGGACCACTTTAGGGGCCGCGTGAACTATTTCTGTAAACTTGCGCTTTCGTGCCGGCTCATGCTGTCTGACACTTGGAACTGGACTTAAAGGAGGAAATTGTTGGGGTACGGTTAATGGATTAAATGCGGGCCCCCTTTGACCTTTCATGATTTCATTATATGATTTATTTTCCACACACATTCTTCTTTTTATCTCAACTTGCTGTTGATGGATTTCGCAGCGAATGGCACCCGCTGGGTGATTCTCTGCACAATTGGCACATTTGGCTAATACTTCCTTGCATTCCATAGTAAAGTGCTCCGCTGCACAATTGCCACAGCGTGGGGCTCGCGCCCGACAATGTAACTGTACGTGCCCGTAGCGTTGACACTTAGTGCAACGTAGGGGCGAGAAAATATACAATTGAACTTCCAGCATTACATTAAATATACTGACATATGGCGGAAGGTTCTGTGTCTCAAAAAATATTTTCACCGTTCCAGTAGCTATCCGCTCCGTCTGTCCATCTATCGTTCTATTACGAAAGAAGCGCTGTACCCGTAAAATGGGAACAGGAGCCTCGAGATACTTAATTAATTCCTCATTTGTAAGTGAGGTGTCGACCCCGCGCACCAGTCCAACCCGTTGGACATTGGAGGATGGTATAAAAGCAGTCAAATTCCTCTCCCGGAGGATCTTATTTTCCAAAAAAACATTAGCTTCACGATAGGTTGCGAATTGTATTTGGATTCTATTGCGACCCTTCTTCTGAATTTCACGTATACCTGGTATTTTGCGGTCATAGAATAGCCGACCCAAGGCCATTGGATGTAAATTTCCAACGGCCTGAGCCCCCTCTCCCTGAACAAATACGATATATGGTTCAGTATGAAGGTGTGGATACCGATATTCCGTGGCCGGGGTTCGTGCTTGTTCCTGAGAGGATCCCGTTATCGGGGTCGTTGTTTCCTGAGTGGAAGTAGTCGGTTGATCATTAACGAGTGATATTCCCTCCATAGGGACTATACCATCCACTATAACATTGCCGGTATTGTCTGGGGGTAGTCCCATCACTCTGGGCCGCCATCTCGACCGCACCCAACTATTATATAATACTTATGACCAGCCTATGATAGAATGGCACTGCACACCAGAACAACCACTAACGAAACACTAACTGAAAAGAACACTCCCACAGATCACACACAAAAAGCAAGCTGCAAGCTTTAGAGGTGTTGCTGTGAGAACAGCTGTCGTGAGACTGGTCATATTCTTGTTTACGATTCCCCGCTACTCACTGGTCTTATTACGCTTTCAATCGGTAGTCAACGGTTACCCAATGATACATACCACTGCACAGTAGCAATTGGGTAAAGCGTTTACTATGCCCACTACCGTACCAAGTTGAAGAAGAAGAACTTCAAATGACACAGCGGCCAGGACGCCGGCAAAGGACAGCTAATACATTCTAACCCCACAGCAAACCAAACATTATAACTAACACCTAAACAATTAACCACTGTGCTAAGCAGCCAACTCCGCGCCGTTCGAGGGAACGTATTTTATGGTTGACTCCTTTTATTGTCGATTTTTATGCTTTGATCCTTCATGATGGTATGCATACTGTAGATATAAATTATCTCTTTCCATAGGGTTCACTTTGTTTTGATGCAAGTTCTTTGTTGGAAGATCTTCCGACTTCCGACTACTTGCCAAGTTGCATGCACAACACACATGACACTCCTCCATTCTGCTCCTGTTTGCACTGCTCTATGATCTTGGAATTATGGCATGTGTGACTTTTCATCTCAGCCCCTCAGCCTAACATAGCGTTAGACATGAATTATATCTGATAATATATATGGTAATTTTAAAGGTCCATCCTGAGGTCTGGGTGTAAAGTGTGGGAGAACTTGGCACCCAGCAAACGGTGACAAAGTGGCACGGGGTTTGACTGGTTGGTAATGTACCTCATGATTCTGCACTTTCTCTTAATTAGTTTATGTTAGACTTCTGTGTTAACGGTGCAAAATATCGCAAGGTGTTGTGATTTTGAAGCCTGCTGAGTAGGAAGTTATGATTAAATTTACCTTTTCATAACAATCAAGTCGTCATGGATATTTCTGTAGAGGTGAGTGCCTTATGAGTTTACAAACTGGGTATTTAAGCAGGTGTGTGTTCTATTTTTGACTGTCGGAATTTTTCTTACAGGTGCAAGAATTAAAAGAGAAGGGAAATGTTTGTTTCAAAAATAAGAATTTTGCAGAAGCTGTCTTGCTCTACTCTCAAGGAATAAAACTAGAGCCAGAAAACTATTCTTTATACAGCAATAGATCTTTGGCCTTTCTAAAGATGCAGCAGTTTTATCTTGCAATGGAAGATGCTAAGCAAACAATAAAATTGAAACCTGATTGGGCAAAAGTATGTTATTTGCACAAGTATTTCAGTTGCATGTGTGTGATTGGGCATATGACCTTTCTGTTCCATCCCTTAAAACAACAATAACTAACTCAGTTGCATGTATTGTGGAGGTTCCGATTTCAGAGCACAAAGAATGCTACATTTTCCAGCCACAAGGTACGGGTACGAGTTTTTGCCCTTTGGTAGTTTTATATGTGTTTTGATCACGACTTAGATATTAAAATTCCAGCCATTATGCACGAGCACAGTAATTCCAACACCATGCATATGGTACTATACTCTGATTTACAAAAGATGCTCGGTGAAAGCTGTCATCCGCTTGAAGGGTGAGGAGGAGTGGAAACGAGAGGGGTAACGGTCTCCATAGCAACAGCAAGCAATGTTGCAATGTATGCCGACACAGCAGTAAGCACATGTTTTGACTCAGTGTGTCTTCACTCGTCACGGTCATTAGAGCACCAGGCCTCTTGGAATGTTATGAGTCGTGATCAGCCTCGGTGGCAACGCAGCATTTCCCCATGTGCTAGCTTTGACAGCTGTCAGCGATCGTTATTGGTTATTCAGAGTATAATTGTGTAGGCTTTTTTTTTTACTACATGTTCATCATATATAGCCTACACCCCTGGTTTTTGTCACGCACAGTGGAAACAGTCACGCGTATGAGCGACCTCATGTTTAGTGTATTTTATATCTTACATGTTGCCAACACTAACGTGACGTCAATGTGTTCGCCTAGGTAACAGTTGAAGAGACCTCATGCACTTGAGGAACATGGCTGCTGTCGTTCAAGAAACAAAAACCCTTATTTAGCACATATTCCAGTGCACTAGTGATAATGGACGGCAACTTCAATCTGTATTGTCCCCCAGGTTATGAAAAAAAGTATTAAAATAATGTATCATCCGTATTAACGATGCGTGAGTACTCCCACTGTGTGTGGTAACGGTAAAGGAGTGGTGAACCTTTTACAAACTACTGAAATTAGACTAAATGTTTTTGGAATGATGAATGATAATTGTGGACATGCTGTAGTAATAGATGCTTTCTCCTCCACTGTCTATAACCCACTCCCCTTCCCCCTCTTTAGATCACGACTTATACAGGCCTAGTAAAATTCCAGCTGTGTCCGCCATTCTACACTTGAATTATGGGACTATTAAAATACTGCCCACGCATCTGGCAGGCTACTAATCATCAATAGATTCCCGGATTTTTGGTTTTAACGATATCCGCAAAATATTTCAGCAAACATATATATGTTATCACAACGATATATTTACCCCACATAAGCCATCTTCTTCAATATTGAAGCCGCGAAATAAAGTTATTTTGCGAAATGTGTTATTTTCTCCCTAAATACTGATAATACTTTTTTTTTACTTTAAAATTAATTGAAATTGTTCCACTATGTGTCGTTTGATATAAAATAAGAAATCCTAAAGATAAATGTTTCATAAGATGCGGGATAACTAAATCCCTTCTCGAGCTTGATTGGTTGAAGTCCTGAAATGATAGAAACGATGCTCTGCTTATACTTTGGGGACAGCATAAGTTTCACGAGTTAGTGAGAAAAGGACTATTGAAGTCACGGAGAATACTGTTGAAATAAATGTTAGGTTAGGTATTAAACACAGAAAAAATAATTCATTTCAGTTAAAATTAAAATCTCAAATAAATTGTTCATTATAATTCCAAATATTTCTTGTGTGTTCATTTTTTAACCAAATCCGTGCACTCACACCTCACATTTTTATTTCATCATGGATTTTTTATTTCACCGCTTTGATCATTTTATTTCACCACTTTGATGCCATTTATATCACCATAAATCAGGGTCCCTTCTCATCAATAATCTTTATCCAATGGTTTTTGCCTGGACCAATAATTAAAACTGCATGAGAGGAGAACCTACCTTCTGTCACATTTGGTTAATATGGATAACATGACTTTCATACCTTGTTTCATATTCTGGGGGACATTACCAATTTAAATTACTGTCTAGCACACCGGAAGTATGTGCTAAATTATGCAAATATAGGTTTTTGTTTCTTGCTCATTCAACGACGGCAGCCATGTTTCCCAGGCTCTTCAACTCAGGCGCACACATTGATGACACGTCACTGTTGCCAACATGTGGGATACAAAATACTCTGTAATGGGTTGTGTGTAACAAATGTGATAGTAATAAAGATATCTCAAATAAATATACTTACTTACCTGATTAGGAAAAATTCGGACAAATGTTTCCGGCAGGGTGCCAGATCATAAGCTAATATCTTGCGAACAAAATAAAATGAAATATAAACCTGATGAGCAGCAGGGACCTCTCTCTCTCGAGCAGCGGGGTATCTCCGTTACCAACCAGAGTTCATTCGTGAAAGGCTGGGATGCCTTTGGCCGCGCGCAGCTAGCGGGGCATGGTTGACACAAAACCATTGATCTGGGCGCGTTAGGCTGTAACCATTGTCAAAAACCAATGAATTGGACAAAACGAAGGTTAGAAGGGCGGGGGTAGGTGCGACCCTTGGCTGCGCGCAGCTAGCGGGGCAGGGTCGACACAAAACCATTGATCTGGGCGCGTTAGGCTGTAACCATTGTCAAACCACAGTTGTGCGGAAAAAAAACATATTACAGCGGAGCGATATACTGAATAGTAAATACAGAGCAGATAAAATTTAAAAAAAAACTCATTTCAGCCGTGGAAAGAAAAAAAAACATATTCATCAATGAAAACATAAATATAGCACGCATTAATCACAGAACAGGTAAATAAGTTTCACTACGAAAGAAAAAAACACTCATTTCAGTCGTGGAAAAAAATCATTGCAGAGGAGCGAAATATTGCACACACTAGCCTAATTAGAGCGGTGAACTGAGTGCTGCGCACTAGAGACTGAACTGGATGCTTCTTCGTGTTACATAGTACCGTAAGGGTGAGGTTGGCAGTATCGTTTTCATGACAGACCAGCGGACCAGTAGGGTTAATGAAGAGACCCAAATACTCACGACCCCAACCGATGATGATTAATTTGGACTAATGGCGGCCACAGGTGTAATTTTGGCTATATAAGTCGTGATCCTATTTGGGATGGCTGGGTGGGTCACAGACAGCGGAGGAGGAAAAATGGGTTGGATTGATAGTGTTGATGAGACAGAATGGTAGCTGTGTTTAATGAAATGTGATTTGGGAATTGGTCTCTCTGGTCTAGAGATTGGTGTTTGAGATTTAAAAAATGGGTTGTTGATTGAGTTGCTGCCATGCTGGATGGAAGCCTGTTTGGATGTTGAAAGAGAAGTATTTATAGTTTAGATTGCATGAGAACATCTTGTAAGAAGACAGAAATAAATTTTTAATAAAACTAAAGAATGAAAGAAAAGAAGCAGATGAACATTAAGCTTATTGAGGGGTATATATTTTTCCCTAATGAAACTTGTTGCTGATTGTACAAGAGATCCAGGTAAATGGAAGCTTACTATTATGAATAAACTGTCTATTTTTGTGAAGACAGTGTATTGTGTCTTTGTGTGATATTCATTTTTAGCAAGTATATTGCCCCACTATCCTGAGGTGGCTAGCTCAGTATTATATATTAGAATGGTCGCCCAACAGTGGAGCGAATATTAGTATGAGAAAGAAGATAACCAACTATAAATATCAATAGCTTGGAGTATATTTATATTTCAATATCGCCCAACTGTGGGGCATGTTGTTGTTGTTGGACTTAGACCACCACGATAGCTTTTATTATAGTTACAATGGTAGCCCAACGAGGGGCAGTATTAGTTTCAATGGTAGCCCAATGAGGGGCAGTTTTATTATTATTACACTAGCACCCAACATGGGGAACTTATATTACAATGGTAGCCCAATGAGAGGCAGTTTTATAATTTTTACAGCGTGGTCCAGCCATTTCTTTTCCCACTATCGTGATGTAAGTACCGACATCTGTTGAGCGAAAGTCCATACTAAAACATTTTAAAACAATGATAACAGTTGACAATGTCCATATCCCGATATCATCTGACAAAGAGTGTATATGTTGTAGTCAGATAGTGAAATCTGTCATTTCATGAAAATCCTAGGCACTTCATGAAGTGCCGGCATATGATGTAAACAGGTACAGTTGCACTATCTGACGCGTGGTTTCATGAAATGACTAAATTTCGCCATCACATAGTGTAATTCACATTGTACATCATCTGACGGGAAATCCAGCCCGTCACTTCATGAAGTACCGTAGCGACAGCGGTGATCACGTGTGAGGGAAGTGTGATTTCCAAGAATAAATAGGATAAAAATGTGGATACTAAAGGGCTGATATTTCCTAAGAAAGTGAACACTGTAATATATGGTACAAATGTCTAATGGTCTGGACCTCATTTATCCCCTAATTCCCTCCCCAGTACCTTGCTTGGCCTTGCACCTAGAAGGAATATTATGCTGCCGTACTGTGAACGGAAGAAGAACGTCGTTCAGATCCATTTTGTTTTTAAAACATGAGAGATAGATAACCGATAGTATAATGACTTATTTCGCTGTTCCACCCTTTAAAACAAGAACTAACTCAGTTACGGACGCGCAATAAAGAGATCTTGTACAGCTCTTAGCAGTCTGTTCTCATTGTGTTGTTGTGGTCTCGGGGTATGGTGTTAGCTTCCGGAACACTACGTGGAGAGTTCAAACCCCACTGAAGTGTTTTATTTCAGGATTTTTTGTTCAATCTGCACATTTTAATATAGTTCAGTTGTTTTCTTGTATATTTATTTTAAGGGCTAGGGACATCTTGGTCATCAGCCCAGTGTATTTGGGTAGTTGTTTTCTTATAACCTGTGTTTGCATGATGACTGAAGTAGTGTGTGGGTAAATAATTTGGGAAGGTGTCTCGAGACTTGAAATGAAGTGCCATCCCGGCATTTGTCGAGAGGGTGTGTGGAAAGGCCTGGAGGAAAACGCCACAGTCAGCGACGGGATTCGAACCAGCATATAGGCCTACTCGTTAAGTATACTTATGAAATCAACTATGGTTACCACGGATAGGAACATAATTATGGTCTGAGGGTTAAATTGCGGTACAATCAACCTCGGGAGGCAAAACTGAGAAGAGTTCCATTCCTACCTTAGCCATCCTGGAATTGGTTTTCCGTGGTTTCCCCCTTTTCCTCTAGGCAAATGCTGGGTTAGTTCCTAACTGAAGCCGTGGCCCCCTCCTTCCCAATCTTAACCTAAACTATAATACACACACTACAGTACTACAAATACCATAATAATACTGATTATCAGACAGATTCTACACACTCCCAAGTACACATGGCTGAATGACCACGATGTCGAAGTAGCCTACCTCAAATCAAACAACAGCGTCATATTTCGTCTATTGTCTCTCAGCGCGACATTTTCCGCGAGAAGTAAGAGGGGCATACACAAAAGCTTTACATTTGGTTGATTTACTGGAGGGTTCACCTTCGATAAAATCTCGGATTTCAGCCTATCTATTATAGACAGAAATATTTGAAAGAATGATTCTGCATTTTTCTTCATTGTGTGTATCTTACCTGTTATCGTTCCAGTTTTGTTGTTAATACATTTGGGGGACTTTGGTTACCTCAATCATCAGCCCCGTGTGATTGGGTGTGAATTGAACTTATATTTATATGATGACTGTAGGGGTGGGTGGAACTGCATTAGGCAAAGGGATGGGGTAGGCGCCCCGGGACTTGAAGTGGTACTATCCCAGCATTTGGGTGAAGGGAGTGTGGAAAATCCACAGGGATAAACCACACTCTGGATAGCCACTGTCATCGCCGGTTAGGACCTACGATCTTCCGACTTGCTGCAGCTACCTTTGTGGTCGGGGTGCAAGATTTGTACGTGCAAGGCTACGTCGCGGGACTATTTCCAGTTTCAATGGACTTGGGGATGATGTTGAATCAATTTCTATGTGGCAGGTGGTTTCTAGGCCAAATGCCCTTCCTGATGCCAAACTAATGAAACGTTAATGAGAGATTGATTGAAACTGAACCAAGAGGTGGAAGGAAGCGGTCTGTGGCCTATTAGATGGTACCGTCCCAGCATTTGCCTTAGAGTTTCAAATGGGAAACATCATTTTATTGACCGCTGTAAGTGGGGCTTGAACCACTCGACAAGTCCGTATATAGCTTGGTTTCATACCCTAGAGCGGCGTCCTCAATTTATTTTGAGACTGTGACTATCACCATCATGCCATACCAAGTCCCCGAGCACCATTAAGTCAATAATAATAATAATGCAACCTGCATAACAATGAGCTGTACCATCATGTATAAAGGATATCTCAAGTAGTTCGGAAGAGAAGAATATCTTTCTATGGCCAATTAACTCGTATGAAACCCGAGAGAATCGGCAATCGGACATTTACCTATTTTCTTAACAAGAAAACCAAGGGCCCCTGGATTTGTGAGGTAGACAAGGATTTGCACGAAGTAGGGATCACCCACGCAGACATCATGGAACGTGATCTTTTGAAGGAAAAGCTTGGAGCACACCACCAATTCCAAGAAAAAGCGAAATTAAAAACCGGCAAGAAGTGGTCTGATGAAAGAAGGGAGCTTCACAAGCAGCGAATGCATGAACACTGGGCTAAGATCAAGGCCAAAAGACGGAAGCAGTTGAAATAACGTGACCCATAGCTGGCCTAAACGAAGAAAGAAAAGAATAATAATACAAAAAGCATGTGCCCCTCTTTTCTTTTCCTGTCTCTCTCTCTCCCATTGAAGTGCTGAAATATCTAGTGATTCACCGCTCACCAGGCATGCTGCAACTGCTTGCAAATAAGATCATTTACGTATGTACAGTCGAGTCGAATCAGCATCTTTTGCGTTACTCATAAAGCAAGAATTTCCAATTATGATTACTGATGATTAATAAATACTATTTTACAAGATACAATTTTTCACTGTTAAACCTTTTAGTGAAAACCCTATTATTCTTGTTCATGCAACATAATTTGAATTAAAGAATGGATCTCAGGGGAGGTTGTGCTAACGAGCACTTTTTTGCTCATATGACGGGAGTACCAAATATCATTTAAAGAGCACTGTGAGCTCCCGAGCACCAGGTTGAGAACGCCTGGCCTAGAGCTTTGCGTTAGTGGAGTTAGCTACCGCTGTTGATGATGAACACACATAATTACTATTATTACCGTAACATGTAAAGTCTCCTTCACTTGTCTCCCACAATAAATATTAGCCGATAAGAATTCAGCCTATAGGCCATAACTATTTCATCTTTGGTTGATTGAGCTTCCAGAGCTAACTCAATCGTTGTAATCCAAAGAACTTACTATTTGTTTAATTTGGGAAAGTTCTAAATAATACAGTGCAGCCTCAAGCTACGTCACCCTGCAAGGTGTTCAACTTTTCTTGCGTGACCGTATACTAGCTTGCTAACGCCCCCCACCCTCCTTCAGACAAAGAAATGAAGCTGTTGCCATTTTTAACCCAGCAGAAATCCCTCGACAAATATTTTACAGTATACTATACAATCTAATTATTCTAATGTATGTGTGTACTCATTTATTTAACAATATTAAGGTACACAGACGTAAGCCCAATTATGTTTTTCATTGGCATATCAAGTTCAAAAAACAAATTGCATCAGTGAAGGAAAGAGAGAAAAAAGATACACAATTGAAGAACAAAAAGAAAAACTACAAATGAAAGTATGCATTACAGATTAGAAAAAAATACTGTACAAATAAAAAGATGTAATAAAAAAAAATACAAACTTCTACAAAAGAAAAGAGAGAGATAGAGAGTAAAGAGTACCCGGTATTTCACGATTAGATTTAGGTTGTTATGTGAAAATTAATTTCGAAATCCATAATAAACAAGCATTAATTTATTTCTTGGAATAGAACAATTAAATGAATTAATGTACGGCTTCATTGCGTCAGTCATTTCATGAAGTGCCGAATCAACAAACACCGGTTCTTCATGAAGTGCCTCGGCTGATAATGTAAAATAATTTCTTACACCATCTGCCTAAATCGGTCCGTCACTTCATGAAGAAACGCGTCAGATGGTGTAACTTTCTCTTTTTACATCATATGCCGGCTTTTCATGAAGTGCCTAGGATCTTCATGAAATGACGGATTTCACTATCTGACTACGACATACATTTTTCTGGCGGACTCTGTATTACTACATCGTCCACAGATGTTTTTTCCATCTTTACCAAAGATATTTTGGCTGATTTCTGTAGTTGAAGAATTTTTTTCCCAGGTTTTGGTCTCTTCCAGTGTTACCGTTGGCTAATTTCAGTAGTTTAGCTAATTTTTTCGTAGGTTCGCCGCTCGTGCAGTGTTACCATTAATCTTTATCCAGACCAATTGTTTTGCCAATTAATGTCAATTGTCGTTGAATGAGCATTAAACAAAAACACATATTTACGTTATTTAGTACATATTTCCAGTGCATTAGTGATAATGGACAATAATTTTAATCGTTAATGTAATATATGAAACAAGGTATGAAAATCATACGGTATATTATCCAAGTGCAAGTGTGTAGAATCCGGGTTCACTGCTCCTTTACCTTTACTCTGTAGGTGACAAAACCCAGGGTAGCATATATGGCTGATAAATTATTGGTCTAAGCAAAACCCGGTCTTTATTGTTGCAAGATAACTATTTGTCCATAATTCACGCATATATATAGTGGCGAACACAGATGGAATTGAATTCTTAAATGGGATGGACGGCAGGAAATTGGTTGGGTCAGGTGCGCTCATATTATTTAATAGGCCTATTTCTTCGAATGCTGCAAAATTTTCATTTGATTTTGCCTAAAATATGCATTCTTTTCATATTCTGTGCAAAAAAAAGTTCCATTATCATTGGCGTGTTTGGTTGGATGTCTCCTAGTAGTAAAGGCAAATTGAAGGCATTTTTGTTGGGACATTGCTTCATTTCTATGGAAGAGTACACAGTCATTCTGACTAAAGCTGTAAATACGCACTCTTGTGTATGAAATGTTATGTAGGCTACACTGTTTTCTATCCATACCCTTATCACTGTGTATGTGCAGGCTAATGTATGTGTGCTTGTTTTTTACACCTCAATCATTTATATGATGTAATAGGATTAAATAAATAACTGGCAGTCTATATATAGTCAAAGAGACCCTGAACCAGCATCTGTACATTGGAAATTACTGTTTTTACAAGTACTATATGTGAATAGTTTCCAGACAGCAAATTTATAATCATGCAAGGTTTCTATTTTAAAAAAAAATAGAGCAAAGTTTCTGCTGAGATTGCCACTGATAAAATCCAATAGCTCAAAGGAATCATCAATGTGCAGGAACATGATATTGAATCAAATGGTAACTGCCTCACATGCATTTGCATGCAAAATAGTGTGTGCAACCTGTGATTATTGCAAAGGGAGTTGTTAAAAAATATTAAATATTTCGTTATTTATTCATGAATGTGATTAATCTTTCAAAAGGATTGTAGTCTAATGTGTTTGTGAAGATCTATTTTAAATGAATCATTGAAAAAACGAATTACATGTATATCAAGTGGCCCTAATAATATGTGCTTGTATTTGTTCCAGGGCTATTTTCGTAAAGCAGAGGTAGAGTTTTCAACATTCCATTTTTCAGATGCAATTTCATCTTATGGCTATGCTCTACAGTTGCAGCCAAAGGATCCTAGTATCATGGAAGCAATGCTTAGAGCAAGCCAAGAAAGACAAAAGGATAGAAAAGGTATTTGGAAAATAATTTAAAATTAGAGTTGTAATTTTAAATAAATTACAAAAATATAAGTTAATGTTAAGTCAAAAAATCTTAATAAATTGATAAAGGCTCTTCTATTGGGTCAGGATTGTTTCAGTGTATGCTCCATGTGAAGGGGCGGATCAGGACGAAGTAGACAGTGATGTGCTATTGAGAGTTAACAATAAAGATAGTGTAGTACTGATGAGTAATTTCATGTTATGATAGGAAATGGAACTGAGGGGTATGAGAAAGTTGGTTGGTTAGTTAGTTATTGTTGTTTTAAGGGGTGGAACAGCGAGGTCATCTGCCCCTTATGAGAAGGTAATGGGTAAGAGAGTTGAGGATAGGGAATCGAACACCAATGAGATATGTTTACTGGAGCATGGGGCATCTATAAAATCTGCTCGAAGCATAAGAAGATTCACAGATACACATGGGAGGGTAGAGGAACCAAGTCAATAATAGACGTCAGTATATCATTAATGATTTTGAATCTAAGAAATTGATCAGAAATGAAATACCATTACCCTGACCACCAAATGTGAGGAGCTTGTAGATCTCATGGAATGAAAGAAGATTGAGGTCCTAGGACTGAGCGAAACAAAGTGGGAAGGGAAAGGAACTAAATTGCTGAGGAAAGTTATAAACTCGACTGGCATGAAAATAAGACGGAAGCAAGGAATGGTGTGGCGTTTGTTATCAGTAAACACTTCGATGCTGTATCTGATGTAGTATATGTAAATGAACGAATTATCAAGCTACATCAGAAAATGGACAAGAACACACTGACCATTGTTCAGGTTTATGCACCACAGGTTGGGTGTAGTCAAGAAGAGAAAGAAGACTTCCTTCAATAATTAGAAGACCACATAGAACAAGATAACATTCTTGTTATGGGTGACTTAAATGCTCATGTGGGAAATGATAGGACAGAATATGAGACAGTTATGGGTCCCCATAGATATGGAACTCGATACCAAGAGGGTGAATGCCTTCTTGACTTCTGCTTAGAAATAATCTGGTTATTAAGAACACCTTGTTTCAAAAAACACTTGAGCCATAAGATCACAAGGTACAGCTGGAATGGAGAACAGAAATCTGTTATTTACTATACAGGATGCCAAGCGATATCGAAGACCTCAACGGAATCTGCAGCGGAGAAGATGGACTTCGGAACGGTGGAGATTGCGGAAGAGGCAACCCAGTACTCAGGGAATAGTATGAGTACAGCATCAATCGGCAGCGTCTGTTTCCCAGGTTAGGGGCGGCTGCAAGGGCGTCTGTTTCCCATGTTAGGGGCGGCCTGTATAATAGCTGGCAGTAGCTTCATAAAATGCCTTTGGGAGTGGCGACCCCATCGTAATAATAGCCTAAAATGGAAATGGCACTTCAAATGATTCGGAGAAGGTTAGGGCGTACCCTGCAGGCGACGCGCAGTTCTTTTGGTACTGGGGGAACTGTGAGAAATGGGCGACCAGTTACCGAAATGAAAGTGGGAATCATGAATGTCATGACCCTGACAGGCAAGGTGGAGGAGGTGGTAGACTTCATGGAGAGGGAGAATGTTGGATTGATGGGGCTGAGTGAAGTGAAATGGAAAGGTAAAGGAAGGAAGAAATTGAGGAAAGGATATACATTATACTGGAGTGGTGGCCATGAGGCAAAAAATGGCGTGGGACTGATAACCTCGAAACAACTGGAGGAGTATGTTGAAATGGTCGAGTGTGTGAGTGACAGAATAATGAAAATTAGAATGAAGATGAAAAATGACGTGATGGACTTAATACAAGTGTATGCACCACAGACTGGAAACAGAGAAGAAGATATTGAAGTATTCCTGGAGGATGTAGAAAGAGTAATTTCAGATGTAGAAGTGGTGATCATGGGAGATATGAATGCACAAGTCGGAAACGAGAGACAAGGAAAGGAAGAAGTCATTGGACCATATGGATATGGGAAAAAGAACCGGGAAGGAGAGGAACTTGTAAACTTTTGTGAAAGGAATGGACTGATAGTGGGTAATTCATGGTTTCGGAAGAAAAACAGCAGGAAAATTACGAGATATGGTTGGGGCGATAGAAGAACAAAATCAGTAATTGACTATTTTCTTTTGGAAAGGACTAACCGCAGAAAGCTGATAGATGTGACAGCTTTACCAGGAGAAGCATTTGATGGGGACCAAAGAGCTGTGGTGGCAAAATTAAGATGGGAAAAATTGGAAAACCTAAAGGAGATCAGAGAAATTAAAATAAAAGTATGGAAATTGAAAGACAAAACTGTACAGGAAGATTTTCAGGAGAGATTGAAGCAACAAATCCCAGTTACCGAAGTGGAAAACATAGAAGAGGAATGGTCTCACTTTAAAAAGGCATTTGTTGGTGCAGCAGAGAGTGCTTGTGGTAGGACGTCAACAAGAGTGAAAGAGAAGGAGACACCATGGTGGAATGAGGAAGTGAGGAAAGCAGTGAAAGAAAAGAAGTCTGCATGGAAAGAATGGAACCGAGATCAAACAGAAGAAAGCAAAAGGAAGTATCACGACAGCAAACGGAGGTGTGAGAAAGTGGTAGGAGAAGAAAAGTTGGGAAGAATTTACACGAAGAATGGAAACAGATGTAAGTGGCAGTAAAAGGATGCTGTATGGGCTTCTAAGAAGTAAGAGGAAAGAAAGAGTTACCACAAAGCTGGTGAAAAAGGAAGATGGAGAGTTGTTAACACACCCAGAAGAGATAAAGGGACGATGGAAGGAGTATTTCGATAAGCTATTGAATGTGAGCAATTGTACTGGTGAGATGGAAGTGACACAACCTGACGACTCTATAACAGAAGATGATATAACAATGCTGGAGGTGGAATTAGCAGTACAGAAAATTAAGATGGGAAAAGCAACAGGGGTGGATGAAATCTGTGTAGAAATGATAAAGGCTGCTGGACCTGTTGGTATGCAATGGTTGTATCGACTGCTAAAGTGTGTGTGGAAACGGAAATGTGTACCAGAAGACTGGGAGAAAGGGCTAATAATACCAGTGTTTAAGAAGGGGGACAAGAAGGTGTGTGATAACTATAGAGGGATCACCCTCTTATCACAGATAGTAAAAATACTGGAAAGGATATTAGAAAGAAGAATGAGAAGAAAGGTGGAAGGAGAGTTGCAAGAGGATCAGTATGGTTTCAGGAGTGGAAGATCCACAGTGGACCCAATCTTTAGCTTGAGGCAGGTGATGGAAAAGAACTGGGAATATGGAGAGGATTTGATCATGACTTTCATAGATCTAGAAAAGGCATATGATAGTGTCCCCAGAGAGAAGGTATGGGAAACCATGATTAAGAAGCGACTGGGAAGAGAAATGTTGGAAATGGTGCAAGCAATGTACAACAACTGTGTTAGCAGGGTACTGACCCCAGTTGGAAAGACAGATTGGTTTAGGAACAAGACTGGACTAAGACAGGGGAGTGTGCTGTCACCTCTCTTATTCATAATGGTGATGGATGAAATTGTAAAGGAAACAAAGGAAGCATATGGACATAAAGAAATGAAGTTACTGTTATTTGCAGATGATATTGTGGTCTGGGGAAGGAACACCGAAGAAGCGCAAAAACAATTAGATGCACTGAGCGAAAATATTCAGAAGTACGGCCTGAAAATCAGTATAGAGAAAAGCAAGACCATGGTGATGACAAGAGGGGAAAGACAAGGAAAGGGCACTGTGAAAATTGGAAGTCAGAGTTTGGAAATTGTGGACACGTTCAAATACCTAGGAAGTGAATTGATGCAAACTGGTAGGTTGGACATGGAGATTGGCAGGAGGGTACAGCAGAGCAATGCATTCTATCAAAGTGTAAGAAAACTTGTTTGGGATAAGGAAGTACCAAGGAAAAGCAAGGAGGTAATGTATAAAGTGTACTATGTTCCCATATTAACTTATGCAGCTGAGACTTGGACCCTGACAAGCAGGCAAGAGAGTAGAATCCAAGCCAGTGAAATGAAATTCCTAAGAAGTATGATAGGAAAGACAAGGAAAGACAGAGTGAGGAATAAAGATGTTAGGAAGGAAGTTGGGATGGGAAAACTAAATGAGAGAATTTAGAAGAATAAACTAAGGTGGTTTGGACATGTAAAGAGGATGGAGGAAAATAGAATACCAAGACAGATGCTGGAGGCGAAGTGCAAGGGTAAGAGAGCAAGAGGAAGACCTAGAACAAGGTGGATTGATTCAGTGAAAAACAGCGTAAGAAAAAGAAATCTGGACTGGGACAAGATCGGGGAAGAAGAAGGTGGAAGGAAAGAGGAAAGTGGAGAAGTGCCATAAATACTCCGACCCGGCAGGAGCTGGATAAGGGGAAATGATGATGATGATGCCAAGCGATACAGAAAATACGGGAATTTTAGAGACCCGGGAAATCTTGAAAAGTCTCATAATGCTCGACTTCTTAGACTCCGAACGCTCGGTCAAGTCCTCCCTCTCTGCCTTCTATTTTACCTGCAGACCGGGCTGCCATCCGCATTTTGCGCCAAACGGGATGAGAACCCAGTCAACGTCGAATGCATGCTTTGCCTGGCCAACCGCAGGCCGTATCCTCTCCGAGCGGGGATGCACGCCGGCACTCGTTGCTCACAATGACAGTCAGGAATCAGCCCGCATTGTTATTCACAGAGGAGACCAGTTGTTTCTTCGACCCGGGTTTCTTAACGAGCAGCCCTTAAAGAAACTAACAGCTCAAGATCTCAGAAAATTCCAGACGCGGGTGTGCTGCAATTTCGCACCATCTGCCGAAAATTGTACATTCGTATCCTCTAGCTGAAACAATCAAAGAGAGGTCACCTCTTGCTTAAAAGATGACCCGTGCTATTTCCTGTTTAGACCCTATAGTGGTCGCTGAGACTCCCAAGTTGGCAGAAGATAGCATCGTCATTGACCTGGAAATTCTTTGTAATCGGAAGAATTTGCTTTCTGGCCCACTGGCTGACCGCATCAAGAGTAGCTACTCCGCACTTCTGAGACTGCCCTCCGTCACTGCGCGTTTGAAGCAGTTCGACGGAATAGAGCCACGGCTTGACGTGCTGTGGTCTGAATTAGTGGCTTCAGCACCTTCCTCAGTTCCTGCCAAAAACGATCTCACAAGCTTTGTTAAAATGATACTGATTTTGTATCACAGCAATGCAGCTCTAGAGAGAAGTTTCTCCCTGAACAAGGAGTGCTTGATTGTCAATCAGAAAGAAGCAAGTCTGATTGGCATGCGTACTGTTCTGGATGCTGTGATGGCAGCTGGTGGATTAGAAATGATAACCGTTAGCAAGAGCATGGTCCATGCTGCACTAAACTCCTACGCCATGTTCAAGGAAGCAAACCAGGTGCGAAGCCAGGAGGAAAAGGAAGCGACGGCTAAGGTGGCAATTGAAAGAAAAGCCACGAAAGATCTCCAGGAATTAGCAAAAAAGATATTGAACGACGCCTGTGCTGAAGCAGCGAAAATTGAAGAGCAGATGAGTTCCCTAGAGAAGCTTTAAACTAATAAATCCTTGATTATTATTTGTTTTATCTTATTTTGTGTGACTAAAGTTCCTAACCACATTCTAGTATTGGCAAAGTGACTTATTTTATTTTGTGTATGACTAGCCTACAGTTCCTAGTCAGAAATTAGTACTGTCAAAAGAACTTACTTTTGTGTTGTGTGTAACTGAAGTTCCTAGTAACAATCTTGTGTTTGTCAAAGTGACTTATTTAATTTCGTTTTGCATTATTTCATTTTCTGTTGCCTACTTTGATAAAATAAATCTAAATTAAAAGGTATTCGTGGCGTGTGGAATTGTACGGTTTTTAGCCTTTCCATGGTCTTTGAGGAAAACATACGGCTCTTCTTTGGCAGGGGAGATGCACATACCCAATTGTTTTAAAGTCCATGTAAACACTAACTGTGCATGCGTCACACACGCATAATTTTCAAAAACTATAAACAATATTTCACAGCTCTCGACATTCTACTATCAAACACCCGTCACCAACATGTGGCTACAAAATACACCACACAAGTGACAGAATTCTTGTCATGTGGGCAGGCATTGTTTCAGTCGCTTATTAACCACTGTCTGTGTCGGAGTTCCTTTCATTGTTATTGTTTAGTTTACTTTTACTTCGCCGAAGTTCGACCCGAGGACTGGACACATGCCGAACAGCGTTTACAGAAAGAAATACTGAAGGCGGTCTGGATATCGCGGTGGATAAAATGATTATTAACCTTGGCAATTCATTAAGCTCTGATGAAGACAATGATGGTGGTGATGATAGGGACAGTGAAGGGATGGAGGGTGTCGAACCCTTGCCAAGTGACAAGATAACTTAATTTATTTATTGGTGTCAGTTTACTTGCGGCATTTGATAATAGAGCACAAGCTATTGTTTCCCTGTCACAGTTTTCAAATTACCGTCTGTCATTCAATAGCCTTTAACTCGACATTGTAAAAGCACGGCAATAATATCGCCACAGATTGGCTTGTTTGAGTGCTTAGTGCTAAATATTTCTTTACCTTAACTTTACTTTTGTATTATCACGGAAGGTAATATTAACCCTAGAGAGTCACGATTCAGTGAGTGTGCATGGTGTTATCTGTCAAGTAATCTACTGTAAGCTGTGAAGGACCTCCACCCAGACTCTTGTTTCATGTTAAAGGATACTCATTGCATGGTGTGTGTTTTTATATTCATTAGCTGTAGAGTGTTTGCCCTCTTTGTCGTATTTATTGAATTGAATACCGATGACAAAGATATCATAGCTTTGGTGTGTAATTTATTTATTCATCTAAGTAAGTTACCGTATTTCTCTGATTGAATGTCCTCGGCGTTGACTCAGGATCAACTTTTAAAATTATTACTTATAATTGTACAGAAATAATGTCTGAAGTGTAGCGCTGTGTATTAATCGAATCAGTTAATTTACAACACTAAAAACTTGGCTACACAGCTCAGCTGTTCCAAGCTCCCGACATATAGTTCACGTTATTTCCTTCGAAATTGTTAGGGTGTAGGTGAAAACCATGCTCAGGAGTTTTGCCGTGTGGCGGTTAGGCGTAGGGACTTGTTAAGTGGCAACCATGGGTTGCGTAGAGGAAAAGCGGGGCAAAGTGACAGGAAGGCTGTCAGTACCGAATGCGCGGGGTTAGCAATACTGTATTTGTCCCATAATTTACGCGTGTAATGGTGGACACACCACCAATTTTACTATATAAGTCGTGATCTAAAAGGGGATAGTGGGTGTGTAACATCTATTACTACATGACCCCCCAAATTATTATTCATTATTACAAAGGGTACTATTTTCAGTAGTTTAGAAAATTGTATCGCCTTGTTCCGGGCTCCTATACTGTTACCATATCATACAATTCAGTCACTTCCCGTGAACATTTATTATGTGACACTCCCATTCTCTACTCTCAACCCTCCTCAGTAAAAGAGTCATTTATCTCAGCTCTCCTCAGTTAAACGGTATTTTATTTGTGTTCGTAGCATCTCATCCCATCTGCGAGAGAGTTCACTCGAGGGCATGCGCATTGCTCACGCTACGGACTACTAGTCAGGAAAAATGAATAGATACTCGGGTTTCGACGTCAATAAAAACGTATCCCGTAGTCTTACTTAAAAACAAGCTACACCAAACTTTTTCTTATTCTATTGTGCGTTTAGCTATGTAAACATTTGTATTGTAACCCGTTACAATTTCATAGCTGAGTGAACAAAAGAAGTGCCATTTTTTTTTTACAAGTTTAACGGAGCGCTCACTTAGAAAGATCATTACATTAAAAGTATTAATCAAATCGTAATTAAACTTTAATATGTCTTGTAGGAACACATTGTTAACGTGTATACAGAGTTTTAATGTGATCTGACAGTTCTGAAATAGTTGTAATTTTGTAAACTAACTTTTTCTCGGGCCTGGGTTATTTGGTGCGCTATTAATTTTGAGATATGCGTATATAAGACCCTCCTCAATTTTTCAGCATTAAAACAGGGTAAAAAAAATGTTGTTCTATATGCGAGTAAATGAAGTATAAAGTTGAATATAAAAATATAAGCTGTAGAATTGAGCCAATCATCAGAATACCATCGGAAGCCTCCGTGTCTTAGGCGGCAGCATGCCGGCGTCTCACCGCTGGGTCCGTGGTTCAAATCCCGGTCAGTGAGATCTGTGCTGGACAAACCGGAGACTGACAGGTTTTTCTCCGGCTACTCCGTTTTTTCCTGTCAAATATTTCATTCCAGCAACACTCTCCACTATCATTTCATTTTATCTGTCATTCATTTAATCATTGACTCAACGGACAATACTCATTTTGATTTTCTTTCGAGAACATTTTTATTAGGCTTCGGCAAGCCAGCACGGTTCATATCCTCGCCGCTAGATGGGGGCTTCATTGATTCCATCCCTGACCCAGTCGGTCGACTGGAAGCAGGCTGTGGATTTTCATCAGAATACCATTGTCAACTGGCTGTGTGGCTCAGTGGTAACATTCTCGCCTGATGTGCCCATGGTTGCAGGATCTAATCCTTTCACACCCAGTTGGCATTTGAGGGTGCGGAAATGCAAGGGAGCCATGTCAGTAGATTTACTGGCACGTTAAAGATTCCCTTCAAGGCAAATTTCCGGCAGCCTGGCGTCTCTAAAAGCCACAGTTGTTAAAATGGACTTAAAACAATTACGTTAACATTACTATTAGAATACCATCGTCGGACAAAACCGTTCATTATACATGACCTATAGTAATAATAATAATAAAATCTACTGAGAAAGGACCAAAACAATTGGATACATTGCCAACACAATAAAAAAATACTGACATAAAATACATCATCATCATCATCATTTCCCCTTATCCAGCTCCTGCCGGGTCGGGGTATTTATGGCACTTCTCCACTTTCCTCTTTCCTTCCACCATTCTTCTTCCACGATCTTGTCCCAGTCCAGATTTCTTTTTCTTACGCCGTTCTTCACTGAATCCATCCACCTTGTTCTAGGTCTTCCTCTTGGTCTCTTACCCTTGCACTTCGCCTCCAGCATCTGTCTTGGTATTCTATTTTCCTCCATCCTCTTTACATGTCCAAACCACCTTAGTTTATTCTTCTCAATTCTCTCATTTAGTTTTCCCATCCCAGCTTCATTCCTCACTCTGTCTTTCCTTGTCTTTCCTATCATACTTCTTAGGAATTTCATTTCACTGGCTTGGATTCTACTCTCTTGCCTGCTTGTCAGGGTCCAAGTCTCAGCTGCATAAGTTAATATGGGTACATAGTACACTTTATACATTACCTCCTTGCTTTTCCTTGGTACTTCCTTATCCCAAACAAGTTTTCTTACACTTTGATAGAATGCATTGCTCTGCTGTACCCTCCTGCCAATCTCCATGTCCAACCTACCAGTTTGCATCAATTCACTTCCTAGGTATTTGAACGTGTCCACAATTTCCAAACTCTGACTTCCAATTTTCACAGTGCCCTTTCCTTGTCTTTCCCCTCTTGTCATCACCATGGTCTTGCTTTTCTCTATACTGATTTTCAGGCCATACTTCTGAATATTTTCGTTCAGTGCATCTAGTTGTTTTTGCACTTCTTCGGTGTTCCTTCCCCAGACCACAATATCATCTGCAAATAACAGTAACTTCATTTCTTTATGTTCATATGCTTCCTTTGTTTCCTTTACTATTTCATCCATCACCATTATGAACAAGAGAGGTGACAGCACACTCCCCTGTCTTAGTCCAGTCTTGTTCGTAAACCAATCTGTCTTTCCAACTGGGGTCAGTACCCTGCTAACACAGTTGTTGTACATTGCTTGCACCATTTCCAACATTTCTCTTCCCAGTCTCTTCTTAACCATGGTTTCCCATACCTTCTCTCTGGGGACACTATCATATGCCTTTTCTAGATCTATGAAAGTCATGATCAAATCCTCTCCATATTCCCAGTTCTTTTCCATCACCTGCCTCAAGCTAAAGATTGGGTCCACTGTGGATCTTCCACTCCTGAAGCCATACTGTTCCTCTTGCAACTCTCCTTCCACCTTTCTTCTCATTCTTCTTTCTAATATCCTTTCCAGTATTTTTACTATCTGTGATATGAGGGTGATCCCTCTATAGTTATCACACACCTTCTTGTCCCCCTTCTTAAACACTGGTATTATTAGCCCTTTCTTCCAGTCTTCTGGTACACATTTCCATTTCCACACACACTTTAGCAGTCGATACAGCCATTGCATACCAACAGGTCCAGCAGCCTTTATCATTTCTAAACTGACTTCATCCACCCCTGTTGCTTTTCCCATCTTCATTTTCTGTACTGCTAATTCCACCTCCAGCATTGTTATATCATCTTCTGTTATAGAGTTGTCAGGTTGTGTCACTTCCATCTCACCAGTACCATTGCTCACATTCAAAAGCTTATCGAAATACTCCTTCCATCGTCCCTTTATCTCTTCTGGGTGTGTTAACAACTCTCCATCTTCCTTTTTCACTAGCTTTGTAGTAACTCTTTCTTTCCTCTTACTTCTTAGAAGCCCATATAGCATCCTTTTACTGCCACTTACATCTGTTTCCATTCTTCGTGTAAATTCTTCCCAACTTTTCTTCTTTTCTTCTCCTACCACTTTCTTACACCTCCGTTTGCTGTCGTGATACTTCCTTTTGCTTTCTTCTGTTTGATCTCGGTTCCATTCTTTCCATGCAGACTTCTTTTCTTTCACTGCTTTCCTCACTTCCTCGTTCCACCATGGTGTCTCCTTCTCTTTCACTCTTGTTGACGTCCTACCACAAGCACTCTCTGCTGCACCAACAAATGCCTTTTTAAAGTGAGACCATTCCTCTTCTATGTTTTCCACTTCAGTAACTGGGATTTGTTGCTTCAATCTCTCCTGAAAATCTTCCTGTACAGTTTTGTCTTTCAATTTCCATACTTTTATTTTACTTTCTCTGATCTCCTTTAGGTTTTCCAATTTTTCCCATCTAAATTTTGCCACCACAGCTCTATGGTCCCCATCAAATGCTTCTCCTGGTAAAGCTGTCACATCTATCAGCTTTCTGCGATTAGTCCTTTCCACCAGAAAGTAGTCAATTACTGATTTTGTTCTTCTATCGCCCCAACCATATCTCGTAATTTTCCTGCTGTTTTTCTTCCGAAACCATGAATTACCCACTATCAGTCCATTCCTTTCACAAAAGTTTACAAGTTCCTCTCCTTCCCGGTTCTTTTTCCCATATCCATATGGTCCAATGACTTCTTCCTTTCCTTGTCTCTCGTTTCCGACTTGTGCATTCATATCTCCCATGATCACCACTTCTACATCTGAAATTACTCTTTCTACATCCTCCAGGAATACTTCAATATCTTCTTCTCTGTTTCCAGTCTGTGGTGCATACACTTGTATGAAGTCCATCACGTCATTTTTCATCTTCATTCTAATTTTCATTATTCTGTCACTCACACACTCGACCACTTCAACATACTCCTCCAGTTGTTTCGAGGTTATCAGTCCCACGCCATTTTTGGCCTCTTGGCCACCACTCCAGTATAATGTATATCCTTTCCTCAATTTCTTCCTTCCTTTACCTTTCCATTTCACTTCACTCAGCCCCATCAATCCAGCATTCTCCCTCTCCATGAAGTCTACCACCTCCTCCACCTTGCCTGTCAGGGTCATGACATTCATGATTCCCACTTTCATTTCGGTTACTGGTCGCCCATTTCTCACAGTTCCCCCAGTACCAAAAGAACTGCGCGTCGCCTGCAGGGTACGCCCTAACCTTTTCCGATTCATTCGAAGTGCCATTTCCATAAAATAATGTAATGAAATTAATGAATATTAATAGCCTAAATATTACAGTCATGGGGAGCTCATAATAATTTGGTTACAGTATTTCATGCATTAAGATTTAATTAAAAGAGCAGTCATTTACCATGCATTCCCTGGGGGGAAGAGTTGAGGCGTTTTGGTCAGGTTTTGAAGGATCTAAATGATAGTTTGAAGGTGGGATGATGTGCACTCAGCCTCATGAAGACTACTGAAAAAGGGGTGACTTTGAATCCCACTTTGTCATTCCTAGATGTTGTCCTCATCCTGGTGTGGTGGCTAGCATTCTTGACTGCCTCCCCGGAGATCCAGGTTAGATTCCCAGCTTTGCCAAGAAATTGAATTCTGGTCTCAGGGCCTAGTGAGGCAAAACTGAGAAGAGGTGAGTTTGATTCCCACCTCAGCTATCCTGGAAGTGGCTTTCCACTTCTACTCCAGGCGAATGCTGAAATGGTTCCTAACTTAAGGACACAGCCACTTCCTTCCCAATCCTCAGTTGAATTACAAATACATACAACCATCACAATAACACAGCTTATCAGACAAAATTTCACACTCGCCCAAGTACAGGAGGCTAAATGACAACGATGTCCAAGCTTGTCAAATGAAATAACAAAACAGCATCTTTCCACTTCAACCTTATACAATAGTGCTGTTTATCAGAAAGATTCGACCCAATCTCAAGTAAATGGTAATGATAAGAACAATATTCCAAGCCCCTAAATGAACAGCTACAGTACTAAAAGAGATGCTGTGACGTTTTTACTGTACTTTCTCTTGATACGTTGTAAGTTCTGTGTGGTAATAAGAACAAACTATTTAATGCAAATAAACGACAAATCGTAAACTATCTTTCCACAAAGCTCCCTCCAGTTTGGAGGCACTTGTCATAGCATGGCACAAGATTTTGTGTGCTATCTTCTTAAAATGTTGCCGCCTGTGTTGTCAACCATGTGGTGACATGTCCTTTGAGCTCTGTCATTGTTGTTGAATTTTTGTCCACCTAGGTACATTTTCAGGTGGAAGTCTTCATTCTCCAATGATGGGTGCCCACTTCGTCATTGTGCACTTGATCACATCCGTCATTGGACTAACCATCTCCTTACCCTTGAATCACTCTTTCAGTTTCACCCTTCACTTTGCTAATCTGTCGATGAATGCTGACTGATTTACTGTTCTTCACATTCAGAAAACAAGTGACAGATCTAATCTCACAAGCAGCAGGATTTTAAATCAACTTTACCATTGTAACCAAGCACTATAGAATGTAAACAACAGACAGCGATCTCTATATAGCGTCTTCTCCTTGACTCGGAGCAACTTCCGCGCATATGCCGAACTGAGATTGTAGTGATGTTGGGGCAATGTATAAAATGGAACTTACTTTCTGGACGTGCCTAGTATTTAACTCAACAATTGTGACGGTGTATGACCAGCATTTTCCTATTTTTAGTGATCAGGTTTGTATGAAGAAAAATTTTACAAAATAAAAAATATATAAAACCAATGTGCGAAAAACATTATAAAAATTATTTAATTTTTAAGACAAAATATGCTCAAGTTCTACGAAATTCTTATAACACACAATTTATATTTGTTAGGAACATTACCTTTTTAATAATCATTAAACAAAACTAATAATTTGAAGGGGGCAGGTTACCTTGATGTTTTGCCCTGCCCTTCAGTCTTATGAAGAAAGTTAAAATTTAAAAAGTAGTCAGTCAAGTGCTAGGCTTTCAGGATAGAGGATCCCTAGACAAGAATTTTAGTTCAACGGTGATCCTTGTTTCTACAGAAGGAATGTTATGCTGTAGCGCTCTCTATTAATGAGCAAATGCATTGTCAAATTGGTTGTGTTAAATATCAGTAAAATCATCCCAACTAAGGTAGGGGAGATAGCTTGGGCAACTGCTTCTGCTTTGCTTACCATCATGCAAGCCTGCAGCCTCGCTCAAAAAAAAAAAATCTCTGCCTATGGAAGTCTGGCCTGTAAACATAGTATATATGAGCAGTACAGGAGGGAGATAAGGTAGTAATCCCTAAGGAATGGATTTTTATGTGCTAAAAATCTAGTTTATTTTTTATGTAGCAAAAGAATTGAAAATATTTATTTAAAAAAAAAAATTGTTTCAATATTTTAAAAAATCATATATTTATTGTAAAAAGTCACTCACCATCATGTTGAGACACTGGAGGGTTGAAAAAACTCGCTGTTGCAGTGAACAATGAAAACTTTCTCCAAGTTTTCCATCACGAACCAATCCGGTTGTCTCAGAACAAGTTACATATATCATGTTTGGGAAACTTCCAGGCAGACCTTCTGCTGCCTTCTTCATATACGGAGCAGCATCCGTAAGTAAGAGTAAAACATTATCAAATTTCACCCCATTCGGCCATAACAACTGCAGAGATTTATTGAAAAAGTGAGGCATCGTAACATGATTTGATGCTGCTATTTCTCCACATGCTAATAGGAAGCACCGCTTGGAAACAATTTCATCATTTTCTAGCACACCTAGCACAATTTCCCACTTTCCTGCCACTAGAGTCAGGTGATTCGTCCATGCTTACCCAGATTTTTTTTATTTTCACATTCTGCTCTGATTTTTCCTAGCATTTGTTCCTAACACGCAGCAGGGACATACAATTTTCTTAAAGTTGATTCTGCTGGTGTTTCGATAGTGTATTTTGTAAAAAATGTTCTAAGTCTGGACTTTTCAATTTATATAAAGGAATATCTGATGAAAGAAGAGCTTTGCATAAATCTGCATAATATTAGGAACTTTTTGAAGCTGGAGTATGAGAAGAGGAAGCTGTTTGGCTTAAAAGAACTTGTCTAGTAGAGGTTGCACGTGAAGCGGTAATTTTATATTTATTACCTACTAAATGCTGTAAGACTTGAGATACCTGATCCGCATTTACAGATTTCCCACATTGTTGACAGAAAAAAGTCTTTCCATAACTTATAAAATTCCACTTCATTCAGCAACATATTGCTGCAAACGAGAATGAATACTAGGCTTTATTTTCGGCATTATCAGTTTTCATCAATCACTAATTCACTTCACTTAAGGCTGTGCGATCAGTACCGCTGTCAATCGCAAGGCAAGAGATGGCAGCACTATTACCATTTGACAGCCGCTGCATTTGTGTTAGTGACGTGTCTAACCTTCACCTACCACCTCCTTCCGTCCCTACCTCTCCTCGTCACTCAGTGTCTTCTCTCTCTTACTGATAGCATTGCTTTGCTTCTGAAAAACAAACCAGACTTGCTTTCTGAGCCGTATTACCAAGGCCGACGCGGGGCCTGGCAGGAGAATGTGCGTGGGGCCTAGTAGGCATGAGTTCGCGGGGGAATGGTGGTAAATGCAAATTTTAGACTGTAAGTGGCTGTGTTGTACGGAGAGTGATGTTTTAAAATAAATTACAATTTTAGGCTAGTTAAAACTCATTTTATTACATTTCTAGTTTCTAAACAAACCTCAACAAATAGGATAGGCCTAAGCATAAAATTGGATACAGGAAGCACCTGATCAGATAAAAGCATCAAGCAATATCAATGGAAACCTGATATAATGAGCTAACACAGGTGATTTTTTTTGGCATAAATAATATACTATGGAAAACAAAGCATGTTCTTGATGTACTTTCTTACCCAAACGCACATAATTAATAATACGCAATCACGTGTACATATTTCAACATTTCTTCGGCTATACAGTTTTTCATAAACTAAACTACTAAAAGTGCTATAAGTCTATTTTCACCGATAAAAATGAGCTGAATGGCCCCTTTGTTCGAGAAATAACATGGTTTACAACGTAGGCTTTTTTTTCTCTCTCTTTTCTTTCTTAAAAACATCTGTTTTATGTTTAGAATTTAGAGCTTTTTATTTATGTAAAAGGTGTTTTGCGGGCCTTTGCTAGGGCAAAAGTGCTCATTAAATCGTTCATTTCTAATTTTTTGGCTGTTTCACGTTCGATTGACAGAGTAGTCAAACCATTCAGACGCTCCTGCGCCATCGTTGATCGCAAATAGTTTTTTAGCCTATTTTCATTTATGGAAAAATTGGCTTATGAGATCACCTTTTGTCCGTGTGTCTGCCTGTGTGTGATTTCGTGTGTGTGTGTCCCCCTAATAAAATCTAAACGGCTCGAGTGATTTCAATGAAACTCGGTAAGTTCATAGCACTATCCGGATGACCCCGACCATGCCCTTCAAATTTTGTTACGTCTCACCAATCCAACATGGCGGCTGTGCGAAATATTTCATCAGCATTCAATATCTCCGAAACTGTTACTGAGAATACCCTGGAATTTTGTACGGTGATAAAGGGAGCTACTAGAAGTTCACCTATATGACTTTTGTAAACCTACAAAACCAACATGGTGGCCACGCGACGTTGAAAGTTTTAAAGACACTTTTCTCGCGATTTAATGATCCAAACGCAATGAAATTTGGTACAGCAAATGTTTATACACATTGTAATGCACTGGTATTTAATTTAGTTAAATTGTTTACATAATCTCAAGATGGCGGCTGTGCTAATTTTAAAATTACGTTTTTATTTCTTGTGTTGTAATCATGCGATCGAAGTGAAAGTTTGAATAATGAACCTATGCAATAATTTTCCTTTAATGGTACATGACTCTATGGCCTATACATATAACAATCCAACATGGCGACCATCCGAAATATTTAGACGGTTCTCAATATCTACGAAACTATTACAGCAATCAAACTGAATTTTTAAATGTTCATAGGGGCTATGAACATAAGTTCACCTATAGGACTTTCAATAACCTGGTGATCACAAATCCAACATGGCGGTGACGCGAAGTAAATATATTCACATGGACGTTTTTCACAATATAACCATCCGAGTGCAGTGAAACTTGGTACAGTAAATCGTTATACAAATGTTTCCATAACCACAAGATGGCAGCTGTGCGAAATTTTAAAATCTCATTTTTACTTCTTGTGTCCTAATCATGCGATTGAAGTTTGAATACTACACGTACACAATAATCTTCATGTAACAGTACATAACTCTGAGACCAACATATATAAAAATCCAACATGGCGACCATCCGAAATATTTAGTCGGTTCTCTATATCTACGAATCTATTACAGCAATCAAACTGAAATTTTGTATGTTGATAGTGGCAATTAACATAAGTAGGATATATGAAAATAGGCTTTAGTTCTTCAGGGAACTACTTGTTTTGATTAGTTTCAGAATGGAAAAACTCCTTTCCCCCGACCCAACCGTTATAAGAATTGCAAGCATAATTCGATATACCGTCGTTAAATTAGGATAGGACTCCTTTATCGGGGCTAAGTACTCTAGTGCACCACTAGCAATTTTTACAGATTACGGAACAGCGTACCTAGCATTTATAAGCAACATTAAGCCACCTCCCCAACTGAACACCATTAAATGTACAGGTAGCAAAAGTAGCTGAAAGTACATGAATCATGTATTGTGCTTGTTACAAAGTTGCTTTATGTACGTTTTCAAACTGTCGACAAGTTAACATTTTTATTAGTACTTGTCATTTTGCCTTCTGTTATTACTGTTCTCAAAATTTGATTAATATGAATATTTTCCTTTTGCCCTTTGAAATGAAAACATTCCCTGTCTCCACTGCTCTCCAACAAGATTTAAATTTTCTTAAAAATATACTCTTTACTCATAATTACAAGCTTACTTGCAGTACCACTATACGACTGTGTCATATAAAACCACTTTCAAAAATTTTGTGCATGAATAGGCACACTCCCGATTTTAGGGGCCTTAAAATTGATGTAAAATGTGTAAATATGGTACTCCCAACAGATCACCTCAATTACTGTATATTACCCCGTGGCATCATTCCAATGCCTTGGTAATTTCTATTAGTTTGATCATGGCTTATGCTGTAAACATTTTTAATGTAGACCCCAGTTCCTCTATGGCTCATCATCCTGGATAGTGGGAGAGTTTAAGTCTGGGTTGGTAATACGGTAGGGTGAACAGACGTCCTGTTGATAACTGGATTGACCCTTCTTGGAATGACTGGCCTGTCTGCCTGATTATTTTTATATATTTTTTTCCTTCAAAATCTGGTCACCCTATAATGAGGCTATCAGAAAGAGGTTTTAAAGAGCTTCACTGAAAAATTGGCAATATGTTGAGGAAGAGAGAATTGAGAATTGTTATTTTCTATGTATTAGATCAAAGTGTTAATAGGAGTGTTAATAGATGTTTAGTCAGGTTAAGGAAAGATATTTTAGATGCTCAAGACATCGATGAATAATACACTCACCGGCAAAAAAAACACAATACATGATTTTAAAAATTAAAACTTGCGTATTAGCTGCATTCTGTCTCAATTATGTCACTTTATACTATTATCAGACCTTCTTTCTCTGTTCAGAGTGTTTGTTTACCATCCATTTTCTTTAAATTATCGATATAAAGTTTGATTTATGACATCCCAGTTCGCTATCTACCCCAGGCAGACGGTACGCCTCCATTTCCATTAGTTCATTTCCTGCAATAAACTTCAAGTGCTTGGGTGATAAAGTCTCATCCCTACAAACCAAATTTGCTTTGTTTGTTAAATGTATTTTTCAAATGATTTCTCATCAGTTTTTAAGTTCTTCTTGCAAAGGAAACATGGTTCTTACACGCGAGAAAGCTGCAAGAGCTGTAGCCTTGATTGAAGATGGAAGAAGCATGCGATACGTTGCAAGACAGTTAAATGTCAATGTTTCGACCATTTAAAGGACACACCAACGGTATAGGGAACTTGGAACATATTCCAGGAGGCGTGGATCAGGCCGCAGAAGGGCAACATCAGACAGAGATGACCAGTATCTGCGACACCAAGTTCTGAGGGACCGACACACCACAGCTGTAGAAATAGGAAATCGGCTTCAGCAGGCGACAGGTGTGAATGTCAGTGAGAGGACAGTAAGGAGAAGATTAAGAGGTGTAGAAATCTTCTCCAGAAGACCTGCTACCGGCCCGAGATTGGAACCTCAACATCGCAGGGCACGTCTTCACTTTGCTCGACTCCATCAGCAATGGCAAGCCGTTCTCTTCATAGATGAGAAGAGATTCGGTCTCAGATCGCCTGACAGAAGAGAAAGAGTGTGGAGGAGGGTCGGAGAAAGGTTTTCTCCTGTAACATTTTCCTCCAGGACTGCATTCGACGGGGGATCTGTCATGGCCTGGGCTGGGGTCAGTATGGATGCCAGGACTGAACTTTTCGTAATTGAGAATGGGACTCTCACAGCTGATCGGTACATCATGGAAGTCCTTGAAAACCATGTTGTACCATTTGCTCCATTTGTCGGGGATGAATTTCGCCTGATGTACGACAACGCACGAGCACACACTGCCCGATGTGTCCAGCAGTACCTGCATGTGGTTGGAATCTACGCACTGGACTGGCCAGCTAGGAGCCCTGACCTCAATCCAATCGAACATGTTTGGGATATGTTGGCCACAAATGTTCGGCAACGTGCTCCTGAGACTATCCAGCAACTTCGGGTGATTCTCCATGAGGAGTAGGAACGCATCCCACAGGAAAGCATTTCACAAATCATCGCAAGTATGCCAGAGAGGTTACGCAAGGTGATTCGTGCTAGGGGTGGAAATACCTGTTTTTAAGTGTTAAGTTCTTGTGTCAGTACCCAAAAAAATTAATTAATTCTGTAATGATAAATTTTGGAACTCAGATTAACATTTTTAAACGACTTTGTAATTTACTCAAAATTTAAGACCTTTTCACTTTTTTTTCTTATTCTTGAAAATGGAACAGTTTTTTTATTTGAAGCATTTTTTTGTATGTGAAGTGGTTTTGAAATGTTTAGAAAACAATTATGAATAATTTTTACATAAGAATAATTTCAATACAGTAAATTATGAGAATAATTAAAAAATATAAGTGTTGCATATATATAATTTTTTTTTTTTTTTTTTTTTTTTTTTTTTCTTTTAATGCCGGTGAGTGTAGTTGGCTTGGTCCTAACCAGTCAATAGCAACTATTGGTTTGCTTGCTCATGGAATGGCATCTCAGGAATTTGTGCCGAGCCAATGTCTACAAGAACTTGTTTATATATTCAGAGTTATCTTGCTTTAACAACTAAAAATCAAGTTATTTGTTTTTTTAAGAGTATTTGTCACCCGAGACAAAGCTGCTAACATAACTTTCATAACTATTGTAAAATTAATCCTTCAATAGCATAACAGCAAGTCGATCATACAAGGCATAAACTTAGTAGATAGAATATGCAGTCACGTGAAGGGAAAATGTGTGTGTTCTTCATTAGGCATTGCTTTATAGGTTGTGTGTGGTATGTGTTGTTAACTGCTATGAAGTTTGGCAAACCCAGAATGATGTCACAGCAACAGCTCGTGCTGCCAATTATCTAATTGCATTTTAACTGCCAGTTTAAATATCTTCAAGTGGTCTACAAACATGGTGACTTTAAAACATGATTGGCAACAGTGAATACAATCCTGATTCAATCCAACAGTAAGGAATTAATGAATCACCATGACAAATGGTAAGGTTACATTGTTAGCAACAATTAAGATGATGTGGACTTCTTTCTCCCAGATACTAAAATGTGTGCTTTACTTTTTAGCTGACGATCAGATTCCATGGTTGGGTGCTGGAGTGGGCATTATAATGGGAGTGATAATTGTGATTGCTGATCACATATTGACTCACAAGCCAACATTAGGGGTAAGTGCTAACAAAACTAATGCAGCTCAAATTACAAGTGCATGTTGAGACTCCGATCGTGAAGATCCTGGTGTCAACTCCCACTCTACCAAGAAATGGATTTCTAGTCTGAGGGTTGAAGCAGGTTATAGACAGCCTTTTGAGACATTACAGCAGAGGTGGGTTTGATTCACACCTCAGCCGTCCTAGAGATGATTTTCCATGGTTTCTCACCTCGACTCCAGGCTAATACTGGGATGGTTCCTCACTTAAGGCAAGAGTCACTACTTCCCAATCATACCCTTGATTACCAATTCCTTACTACACACACTACTAAAAAAACAGGTTATCAGAGTAATCCTATATACAAGCCCAAGTACACAGGACTGATAATCACGTTGTCCAAGCCCTTAAATGAAAACAACAAAATCTCTTAAATATTTTGAATCTAATAACCTGACACTGAATGAGAAAGTAACTATTGGTAAGATGAAATAGTTAGTTTCTCCACCTCATTGCAAAACATAAATCCAGCCGTGAAAGAGATGTTTCTTAACACATATCTCCAAGTAGGGAGAAATTTAATTTCACCCACAGCCTCAACTAGTGATGTAAAATGTCTAGGCATTTATAAGTCGGGGCAAATGTCCAGGATAAAATAATGCCCAAAACACATAAATGCCCAGGCATTTAGGGCATTTACCTATTTTAAAAACATATTCATAATGCAATGCTTATATAAATATTGTTTTAGCCATATATGTATCTACATATTATGTATTCTATATATTTATGCATAAAAACAGGAGTTGAGGCCAAAATAGGCTGCGGAAGTTGTTATAGGAATTCACTGAAAGAACTTGATTTTGGTTCTGAGGCTGAGCTTGTGTTTGGTACTGCAGATTTGTTGTTGAAATCATCCACTTCAATTATAGTAAAGGTTCATAAGGGGATTTTCTTTCGAAAAGGTTTTTCAACCACTGTAATTGAACCTAACTGAAGCACTTTTTTTTAATCCTGGGGGCACTTAAAACACATTTTTTGAAGTGCTTTTCCATTTTGTTACAATGTGACAGTTAATAGTCCTTATTACAATATTTACAAGATTCTCCTTTCCCTTTCAAATTAAAAAAGTTCCAAATAGGTCCTTTTTCCTTAAGCATTTTGTAATGATTTAATCTAATACTTAAAAATATAAATAGCCTAAGGAAGAAGTAAGGTTATCTCAGACTCAACCACTCAACAGGCAGCTCTACTTCACAACTAACTGGGCTGGGCTGCTGGAGGGAAAATGCCTCGCCAATCTCAAGGTCACAACCACCCTACCCCCATTCCAACATCATAGCACAAAATGGCTGCGCAGGGCCTAGCCCCATCCACCCTCCTCCCAAAGCCACTATTCACACCATAATCAAACTCCTACCTAATTTTCCTAACTATAAATGAGCAGACCTGCAGGCCTAACTCAGTAATACAATGTTTTACTCAAACCAGATATATCTTATATAATTCCCATTCAGATGTTATTGACAACATTGACACAGGATAATTAAACTACTATTAGCAATATTCAGGCATTACTAGTTTATCCATGAAATGTACCTTCGATTAATGGTTTTTATTATGTTTTAGATGCTCTAGTAACAATCACAAGTAGTAAAAAGTTCAAAAAAGAAGTTTTCTTAAATGCCCTGATTTTGGGTGCTTAAAACTGCTTTGGGCAAATGCCCGGGCAAATGTCCATTTATAGATGTCCTGCCCACTGGGCATTTGCCCGGCCCACATCACTAGCCTCAACATAACAAAATACTGGTAATTCATAAAAATTTCAATATTGCTTTACTACAGATTGATTCATTCATTTTAATTTAATTATCATTGATAATGTCAATGATTGAATTATCTCAGGGCTGCTCACTGAGCTTTGACACGATAAAAATTTAGGTACTTTACGTCTGATTGATTGATAGATTTATTTTAATTAAATTATCAATGATGATGTCAATGATTGAATTATCTCAGGGCTGTAATAGCAACATGCAAAATATGTACATATGCTTCCAATATTCCAGCAATGACATCCACACAAGTATTATACTACACAGAATATTTATTAAATATTAAAAAAAAAAAAAAAAAAATTACAGTAGATGCAGGAATATTACAAAAATTAACTGGCCTTCAAATCAATACATGCAATTACTTTCGATTTTTTCCCAATGATATGATGGCCTTCAATATAATTGCCACTTTATAACCATGATGAATAGGGCTAAGATTTTTATGTAATAGCAACATGCAAAATATGTACATATTTATGTAATAATATTAAGTGAAATAGATTTAGAATTTTATTTATCCATTTGATCAATTACATATATACAATACATTTTTGATATAGGACACGTCAGAAATTACATCTATAAAATAAAATAACTTACAGGTATAAATTACAAATACAATAACTATTTATAACATATTATAATTTTATTATTGCTTGCCACGGTGGGTAAGTGGTTATCGTGTCGGTCTACAAACCCCAAGCTTGCAGGTTCGCTCCTGGCCGTGGTAAGTGATATTTTTGAAAGGCGGCAAAAATTACGACACACATGTCGTACGATTTTGGCATGTCAAAGAGCCCATTTGAATTCAGTAGGCCGTCTTCATATTGGCGCAATTAATCTCGGGATTTTCCGCCAACACAAAGTTCCTCATTTCTCTACTAGAAAGCGCTATAGTGTCAAGGAGCTTAGATATCTAACCTCCTTGACTTTCATAGTGCTTCAAGGAACAACAAAATTCAACATGCAAGCTGCCCTCTGGGTGTCAAAATAACAAAGCTTGCACCCGGCACCCGAGGCCATACAATATTATTATTTTATTATTATATTACATGTAACATTACATTAAAAAATTCTAAAATATGTAATATTTTTTTTTTTTTTTTTTATAAATGATACAAGATATTACTTGAAGATTCTTTTTATGCATTATCAGGGTGTCGAGCAATACGGGAAATGCGGGAAATATACGGGAATTTTAGTTACCCAGGAAAAATACGGGAAATCTTGAAAAGTCTCATAATGCCAGACTTTTTAGCCCCCGAATGCTCGGTAGAGTCCTCCCGTTCAGCCTTCTATTTCACTTGCAGACCGCGCTGCCACCCGCAATTTGCGCCACCGATAGAGCGCTAAGTGGGATGAGAACCCAGTCAACTTCGAATGCATGCTTTGCCAGGCCGCGCGCCGGCCGTACGCTCTCCATGCGGGGCTGCACGCACTGCGCTCGTTGTTGACAATAACATATAGGAATCAGTCCGCATTGTTATTCACAGAGGAGACCAGTTTTTTCGACCTGTGTTTCTCGTCAAGAGCAGCCCTTAAAGAAGCTAACAGCTCAAGATCTCAGAAAATTCCAGACGCAGATGTGCTGCAATTTCGCACCAACTGCCAAAAATTGTACATTCGTATCCTATGGCTGAAAAAATCAAAGAGAGGTCACCTCATGCTCACAAGATGACCCGTGCTATTTCCTGCCTAGACCCTATAGGGGTCGCTGAGACTCCTAAGTTGGTAGAAGTTAGGATCGTCATAGCCCTGGAAATTCTTTGTCATCAGAAGAATTCGCTTTCTGGCGCAATGGCTGACCGCATCTACGGTACCATACAATTCAATCACTTCCCGTAAACATGTATTATGTGACACTCCTATTCTGTACTCGCACAACCCTCCTCAGTAAAACAGTCATTTATATCAGCTCTCCTCAGGTAAACTAAATTTTATTTGTGTTCATAGTATCTCATCCCATCTGCGAGAAAGTTTACTCGCGCACACGCTCTTTTCTCACGCTACGGATTAGGCCTAAATCTCGCCATCACCCGTGGGCTGCGGAGGTATCTCCAAAAATGCAGTTACACTTACGCCAGAAAATCTTGATTCACGCTTTAAGATTCATTTTTCAGCCATTCGATATGCGAACTCTAGCCTTAGAGAGTTCTAAAACATATGGGAATTTGGTGGATTTTCATACGGGGAATATACGGGAATTTAAAAACAGGTATTCACTCGACACCCTGATTATATTTTTGCAAAATAAAGAAGAACAATATGGATTTAGGAAAGATAGATCAACTATAGACCTCATATTCACACTGAAAATGATATTAGAAAAGCACTGGGAGAAAGATCGTAATTTGACATTTGTGTTTCTAGACATTGAAAAAGCATTCAATAATGTCCCTAGAACAACTATATGGGAGTGTCTTAAAAAGAAGAATGTGTCTGTGGAACTCATTCAGAGAGTAAAAATGCTTTACGATGACTGCTACAGCTGTGTTCAAGTAGGAAATGGTATTCAGATTGGTTCCAGACATCGAGAGGAGTGCAACAAGGCAGTGCCGTTTCACCATTACTATTCTTCACCACCATGGATGAAATCATATAGGAAGTGAAGCAGAACACCAATATGGATTTTAAAGCATTTGCTTTTGCAGATGATATAGTTATCTGGGGAAATAGTGAGCTGGAATGATCATTTGAAAAAATGAAAAAATATGGACTGAAAGTAAGTGCTACAAAAACTGCTGCAATGTCTGTTAACAGACAGAGAAGTAAAGATAATATAATGCTGGAGGGTGTACAATTGGAAACAGTAAACCACTATCAGTTCCTTGGATGCTTATTATCAAGTGACAACAGAATACAGCTTGAATTAAATAACCATATTCAGAAATCAAGTCAATTCTATCAGCAAGTTCGATATCTACTCTTGAATAAGCAAATGCCACTAAGATCAAAACAAACTCTGTTTCGAACATACTTTGTCCCTATATTGACTTGTGGGTTGGAAACATGGACAACTACCAAAAAAGACGACTTCAGGCTTCAGAAACGAAGCATGCTTCAAAAAACTAGGAAAGACAAAGTAAGAAATGAGAAGGTAAGAGAACAAGCTGGAACAAATCAGTCCCTGAAGGAGACCATAACTAGGGCATGTTTGCGATGGTTTGGTCACGTCAAACTTATGACAGAAGGACGAATTGCAAAACAATGGTTACATACTGAGATTACTGGAAAGTGGAGAGCGCTCGTAAACCACACCCGGGAATCTGGAGTGGAAACTTGATGATGATGATGAAAGTGTGGTAAAATAATTAATTAATTAATTAAGCATGTTCATATTATAGTAAATTTCATTATTATGTATGAGAAAATGCTTACAAACTAAAGAATAAGTATTCTGAGGGGCCACTTTTTGATTGCGGGGTGGGAGGAAATATAGCAGCCTTAAACAACAGGTTGAAAAGTAAAGTCTCAGGCACTCGCTGGACTACTGAAATAAACTTAAGTCAAGCCGCTGAGTCTCCAGTTGGGTGTGACGTACATTCCCAACCCCTTATCTCCACTAATATCTTTATTTGGATTCTTCCGTGGCCCTTTCTCAGCTGCTTATGAAATTCTTGGAAGATCTGTTTCTTGTACCTGAGTTTCTAGTGAACAAATATTGTCATACAGACTGTTTTCAATTACCGTATATTTCACTTGCAAAAAAATACCTTTTTTTACAGTAGGCCTATGGTAAGAGACACAATATGTGTGCTTGCATAAGAAAAGGGACCACTTCTCGGTCAACAGTTCACAAGATAATTGTAAAAACCACTAAAGGGAGTAAAATGTCAAATTTTCGTTTTTGATTCCTATGTATTGATTAGACCGTCATTTACTCACTGCGTGAATTTAAAAGCCCTCTGACAATAATCACTGCTAAAACATGAGGTTTATTTAATACAGGGTCATTATATATATGCGCGCGAGTAAACACAGCAAGCTAAGCCGGCTGTGACTGGCGCTTGTGGCGCCGGATCCCTCGTCGTAGGTATGGGAGCCAAACCACATTGAGAATTTTTCCAGACCCAATCCAGTGGATTTGTATCATTTCCATAGCATGTTTGGATTTGATGGTGTGTTCTTAAAGAGTGCTCACGTGCCGCTGATTCGGTGGGAGGTAAGCGTGCGAGATTAAATCGATGTTTGCTTAGAGATTTTGCAAACAGTTGGAACCGCAACTCATTCAGGGTATTTCCCGTGGTTTTGTTGTCATAAAGCCTAGCCAAAACCAACTGGCCCGCTTTGTCAATTTCATCGGGGTTTGAGTTCACGTCTCGGAAAACCCTAACAGCTGTCTGCAGTTCCTCATTACTCTTTAGCAGTGTTACGAATTTCATTTCGCCCTGCCAGTGAAACGAAGATGTTGAATCGCACCCACTAAACGCATGCAAAAAGAGGATGTTTTCTTGCACACACGGCGGGAGATTGAAACTTGTTGTGCAAAATAGTTGTTGTTTGGTTGAACCTTTGCCGGGTTTCATAAAATACATTTTCGTGAAGGGTGGCACACGAGCCACCAAGATGACCAGGATATCTATATCTTCAGCCACTATAATGACCGAATTGTCGGGCCGAGATAACTAGAGTGCGGTGGTAACGATGAGCACATCGGCATCATCTGGAGCTTGTCCGGTTTCGAATTTGACGCGCAACAAGTCGATCAATCTTCGTTTGTTTGTGTCATTAGACAAAAATTTTGCTTGTGGCATAGGTGCCGACATGGACTCTTCAAAAAAATCATTAGCAGCATCATGCTTGTGCGATCGTCGAAGACGTTCAGGGAACTTGGTACTGCGAGCTGCTGGGTCATCAGGATACCCATCGAAAATAATGACACTGTTTTTTGAAGTATCTTTTAACGTAATTCACATATTTGGCATTAACGTCGACAAAAGTATCGGTTTGGTGCCAAATTACACGGTGCAGAAGATATCCTCCGTCGAGAACATGATGTAGGTCCTCAAATGTGGGCTCATCGGTAACAGGATGGAATAATTTATAGAACACGACTTTTGCGTCTTACGCATTCCCGCTTCAACAAAGATCGCAACCAGATACGGAGCTAGTTCAAACTGGAAATATTGTTTCAATTCTGCATCGGATTTCTTTGCAAGGCAAATGCGTTGGAGAAGCACAAGAGGATCAACAGGACTATCTGTGTTGTTGATTTTTATTTTCGAATTTACCGTGCGGGGAGGCATCACGCAATTTTTTCTAAGGAACTTCACATCGCGAAAGTTGTTGCCGGTTATGCCTTTTTGTGCTGCTATTCCAATTTCATAGGCCATATGACAAGTGATTTGTCCATCCCCGACAACTCCTGTGCTTAACGAAACAATGTGTTGTCCACGAGGAAAGGGATCGTGAGGTGATAACCATCCAACAAATTTTCTCAAGTCCGCATCATCCCGCGAGATCAGCGCACACCATGCATCCACATGCTGATCTGTAGTCGAAAACACAATATTGCAAAATGATTCCAGTTGTTCATTTATGTCGAACAGAGCAGGCATCGCGAGAATCCACTGCGCCAGTACGCTGTTGGTTATGCCGCGCCCGTGCGTAAGACCACCGCTACTTTTCATTGATCGTATAAGCGTTTGTTCTATGGTCATATCGGACCAAATCCCCGACCAAAACCTATCGGATCTTCGCACCGTAAAAAAAGCCATTGTTCAAAATTTGTCATATTCGGATGGAGTAAGTTTGGATCGTAGATCGAACATACCTTGCAGATATAAGTGGCAAGATTTCGCATTCTAAAAGTGACCACTAGCGTGGAAATAAGGCAGTATCTTCTGAATGGAGTCTAGATGTAGTTGCCAGTTTCCAATTCTTTCTGCACACACGAACTGTTTCAGCAGAGTGACCATCTCGAAATATTGAATCCAGAGCTTTGCCGTCGGTCCATGTTGGCTTAGTTCTTCCAATTTATTAGAAAAACTTTGTAAAATGCTTTTGAAAGGCTCTACATCTAGTTTTCGCATCGCACCATATTTCTCATCGTGTTGAAGCCCGATGTCTGCCACTGCCAAGAGCATGTCAGCCATCGTGTTGAAGCCCGATGTCTGCCACTGCCAAGAGCATGTCAGCGGCTGCCTAATGTTCGTCATCGGTCACATCTATCCGTTGAAATACAAGCGTGGCCAGAGCCAGTTGCGCCAGGGAATGTGCTCTTAATGCTCTCGAATATGCATGGCCCGTTAACATTTTTTCTGTGGATGTTAGGGCATATGCAGTACTGAATAAATCTTGCAGACCGCTTCCATCCATTACATGTCCGATTGTACACATGAAGGACATCACGAGGTGGAACCCACCAAGCCTTATAATTGTGTTGTTCAATTCAGAAGCAGGATTCAATGCAGCCACAATATCGCGCGCCTTGATATAAAGCGGCTGATCGAATGTCACGATACAAGTCTGCTGTTTAAAAGTTTTGCACTTTTGCCAAGCAGTATGAAGAACTGTGAAGATGGTATCATAATTACTTGATGGCGAGTCGACAAATGGCAGACACACTATACGTGAGGTTGAATAGTTTTCTGTCGTTGTGAGGGATTCCATGAATCCATTCCAGCCAGTAATGTTGGGCACGCCTTTCGATTTGCCATACACCCATGCAAAGTTGCTCGGTAACAATTGCACTCCACTTTCGATGGGATTCTTCAGGTCTAGATCTTCAATTGTTATATCAGCAATTCCAGCATTACCGGTCCTGTGGAACGGTTTTAGTGCAACCTGCTCATATTCTCCTATAACTCGAGCAGTGGGGATATGTTTCAGTTGAGAAATTCTTCGCCCATTCGAGATGGTTGGGGCAGGCGTTATACACTGAATCCCCCCCATCGCATGGAAGGTGTTGCAGCCTCTATACTGTTGATATTGACATCAGCATTATCAAAAACAAATTCTGAGAATGCCTGAGGAATTACTTTGCTTGAGTATAGTGAAGATTTCGAACAGTCTGGCGTCATCATACGAAGCACAATATCCTAGGCCCGAAAGGATATTGAGAAATGCTTTAGAACCATACTTTTGTGACAGAACAGCCGCAAGACCTATTTGCACGGAAGACAGAAATGATCTCGGCCAGACTGCCGCTACAACAGTGTGTGCAATTGATGTGCACTTCTTCTTCCATGTGTTTTCCGCTGCGGGTTTATTTTTTAGAATGACTTCTCTCAGGAAATAATTTAAAGATTGGGGAACATCACTTGCAGCATCATCAAAAAATGAATCGGATGGAGGATAGGTTTGTGTATCATAGATCGTGGCTCTTATATCTTCCCTTATTATGTCTGCTGCGGCTTTTACAATTCTTAGACGCTCCTCCTGATCATCGATCTTTCGACAATGGTACCAATTTTCCGTGAGTATTTTGTACCCTGTGTCGCGAAAACAAATCACCGATTCATTGTTTTTTCTTGCTGTGACAATGATATCATCACCATATTTACCAAGCTACCTGTTTTTCAACGTTTTCTCATTAGGAATAAAGCCCTCAAAATCTTCGAATATCTCTTTGAATGTGAACAGACATTCTTCTCGATTTCGTTCCATATAAGAGCAAGCATACTTGAAAGCAGCAGTGAAGATTTCATCTTCGGGCCGACCAGGTGGCCTTGTCGATGTGGAAGAACTCTTGAAGAATGTTTTTGCGCAAGAGCTGTGATATCGACCTTCTGCAGCAACCAAATCATTTACATGTGCAATTCTCCTAGTAACAGCCTTGGCCCATGCAATGTCATGCTTACCAGCAGTCTCTACCCGTGTGTTTTTGAAATGGAGTGTTTCCACGCAGTGAACTGTATCGCGACTGTCAAAGGGTTTTTTAATAACACTTATTAAAAATTCTTCGGATGCATTTTTACCGCACAAAATACAATTAACCTTGAAGTCGAACTGTTCACACGATCACGAGCTTCGGTCCGTTGTTGCCCTATCTCAAGATTTTATTTTTGTCTTTGGTATACTATTTTTGGCACTTAACATGAACCGTAACATTCTAAACCTTTTTCACAAATAAAACAAAAGGTTGGATTACCAGCCGCGGCCATTGCCGCACTTTCTCAAACTACAATCTTGATTGATAATTTTGTCCGTAAACACGTATATGTTACAGGGAAAGTCGATTCTCCAGTAAGAGTTGACTCTCCCTAGGTAAAGTCGACTCTTACTGATCTTTTCAGTAAAAGTTGATTAAAAGCGGTACGTGTTCTATTTCGATCAACATTTACTAGTAAGAGTTAACTATACCTAGGGAAAGTATACTCTCACTGTCTTGAGGTAGTAACAGTTGACTATTTGCAAGGAAACGGTACTAGCTAATAAAGAACAAATAGGAAGGCAACACCAATACATTAAGAGAGAGAAATGTTTAAGAGAAACTAATAAAAATGAAAAACCTTTAATAGTATATTATGCAACGAGCCTATAATGGCAATAATTAAGACACGAGTATGTTTATAAAAAGAGCGTATGCGAGTTTTATAATTTCCATACGAGTGTCTTAATTACCATTATAGGCGAGTTGCATACGACTGTTTATGTTCGACGATAATTATTATAACTATTTAATGTTCGAACATAAATATTCATAAATATCTGTCGAGATTTCGCCAGTTTTATGTACTGAATAGAGCGCGAGACGCAGAGAATGCCTTGTATTTGTCCATGGCCTCCTCGATTAGCCCACTATGACTCTAGGCAACGCAGTGAAATTTAAATTAGAAGGCCTTGGAACTCTGCGCAGGTGTGATGCTATCGTCACCTAATTGGTCAAACAACTGAATCTTGAGCTGTGATTGGTGGGAGAAACTGTTTCATAATGAAAAATAGTGTTATAGTGACCATCATTATGATACAGTTTTCTGACATATAATAGTCAGGGTCGAACATAAAATACATAAAGAGATAGAAATATTTATCATTCATTACAGCACGGTAAAGATTTGTGACACTTTGAGTTGCAAAGTACACTTTTCTTCTTGCACATGCACTTCATGGATTCGCATTTAGTGTTGCAAGAACAAAACCTTTTCCACTTCCAAGTGATTGTGAAGTTGCAACAGTCCTCACAGCTATTGTTTTATCCATAGGAACTTCATTTTCTTGGATAATGTTCGTAGGACATTTACAGAATTGAGACCTGAAAAAATGTAATCATTGAAATCTGAACAATTTAATGCTAAGGGCAGTGAGCAAGAGGAGAGAGAGAGATAAATATTTTGTGTTAGCATTGGAAACTTACCTTGAGAAAAGCTGCTTTAGAATTCCATTTCTCGTTCCAATTCGATAAAATCCATCATCGACAACCTCCAGTACCACACCAAGGATAGATCGAGCATCTCCTCTTCTGCGGCGGCGTCAATAGCATTCGGGTTGGCAAGTGTTAAATCTTCCATTGTGCATGTTGCTGGACATAGTGCACTGGTAAAGATGTTGGATTGTCTGTAGTTCCCCACAATCACATAGGAGAGAGTCACTCGAAAAAACCCATTTCTGCAGGTTCATCTTGGTTCTTCCAACTCCAGTCCGTAGTCTGTTGAGCGCCTTCCATATGGCCCGGATAGGGGCGTGGTGGCTCAGCGGTCTAGCTGTATGCCTCTCACCAAGGCGGTCCGGGTTCGATTCCCGGTCAATGCATGTGAGATTTTCGAAGTGAAATGCCATGTCCTGTGGTTCGGATTCCACGTAAAAAGGAGGTCCCGTGGCTCATAATCACCAGATTCACGGTCACGTAAAACTACAATCTTCCTTTTTTTTCATATGGCCCGGAGGAAGGCTTTCTTTTGGGGTCATCCAGCCGGACAGATGACCAGTTCTTTCCTTCCACATTCTTGCCCCAGCAGTGTCAGCATTGACTTTAAGGGTGACTGTTGTCCGAAGGAAGCTTTTCCTAGATTTAAGGCGAGTTCGGGCGGGGGAATATCCAAATAGTGTTGAATCATGAGATCTCTTCCTCCGTGCCCAGTGGATAGGCTATGTGTGCTTCGTTAAGAACTCCAAACAACTCTTCATCAAAAACATAATACCTTATGCTGTCTTGGTCTGTGACAGGGTGTATTAGTTTTGTAATACCATTTACTTCAATAATGTCATATCGTCTTAAAAACCAGATATCGTTACTTTCTTTTTTAATTGCAGTTTTTAGATTTTTCACTTTTTGAATGCAGCAATCATATTTCACTTTGGTCAATGTCAGTGAATTTACCTCGGAAGTAGAGCGTTCCTGCTGCAATTTTTCACGAAAATGTTCTGCCTTGGTGTCTGATATAATTATTACACACTTAAACTAATTATTTAAACGTAGGGGGGGGCGTGGTGGCTCAGCGGTCTAGCTGTATGCCTCTCACCAAGGCGGTCCGGGTTCGATTCCCGGTCAATGCATGTGAGATTTTTGAAGTGAAATGCCATGTCCTGTGGTTCGGATTCCACTTAAAAAGGAGGTCCCGTGGCTCATGATCTGCAGATTAACGGTCACGTTAAACTACAAGCTTCCTTCCTTTATTTAAACGTAAATGAATCTTTTGTCACTATTGCACAACAATAAAGAGCCGAGTAATGACGAATGGCAACTGCCTGTTGTGTGGTGGGGTAATAAAACAAAGAAATGTTCAGATCGATGACGGTTGGTCCAATAATGGAAGTACGAGTCCAAACAATGGCAATATTTTAATAATCATAACACGGTTTGGAGCGCGCGGTTACATTTTCAGAGCACCATCTGTGAATCAACTTTTACTAAACCACAGCAGGCATAGTTAACTCTCCCTAGGAAAAGTTGATCTGTTTGTTTTCAATCAACTGTTACTGATACTTTTAGTAAGAGTTGACTCTGCTTAGGGAGAGTCAACTCTTACTAAGAATCGACTTTCCCTGTAACATATACACTCAACCAGATCGTTCACGAGACTGCTGTGGTATGGGAGCAGCGTTGCCAGCTGTATTGGAGGCCGAGCGCAGCAAGCCAGCTGCATTTGCAGGTGTTACTATCCCCACGTACACAGTGTTGCCAACGCCCTCGGTGAGAAAGTAATGAAGTCTACCTGAAAAATGTACTGAATCAGAACTGAATGTACTTACTGACCATTTATTTATTGATAACGGTTCACTTTAGATACAGAAGGTAAAGAATTTTTTTGTAGCAAATATACTCTAGATTATTTTTTATAATAGGTATTTTGTTGATAAAGTTGATGGTTTGGGAAATATTTGCAAAAACCGAAAAATGGCACCTTCTTAGGGCCAGAAGGGCCAACGCCGACTTCTCTCGAGGGGGAAAACTTGGGAGAGTAATATCTGGGTCCAAATAAAGCGATTAAAGCAATTTCCAGCTTTTCACTAATTATTTCCTTATTGAACTACCTGTCGCCTGGCCTATTATACCTTAGTAGAATTAAATGTTAACTTTCAGTCGGTTAACACAAGTATTTTCCCAATAAAATTGCATGGTAAATATGTAATTCCACCTGAAAAAATTCTACATGTGATTAATTCCATAGATTATACTGTACGTTGTTTTAGGTAGATTTCATTAGAAAGCTAACTATTGCAATGGGTCCCATGTTTCGACTTCCGGAAAATTTCGACATATCTTCGCGTTTCACATCCCCCAGACCCCAAAACCACCGTCAGTTCAAAAGTTTATATATAATTTATGTATATATATATGTATATATATATGTATATCAGTTTCTTGTGGACACGATAACTGCCGTAATTTTGCACCAATTACTTCGAATTTTTTACCGAAGATGTATACCTATAAAATCTCGGTCGAGTTCGTTACTGGGCTAAATCGGTCGAAGGGGGTGAAAATGGGGGGCTTTTTTCGAAAAAGTGAAATTTCGCTATAACTCTCTTAATACGTGCAATATCGAATCCATTCAAAGTTCATAATATGTGTCGGATAAGTGCCAAAAATTTATGTCAAATAAGATTTTTGATAGCACCAACCATTGACCAAAGGGGTGGAAAAAAGTGGGTTTTTCGGGAAACATTAATCATATCTCTCTTAATAGGCACAATATCAAAACCGTACAAAATGGACAATATTCCCCTAATAATTACCTAAAACTTTTGTCTGAAAGAATTTTTGATATGACCCACCATTACGCCAAGGGACGAGAAAAATGATTTCGGAATTATAAGAAAATGCCAAGAGCTATCAGTGGTTGCCATGGCAACACTACTAAATTGATGAGGCATGGACCATCAGACGTTGCCATGACAACGCACTTGCACGAGATCAGATTCAGTATTTCCATCTGATTAAGTGGTTGGTTGGTTGGTTCTTAAGTTTAGGGGCTGCGACAACGCGGTCATGTAGCCCCGTGTACTTTGGGTGTGTGTAGAATCTGTCTGATAACCGGTGTTAATTGTGATGACTGTATTAGTGTGTGTTATCTGTTTGTTAATTTAAGTACTGCAACTAACAATTTTTCAGATAGTTCCTACTTTTGCCGCCAAGCGCCACTGTCAACGACTACGAGGCCAAGTTCAGAACTGAGCTACTAGACGCCGCCGCAGTCGGCTCTTGGCAACGAACATAGAAACCTAAGAGCGTTGTATACATTCTTAACCTATCAAATTTAGCTTCACACAGGTGCAATTAGTGGAAGGATCTTTAACATGCCATAAATCTATGACATGGGACCGCCGGCTTTACTTCCCCTCCGAAGGAAGGCATACTGAGGGATATTTAACGCTCTTAAAAAATCCGACGGCTTCGGCCGGGTTTGAACCCGGTATCTTGGGCATAGAAGCTCAGCATGTTACCGACTACGCCACCAAAGCCGCCTGATAAAGTGGGAAGCGGCTTCGGTGACGTAACTGGTAGCATGCTGAATGTCTATGCCCAATGTCGCGGTTTCAAAGCCGGCCGAAGTCGTCGGATTTTCTAAGAGCACTAGAATCCCTCAGTATGCTTTCCTTTGGAGGGGAAGTTCCAACGTTCGTTGCGAGTTGATGGTTGGGGTGGCATCTAGTAGCCAAGTTCACAGCTAGGTGTCGTTGACGGTTGTACCTGGTAGCAACATTAGGAACTACTGCTTGAAATTGACCGTCTGCAGTACTTACATGAATTAAGACTAATACAGCCATTACAATTCACACCGTGTATCAGACAGATTCTACACTCACCCAAAGTACACGGGGTTAGATGACCGCGTTGTCGCAGCCCCTAAACTGAGGAACCAACCAGAGGTAGATTTCGTTAGAAAGCTAACTATTGCAATGGGTACCATGTTTCGACTTCCGGAAAATTTCGACATATCTTCGCGTTTCACATCCCCAGGCCCCAAAACCACCGTCAGTTCAAAAGTTATATATAATTTATGTATGTATATGTATATCAGTTTATTGTGGACACGATAACTGCCGTAATTTTGTACCAATCACTTTGAATTTTTTACCGAATACGTATACCTATAAAATCTCGGTCGAGTTCGTTACTGGGCTAAATCGGTCGTTGGGGGGTGAAAATGGGGGGCTTTTTTTTTTCGAAAAAGTGAAATATTGCTATAACTCTCTTAATATGTGAAATATCGAATCCGTTCAACATTCATACTATGTGTCGGATAAAGCCCAAAAATGTATGTTTGAAGAGTTTTTTTTATAGCACCAACCATTGACCAAAGGGGTGGGAAAAAGTGGGTTTTTCGGGAAACATTAATCATATCTCTCTTAATAGGCACAATATCAAAACCGTACAAAATGGACAATATTCCCATAATAATTACCTAAAACTTTAGTCTGAAAGAATTTTTGATATAACCCACCATTATGCCAAGGGATGAGAAAAATAATTTCGGAATTATAAGACAATGCCAAGACCTATCAGTGGTTGCCATGGCAACACTACTAAATTGATGAGGGATGAGCCATCAGACGTTGCCAAGATAACGCACTTGCACGAGATCAGATTCAGATTTCCATCTAAGTGTGAAGCGGCTTCGGTGACGTAACTGGTAGCATGCTGAATGTTTATGCCCAAGGTCGCGAGTTCAAAGCCGGCCGAAGTCGTCGGATTTTCTAAGAGCGCCAAAAATCCCTCAGTATGCTTTCCTTTGGAGGGGAAGTTCCAACGTTCGTTGCGAGTTGCTGGTTGCGGTGGCATCTAGTAGCCAAGTTCACAGCTAGGTGTCGTTGACGGTAGTACCTGGTAGCAACATTAGTAACTACTGCTTGAAATTGACCGTCTGCAGTCCTTACCTGAATTACAGACTAATACAGCCATCCCAAAGTACACGGGGTTACATGACCGCGTTGTCGCAGCCCCTAAACTGAGGAACCAACCAAAATCTCTGCGGTAGATATAATTTTGCGTGAAGAAGTAACAGACCGTTACATAGTTGCACATCAGTGTCGAAACCTAGCATAAGGACAGTGTGACCACAAGTATAAAAATGGACCCCAAATGACAAGAAGGTTACCGTTCCCATAAGACAATAAAATATTTAAAATAAGCATAAAATGACGAAAAACAAAGTTAATTAAGCTCCAATTATAAAATACCTTCTCGCATTAAATGAGGTCTGATCCTTCTACGAAAATCTGCATATTCTGCCTATTTTCGCCTATCCCCAAGTTTGTCCGGTGAAATCTACCTCCGCCTTCCGGCGTGCCGAGAGGACTTTTTTTTTTTTATAAGGATGACATGTCAAGCGAGCATCAACAGATCCAGTTCACGGTACAAACAAATATACCAGACAAAATAGCTACTGGTGGAGCAGCGGTCAAGCTGTTGGCCTCTCACCAAGGTGGACTGGGTTCGATTCCCGGTCAAAACATGTGAGATTTTCGAAGTGAAATGCCATGTCCTGTGGTTCGGATTCCACGTAAAAAGGAGTTCCCGTGGGTCATAATCACAAGATTCACGTAAAACTACAATCTTCCTTCATTTTAAAATAGCTGTACAACACTGCCAAAGTGATATACTAAAGCATTAGTCATCAAAAGAAAAAACTATTTATTTAATATCTGCAAGATTCAAAAATCACAAAGCCACCTACGGACAGTTGTCCTCCACCAGCAAATCCACGAAGGTGTTGTTACTGTTGTTATGATAAGCCCCAAACTAGAATCTGTGAGTACTGTGTTGAAATGTTATTCAACTTATCTGGATGTGCAGTCTCTGTCAGCCATTACTGGCCATTACTAACATGCCGGCGCACCCGGTGTGCTGTATGGATACACCTGATGTAAGACATTCAAATCCATAACAAAAGCAACATGGTTAATTTATTTCATGTCATCATCATCATCTTCATTTTACAGTTCCGATTTCCTGGGTGTGGTAAACAAGTTCTCTCCATTTCTTCCAATCTTTGTACACCATTTGTTCTCGGACATTGTCCCAATTAAAACCTTTGATTGCACGGTCTCTATCCACAGTCTCATTGGCCTTCCTCTTGGTATTTTTCTCTTACGTCCAGTTTCATGTTATTTTACCATATAGCAAACTCTGTGCGAATACCGAGATTTTTCGCAGCACTAACTTCTTCCTTACAATTCACAGTACATTGCAACTGGGAACTCCATTGCATTGGCTCTTTTCACTGCAACCAAAACGACAATAATATACCATCTAATCTAGTAATAGGACATCATATTTTATTCTATTTGCTCTGAAACACCACTAATATTCACCTAAAGTGATAAAACAAAATGGCATTTAATGTACCAAGCACATGTGCACCAACTAACTGGCGTCATAAGTTAAGCGACTTGGCTGGCGGGAGCTTGACTCCTATGCAGTAGAGCAAAGTTGATCCCTACTCTATGGTTGTCCATTACTGTACCAGTTTGCAGAAAGATATGGTATGCTACATTACTTTACAGTATTTGAGTGTACGTACTTACTCTGAGAAGTTACAAGAAAATACAATATTGATATTGTTTGCAACTTCCTTCCTGGATCACCGGCAAACTGTTAATGGGGTGGCTTTGGTGGCATAGTTGATAGCATGCTGAGCTTCTATGCTCAAGATCCCGGGTTCAAACCCGGCCGAAGTCATCGGATTTTTTAAGAGCGTTAAAAATCCCTCAGTATGCCTTACTTCGGAGGTGAAGTAAAGCCGGCGGGCCCATGTCATAGATTTATGGCATTTAAAAGAACCTTCCACTAACTACAATTGTATGAAGCTAAATTTGTGGATTAGATTCGATTAATGCTCTCTAAGTTCCAATGTTCGCCGCCAGGTTGCGGTGGTATCTAGTAGCCAAGTTCACAGCTAGGTGTTGTTGATGGTAGCATTTGGTAGCAAAAGTAGGAACTACTTGAAATTGGTCGTCTGCAGTCCTTACCTGAATTGCAGAAAACACACACTATTACAGCCATCACAATAAACACCGGTTATCAGACAGATTCTACACATACCCAAAGTACACGGGGGGGCTACACGACCGCATTGTCGCAGCCCTAAACTGAGGAACCAACTAAGCTGTTTATGGGAAGAATGGGCAGAGAACTATTAAGATGGTTATTCAAGTTCTCATTTCTAATTAAATCCTCAGATCTTGTAAAGGAAAACAATAATCCTGCATCTGAACCACAGGTTACAGTAAATACTTCAGTCCCTTCAGCCTGCCATACAGTACATAACTCAGCATTAAAATAATTCTCATAATCATGAATTGCAGTATGCTCATAATCATAAGATTGGTTTCTTCAGGACAAACAGCAGTAAATTGTTTGGTTCAAAGTAGGAACTTGGAATTGCTCTTAAGGTGATTGGTTGTGCATTGTAAAACAATCAAAATGTAGTATAGGGTCACTCACATATAGATCACAGTGTGTGTGCTACACTAAGGTGCTGTACAAATCTGCTTCCTCACCAATGTAGAGTGGAATTGACTAACAATATGCAAACTTGTCTCTTGTTGCTTTACAGCACCCACTTTTGATGGCATTACTTACGATTGCTGTAGCTATGATAGGCTATGGAATGGCACGTGGATTTCGCTACTACGTCAAGTGCCAAAGAACAGCGCTCTTGGAACCACCTGTGGATTTAATTGAAGGTTAGAATACCTTTTTAATCTTTGCAAGTGAACAGAATGAATTATGTTCAATATTGTGCTGCATTATACTACTCCGTAACATAAATATAGGCTTTAGTTATCACAATTCAAATTAGATAATAGAAGCATTCAAGAGAATCACAAACAGTATAAATGAGACTATGAGCGTAATAGTGGCCCAATTCATTAAGGGCTAGTTTTCCTTGATGCAATACAGAGGAAAATAACCTTAACGGAAATTGAGAGTTGGTCACTTAAACGTAGTGCCATCCTTACTTCCGACTTGAAGTTTCCGTGCTACGGTACAGCTATCTAGCGGTCAGAAGTGAAATCACTTTAACTATAGTGCGGGACAAAGCATTGAAAGCCTGAAGGTCAACCAGCCCTCTGCTCCGCTCTACCCCCTGCGTCCGGCGGTGTTGCCATGCTATTGCACCATACCTTCAGTCGCATGCTGGATGTGAGAACATAAACGTACTGCTGTTTGACAATGAGTGATTCTGACAGTGATAATGCGAATGTTGCTCATACGCCACCGGGAACTCCAGGAACCCGACTGGGCAAGAAAGACTTGGGTAAACATTGTAAACGTATGATTGCAAATGTGTACGGATTTTTCCAAACTTTGGCTGATAATCCCGACTTAATAACATCATCATACAGTTATGAATGCATTGCATGATAAGCGCTTTGTTTTTCGATGTCAATGAACTACGACCTATATCCGTTTTACGTCTCGACATGATGGGTTAAAATCACTGACTGGACTATTAATTATAATTATCATCATGGAGATGCATGTGCAATGAATTCTTGTCAGACGTAATTTAAGAATGGCAAGGTGCATGAAACACAAATCCTCCTTCCGTCCAATCTAAAAGCACTTATAATGGGCGATGTATTGAAGATAGAGATATGCTCTCGCGGTTTTTTGTAGAACTTTTCATGCTGAACAATTCCTACACTCATAGTATATTGATATTTTTAACAGTTTGTCCAGCGTAAGCTTAAAAAGCGCACGGATGCCAGTTTGTTTTTTCGACTTTTTCACTGAAATCGTTACTGCTTGGGATGATAAATAAATAATTTTCTACAGAAACCTTCCTCGAGATATTCTTTACAGAATGGTGAAATCCGAATCAAAATCCATCCAGTGGTTCTCGAGATTACCCGTGACATCCAAGAATCGGGGACTCCGTTTTATACTAAGTAGTGAAAGGTGTGAGCGAGAAAGGAAAGGAGAAAGAAGCATCCGTTCAACAGGACAACCCCGCACTGACTACGCGTGACCTTCAGGCTTCCAATGCTTTGTCCCGCTCTATAGTCAATTACAGGCAGCCATTCAAATCGATATATTAAGACAAATCGAGTTTCGTTGACGATGTTGCCAGCTAACATCTTGCATTCACACATGTTGTTAGCTGTTTGCATTGTGCTCGGTTAGTTTCATTGGCAGTCTTTGTGTATTCCCATATTTCTCGTATATTTTTGTTTTGATATGATTCTAGTTGTTATTTAATAGCTTAGTATTTGTTTGTCGTTTGACATAGTATAGTTCGGTATACGGTAGTATAATTGCGTGTAGTTGTAGGTTAACAGGCGGAAAGTTGGTATCAAAATACCTGTCACTTAACTCCTAGGAAGACGGACGTTACAGTGATTTGGACATGTCATGAGAATGGACAGAAATAAAACACCAAGAAATTATTTCGACTCAGAGGGAGGAGACTGGTAGGAAGGCCAAGAAATCGATGGATAGACACAGTGAAGTCTGAGGTCAACAAACGGAATGTGAAATGGGATGATGTAGAAGAACAGCAACTCGACTCCAACCGAAAGAAATGGCGAGCGCTTTTATACCATACCCGGGAAACTGGAGCTGGGAAATGATGATGATGTGGGTTAACTTTAGGTCAGTGAGTGTTTGTGTTATTTCTGCCGTGCGTGTGTGTAATACTGTCATGCCGCGGTCTAGCACGAGGAAGCCAAGCGCCAAGAGTGGAGAGGCCTCGGGACAAGAGATTCTACTAAGGCAGGCTGTTCCAAATCCATGAGTTTGAGTATGCATACACGCGAGTACTCAGCAGTAATGCTCGGAGCACGGTTGGATAGGGACTGGGGGTGAGAGCCAATGCGTCACTGGGCGAAGGTCATAACACAAGTTCATGCACTTCATGCCAGTCATGATGTATCCACCCCGAAGTGACGGCAGCCCCCCCACAGCAGAGCTGTATTGCATGTTGCAGGTTTACTCACGGAAGGCGGCGAGTACTCCGCTGCTCACGAGCGAGTTGCTCGGCTGGAACAGCCTACACTAAGGAGTCAAATCCGGGAAATGATTAGTAATGTGCGAGAGTATGTTGAGAGGGAGAAAGGCAACGGAGGAACTCTTATTACATGTTGCCCAGGCAGTACAGAGAACAGCTGATGCGACTAGAGTTCATAGAAGCACAGTAATATGAATTGGGAAAGAGAAATCCCATGCAGAGGAACAGGCAGCCGAACCATCTAAACTAGAAACGCCAGGCAAGAAAAGAAATAGGTCTAAGACAGTAACAGATTGAGACGCTTTCCAACAAAACGCTATTCGCCGGCATATTTATGCTTAATACCGCAGAAAAGAGCACCCGACAATCTAGAAATTACTCCGTTCTCTTGGCAATAGTGATCTTATTCACGGAGGGAAATCTTCTCTGAAAAAAGCAGTGAAGGATCTGGGATTCTGACATAAAAAAGTTAACGGGCGGAGAATATTTATGAAAAGAAGTGACTTTGTAATGTGGCGGTGCAGATTTTTTAGGGAGATTATGGAAGAAAACTATGATTGTATAGTGTGGCTGGATGAAACATGGGTCAACGCTTCTCATTCCCAGGGAAAAGCCTAGACAGATGATTCCATGGAGGGTATTGGCAGTGCTGGTTGGGAAAGGGGGAAGAATAATTGTGATCCGTGCTGGTACATCACAAGGTTTCATGCCAAATTCTCTCATGTGTTCCGATCCAAGAAAACCGGTGAATATCACGAGGAGATGAACAGTACCACATTCCAGAAATGGTTTGGAGAAATATTGCTGAACAACTTGCCTGAGAAGAGCACAATTGTTATGGACAATGCCCCGTATTATTCTGTCATTCACGACAAAGCTCCAACAATGGCAGCAAGATAGAATGTGCTCATTGAGTGGCTGATGAGCCACAACATTCCTTTACGGGACGACATGAAGAAAGGGAAGCTCATGAAACTCGTGAAATTGAATAAGCCGCAGTTTCCGGTGTATGAGGTGGACAAAATTGCTAGGCGACACGGACATAAAGTAATCAGACTTCCCCCTATGCAATCGAGCTTATTTGGGCCCAGGTGAAAAATTTCGTCGCCGTTAATAACAAACTCTTCACAGTTTCAGAAGTAGAAAGACTTCTTTCACAGGCTGTGGACAATGTTAGGGCGGAAGATTGGGAGAGAGTCGTGGGGCACACGAAGGCAGTCATTAGTGAAGCTTGGGAGAAGGAAGACATTATTGTTGAAGACGTGGAAAGGCTTGTCATTTCTTTGGGGTCAAGTGATAGTTCAACAGACGGCAATAGTGACTCCGAAATGAGTGGTGTGTTCCCTCTATAATTTTTATAAATATACTACTTAACCAAAATTATTTTGGTTACAGCGCTAACCCCCTCGTTTTCTGTTTGTATTATGTTGTATTTAGGTTAGAAGCATGGCCACTTGTTGATCGGGCACTGCAGAGAGTTTTGAACTTTGAGCTATGGGATTCTTTGTGGTGACCCAGCAATAGGTGGCAGGGGGCTTTGCCCAATGACGTTTCTTTTCTGTATATATATTCCTTTTAAGATAGTGTGTTGTTGGAATGAATGATAGTGATATGTTTAAAATGGATTGGGTTATGATTTGAGATTTTAGAAAATAATGAATGTATAGGAAGATTATGATGAAAAGGAATAGATCAAGTCTGGTGCTTTGTGCTATTGTGAATTAAGAATTATATCAGAGATAAAGAAAGAAAGAAAGAAAGGAAAATTATATGAATTGCATGAGTATCAAACGTGAAGGAAATGTGTCCAAGCCAGAGGTATGTTTTGTAAGGGAGTGATTTCTTATTTCTTTGCGTGTTTAACGCTATCTTGACCCCGCAGATTATTATTAGAAGGAAAGAATTTTGTTACATTGATTGTCCAACCGTGGGGCATGTTGTTGGTTGACCGACTATTATCAGTTAGAAGAAGAGATTTGTTACATTGATCGCCCAACGTGGGGCTTGTTGTTGTTGGTTGACCCCGACCAATATATGAATAAGATTTATTACAATATATTTTCTCAACTCTGAACATCTTCGAATCTGGACTTGAGGTGGTAATGGTGAGTAATTTGTTACAATTCTTTTCTGCTTCATTATCAGAAATATTTTATTAACTGCAGTATATGTGTATTCTGCTACTATGTACTTATTTACGAGTTATGATGTTGTGTGTAAACCTGTCTGTTCACATCACGAGTGTTTTGTTAACTTTACGGCTATGAATCATGTACGTCAGCTGATTCGCATTAGCGGGCTGGCAACATTGTATCGCCAGCCGGTGAACAGTCAAGTCGGATGTAACTATGGCATCACTATATAGCTTCAAATATGATTCATTAAAATGACAATGGAAGTACATTTTTCTTCAGGCAGACAATCTTCGAAGTGTAAGGTTTCAGAATTCATTTCAGCCAGGTGTGCAAATGAATACACTCTAGTGTCAAGACAAGTTATGGACTGCCAAGAAGTCAAAAGACATATATGGTTTTGCATGTGTGTTACTGAATAATCACAAGCAATTTGATAACGTTTGGTTACAAACCTAACTGCATTACATTTATCTCTATATCATTTCTAACTAAAGTATCCAGTTTTGGAAATCCCTTTGGGATACATCACAATCATAATTTCCTTATTTTTTCTATAAATAACATCATCAGCAAATAATCTTATTGGAGAAGATAAGTATCCTCTTAAATAGCATTTACATACAGTACATCAGAAACAATGAAGGTCCCAATTTACTTCCCTGAGGTATGTCCCGTCCCACCCTGCGCTCACGAAATTGTCTGTGATTACAGAAGGTCACAGTTCATCATGGACATTTCCCTGTCCCCACCCTCCAACGTCGACCCTCTGAGATAGCTCTCACCCATTGCACTACTCTCTTGTCCAGGCCTAATGCATCTTCTTTAATAAGATTCTATGATTTACCCTATCGAAGGTCGTAGATCAGTGGCTATGCAGTATCAGGTCAAAAATGGACTTTTCCCTGCCCCCATCCTTGAACAATCTCACCCATTTATGTACTTCCCTGTACTCATTACACTGCACATACTGAAGATGAATGTCCACTGCTGACATGCTCTTTTGTTGTCAAAAATTGATGTTGCAAGGCAAAATAGCTCTACGAAATAATACCTTGTGGCGTAACTCGTCAATCAAATTTCCATCCGTAAATCTTCTATGAAGAGGGATTTGCCTGTCAGTTCGTATATTAGACGTGATACGAGAACAACTGCCTTCACTATCTCTAGTTCTCCATGGTTGCTTGTACTAAGAGCACACCAAATCAAACATGTCACAATAGGTGTGACCTGGCCCAGATAACATCCCTCTGGAACTAATTCAAGCCGGAGGTCATTCCCTCAAAACAAGAATTTTCATCCTTATCCTCAGAATATGGGAATCAAGAAAGGTACCTGGAGACCTAAAGAATGCCACTATCGTCACTATCTTTAAAAAGGGTGATCGCAGTGTTTGTGGCAACTACCGTGGTATATCACTGCTATCAATTGTGGGGAAGATTCTTGCAAGAATTCTACTTAACCGCCTCGGTTATCTCTGAGAGGATCCTCCCAGAGTCATAATGCGGATTTAGAACTTCCAGAAGCACAATTGACTTGATTTTCTGTGTGAGACAGCTACAAGAAAAATGTAGAGAACAACAGAATCCACTCTTCTTAGTCTTTTATGACTTGGAAAAGGCATTTGATTCGGTTCCAAGACCAGCCATGTGGGCAGTGCTGAAGCGGTTTGGTTGCCCTCAGCTTTCTGTAGATCTAATCAAAGCTCTCCATGATGGCATGACAGGTCAGGTTTGCCATCAGAATAAGATGTCCGATGAATTTCCCATTACCCATGGACTGAAACAAGGATGTGTACTGGCTCCAACGCTTTTTGCGCTGTACTTGGCTGCAATGCTTTATGATTCACCCACAAACATCCCAGGTGTGGAGATCAAGTATCGTTTTGATGGAGCGCTTTTCAACCTAACTCGTCTCCGCTCCTTGAGGAAAACTCAGGTTACTAAGGTTACTAACATGTTGTATGCAGATGATGCTGCGTCACCAACTCTCACACCAGAAGAGCTGCAAGAGTCAGTTAACTGTTGCAAAAGTGCATCTAATCGCTTTGGTCTTACCATAAATGTCAATAAGACTAAAGTCTTGGCACAACCTTCACCAGGCACACCTCTTCCTCAGTTCAATATCTCCATTTCAAATTTCCCATTAGAACAGGTTGACCACTTCTCGTACCTGGGCAGTACCATTTCTGTGAGCTGTACCTGTGAGCAGGATGTGGATAAGAGAATTGGCGCAGCCCATGCAGCATATGGACGATTAGCGCACCGGGTCTTCATGAATAAAGATCTGTCCATGAGTACAAAGCTTATGGTGTACAAAGCAGTAGTCATTTCTACATTGTTGTATGGCTGTGAAACGTGGACCCTTTACCGACGTGATCTTAGAAAACTTCAGCGTTTCCACCTACAAAAACTTCGATCAATCCTGAGGATTAAATGGGAAGACCGCATTACCAATATTGCTGTTCTGGAAAAGGCTCAAATCAACAGCATAGAATCATCCATAATAGGTCACCAATTTAGATGGATTGGTCATGTCCATCGGATGGATGATGTGAGATTACCTCGTCAAATGCTATATGGTGAGTTATGCTATGACACCAGACCTCATGGTGGTCCTAAGAGGCGCTACAAGGACCAATTTAAGCAGACCCTGAAATTGACAGGTCTTGATTCACAAACCTGGGACATGCTGGCTGAAGACCGCTCAACTTGGCGCCGTACCATCTCGGATACTGTAAAGACGTTTGAAAGGGATCGACGCATACATGAAGAGGCCAAGCGTCAAGCTAGGAAACTTCGAGCAGCCCAACCACGTCCTCCTCCAGCAATACTATGCGACTTGTGTGGTCGCTTGTTCCATGCCAGGATTGGACTCTTTAGTCACCGTAAACACATCCACAAACTGGACTGAAGGAAGATGATTTATACTCGGATTCGAGTTAAAGCCGATGATGATGATGATCTTAGCTCTGAAGAGTATCATGGGGATCTGTTGGTGGCTGGTGTCCTGTATTGTCCTTACAGTGCTGATAGTTTTATCTTTTATGTGACGAACTCGGCTTGGAATTTGGAAGGTTAACCCCGAATGTTTATAATATATTGTTTATTGATTCTTCATTTAGAAACAGCCTATCATCTTTGGCCATCCTTCCACCCTTTAGAAAAACCATGGGAACTGTTTTGAATGGGTTTATTTCAAGATTGCTTCTTCCTTCTTATGGCGCTTCGGTCCATCTTTCGATCATGGCCTCCCCAGTTGCTCTCCTCCAACCTCGCCGATCTTGTGCTTCAACTCTCCAATTTCGGATCTTTAAAATATGCACAGTATCCTGCTGAATTCCCTGCTCCCATCTATTACGTGGCCTTCCAACAGGCCTTACTCCTCCTAAATCTCCCGTGAAAACCTTCTTTGGGACTCGAGATTTTTTTCTATTCACCCACATTACTGGCTAACTAAATTTGAAGGTCGTCTTCTGTGGTTGATGCTACAGCCATATCATCATCATATTATTATTATTATTAGCCATTGGTAAATCCCATAAAGGGCATAGGCCTCCTGCTAGCAGGGTAGCTCTTGAGATATTTCATCAGATGAGCTAGGCTGATGAACATTTAACTTAATAGTAACTTAAAACTAATTGTACTGACTATTTTTACACTCTTCCTCACAAATGATCGTATTATGTTAAACATTTTCACTCGTAATACTTGGACCTAGTTCATATTTGCCTGAAGATTTATCTAAGCTGACAATGAGTCTAGGATATCATCATATATCAGCATAAATCACCATTTGTACTTTATCTGATGTTTCTCTTAAACATCTGCTGTCGCTATACTAAACAGCAAGGGCTTAAAGTATCTCCATGTAAGACCACAGTTGTTTGCTCAATAGTTCTGACCTGGATATATAATTGTCTATTTTCACCTGATCGCTGCAGAGAATATCTTTAATTAACTGACATTGTAATGATCATCACCAACTGTTGACATAAGTTTCTGTGGTTCTGTTTATTCAGTTGAAGACCTTCGTAAAATCTATGAAGACTATGATTAGATTTCCTTTCATGTGTCATAAATAGGAGGAGGCTTATAGTTTAATGTGACCGTTAATCTTGGGATCAAGAGCCACGGGACCTCCTTTTAACGTGGAATCCGAACCACAGGACATGGCATTTCACATCGAAAATCTCACATGCATGCATTGACCGGGACCCTGATTTATGGTAATATAAAAGGCATCAAAGTGAAATAATATGTTCAAAGTGGTGAAATACAGTAAAAATCCATAGCGGTGTTTTTGAAAGATACTCAAATGAATTATATTTTCTGTGTTTAAGACCTAACCTAACATTTACTTCAACAAATATTCTCCATGACTACCATAGTCCATTTCTCACTAACTAGTGAAACTAGTGTTGTCCCCAAAGTATTGTGTCCATGTTTACAGGACTTCAACCAATCAAGCTTGAGAAGGGACTTCGTAACCCCGTATCTTAAGAAACATTTATATTTTCAAATGACAGATAGTGGAACTATTTTAATTAATTTTAAAGTAAATAGTTAACTAGAAATTTGAGTACATGCATTTCGTTGTCGTTGCCATATTTGGAGTAAATATATCTTTGTGATAACATAAATATGTTGGCTGAAATATTTTGCGGATATCATTAAAACCAAAAATCCTGGACTATATTAAAAAATGCATTCTGTATATTCACAATATAATAATAAACAAAGTTTTTTATGGTTCCGCCTAGTCAATACTTGTTTTATTAAAGATTTTATCGTGACATAATCACTTGTCTTTACGTATGTCACGATAAAATCTTTAATAAAACAAGTATTGACTGGGCAGAACCATAAAAAAATTTGTTTATTATTGCATTCTGTCAATACGGAAAAATGTGCGACTTTAAAAGTCAAAAAGTTCACAATATAAACTGTACAAAGTGATGCTACAACTGCAAATGGCATCTCCTTTTGTGCAAGGCATGTGCGTTTTGACAGGCACACAAAATTTACATTGCTTCAGCCAGTTGGACCTTAATTAAATAATAAACTGCATGTTAACACTCTAATTTACTATAATCTCTTCTGTGAAAGTCTCAATTTGATGGACAAGCCTGAATATATTTTAACAATTTTTCAATAATTGAATGAATATCGTACTACTTAGCCTCTGGTGAAGATCATGTTCAACATTTGACTGCCTACTATTATGCACAAATGATGAAAACCTGGTCTCACTAAGATGAGACGTGATGAACAGCAGCATAAACTTGACAACTGTGAAGGCAGGGAGCACTGAGAACTAACATTTCACTCCCCCCAAAACTACTGTGATCCTGTGCACCACCTAGTGAGCTCCTATGTACCACAGTTTGTAAACCATTGTGTACAGCATAGCCAACTACAGTAAACTACTGTGATCCTGTGCACCACCTAGTGAGCTCCTATGTACCACAGTTTGTGTACAGCATAGCCAACTACAGTAAACTACTGTGATCCTGTGCACCACCTAGTGAGCTCCTATGTACCACAGTTTGTAAACCATTGTGTACAGCATAGCCAACTACAGTAAACTACTGTGATCCTGTGCACCACCTAGTGAGCTCCTATGTACCACAGTTTGTAAACCATTGTGTACAGCATAGCCAACTACAGTAAACTACTGTGATCCTGTGCACCACCTACTGAGCTCCTATGTACCACAGTTTGTGTACAGCATAGCCAACTACAGTAAACTACTGTGATCCTGTGCACCACCTAGTGAGCTCCTATGTACCACAGTTTGTAAACCATTGTGTACAGCATAGCCAACTACAGTAAACTACTGTGATCCTGTGCACCACCTAGTGAGCTCCTATGTACCACAGTTTGTAAACCATTGTGTACAGCATAGCCAACTACAGTAAACTACTGTGATCCTGTGCACCACCTAGTGAGCTCCTATGTACCACAGTTTGTAAACCATTGTGTACAGCATAGCCAACTACAGTCAACTACTGTGATCCTGTGCACCTCCTAGTGAGCTCCTATGTACCACAGTTTGTAAACCATTGTGTACAGCATAGCCAACTACAGTAAACTACTGTGATCCTGTGCACCACCTAGTGAGCTCCTATGTACCACAGTTTGTAAACCATTGTGTACAGCATAGCCAACTACAGTAAACTACTGTGATCCTGTGCACCACCTAGTGAGCTCCTATGTACCACAGTTTGTAAACCATTGTGTACAGCATAGCCAACTACAGTAAACTACTGTGATCCTGTGCACTACCTAGTGAGCTCCTATGTACCACAGTTTGTAAACCATTGTGTACAGCATAGCCAACTACAGTAAACTACTGTGATCCTGTGCACCACCTAGTGAGCTCCTATGTACCACAGTTTGTAAACCATTGTGTACAGCATAGCCAACTACAGTAAACTACTGTGATCCTGTGCACCACCTAGTGAGCTCCTATGTACCACAGTTTGTAAACCATTGTGTACAGCATAGCCAACTACAGTAAACTACTGTGATCCTGTGCACCACCTAGTGAGCTCCTATGTACCACAGTTTGTAAACCATTGTGTACAGCATAGCCAACTACAGTAAACTACTGTGATCCTGTGCACCACCTCGTGAGCTCCTATGTACCACAGTTTGTAAACCATTGTGTACAGCATAGCCAACTACAGTAAACTACTGTGATCCTGTGCACCACCTAGAGAGCTCCTATGTACCACAGTTTGTGTACAGCATAGCCAACTACAGTAAACTACTGTGATCCTGTGCACCACCTAGTGAGCTCCTATGTACCACAGTTTGTAAACCTTTGTGTACAGCATAGCCAACTACAGTAAACTACTGTGATCCTGTGCACCACCTAGTGAGCTCCTATGTACCACAGTTTGTGTACAGCATAGCCAACTACAGTAAACTACTGTGATCCTGTGCACCACCTAGTGAGCTCCTATGTACCACAGTTTGTAAACCATTGTGTACAGCATAGCCAACTACAGTAAACTACTGTGATCCTGTGCACCACCTAGTGAGCTCCTATGTACCACAGTTTGTAAACCATTGTGTACAGCATAGCCAACTACAGTAAACTACTGTGATCCTGTGCACCACCTAGTGAGCTCCTATGTACCACAGTTTGTAAACCATTGTGTACAGCATAGCCAACTACAGTAAACTACTGTGATCCTGTGCACCACCTAGTGAGCTCCTATGTACCACAGTTTGTAAACCATTGTGTACAGCATAGCCAACTACAGTAAACTACTGTGATCCTGTGCACCACCTAGTGAGCTCCTATGTACCACAGTTTGTAAACCATTGTGTACAGCATAGCCAACTACAGTAAACTACTGTGATCCTGTGCACCACCTAGTGAGCTCCTATGTACCACAGTTTGTAAACCATTGTGTACAGCATAGCCAACTACAGTAAACTACTGTGCACCACCTAGTGAGCTCCTATGTACCACAGTTTGTGTACAGCATAGCCAACTACAGTAAACTACTGTGATCCTGTGCACCACCTAGTGAGCTCCTATGTACCACAGTTTGTAAACCTTTGTGTACAGCATAGCCAACTACAGTAAACTACTGTGATCCTGTGCACCACCTAGTGAGCTCCTATGTACCACAGTTTGTGTACAGCATAGCCAACTACAGTAAACTACTGTGATCCTGTGCACCACCTAGTGAGCTCCTATGTACCACAGTTTGTGTACAGCATAGCCAACTACAGTAAACTACTGTGATCCTGTGCACCACCTAGTGAGCTCCTATGTACCACAGTTTGTGTACAGCATAGCCAACTACAGTAAACTACTGTGATCCTGTGCACCACCTAGTGAGCTCCTATGTACCACAGTTTGTGTACAGCATAGCCAACTACAGTAAACTACTGTGATCCTGTGCACCACCTAGTGAGCTCCTATGTACCACAGTTTGTAAACCATTGTGTACAGCATAGCCAACTACAGTAAACTACTGTGATCCTGTGCACCACCTAGTGAGCTCCTATGTACCACAGTTTGTAAACCATTGTGTACAGCATAGCCAACTACAGTAAACTACTGTGATCCTGTGCACCACCTAGTGAGCTCCTATGTACCACACTTTGTAAACCATTGTGTACAGCATAGCCAACTACAGTAAACTACTGTGATCCTGTGCACCACCTAGTGAGCTCCTATGTACCACAGTTTGTGTACAGCATAGCCAACTACAGTAAACTACTGTGATCCTGTGCACCACCTAGTGAGCTCCTATGTACCACAGTTTGTAAACCATTGTGTACAGCATAGCCAACTACAGTAAACTACTGTGATCCTGTGCACCACCTAGTGAGCTCCTATGTACCACAGTTTGTAAACCATTGTGTACAGCATAGCCAACTACAGTAAACTACTGTGATCCTGTGCACCACCTAGTGAGCTCCTATGTACCACAGTTTGTGTACAGCATAGCCAACTACAGTAAACTACTGTGATCCTGTGCACCACCTAGTGAGCTCCTATGTACCACAGTTTGTAAACCATTGTGTACAGCATAGCCAACTACAGTAAACTACTGTGATCCTGTGCACCACCTAGTGAGCTCCTATGTACCACAGTTTGTAAACCATTGTGTACAGCATAGCCAACTACAGTAAACTACTGTGATCCTGTGCACCACCTAGTGAGCTCCTATGTACCACAGATTGTAAACCATTGTGTACAGCATAGCCAACTACAGTAAACTACTGTGATCCTGTGCACCACCTAGTGAGCTCCTATGTACCACAGTTTGTAAACCATTGTGTACAGCATAGCCAACTACAGTAAACTACTGTGATCCTGTGCACCACCTAGTGTGCTCCTATGTACCACAGTTTGTAAACCATTGTGTACAGCATAGCCAACTACAGTAAACTACTGTGATCCTGTGCACCACCTAGTGAGCTCCTATGTACCACAGTTTGTAAACCATTGTGTACAGCATAGCAAAGTACAGTAAACTACTGTGATCCTGTGCACCACCTCGTGAGCTCCTATGTACCACAGTTTGTAAACCATTGTGTACAGCATAGCCAACTACAGTAAACTACTGTGATCCTGTGCACCACCTAGTGAGCTCCTATGTACCACAGTTTGTGTACAGCATAGCCAACTACAGTAAACTACTGTGATCCTGTGCACCACCTAGTGAGCTCCTATGTACCACAGTTTGTAAACCTTTGTGTACAGCATAGCCAACTACAGTAAACTACTGTGATCCTGTGCACCACCTAGTGAGCTCCTATGTACCACAGTTTGTGTACAGCATAGCCAACTACAGTAAACTACTGTGATCCTGTGCACCACCTAGTGAGCTCCTATGTACCACAGTTTGTAAACCATTGTGTACAGCATAGCCAACTACAGTAAACTACTGTGATCCTGTGCACCACCTAGTGAGCTCCTATGTACCACAGTTTGTAAACCATTGTGTACAGCATAGCCAACTACAGTAAACTACTGTGATCCTGTGCACCACCTAGTGAGCTCCTATGTACCACAGTTTGTAAACCATTGTGTACAGCATAGCCAACTACAGTAAACTACTGTGATCCTGTGCACCACCTAGTGAGCTCCTATGTACCACAGTTTGTAAACCATTGTGTACAGCATAGCCAACTACAGTAAACTACTGTGATCCTGTGCACCACCTAGTGAGCTCCTATGTACCACAGTTTGTAAACCATTGTGTACAGCATAGCCAACTACAGTAAACTACTGTGATCCTGTGCACCACCTAGTGAGCTCCTATGTACCACAGTTTGTAAACCATTGTGTACAGCATAGCCAACTACAGTAAACTACTGTGCACCACCTAGTGAGCTCCTATGTACCACAGTTTGTGTACAGCATAGCCAACTACAGTAAACTACTGTGATCCTGTGCACCACCTAGTGAGCTCCTATGTACCACAGTTTGTAAACCTTTGTGTACAGCATAGCCAACTACAGTAAACTACTGTGATCCTGTGCACCACCTAGTGAGCTCCTATGTACCACAGTTTGTGTACAGCATAGCCAACTACAGTAAACTACTGTGATCCTGTGCACCACCTAGTGAGCTCCTATGTACCACAGTTTGTGTACAGCATAGCCAACTACAGTAAACTACTGTGATCCTGTGCACCACCTAGTGAGCTCCTATGTACCACAGTTTGTGTACAGCATAGCCAACTACAGTAAACTACTGTGATCCTGTGCACCACCTAGTGAGCTCCTATGTACCACAGTTTGTGTACAGCATAGCCAACTACAGTAAACTACTGTGATCCTGTGCACCACCTAGTGAGCTCCTATGTACCACAGTTTGTAAACCATTGTGTACAGCATAGCCAACTACAGTAAACTACTGTGATCCTGTGCACCACCTAGTGAGCTCCTATGTACCACAGTTTGTAAACCATTGTGTACAGCATAGCCAACTACAGTAAACTACTGTGATCCTGTGCACCACCTAGTGAGCTCCTATGTACCACACTTTGTAAACCATTGTGTACAGCATAGCCAACTACAGTAAACTACTGTGATCCTGTGCACCACCTAGTGAGCTCCTATGTACCACAGTTTGTGTACAGCATAGCCAACTACAGTAAACTACTGTGATCCTGTGCACCACCTAGTGAGCTCCTATGTACCACAGTTTGTAAACCATTGTGTACAGCATAGCCAACTACAGTAAACTACTGTGATCCTGTGCACCACCTAGTGAGCTCCTATGTACCACAGTTTGTAAACCATTGTGTACAGCATAGCCAACTACAGTAAACTACTGTGATCCTGTGCACCACCTAGTGAGCTCCTATGTACCACAGTTTGTGTACAGCATAGCCAACTACAGTAAACTACTGTGATCCTGTGCACCACCTAGTGAGCTCCTATGTACCACAGTTTGTAAACCATTGTGTACAGCATAGCCAACTACAGTAAACTACTGTGATCCTGTGCACCACCTAGTGAGCTCCTATGTACCACAGTTTGTAAACCATTGTGTACAGCATAGCCAACTACAGTAAACTACTGTGATCCTGTGCACCACCTAGTGAGCTCCTATGTACCACAGTTTGTAAACCATTGTTTACAGCATAGCCAACTACAGTAAACTACTGTGATCCTGTGCACCACCTAGTGTGCTCCTATGTACCACAGTTTGTGTACAGCATAGCCAACTACAGTAAACTACTGTGATCCTGTGCACCACCTAGTGAGCTCCTATGTACCACAGTTTGTAAACCATTGTGTACAGCATAGCCAACTACAGTAAACTACTGTGATCCTGTGCACCACCTAGTGAGCTCCTATGTACCACAGTTTGTAAACCATTGTGTACAGCATAGCCAACTACAGTAAACTACTGTGATCCTGTGCACCACCTAGTGAGCTCCTATGTACCACAGTTTGTGTACAGCATAGCCAACTACAGTAAACTACTGTGATCCTGTGCACCACCTAGTGAGCTCCTATGTACCACAGTTTGTAAACCATTGTGTACAGCATAGCCAACTACAGTAAACTACTGTGATCCTGTGCACCACCTAGTGAGCTCCTATGTACCACAGTTTGTAAACCATTGTGTACAGCATAGCCAACTACAGTAAACTACTGTGATCCTGTGCACCACCTAGTGAGCTCCTATGTACCACAGATTGTAAACCATTGTGTACAGCATAGCCAACTACAGTAAACTACTGTGATCCTGTGCACCACCTAGTGAGCTCCTATGTACCACAGTTTGTAAACCATTGTGTACAGCATAGCCAACTACAGTAAACTACTGTGATCCTGTGCACCACCTAGTGTGCTCCTATGTACCACAGTTTGTAAACCATTGTGTACAGCATAGCCAACTACAGTAAACTACTGTGATCCTGTGCACCACCTAGTGAGCTCCTATGTACCACAGTTTGTAAACCATTGTGTACAGCATAGCAAAGTACAGTAAACTACTGTGATCCTGTGCACCACCTCGTGAGCTCCTATGTACCACAGTTTGTAAACCATTGTGTACAGCATAGCCAACTACAGTAAACTACTGTGATCCTGTGCACCACCTAGTGAGCTCCTATGTACCACAGTTTGTGTACAGCATAGCCAACTACAGTAAACTACTGTGATCCTGTGCACCACCTAGTGAGCTCCTATGTACCACAGTTTGTAAACCTTTGTGTACAGCATAGCCAACTACAGTAAACTACTGTGATCCTGTGCACCACCTAGTGAGCTCCTATGTACCACAGTTTGTGTACAGCATAGCCAACTACAGTAAACTACTGTGATCCTGTGCACCACCTAGTGAGCTCCTATGTACCACAGTTTGTAAACCATTGTGTACAGCATAGCCAACTACAGTAAACTACTGTGATCCTGTGCACCACCTAGTGAGCTCCTATGTACCACAGTTTGTAAACCATTGTGTACAGCATAGCCAACTACAGTAAACTACTGTGATCCTGTGCACCACCTAGTGAGCTCCTATGTACCACAGTTTGTAAACCATTGTGTACAGCATAGCCAACTACAGTAAACTACTGTGATCCTGTGCACCACCTAGTGAGCTCCTATGTACCACAGTTTGTAAACCATTGTGTACAGCATAGCCAACTACAGTAAACTACTGTGATCCTGTGCACCACCTAGTGAGCTCCTATGTACCACAGTTTGTAAACCATTGTGTACAGCATAGCCAACTACAGTAAACTACTGTGATCCTGTGCACCACCTAGTGAGCTCCTATGTACCACAGTTTGTAAACCATTGTGTACAGCATAGCCAACTACAGTAAACTACTGTGCACCACCTAGTGAGCTCCTATGTACCACAGTTTGTGTACAGCATAGCCAACTACAGTAAACTACTGTGATCCTGTGCACCACCTAGTGAGCTCCTATGTACCACAGTTTGTAAACCTTTGTGTACAGCATAGCCAACTACAGTAAACTACTGTGATCCTGTGCACCACCTAGTGAGCTCCTATGTACCACAGTTTGTGTACAGCATAGCCAACTACAGTAAACTACTGTGATCCTGTGCACCACCTAGTGAGCTCCTATGTACCACAGTTTGTGTACAGCATAGCCAACTACAGTAAACTACTGTGATCCTGTGCACCACCTAGTGAGCTCCTATGTACCACAGTTTGTGTACAGCATAGCCAACTACAGTAAACTACTGTGATCCTGTGCACCACCTAGTGAGCTCCTATGTACCACAGTTTGTGTACAGCATAGCCAACTACAGTAAACTACTGTGATCCTGTGCACCACCTAGTGAGCTCCTATGTACCACAGTTTGTAAACCATTGTGTACAGCATAGCCAACTACAGTAAACTACTGTGATCCTGTGCACCACCTAGTGAGCTCCTATGTACCACAGTTTGTAAACCATTGTGTACAGCATAGCCAACTACAGTAAACTACTGTGATCCTGTGCACCACCTAGTGAGCTCCTATGTACCACACTTTGTAAACCATTGTGTACAGCATAGCCAACTACAGTAAACTACTGTGATCCTGTGCACCACCTAGTGAGCTCCTATGTACCACAGTTTGTGTACAGCATAGCCAACTACAGTAAACTACTGTGATCCTGTGCACCACCTAGTGAGCTCCTATGTACCACAGTTTGTAAACCATTGTGTACAGCATAGCCAACTACAGTAAACTACTGTGATCCTGTGCACCACCTAGTGAGCTCCTATGTACCACAGTTTGTAAACCATTGTGTACAGCATAGCCAACTACAGTAAACTACTGTGATCCTGTGCACCACCTAGTGAGCTCCTATGTACCACAGTTTGTGTACAGCATAGCCAACTACAGTAAACTACTGTGATCCTGTGCACCACCTAGTGAGCTCCTATGTACCACAGTTTGTAAACCATTGTGTACAGCATAGCCAACTACAGTAAACTACTGTGATCCTGTGCACCACCTAGTGAGCTCCTATGTACCACAGTTTGTAAACCATTGTGTACAGCATAGCCAACTACAGTAAACTACTGTGATCCTGTGCACCACCTAGTGAGCTCCTATGTACCACAGTTTGTAAACCATTGTTTACAGCATAGCCAACTACAGTAAACTACTGTGATCCTGTGCACCACCTAGTGTGCTCCTATGTACCACAGTTTGTAAACCATTGTGTACAGCATAGCCAACTACAGTAAACTACTGTGATCCTGTGCACCACCTAGTGAGCTCCTATGTACCACAGTTTGTAAACCATTGTGTACAGCATAGCAAAGTACAGTAAACTACTGTGATCCTGTGCACCACCTAGTGAGCTCCTATGTACCACAGTTTGTAAACCATTGTGTACAGCATAGCCAACTACAGTAAACTACTGTGATCCTGTGCACCACCTAGTGAGCTCCTATGTACCACAGTTTGTAAACCATTGTGTACAGCATAGCCAACTACAGTAAACTACTGTGATCCTGTGCACCACCTAGTGAGCTCCTATGTACCACAGTTTGTAAACCATTGTGTACAGCATAGCCAACTACAGTAAACTACTGTGCACCACCTAGTGAGCTCCTATGTACCACAGTTTGTAAACCATTGTGTACAGCATAGGCAACTACAGTAAACTACTGTGATCCTGTGCACCACCTAGTGAGCTCCTATGTACCACAGTTTGTAAACCATTGTGTACAGCATAGCCAACTACAGTAAACTACTGTGATCCTGTGCACCACCTAGTGAGCTCCTATGTACCACAGTTTGTGTACAGCATAGCCAACTACAGTAAACTACTGTGATCCTGTGCACCACCTAGTGAGCTCCTATGTACCTCAGTTTGTGTACAGCATAGCCAACTACAGTAAACTACTGTGATCCTGTGCACCACCTAGTGAGCTCCTATGTACCACAGTTTGTAAACCTTTGTGTACAGCATAGCCAACTACAGTAAACTACTGTGATCCTGTGCACCACCTAGTGAGCTCCTATGTACCACAGTTTGTGTACAGCATAGCCAACTACAGTAAACTACTGTGATCCTGTGCACCACCTAGTGAGCTCCTATGTACCACAGTTTGTAAACCATTGTGTACAGCATAGCCAACTACAGTAAACTACTGTGATCCTGTGCACCACCTAGTGAGCTCCTATGTACCACAGTTTGTAAACCATTGTGTACAGCATAGCCAACTACAGTAAACTACTGTGATCCTGTGCACCACCTAGTGAGCTCCTATGTACCACAGTTTGTGTACAGCATAGCCAACTACAGTAAACTACTGTGATCCTGTGCACCACCTAGTGAGCTCCTATGTACCACAGTTTGTGTACAGCATAGCCAACTACAGTAAACTACTGTGATCCTGTGCACCACCTAGTGAGCTCCTATGTACCACAGTTTGTAAACCATTGTGTACAGCATAGCCAACTACAGTAAACTACTGTGATCCTGTGCACCACCTAGTGAGCTCCTATGTACCACAGTTTGTAAACCATTGTGTACAGCATAGCCAACTACAGTAAACTACTGTGATCCTGTGCACCACCTAGTGAGCTCCTATGTACCACAGTTTGTGTACAGCATAGCCAACTACAGTAAACTACTGTGATCCTGTGCACCACCTAGTGAGCTCCTATGTACCACAGTTTGTAAACCATTGTGTACAGCATAGCCAACTACAGTAAACTACTGTGATCCTGTGCACCACCTAGTGAGCTCCTATGTACCACAGTTTGTAAACCATTGTGTACAGCATAGCCAACTACAGTAAACTACTGTGATCCTGTGCACCACCTAGTGAGCTCCTATGTACCACAGTTTGTAAACCATTGTGTACAGCATAGCCAACTACAGTAAACTACTGTGATCCTGTGCACCACCTAGTGAGCTCCTATGTACCACAGTTTGTAAACCATTGTGTACAGCATAGCCAACTACAGTAAACTACTGTGATCCTGTGCACCACCTAGTGAGCTCCTATGTACCACAGTTTGTAAACCATTGTGTACAGCATAGCCAACTACAGTAAACTACTGTGATCCTGTGCACCACCTAGTGTGCTCCTATGTACCACAGTTTGTAAACCATTGTGTACAGCATAGCCAACTACAGTAAACTACTGTGATCCTGTGCACCACCTAGTGAGCTCCTATGTACCACAGTTTGTAAACCATTGTGTACAGCATAGCAAACTACAGTAAACTACTGTGATCCTGTGCACCACCTAGTGAGCTCCTATGTACCACAGTTTGTAAACCATTGTGTACAGCATAGCCAACTACAGTAAACTACTGTGATCCTGTGCACCACCTAGTGAGCTCCTATGTACCACAGTTTGTAAACCATTGTGTACAGCATAGCCAACTACAGTAAACTACTGTGATCCTGTGCACCACCTAGTGAGCTCCTATGTACCACAGTTTGTAAACCATTGTGTACAGCATAGCCAACTACAGTAAACTACTGTGCACCACCTAGTGAGCTCCTATGTACCACAGTTTGTAAACCATTGTGTACAGCATAGCCAACTACAGTAAACTACTGTGATCCTGTGCACCACCTAGTGAGCTCCTATGTACCACAGTTTGTAAACCATTGTGTACAGCATAGCCAACTACAGTAAACTACTGTGATCCTGTGCACCACCTAGTGAGCTCCTATGTACCACAGTTTGTGTACAGCATAGCCAACTACAGTAAACTACTGTGATCCTGTGCACCACCTAGTGAGCTCCTATGGACCACAGTTTGTGTACAGCATAGCCAACTACAGTAAACTACTGTGATCCTGTGCACCACCTAGTGAGCTCCTATGTACCACAGTTTGTAAACCTTTGTGTACAGCATAGCCAACTACAGTAAACTACTGTGATCCTGTGCACCACCTAGTGAGCTCCTATGTACCACAGTTTGTGTACAGCATAGCCAACTACAGTAAACTACTGTGATCCTGTGCACCACCTAGTGAGCTCCTATGTACCTTAGTTTGTAAACCATTGTGTACAGCATAGCCAACTACAGTAAACTACTGTGATCCTGTGCACCACCTAGTGAGCTCCTATGTACCACAGTTTGTAAACCATTGTGTACAGCATAGCCAACTACAGTAAACTACTGTGATCCTGTGCACCACCTAGTGAGCTCCTATGTACCACAGTTTGTAAACCATTGTGTACAGCATAGCCAACTACAGTAAACTACTGTGATCCTGTGCACCACCTAGTGAGCTCCTATGTACCACAGTTTGTGTACAGCATAGCCAACTACAGTAAACTACTGTGATCCTGTGCACCACCTAGTGAGCTCCTATGTACCACAGTTTGTAAACCATTGTGTACAGCATAGCCAACTACAGTAAACTACTGTGATCCTGTGCACCACCTAGTGAGCTCCTATGTACCACAGTTTGTAAACCATTGTGTACAGCATAGCCAACTACAGTAAACTACTGTGATCCTGTGCACCACCTAGTGAGCTCCTATGTACCACAGTTTGTAAACCATTGTGTACAGCATAGCCAACTACAGTAAACTACTGTGATCCTGTGCACCACCTAGTGAGCTCCTATGTACCACAGTTTGTAAACCATTGTGTACAGCATAGCCAACTACAGTAAACTACTGTGATCCTGTGCACCACCTAGTGAGCTCCTATGTACCACAGTTTGTAAACCATTGTGTACAGCATAGCCAACTACAGTAAACTACTGTGATCCTGTGCACCACCTAGTGAGCTCCTATGTACCACAGTTTGTAAACCATTGTGTACAGCATAGCCAACTACAGTAAACTACTGTGATCCTGTGCACCACCTAGTGAGCTCCTATGTACCACAGTTTGTAAACCATTGTGTACAGCATAGCCAACTACAGTAAACTACTGTGATCCTGTGCACCACCTAGTGAGCTCCTATGTACCACAGTTTGTAAACCATTGTGTACAGCATAGCCAACTACAGTAAACTACTGTGCACCACCTAGTGAGCTCCTATGTACCACAGTTTGTAAACCATTGTGTACAGCATAGCCAACTACAGTAAACTACTGTGATCCTGTGGACCACCTAGTGAGCTCCTATGTACCACAGTTTGTAAACCATTGTGTACAGCATAGCCAACTACAGTAAACTACTGTGATCCTGTGCACCACCTAGTGAGCTCCTATGTACCACAGTTTGTAAACCATTGTGTACAGCATAGCCAACTACAGTAAACTACTGTGATCCTGTGCACCACCTAGTGAGCTCCTATGTACCACAGTTTGTGTACAGCATAGCCAACTACAGTAAACTACTGTGATCCTGTGCACCACCTAGTGAGCTCCTATGTACCACAGTTTGTAAACCATTGTGTACAGCATAGCCAACTACAGTAAACTACTGTGATCCTGTGCACCACCTAGTGAGCTCCTATGTACCACAGTTTGTAAACCATTGTGTACAGCATAGCAAACTACAGTAAACTACTGTGATCCTGTGCACCACCTAGTGAGCTCCTATGTACCACAGTTTGTAAACCATTGTGTACAGCATAGCCAACTACAGTAAACTACTGTGATCCTGTGCACCACCTAGTGAGCTCCTATGTACCACAGTTTGTAAACCATTGTGTACAGCATAGCCAACTACAGTAAACTACTGTGATCCTGTGCACCACCTAGTGAGCTCCTATGTACCACAGTTTGTAAACCATTGTGTACAGCATAGCCAACTACAGTAAACTACTGTGCACCACCTAGTGAGCTCCTATGTACCACAGTTTGTAAACCATTGTGTACAGCATAGCCAACTACAGTAAACTACTGTGATCCTGTGCACCACCTAGTGAGCTCCTATGTACCACAGTTTGTAAACCATTGTGTACAGCATAGCCAACTACAGTAAACTACTGTGATCCTGTGCACCACCTAGTGAGCTCCTATGTACCACAGTTTGTGTACAGCATAGCCAACTACAGTAAACTACTGTGATCCTGTGCACCACCTAGTGAGCTCCTATGTACCACAGTTTGTGTACAGCATAGCCAACTACAGTAAACTACTGTGATCCTGTGCACCACCTAGTGAGCTCCTATGTACCACAGTTTGTAAACCTTTGTGTACAGCATAGCCAACTACAGTAAACTACTGTGATCCTGTGCACCACCTAGTGAGCTCCTATGTACCACAGTTTGTGTACAGCATAGCCAACTACAGTAAACTACTGTGATCCTGTGCACCACCTAGTGAGCTCCTATGTACCACAGTTTGTAAACCATTGTGTACAGCATAGCCAACTACAGTAAACTACTGTGATCCTGTGCACCACCTAGTGAGCTCCTATGTACCACAGTTTGTAAACCATTGTGTACAGCATAGCCAACTACAGTAAACTACTGTGATCCTGTGCACCACCTAGTGAGCTCCTATGTACCACAGTTTGTAAACCATTGTGTACAGCATAGCCAACTACAGTAAACTACTGTGATCCTGTGCACCACCTAGTGAGCTCCTATGTACCACAGTTTGTGTACAGCATAGCCAACTACAGTAAACTACTGTGATCCTGTGCACCACCTAGTGAGCTCCTATGTACCACAGTTTGTAAACCATTGTGTACAGCATAGCCAACTACAGTAAACTACTGTGATCCTGTGCACCACCTAGTGAGCTCCTATGTACCACAGTTTGTAAACCATTGTGTACAGCATAGCCAACTACAGTAAACTACTGTGATCCTGTGCACCACCTAGTGAGCTCCTATGTACCACAGTTTGTGTACAGCATAGCCAACTACAGTAAACTACTGTGATCCTGTGCACCACCTAGTGAGCTCCTATGTACCACAGTTTGTAAACCATTGTGTACAGCATAGCCAACTACAGTAAACTACTGTGATCCTGTGCACCACCTAGTGAGCTCCTATGTACCACAGTTTGTAAACCATTGTGTACAGCATAGCCAACTACAGTAAACTACTGTGATCCTGTGCACCACCTAGTGAGCTCCTATGTACCACAGTTTGTAAACCATTGTGTACAGCATAGCCAACTACAGTAAACTACTGTGATCCTGTGCACCACCTAGTGAGCTCCTATGTACCACAGTTTGTAAACCATTGTGTACAGCATAGCCAACTACAGTAAACTACTGTGATCCTGTGCACCACCTAGTGAGCTCCTATGTACCACAGTTTGTAAACCATTGTGTACAGCATAGCCAACTACAGTAAACTACTGTGATCCTGTGCACCACCTAGTGTGCTCCTATGTACCACAGTTTGTAAACCATTGTGTACAGCATAGCCAACTACAGTAAACTACTGTGATCCTGTGCACCACCTAGTGAGCTCCTATGTACCACAGTTTGTAAACCATTGTGTACAGCATAGCAAACTACAGTAAACTACTGTGATCCTGTGCACCACCTAGTGAGCTCCTATGTACCACAGTTTGTAAACCATTGTGTACAGCATAGCCAACTACAGTAAACTACTGTGATCCTGTGCACCACCTAGTGAGCTCCTATGTACCACAGTTTGTAAACCATTGTGTACAGCATAGCCAACTACAGTAAACTACTGTGATCCTGTGCACCACCTAGTGAGCTCCTATGTACCACAGTTTGTAAACCATTGTGTACAGCATAGCCAACTACAGTAAACTACTGTGCACCACCTAGTGAGCTCCTATGTACCACAGTTTGTAAACCATTGTGTACAGCATAGCCAACTACAGTAAACTACTGTGATCCTGTGCACCACCTAGTGAGCTCCTATGTACCACAGTTTGTAAACCATTGTGTACAGCATAGCCAACTACAGTAAACTACTGTGATCCTGTGCACCACCTAGTGAGCTCCTATGTACCACAGTTTGTGTACAGCATAGCCAACTACAGTAAACTACTGTGATCCTGTGCACCACCTAGTGAGCTCCTATGGACCACAGTTTGTGTACAGCATAGCCAACTACAGTAAACTACTGTGATCCTGTGCACCACCTAGTGAGCTCCTATGTACCACAGTTTGTAAACCTTTGTGTACAGCATAGCCAACTACAGTAAACTACTGTGATCCTGTGCACCACCTAGTGAGCTCCTATGTACCACAGTTTGTGTACAGCATAGCCAACTACAGTAAACTACTGTGATCCTGTGCACCACCTAGTGAGCTCCTATGTACCTTAGTTTGTAAACCATTGTGTACAGCATAGCCAACTACAGTAAACTACTGTGATCCTGTGCACCACCTAGTGAGCTCCTATGTACCACAGTTTGTAAACCATTGTGTACAGCATAGCCAACTACAGTAAACTACTGTGATCCTGTGCACCACCTAGTGAGCTCCTATGTACCACAGTTTGTAAACCATTGTGTACAGCATAGCCAACTACAGTAAACTACTGTGATCCTGTGCACCACCTAGTGAGCTCCTATGTACCACAGTTTGTGTACAGCATAGCCAACTACAGTAAACTACTGTGATCCTGTGCACCACCTAGTGAGCTCCTATGTACCACAGTTTGTAAACCATTGTGTACAGCATAGCCAACTACAGTAAACTACTGTGATCCTGTGCACCACCTAGTGAGCTCCTATGTACCACAGTTTGTAAACCATTGTGTACAGCATAGCCAACTACAGTAAACTACTGTGATCCTGTGCACCACCTAGTGAGCTCCTATGTACCACAGTTTGTAAACCATTGTGTACAGCATAGCCAACTACAGTAAACTACTGTGATCCTGTGCACCACCTAGTGAGCTCCTATGTACCACAGTTTGTAAACCATTGTGTACAGCATAGCCAACTACAGTAAACTACTGTGATCCTGTGCACCACCTAGTGAGCTCCTATGTACCACAGTTTGTAAACCATTGTGTACAGCATAGCCAACTACAGTAAACTACTGTGATCCTGTGCACCACCTAGTGAGCTCCTATGTACCACAGTTTGTAAACCATTGTGTACAGCATAGCCAACTACAGTAAACTACTGTGATCCTGTGCACCACCTAGTGAGCTCCTATGTACCACAGTTTGTAAACCATTGTGTACAGCATAGCCAACTACAGTAAACTACTGTGATCCTGTGCACCACCTAGTGAGCTCCTATGTACCACAGTTTGTAAACCATTGTGTACAGCATAGCCAACTACAGTAAACTACTGTGCACCACCTAGTGAGCTCCTATGTACCACAGTTTGTAAACCATTGTGTACAGCATAGCCAACTACAGTAAACTACTGTGATCCTGTGGACCACCTAGTGAGCTCCTATGTACCACAGTTTGTAAACCATTGTGTACAGCATAGCCAACTACAGTAAACTACTGTGATCCTGTGCACCACCTAGTGAGCTCCTATGTACCACAGTTTGTAAACCATTGTGTACAGCATAGCCAACTACAGTAAACTACTGTGATCCTGTGCACCACCTAGTGAGCTCCTATGTACCACAGTTTGTGTACAGCATAGCCAACTACAGTAAACTACTGTGATCCTGTGCACCACCTAGTGAGCTCCTATGTACCACAGTTTGTAAACCATTGTGTACAGCATAGCCAACTACAGTAAACTACTGTGATCCTGTGCACCACCTAGTGAGCTCCTATGTAGCACAGTTTGTAAACCATTGTGTACAGCATAGCAAACTACAGTAAACTACTGTGATCCTGTGCACCACCTAGTGAGCTCCTATGTACCACAGTTTGTAAACCATTGTGTACAGCATAGCCAACTACAGTAAACTACTGTGATCCTGTGCACCACCTAGTGAGCTCCTATGTACCACAGTTTGTAAACCATTGTGTACAGCATAGCCAACTACAGTAAACTACTGTGATCCTGTGCACCACCTAGTGAGCTCCTATGTACCACAGTTTGTAAACCATTGTGTACAGCATAGCCAACTACAGTAAACTACTGTGCACCACCTAGTGAGCTCCTATGTACCACAGTTTGTAAACCATTGTGTACAGCATAGCCAACTACAGTAAACTACTGTGATCCTGTGCACCACCTAGTGAGCTCCTATGTACCACAGTTTGTAAACCATTGTGTACAGCATAGCCAACTACAGTAAACTACTGTGATCCTGTGCACCACCTAGTGAGCTCCTATGTACCACAGTTTGTGTACAGCATAGCCAACTACAGTAAACTACTGTGATCCTGTGCACCACCTAGTGAGCTCCTATGTACCACAGTTTGTGTACAGCATAGCCAACTACAGTAAACTACTGTGATCCTGTGCACCACCTAGTGAGCTCCTATGTACCACAGTTTGTAAACCTTTGTGTACAGCATAGCCAACTACAGTAAACTACTGTGATCCTGTGCACCACCTAGTGAGCTCCTATGTACCACAGTTTGTGTACAGCATAGCCAACTACAGTAAACTACTGTGATCCTGTGCACCACCTAGTGAGCTCCTATGTACCACAGTTTGTAAACCATTGTGTACAGCATAGCCAACTACAGTAAACTACTGTGATCCTGTGCACCACCTAGTGAGCTCCTATGTACCACAGTTTGTAAACCATTGTGTACAGCATAGCCAACTACAGTAAACTACTGTGATCCTGTGCACCACCTAGTGAGCTCCTATGTACCACAGTTTGTAAACCATTGTGTACAGCATAGCCAACTACAGTAAACTACTGTGATCCTGTGCACCACCTAGTGAGCTCCTATGTACCACAGTTTGTGTACAGCATAGCCAACTACAGTAAACTACTGTGATCCTGTGCACCACCTAGTGAGCTCCTATGTACCACAGTTTGTAAACCATTGTGTACAGCATAGCCAACTACAGTAAACTACTGTGATCCTGTGCACCACCTAGTGAGCTCCTATGTACCACAGTTTGTAAACCATTGTGTACAGCATAGCCAACTACAGTAAACTACTGTGATCCTGTGCACCATCTAGTGAGCTCCTATGTACCACAGTTTGTAAACCATTGTGTACAGCATAGCCAACTACAGTAAACTACTGTGATCCTGTGCACCACCTAGTGAGCTCCTATGTACCACAGTTTGTAAACCATTGTGTACAGCATAGCCAACTACAGTAAACTACTGTGATCCTGTGCACCACCTAGTGAGCTCCTATGTACCACAGTTTGTAAACCATTGTGTACAGCATAGCCAACTACAGTAAACTACTGTGATCCTGTGCACCACCTAGTGAGCTCCTATGTACCACAGTTTGTAAACCATTGTGTACAGCATAGCCAACTACAGTAAACTACTGTGATCCTGTGCACCACCTAGTGAGCTCCTATGTACCACAGTTTGTAAACCATTGTGTACAGCATAGCCAACTACAGTAAACTACTGTGATCCTGTGCACCACCTAGTGAGCTCCTATGTACCACAGTTTGTAAACCATTGTGTACAGCATAGCCAACTACAGTAAACTACTGTGCACCACCTAGTGAGCTCCTATGTACCACAGTTTGTAAACCATTGTGTACAGCATAGCCAACTACAGTAAACTACTGTGATCCTGTGGACCACCTAGTGAGCTCCTATGTACCACAGTTTGTAAACCATTGTGTACAGCATAGCCAACTACAGTAAACTACTGTGATCCTGTGCACCACCTAGTGAGCTCCTATGTACCACAGTTTGTAAACCATTGTGTACAGCATAGCCAACTACAGTAAACTACTGTGATCCTGTGCACCACCTAGTGAGCTCCTAAGTACCACAGTTTGTGTACAGCATAGCCAACTACAGTAAACTACTGTGATCCTGTGCACCACCTAGTGAGCTCCTATGTACCACAGTTTGTAAACCATTGTGTACAGCATAGCCAACTACAGTAAACTACTGTGATCCTGTGCACCACCTAGTGAGCTCCTATGTACCACAGTTTGTGTACAGCATAGCCAACTACAGTAAACTACTGTGATCCTGTGCACCACCTAGTGAGCTCCTATGTACCACAGTTTGTAAACCATTGTGTACAGCATAGCCAACTACAGTAAACTACTGTGCACCACCTAGTGAGCTCCTATGTACCACAGTTTGTGTACAGCATAGCCAACTACAGTAAACTACTGTGATCCTGTGCACCACCTAGTGAGCTCCTATGTACCACAGTTTGTGTACAGCATAGCCAACTACAGTAAACTACTGTGATCCTGTGCACCACCTCGTGAGCTCCTATGTACCACAGTTTGTAAACCATTGTGTACAGCATAGCCAACTACAGTAAACTACTGTGATCCTGTGCACCACCTAGTGAGCTCCTATGTACCACAGTTTGTAAACCTTTGTGTACAGCATAGCCAACTACAGTAAACTACTGTGATCCTGTGCACCACCTAGTGAGCTCCTATGTACCACAGTTTGTGTACAGCATAGCCAACTACAGTAAACTACTGTGATCCTGTGCACCACCTAGTGAGCTCCTATGTACCACAGTTTGTAAACCATTGTGTACAGCATAGCCAACTACAGTAAACTACTCTGCACCACCTAGTGAGCTCCTATGTACCACAGTTTGTGTACAGCATAGCCAACTACAGTAAACTACTGTGATCCTGTGCACCACCTAGTGAGCTCCTATGTACCACAGTTTGTGTACAGCATAGCCAACTACAGTAAACTACTGTGCACCACCTAGTGAGCTCCTATGTACCACAGTTTGTAAACCTTTGTGTACAGCATAGCCAACTACAGTCAACTACTGTGATCCTGTGCACCACCTAGTGAGCTCCTATGTACCACAGTTTGTAAACCATTGTGTACAGCATAGCCAACTACAGTAAACTACTGTGCACCACCTAGTGAGCTCCTATGTACCACAGTTTGTGTACAGCATAGCCAACTACAGTATACTACTGTGATCCTGTGCACCACCTAGTGAGCTCCTATGTACCACAGTTTGTGTACAGCATAGCCAACTACAGTAAACTACTGTGCACCACCTAGTGAGCTCCTATGTACCACAGTTTGTGTACAGCATAGCCAACTACAGTAAACTACTGTGATCCTGTGCACCACCTAGTGAGCTCCTATGTACCACAGTTTGTAAACCATTGTGTACAGCATAGCCAACTACAGTAAACTACTGTGATCCTGTGCACCACCTAGTGAGCTCCTATGTACCACAGTTTGTAAACCATTGTGTACAGCATAGCCAACTACAGTAAACTACTGTGATCCTGTGCACCACCTAGTGAGCTCCTATGTACCACAGTTTGTGTACAGCATAGCCAACTACAGTAAACTACTGTGATCCTGTGCACCACCTAGTGAGCTCCTATGTACCACAGTTTGTAAACCATTGTGTACAGCATAGCCAACTACAGTAAACTACTGTGATCCTGTGCACCACCTAGTGAGCTCCTATGTACCACAGTTTGTAAACCATTGTGTACAGCATAGCCAACTACAGTAAACTACTGTGATCCTGTGCACCACCTAGTGAGCTCCTATGTACCACAGTTTGTAAACCATTGTGTACAGCATAGCCAACTACAGTAAACTACTGTGATCCTGTGCACCACCTAGTGAGCTCCTATGTACCACAGTTTGTAAACCATTGTGTACAGCATAGCCAACTACAGTAAACTACTGTGATCCTGTGCACCACCTAGTGAGCTCCTATGTACCACAGTTTGTAAACCATTGTGTACAGCATAGCCTACTACAGTAAACTACTGTGATCCTGTGCACCACCTAGTGAGCTCCTATGTACCACAGTTTGTAAACCATTGTGTACAGCATAGCCAACTACAGTAAACTACTGTGATCCTGTGCACCACCTAGTGAGCTCCTATGTACCACAGATTGTAAAACATTGTGTACAGCATAGCCAACTACAGTAAACTACTGTGCACCACCTAGTGAGCTCCTATGTACCACAGTTTGTAAACCATTGTGTACAGCATAGCCAACTACAGTAAACTACTGTGCACCACCTAGTGAGCTCCTATGTACCACAGTTTGTGTACAGGATAGCCAACTACAGTAAACTACTGTGATCCTGTGCACCACTTAGTGAGCTCCTATGTACCACAGTTTGTGTACAGCATAGCCAACTACAGTAAACTACTGTGATCCTGTGCACCACCTCGTGAGCTCCTATGTACCACAGTTTGTAAACCATTGTGTACAGCATAGCCAACTACAGTAAACTACTGTGATCCTGTGCACCACCTAGTGAGCTCCTATGTACCACAGTTTGTAAACCTTTGTGTACAGCATAGCCAACTACAGTAAACTACTGTGATCCTGTGCACCACCTAGTGAGCTCCTATGTACCACAGTTTGTGTACAGCATAGCCAACTACAGTAAACTACTGTGATCCTGTGCACCACCTAGTGAGCTCCTATGTACCACAGTTTGTAAACCATTGTGTACAGCATAGCCAACTACAGTAAACTACTCTGCACCACCTAGTGAGCTCCTATGTACCACAGTTTGTGTACAGCATAGCCAACTACAGTAAACTACTGTGATCCTGTGCACCACCTAGTGAGCTCCTATGTACCACAGTTTGTGTACAGCATAGCCAACTACAGTAAACTACTGTGCACCCCCTAGTGAGCTCCTATGTACCACAGTTTGTAAACCTTTGTGTACAGCATAGCCAACTACAGTAAACTACTGTGATCCTGTGCACCACCTAGTGAGCTCCTATGTACCACAGTTTGTAAACCATTGTGTACAGCATAGCCAACTACAGTAAACTACTGTGCACCACCTAGTGAGCTCCTATGTACCACAGTTTGTGTACAGCATAGCCAACTACAGTAAACTACTGTGATCCTGTGCACCACCTAGTGATCTCCTATGTACCACAGTTTGTGTACAGCATAGCCAACTACAGTAAACTACTGTGCACCACCTAGTGAGCTCCTATGTACCACAGTTTGTGTACAGCATAGCCAACTACAGTAAACTACTGTGATCCTGTGCACCACCTAGTGAGCTCCTATGTACCACAGTTTGTAAACCATTGTGTACAGCATAGCCAACTACAGTAAACTACTGTGATCCTGTGCACCACCTAGTGAGCTCCTATGTACCACAGTTTGTAAACCATTGTGTACAGCATAGCCAACTACAGTAAACTACTGTGATCCTGTGCACCACCTAGTGAGCTCCTATGTACCACAGTTTGTAAACCATTGTGTACAGCATAGCCAACTACAGTAAACTACTGTGATCCTGTGCACCACCTAGTGAGCTCCTATGTACCACAGTTTGTAAACCATTGTGTACAGCATAGCCAACTACAGTAAACTACTGTGATCCTGTGCACCACCTAGTGAGCTCCTATGTACCACAGTTTGTAAACCATTGTGTACAGCATAGCCAACTACAGTAAACTACTGTGATCCTGTGCACCACCTAGTGAGCTCCTATGTACCACAGTTTGTGTACAGCATAGCCAACTACAGTAAACTACTGTGATCCTGTGCACCACCTAGTGAGCTCCTATGTACCACAGTTTGTGTACAGCATAGCCAACTACAGTAAACTACTGTGATCCTGTGCACCACCTAGTGAGCTCCTATGTACCACAGTTTGTGTACAGCATAGCCAACTACAGTAAACTACTGTGATCCTGTGCACCACCTAGTGAGCTCCTATGTACCACAGTTTGTAAACCATTGTGTACAGCATAGCCAACTACAGTAAACTACTGTGATCCTGTGCACCACCTAGTGAGCTCCTATGTACCACAGTTTGTAAACCATTGTGTACAGCATAGCCAACTACAGTAAACTACTGTGATCCTGTGCACCACCTAGTGAGCTCCTATGTACCACAGTTTGTAAACCATTGTGTACAGCATAGCCAACTACAGTAAACTACTGTGATCCTGTGCACCACCTAGTGAGCTCCTATGTACCACAGTTTGTGTACAGCATAGCCAACTACAGTAAACTACTGTGATCCTGTGCACCACCTAGTGAGCTCCTATGTACCACAGTTTGTAAACCATTGTGTACAGCATAGCCAACTACAGTAAACTACTGTGATCCTGTGCACCACCTAGTGAGCTCCTATGTACCACAGTTTGTAAACCATTGTGTACAGCATAGCCAACTACAGTAAACTACTGTGATCCTGTGCACCACCTAGTGAGCTCCTATGTACCACAGTTTGTAAACCATTGTGTACAGCATAGCCAACTACAGTAAACTACTGTGATCCTGTGCACCACCTAGTGAGCTCCTATGTACCACAGTTTGTAAACCATTGTGTACAGCATAGCCAACTACAGTAAACTACTGTGATCCTGTGCACCACCTAGTGAGCTCCTATGTACCACAGTTTGTAAACCATTGTGTACAGCATAGCCAACTACAGTAAACTACTGTGATCCTGTGCACCACCTAGTGAGCTCCTATGTACCACAGTTTGTAAACCATTGTGTACAGCATAGCCAACTACAGTAAACTACTGTGATCCTGTGCACCACCTAGTGAGCTCCTATGTACCACAGTTTGTAAACCATTGTGTACAGCATAGCCAACTACAGTAAACTACTGTGATCCTGTGCACCACCTAGTGAGCTCCTATGTACCACAGTTTGTAAACCATTGTGTACAGCATAGCAAACTACAGTAAACTACTGTGATCCTGTGCACCACCTAGTGAGCTCCTATGTACCACAGTTTGTAAACCATTGTGTACAGCATAGCCAACTACAGTAAACTACTGTGATCCTGTGCACCACCTAGTGAGCTCCTATGTACCACAGTTTGTAAACCATTGTGTACAGCATAGCCAACTACAGTAAACTACTGTGATCCTGTGCACCACCTAGTGAGCTCCTATGTACCACAGTTTGTAAACCATTGTGTACAGCATAGCCAACTACAGTAAACTACTGTGCACCACCTAGTGAGCTCCTATGTACCACAGTTTGTAAACCATTGTGTACAGCATAGCCAACTACAGTAAACTACTGTGATCCTGTGCACCACCTAGTGAGCTCCTATGTACCACAGTTTGTAAACCATTGTGTACAGCATAGCCAACTACAGTAAACTACTGTGATCCTGTGCACCACCTAGTGAGCTCCTATGTACCACAGTTTGTGTACAGCATAGCCAACTACAGTAAACTACTGTGATCCTGTGCACCACCTAGTGAGCTCCTATGTACCACAGTTTGTGTACAGCATAGCCAACTACAGTAAACTACTGTGATCCTGTGCACCACCTAGTGAGCTCCTATGTACCACAGTTTGTAAACCTTTGTGTACAGCATAGCCAACTACAGTAAACTACTGTGATCCTGTGCACCACCTAGTGAGCTCCTATGTACCACAGTTTGTGTACAGCATAGCCAACTACAGTAAACTACTGTGATCCTGTGCACCACCTAGTGAGCTCCTATGTACCACAGTTTGTAAACCATTGTGTACAGCATAGCCAACTACTGTAAACTACTGTGATCCTGTGCACCACCTAGTGAGCTCCTATGTACCACAGTTTGTAAACCATTGTGTACAGCATAGCCAACTACAGTAAACTACTGTGATCCTGTGCACCACCTAGTGAGCTCCTATGTACCACAGTTTGTAAACCATTGTGTACAGCATAGCCAACTACAGTAAACTACTGTGATCCTGTGCACCACCTAGTGAGCTCCTATGTACCACAGTTTGTGTACAGCATAGCCAACTACAGTAAACTACTGTGATCCTGTGCACCACCTAGTGAGCTCCTATGTACCACAGTTTGTAAACCATTGTGTACAGCATAGCCAACTACAGTAAACTACTGTGATCCTGTGCACCACCTAGTGAGCTCCTATGTACCACAGTTTGTAAACCATTGTGTACAGCATAGCCAACTACAGTAAACTACTGTGATCCTGTGCACCACCTAGTGAGCTCCTATGTACCACAGTTTGTAAACCATTGTGTACAGCATAGCCAACTACAGTAAACTACTGTGATCCTGTGCACCACCTAGTGAGCTCCTATGTACCACAGTTTGTAAACCATTGTGTACAGCATAGCCAACTACAGTAAACTACTGTGATCCTGTGCACCACCTAGTGAGCTCCTATGTACCACAGTTTGTAAACCATTGTGTACAGCATAGCCAACTACAGTAAACTACTGTGATCCTGTGCACCACCTAGTGAGCTCCTATGTACCACAGTTTGTAAACCATTGTGTACAGCATAGCCAACTACAGTAAACTACTGTGATCCTGTGCACCACCTAGTGAGCTCCTATGTACCACAGTTTGTAAACCATTGTGTACAGCATAGCCAACTACAGTAAACTACTGTGATCCTGTGCACCACCTAGTGAGCTCCTATGTACCACAGTTTGTAAACCATTGTGTACAGCATAGCCAACTACAGTAAACTACTGTGCACCACCTAGTGAGCTCCTATGTACCACAGTTTGTAAACCATTGTGTACAGCATAGCCAACTACAGTAAACTACTGTGATCCTGTGGACCACCTAGTGAGCTCCTATGTACCACAGTTTGTAAACCATTGTGTACAGCATAGCCAACTACAGTAAACTACTGTGATCCTGTGCACCACCTAGTGAGCTCCTATGTACCACAGTTTGTAAACCATTGTGTACAGCATAGCCAACTACAGTAAACTACTGTGATCCTGTGCACCACCTAGTGAGCTCCTATGTACCACAGTTTGTGTACAGCATAGCCAACTACAGTAAACTACTGTGATCCTGTGCACCACCTAGTGAGCTCCTATGTACCACAGTTTGTAAACCATTGTGTACAGCATAGCCAACTACAGTAAACTACTGTGATCCTGTGCACCACCTAGTGAGCTCCTATGTACCACAGTTTGTAAACCATTGTGTACAGCATAGCAAACTACAGTAAACTACTGTGATCCTGTGCACCACCTAGTGAGCTCCTATGTACCACAGTTTGTAAACCATTGTGTAAAGCATAGCCAACTACAGTAAACTACTGTGATCCTGTGCACCACCTAGTGAGCTCCTATGTACCACAGTTTGTAAACCATTGTGTACAGCATAGCCAACTACAGTAAACTACTGTGATCCTGTGCACCACCTAGTGAGCTCCTATGTACCACAGTTTGTAAACCATTGTGTACAGCATAGCCAACTACAGTAAACTACTGTGCACCACCTAGTGAGCTCCTATGTACCACAGTTTGTAAACCATTGTGTACAGCATAGCCAACTACAGTAAACTACTGTGATCCTGTGCACCACCTAGTGAGCTCCTATGTACCACAGTTTGTAAACCATTGTGTACAGCATAGCCAACTACAGTAAACTACTGTGATCCTGTGCACCACCTAGTGAGCTCCTATGTACCACAGTTTGTGTACAGCATAGCCAACTACAGTAAACTACTGTGATCCTGTGCACCACCTAGTGAGCTCCTATGTACCACAGTTTGTGTACAGCATAGCCAACTACAGTAAACTACTGTGATCCTGTGCACCACCTAGTGAGCTCCTATGTACCACAGTTTGTAAACCTTTGTGTACAGCATAGCCAACTACAGTAAACTACTGTGATCCTGTGCACCACCTAGTGAGCTCCTATGTACCACAGTTTGTGTACAGCATAGCCAACTACAGTAAACTACTGTGATCCTGTGCACCACCTAGTGAGCTCCTATGTACCACAGTTTGTAAACCATTGTGTACAGCATAGCCAACTACAGTAAACTACTGTGATCCTGTGCACCACCTAGTGAGCTCCTATGTACCACAGTTTGTAAACCATTGTGTACAGCATAGCCAACTACAGTAAACTACTGTGATCCTGTGCACCACCTAGTGAGCTCCTATGTACCACAGTTTGTAAACCATTGTGTACAGCATAGCCAACTACAGTAAACTACTGTGATCCTGTGCACCACCTAGTGAGCTCCTATGTACCACAGTTTGTGTACAGCATAGCCAACTACAGTAAACTACTGTGATCCTGTGCACCACCTAGTGAGCTCCTATGTACCACAGTTTGTAAACCATTGTGTACAGCATAGCCAACTACAGTAAACTACTGTGATCCTGTGCACCACCTAGTGAGCTCCTATGTACCACAGTTTGTAAACCATTGTGTACAGCATAGCCAACTACAGTAAACTACTGTGATCCTGTGCACCTCCTAGTGAGCTCCTATGTACCACAGTTTGTAAACCATTGTGTACAGCATAGCCAACTACAGTAAACTACTGTGATCCTGTGCACCACCTAGTGAGCTCCTATGTACCACAGTTTGTAAACCATTGTGTACAGCATAGCCAACTACAGTAAACTACTGTGATCCTGTGCACCACCTAGTGAGCTCCTATGTACCACAGTTTGTAAACCATTGTGTACAGCATAGCCAACTACAGTAAACTACTGTGATCCTGTGCACCACCTAGTGAGCTCCTATGTACCACAGTTTGTAAACCATTGTGTACAGCATAGCCAACTACAGTAAACTACTGTGATCCTGTGCACCACCTAGTGAGCTCCTATGTACCACAGTTTGTAAACCATTGTGTACAGCATAGCCAACTACAGTAAACTACTGTGATCCTGTGCACCACCTAGTGAGCTCCTATGTACCACAGTTTGTAAACCATTGTGTACAGCATAGCCAACTACAGTAAACTACTGTGCACCACCTAGTGAGCTCCTATGTACCACAGTTTGTAAACCATTGTGTACAGCATAGCCAACTACAGTAAACTACTGTGATCCTGTGGACCACCTAGTGAGCTCCTATGTACCACAGTTTTTAAACCATTGTGTACAGCATAGCCAACTACAGTAAACTACTGTGATCCTGTGCACCACCTAGTGAGCTCCTATGTACCACAGTTTGTAAACCATTGTGTACAGCATAGCCAACTACAGTAAACTACTGTGATCCTGTGCACCACCTAGTGAGCTCCTATGTACCACAGTTTGTGTACAGCATAGCCAACTACAGTAAACTACTGTGATCCTGTGCACCACCTAGTGAGCTCCTATGTACCACAGTTTGTAAACCATTGTGTACAGCATAGCCAACTACAGTAAACTACTGTGATCCTGTGCACCACCTAGTGAGCTCCTATGTACCACAGTTTGTGTACAGCATAGCCAACTACAGTAAACTACTGTGATCCTGTGCACCACCTAGTGAGCTCCTATGTACCACAGTTTGTAAACCATTGTGTACAGCATAGCCAACTACAGTAAACTACTGTGCACCACCTAGTGAGCTCCTATGTACCACAGTTTGTGTACAGCATAGCCAACTACAGTAAACTACTGTGATCCTGTGCACCACCTAGTGAGCTCCTATGTACCACAGTTTGTGTACAGCATAGCCAACTACAGTAAACTACTGTGATCCTGTGCACCACCTCGTGAGCTCCTATGTACCACAGTTTGTAAACCATTGTGTACAGCATAGCCAACTACAGTAAACTACTGTGATCCTGTGCACCACCTAGTGAGCTCCTATGTACCACAGTTTGTAAACCTTTGTGTACAGCATAGCCAACTACAGTAAACTACTGTGATCCTGTGCACCACCTAGTGAGCTCCTATGTACCACAGTTTGTGTACAGCATAGCCAACTACAGTAAACTACTGTGATCCTGTGCACCACCTAGTGAGCTCCTATGTACCACAGTTTGTAAACCATTGTGTACAGCATAGCCAACTACAGTAAACTACTCTGCACCACCTAGTGAGCTCCTATGTACCACAGTTTGTGTACAGCATAGCCAACTACAGTAAACTACTGTGATCCTGTGCACCACCTAGTGAGCTCCTATGTACCACAGTTTGTGTACAGCATAGCCAACTACAGTAAACTACTGTGCACCACCTAGTGAGCTCCTATGTACCACAGTTTGTAAACCTTTGTGTACAGCATAGCCAACTACAGTCAACTACTGTGATCCTGTGCACCACCTAGTGAGCTCCTATGTACCACAGTTTGTAAACCATTGTGTACAGCATAGCCAACTACAGTAAACTACTGTGCACCACCTAGTGAGCTCCTATGTACCACAGTTTGTGTACAGCATAGCCAACTACAGTATACTACTGTGATCCTGTGCACCACCTAGTGAGCTCCTATGTACCACAGTTTGTGTACAGCATAGCCAACTACAGTAAACTACTGTGCACCACCTAGTGAGCTCCTATGTACCACAGTTTGTGTACAGCATAGCCAACTACAGTAAACTACTGTGATCCTGTGCACCACCTAGTGAGCTCCTATGTACCACAGTTTGTAAACCATTGTGTACAGCATAGCCAACTACAGTAAACTACTGTGATCCTGTGCACCACCTAGTGAGCTCCTATGTACCACAGTTTGTAAACCATTGTGTACAGCATAGCCAACTACAGTAAACTACTGTGATCCTGTGCACCACCTAGTGAGCTCCTATGTACCACAGTTTGTGTACAGCATAGCCAACTACAGTAAACTACTGTGATCCTGTGCACCACCTAGTGAGCTCCTATGTACCACAGTTTGTAAACCATTGTGTACAGCATAGCCAACTACAGTAAACTACTGTGATCCTGTGCACCACCTAGTGAGCTCCTATGTACCACAGTTTGTAAACCATTGTGTACAGCATAGCCAACTACAGTAAACTACTGTGATCCTGTGCACCACCTAGTGAGCTCCTATGTACCACAGTTTGTAAACCATTGTGTACAGCATAGCCAACTACAGTAAACTACTGTGATCCTGTGCACCACCTAGTGAGCTCCTATGTACCACAGTTTGTAAACCATTGTGTACAGCATAGCCAACTACAGTAAACTACTGTGATCCTGTGCACCACCTAGTGAGCTCCTATGTACCACAGTTTGTAAACCATTGTGTACAGCATAGCCAACTACAGTAAACTACTGTGATCCTGTGCACCACCTAGTGAGCTCCTATGTACCACAGTTTGTAAACCATTGTGTACAGCATAGCCAACTACAGTAAACTACTGTGATCCTGTGCACCACCTAGTGAGCTCCTATGTACCACAGTTTGTAAACCATTGTGTACAGCATAGCCAACTACAGTAAACTACTGTGCACCACCTAGTGAGCTCCTATGTACCACAGTTTGTAAACCATTGTGTACAGCATAGCCAACTACAGTAAACTACTGTGATCCTGTGCACCACCTAGTGAGCTCCTATGTACCACAGTTTGTGTACAGCATAGCCAACTACAGTAAACTACTGTGATCCTGTGCACCACCTAGTGAGCTCCTATGTACCACAGTTTGTAAACCATTGTGTACAGCATAGCCAACTACAGTAAACTACTGTGATCCTGTGCACCACCTAGTGAGCTCCTATGTACCACAGTTTGTAAACCATTGTGTACAGCATAGCAAACTACAGTAAACTACTGTGATCCTGTGCACCACCTAGTGAGCTCCTATGTACCACAGTTTGTAAACCATTGTGTACAGCATAGCCAACTACAGTAAACTACTGTGATCCTGTGCACCACCTAGTGAGCTCCTATGTACCACAGTTTGTAAACCATTGTGTACAGCATAGCCAACTACAGTAAACTACTGTGATCCTGTGCACCACCTAGTGAGCTCCTATGTACCACAGTTTGTAAACCATTGTGTACAGCATAGCCAACTACAGTAAACTACTGTGCACCACCTAGTGAGCTCCTATGTACCACAGTTTGTAAACCATTGTGTACAGCATAGCCAACTACAGTAAACTACTGTGATCCTGTGCACCACCTATTGAGCTCCTATGTACCACAGTTTGTAAACCATTGTGTACAGCATAGCCAACTACAGTAAACTACTGTGATCCTGTGCACCACCTAGTGAGCTCCTATGTACCACAGTTTGTGTACAGCATAGCCAACTACAGTAAACTACTGTGATCCTGTGCACCACCTAGTGAGCTCCTATGTACCACAGTTTGTGTACAGCATAGCCAACTACAGTAAACTACTGTGATCCTGTGCACCACCTAGTGAGCTCCTATGTACCACAGTTTGTAAACCTTTGTGTACAGCATAGCCAACTACAGTAAACTACTGTGATCCTGTGCACCACCTAGTGAGCTCCTATGTACCACAGTTTGTGTACAGCATAGCCAACTACAGTAAACTACTGTGATCCTGTGCACCACCTAGTGAGCTCCTATGTACCACAGTTTGTAAACCATTGTGTACAGCATAGCCAACTACAGTAAACTACTGTGATCCTGTGCACCACCTAGTGAGCTCCTATGTACCACAGTTTGTAAACCATTGTGTACAGCATAGCCAACTACAGTAAACTACTGTGATCCTGTGCACCACCTAGTGAGCTCCTATGTACCACAGTTTGTAAACCATTGTGTACAGCATAGCCAACTACAGTAAACTACTGTGATCCTGTGCACCACCTAGTGAGCTCCTATGTACCACAGTTTGTGTACAGCATAGCCAACTACAGTAAACTACTGTGATCCTGTGCACCACCTAGTGAGCTCCTATGTACCACAGTTTGTAAACCATTGTGTACAGCATAGCCAACTACAGTAAACTACTGTGATCCTGTGCACCACCTAGTGAGCTCCTATGTACCACAGTTTGTAAACCATTGTGTACAGCATAGCCAACTACAGTAAACTACTGTGATCCTGTGCACCTCCTAGTGAGCTCCTATGTACCACAGTTTGTAAACCATTGTGTACAGCATAGCCAACTACAGTAAACTACTGTGATCCTGTGCACCACCTAGTGAGCTCCTATGTACCACAGTTTGTAAACCATTGTGTACAGCATAGCCAACTACAGTAAACTACTGTGATCCTGTGCACCACCTAGTGAGCTCCTATGTACCACAGTTTGTAAACCATTGTGTACAGCATAGCCAACTACAGTAAACTACTGTGATCCTGTGCACCACCTAGTGAGCTCCTATGTACCACAGTTTGTAAACCATTGTGTACAGCATAGCCAACTACAGTAAACTACTGTGATCCTGTGCACCACCTAGTGAGCTCCTATGTACCACAGTTTGTAAACCATTGTGTACAGCATAGCCAACTACAGTAAACTACTGTGATCCTGTGCACCACCTAGTGAGCTCCTATGTACCACAGTTTGTAAACCATTGTGTACAGCATAGCCAACTACAGTAAACTACTGTGCACCACCTAGTGAGCTCCTATGTACCACAGTTTGTAAACCATTGTGTACAGCATAGCCAACTACAGTAAACTACTGTGATCCTGTGGACCACCTAGTGAGCTCCTATGTACCACAGTTTGTAAACCATTGTGTACAGCATAGCCAACTACAGTAAACTACTGTGATCCTGTGCACCACCTAGTGAGCTCCTATGTACCACAGTTTGTAAACCATTGTGTACAGCATAGCCAACTACAGTAAACTACTGTGATCCTGTGCACCACCTAGTGAGCTCCTATGTACCACAGTTTGTGTACAGCATAGCCAACTACAGTAAACTACTGTGATCCTGTGCACCACCTAGTGAGCTCCTATGTACCACAGTTTGTAAACCATTGTGTACAGCATAGCCAACTACAGTAAACTACTGTGATCCTGTGCACCACCTAGTGAGCTCCTATGTACCACAGTTTGTGTACAGCATAGCCAACTACAGTAAACTACTGTGATCCTGTGCACCACCTAGTGAGCTCCTATGTACCACAGTTTGTAAACCATTGTGTACAGCATAGCCAACTACAGTAAACTACTGTGCACCACCTAGTGAGCTCCTATGTACCACAGTTTGTGTACAGCATAGCCAACTACAGTAAACTACTGTGATCCTGTGCACCACCTAGTGAGCTCCTATGTACCACAGTTTGTGTACAGCATAGCCAACTACAGTAAACTACTGTGATCCTGTGCACCACCTAGTGAGCTCCTATGTACCACAGTTTGTGTACAGCATAGCCAACTACAGTAAACTACTGTGATCCTGTGCACCTCCTAGTGAGCTCCTATGTACCACAGTTTGTAAACCATTGTGTACAGCATAGCCAACTACAGTAAACTACTGTGATCCTGTGCACCACCTAGTGAGCTCCTATGTACCACAGTTTGTGTACAGCATAGCCAACTACAGTAAACTACTGTGATCCTGTGCACCACCTAGTGAGCTCCTATGTACCACAGTTTGTAAACCATTGTGTACAGCATAGCCAACTACAGTAAACTACTGTGCACCACCTAGTGAGCTCCTATGTACCACAGTTTGTGTACAGCATAGCCAACTACAGTAAACTACTGTGATCCTGTGCACCACCTAGTAAGCTCCTATGTACCACAGTTTGTAAACCATTGTGTACAGCATAGCTAACTACAGTAAACTACTGTGATCCTGTGCACCACCTAGTGAGCTCCTATGTACCACAGTTTGTAAACCATTGTGTACAGCATAGCCAACTACAGTAAACTACTGTGATCCTGTGCACCACCTAGTGAGCTCCTATGTACCACAGTTTGTAAACCATTGTGTACAGCATAGCCAACTACAGTAAACTACTGTGATCCTGTGCACCACCTAGTGAGCTCCTATGTACCACAGTTTGTAAACCATTGTGTACAGCATAGCCAACTACAGTAAACTACTGTGATCCTGTGCACCACCTAGTGAGCTCCTATGTACCACAGTTTGTAAACCATTGTGTACAGCATAGCCAACTACAGTAAACTACTGTGATCCTGTGCACCACCTAGTGAGCTCCTATCTACCACAGTTTGTGTACAGCATAGCCAACTACAGTAAACTACTGTGATCCTGTGCACCACCTAGTGAGCTCCTATGTACCACAGTTTGTAAACCATTGTGTACAGCATAGCCAACTACAGTAAACTACTGTGCACCACCTAGTGAGCTCCTATGTACCACAGTTTGTAAACCATTGTGTACAGCATAGCCAACTACAGTAAAGTACTGTGATCCTGTGCACCACCTAGTGAGCTCCTATGTACCACAGTTTGTAAACCATTGTGTACAGCATAGCCAACTACAGTAAACTACTGTGATCCTGTGCACCACCTAGTGAGCTCCTATGTACCACAGTTTGTGTACAGCATAGCCAACTACAGTAAACTACTGTGATCCTGTGCACCACCTAGTGAGCTCCTATGTACCACAGTTTGTAAACCATTGTGTACAGCATAGCCAACTACAGTAAACTACTGTGATCCTGTGCACCACCTAGTGAGCTCCTATGTACCACAGTTTGTAAACCATTGTGTACAGCATAGCCAACTACAGTAAACTACTGTGATCCTGTGCACCACCTAGTGAGCTCCTATGTACCACAGTTTGTAAACCATTGTGTACAGCATAGCCAACTACAGTAAACTACTGTGCACCACCTAGTGAGCTCCTATGTACCACAGTTTGTAAACCATTGTGTACAGCATAGCCAACTACAGTAAACTACTGTGCACCACCTAGTGAGCTCCTATGTACCACAGTTTGTGTACAGGATAGCCAACTACAGTAAACTACTGTGATCCTGTGCACCACTTAGTGAGCTCCTATGTACCACAGTTTGTGTACAGCATAGCCAACTACAGTAAACTACTGTGATCCTGTGCACCACCTCGTGAGCTCCTATGTACCACAGTTTGTAAACCATTGTGTACAGCATAGCCAACTACAGTAAACTACTGTGATCCTGTGCACCACCTAGTGAGCTCCTATGTACCACAGTTTGTAAACCTTTGTGTACAGCATAGCCAACTACAGTAAACTACTGTGATCCTGTGCACCACCTAGTGAGCTCCTATGTACCACAGTTTGTGTACAGCATAGCCAACTACAGTAAACTACTGTGATCCTGTGCACCACCTAGTGAGCTCCTATGTACCACAGTTTGTAAACCATTGTGTACAGCATAGCCAACTACAGTAAACTACTCTGCACCACCTAGTGAGCTCCTATGTACCACAGTTTGTGTACAGCATAGCCAACTACAGTAAACTACTGTGATCCTGTGCACCACCTAGTGAGCTCCTATGTACCACAGTTTGTGTACAGCATAGCCAACTACAGTAAACTACTGTGCACCACCTAGTGAGCTCCTATGTACCACAGTTTGTAAACCTTTGTGTACAGCATAGCCAACTACAGTAAACTACTGTGATCCTGTGCACCACCTAGTGAGCTCCTATGTACCACAGTTTGTAAACCATTGTGTACAGCATAGCCAACTACAGTAAACTACTGTGCACCACCTAGTGAGCTCCTATGTACCACAGTTTGTGTACAGCATAGCCAACTACAGTAAACTACTGTGATCCTGTGCACCACCTAGTGAGCTCCTATGTACCACAGTTTGTGTACAGCATAGCCAACTACAGTAAACTACTGTGCACCACCTAGTGAGCTCCTATGTACCACAGTTTGTGTACAGCATAGCCAACTACAGTAAACTACTGTGATCCTGTGCACCACCTAGTGAGCTCCTATGTACCACAGTTTGTAAACCATTGTGTACAGCATAGCCAACTACAGTAAACTACTGTGATCCTGTGCACCACCTAGTGAGCTCCTATGTACCACAGTTTGTAAACCATTGTGTACAGCATAGCCAACTACAGTAAACTACTGTGATCCTGTGCACCACCTAGTGAGCTCCTATGTACCACAGTTTGTAAACCATTGTGTACAGCATAGCCAACTACAGTAAACTACTGTGATCCTGTGCACCACCTAGTGAGCTCCTATGTACCACAGTTTGTAAACCATTGTGTACAGCATAGCCAACTACAGTAAACTACTGTGATCCTGTGCACCACCTAGTGAGCTCCTATGTACCACAGTTTGTAAACCATTGTGTACAGCATAGCCAACTACAGTAAACTACTGTGATCCTGTGCACCACCTAGTGAGCTCCTATGTACCACAGTTTGTGTACAGCATAGCCAACTACAGTAAACTACTGTGATCCTGTGCACCACCTAGTGAGCTCCTATGTACCACAGTTTGTGTACAGCATAGCCAACTACAGTAAACTACTGTGATCCTGTGCACCACCTAGTGAGCTCCTATGTACCACAGTTTGTGTACAGCATAGCCAACTACAGTAAACTACTGTGATCCTGTGCACCACCTAGTGAGCTCCTATGTACCACAGTTTGTAAACCATTGTGTACAGCATAGCCAACTACAGTAAACTACTGTGATCCTGTGCACCACCTAGTGAGCTCCTATGTACCACAGTTTGTAAACCATTGTGTACAGCATAGCCAACTACAGTAAACTATTGTGATCCTGTGCACCACCTAGTGAGCTCCTATGTACCACAGTTTGTAAACCATTGTGTACAGCATAGCCAACTACAGTAAACTACTGTGATCCTGTGCACCACCTAGTGAGCTCCTATGTACCACAGTTTGTAAACCATTGTGTACAGCATAGCCAACTACAGTAAACTACTGTGATCCTGTGCACCACCTAGTGAGCTCCTATGTACCACAGTTTGTAAACCATTGTGTACAGCATAGCCAACTACAGTAAACTACTGTGATCCTGTGCACCACCTAGTGAGCTCCTATGTACCACAGTTTGTAAACCATTGTGTACAGCATAGCCAACTACAGTAAACTACTGTGATCCTGTGCACCACCTAGTGAGCTCCTATGTACCACAGTTTGTAAACCATTGTGTACAGCATAGCCAACTACAGTAAACTACTGTGCACCACCTAGTGAGCTCCTATGTACCACAGTTTGTAAACCATTGTGTACAGCATAGCCAACTACAGTAAACTACTGTGATCCTGTGGACCACCTAGTGAGCTCCTATGTACCACAGTTTGTAAACCATTGTGTACAGCATAGCCAACTACAGTAAACTACTGTGATCCTGTGCACCACCTAGTGAGCTCCTATGTACCACAGTTTGTAAACCATTGTGTACAGCATAGCCAACTACAGTAAACTACTGTGATCCTGTGCACCACCTAGTGAGCTCCTATGTACCACAGTTTGTGTACAGCATAGCCAACTACAGTAAACTACTGTGATCCTGTGCACCACCTAGTGAGCTCCTATGTACCACAGTTTGTAAACCATTGTGTACAGCATAGCCAACTACAGTAAACTACTGTGATCCTGTGCACCACCTAGTGAGCTCCTATGTACCACAGTTTGTGTACAGCATAGCCAACTACAGTAAACTACTGTGATCCTGTGCACCACCTAGTGAGCTCCTATGTACCACAGTTTGTAAACCATTGTGTACAGCATAGCCAACTACAGTAAACTACTGTGCACCACCTAGTGAGCTCCTATGTACCACAGTTTGTGTACAGCATAGCCAACTACAGTAAACTACTGTGATCCTGTGCACCACCTAGTGAGCTCCTATGTACCACAGTTTGTGTACAGCATAGCCAACTACAGTAAACTACTGTGATCCTGTGCACCACCTCGTGAGCTCCTATGTACCACAGTTTGTAAACCATTGTGTACAGCATAGCCAACTACAGTAAACTACTGTGATCCTGTGCACCACCTAGTGAGCTCCTATGTACCACAGTTTGTAAACCTTTGTGTACAGCATAGCCAACTACAGTAAACTACTGTGATCCTGTGCACCACCTAGTGAGCTCCTATGTACCACAGTTTGTGTACAGCATAGCCAACTACAGTAAACTACTGTGATCCTGTGCACCACCTAGTGAGCTCCTATGTACCACAGTTTGTAAACCATTGTGTACAGCATAGCCAACTACAGTAAACTACTCTGCACCACCTAGTGAGCTCCTATGTACCACAGTTTGTGTACAGCATAGCCAACTACAGTAAACTACTGTGATCCTGTGCACCACCTAGTGAGCTCCTATGTACCACAGTTTGTGTACAGCATAGCCAACTACAGTAAACTACTGTGCACCACCTAGTGAGCTCCTATGTACCACAGTTTGTAAACCTTTGTGTACAGCATAGCCAACTACAGTCAACTACTGTGATCCTGTGCACCACCTAGTGAGCTCCTATGTACCACAGTTTGTAAACCATTGTGTACAGCATAGCCAACTACAGTAAACTACTGTGCACCACCTAGTGAGCTCCTATGTACCACAGTTTGTGTACAGCATAGCCAACTACAGTATACTACTGTGATCCTGTGCACCACCTAGTGAGCTCCTATGTACCACAGTTTGTGTACAGCATAGCCAACTACAGTAAACTACTGTGCACCACCTAGTGAGCTCCTATGTACCACAGTTTGTGTACAGCATAGCCAACTACAGTAAACTACTGTGATCCTGTGCACCACCTAGTGAGCTCCTATGTACCACAGTTTGTAAACCATTGTGTACAGCATAGCCAACTACAGTAAACTACTGTGATCCTGTGCACCACCTAGTGAGCTCCTATGTACCACAGTTTGTAAACCATTGTGTACAGCATAGCCAACTACAGTAAACTACTGTGATCCTGTGCACCACCTAGTGAGCTCCTATCTACCACAGTTTGTGTACAGCATAGCCAACTACAGTAAACTACTGTGATCCTGTGCACCACCTAGTGAGCTCCTATGTACCACAGTTTGTAAACCATTGTGTACAGCATAGCCAACTACAGTAAACTACTGTGCACCACCTAGTGAGCTCCTATGTACCACAGTTTGTAAACCATTGTGTACAGCATAGCCAACTACAGTAAAGTACTGTGATCCTGTGCACCACCTAGTGAGCTCCTATGTACCACAGTTTGTAAACCATTGTGTACAGCATAGCCAACTACAGTAAACTACTGTGATCCTGTGCACCACCTAGTGAGCTCCTATGTACCACAGTTTGTGTACAGCATAGCCAACTACAGTAAACTACTGTGATCCTGTGCACCACCTAGTGAGCTCCTATGTACCACAGTTTGTAAACCATTGTGTACAGCATAGCCAACTACAGTAAACTACTGTGATCCTGTGCACCACCTAGTGAGCTCCTATGTACCACAGTTTGTAAACCATTGTGTACAGCATAGCCAACTACAGTAAACTACTGTGATCCTGTGCACCACCTAGTGAGCTCCTATGTACCACAGTTTGTAAACCATTGTGTACAGCATAGCCAACTACAGTAAACTACTGTGCACCACCTAGTGAGCTCCTATGTACCACAGTTTGTAAACCATTGTGTACAGCATAGCCAACTACAGTAAACTACTGTGCACCACCTAGTGAGCTCCTATGTACCACAGTTTGTGTACAGGATAGCCAACTACAGTAAACTACTGTGATCCTGTGCACCACTTAGTGAGCTCCTATGTACCACAGTTTGTGTACAGCATAGCCAACTACAGTAAACTACTGTGATCCTGTGCACCACCTCGTGAGCTCCTATGTACCACAGTTTGTAAACCATTGTGTACAGCATAGCCAACTACAGTAAACTACTGTGATCCTGTGCACCACCTAGTGAGCTCCTATGTACCACAGTTTGTAAACCTTTGTGTACAGCATAGCCAACTACAGTAAACTACTGTGATCCTGTGCACCACCTAGTGAGCTCCTATGTACCACAGTTTGTGTACAGCATAGCCAACTACAGTAAACTACTGTGATCCTGTGCACCACCTAGTGAGCTCCTATGTACCACAGTTTGTAAACCATTGTGTACAGCATAGCCAACTACAGTAAACTACTCTGCACCACCTAGTGAGCTCCTATGTACCACAGTTTGTGTACAGCATAGCCAACTACAGTAAACTACTGTGATCCTGTGCACCACCTAGTGAGCTCCTATGTACCACAGTTTGTGTACAGCATAGCCAACTACAGTAAACTACTGTGCACCACCTAGTGAGCTCCTATGTACCACAGTTTGTAAACCTTTGTGTACAGCATAGCCAACTACAGTAAACTACTGTGATCCTGTGCACCACCTAGTGAGCTCCTATGTACCACAGTTTGTGTACAGCATAGCCAACTACAGTAAACTACTGTGATCCTGTGCACCACCTAGTGAGCTCCTATGTACCACAGTTTGTGTACAGCATAGCCAACTACAGTAAACTACTGTGATCCTGTGCACCACCTAGTGAGCTCCTATGTACCACAGTTTGTAAACCATTGTGTACAGCATAGCCAACTACAGTAAACTACTGTGATCCTGTGCACCACCTAGTGAGCTCCTATGTACCACAGTTTGTAAACCATTGTGTACAGCATAGCCAACTACAGTAAACTACTGTGATCCTGTGCACCACCTAGTGAGCTCCTATGTACCACACTTTGTAAACCATTGTGTACAGCATAGCCAACTACAGTAAACTACTGTGATCCTGTGCACCACCTAGTGAGCTCCTATGTACCACAGTTTGTGTACAGCATAGCCAACTACAGTAAACTACTGTGATCCTGTGCACCACCTAGTGAGCTCCTATGTACCACAGTTTGTAAACCATTGTGTACAGCATAGCCAACTACAGTAAACTACTGTGATCCTGTGCACCACCTAGTGAGCTCCTATGTACCACAGTTTGTAAACCATTGTGTACAGCATAGCCAACTACAGTAAACTACTGTGATCCTGTGCACCACCTAGTGAGCTCCTATGTACCACAGTTTGTGTACAGCATAGCCAACTACAGTAAACTACTGTGATCCTGTGCACCACCTAGTGAGCTCCTATGTACCACAGTTTGTGTACAGCATAGCCAACTACAGTAAACTACTGTGATCCTGTGCACCACCTAGTGAGCTCCTATGTACCACAGTTTGTAAACCATTGTGTACAGCATAGCCAACTACAGTAAACTACTGTGATCCTGTGCACCACCTAGTGAGCTCCTATGTACCACAGTTTGTAAACCATTGTGTACAGCATAGCCAACTACAGTAAACTATTGTGATCCTGTGCACCACCTAGTGAGCTCCTATGTACCACAGTTTGTAAACCATTGTGTACAGCATAGCCAACTACAGTAAACTACTGTGATCCTGTGCACCACCTAGTGAGCTCCTATGTACCACAGTTTGTGTACAGCATAGCCAACTACAGTAAACTACTGTGATCCTGTGCACCACCTAGTGAGCTCCTATGTACCACAGTTTGTAAACCATTGTGTACAGCATAGCCAACTACAGTAAACTACTGTGATCCTGTGCACCACCTAGTGAGCTCCTATGTACCACAGTTTGTAAACCATTGTGTACAGCATAGCCAACTACAGTAAACTACTGTGATCCTGTGCACCACCTAGTGAGCTCCTATGTACCACAGTTTGTAAACCATTGTGTACAGCATAGCCAACTACAGTAAACTACTGTGATCCTGTGCACCACCTAGTGAGCTCCTATGTACCACAGTTTGTAAACCATTGTGTACAGCATAGCCAACTACAGTAAACTACTGTGATCCTGTGCACCACCTAGTGAGCTCCTATGTACCACAGTTTGTAAACCATTGTGTACAGCATAGCCAACTACAGTAAACTACTGTGATCCTGTGCACCACCTAGTGAGCTCCTATGTACCACAGTTTGTAAACCATTGTGTACAGCATAGCCAACTACAGTAAACTACTGTGATCCTGTGCACCACCTAGTGAGCTCCTATGTACCACAGTTTGTAAACCATTGTGTACAGCATAGCCAACTACAGTAAACTACTGTGATCCTGTGCACCACCTAGTGAGCTCCTATGTACCACAGTTTGTAAACCATTGTGTACAGCATAGCCAACTACAGTAAACTACTGTGCACCACCTAGTGAGCTCCTATGTACCACAGTTTGTAAACCATTGTGTACAGCATAGCCAACTACAGTAAACTACTGTGATCCTGTGGACCACCTAGTGAGCTCCTATGTACCACAGTTTGTAAACCATTGTGTACAGCATAGCCAACTACAGTAAACTACTGTGATCCTGTGCACCACCTAGTGAGCTCCTATGTACCACAGTTTGTAAACCATTGTGTACAGCATAGCCAACTACAGTAAACTACTGTGATCCTGTGCACCACCTAGTGAGCTCCTATGTACCACAGTTTGTGTACAGCATAGCCAACTACAGTAAACTACTGTGATCCTGTGCACCACCTAGTGAGCTCCTATGTACCACAGTTTGTAAACTATTGTGTACAGCATAGCCAACTACAGTAAACTACTGTGATCCTGTGCACCACCTAGTGAGCTCCTATGTACCACAGTTTGTGTACAGCATAGCCAACTACAGTAAACTACTGTGATCCTGTGCACCACCTAGTGAGCTCCTATGTACCACAGTTTGTAAACCATTGTGTACAGCATAGCCAACTACAGTAAACTACTGTGCACCACCTAGTGAGCTCCTATGTACCACAGTTTGTGTACAGCATAGCCAACTACAGTAAACTACTGTGATCCTGTGCACCACCTAGTGAGCTCCTATGTACCACAGTTTGTGTACAGCATAGCCAACTACAGTAAACTACTGTGATCCTGTGCACCACCTCGTGAGCTCCTATGTACCACAGTTTGTAAACCATTGTGTACAGCATAGCCAACTACAGTAAACTACTGTGATCCTGTGCACCACCTAGTGAGCTCCTATGTACCACAGTTTGTAAACCTTTGTGTACAGCATAGCCAACTACAGTAAACTACTGTGATCCTGTGCACCACCTAGTGAGCTCCTATGTACCACAGTTTGTGTACAGCATAGCCAACTACAGTAAACTACTGTGATCCTGTGCACCACCTAGTGAGCTCCTATGTACCACAGTTTGTAAACCATTGTGTACAGCATAGCCAACTACAGTAAACTACTCTGCACCACCTAGTGAGCTCCTATGTACCACAGTTTGTGTACAGCATAGCCAACTACAGTAAACTACTGTGATCCTGTGCACCACCTAGTGAGCTCCTATGTACCACAGTTTGTGTACAGCATAGCCAACTACAGTAAACTACTGTGCACCACCTAGTGAGCTCCTATGTACCACAGTTTGTAAACCTTTGTGTACAGCATAGCCAACTACAGTCAACTACTGTGATCCTGTGCACCACCTAGTGAGCTCCTATGTACCACAGTTTGTAAACCATTGTGTACAGCATAGCCAACTACAGTAAACTACTGTGCACCACCTAGTGAGCTCCTATGTACCACAGTTTGTGTACAGCATAGCCAACTACAGTATACTACTGTGATCCTGTGCACCACCTAGTGAGCTCCTATGTACCACAGTTTGTGTACAGCATAGCCAACTACAGTAAACTACTGTGCACCACCTAGTGAGCTCCTATGTACCACAGTTTGTGTACAGCATAGCCAACTACAGTAAACTACTGTGATCCTGTGCACCACCTAGTGAGCTCCTATGTACCACAGTTTGTAAACCATTGTGTACAGCATAGCCAACTACAGTAAACTACTGTGATCCTGTGCACCACCTAGTGAGCTCCTATGTACCACAGTTTGTAAACCATTGTGTACAGCATAGCCAACTACAGTAAACTACTGTGATCCTGTGCACCACCTAGTGAGCTCCTATGTACCACAGTTTGTGTACAGCATAGCCAACTACAGTAAACTACTGTGATCCTGTGCACCACCTAGTGAGCTCCTATGTACCACAGTTTGTAAACCATTGTGTACAGCATAGCCAACTACAGTAAACTACTGTGATCCTGTGCACCACCTAGTGAGCTCCTATGTACCACAGTTTGTAAACCATTGTGTACAGCATAGCCAACTACAGTAAACTACTGTGATCCTGTGCACCACCTAGTGAGCTCCTATGTACCACAGTTTGTAAACCATTGTGTACAGCATAGCCAACTACAGTAAACTACTGTGATCCTGTGCACCACCTAGTGAGCTCCTATGTACCACAGTTTGTAAACCATTGTGTACAGCATAGCCAACTACAGTAAACTACTGTGATCCTGTGCACCACCTAGTGAGCTCCTATGTACCACAGTTTGTAAACCATTGTGTACAGCATAGCCAACTACAGTAAACTACTGTGATCCTGTGCACCACCTAGTGAGCTCCTATGTACCACAGTTTGTGTACAGCATAGCCAACTACAGTAAACTACTGTGATCCTGTGCACCACCTAGTGAGCTCCTATCTACCACAGTTTGTGTACAGCATAGCCAACTACAGTAAACTACTGTGATCCTGTGCACCACCTAGTGAGCTCCTATGTACCACAGTTTGTAAACCATTGTGTACAGCATAGCCAACTACAGTAAACTACTGTGCACCACCTAGTGAGCTCCTATGTACCACAGTTTGTAAACCATTGTGTACAGCATAGCCAACTACAGTAAAGTACTGTGATCCTGTGCACCACCTAGTGAGCTCCTATGTACCACAGTTTGTAAACCATTGTGTACAGCATAGCCAACTACAGTAAACTACTGTGATCCTGTGCACCACCTAGTGAGCTCCTATGTACCACAGTTTGTGTACAGCATAGCCAACTACAGTAAACTACTGTGATCCTGTGCACCACCTAGTGAGCTCCTATGTACCACAGTTTGTGTACAGCATAGCCAACTACAGTAAACTACTGTGATCCTGTGCACCACCTAGTGAGCTCCTATGTACCACAGTTTGTGTACAGCATAGCCAACTACAGTAAACTACTGTGATCCTGTGCACCTCCTAGTGAGCTCCTATGTACCACAGTTTGTAAACCATTGTGTACAGCATAGCCAACTACAGTAAACTACTGTGATCCTGTGCACCACCTAGTGAGCTCCTATGTACCACAGTTTGTGTACAGCATAGCCAACTACAGTAAACTACTGTGATCCTGTGCACCACCTAGTGAGCTCCTATGTACCACAGTTTGTAAACCATTGTGTACAGCATAGCCAACTACAGTAAACTACTGTGATCCTGTGCACCACCTAGTGAGCTCCTATGTACCACAGTTTGTGTACAGCATAGCCAACTACAGTAAACTACTGTGATCCTGTGCACCACCTAGTGAGCTCCTATGTACCACAGTTTGTAAACCATTGTGTACAGCATAGCCAACTACAGTAAACTACTGTGATCCTGTGCACCACCTAGTGAGCTCCTATGTACCACAGTTTGTAAACCATTGTGTACAGCATAGCCAACTACAGTAAACTACTGTGATCCTGTGCACCACCTAGTGAGCTCCTATGTACCACAGTTTGTAAACCATTGTGTACAGCATAGCCAACTACAGTAAACTACTGTGATCCTGTGCACCACCTAGTGAGCTCCTATGTACCACAGTTTGTGTACAGCATAGCCAACTACAGTAAACTACTGTGATCCTGTGCACCACCTAGTGAGCTCCTATGTACCACAGTTTGTAAACCATTGTGTACAGCATAGCCAACTACAGTAAACTACTGTGATCCTGTGCACCACCTAGTGAGCTCCTATGTACCACAGTTTGTAAACCATTGTGTACAGCATAGCCAACTACAGTAAACTACTGTGATCCTGTGCACCTCCTAGTGAGCTCCTATGTACCACAGTTTGTAAACCATTGTGTACAGCATAGCCAACTACAGTAAACTACTGTGATCCTGTGCACCACCTAGTGAGCTCCTATGTACCACAGTTTGTAAACCATTGTGTACAGCATAGCCAACTACAGTAAACTACTGTGATCCTGTGCACCACCTAGTGAGCTCCTATGTACCACAGTTTGTAAACCATTGTGTACAGCATAGCCAACTACAGTAAACTACTGTGATCCTGTGCACCACCTAGTGAGCTCCTATGTACCACAGTTTGTAAACCATTGTGTACAGCATAGCCAACTACAGTAAACTACTGTGATCCTGTGCACCACCTAGTGAGCTCCTATGTACCACAGTTTGTAAACCATTGTGTACAGCATAGCCAACTACAGTAAACTACTGTGATCCTGTGCACCACCTAGTGAGCTCCTATGTACCACAGTTTGTAAACCATTGTGTACAGCATAGCCAACTACAGTAAACTACTGTGCACCACCTAGTGAGCTCCTATGTACCACAGTTTGTAAACCATTGTGTACAGCATAGCCAACTACAGTAAACTACTGTGATCCTGTGGACCACCTAGTGAGCTCCTATGTACCACAGTTTGTAAACCATTGTGTACAGCATAGCCAACTACAGTAAACTACTGTGATCCTGTGCACCACCTAGTGAGCTCCTATGTACCACAGTTTGTAAACCATTGTGTACAGCATAGCCAACTACAGTAAACTACTGTGATCCTGTGCACCACCTAGTGAGCTCCTATGTACCACAGTTTGTGTACAGCATAGCCAACTACAGTAAACTACTGTGATCCTGTGCACCACCTAGTGAGCTCCTATGTACCACAGTTTGTAAACCATTGTGTACAGCATAGCCAACTACAGTAAACTACTGTGATCCTGTGCACCACCTAGTGAGCTCCTATGTACCACAGTTTGTGTACAGCATAGCCAACTACAGTAAACTACTGTGATCCTGTGCACCACCTAGTGAGCTCCTATGTACCACAGTTTGTAAACCATTGTGTACAGCATAGCCAACTACAGTAAACTACTGTGCACCACCTAGTGAGCTCCTATGTACCACAGTTTGTGTACAGCATAGCCAACTACAGTAAACTACTGTGATCCTGTGCACCACCTAGTGAGCTCCTATGTACCACAGTTTGTGTACAGCATAGCCAACTACAGTAAACTACTGTGATCCTGTGCACCACCTCGTGAGCTCCTATGTACCACAGTTTGTAAACCATTGTGTACAGCATAGCCAACTACAGTAAACTACTGTGATCCTGTGCACCACCTAGTGAGCTCCTATGTACCACAGTTTGTAAACCTTTGTGTACAGCATAGCCAACTACAGTAAACTACTGTGATCCTGTGCACCACCTAGTGAGCTCCTATGTACCACAGTTTGTGTACAGCATAGCCAACTACAGTAAACTACTGTGATCCTGTGCACCACCTAGTGAGCTCCTATGTACCACAGTTTGTAAACCATTGTGTACAGCATAGCCAACTACAGTAAACTACTCTGCACCACCTAGTGAGCTCCTATGTACCACAGTTTGTGTACAGCATAGCCAACTACAGTAAACTACTGTGATCCTGTGCACCACCTAGTGAGCTCCTATGTACCACAGTTTGTGTACAGCATAGCCAACTACAGTAAACTACTGTGCACCACCTAGTGAGCTCCTATGTACCACAGTTTGTAAACCTTTGTGTACAGCATAGCCAACTACAGTCAACTACTGTGATCCTGTGCACCACCTAGTGAGCTCCTATGTACCACAGTTTGTAAACCATTGTGTACAGCATAGCCAACTACAGTAAACTACTGTGCACCACCTAGTGAGCTCCTATGTACCACAGTTTGTGTACAGCATAGCCAACTACAGTATACTACTGTGATCCTGTGCACCACCTAGTGAGCTCCTATGTACCACAGTTTGTGTACAGCATAGCCAACTACAGTAAACTACTGTGCACCACCTAGTGAGCTCCTATGTACCACAGTTTGTGTACAGCATAGCCAACTACAGTAAACTACTGTGATCCTGTGCACCACCTAGTGAGCTCCTATGTACCACAGTTTGTAAACCATTGTGTACAGCATAGCCAACTACAGTAAACTACTGTGATCCTGTGCACCACCTAGTGAGCTCCTATGTACCACAGTTTGTAAACCATTGTGTACAGCATAGCCAACTACAGTAAACTACTGTGATCCTGTGCACCACCTAGTGAGCTCCTATGTACCACAGTTTGTGTACAGCATAGCCAACTACAGTAAACTACTGTGATCCTGTGCACCACCTAGTGAGCTCCTATGTACCACAGTTTGTAAACCATTGTGTACAGCATAGCCAACTACAGTAAACTACTGTGATCCTGTGCACCACCTAGTGAGCTCCTATGTACCACAGTTTGTAAACCATTGTGTACAGCATAGCCAACTACAGTAAACTACTGTGATCCTGTGCACCACCTAGTGAGCTCCTATGTACCACAGTTTGTAAACCATTGTGTACAGCATAGCCAACTACAGTAAACTACTGTGATCCTGTGCACCACCTAGTGAGCTCCTATGTACCACAGTTTGTAAACCATTGTGTACAGCATAGCCAACTACAGTAAACTACTGTGATCCTGTGCACCACCTAGTGAGCTCCTATGTACCACAGTTTGTAAACCATTGTGTACAGCATAGCCAACTACAGTAAACTACTGTGATCCTGTGCACCACCTAGTGAGCTCCTATGTACCACAGTTTGTAAACCATTGTGTACAGCATAGCCAACTACAGTAAACTACTGTGATCCTGTGCACCACCTAGTGAGCTCCTATGTACCACAGTTTGTAAACCATTGTGTACAGCATAGCCAACTACAGTAAACTACTGTGCACCACCTAGTGAGCTCCTATGTACCACAGTTTGTAAACCATTGTGTACAGCATAGCCAACTACAGTAAACTACTGTGCACCACCTAGTGAGCTCCTATGTACCACAGTTTGTGTACAGGATAGCCAACTACAGTAAACTACTGTGATCCTGTGCACCACTTAGTGAGCTCCTATGTACCACAGTTTGTGTACAGCATAGCCAACTACAGTAAACTACTGTGATCCTGTGCACCACCTCGTGAGCTCCTATGTACCACAGTTTGTAAACCATTGTGTACAGCATAGCCAACTACAGTAAACTACTGTGATCCTGTGCACCACCTAGTGAGCTCCTATGTACCACAGTTTGTAAACCTTTGTGTACAGCATAGCCAACTACAGTAAACTACTGTGATCCTGTGCACCACCTAGTGAGCTCCTATGTACCACAGTTTGTGTACAGCATAGCCAACTACAGTAAACTACTGTGATCCTGTGCACCACCTAGTGAGCTCCTATGTACCACAGTTTGTAAACCATTGTGTACAGCATAGCCAACTACAGTAAACTACTCTGCACCACCTAGTGAGCTCCTATGTACCACTGTTTGTGTACAGCATAGCCAACTACAGTAAACTACTGTGATCCTGTGCACCACCTAGTGAGCTCCTATGTACCACAGTTTGTGTACAGCATAGCCAACTACAGTAAACTACTGTGCACCACCTAGTGAGCTCCTATGTACCACAGTTTGTAAACCTTTGTGTACAGCATAGCCAACTACAGTAAACTACTGTGATCCTGTGCACCACCTAGTGAGCTCCTATGTACCACAGTTTGTAAACCATTGTGTACAGCATAGCCAACTACAGTAAACTACTGTGCACCACCTAGTGAGCTCCTATGTACCACAGTTTGTGTACAGCATAGCCAACTACAGTAAACTACTGTGATCCTGTGCACCACCTAGTGAGCTCCTATGTACCACAGTTTGTGTACAGCATAGCCAACTACAGTAAACTACTGTGCACCACCTAGTGAGCTCCTATGTACCACAGTTTGTGTACAGCATAGCCAACTACAGTAAACTACTGTGATCCTGTGCACCACCTAGTGAGCTCCTATGTACCACAGTTTGTAAACCATTGTGTACAGCATAGCCAACTACAGTAAACTACTGTGATCCTGTGCACCACCTAGTGAGCTCCTATGTACCACAGTTTGTAAACCATTGTGTACAGCATAGCCAACTACAGTAAACTACTGTGATCCTGTGCACCACCTAGTGAGCTCCTATGTACCACAGTTTGTAAACCATTGTGTACAGCATAGCCAACTACAGTAAACTACTGTGATCCTGTGCACCACCTAGTGAGCTCCTATGTACCACAGTTTGTAAACCATTGTGTACAGCATAGCCAACTACAGTAAACTACTGTGATCCTGTGCACCACCTAGTGAGCTCCTATGTACCACAGTTTGTGTACAGCATAGCCAACTACAGTAAACTACTGTGATCCTGTGCACCACCTAGTGAGCTCCTATGTACCACAGTTTGTAAACCATTGTGTACAGCATAGCCAACTACAGTAAACTACTGTGATCCTGTGCACCACCTAGTGAGCTCCTATGTACCACAGTTTGTGTACAGCATAGCCAACTACAGTAAACTACTGTGATCCTGTGCACCACCTAGTGAGCTCCTATGTACCACAGTTTGTAAACCATTGTGTACAGCATAGCCAACTACAGTAAACTACTGTGCACCACCTAGTGAGCTCCTATGTACCACAGTTTGTGTACAGCATAGCCAACTACAGTAAACTACTGTGATCCTGTGCACCACCTAGTGAGCTCCTATGTACCACAGTTTGTGTACAGCATAGCCAACTACAGTAAACTACTGTGATCCTGTGCACCACCTCGTGAGCTCCTATGTACCACAGTTTGTAAACCATTGTGTACAGCATAGCCAACTACAGTAAACTACTGTGATCCTGTGCACCACCTAGTGAGCTCCTATGTACCACAGTTTGTAAACCTTTGTGTACAGCATAGCCAACTACAGTAAACTACTGTGATCCTGTGCACCACCTAGTGAGCTCCTATGTACCACAGTTTGTGTACAGCATAGCCAACTACAGTAAACTACTGTGATCCTGTGCACCACCTAGTGAGCTCCTATGTACCACAGTTTGTAAACCATTGTGTACAGCATAGCCAACTACAGTAAACTACTCTGCACCACCTAGTGAGCTCCTATGTACCACAGTTTGTGTACAGCATAGCCAACTACAGTAAACTACTGTGATCCTGTGCACCACCTAGTGAGCTCCTATGTACCACAGTTTGTGTACAGCATAGCCAACTACAGTAAACTACTGTGCACCACCTAGTGAGCTCCTATGTACCACAGTTTGTAAACCTTTGTGTACAGCATAGCCAACTACAGTCAACTACTGTGATCCTGTGCACCACCTAGTGAGCTCCTATGTACCACAGTTTGTAAACCATTGTGTACAGCATAGCCAACTACAGTAAACTACTGTGCACCACCTAGTGAGCTCCTATGTACCACAGTTTGTGTACAGCATAGCCAACTACAGTATACTACTGTGATCCTGTGCACCACCTAGTGAGCTCCTATGTACCACAGTTTGTGTACAGCATAGCCAACTACAGTAAACTACTGTGCACCACCTAGTGAGCTCCTATGTACCACAGTTTGTGTACAGCATAGCCAACTACAGTAAACTACTGTGATCCTGTGCACCACCTAGTGAGCTCCTATGTACCACAGTTTGTAAACCATTGTGTACAGCATAGCCAACTACAGTAAACTACTGTGATCCTGTGCACCACCTAGTGAGCTCCTATGTACCACAGTTTGTAAACCATTGTGTACAGCATAGCCAACTACAGTAAACTACTGTGATCCTGTGCACCACCTAGTGAGCTCCTATGTACCACAGTTTGTGTACAGCATAGCCAACTACAGTAAACTACTGTGATCCTGTGCACCACCTAGTGAGCTCCTATGTACCACAGTTTGTAAACCATTGTGTACAGCATAGCCAACTACAGTAAACTACTGTGATCCTGTGCACCACCTAGTGAGCTCCTATGTACCACAGTTTGTAAACCATTGTGTACAGCATAGCCAACTACAGTAAACTACTGTGATCCTGTGCACCACCTAGTGAGCTCCTATGTACCACAGTTTGTAAACCATTGTGTACAGCATAGCCAACTACAGTAAACTACTGTGATCCTGTGCACCACCTAGTGAGCTCCTATGTACCACAGTTTGTAAACCATTGTGTACAGCATAGCCAACTACAGTAAACTACTGTGATCCTGTGCACCACCTAGTGAGCTCCTATGTACCACAGTTTGTAAACCATTGTGTACAGCATAGCCAACTACAGTAAACTACTGTGATCCTGTGCACCACCTAGTGAGCTCCTATGTACCACAGTTTGTAAACCATTGTGTACAGCATAGCCAACTACAGTAAACTACTGTGATCCTGTGCACCACCTAGTGAGCTCCTATGTACCACAGTTTGTAAACCATTGTGTACAGCATAGCCAACTACAGTAAACTACTGTGCACCACCTAGTGAGCTCCTATGTACCACAGTTTGTAAACCATTGTGTACAGCATAGCCAACTACAGTAAACTACTGTGCACCACCTAGTGAGCTCCTATGTACCACAGTTTGTGTACAGGATAGCCAACTACAGTAAACTACTGTGATCCTGTGCACCACTTAGTGAGCTCCTATGTACCACAGTTTGTGTACAGCATAGCCAACTACAGTAAACTACTGTGATCCTGTGCACCACCTCGTGAGCTCCTATGTACCACAGTTTGTAAACCATTGTGTACAGCATAGCCAACTACAGTAAACTACTGTGATCCTGTGCACCACCTAGTGAGCTCCTATGTACCACAGTTTGTAAACCTTTGTGTACAGCATAGCCAACTACAGTAAACTACTGTGATCCTGTGCACCACCTAGTGAGCTCCTATGTACCACAGTTTGTGTACAGCATAGCCAACTACAGTAAACTACTGTGATCCTGTGCACCACCTAGTGAGCTCCTATGTACCACAGTTTGTAAACCATTGTGTACAGCATAGCCAACTACAGTAAACTACTCTGCACCACCTAGTGAGCTCCTATGTACCACTGTTTGTGTACAGCATAGCCAACTACAGTAAACTACTGTGATCCTGTGCACCACCTAGTGAGCTCCTATGTACCACAGTTTGTGTACAGCATAGCCAACTACAGTAAACTACTGTGCACCACCTAGTGAGCTCCTATGTACCACAGTTTGTAAACCTTTGTGTACAGCATAGCCAACTACAGTAAACTACTGTGATCCTGTGCACCACCTAGTGAGCTCCTATGTACCACAGTTTGTAAACCATTGTGTACAGCATAGCCAACTACAGTAAACTACTGTGCACCACCTAGTGAGCTCCTATGTACCACAGTTTGTGTACAGCATAGCCAACTACAGTAAACTACTGTGATCCTGTGCACCACCTAGTGAGCTCCTATGTACCACAGTTTGTGTACAGCATAGCCAACTACAGTAAACTACTGTGCACCACCTAGTGAGCTCCTATGTACCACAGTTTGTGTACAGCATAGCCAACTACAGTAAACTACTGTGATCCTGTGCACCACCTAGTGAGCTCCTATGTACCACAGTTTGTAAACCATTGTGTACAGCATAGCCAACTACAGTAAACTACTGTGATCCTGTGCACCACCTAGTGAGCTCCTATGTACCACAGTTTGTAAACCATTGTGTACAGCATAGCCAACTACAGTAAACTACTGTGATCCTGTGCACCACCTAGTGAGCTCCTATGTACCACAGTTTGTAAACCATTGTGTACAGCATAGCCAACTACAGTAAACTACTGTGATCCTGTGCACCACCTAGTGAGCTCCTATGTACCACAGTTTGTAAACCATTGTGTACAGCATAGCCAACTACAGTAAACTACTGTGATCCTGTGCACCACCTAGTGAGCTCCTATGTACCACAGTTTGTAAACCATTGTGTACAGCATAGCCAACTACAGTAAACTACTGTGATCCTGTGCACCACCTAGTGAGCTCCTATGTACCACAGTTTGTGTACAGCATAGCCAACTACAGTAAACTACTGTGATCCTGTGCACCACCTAGTGAGCTCCTATGTACCACAGTTTGTGTACAGCATAGCCAACTACAGTAAACTACTGTGATCCTGTGCACCACCTAGTGAGCTCCTATGTACCACAGTTTGTGTACAGCATAGCCAACTACAGTAAACTACTGTGATCCTGTGCACCACCTAGTGAGCTCCTATGTACCACAGTTTGTAAACCATTGTGTACAGCATAGCCAACTACAGTAAACTACTGTGCACCACCTAGTGAGCTCCTATGTACCACAGTTTGTAAACCATTGTGTACAGCATAGCCAACTACAGTAAACTACTGTGCACCACCTAGTGAGCTCCTATGTACCACAGTTTGTGTACAGCATAGCCAACTACAGTAAACTACTGTGATCCTGTGCACCACCTAGTGAGCTCCTATGTACCACAGTTTGTGTACAGCATAGCCAACTACAGTAAACTACTGTGATCCTGTGCACCACCTCGTGAGCTCCTATGTACCACAGTTTGTAAACCATTGTGTACAGCATAGCCAACTACAGTAAACTACTGTGATCCTGTGCACCACCTAGTGAGCTCCTATGTACCACAGTTTGTAAACCTTTGTGTACAGCATAGCCAACTACAGTAAACTACTGTGATCCTGTGCACCACCTAGTGAGCTCCTATGTACCACAGTTTGTGTACAGCATAGCCAACTACAGTAAACTACTGTGATCCTGTGCACCACCTAGTGAGCTCCTATGTACCACAGTTTGTAAACCATTGTGTACAGCATAGCCAACTACAGTAAACTACTCTGCACCACCTAGTGAGCTCCTATGTACCACAGTTTGTGTACAGCATAGCCAACTACAGTAAACTACTGTGATCCTGTGCACCACCTAGTGAGCTCCTATGTACCACAGTTTGTAAACCATTGTGTACAGCATAGCCAACTACAGTAAACTACTGTGATCCTGTGCACCACCTAGTGAGCTCCTATGTACCACAGTTTGTAAACCATTGTGTACAGCATAGCCAACTACAGTAAACTACTGTGATCCTGTGCACCACCTAGTGAGCTCCTATGTACCACAGTTTGTAAACCATTGTGTACAGCATAGCCAACTACAGTAAACTACTGTGATCCTGTGCACCACCTAGTGAGCTCCTATGTACCACAGTTTGTAAACCATTGTGTACAGCATAGCCAACTACAGTAAACTACTGTGCACCACCTAGTGAGCTCCTATGTACCACAGTTTGTAAACCATTGTGTACAGCATAGCCAACTACAGTAAACTACTGTGATCCTGTGGACCACCTAGTGAGCTCCTATGTACCACAGTTTGTAAACCATTGTGTACAGCATAGCCAACTACAGTAAACTACTGTGATCCTGTGCACCACCTAGTGAGCTCCTATGTACCACAGTTTGTAAACCATTGTGTACAGCATAGCCAACTACAGTAAACTACTGTGATCCTGTGCACCACCTAGTGAGCTCCTATGTACCACAGTTTGTGTACAGCATAGCCAACTACAGTAAACTACTGTGATCCTGTGCACCACCTAGTGAGCTCCTATGTACCACAGTTTGTGTACAGCATAGCCAACTACAGTAAACTACTGTGCACCACCTAGTGAGCTCCTATGTACCACAGTTTGTAAACCTTTGTGTACAGCATAGCCAACTACAGTCAACTACTGTGATCCTGTGCACCACCTAATGAGCTCCTATGTACCACAGTTTGTAAACCATTGTGTACAGCATAGCCAACTACAGTAAACTACTGTGCACCACCTAGTGAGCTCCTATGTACCACAGTTTGTGTACAGCATAGCCAACTACAGTATACTACTGTGATCCTGTGCACCACCTAGTGAGCTCCTATGTACCACAGTTTGTGTACAGCATAGCCAACTACAGTAAACTACTGTGCACCACCTAGTGAGCTCCTATGTACCACAGTTTGTGTACAGCATAGCCAACTACAGTAAACTACTGTGATCCTGTGCACCACCTAGTGAGCTCCTATGTACCACAGTTTGTAAACCATTGTGTACAGCATAGCCAACTACAGTAAACTACTGTGATCCTGTGCACCACCTAGTGAGCTCCTATGTACCACAGTTTGTAAACCATTGTGTACAGCATAGCCAACTACAGTAAACTACTGTGATCCTGTGCACCACCTAGTGAGCTCCTATGTACCACAGTTTGTGTACAGCATAGCCAACTACAGTAAACTACTGTGATCCTGTGCACCACCTAGTGAGCTCCTATGTACCACAGTTTGTAAACCATTGTGTACAGCATAGCCAACTACAGTAAACTACTGTGATCCTGTGCACCACCTAGTGAGCTCCTATGTACCACAGTTTGTAAACCATTGTGTACAGCATAGCCAACTACAGTAAACTACTGTGATCCTGTGCACCACCTAGTGAGCTCCTATGTACCACAGTTTGTAAACCATTGTGTACAGCATAGCCAACTACAGTAAACTACTGTGATCCTGTGCACCACCTAGTGAGCTCCTATGTACCACAGTTTGTAAACCATTGTGTACAGCATAGCCAACTACAGTAAACTACTGTGATCCTGTGCACCACCTAGTGAGCTCCTATGTACCACAGTTTGTAAACCATTGTGTACAGCATAGCCAACTACAGTAAACTACTGTGATCCTGTGCACCACCTAGTGAGCTCCTATGTACCACAGTTTGTAAACCATTGTGTACAGCATAGCCAACTACAGTAAACTACTGTGATCCTGTGCACCACCTAGTGAGCTCCTATGTACCACAGTTTGTAAACCATTGTGTACAGCATAGCCAACTACAGTAAACTACTGTGCACCACCTAGTGAGCTCCTATGTACCACAGTTTGTAAACCATTGTGTACAGCATAGCCAACTACAGTAAACTACTGTGCACCACCTAGTGAGCTCCTATGTACCACAGTTTGTGTACAGGATAGCCAACTACAGTAAACTACTGTGATCCTGTGCACCACTTAGTGAGCTCCTATGTACCACAGTTTGTGTACAGCATAGCCAACTACAGTAAACTACTGTGATCCTGTGCACCACCTCGTGAGCTCCTATGTACCACAGTTTGTAAACCATTGTGTACAGCATAGCCAACTACAGTAAACTACTGTGATCCTGTGCACCACCTAGTGAGCTCCTATGTACCACAGTTTGTAAACCTTTGTGTACAGCATAGCCAACTACAGTAAACTACTGTGATCCTGTGCACCACCTAGTGAGCTCCTATGTACCACAGTTTGTGTACAGCATAGCCAACTACAGTAAACTACTGTGATCCTGTGCACCACCTAGTGAGCTCCTATGTACCACAGTTTGTAAACCATTGTGTACAGCATAGCCAACTACAGTAAACTACTCTGCACCACCTAGTGAGCTCCTATGTACCACAGTTTGTGTACAGCATAGCCAACTACAGTAAACTACTGTGATCCTGTGCACCACCTAGTGAGCTCCTATGTACCACAGTTTGTGTACAGCATAGCCAACTACAGTAAACTACTGTGCACCACCTAGTGAGCTCCTATGTACCACAGTTTGTAAACCTTTGTGTACAGCATAACCAACTACAGTAAACTACTGTGATCCTGTGCACCACCTAGTGAGCTCCTATGTACCACAGTTTGTAAACCATTGTGTACAGCATAGCCAACTACAGTAAACTACTGTGCACCACCTAGTGAGCTCCTATGTACCACAGTTTGTGTACAGCATAGCCAACTACAGTAAACTACTGTGATCCTGTGCACCACCTAGTGAGCTCCTATGTACCACAGTTTGTGTACAGCATAGCCAACTACAGTAAACTACTGTGCACCACCTAGTGAGCTCCTATGTACCACAGTTTGTGTACAGCATAGCCAACTACAGTAAACTACTGTGATCCTGTGCACCACCTAGTGAGCTCCTATGTACCACAGTTTGTAAACCATTGTGTACAGCATAGCCAACTACAGTAAACTACTGTGATCCTGTGCACCACCTAGTGAGCTCCTATGTACCACAGTTTGTAAACCATTGTGTACAGCATAGCCAACTACAGTAAACTACTGTGATCCTGTGCACCACCTAGTGAGCTCCTATGTACCACAGTTTGTAAACCATTGTGTACAGCATAGCCAACTACAGTAAACTACTGTGATCCTGTGCACCACCTAGTGAGCTCCTATGTACCACAGTTTGTAAACCATTGTGTACAGCATAGCCAACTACAGTAAACTACTGTGATCCTGTGCACCACCTAGTGAGCTCCTATGTACCACAGTTTGTAAACCATTGTGTACAGCATAGCCAACTACAGTAAACTACTGTGATCCTGTGCACCACCTAGTGAGCTCCTATGTACCACAGTTTGTGTACAGCATAGCCAACTACAGTAAACTACTGTGATCCTGTGCACCACCTAGTGAGCTCCTATGTACCACAGTTTGTGTACAGCATAGCCAACTACAGTAAACTACTGTGATCCTGTGCACCACCTAGTGAGCTCCTATGTACCACAGTTTGTGTACAGCATAGCCAACTACAGTAAACTACTGTGATCCTGTGCACCACCTAGTGAGCTCCTATGTACCACAGTTTGTAAACCATTGTGTACAGCATAGCCAACTACAGTAAACTACTGTGATCCTGTGCACCACCTAGTGAGCTCCTATGTACCTCAGTTTGTAAACCATTGTGTACAGCATAGCCAACTACAGTAAACTATTGTGATCCTGTGCACCACCTAGTGAGCTCCTATGTACCACAGTTTGTAAACCATTGTGTACAGCATAGCCAACTACAGTAAACTACTGTGATCCTGTGCACCACCTAGTGAGCTCCTATGTACCACAGTTTGTGTACAGCATAGCCAACTACAGTAAACTACTGTGATCCTGTGCACCACCTAGTGAGCTCCTATGTACCACAGTTTGTAAACCATTGTGTACAGCATAGCCAACTACAGTAAACTACTGTGATCCTGTGCACCACCTAGTGAGCTCCTATGTACCACAGTTTGTAAACCATTGTGTACAGCATAGCCAACTACAGTAAACTACTGTGATCCTGTGCACCACCTAGTGAGCTCCTATGTACCACAGTTTGTAAACCATTGTGTACAGCATAGCCAACTACAGTAAACTACTGTGATCCTGTGCACCACCTAGTGAGCTCCTATGTACCACAGTTTGTAAACCATTGTGTACAGCATAGCCAACTACAGTAAACTACTGTGATCCTGTGCACCACCTAGTGAGCTCCTATGTACCACAGTTTGTAAACCATTGTGTACAGCATAGCCAACTACAGTAAACTACTGTGATCCTGTGCACCACCTAGTGAGCTCCTATGTACCACAGTTTGTAAACCATTGTGTACAGCATAGCCAACTACAGTAAACTACTGTGATCCTGTGCACCACCTAGTGAGCTCCTATGTACCACAGTTTGTAAACCATTGTGTACAGCATAGCCAACTACAGTAAACTACTGTGATCCTGTGCACCACCTAGTGAGCTCCTATGTACCACAGTTTGTAAACCATTGTGTACAGCATAGCCAACTACAGTAAACTACTGTGCACCACCTAGTGAGCTCCTATGTACCACAGTTTGTAAACCATTGTGTACAGCATAGCCAACTACAGTAAACTACTGTGATCCTGTGGACCACCTAGTGAGCTCCTATGTACCACAGTTTGTAAACCATTGTGTACAGCATAGCCAACTACAGTAAACTACTGTGATCCTGTGCACCACCTAGTGAGCTCCTATGTACCACAGTTTGTAAACCATTGTGTACAGCATAGCCAACTACAGTAAACTACTGTGATCCTGTGCACCACCTAGTGAGCTCCTATGTACCACAGTTTGTGTACAGCATAGCCAACTACAGTAAACTACTGTGATCCTGTGCACCACCTAGTGAGCTCCTATGTACCACAGTTTGTAAACTATTGTGTACAGCATAGCCAACTACAGTAAACTACTGTGATCCTGTGCACCACCTAGTGAGCTCCTATGTACCACAGTTTGTGTACAGCATAGCCAACTACAGTAAACTACTGTGATCCTGTGCACCACCTAGTGAGCTCCTATGTACCACAGTTTGTAAACCATTGTGTACAGCATAGCCAACTACAGTAAACTACTGTGCACCACCTAGTGAGCTCCTATGTACCACAGTTTGTGTACAGCATAGCCAACTACAGTAAACTACTGTGATCCTGTGCACCACCTAGTGAGCTCCTATGTACCACAGTTTGTGTACAGCATAGCCAACTACAGTAAACTACTGTGATCCTGTGCACCACCTCGTGAGCTCCTATGTACCACAGTTTGTAAACCATTGTGTACAGCATAGCCAACTACAGTAAACTACTGTGATCCTGTGCACCACCTAGTGAGCTCCTATGTACCACAGTTTGTAAACCTTTGTGTACAGCATAGCCAACTACAGTAAACTACTGTGATCCTGTGCACCACCTAGTGAGCTCCTATGTACCACAGTTTGTGTACAGCATAGCCAACTACAGTAAACTACTGTGATCCTGTGCACCACCTAGTGAGCTCCTATGTACCACAGTTTGTAAACCATTGTGTACAGCATAGCCAACTACAGTAAACTACTCTGCACCACCTAGTGAGCTCCTATGTACCACAGTTTGTGTACAGCATAGCCAACTACAGTAAACTACTGTGATCCTGTGCACCACCTAGTGAGCTCCTATGTACCACAGTTTGTGTACAGCATAGCCAACTACAGTAAACTACTGTGCACCACCTAGTGAGCTCCTATGTACCACAGTTTGTAAACCTTTGTGTACAGCATAGCCAACTACAGTCAACTACTGTGATCCTGTGCACCACCTAGTGAGCTCCTATGTACCACAGTTTGTAAACCATTGTGTACAGCATAGCCAACTACAGTAAACTACTGTGCACCACCTAGTGAGCTCCTATGTACCACAGTTTGTGTACAGCATAGCCAACTACAGTATACTACTGTGATCCTGTGCACCACCTAGTGAGCTCCTATGTACCACAGTTTGTGTACAGCATAGCCAACTACAGTAAACTACTGTGCACCACCTAGTGAGCTCCTATGTACCACAGTTTGTGTACAGCATAGCCAACTACAGTAAACTACTGTGATCCTGTGCACCACCTAGTGAGCTCCTATGTACCACAGTTTGTAAACCATTGTGTACAGCATAGCCAACTACAGTAAACTACTGTGATCCTGTGCACCACCTAGTGAGCTCCTATGTACCACAGTTTGTAAACCATTGTGTACAGCATAGCCAACTACAGTAAACTACTGTGATCCTGTGCACCACCTAGTGAGCTCCTATGTACCACAGTTTGTGTACAGCATAGCCAACTACAGTAAACTACTGTGATCCTGTGCACCACCTAGTGAGCTCCTATGTACCACAGTTTGTAAACCATTGTGTACAGCATAGCCAACTACAGTAAACTACTGTGATCCTGTGCACCACCTAGTGAGCTCCTATGTACCACAGTTTGTAAACCATTGTGTACAGCATAGCCAACTACAGTAAACTACTGTGATCCTGTGCACCACCTAGTGAGCTCCTATGTACCACAGTTTGTAAACCATTGTGTACAGCATAGCCAACTACAGTAAACTACTGTGATCCTGTGCACCACCTAGTGAGCTCCTATGTACCACAGTTTGTAAACCATTGTGTACAGCATAGCCAACTACAGTAATCTACTGTGATCCTGTGCACCACCTAGTGAGCTCCTATGTACCACAGTTTGTAAACCATTGTGTACAGCATAGCCAACTACAGTAAACTACTGTGATCCTGTGCACCACCTAGTGAGCTCCTATGTACCACAGTTTGTGTACAGCATAGCCAACTACAGTAAACTACTGTGATCCTGTGCACCACCTAGTGAGCTCCTATCTACCACAGTTTGTGTACAGCATAGCCAACTACAGTAAACTACTGTGATCCTGTGCACCACCTAGTGAGCTCCTATGTACCACAGTTTGTAAACCATTTTGTACAGCATAGCCAACTACAGTAAACTACTGTGCACCACCTAGTGAGCTCCTATGTACCACAGTTTGTAAACCATTGTGTACAGCATAGCCAACTACAGTAAAGTACTGTGATCCTGTGCACCACCTAGTGAGCTCCTATGTACCACAGTTTGTAAACCATTGTGTACAGCATAGCCAACTACAGTAAACTACTGTGATCCTGTGCACCACCTAGTGAGCTCCTATGTACCACAGTTTGTGTACAGCATAGCCAACTACAGTAAACTACTGTGATCCTGTGCACCACCTAGTGAGCTCCTATGTACCACAGTTTGTGTACAGCATAGCCAACTACAGTAAACTACTGTGATCCTGTGCACCACCTAGTGAGCTCCTATGTACCACAGTTTGTGTACAGCATAGCCAACTACAGTAAACTACTGTGATCCTGTGCACCTCCTAGTGAGCTCCTATGTACCACAGTTTGTAAACCATTGTGTACAGCATAGCCAACTACAGTAAACTACTGTGATCCTGTGCACCACCTAGTGAGCTCCTATGTACCACAGTTTGTGTACAGCATAGCCAACTACAGTAAACTACTGTGATCCTGTGCACCACCTAGTGAGCTCCTATGTACCACAGTTTGTAAACCATTGTGTACAGCATAGCCAACTACAGTAAACTACTGTGCACCACCTAGTGAGCTCCTATGTACCACAGTTTGTGTACAGCATAGCCAACTACAGTAAACTACTGTGATCCTGTGCACCACCTAGTAAGCTCCTATGTACCACAGTTTGTAAACCATTGTGTACAGCATAGCTAACTACAGTAAACTACTGTGATCCTGTGCACCACCTAGTGAGCTCCTATGTACCACAGTTTGTAAACCATTGTGTACAGCATAGCCAACTACAGTAAACTACTGTGATCCTGTGCACCACCTAGTGAGCTCCTATGTACCACAGTTTGTAAACCATTGTGTACAGCATAGCCAACTACAGTAAACTACTGTGATCCTGTGCACCACCTAGTGAGCTCCTATGTACCACAGTTTGTAAACCATTGTGTACAGCATAGCCAACTACAGTAAACTACTGTGATCCTGTGCACCACCTAGTGAGCTCCTATGTACCACAGTTTGTAAACCATTGTGTACAGCATAGCCAACTACAGTAAACTACTGTGATCCTGTGCACCACCTAGTGAGCTCCTATGTACCACAGTTTGTAAACCATTGTGTACAGCATAGCCAACTACAGTAAACTACTGTGCACCACCTAGTGAGCTCCTATGTACCACAGTTTGTGTACAGCATAGCCAACTACAGTAAACTACTGTGATCCTGTGCACCACCTAGTGAGCTCCTATGTACCACAGTTTGTAAACCATTGTGAACAGCATAGCCAACTACAGTAAACTACTGTGATCCTGTGCACCACCTAGTGAGCTCCTATGTACCACAGTTTGTGTACAGCATAGCCAACTACAGTAAACTACTGTGATCCTGTGCACCACCTAGTGAGCTCCTATGTACCACAGTTTGTAAACCATTGTGTACAGCATAGCCAACTACAGTAAACTACTCTGCACCACCTAGTGAGCTCCTATGTACCACAGTTTGTGTACAGCATAGCCAACTACAGTAAACTACTGTGATCCTGTGCACCACCTAGTGAGCTCCTATGTACCACAGTTTGTGTACAGCATAGCCAACTACAGTAAACTACTGTGCACCACCTAGTGAGCTCCTATGTACCACAGTTTGTAAACCTTTGTGTACAGCATAGCCAACTACAGTAAACTACTGTGATCCTGTGCACCACCTAGTGAGCTCCTATGTACCACAGTTTGTAAACCATTGATAGAATGTTGAAAGCTTATCTGCAGTGCCATTGTTTTTACTCAGTAGTTGAATATTTTAGCGTATAGGAGTGATGGAATCTATAACTATATTTTACTTTTTTAATTTAATTTTAATACCTAGCTGTATGTTGTTGTATTTATAGAATTAAGTTTTCATATTATGATAATAGAGTGAGGTGTAAATAGTTGTGCAATAAGATTGTATCTATTAAGATTTGCTATTATAATAAGTTATAAATAGTTTTAATCTTAGTAATATATACCTGTTAGTTCTTTTATTTTATGCATGTAAATTCTGACGTGTCCTATATCAAAAATGTATTGAATGCATGTATTTGATCAAATGGAATTAATAAAAATCTATCTATCTATCTATCTATCATTGTGTACAGCATAGCCAACTACAGTAAACTACTGTGCACCACCTAGTGAGCTCCTATGTACCACAGTTTGTGTACAGCATAGCCAACTACAGTAAACTACTGTGATCCTGTGCACCACCTAGTGTGCTCCTATGTACCACAGTTTGTGTACAGCATAGCCAACTACAGTAAACTACTGTGCACCACCTAGTGAGCTCCTATGTACCACAGTTTGTGTACAGCATAGCCAACTACAGTAAACTACTGTGATCCTGTGCACCACCTAGTGAGCTCCTATGTACCACAGTTTGTAAACCATTGTGTACAGCATAGCCAACTACAGTAAACTACTGTGATCCTGTGCACCACCTAGTGAGCTCCTATGTACCACAGTTTGTAAACCATTGTGTACAGCATAGCCAACTACAGTAAACTACTGTGATCCTGTGCACCACCTAGTGAGCTCCTATGTACCACAGTTTGTGTACAGCATAGCCAACTACAGTAAACTACTGTGATCCTGTGCACCACCTAGTGAGCTCCTATGTACCACAGTTTGTAAACCATTGTGTACAGCATAGCCAACTACAGTAAACTACTGTGATCCTGTGCACCACCTAGTGAGCTCCTATGTACCACAGTTTGTAAACCATTGTGTACAGCATAGCCAACTACAGTAAACTACTGTGATCCTGTGCACCACCTAGTGAGCTCCTATGTACCACAGTTTGTAAACCATTGTGTACAGCATAGCCAACTACAGTAAACTACTGTGATCCTGTGCACCACCTAGTGAGCTCCTATGTACCTCAGTTTGTAAACCATTGTGTACAGCATAGCCAACTACAGTAAACTACTGTGATCCTGTGCACCACCTAGTGAGCTCCTATGTACCACAGTTTGTAAACCATTGTGTACAGCATAGCCAACTACAGTAAACTACTGTGATCCTGTGCACCACCTAGTGAGCTCCTATGTACCACAGTTTGTAAACCATTGTGTACAGCATAGCCAACTACAGTAAACTACTGTGATCCTGTGCACCACCTAGTGAGCTCCTATGTACCACAGTTTGTAAACCATTGTGTACAGCATAGCCAACTACAGTAAACTACTGTGCACCACCTAGTGAGCTCCTATGTACCACAGTTTGTAAACCATTGTGTACAGCATAGCCAACTACAGTAAACTACTGTGCACCACCTAGTGAGCTCCTATGTACCACAGTTTGTGTACAGGATAGCCAACTACAGTAAACTACTGTGATCCTGTGCACCACTTAGTGAGCTCCTATGTACCACAGTTTGTGTACAGCATAGCCAACTACAGTAAACTACTGTGATCCTGTGCACCACCTCGTGAGCTCCTATGTACCACAGTTTGTAAACCATTGTGTACAGCATAGCCAACTACAGTAAACTACTGTGATCCTGTGCACCACCTAGTGAGCTCCTATGTACCACAGTTTGTAAACCTTTGTGTACAGCATAGCCAACTACAGTAAACTACTGTGATCCTGTGCACCACCTAGTGAGCTCCTATGTACCACAGTTTGTGTACAGCATAGCCAACTACAGTAAACTACTGTGATCCTGTGCACCACCTAGTGAGCTCCTATGTACCACAGTTTGTAAACCATTGTGTACAGCATAGCCAACTACAGTAAACTACTCTGCACCACCTAGTGAGCTCCTATGTACCACAGTTTGTGTACAGCATAGCCAACTACAGTAAACTACTGTGATCCTGTGCACCACCTAGTGAGCTCCTATGTACCACAGTTTGTGTACAGCATAGCCAACTACAGTAAACTACTGTGCACCACCTAGTGAGCTCCTATGTACCACAGTTTGTAAACCTTTGTGTACAGCATAGCCAACTACAGTAAACTACTGTGATCCTGTGCACCACCTAGTGAGCTCCTATGTACCACAGTTTGTAAACCATTGTGTACAGCATAGCCAACTACAGTAAACTACTGTGCACCACCTAGTGAGCTCCTATGTACCACAGTTTGTGTACAGCATAGCCAACTACAGTAAACTACTGTGATCCTGTGCACCACCTAGTGAGCTCCTATGTACCACAGTTTGTGTACAGCATAGCCAACTACAGTAAACTACTGTGCACCACCTAGTGAGCTCCTATGTACCACAGTTTGTGTACAGCATAGCCAACTACAGTAAACTACTGTGATCCTGTGCACCACCTAGTGAGCTCCTATGTACCACAGTTTGTAAACCATTGTGTACAGCATAGCCAACTACAGTAAACTACTGTGATCCTGTGCACCACCTAGTGAGCTCCTATGTACCACAGTTTGTAAACCATTGTGTACAGCATAGCCAACTACAGTAAACTACTGTGATCCTGTGCACCACCTAGTGAGCTCCTATGTACCACAGTTTGTAAACCATTGTGTACAGCATAGCCAACTACAGTAAACTACTGTGATCCTGTGCACCACCTAGTGAGCTCCTATGTACCACAGTTTGTAAACCATTGTGTACAGCATAGCCAACTACAGTAAACTACTGTGATCCTGTGCACCACCTAGTGAGCTCCTATGTACCACAGTTTGTAAACCATTGTGTACAGCATAGCCAACTACAGTAAACTACTGTGATCCTGTGCACCACCTAGTGAGCTCCTATGTACCACAGTTTGTGTACAGCATAGCCAACTACAGTAAACTACTGTGATCCTGTGCACCACCTAGTGAGCTCCTATGTACCACAGTTTGTGTACAGCATAGCCAACTACAGTAAACTACTGTGATCCTGTGCACCACCTAGTGAGCTCCTATGTACCACAGTTTGTGTACAGCATAGCCAACTACAGTAAACTACTGTGATCCTGTGCACCACCTAGTGAGCTCCTATGTACCACAGTTTGTAAACCATTGTGTACAGCATAGCCAACTACAGTAAACTACTGTGATCCTGTGCACCACCTAGTGAGCTCCTATGTACCACAGTTTGTAAACCATTGTGTACAGCATAGCCAACTACAGTAAACTATTGTGATCCTGTGCACCACCTAGTGAGCTCCTATGTACCACAGTTTGTAAACCATTGTGTACAGCATAGCCAACTACAGTAAACTACTGTGATCCTGTGCACCACCTAGTGAGCTCCTATGTACCACAGTTTGTGTACAGCATAGCCAACTACAGTAAACTACTGTGATCCTGTGCACCACCTAGTGAGCTCCTATGTACCACAGTTTGTAAACCATTGTGTACAGCATAGCCAACTACAGTAAACTACTGTGATCCTGTGCACCACCTAGTGAGCTCCTATGTACCACAGTTTGTAAACCATTGTGTACAGCATAGCCAACTACAGTAAACTACTGTGATCCTGTGCACCACCTAGTGAGCTCCTATGTACCACAGTTTGTAAACCATTGTGTACAGCATAGCCAACTACAGTAAACTACTGTGATCCTGTGCACCACCTAGTGAGCTCCTATGTACCACAGTTTGTAAACCATTGTGTACAGCATAGCCAACTACAGTAAACTACTGTGATCCTGTGCACCACCTAGTGAGCTCCTATGTACCACAGTTTGTAAACCATTGTGTACAGCATAGCCAACTACAGTAAACTACTGTGATCCTGTGCACCACCTAGTGAGCTCCTATGTACCACAGTTTGTAAACCATTGTGTACAGCATAGCCAACTACAGTAAACTACTGTGATCCTGTGCACCACCTAGTGAGCTCCTATGTACCACAGTTTGTAAACCATTGTGTACAGCATAGCCAACTACAGTAAACTACTGTGATCCTGTGCACCACCTAGTGAGCTCCTATGTACCACAGTTTGTAAACCATTGTGTACAGCATAGCCAACTACAGTAAACTACTGTGCACCACCTAGTGAGCTCCTATGTACCACAGTTTGTAAACCATTGTGTACAGCATAGCCAACTACAGTAAACTACTGTGATCCTGTGGACCACCTAGTGAGCTCCTATGTACCACAGTTTGTAAACCATTGTGTACAGCATAGCCAACTACAGTAAACTACTGTGATCCTGTGCACCACCTAGTGAGCTCCTATGTACCACAGTTTGTAAACCATTGTGTACAGCATAGCCAACTACAGTAAACTACTGTGATCCTGTGCACCACCTAGTGAGCTCCTATGTACCACAGTTTGTGTACAGCATAGCCAACTACAGTAAACTACTGTGATCCTGTGCACCACCTAGTGAGCTCCTATGTACCACAGTTTGTAAACTATTGTGTACAGCATAGCCAACTACAGTAAACTACTGTGATCCTGTGCACCACCTAGTGAGCTCCTATGTACCACAGTTTGTGTACAGCATAGCCAACTACAGTAAACTACTGTGATCCTGTGCACCACCTAGTGAGCTCCTATGTACCACAGTTTGTAAACCATTGTGTACAGCATAGCCAACTACAGTAAACTACTGTGCACCACCTAGTGAGCTCCTATGTACCACAGTTTGTGTACAGCATAGCCAACTACAGTAAAATACTGTGATCCTGTGCACCACCTAGTGAGCTCCTATGTACCACAGTTTGTGTACAGCATAGCCAACTACAGTAAACTACTGTGATCCTGTGCACCACCTCGTGAGCTCCTATGTACCACAGTTTGTAAACCATTGTGTACAGCATAGCCAACTACAGTAAACTACTGTGATCCTGTGCACCACCTAGTGAGCTCCTATGTACCACAGTTTGTAAACCTTTGTGTACAGCATAGCCAACTACAGTAAACTACTGTGATCCTGTGCACCACCTAGTGAGCTCCTATGTACCACAGTTTGTGTACAGCATAGCCAACTACAGTAAACTACTGTGATCCTGTGCACCACCTAGTGAGCTCCTATGTACCACAGTTTGTAAACCATTGTGTACAGCATAGCCAACTACAGTAAACTACTCTGCACCACCTAGTGAGCTCCTATGTACCACAGTTTGTGTACAGCATAGCCAACTACAGTAAACTACTGTGATCCTGTGCACCACCTAGTGAGCTCCTATGTACCACAGTTTGTGTACAGCATAGCCAACTACAGTAAACTACTGTGCACCACCTAGTGAGCTCCTATGTACCACAGTTTGTAAACCTTTGTGTACAGCATAGCCAACTACAGTCAACTACTGTGATCCTGTGCACCACCTAGTGAGCTCCTATGTACCACAGTTTGTAAACCATTGTGTACAGCATAGCCAACTACAGTAAACTACTGTGCACCACCTAGTGAGCTCCTATGTACCACAGTTTGTGTACAGCATAGCCAACTACAGTATACTACTGTGATCCTGTGCACCACCTAGTGAGCTCCTATGTACCACAGTTTGTGTACAGCATAGCCAACTACAGTAAACTACTGTGCACCACCTAGTGAGCTCCTATGTACCACAGTTTGTGTACAGCATAGCCAACTACAGTAAACTACTGTGATCCTGTGCACCACCTAGTGAGCTCCTATGTACCACAGTTTGTAAACCATTGTGTACAGCATAGCCAACTACAGTAAACTACTGTGATCCTGTGCACCACCTAGTGAGCTCCTATGTACCACAGTTTGTAAACCATTGTGTACAGCATAGCCAACTACAGTAAACTACTGTGATCCTGTGCACCACCTAGTGAGCTCCTATGTACCACAGTTTGTGTACAGCATAGCCAACTACAGTAAACTACTGTGATCCTGTGCACCACCTAGTGAGCTCCTATGTACCACAGTTTGTAAACCATTGTGTACAGCATAGCCAACTACAGTAAACTACTGTGATCCTGTGCACCACCTAGTGAGCTCCTATGTACCACAGTTTGTAAACCATTGTGTACAGCATAGCCAACTACAGTAAACTACTGTGATCCTGTGCACCACCTAGTGAGCTCCTATGTACCACAGTTTGTAAACCATTGTGTACAGCATAGCCAACTACAGTAAACTACTGTGATCCTGTGCACCACCTAGTGAGCTCCTATGTACCACAGTTTGTAAACCATTGTGTACAGCATAGCCAACTACAGTAAACTACTGTGATCCTGTGCACCACCTAGTGAGCTCCTATGTACCACAGTTTGTAAACCATTGTGTACAGCATAGCCAACTACAGTAAACTACTGTGATCCTGTGCACCACCTAGTGAGCTCCTATGTACCACAGTTTGTGTACAGCATAGCCAACTACAGTAAACTACTGTGATCCTGTGCACCACCTAGTGAGCTCCTATCTACCACAGTTTGTGTACAGCATAGCCAACTACAGTAAACTACTGTGATCCTGTGCACCACCTAGTGAGCTCCTATGTACCACAGTTTGTAAACCATTGTGTACAGCATAGCCAACTACAGTAAACTACTGTGCACCACCTAGTGAGCTCCTATGTACCACAGTTTGTAAACCATTGTGTACAGCATAGCCAACTACAGTAAAGTACTGTGATCCTGTGCACCACCTAGTGAGCTCCTATGTACCACAGTTTGTAAACCATTGTGTACAGCATAGCCAACTACAGTAAACTACTGTGATCCTGTGCACCACCTAGTGAGCTCCTATGTACCACAGTTTGTGTACAGCATAGCCAACTACAGTAAACTACTGTGATCCTGTGCACCACCTAGTGAGCTCCTATGTACCACAGTTTGTGTACAGCATAGCCAACTACAGTAAACTACTGTGATCCTGTGCACCACCTAGTGAGCTCCTATGTACCACAGTTTGTGTACAGCATAGCCAACTACAGTAAACTACTGTGATCCTGTGCACCTCCTAGTGAGCTCCTATGTACCACAGTTTGTAAACCATTGTGTACAGCATAGCCAACTACAGTAAACTACTGTGATCCTGTGCACCACCTAGTGAGCTCCTATGTACCACAGTTTGTGTACAGCATAGCCAAGTACAGTAAACTACTGTGATCCTGTGCACCACCTAGTGAGTTCCTATGTACCACAGTTTGTAAACCATTGTGTACAGCATAGCCAACTACAGTAAACTACTGTGCACCACCTAGTGAGCTCCTATGTACCACAGTTTGTGTACAGCATAGCCAACTACAGTAAACTACTGTGATCCTGTGCACCACCTAGTAAGCTCCTATGTACCACAGTTTGTAAACCATTGTGTACAGCATAGCCAACTACAGTAAACTACTGTGATCCTGTGCACCACCTAGTGAGCTCCTATGTACCACAGTTTGTAAACCATTGTGTACAGCATAGCCAACTACAGTAAACTACTGTGATCCTGTGCACCACCTAGTGAGCTCCTATGTACCACAGTTTGTAAACCATTGTGTACAGCATAGCCAACTACAGTAAACTACTGTGATCCTGTGCACCACCTAGTGAGCTCCTATGTACCACAGTTTGTAAACCATTGTGTACAGCATAGCCAACTACAGTAAACTACTGTGATCCTGTGCACCACCTAGTGAGCTCCTATGTACCACAGTTTGTAAACCATTGTGTACAGCATAGCCAACTACAGTAAACTACTGTGATCCTGTGCACCACCTAGTGAGCTCCTATGTACCACAGTTTGTAAACCATTGTGTACAGCATAGCCAACTACAGTAAACTACTGTGCACCACCTAGTGAGCTCCTATGTACCACAGTTTGTGTACAGCATAGCCAACTACAGTAAACTACTGTGATCCTGTGCACCACCTAGTGAGCTCCTATGTACCACAGTTTGTAAACCATTGTGAACAGCATAGCCAACTACAGTAAACTACTGTGATCCTGTGCACCACCTAGTGAGCTCCTATGTACCACAGTTTGTAAACCATTGTGTACAGCATAGCCAACTACAGTAAACTACTGTGATCCTGTGCACCACCTAGTGAGCTCCTATGTACCACAGTTTGTGTACAGCATAGCCAACTACAGTAAACTACTGTGATCCTGTGCACCACCTAGTGAGCTCCTATGTACCACAGTTTGTAAACCATTGTGTACAGCATAGCCAACTACAGTAAACTACTGTGATCCTGTGCACCACCTAGTGAGCTCCTATGTACCACAGTTTGTAAACCATTGTGTACAGCATAGCCAACTACAGTAAACTACTGTGATCCTGTGCACCACCTAGTGAGCTCCTATGTACCACAGTTTGTAAACCATTGTGTACAGCATAGCCAACTACAGTAAACTACTGTGATCCTGTGCACCACCTAGTGAGCTACAAGAGTTTAGTGCTTTTCAGTCGGTCAACACGAATGTACCCAAAAGAGATGGGTTATGCCCTAATCCTGAAATAAATTACATGAGATTTATTAATCTCATGTAATTTATTTCAGGATTTATTAATCTCATGTAATTTATTTCAGGATTAGGGCATAACCCATCTCTTTTGGGTACATTCGTGTTGACCGACTGAAAAGCACTAAACTCTTGTTTACTAAGGCAACACTGAAAATATGGCTTCAAACACCACAACCTAGTGAGCTCCTATGTACCACAGTTTGTAAACAATTGTGTACAGCATAGCCAACTACAGTAAACTACTGTGATCCTGTGCACCACCTAGTGAGCTCCTATGTACCACAGTTTGTAAACCATTGTGTACAGCATAGCCAACTACAGTAAACTACTGTGCACCACCTAGTGAGCTCCTATGTACCACAGTTTGTAAACCATTGTGTACAGCATAGCCAACTACAGTAAACTACTGTGCACCACCTAGTGAGCTCCTATGTACCACAGTTTGTGTACAGCATAGCCAACTACAGTAAACTACTGTGATCCTGTGCACCACCTAGTGAGCTCCTATGTACCACAGTTTGTGTACAGCATAGCCAACTACAGTAAACTACTGTGATCCTGTGCACCACCTCGTGAGCTCCTATGTACCACAGTTTGTAAACCATTGTGTACAGCATAGCCAACTACAGTAAACTACTGTGATCCTGTGCACCACCTAGTGAGCTCCTATGTACCACAGTTTGTAAACCTTTGTGTACAGCATAGCCAACTACAGTAAACTACTGTGATCCTGTGCACCACCTAGTGAGCTCCTATGTACCACAGTTTGTGTACAGCATAGCCAACTACAGTAAACTACTGTGATCCTGTGCACCACCTAGTGAGCTCCTATGTACCACAGTTTGTAAACCATTGTGTACAGCATAGCCAACTACAGTAAACTACTCTGCACCACCTAGTGAGCTCCTATGTACCACAGTTTGTGTACAGCATAGCCAACTACAGTAAACTACTGTGATCCTGTGCACCACCTAGTGAGCTCCTATGTACCACAGTTTGTGTACAGCATAGCCAACTACAGTAAACTACTGTGCACCACCTAGTGAGCTCCTATGTACCACAGTTTGTAAACCTTTGTGTACAGCATAGCCAACTACAGTAAACTACTGTGATCCTGTGCACCACCTAGTGAGCTCCTATGTACCACAGTTTGTAAACCATTGTGTACAGCATAGCCAACTACAGTAAACTACTGTGCACCACCTAGTGAGCTCCTATGTACCACAGTTTGTGTACAGCATAGCCAACTACAGTAAACTACTGTGATCCTGTGCACCACCTAGTGTGCTCCTATGTACCACAGTTTGTGTACAGCATAGCCAACTACAGTAAACTACTGTGCACCACCTAGTGAGCTCCTATGTACCACAGTTTGTGTACAGCATAGCCAACTACAGTAAACTACTGTGATCCTGTGCACCACCTAGTGAGCTCCTATGTACCACAGTTTGTAAACCATTGTGTACAGCATAGCCAACTACAGTAAACTACTGTGATCCTGTGCACCACCTAGTGAGCTCCTATGTACCACAGTTTGTAAACCATTGTGTACAGCATAGCCAACTACAGTAAACTACTGTGATCCTGTGCACCACCTAGTGAGCTCCTATGTACCACAGTTTGTGTACAGCATAGCCAACTACAGTAAACTACTGTGATCCTGTGCACCACCTAGTGAGCTCCTATGTACCACAGTTTGTAAACCATTGTGTACAGCATAGCCAACTACAGTAAACTACTGTGATCCTGTGCACCACCTAGTGAGCTCCTATGTACCACAGTTTGTAAGCCATTGTGTACAGCATAGCCAACTACAGTAAACTACTGTGATCCTGTGCGCCACCTAGTGAGCTCCTATGTACCACAGTTTGTAAACCATTGTGTACAGCATAGCCAACTACAGTAAACTACTGTGATCCTGTGCACCACCTAGTGAGCTCCTATGTACCACAGTTTGTAAACCATTGTGTACAGCATAGCCAACTACAGTAAACTACTGTGATCCTGTGCACCACCTAGTGAGCTCCTATGTACCACAGTTTGTAAACCATTGTGTACAGCATAGCCAACTACAGTAAACTACTGTGATCCTGTGCACCACCTAGTGAGCTCCTATGTACCACAGTTTGTGTACAGCATAGCCAACTACAGTAAACTACTGTGATCCTGTGCACCACCTAGTGAGCTCCTATGTACCACAGTTTGTGTACAGCATAGCCAACTACAGTAAACTACTGTGATCCTGTGCACCACCTAGTGAGCTCCTATGTACCACAGTTTGTAAACCATTGTGTACAGCATAGCCAACTACAGTAAACTACTGTGCACCACCTAGTGAGCTCCTATGTACCACAGTTTGTAAACCATTGTGTACAGCATAGCCAACTACAGTAAACTACTGTGCACCACCTAGTGAGCTCCTATGTACCACAGTTTGTAAACCATTGTGTACAGCATAGCCAACTACAGTAAACTACTGTGATCCTGTGCACCACCTAGTGAGCTCCTATGTACCACAGTTTGTGTACAGCATAGCCAACTACAGTAAACTACTGTGATCCTGTGCACCACCTAGTGAGCTCCTATGTACCACAGTTTGTGTACAGCATAGCCAACTACAGTAAACTACTGTGATCCTGTGCACCACCTAGTGAGCTCCTATGTACCACAGTTTGTGTACAGCATAGCCAACTACAGTAAACTACTGTGATCCTGTGCACCTCCTAGTGAGCTCCTATGTACCACAGTTTGTAAACCATTGTGTACAGCATAGCCAACTACAGTAAACTACTGTGATCCTGTGCACCACCTAGTGAGCTCCTATGTACCACAGTTTGTGTACAGCATAGCCAACTACAGTAAACTACTGTGATCCTGTGCACCACCTAGTGAGCTCCTATGTACCGCAGTTTGTAAACCATTGTGTACAGCATAGCCAACTACAGTAAACTACTGTGCACCACCTAGTGAGCTCCTATGTACCACAGTTTGTGTACAGCATAGCCAACTACAGTAAACTACTGTGATCCTGTGCACCACCTAGTGAGCTCCTATGTACCACAGTTTGTAAACCATTGTGTACAGCATAGCCAACTACAGTAAACTACTGTGATCCTGTGCACCACCTAGTGAGCTCCTATGTACCACAGTTTGTAAACCATTGTGTACAGCATAGCCAACTACAGTAAACTACTGTGATCCTGTGCACCACCTAGTGAGCTCCTATGTACCACAGTTTGTAAACCATTGTGTACAGCATAGCCAACTACAGTAAACTACTGTGATCCTGTGCACCACCTAGTGAGCTCCTATGTACCACAGTTTGTAAACCATTGTGTACAGCATAGCCAACTACAGTAAACTACTGTGATCCTGTGCACCACCTAGTGAGCTCCTATGTACCACAGTTTGTAAACCATTGTGTACAGCATAGCCAACTACAGTAAACTACTGTGATCCTGTGCACCACCTAGTGAGCTCCTATGTACCACAGTTTGTAAACCATTGTGTACAGCATAGCCAACTACAGTAAACTACTGTGCACCACCTAGTGAGCTCCTATGTACCACAGTTTGTAAACCATTGTGTACAGCATAGCCAACTACAGTAAACTACTGTGATCCTGTGCACCACCTAGTGAGCTCCTATGTACCACAGTTTGTGTACAGAATAGCCAACTACAGTAAACTACTGTGATCCTGTGCACCACCTAGTGAGCTCCTATGTACCACAGTTTGTGTACAGCATAGCCAACTACAGTAAACTACTGTGATCCTGTGCACCACCTAGTGAGCTCCTATGTACCACAGTTTGTAAACCATTGTGTACAGCATAGCCAACTACAGTAAACTACTGTGATCCTGTGCACCACCTAGTGAGCTCCTATGTACCACAGTTTGTAAACCATTGTGTACAGCATAGCCAACTACAGTAAACTACTGTGATCCTGTGCACCACCTAGTGAGCTCCTATGTACCACAGTTTGTAAACCATTGTGTACAGCATAGCCAACTACAGTAAACTACTGTGATCCTGTGCACCACCTAGTGAGCTCCTATGTACCACAGTTTGTGTACAGCATAGCCAACTACAGTAAACTACTGTGATCCTGTGCACCACCTAGTGAGCTCCTATGTACCACAGTTTGTGTACAGCATAGCCAACTACAGTAAACTACTGTGATCCTGTGCACCACCTAGTGAGCTCCTATGTACCACAGTTTGTAAACCATTGTGTACAGCATAGCCAACTACAGTAAACTACTGTGATCCTGTGCACCACCTAGTGAGCTCCTATGTACCACAGTTTGTAAACCATTGTGTACAGCATAGCCAACTACAGTAAACTACTGTGATCCTGTGCACCACCTAGTGAGCTCCTATGTACCACAGTTTGTAAACCATTGTGTACAGCATAGCCAACTACAGTAAACTACTGTGATCCTGTGCACCACCTAGTGAGCTCCTATGTACCACAGTTTGTAAACCATTGTGTACAGCATAGCCAACTACAGTAAACTACTGTGATCCTGTGCACCACCTAGTGAGCTCCTATGTACCACAGTTTGTGTACAGCATAGCCAACTACAGTAAACTACTGTGATCCTGTGCACCACCTAGTGAGCTCCTATGTACCACAGTTTGTAAACCATTGTGTACAGCATAGCCAACTACAGTAAACTACTGTGATCCTGTGCACCACCTAGTGAGCTCCTATGTACCACAGTTTGTAAACCATTGTGTACAGCATAGCCAACTACAGTAAACTACTGTGATCCTGTGCACCACCTAGTGAGCTCCTATGTTCCACAGTTTGTAAACCATTGTGTACAGCATAGCCAACTACAGTAAACTACTGTGCACCACCTAGTGAGCTCCTATGTACCACAGTTTGTAAACCATTGTGTACAGCATAGCCAACTACAGTAAACTACTGTGATCCTGTGCACCACCTAGTGAGCTCCTATGTACCACAGTTTGTGTACAGCATAGCCAACTACAGTAAACTACTGTGATCCTGTGCACCACCTAGTGAGCTCCTATGTACCACAGTTTGTGTACAGCATAGCCAACTACAGTAAACTACTGTGATCCTGTGCACCACCTAGTGAGCTCCTATGTACCACAGTTTGTAAACCATTGTGTACAGCATAGCCAACTACAGTAAACTACTGTGATCCTGTGCACCACCTAGTGAGCTCCTATGTACCACAGTTTGTAAACCATTGTGTACAGCATAGCCAACTACAGTAAACTACTGTGATCCTGTGCACCACCTAGTGAGCTCCTATGTACCACAGTTTGTAAACCATTGTGTACAGCATAGCCAACTACAGTAAACTACTGTGATCCTGTGCACCACCTAGTGAGCTCCTATGTACCACAGTTTGTGTACAGCATAGCCAACTACAGTAAACTCCCGATTATCCGCGGAATTGACTGGCGCGGATACTGCGGATAATCGAATTTCGCGGATAAGCCGCAGAATTGCTGGTAATGGTTAAACAAAGGTCGAAGGCACTAAAAAACAACACACATGTGCTTTAAATAAGTTTATTATACAATAAAAGGCCGCTGGTCGCGTCCAAAACTGCTCAAGCACACACAACGTACAGTGTGTATACCGATATACAGTACATACTGTACAGTAATACTGAACTACTGTACATGTTTTGTACTGTACATTATTAAGTGTACTGTACTGTATTTGCAATTTACAATTTTTATTACTTTTAAGTATTTAGTAACTTTATTTCGATTTTTGAGAAATAATTTTCGTTTTCAAAACCTTCCTTTTTTATAAAAGTGTTCTCCTACAGGCACCGTGGATAATCGAGAGTTTACTGTACATTGATTTTCGCTCAATAACTGTGATGGGGAGTTAGTTACAGTTGGGAGATACAAGGTTCAATGATAACAGCCATCCTGAGTATGGGTTTTCCACTCCACAATTAGAACAGGCTAAATATATTTGTACTCACATCTTTCATTTTCCAACATCTGAGTGGCATTGTTTAGTATAGTACATAACCATTTTACGTGAGAATGAGGACAAACATGTCAGATTAGGGAAATTTATGCCCTTCTTTTCCTTTTCCTTTTCCTTTTCCTGTTGTTGTTTCAGTCTTAAAACCAGTTTTTTAGAATCACAAAAGTGTAAATTTATTGTTTATATTTACATATAAAATCTTATTTTGTTCCAGAAGAACCGAAGGAACCCAGTGCAAACAATAGTAACAATAGTAATGAGCCTGTGAGAACTGAACGAGGTCCTCGATACACCAAAGCTCAAGCAAGACAGCGATTTAAGAAAGGCAAAATGTGAAACACTTGTTCATTTTGATTGTGCTTATACAACGAACCTATGTAATAATCAACACAGATGCAATATTTGAACTTTTAATAAGAGGGTATTTATTACATTTTTCATAATATAATATATAATCATTTCATGTGCCTCATATATCTGGACCAAAGACTAACTAGTTATTTATTTGACTGCCTTACAGAGTTGTTATCATTGAGGAGTTGATCTCACGAGTGTTGTTTCTTGTTATCATTTAGTTCATCTAAATACATTTTAAAACCAACTTTGTGTATGTTTTTCTCATTTCCAGTGTTTGTTTTTTTTACAATCCTTACTTTAGTTGAGAAGTTTCCATGTTTATTTTACTATATGTTTGAGTTTTATACATGCTCCTATGTACTAAACTCTCCAGCCTTGATCAGAAGCAATAATACAAGCAGTATATATGAATTCTTTTAGATCAAACCTTCAGGAAATGAGGAATGAATCTGTTTGCCTCCATATTACAATACTCTCTCATTCCCAGTGTATTTCTTAATCTTATTTATTGCATTAAGGGAGCACAGTTCTCAATGTACATTGGCTTTGCTTGTGGCTCATAGGAACCTTGGAGTGGCCTTCTTAGTACAGTATGTACCAGCCAGCTTCTTGTTGAGGTGTACCATACCAACTGATGAGCCCAGTGGTACTCCTGAGCTGACTGGGTCAATGTTTCAATTTTCTTTGAAATTTGATGTAATGTCCAATTATGTGTACAAGATAGAGAGCTTGATTTTCTAGAGATGTCAAGGCTGGAATGGTTTGGCCATGTGATGAGATTGCCATTTTCAAGGGCACCTAATACCTACCTTGAAATGAAAATACACTCACCGGCAAAAAAACACAACACTCGTCTTTTTTAATTATTCTCATAATTTAATGCATTGAAATTATTCTTATGTAAAAATTATTCATAATTGTTTTCTAAACATTCCAAAGCCACTTCACATACAAAAAAATCCTTCAAATAAAAAATCTGTTTAATTTTCTAGAATAAGAAAAAAAAAGTTAAAATGTCTTCAATTTTGAGTAAATTATAAAGTCGTTTAAAAATGTTAATTTGAGTTCCTAAATTTATCATTACAGAATTAATTCATTTCTTTGGGTACTGACACAAGAACTGAACACTTAAAAACGGGTATTTCCACCCCTAGCACGAATCACCTTGCATAACCTCTCTGCCATACTTGCGATGATTTGTGAAATGCTTTCCTGTGGGATGCGTTCCTACTCCTCATGCAGAATCACCCGAAGTTGCTGGAGAGTCTCAGGAGCACGTTGCCGAACATTTGTGGCCAACATATCCCAAACATGTTCAATTGGATTGAGGTCAAGACTCCTAGCTGGCCAGTCTAGTGCGTAGATTCCAACCACTTGCAGGTACTGCTGGACACATCGGGCAGTGTGTGCTCGTGCGTTGTTGTGCATCAGGCAAAATTCATCACCAACAAGTGGAGCAAATGGTACAACATGGTTTTCAAGGACTTCCATGACGTACCGGTCAGCTGTGAGAGTCCCATTCTCTATTACGTAAAACTCAGTCCTGGCATCCTTACTGACCCCGCCCCAGGCGATGACAGAACCCCCGTCGAATGCAGTCGTGGAGGAAAAAGTTACAGGAGAAAACCTTTCTCCGACCCTCCTCCACACTCTTTCTCTTCCGTCAGGCGATCTGAGACCGAATCTCTTCTCATCTATGAAGAGAACGGCTTGCCATTGCTGTTGTGTCCATTGCTGATGGAGGCGAGGGAAGTGAAGACGTGCCCTGCGATGTTGAGGTTCCAATCTCGGGCCGGTAGCAGGTCTTCTGGAGAAGATTTCTACACCTCTTAATCTTCTCCTTACTGTCCTCTCACTGACATTCACACATGTCGCCTGCTGATGCCGATTACTTACTTCTACAGCTGTGGTGTGTCGGTCCCGCAGAACTTGGAGTCGCAGATACTGGTCATCTCTGTCTGATGTTGCCCTTCTGCGGCCTGATCCACGCCTCCTGGAGTATGTCCTTTGGATGGTCGAAACATTGACATTTAATTGTCTTGCAACGTATCGCATGCTTCTTCCATCTTCAATCAAGGCTACAGCTCTTGCAGCTTCTTCGCGTGTAAGAACCATGTTTCCTTTGCAAGAAGAACTTATAAACTGATGAGAAATCATTTGAAAAATACATTTTATCAAACAAAGCAAATTTGGTTTGTAGGGATGAGACTTTATCACCCAAGCACTTTAAGTTTATTGCAGGAAATGAACTAATGGAAATGGAGGCGTACCGTCTGCCTGGGAGTAGATAGCGAACTGGGGTGTCATAAATCAAACTTTATATTGATAATTTAAAGGAAATGGATGGTAAACAAACACTCTGAACAGAGAACGGTCTGATAATAGTATAAAGTGACATAATTGAGACAGAATGCAGCAAATATGCAAGTTTTAATTTTTTAAATGAAGTGTTGCGTTTGTTTTGCCGGTGAGTGTAATTGGCCCAAGACCAAAAGATGACTGGTTGAAGCAGGTGAAGGAGGAGTCTCCAATGCAAGAATATACTGGTGGAAAACATGCGAATATGGACGAGGCCTCTTTATTTCCACATCCAACTCACTGGAATAAAGAATGGATGGTGGTGATAAACTCTTCCTGGATGAGCACAGGAAAAAGGATGAGTTTTGACCTGAAGTACAGTACAGTATCAGCAAGGAAGTAAGAGGAACGCAATAGGCAGAGAAACTCTTTCTCTACAGTAGCTCTCATTACCCTAACATAGTGAAAGGCAGCAAATTTTGAATGACATTAATTTTGTATTATGATAGACCTTCGTAAATAATAAAACATTCAAATAAAGAATTGAACCACAGTGCTCAACAACGTTAGGCCACAGTAGTAATGAATTCTACTAGGTTCATAGAGCAGTGTCTTGTGATATAATGCTGGTAACTGCAAAGGCGACAGTATTGTATGTTTGTTCAAAGTTAAGCAAATATAAATAAAGTATAATAATGATTTTAAAAAAGAAATTTCATTGATTTACTGTATAAATAAAATAATTTAAGCAATGTCCAGGAACCCCCATCCATTCACAGATTTGGGAATCATATTATGCTCCCTTAAACCAATTTCTGAACTTGTAGATTCTAAATGTGAAGTTTGTTGGATCAAACCGTTTTCATGTTATGATCAGATAATCAAGCAGTCACAAAACAAAAACTCTTGGTCTTCATCTGACTTGCAATGGATAAAAAATAAGAAAGTAAAGAGTCTAGTAACTGCTTGGGTCTTAATGCCAGGTTTACTACAGCAGTGTTGAGGATCATCTCTATAAATAAAGTAAACTGTATTTCTGTCTGAACATTTAAAATTTTGGCTAAAACTTTGTATTTATCATGGGTGAGGTGTATAATGGCCAAATATATCCTCAGTTTAATTTTGTGTGCAGTTTGTTATGGGTTAGCGTCAAGTCAACTGGAGTGAATAACATGAAAATTCGTATTTAATCAGAAAGTGCCCCTGAAATAAAACTAGGCTGTAAATTATTTACAGTATGTAATACATGTATAATGTGGTGAGGAGGTTCAGATAAAGTCTTAAATCTTGGCATAAAGGCAATTGTGCAAGCTATATCCATCTATTGACATGACAGAGGCCTGGTGACTCTGCTATTCCGAGAATATTTCAAGGTAATTAGGATAACTTCCTGGTATGGATATGTCACAAAACAGCTCTAATGCGTGTGTCTCAATCAAGCACATAAGATATCTATTGTTACCTTCGCATGGATGATCGATTCTCTTCAGAATTATTTTGTATTTAAAGCTGTTTCAGCCAAACTCCACTGGTTTGTTCTCGATAAATTATATTCTAACATTGATATTTGCTAATAGATTCCAACGGTAGTATTTCATTCTTCAGTTCTTCACGCGGGCTCCTGACTCATGCCGTCTATCAACATATCAAGATGGGATAGATGTGATATGCATATTCATATGTCCTCGTCAAGCTCCTTAATTATTATTTTTTCTGCTGGCCACCCAGAAGGTGATTGAAGGGCTTAGGGACATGTTAGTCATCGCTCATCAGAGTCCCACCCATGTTTCTGTCTGAATGCAATAGTACCTGTAACTGTAATTCTTAGGGTAGGTGCTAAGAGATTTGAAAAACAGTATCATCGTGGCATTTGCGTGCAGAATGAAGAAAATGGTGGGGAGGGGGCACATACTCAGGATGGGTGCCGTCAGCACCAGGATTAAAATCTTTAATCGTTGGACTTCCAATTTCCCCTTGCTGTCATGGTGTACGACAGCACAGCTATGCCTTGGGGTGATTGTGGCCTGCAGAACTGTTTTATGTTCATTGTTGTCATCCTAACGCTGATCACGTGTCGCCCCACAGTCTGCGGCCATATGGCTGGGCAGGCTATCTCTTGGTAGGCCAAGGCCCTTCATGATCTGTGGTGCCATAGAGGGGGGGGGGGGGGTGTTGTCATCCTAACTCCACTAATTTGCTCTCAACAAAGAGAAATATTATCAATGTTACTTGACTTGACTGAAGTGGTAACTACTGTAGTATATTTCCTATGCATATACGAAGACTAACCCATCAATGACCAAATATAGGCCAGTCAAAAGTGACACAAAAAATGGCTAAATTCACAAAACGTTATGTATCTCTGATTTTTTAGTATGTTGTTTGGACCCATTAGGGCTATGTATACCCAAGTTTGCAACTCTCAAAAAGTTGTGGAAAAATTTTTACACACCAAAAACTGCTTGGACTTGTTTCAGATTCTGCTCTATATCTCCTAATCCATACATTCTTCGTAGAAAGCTATTATATATGTTTGTTAAGAGCATTAAATACGTGTGACAATTTATGCCCAACCGGAGCTCTGTAGGTCAATTGGTTACTGAATTACGGCACTTAGAAAATAGGCCAGGTTTTCCAAAAATTGAATATTTTAGTTTTAGACCTTCTTTGGACCGAAACTGCGCCGAAACCGTTGATTCTACGAGTAGAACTTGTAGAATATAATTTGTATACAATTTAATTAGCTTTAAATTAAGCGCAGAGCGGGGTCTGTATGCCACGTACTTCTCTCAAAATCTCAAAAAACCCATATAAGAAAAAATCGCATTTTTCCAGAAATGTACTGAACTCGAATTCAGCCCAGCTTAAGGCTTTAACTGAGCCGAGGTTCGAACCGACTTGTGAACCATGGGAGAGAAAAATTGGATATACGGAATTAAAACAATGTAATACTTATATATGCATTTTGGGAAGTGAATGATGCATAATAAAACTATTTTGGAGCATTTTATGGAAATATTCTGGTGAATGAGATTTTAACTAAGGAAGTGTTAGATCATTCGAGGCTGGAAATTGTACAAGGCTTCATGCTAGCTAGCAGAAAACCAGTTTTGGTTAGTCAAGGCGACAATAACAAATTATGCACACGACCCGTTGATAAGAGGCTAGATCCAGGAGCTTCTATCACGATATTTCAACAGCCAATCAGATTGAGGCACATAAATTTTGTGGGAATCGCTTTTATACAAATTTGGCTTATATAAAGCGAAATAAACACTTCTACAGGTGTAGAATACAATATGGAATTTATTTGGTTAAATAGAAATATAAATTATTGGCTAGGAGAGAAACTATGAGTATATTTCTATTAAAATGCATCCGCGCGAGGCTAGCAGTCCAGTCTAGTTTTGGCACGCGCGCTATCGCGGTGAGGGAAGCGAGGAGTCTTACTAAGCTTCTTGAACCGAGCGGACGTAGTCACGCGTCCAACAGAGCACATTTTCCACGATAAAAGAAGTGCGGACTACAGACGAGGCAGTACCGTCTGGACATCGACCATTCGCCGAGGAAGAGATACGAGGAGCCGGTGAAATGCAAGTGCACTAGATATTGAAGTGAACAGCATTTATTCTGTAACACAATTATAAGGAGAAGACTTCGCTAAAATAACATTATTCTGCAGCGAAGCGATAACCAACAGTATTGCTTACTACAGCTATATTATTGCTACGTTAAATATTCTACGTTACAACATCATAGTCAAGATGACCGTAATGAACCTGAGTCAGGGAGGACAAACTTTTTCAACGATTACTGAGAAGATTATTATGAGCAACTAAACTAATGGAAGGAGGTTAGTCTATACCATGGATTGGAGATTCAGAGTGACTTAGAAGACCGGGAATCGATAAATCTACAACATGCAGTATTCTGAGATGACTTCCAATACTACAGGCCGGACGTTTGTTTTAGACGATTGCCCTTGACCTTGAAGCCTGTGGGTGAGCCTACACTCACTCACTCTCTCACCCTATCGCTTCACACTTGTCACCACCGACCTGATGTAATGGAATTCCAGACTTGAGCAGACAGTACAGTCCACTTCGAAGTATTGTGTGACGCAGAAGTACACGTTACGTAGTTACGAACAGAAAGTCATTATATTTGCCAATGACTGTACTTCAGTAGTAGTGTGAAAAAGCTTTGTCAATCATCGGACCGCTTGGGGCAGCTGATAACAACACAGGTACTGTAGTAACTCGCCTCCAGGCTTCCATTAAGAATTTTCACTCGTCTAAAACAAACGTCCGGCCTGTACAAGCTAGATGTTCATTACCATCAGGAGGAGATGTCAACCCAGGACATTCAGATCTACATTGATGATGCCACTCTGCTACACGGAGAAAAGAAGAAGACGAACGCTAGCAGTCGATTGGACCAAGAGATGCAGTTTCCAGGTCGCTGACCGTGAAACAAGAAGACTTGCCGTTAGCTGTCACAGTCGAGCGGGAGTGCAGGTGTTCGTATCACGACCTAGACGGGGGAGTGCTCAGCTGTCTCGCACGCGCCCGAGAGAAACTGGTTTCCAAGGCAGACGACGTGCTCACGCAGTTCCAGCGGAACATCGACAACATCTTATGAAGGTATTCACGACACCAAAAGCCATCAAAAAGGTAGAAAAACTGAAGATCTGTAGTTTTGCAGTACCGTAGTATTTGTAGAAATTGAGGGGTGACCAACTTCATTGTAGATATTTTTATCTTTATCCTATGTTTATTGTAGCTAAATTTTAGAAATTTATTTGATACGTCTACGTGTGTCGTTTCAGACGTAATTTCATTCATTTTTGACTTTGGATATTTCGTTTCTTATATATTTTGAAGGAATCGTTTTAACATGCTCACTTTCGAACGAAACTCGTTTTATAAGGGAATGCTTCGATAACAACATATTTCGAAGAGAATGCTTCGATAATGACATATTTCATTGAAATTATTTTCCAATTGTAAGAATATTTTGAACGTTAAGATTGTTATTGATAGTTACAAACGCGTAACAGCGACAGAATACATTTGTATAATTATATTGCATAATTATAAAGGAAAGCGTTATTGTAAAATGCTGTAACATTGTTGAACAGACATTATTATGTCAGAATATAACTGAAACATTTATTTATAACAATATGGAAGTTATAACATTCCAATTGCGGAATACAATTTATTTGACACTGATATAGTCTTGGACTATTGTTATTATGAAAGTACACTATAAAATAGGATCATGTTAGTGACAATTGAGGTCAAATGATGCCTATAGTTATTGACAATTTTATTGGAAACATTGTTCAACTGAAATGATAGACCAGGAGATTTGTTAGTCTACCTGAAGTCTAGTATGTCCTAAAACAAGCTTAAATATGAATAATTCATTTATTTAAATGTACACCAGATGCGTGAGGATATGTATTTATATTTATTAACTAGTAAAGACGAGCGAACTAATATTTGGTAACGTGGAAAAACAATCTATTATGGAACTAAATGAACGAAAAGCGCTATTGAGAGAAATAAGAAATATGGTATGAGGTGAATTGTAGTGAACAAACTTGTAAATGTTGTTAAAGATGCACGAGGTTAAATAATTTAGAGGAGAGATGGAGTTAGGAGTGCACTCTGAACGGTAGTATACAATTGCGTATTTACCTAATAAAGTCACTGATTCTTCTACAATTCTGTAGCAAGATGGGTTTCTTATTGAAGTAATGCCGTGCGGAGTATTGAAGATTGTTGGTAGTAATGAAAATGAAGAAGTATATTATATTTGGAGCGTAACAGACGCTACTTATGAATATTGTTCACCGTGTTACGAGAGAAGGAAATTTATTGCCATGTGGAGCAACGAATTGTTACAGTATGTGTAAAAAGCGCCGACATAAGGGTTAATATTTGTATTGTTCATGTCAGAGAGTATCAGTATATGATCCACGAAGTGTTTAGAGGTTTTTAAGTAGTTTCGCATCGCTCTTTACCTTATTGTATTTTATTCATTGACACGACATATTCTAAGCTATATTTAAATTCAGTGTTCGATATACAAGCTTTACTTATTATGACAAGTTACCAGAGATATCTGAAAATTCATTGCTGTGTGAAACATTGTTCATAGAACTGTTTTTAAAACAGAGACACTGTAGGACTGTCAGATCGCGACTGATAGTGCGAATAGTATATTAATACCGTGTTAAACACGGACAATTGTATATAATGTATATATTTCACTTATATGTAATTAATATTATCATTATTATCTTATATATTCACGTTTTACACACGTATGTATATAATTTAGGGTTTTATATTGTTAACTTAAAATTTTGATGCATGAACAGCTGACGCTGATCAGACTGATTCAGTGACAGAGTCACAGGGTGATTATTAAATGCGTAAACATTTTAATAATTTCTTAAATAATTACATTTCTGTAATGACATTGTTTATGAACATTTATACCACTGATAGAAGGGCAATCTGACGTGTGATTTATTTTATTTTAACTTGCTTTTATTTTTATTGGTGATAGGGAGTTTATTGTTCTGTAAATTTTTAGTAATAAATCCCAGGCACTACTTTTGTTTGCCTGTTCGTTTTCTTTATAAATCTGATCACCTTTTCATTTTGCAATCGACATGCGATAATACTGCGAATTAGTTACTAGAATTCACGTAGTCTCAACTTACACCGTTCACGCCCGAGATCCGAGATTCTCGTCCTACCATCATGTTATGGGTATTTTATTTGTAGTAAATGTGTAACTAATCAGTAGTGTTGTTGCATGGCCGGTATGTATCGAGAGTTTCCTAGTCATTATCCTAGTAGGGTAGTGTTGGTTTATCTGGCTGGGTATCGACCTCCCTACAATCGTTTTCCATCTCAGCGGATATAGGCTATGACTATGCGGAATTCGGGTGCAGTACCTAACCACTTTTTGTTGCATGAAGTGAGATTTAAAAATGAAAAGCATGTTATGAATCTAGGGGAGGGCAACAGCCCAGGACCCCGCGGTCCGGGGGAGCACGACATGGATTTTTAAATTTAATTAATTAATTAGACTTTTCAAACTAATTTATAATTCATATTCCTTTTTTCAGTACAGCTATGACCTCCAGTGAGACAGAGAGGCTCTTGCTTGGCACTGAAAGGTCACAAATACTGTTTGCAGAAGACAATGAAAATGTACCAAGTGTAACTGCCAAATTCAAAAGCACCCTTGAAAAACTTTGGGTACTCTACTATCGAATGACCTTACTCATGAAGCCATTCAAGCCGAAAGGATGGGAGATTGGAACCTTCGCCTGCAAATAATCAGCCAAATGCTCCCATTCTTTCACTCGTCTGGACACTTCTTCTATGCGAAAAGTGCTCGTTTATATTTACAAGATATGAGCAGTCTGCAAGACTGGATGGACCCAACCGAATATCAATTGTTCACGAAAGGATGCTTCACCATCCGCAGATCCGACAAATTTTGGTCAGGTCTGTGGACTGACTGGACAATTGAACAGGTATTGATGCGTTCAATGAAGAGCCAGGGTGGCCTAACCCATGGTAAAGGTATCTCTACAAGCGTGCGCTCTCGTTGGACGGGCGGGATGGTATATATGGTGAATATATGTGAGAGGTAGAAGGGTATTGGGATATTTCCTCCACAACAAGTGAACAGCATGTCGATATGCGACCTACGCAAATTGCACGAGATACCTCTGATTTGATAAAACTGAAAGCCTGGTTCAATAACCATCCACCGTTCCCATCGATAGATAAACTCGTATCCATCAGTAGTGGCACTGTAGGTGGCCCCCACATAAATTGCTACACTGCCCGAGAAGGACTGAAAGGGGTGAACCGAATTATTGGAAAAACGTTTGGGAATACTAGTTTCTCTAGGAAGGAAAAAGTCCTCTCTTTGGCAACGCCTACCACCTCTTATCAAGATCCACAAGAAGAGAGTCGATGTCGAGCCACTCACCATCTTCCAGCGCATGTGTATCATGAAACAGTCAGACCTACAGTTGAAGGCCCACTTCACATATGAGCTCGCTCCATTTCCAATTACCCTATTTTCCGACGAAGGGATGCGTAAAGGCACAAAATCAGCTTTTTACGCTGCCTTCACTCAAGCCACAGAGAACGTCAGTGTGCAGGCAAAAACATTTGCTGTCGTCGATGGAGGACACCTCCTCCATAAAGTCGTGTGGCATCGGAATGATTCGGTACGGGCTATCACAGCAAGCTACTTAAACTACATATTTAACCACTTTGGGAGAAATGTGTGTGTAGTCTTCGACTGGTATCCTGAGGATGGCGCCCAAAAGAGCACCAAATTTGCAGAGCGATCACGACGGTATTCTGCAGCATCAGCGGAAATTGTGTTTGACGCATCGACCATCATCACAGTCCCCCAGGAGAAGATGCTCTCGAATGACAAAAACAAGGAGCTAACACCTGGATTTGAACTTTTCATCCACGCATTTACTGGGTGCGACACCACCTCTGCCCTCTTCTGGCAGGGGAAGATGAAAATGTGGGGCCACTTCAGACAAAATCAAGCCCTAGTGGACCAAGCAAGAGTTTTCCTCCAGACAGATGCCACACACCAACAAGTCGCAGCAGCCGGTGACAAGTGCCTAGTTGCCCTATATGGAAGAGACCAAACGACAGACACCCTCAACGATGTACGCTTCCGTACTTTTGTGAAGACAGCAGCCAACGCCAAAGTGAATCTGGCTCGTTTGCCCCCAACCACAGAGGCTGCGTCGTATCACCACTACCGCACATACCACCAGGTGAAAAAGTGGTTGGGGGTGGAGAAAGAGGCCACCGACTTGGGTTGGGAATTGGCCTTGGCTGGACTCATCCCCATTACCAGTTGGCGAGCTCCTGCCCCCGCAGAGCTCCTAAAACTCCTCTCTTGCATAGGTGGCTGCATTTGCCTGAAAGCAGGGCTCAGATGTTATGTGATGTGTGCCACCTGCTCTGGGGAAACGTGCCAGAACGCTGCCCTTATCATCGTTGAAGAGGAGGACGACGACGAGCCTCAAGACAACCTTGACGATCCACCAATACTGGAGTACCTAAGTACAGGGGACGAAGACGACGAGCCACCAATAGTGGAAGACCTACCTACTGAAGAGAGCAACGAAAGTGACGGCCCAGGGCCATCAAAAACAAGGCGACGAGTTTGACTATATGTCAATATGATTGATTGATTGATTGATTGATTGATTAAGTTACTGTACTTTTGATTTCATATTATTATTTTATTTCATTATATATATATATATATATATATTATTATATTAAAATACATTTCACCGTTTGTTTAAATGATTATATGCCTTCTTTTTCATTACCAAAACAAAAACAAAGGATAGGAAATGTTATGGAACATATCTGGAAAAATGCGATTTTACCTTATATGGGTTGTTTTGAGATTTGGAGAGAACTACGAGGCTTACAGACCCCGCTCTGCGCTTAATTTAAAGCTAATTAAATGGCCTACAAATTATATTCTTCAATTTCTACTCGTAGGATCAATGGTTTCGACGCAGTTTCGGTCCAAAAAGGTCTAAATCTAAAATTTTCAACTTTTGGAAAAACTGGCCTATTTTCAAAGTGTCGTAATTCGGTAACCAATTAACCAACAGAGCTCCGGTTGGGCTTAATTTGTCGAAAATGTCATGCTCTCAATAAATGTATGGAATAGCTTTCGACGAATAATGCATGGATTATGAGATATAGAGCAGAATCTGAAACAAGTCCAAAACTTTCGCGGTTTTTGGTGTGTAAAAACTTTTCCACAACTTTTTGAGAGTTGCAAACGTGGGTATACATAGCCCTAATGGGTCCAAACAACATACTAAAAAATCATAGATACATCATGTTTTGCGAATTTATTGTCACTTTTGACTGGCCTATTATCCTTAGTTTTAATTAAGGATCGATGTAGAAACTAGTGGAGTGAATACCATGAAATTCGTGTATAAGTAGAAGGCATCTCTACAATAAAACGAACCTACAAATTATAAAGGTGATTAAGAGGTAGACCTTAATTTTTTTTTGTTCTGTTCTTTGGTTTAATGTAGAAACTGTTCAGAACAAAAGTCGTTAAAAATTTAACTACCGTATGAATATTTTCAGTTGATAACATTTATGATGGAATGATTATGATTCTTGTTTGAAGGTGCAAATGCCATTGTCCCTTATGATTGAATGAACCCTTACAGTACCGACATACAGTACAACCCCTGTAATCCGTCACCTTTGGGACTGAGGGTATGGTCAGAACGCAAAAAAGGTCGGATTATCAGAAAGTACAGGAAAATACGGATTGACATTGGAATAAACACTCTCTGAACACACGATATCGGGGTTCTTTTCCCTATTTCTTGTTAGAGCCACATCCACAATGCGTTGTCAAGCAGTTCAAGTTTAGGCTCTTTCAATGTTTTGTGATTCATAAGAGCGTTCTCACCGTCTATCGTCACTGTACATGATTCAATGTCTTTCCTAATTCTTCTCAAATCTTTTACTGTCGTAACGCCTACATTGAGTTCCTTGGCATTTTTTTGGAGTGACTTCCCTTGGTCCAGTCTTCGTAGCACTGCTAATTTTTCATTTAATGAATGAGTAACGTGTTTACGTTTCACTCTTGACATTTTGACAAACACACGCAACTGGACAGTACTGTAACGAACACAGAAGAACAATGTCGTTAAACCAACGAACTGTCCACGGTGGTCGAGAGCGCTAACGCGCTACCTCGTGCCTCGCTTGCATCGGGAGAGCGTGGGTTCGAATCCCACCACGGCCGTCCTGAAAAGAAAAAAAATACATGGCCATTGGCTGCACTAATAAAATTATTAGTAAGTATTAAAAGCTGCACATTGCAATACGTACTGTACGAAAATCGGACGACAGAAACGATACGAGAGATGACGGGGCACTAAAACGGACAAGCGATAACAAGTACCTGTAAACAACAATGGCGTGATGGGTAGTGAGTCACCGCTACGAGTTGGGGGCAAGTTCGGCTCGAGCACGGTCGGATCAACCGGAGCGGCGGACCAACCGAGGGCGGACGAGAGGGGTTATACTGTATCTGATTCAGAAAATTAATGAAAAACGTCGTGGGAAATTTCTTCTAAGACGACACATACTTACTCCATCTCAAGTGTGAATTAAGCCTCATCGGATATCCCGATTCCCAACATCATTGATACCCAGTGTGTCCATTAACGCAGACAGGATCACGGACCATCTCACCATTCCATTGCCAACAGGATTGGATCGCACTTCTATGATACTGTAAGATCCTTAAAAAGAGAATGTTGAAGGGAAGTAACGTGACCATCCGTGAGGATCTTGCCTCCACCCGACTGGCAAACCTGAGGCTGCAATTTCTTGATTCTCCGTTAGAAATTGCTGGAGTTCTCAGGGCGATATCCTAATCAAGAAACCGGATGGTACCAAAATCAGGATTAACCGTATGAGTGACTTACCTAACTAATAGGATCTACAGTTTAAAAACAATTCATCTAGCTGACTGCGGCCACTGTATGCCATCGTAGTTCTGATTATTATCTGTTTACTAGTATTGTGTAATATCAGTCTTAGTTCACTATAGTACATTTCGGTCAGTTCAGTTATATTAGCCTTAATTTACCTTATTACATTTCAGTTAGTTCAGTTTTCATTTCTTAAGTTGGCAAACCTAGACGACAAGCATGTAACCTCTGACAGCAGCGCTCTTGTGGCCACCCCCTGCAATGAAAGGAATTTCTCCCACCCTTCCCCTCCCCTCCCCTTCCCTTCCCTTCCCTCCCCAACCGTTGCCCTTCACTTCAAATAATGGGCTACCATTAGCTCACGGAAACAATGACCTTATCTCTACTTGTGATCACCTGTTTGAAAACTTGACACTTCACCGGGCAAGACTTCATATAGCCCACGTGAATGTACAATCCTTATCGGCACATTTCCATGAACTAGAACTCATCATACCTGATTTGTTTCATGAGAGAGACGTTGCTATCGCCGCTAAATCAATCTAAATCATTTCACTTTCCCGGTTACTCCCTAATACGTAATGACCGGGTTGGGAAGAGAGGAGGAGGGGAAGGAGCTTTCGTTAAGTCGAACCTAAAGTCTTAGCATGTTCAGATAGCCAGTACAATAGGAGACCTGAATTTATGCTATTCGAAATTGATGCCGCCCATCAAAAGTGCGCTGTCTGCGTTTTTTACAAAGCACCTTCGCTGGGACACACAGAGGACGTGGAGAATGCGTTACTAAGAATCCTACCATGTTACCAGCATGTAATAGTCATGGGCTATTCCAATACCAATATAGGCAATAACACCAAGGCCGAAACTCGGCAACTCCTGAATATGCTTGTGTCACGTGACATGAAAATATTATAGCTATTACCAACACATCACACGCGTACTTCTTACAAGACAATTGACTTGATATCAGTAAAGAACACTGGCAAGGTGCTTTAGTTCGGTCAGACATCTGTACCCGGAATTTCATCCCACGATTTAATCTATATGTCCTACTTATTGAAATGTCTGAAGACCAAACCAAGGGCTATCATGTACAGAGACCTCTCTAAAATTGATATGAACTCCTTGATAGAAGATGCTCTATGTATCCCATGACACGATATACTGACTATTCACAACATAGATGATAACGTACACAAAATGAACGAATACTTGACAGGACTTTATGACAGACATGCTCCAGTAAAATCTGTTCAAGCGACGCGACGTCCTGTACCTTGACACACAGAAAGCTGAAGAGATTACCCACCCAACAGAATTATGATGATTACAAAAAACTTCGAAACTAAACTTCCCAAACGATACGTAACGCTCGAATCAGACATGCTCATAACCTATTAGGAGGTCATATCAAACCCTTTGCGGCGTGGAAGGAACTAAGAAACATGGGAATAGGTAGAGAGAGAATTGACAACCCCATTAATCTACCTCTTGACACACTCAACGATTAGTTTATAGCTACCGGACACCCAGTTGACCCTGACATGAAACACAGAACTCAGATCAATAACTACAACACCCCCACCCCTAACAGAGAAACATTCCATTTCTCACATGTTACCCCCTCACAAGCCAGAGTACTATTCTTCGAATAAAATCAAAATCTAAAGGGATTGACAATATAGGAATCGAATTATTGAAACTAATCATTGATATCATACTTCCCACAATAACACACATATTCAATCACTTGTTAATGACAGACCCATCGCTTTGGAAAGCGGCCTTCGTCATCCCAATCCCAAAAAATACACAGGCTAAACATGTAAGTGATTATCGCCCAGTCAGTATACTATCATCCCTCTGCAAATCTCTGAAATTTAGCGTCCACGAACAACTCTCCTCCTATTTGCTAGAGCACTATACTTGATGAACACCAATCCAGCTTCCGCAAAATTCATAGTACTACTACTGCACTACTCAAGGTCACGGATGACATAAGAAATGCTATGGATAGTGGGCTAGTAACAATCTTAACACTGCTTGATATCAGTAAAGCATTCGATTCTGTTGACCATGACATATTACTCTCTTGTCTATTTAAATTCATCTCCCCATGAACAGTATCCAATGGATGGACTCTTATCTACGTGGACATGGTGTATTTGACAATCGCCGCTGATCTTGCAATACGGCGTATTTTAAAATCGTGGACATCAACAATGTGTTAAAAGTAACTCAAATCAAATTTTTTCATGTTGAGTTGAGAAAGGAGTCCCTCAGGGGTCAGTCCTTGGACCGCTCCTGTTTTCAATCTATATAAACGACATTACTTCATCAGTCACTAAATGCAAACACCCCCTATATGCTGATGATGTACAACTCGAGCACCAGAAAATCTATCGGAAGCAATCGGTACCTTTAATGAAGACTTAACTGAAATCTGTAACTGGACTCACTTACATGGACTGCGACTCAATAAGGCTAAAACTCGGGCAAACATAATCTCCCACCCGAAAATCCTTCTAAAATTAAAAAATGAACCCACTTTACTAAAATTACACTTGTGCGATTCCCCAATCGAATTCCAAGAATCAGTTAAAGATCTAGGCATTATTATAGATGAACACATCTTTCCTGGACGCAGCACGTCTGCAATGTTTCCAGAAAAGTATTTTCCGCATTGAATTCACTTAGAAGATTCTGGAATATTTTCTCTCGTGTATTGAAAGAACGACTTGTTTCATCCCTAATATTGCCTCATTTTGATTACTGCGATGTGGTATACAGAGATCTGACTGTTACTCTTAAAAACAAACTCCAACATGCACAAAAAGCCTGTGTACGCTACATATGAATTTACGGTATTATGACCATGTCACGCCCGCTTATGAGCTACTTAACTAGTTACCTATAAATCAACGTTGCGACCTCCATTCATTTTGCCTTCTTCAACTAATACTCTGAACTTCCACTCCAGCTTACCTGCATTCTCAGTTTCACCACCTCTCGTACGAGGATAGTCTTGGAACACGGTCAAAAAACGACACTACCCATACACCGCACAGTACGCTATACCAACTCCTTCATTGTAGCTACTGCACGACTGTGCTCTGTCAGAGGAGCAACCCCGTCCAGCTTCAAGCAGCGTTGCCAGCAGTACATAATCACTAAGTAAATTTAAGTTGAACTCAACAGTTATTCTTATGTCGTATTACAGATATTCAATCTTTCCAATTCTCACTTTCTTATTTACTCTCTATTTAGACATCTAAATAGCCTTCTTCATCCGTTCAAAATATACTGCATAATTAATCTTGCTCATAAGTCATTAATGACTAATAATCATCATCACCATCATTAGTCTATAGGCTATTTTATCACTATTTCATTTTCTTACTCTATTTTTAAACTTACTTCTAAGCAGTGCTTTTTTCAGGGGGGTACGCATACCCCTTTAAACATTTGAAAACTGTTTAAGAAAAATTATTGATACATTTGGACATAGTCTGGCAAATATAACTTCCGATTTGAAAGTTCATCGATCAGCTGCCTTCAATGCGCTGTTCACAACAGCTGGAGATTTAGAGTTTTGGTTGGTTGGTTTTAATCCTCAATTGAAATCGATCCATCGAATCAGTTTCTTTTGGTCGGCAACTCGGCACTCCGTTCTTATAAGCACGCAGGCTAGTCTTTGGAGGTGGGGTAGATTGTTATTTTGTGCGTGTTTTTAGTTTTGAAGCATGAACAAAATAACGAACTATTTTATATCCACCCAGGCATCGAAAAAGCTGAAAGTTAATGATTCGAACACAAACAATGGCCGGACTTGGCAAATAGCCGAAAATTGCAACATCGTGATGTTTTGGCGGCTACAACTGAAAATACTCCTTAAATCTGTTTTAGAAAAAGAGCACTGCTTCTAAGTATCTTACTTATTCACCCTAGCAATACAACAATTTTCTGCCTATACCAAGATATCTGTTTTTATCATCATCATCTTGCACAGTTTCCAGCCACTGGCCGGGTCTGTTTGGATCTCAAGCCTCTCCAACGTCTTCTGTCTTCCCACCATCTCTCAGCCTCCACCCTTGTCCAGTCTTCTCCTCTCTTCTTCACGCTTTCTTCCATCCCCTTCCCCCGTGGCTTATAATCACAAGATTCACGGTCACGTAAAACTACAATCATCCTTTTTCCATCCCCTTCAGCCACCTGTCTCTGGGTCTCTTTCCTTCCCACTTCGTCTCGTGTACCCTCCTGGATATCCTCTTCTCCTCCATCCGTTTTACATGTCCATACCATCTAAGTCTAGATTTCTCTATATCATCCTGTAATGGTTCCTCCTTCATTAATTCTCTGGTCCTCTCATTTCTTATTCTGTCCATCTTTGTAGCTCCAATACTGCTTCTCAAGAACCTCATCTCACTGGCCTGTATTTTGCTCTTCTCCCTTCCTTTCATAACCCAGGTCTCCGAGGCATACGTCAGGATAGGGACATAGTACGTCCGATATATGATCTTTTTGCTGTTCTGAGGGACATCCTTGCTACTTAACATGCTTCTCACACTCCTCCGGAATGCGTCTGCCTGTCTCCCCCGCTCATTTATTTCTCTATCGTTTCTTCCATTATCTCGTGTCAGGCTTCCCAGATACTTGAAACTCTCCACTTTCTTCAGCTGTTCCCCACCGATTGTTATTCCCGTTGTGATTCTTTCCTTCTTCCTTGTTGTAATCACCATCTCACTCTTATTTATGCTAAATTTCATCCAATATCCTTGTATTATTCCTTCCCACACGTCCAACTGTTCCTGTACCTCCTCCTCCTTGTTTCCCCAAAACATCAAATCATCTGCAAACACCATTGCTTTCATCTTTCCTTCCCCCAATTATATGTGCCACTCGGGTCATTATGTCATCCATCACCACAATGAAAAGTAACGGTGACAGTGCACTTCCTTGTTTCAGGCCGTTTCTCTGTTCCAACCAATCCATTCTCTCTCCTCCCACTTTCACACAGCTCACGCTTCCCTTGTACATCTCCTTTATCCTCCTTATAGTCCATTTTCTACTCCTCTATCCTCCAGGGACTTCCATACTTTGTTTCTGCATACACTGTCATATGCTTTCTCAATGTCCAGGAAGGCCATCAGTAGGTCTGTTCCATACTCATAGTGCTGTCCTTGTAACTGCCTTACAGCAAAATTCAAATCCACTGTGGACCTTCCTGCTCTGAAGCCATGTTGTTCTTCCCTCATCCCTCCTTCTATCCTTGTCCTAATTCTCCTTTCCAAAACCTTCTCAAACAACTTTGCACAATGACTCATCAGTGTTATTCCCCGATAATTTCTGCATTCTGTTCTACTACCTTTCTTGAAGATCGGGACAATTATTCCCTTTTTCCAGTCCTCTGGGGTCTTCCTTTCCTTCCATGCTGTCTTCATCACTCGGTACAACCATTGTATCCCCACCTCTCCTGCTGCTCTCACCATCTCCACGCTTAACTCATCCACACCCGGTGCCTTCCCTCCTTTCATCTTCCTCACTGCATCTTCCACTTCTTTCCATGTTAAGTCCTTTTCTGTTTGCAGTTCATCCTCCTCTTCCCCTATTTCTTCCTCCTCGCCGTGGTTTCCATTTGGGTTCAGAAGTTCTTCAAAATATTCTTTCCACATTTTCTTCAGTTCTTCGCTATTTTCTATCTCTTGTCCCCTTTTGTTCACCATTCTAGCATAATCCGTAGGATCCTTCCGCCTCTTATTTTTTACCATCCCATACAGGACCTTTTTTGTAACTTCACTGTCCTCCTTCATCGTCTTTGTCCACTCTTTCATCCACTTTCTTCTCTCCTCAGCCACTACTCTCTTTGCCTCCTTCTTTCTTTCCTGGTACTCTTCCCTTGTCTCTAACGTCCTATTTTGATACCACCTCCTAAAGGCTCTATTATTTTCCCTTACTATATCTTTTGTCTTCTCATTCTTCCATGGTGTTTCCTTCCACCTCTTCTTACTACTTGTCCTCCCACATACTACTTCTGCTGCACCTACTAATGTCTTCTTAAATGTAGCCCATTCCTCTTCCACCCCTCTTTCTTCATCTGTTGGAATTCCTTCCCTTACCATTTTGAGGAACTCGACCCTTCTATCTCCTTCTTTCAGTTTCCATATCCTTATACGTCTTTCCTGGTTCTCAGTCCCTTTCTTCTCCTTAGTCCCTCTCAGGTTCATTACCAGCAATCTATGGTCGCTATCCAAGTTCTCCGATGGTATAACCTTGATGTCCGTGATGTTCTTATTTAATTCTTTCTCATACAGTATATAGTCGACCACCGACTTCCTGGTCAAGTCATCACTGTACCATCTGATTGTGTGGCTCTCTCTTTTCTTGAACCAGGAGTTCCCAACTAGCAGGCTGTTACTTTGGCAGAAGTCCAACAGTCTCTTTCCTTCCTCATTTCTTCTTCCCCAACCCTCTGGTCCAAGCACACACTCATACCCTTGTCTTTCTCTTCCTACATGAGCATTCAGATCCCCCATAACAATCATATTCCTTCCTCCCAGCTGCTTCTGCAATTCCTCTTCAAACTCCTCCTTCTCTTCAGAGGCGCAGCCTACTTGTGGAGCATACACTTGCACTATTTCTACGGTCTCTCCCCTCAGTGCTACTTTCACTTTCATCATCCTATCACTTATTCTCTTCACTTCTTCTTTTAAACCATCTCGTACTACTACTCCCACTCCATTCCTCTTTCCCTCGTCATTCCCACTCCAGTACAGTCTATAGCCTTTTCTCAGTTCTCTCCTTCCTTCCCCTTTCCACTTTGTTTCTGCCAATCCCAATAAATCCAACTTCCTTCTTTCCATCATATCCACTATCTCCTCCACCTTCCCCGTCAGCGTTCTTATGTTTAAAGTTCCAAATCGTAGTCCATGAACACAGCTAGGTCGTCGTCCATTGTATCCGTCCTGTCCGAGGCCTGTTCCCTTCTTGAAAGCAAAAGTCTTATCCACTACTGGCTTGCTGGGCCTATCGTAGCTTTTATATTATTTATATTGTATCAACGTTGTATTATTGTTAGATTTAAGTAGTATTTGTATTGTTCATTATGTATCAATTGTATAATCTAGTTAGATGAAAGAGAGGGCCCAATGGACCTAATCTTGCCAGACAAAATAATTCTATCTCTCTGTATATTCAGCTCCAGATATTAAGATCCAACATTTGTGACTCTAAAGCGGTAGGCAAAGGCAAGCGCACTGTGCAGGGATACATCTCCTGGACTGGAGATGTTCGCTCTCGGTTATGCCAACAAGAAATAAGAAACTCAGTGGCTATCTGACCCAGGACCCAGTAAACAGAGTGCGATAAAGGGAGCTACTCGCATTTTGTGGAGCTTTTCTGGGCACGGACGGAGTCCATCATTTTATGCAGACTAAGAATATGCCATGTAAGATCCATCCACTCGTACCTACGCCCACACCTCAACCGAGTGTGTGGATCTTGCTGATCTTTGAAGAATTGTAATCTAAATAAAAGCTAGCCACCTCAGGTAGTGGGGCAATATGCTTGCATGAATGATACCACATAAAGACACTTACCTCAACTTCCAAAATATATGTATTTATTAATCTAAAGAAGCTTCCAATACCTGCATCTGTTGTGCAGTATTAACAACAATTACGAAGAAAACATTTGTATATTCTTCTGCTCCTTTTATATACAAGATGTTCTCAATGCAATCAAAACTTATCAACCTGTCAGCAGGCCTTCATTTTCCATGCCTTGGCATCCCACACAAAATCAACACAAAGAGGCCATTCATTCCCATGGCAACCATGCCAGGTCAAGGAATCTTTGCCCATCTGCCAAAACACATATGCCATAGCCAAGGCCACCCATCCGTAGACCACCAACAAAGAATCCAATGGGCACTGACCACACAAGACTCTCCATGGCGCTCCACGAACAGGCAGCCATGTCTGGCAACCTGATAAAAATAAACAGTCTCTTCACTCTCAACCCTCAAATCAAAAACATACCGGTAAATGAAATACATGAAGCAAACACTAACAAAAATCACAAACAGAAACAAATTATACATCATATTCAGAAAAACCATTGGCACTATCATCGCAGAAAAAAACATTCTAGATTAACCAGAATCACCAGCATAAATATTTTCTTCAGAAAGAACGGCAGAATCGTCATAAGACCTGTCTGTGCCGTCATCATAATCATCTTCGTCTTCATCATCATCAACATTAAGTGAATCCAAAATCCTCTTTCCTTTCTTTTTCTTCTCTTGGTCTGTGTCCTCTGATTCAGTATCATAATATTTTCCTTTTTTTTCTCTTCTTTTGGTCTGTCTCATCTGATTCAGTATCATATATTTTCCTTTCTTCTTCTTCTTTTCTTCTCGTTCTCGTAATTCAGCCTCTGTATGGGCCTTCTTCTCAGCTTTAGCTTCCAACTTAGCTCTTTTCTTGCCACCAACCTTATCAGAAATGTCAATACCTTTGGGCTCTATGTCATGGTCATCAGCATCTGCATCATCAGATTCATTATAGTGTTGGGCTGTATGTCTCGCACGTGCTCTAACGTGGCGAGCTCCAACTGTTCTTCTGATCCAGAACCACCACCTTCATCAAAGCCTTCCTCTTTGCTCTTCCTTTTCTTCTTGTCATCTCCCTCCGCATCGTCTCCTTCTGCATATGCTTCTCCTGCTTCAGTCTTCGTTCGTAGTGGTGCTTCTTCAGATACTTCAGCTGGAACTGGCTGTGTCTCGCCTGCTCCTTCAGTCTTCTTGGCTGCCTCCTTCTTCTGTCCCAGTTTCTTCTCCTCCTCACTGTCCTCCTTCTCTCTCTTCTTCTGCGCCGCAGATTTCAAAGTACTTCCTTCCACTTCCTCACAGTCAGTATCGTCCGCCTCCTGCACTTCCTCTACCATTTCTACGGTATCCCAGGTGTCCTTCACCTCCTCCTCTTCCTCATCCTTCTTGTGTTCCGTGTTGCCCTCTGAGAGCAGAGGAACCTGATCCACAATCTCCACCTCCACCTTCCGTTCTTCTTGGTCGGCAGTAGCTTGCTGCTGCTTGGTCTTGTTGGGCCGGGTCGAGGAAACTGGTGGTCGTCCGCCGCAGGCAGCTCCATGCAATGGGCCATGCGAGCCTGCCGGAGGGCCTGAACAAGCGCATGGTCTGTCTTCTGCTGTGCGTCAGCCACTTGCCTTCAGCCTTCAGTCTTTCCTCCCTCTCCTGCCCCTTCTTTTTCTCCACTTTCCCTTCCTGCTTCTCTTTCCTTCTCTTCCTCATCTGCCTTATTTTGCTCAGCAATTCCTTTATTCTTATCTTTTCAATTTCCTTCTTCTGATTCCTCCTCTTATTTCCATCTGCCTGACAAATCATCTTCTTCATACTCCTTCTCTTTTCCTTCCATCTGGTCCATTTCTTCCTCCAACTTGTTCTCCTGCCTATCCTCCTCCTCCAACGTTTCTTCACATTATCTTCAATCTCATCTTTCTCCTTGTTTTCAGTTTTATTCCCCTCCTCCATTTGACATCCTCTTCTGTTACGTCGGCGGTGACCTCTGTGTCTACCTCCGCCACTGCTCTCTCTTCTTCGCCTGCTATGGTCTCTACAATATTTACCACCAAGCTTCTTTGACCTTATCGTTTCCACTTCTTCACGCCCCCTAGCATCACGTACTTCACAAATCTCCTCCTCTTCCTCTACAGACTCGCTCTCAGATTCGACTATCTCAACTTTCTCATCTACAATGCATATGCTAACCACCTGCTCTTTGACCTTGTCAAGCTTCTCAGACATATGCTCACTGACCTCAACAAGGTTCTTTGACCTTATATTTTCCACTTCTTCACGCCCCCTAGCATCACGTACTTCACATTTCTTCTCCTCTTTCTCCTCCTTCACAGACACACTCACAAATTCCACCATTTCAACTTTCTCTTCTACAACACATATGACCTCGACTCTCTGTTCTTCCAGCTTCCCTTTTTCTTCCTCCTGCTCCTTCTTCTCCTCCACAACCACACTCACAGGTTCTACCATCTCAACTTTCTCTTCTACGATGCATAGGCTAGCCACGTGGTCTTTGACCTCATCAAGCTTCTCCGTCAACTTCTCTTTAAAACTAGTCATCTGGGAGGTGATCCTCTCCTCCATCCCTACAGACTTGTCGCTACGAAGCATGAGCTTCCTCAACATGGCCATCATCTCAGCTTCCATATTTCTTATATTTTCGTTATACGTGCTCCTGTCTTTGTGTAATTCATTAATTTATCGTGCTTTAACGTTGGGCGCCATTGTAATCTAGCCTCCTCAGGTAGTGGGGAAATATGCTTGCATGAATGATACCACATAAAGACACTTACCTCAACTTCCAAAATATATGCATTTATTAATCTAAACAAGCTTCCAATACCTGCATCTGTTGTGCAGTATTAACAACAATTATGAAGAAAATATTTGTATATTCTTCTGCTCCTTTTATATACAAGATGTTCTCAATGCAATCAAAACTTATCAACCTGTCAGCAGACCTTCATTTTCCATGCCTTGGCATCCCACACAAAATCAACACAAAGAGGCCATTCATTCTCATGGCAACCATGCCAGGTCAAGGAATCTTTGCCAATCTGCCAAAACACATATGCCATAGCCAAGGCCACCCATCCGTAGACCACCAACAAAGAATCCAATGGGCACTGACCACACAAGACTCTCCATGGCGCTCCACGAACAGGCAGCCATGTCTGGCAACCTGATAAAAATAAACAGTCTCTGTAACCTAACAAAAGTTCGGTTACAGAATCATTGGTCTACAGAATACGTTCAATCTTATATTAGTCAATGACGTGGTGGTTGTTCATCCCACCATCCACTTTATAAGTAAGTGTGGGTTAAAAGCCAGCAATCTAAATTTTCATTTGACTTTTAAAAAAATGTTGTTTTTTCAATGTCTGATTTTGTATTCCGTGTACTGATTTTAGTTTGTTATTACAATTACTAGTTTTTATTGTTTTTGTTTTATTAATATTGGTCTGTTTTCATTTATAGGCATCCACCTCTAAATTAGCTTGCCACGGTGGGTGAGTGGATAGCGTGTCGGTCTACTAACCCCAAGATTGCAGGTTCGCTCCTGGCCGTGGTAAGTGATTTTTTGAAGGGCGGCAAAAATACGACACGTATGTCATATGATGTTGGCATGTCAAAGAACCCATTTGAATTCAGTAGGCCGTGTTCATAAAGGCAAAATTAATCTCGGGAGTTTCCGCCAACACAAAGTTCCCCATTTCTCTACTAGAAAGCGCTATAGTGTTCAAGGAGCTTATATATCTAACCTCCTTGACTTTCATAGTGATTCAAGGAACAACGAAATTCGACATGCAAGCTACCCTCTGGGTGTCAAATTACAAAGCTTGCACCCGGCACTCGAGGCCATACGATATTATTATTATTATTATTACCTCTAAATTTTAATTAAAATAAATTTGTATTTTTAAACTGTGTCACGAGGGGCAGATGACCTTGCTCTTCCACCCCTTAAACAACAATATTCATTACTGAGATGATGTGAATATCTTTCCATGGAAGTAAGACAATTGTACAATCTACACTCAGTCTCTTTCCTTGCATACAAACTGGCTTTAAAGGCTAGGCCGGCCACCAGCATTCAACCATGACTTATAAAGGTAAAGTACAGTTACTTGTGTGCCAATCAAGCTCCTTACTTTTGGCTGATTGGAGGATCAGAACTTATTTTAACATTCACTTTACATGGACCATGGAGTGAGTTCATACATACACTTGCTATGAGTTCTCTTCAGAACTATTTCATATTTGTTGCTTTTCATACTAACTGGTTTGTTCTCGACAAAGGGATGAGTTAACATTGATTTCTTGCTATTGATTCATATGTTAGTATTTTATTCTTCATGAAATTTACACTAACAGCCCGATACTGTAAGACATGGTTAAGCAATTACCAGTCTTTATCACTCGTAAAGACTTGTTAGCAGTCGAATTAAGCATGGTAGATCTGCATTTACGAGATTAGTAGGTTTGAACCCACAGTCTGCCAACCTTGAAATACTTTTCCGTGGTTTCCCTTCCTCAACTGGCCACCTTGTGGTGTAGCGGCTAGAATTCTTGGCTGTTTCTCCGGAGGTCCGGGTTCGATTCCTGGCTCTGCCAAGAAACGAAATTCTGGTCTGAGGGTTAGAATGGGGTATACTCAGTCTCGTGAGGCAAAACTGAGAAGAGGTGGGTTTGATTCCCATCTCAGCCTTCTTGGGCGTGGTTTCCCCACTTCTACTCCAGGCAAATGCCGGGATGATACCTAACTTAAACCAAGGTCGCCTCCTACCCAATTCTTCATCCAATTACAAACACATAATACAGGTTATCAGACAGATTACACACAAAATAAACGAAGCTACATGACTACAATGTTACAAAGCCCCTAACCGAATCAGCAACTCTGGATAGTATATCTCATTTGTCTCAATATCTTAAATATTCGCAAACACTATTATAAGAAATTTGTTTTTCCTTAAGACAAAAGGAATATTCATCCATTTAGGGGCTTTGCGACATCGTGGTGATGTAGCCTCGTATACGTGGGTGCATGTGTGTGTAATTTGTCTGCTAAATAACCTGTGTTATTGTGATGTATGTGTGTATTTACAATTCAGATGAGGATTGGGAAGGAGGCGGCCGTGGCCTTAAGTTGGGAACCATTCTGGCATTCGCTTGGAGTAGAATTGGGAAACCAAGGAAAACCACCTCCAAGATGGCTGAGGTGGGAATCGAACCCACCTCTTCTCACTTTTGTCCCACGAGGCTGAGTATACCCCGTTCCATTCCCCAGACTAGAATTAGTCTACATTAATTTCTTGGCAGAGTCGAACCCGAACCTCCGCCGTAACAACCAAAAGTGCTAGCCACTACACAGCGAGGTGGACGAAAGAAAGAAGACTCCCTGTCTATATCTTAAGTACGGAACAGCACTTCTATTTCCTCCAGAAGCTCCCTATTACAGGATGTGGGTTGGCGACCGCCGGACTCCTCTCTTTTATCTTCCCTGTCGGCCTTCCTTTCTTCGCGGTCTCTTGCCTATTGTAATAGGACCTACAGGAGACATGGCGTGACACCCTCAAGCGCTCACGGCTGGTGAACTGGCGTAACGAGAGAGTGGGGTTGGGTCCGGGGTACAACAATGCTTAGAGTAGACAACTTCTCTCAAATAACTGTAATTCTAAACAATTTTGAAATGACGGTTTTCCGTGCACCCCCACCCCCGCACTTCTATTCCATGCAAAGGCCACGGCCACCTCTTTCCCAATCCTATCCCCAATTTACAATTACATACACTAGAACTGCCATCACAATAACACAGGTTACCACACAAATTACACACCCACCAAATACACGAGGCTATATGAGCACGATGTTGCAGCCCCTAAAATAAGCAACATCTCTACGGCCCTACTGGTGAGCTCAGGAGTGGGTGACCCCGAGGGATTCTTGAGCTGGGTCCGGTCCTCCCCCTTTTTTCTTCTGTGATTTTGGGGCCGAGCCTCTCACTCTCTCCCTTCTGTACTTCATGACTTGTTTACCTAGAAGTTGCTTTAATTAGGGCTTCGGATATATTTGGTCATCACTCCCGTGTACTTAGTTGTGCATTGAATTTGACTGATAACCTGTGTTATTGTAGTGACTGCACTAGTATGTATGTATGTATGTATGTATGTATGTATGTGTGTAATTGTAATTATTCGGGTCTAACATTGGGGCTGGGACATGCAATAGAACACTATCACGACATTCGCCCGTAGTGAGTTTGTAAAATCTCGGGAGAACCCATACTCAGGATTGTCTCTGTCAGAACCGGGATTCGAACCTCGAATCTCTGATTTTCTGCTCCCCATTTTAATCGTGGAGTGCCGGGAAGAAACACCGATTTTAACAGCACTGTGGACAAATCACAGAGGGGCTGATTATCACTGAGAGAGACTCACTCCAAGACAGTGTTATCGCCCTGTCCACATTATTATCAAGTCAAGATAATGTGGTTTGTAAACTGCTTATGACACGATCTGACACTCAGACTAGGGGCAGATAAAATCTTTAAGTGAAGCAACCACGTGTCGGTCAGTTGATGTTTAGGATGCCTAGGGTACAAACAAGAAGGTTAAGCGACATTTCTCCCGGTAACTAGACTCACTACCGCTTCACATATCAATGTGATTCATTAGACGGTTGTTTGATGTATGTAGATCTTGAGCGGCTTATCTCGGTGGGCACGTGACAGCTACCTGCCACTGGAACCAGTGTTGGCCGCGGGACCATGATGAGTGGTGTTGTCAGGACTAAGGTGCTCGCACTGGCGGGCTTGGCGCTGGGGAGTTTTTTGCTGGGGGTTCTTCCTGCCTGCCTGTCCCCGAATCTCTTCCGACGCTGGCCGCTCCTCATGTCCGCCTTGTTATGCACCGGAGGAGGTGTTCTGCTGGCCACGGCGCTGCTGCACATCCTACCCGAAGCACGCGAGGACCTTCCCTACCTCGCAGAGCCACTCTTCTGCGCGGGCTTCTTCCTCCTTTACTTGCTAGATGAGCTCGTCCACTGCTTCTGGACATCCCCAGCCGCAAGTCGGGTGAGTTTCATGCCTTCATTTTATATACCGTACTCAGTACGCCTCCAAATTACCTGCCCCTTGAATACTGGAGCCTGTCCGTTTCCAAGGAGTTTCTGACCTGTCAATTGGAGGTGTATCTCTCGTCACTTCCTTAGTTTCGAGACCTCAGGACATTGCAAGTAGGCTAATAGTCCCAATATACCTCTATCTATGTACTCAGAATATGCCCACAAATATTGTGAATAACTGGTAGCACGACTGACGTCTGACAGGACTACTATCCTGTCGGTAATGATGACATGAGCCTACTAACGATAGAAAGCTCGTCTTTGTTGATGTTGCTTATTTTAGGGATTGTGACATCGTGGTCATATATCCCCGTGTATTTGTGTGTGTTTTAGTTTGTGTGATAACCTGTGTAAATTGGGGATATGATTGGGATGGAGGCGGCCGTGGCCTTAAGTTAGGAACCATCCCAGTATTTGCTTGGAGTAGACCACGGAAATCCACTTCCAGGATGGCTGAGGTGGGAATCGAACCCTCTTAACGAGACTGAGTATAGGCTACCGCGTTCCAGCCTTCACACCAGAATTAACATTTCTTGGCAGAGCCGGGAATCGAACCCGGACCTCCGGGGCAACAGCCAAAAACACTAGCCGTTACACCATCAGGTGGTCTACCCTAGTGTTTAACACCAGCAAATTGTCTGGATTTATATCGTCTATATTGCGGGGTTCAGCCCGGTACAGAGCGGAGCACTGGCGGCCCGTATAGGCTAAGTTATATGAGATACTCAGTACACCCGCAATATACTGTACATAGCACAAACCTAGAATATGTTCTAGTATTAACTACTTGGCCGTGAAACCCGATGTTCCAACTAGTATTTAACTTTGTTTAGAATTATTTTGTTACGAGCCAAATAATTTTAGAATTCCAAACAGTCGAACTGCAGTATCCAGTAGAAAACATACGTGTATCAGGGATCTTATTTTCAGTTTATTAATTTACCCGGCGTTGCCCGGATGGCGTCTCAATGTGTTGAGGAAAGATGCATGCCGCGTATACACTTTGCAACTCAATTGACTTCTGACCGCAGTTCTTCCAGTTCTGATGCTACTCAAGTAGGAGATCAACTTTTTCTAATTCATTTTGAACAGTATTATAATTATATTATACATTACCTTGTGTATATAGCGATGGTATAGTAATCTATACTTCTATACTAATATAATAAAGCTGAAGAGTTTGTGTGTTTAAACGCGCTAGTCTCTGGAACTACCACTCGGATTGGAAAAAATATTTTTTTATATGATAGCCAGATTCAAAAGGAATAGTTTAGGCTATGTAGCATTATGCTACACCTCTCAGGTAACGTTAAAGATTGACTTTTGTTCAGTAAGTCGGAAGAACAAACGCTCCTGAACAGCTTCAATAATACCTAAGTACAGATTGTTGCCAGGCAATGCGGGCTGCATCACGTCACCCCTACCACTGTTCTGGTGCAAGCTGCTTATAAATTGCAGTCACGGGGAGTAATTAGTGTAAAAAGATTTCTTAGGCCCCTTAAAACAGTTATCATCATGACTATAGTATGCCTCTGTATAAGGGCGATGGTGTAGGTGCAGTGTACTGAGCTTATCAGCTGCAATAAGCGTTGGTGCTTTCCTTGAGCGCTCCAGTTCTGTAGTAGTATTCATTATCATCCATAAAACAAATAAATCCACCGGGCGAAGCCGGGCACTACTGCTAGTCAGGGATATATCGACAATAATTACGTATTTCTCTTCGAAGCACTGTGACAATTAGCGACGCCACAATCCAGTACGGTACAGTATTTACATTCTGAAGTCTGTTTACGACTATGGTACACAGGTGGCTGCAGTTCTGTAAGCGGCTAAACGCGCCTGCTAGGAAAGCTTTTGATGTTTCAAATCTTACTCAACTGTGTTCACATACTGTAGTTTCATATCTTTCCACACAATTATTGCCATCAATATTAATTAATATATTATTCATCTTTTGGAAAATAAATAGGTTATTTCAATTATTGAAATCAACACGCCACATTGTACAAAAAATGAGTGGAAATGTTTCTACGTAGGCTATTCATTTTAGGGTCGTTCTCATATGTAGCCGGGGCATAGTGGTGCAGTGGTCAAGCTGTTCGCCTCTCACCAAGGTGGACTGGGTTCGATTCCCGGCCAATGCATGAGAGATTTTCGAAGTGAAATGCCATGTCCTGTGATTCGGATTCCACGTAAAAAGGAGGTACCGTGGCTCATAATCACAAGATTCACGGTCACGTAAAACTACAATCTTCCTTTTTTTTTTCATTTGTAGCCTACTGTAGGCCTATATAACGCGTTTCATACTTCCTCAAATGACCTTAATAACGAGCACACCCATTAATGCATTAAAAAGGCACAAAAATTTATGTTTTACGCTTTCTTTCTAGTCAGAGTTCATTATTTTAATGAATATTACTCTAATCAATTGACTTACACCACTAGATATTTATACCGAGGAATAGGAGCGCAGGGAAGCACAGCCCGCAATGGTGAGCGGACGTTATCGAATCAAATAAGCAGGATGATAAATAAGCAAATAATTAACTAAAGAAATATCTAGCATATGTAATTAACTAAATAAATAACGAAATATCCACATAGTATAAAACAAAGTCCCCGATTCTTGGATGTAACGGGTAATCTTGAGAACCATTCGATGGATTTTGATGCGGTTTTCAACATTCAGTACGGTAAAGGATTTATTCAAGAAAGGTTTCTGTAGAAAAACATTCATTTATGACCAAAGGAAGCCGAGCAGTAACGATTTCTGTGAATCGGGTCGAGAAAAAAAGCCGTCTGTGCACCTTTTAAGCTTACGCTGAGTAAACCGTTAAAAATGTCTACAGTAGTGTAAGAATTGTTCAGCATGAAAAGTTCTACAAAGAAGTCCCCGACAGCATATCTCTATCTTTAATACATCGCCCACTATAAGTGTCTTTATGTTGTAATGTCTTCCAACAATCTTCATTCAGTGGATATTTCAATTACTAGCTTCGGAGCATGTTTACGAGTTAGCGTTCGAGCCTATCACCCCAGTTTCGGCCAGCATCAAACTGTTGAGTCGTGTTGAGTTAAGACTTCAGAGAAGAGTAAATGCGTTTGGAGTTTCGATGTTCACCTCAGCTTTTCTCAATTGCGCCCGGGACCTGCTGTCCGTGCGCCTTTTAAGCTTACTCTGGGTAAACCGTTAAAGATACCGGGCGAAGCCGGGGTGGGTTACGAGTAAATAAATAAATAAATAAATAAACAAACATACATGCACTTACCAGTATTTACAGAAGATATTGAAAGTGATCTCTTTGAACTGTAATGGTATTTCAAAACACTCTTTGCAGTTTATCTATACATGTACGCTCAGTGTTCCTAATTTCAATTTTTAGCCTAATTCTTCTGCAGTTTCAAGGATTATACCTGTAAACTTTCCCCCATAGATAAAGGTCGCAGGTGCTTAAATTAGACGAACGATGAGGTCATAAGCCTTTACTGGTGTGATTATTTGACAATGAACCTATGTAGCTAAAAAGTGTTTATACAAATTAACCCACATATTCGTATACATAGATGAATAGCCTGAGTGTAAAGGATCTGATGATGATCGCTTGGCGATCAAAACTGGTCATCCAAGAGTAATAATTAATCTCATATAATTTCTTTCTTACAATTTGGGTACAATCGTATTGACCGACTGAAAAGCATTTACATTTCACAATCTACGTCAACTGGTGCAAATATTCCTTTGTGCGCAGAGGGGAAATAGGCTTATAGTAGAAATGAACATTATCCAGCCCTATGCCTCCAATAGCTAGTCAGGCAGTGTCAACTAAACAAAAAGTGGTGATTGTCAGTGGCGGCCGGTGCCATTATAACTGGAAGTAACAATAGGGCTAATAATAATAATATGTGCTTTATAGTTTATAAACAGTCTACTTACCTACACCGCTTAGGCAGACCGTTAAGGCCCATAGTATCCAAGACGGCTGTTGCCCGGCACAAAGCCTACATGCCATAAGTCAGCACAGCGCTTCCTTCTGTCGTATTTCCTGGTTTCCTGACCGGTGCCGCTACTCACTGTAGCTCCCCAATTGGCATTACGACGCTGGGTCAACGCTGCTCCAAACCTCCTGGCCAGTAATGGGAATATAACCCAGCCCGCCTGGGCGAGGAGCTAGAACGTTGCTCCGTGACTACGGCGGTGGTCATACAAAGTCTACCAAACCTATTTAGTTAAGAGTTTGATCGGCGATCGGTTGGTGGTTTCATGTTAACGACTTTATAATTTTTTTTATTTTTACCTTTTTTTCCCTTTTTTTTTTTAGGGCAGGAAAAGGTGCACACTTAATAATTAGTTCCAAGGAGCGATATCTGCCATGACCGTTAATATATATAGTCAATTTAAATTAATGCCTGAATGATATTTGAGATGGTCACCCATCTCACGGTGACCACGCCCAATGTTGCTTTACTCATCATCATCATCATCATCATGATATAAAATTATATAAAATTTAATTTAAAGTTTTAGCAGCAATATCGTAAGTGAAATATGAAATGCCTTTAATGGGTTATTTGATATAGTAGGAGTTGGAATGATAGTAGACTATTAGAAGAAATCCTGTAGCACTGTCAGTTTAACTCTTCAGTTGGTCAACACGAATTCGCGCAAAGGCCAGGTGGATGTACAATGTATATAATTTGTAAATAATAAATAAGTAAATAAAACTCCTGAAAAAAATAACTACATGTACATTCTATTATAATGGGGCAATTTAAGGATTAGGCGTATCGACCGTCAAGCAGTCATCATCAGATCCTGATCACTGAGATTGAGGTTTAAAAGTATATACAAATATTATTACTAAGGCTCCGATTTTTAGGTGCTAAAAATCTGGAAAATATTATTTATGTTTTATGTATTAAAAATACCTGAAGTATGTGACAAAAAAAGTAAAAATATTTAATTATAATTTTGTTTATTAATGTGAATATAAACAATATGCAGTACTCCCGAATGTAATTTATTCTATGTCTCACTGACTGCTGAAGCATTACAATACACAACGAGATACATCTTTAGGTTGTCCATCACAAATGACCGACGATTATCGCGAAACACTTCTGACGGCGCGAAACTGCCCTTGAGGTGTTGTGTAACTTGAGATCGCTGTTCAGCCTTGATTGCTTTTCCACATGGTTGGCAGAACAGAACGCCCCCATCAGAAGTAAAATTATCAATGAATTCTGTAACATACTGCTGCAGACGATAACTTGTAGTTGCTTTTACTTTAGGCATCGTAGAACTCCCTTACACTTCACAGTGCCAGAAATTAACTACATGTGAGTGACACTGGTTCCAGGTAGCTGGGTGGTGGGAGTCTAGCACGTGGTGCAATATGGCTATGGACAAGAAAATCCCCGGCTTCCACAGTGAGTGGCACGGGGCGACAATTTAAGAATTACACAGCTGCAAGCTGACATGCGCTCTGCATGAAGAATAGATAGCTCACAGGTTCTTCCCCGGTGAAGTAACACAGAACAAAAATCTAGCATACTGATTTATTTTAATGTAAATATTATATATTTTTATGTGCTAATACGAAAAGCAGGAATTTATGTATTTATAGAAAAATGCTTAAAGTATGTATTTACATTAAAAAAATATTTATTTACCTAAAAATCCGAGCCCTAATTATTACACTTAGTGTAATGCGTTTAGTTGGTGTAATAGTAGTAGGTTTGGCGTTGGTTGGCAATTTAAATTGGAATACAGTATAAAAAGCCTCACGTTAGTGTATTAAGTGTGTATGAAATTACTCGAGTTATTGAGTGACTGAGTGTGTGGGTCAACGAGAGTGTTGTAGTGACGGTCCAAACATGCTGGGAATTTAGAGTGTAACTGTAAGAATATTTGAATAAGTGTATTACAATGCGGGCTGTATCATTCTGCCCCTGTAAAGCAGCACTGAGTGACAAGCCTGGGCTGTTACACTGAAACCCTTTATTATCGCGCCCCCACTCCCATACGAGCGCAAGGTACGCGCGCACCCCGCATTAAAACTGCTTTACCCACAGCTCTGTGACTGTCACGTGAGAACCAGGCGTTGCGTTTGGAAGGTTATACATGGGGGTTTACTCCAATATTTTACTTTTCAAAAACATTCTTATAGACTACCGTACATATTTTAGGAATAAATAACTAATCTCAGTTTATTTTCATACCACTGGGGAGTGACATGTTACCGTGTCACCGCTCCTAAAGCCACTGGTGATTATATAAGTGGGAAGCAGTGTGATCATTTAACAATTTTGTCATTATTTTCTTTCTTTCTGCAGAAAATTTGTCTGTCATTGTCTTTGTGTATATACCGTATTTTAAATTGTAGTGTTATTGAAATTTTGCCACCCAGGATGATGTCCTCATTTGCAAATCTATCTATCGATCTCTCTATCTATCTACAGTATCTAAAATATGACACGGCTGAATATAAGGTACAAACTTAAACATTTATTATATTCAGTACTGAAAAAAATGCCTTAACTAAACTATTAACTCCTAATATTTAGCCGAACAATAAAGAAACATGTGGCTCATACGTACTCTACGTAGGCCTAATAAATACTATTTCCCCCAATTAAATCCAACAAGAATATGAAAAACTACAACTAACTTTCAATAACTGGATTTTCACAACCGCATTGATGAAAGGGATGGCTTTCAGCCACAGTACTATTATTTTGTGCATTACACAACCCAACACATGAAAGCCTTCATTTGCAATTAAGGTTGGTACCTGTATATTATATGTGCATATATATCCCTGTATACTAACCGTTATTGTACTATAGCCTACTAATGAACTACGTTTAATAGTTTGTCTTCCATTTACTGACACGTTTAAGATCCCCTTCGGGGCAAAATTCAGGCATCCCGGTGTCTCTATAAGCCTGCAGTTAAAATGGGCGTAAAACCAATACCATTATTATTGTTATACAGATTCATAAATTCCTCATTTTACAATGGTACAATGACTGAAAATACGGACTAATGTCAAGCACTTTCAGAGGTCATTCTTCATTTAGGAATCGTCGCACTGTATGGTAAGTGTCCAAGATCACCGACTTTTGGATCTGTCCCAGCTTGTGCGCCATTCCGAGAGCCTATAGTTGGTCCACCAGTCTTGAAGGTACCGTACAATTCCAGTTGCAGACATAATGGGAGGCCGGATGTACACCTACCTTGGCTTCCACATTTGTTTTACTTCAATGGTTGACGTTTTGGACATAGACTGAAGGTTGGGTCAAGACCGACTACAATATCTCAGACCGTAACATCAAAACAAAGATGGCGGTAATCGTAGGGGAGCGGTTCTTGACTCCAGCAGACAGCACAATCGTGATAGTGTTAAATCCAAAGGCAGACTTTCGAATAATTGATTAAATTCCACCGTAATTGATAGGTTTCACGTAATAAAGCACAACTTTCGTGTGTAATACCAACGAAGTCCGTAACGAACAACGCTAATAGGTTGTTTCGTTTGAGGGGATGGGCACGGTGGTCATTTGGCCCCATGTACTTGGGCAAGTGTGATTTTTTTTGTCAGATAACCTGTGTTAGTGTGTGTATTTGTAATTCAGGTGAGGATTGAGAAGAAGGTAGCCGTGGCCTTCAGTTAGGAACCATCCCAACATTCGCCTGGAGTAGAAGTGGGGGAAACTGGAAACCACTTCCAAGATGGCTGAAATGGTAATCGATCCCGTCTCGTCTCAGTTTTTCCTCACAAGGCTGAGTGTACCCCGTTCCAGCCCCCAGACCAGAATTAAATATCTTGGCAGAACCGGGACTCAAACCAGGACCTCCGCCGCGACTGGCAAGAATGCTAGCCGTTGCATCACGAGGTGCACAACGCGAATAGATAAGTAGCTAAAAATACAGACATAACATAAGGATAAGGCAAATACACTGACCAGCAAAAAAAAAAGCGATCACTTGAAAAATTCAACATTACTTTCATTCAAATCATAGCCTAAATATGAACGGTATAAGCCTAGTACAGTACATACTTTAGTTATAGCATGGAAGTAAGGTTAATTGGTTTCCTGGATGCATTACCATTTTTCATGTGATTGTTTCACTGAACAAGAGCGATTCTTCGACATGATGCTGTTTCCCGCGGAAAGATGTGCGCGCCATCGCTATCGTCGACAATGCAATGTTTTATTCTTTTTTCTTTTGCCACTTGTTGGCATAGGAAAAGATCAATACAGCCATTTCCTCAGTTGGTCTTGTACAATTCAGAAACGAATATGCGTTTGAGGCCTGAAGATGTTGCCACGACAGTGGCTCTGATCGAAAAAGGTGGCGCGCACACCTTTCCGCGGGAAACAGCATCATGTCAATGAGTCGCTATTGTTAAGTGAAACAATTGCCAACTCAAACTAACACTTGGGGCGCTGCGATCGGTCTGGATAAGTAGGGTAAAAATACCCAATAACACGCGTTTGATACGGAACACTTTTTATTTTTCGGTTATAATCAGTAAATGTGGTCCCTAAAATAATGACAGTGTTATTTTCAATTGTACATATATATATAAATGTGCGATACACGTGATCTAATTTGTGTGTTCCACTGGATTTTATGTGTCAATTGCATATTATCAAGCATCGGTTGTCTGCTGGTATTTGTTTTTGTGCAGTTCGGGTATGGCGCTGTTACGTTTAAAAGCTATATTTGAGTTTGCTCTGTACCATAGACTCTAGGAATTATTTGTTGCTTGGTAGGGCGAAGGGATGTGTTTAACTTGTATTAAAACTCGGGGTAGACAGGAATTGCTTGATTTGGATGGTAGGTATTAACCCTGCGAAGTCAAAATTAGGCCTATATGACTCGTAGTGGAATGGCTCGGATATCGCATAGCGAGGTGATGGCGGTTGGTAGGGTTATGGAAATCAACTAGGGAGCGGAGGATACCTGGCTGATGAACTTGGCTGTCTTGGTAATACCCCGTTTAGACGTCCCGGTTGCGATCGCGATCAGGCGCCGATCCAGATTAAGTTGGGACGTCTAAACGCAACAGGATAACATTATCGCGATCAACTTTCCCTCCAACAGGATCAGCCCGATCCCGTTCCCACAACGAGATAATCGCGTTCGCGGCCATTGCGATTGTCGGTGTGTTCTATCAGGACCTTCTATACTACCGGACCTGACACTGCAATCCAAGATGGCCGCCGTAGTTGGTGGTCGGACATTAAACGCATGACGTGTGTCAGAATCCAACACAACACAAAATAACATCATGACGCGATTTTGTCTGCTGTTAATTCATTTTATGGGCTTGGGACATCTTGGTCATCAGCCCCGTGCAGTTGGGTGTGGGTTGAATTCCTCCGATTAATTAATGACTGTGGTAGTGTGTGTAGCTGTGTAAGGGACAGGCATGGGGAGGTGCTCCGGGAGTTAAAATAAGGTACTACCGGAGTTCCACCAGGAAAGGAATAAAATAAAATAATGTTGAGGCCCACAGGAGAGATCTGCAGAATATCTTGGCTGAGTGAACAGGGAAAGTTGTAAATGTTCTTGTAGGAATCTCTTTTTAGTAAGTTACATATTATTCGGGGTGTTTTTGCCATCTCTTGATTAATGCAGTACATTTGAATTTTTCTGTCGGCACAGGCTAGAGGAAAATGAGGCTTTTCACCGATGTCTCAGTCTCACTCATGGCTGTGATTATATGGAATCTACTGAGGTATGGGTGGTGCTTAGTAATGAGACATTCAGGGCACAGTAAGTGCCTGTGCCATAGGGTTAGTACTGCTGTACTGACTCAGTGAGGAAAGCAATGACAAACTACCTCACTCCTCTTCTTGCCTAGTACGCCTCAATATAGCGCTGCCATGGGTTTTTGTGGGTATGTACCCACATAACCTAACGGCAGTGCCTTTTGAGGATCCAACCAGCCTTCGGGCTGACTACCTAACAGACAGACATATTAATCTTAAAAATAAATGTGACCAACCAGGTGGTGTAGTTCTTGGTTGTCACTTCTGGGGTCCAAGTTTGATTTCTGACTGTCAAGAAATCTTAATTCTAGTCTGAGGGTAAGAACGGGGTACACACAGCCTAGTGAGGTAAACCGGGAAATGTTGGGTTCAATTCTCCGCTTAGCCACCCAGCAAGTGGTTTACCATGGGTTCCCACACATACTGAATATAAATGCCTAGGTAATTTCCTATCATTAGGTCACGACTGCCTCCTGTAAATCCGTCAACAAGCAGGCTAGTCGTATTCATTCATTCATTCATTCATTCCTATTCATGAGATTAAATGGCACTCTGTCAAACGCATGACGTGTGTCAGATTCCAACCCAACACAAAATAACATCATGAGTGATTTTGTCTGCTGCTAATTCATTTTATGGGATTGGGACTTCTTGGTCATCAGCCCTGTGAAGTTGGGTGTGGATTGAATTCCCCTGATGGGAAATTAGAAAATAGGCACCAATGGCTTATCTTTATAATAATTGGATTTGCATCCAGTCACACAACAGTTTCAAGGCATATCACCACAATTTTAGCATAGCCTACCGCATCATTGAGAATGGAACGGAAAGCCCTAACACCTCTAGAAAGAGAGCCGTCTACAGGTTCACAAAGCTCCCATTTCGTCTGACGTGCAGTCCGTTTCTACTATCGGCTGCAATCATAGAGCTAGCAGCTATTCACCAAGCCCAGCTTCCTATCGCCGCATCGCTCATAGATCAAAACACCTTCATGGATGATTTCGCTTCAGGTGCAGATGACGACAACGACGTATTTGCACTGTACTACGAGCTCGCATCCCTCGTGAGGCCAATCCAGCTTCCACTTGCTAAATGGGCGAAAAATTCATTTCAGCTAACGGGCATATGGAAGGCAGAAGGACGAAAGATCTCACACAATGCTCATGTATTGGGAATTTCCTGGCACACAGATACTGACACGTTTTCACTCGCCCAACAGGAAGTTACAAGCAAATTGGAAACAGCGGTAGCAACTAAACGGACTCTGTTACAGGCCACTGCTAGTATCTACGACCCCTTAGGTTTGATTTCACCGGTATCTGTAGTGGGAAAAATGCTCTTCCAAGATACCTGGACAAGCGGAGTTGCATGGGATGACATCTTGCCTCACGACCTGGCAACTCGCTGGCGAGACTGGTTGTCCACACTACCTGACTTGCAACGCATCACCATACCAAGGTGGATAGGAACATCAAATACAGTTAAATCACAAATACATGTCTTCTGTGACGCGTCGGAGAGATCGTAAGGCGCCGTTCTGTACATGAGAAACACCCATCACAAGCACGCTCAAGTCCATCTGATCTGCAGTAAGAGCCGACTTGCGCCAGTGAAGAAGGTCACACATTCCCTCGACTTGAGCTTCTGGGTGCGTTAATGGGGGCAAGACTTCTCTGTTAATACTGCAAGGCAACAAATTTCAATATCAGGGAAGCTATTCTTTGGAGCGACTCATCAGTTACACTAGGATGGATAAGGATTGACCCAAATCGTTGGAAAACGTTTGTCTGCAACCGAGTGACTGAGAGTCAGGCTTCCACAACTCCATCACAGTGGAGACACTGCCCTGGCAAGGATAACTCAGCCGACCATTTGACAAGAGGAGTAAGAGCAGATAACCTGTACAAACTGACTGAATGGTGTAGCTAAACTTACTGCGAATCAACTCCCACTGGTAGTTTATTAAAACGGGATCCACACCAAGTACGTGATAAGATTGATATCCTTGAACTAACAGGCGTATAATTGGAAGAGAGAACACTGCAGACAATTTAAAAAGTAGGTTATGTTCCTACGTACGGTAATCAATTTTCAGATTTTCTTAGACCTTAAATTGGAATACGTTAATTATTACTATGCTTGCTCATAATTAATTACCATTACTAATAATTTATAAACCCTAAACAGAATAATAAATTGACCAAACTTACCCACTGATTGGCAATAGTATTCATGGTATCACAAGCGTAACAGAAGTCACCGGTATCTCGTATTTATGAAGCACTAATGCAGACATTTACTTACACGAACGTGTAATATTATTAAGCAATGATCAACAAGCACAGATAATCAAGGGAGACGATTGCTAACCGAAATTCACACCACTATCACATCGTAAACAAAACGACTCAAGTTATAAACAAAGCATGTAATCACCAACAGCGACAGCCATCTTTCATCAGTCCCACCGCCAGTGTCAGGTCCGGTATTATAGAAGGTCCTGGTTCTATCCTCCTGCTGTGTGAGTGAAGTAGGCAGTGGAAATGATGGCCATTTTGTATATCTTATGTTTTGAAAGCGAGAAGTACGTAATGTTGGCCATGATGGTTGTATTTATGTTGGTTAATATCAGATATATGAAGATTGAGAGACACGAAATGATGGATGGAGACAAACATACCAGTGTTTAAACGCTGAAAAAAATATTAGCGTTGGGGAAAGTCGATGAAGACGATTAACAAAGACATAAATTTATTGTCATAGACATAGAAGGGATTCCGATAGGGCCAAATGACTCTGAACGAACAAAGAAGTATTTATGCAATAAATATCCTAGACCTGTGCATGAATATTTTAAAATATTTCTATTTCCACACCAAGAGTAGGCCTTGCCTACACGACTCCTTTTAGGATTATTATATATTTAAAAATATACATTAGCAGGTTGAATTGTGTATACAGAATAACTGAAATGCTTCAAAACTGCAGGAAACAAACTACTGTAAATTTCTGCTATAACACTTGGAATTCAAAAGTTGGCAGACCTTAGCGATGTCATGCTGTTTTACTCGATTATCCCGTTGTTTCATGATAGGACGTCTAAACACGTACCAATGACACATGCCGTTGATCGCGATTGGACATTATCCAGATCAGAGATAATCGGGATCGCGACCGAGACGTCTAAATGGGGTATAAGGCTTGGCTCGGCGAGACTGTGCTTGGCTGTCTAGGTGCGGCTTGGCTCGGCGTAAGTGAACAACCCGTCCTGTCGTCAGTGAGTGTAGTGGTGAGTGGTCCAACCCGCTCTTGTTGCCCGTATTTATTTGGTATCGTCACCTTTCGGCTATTGCTATTTGCATCTTTTGGAAAGTGATGAAAACGTATATCCGCAGCCCTCTTATACATCGACTTACAGCCGTAAACTGAGCAATATACTTTGCTTTTACTCATTTTGCACTCTTATCAACGAGTAAAACTTATAACTTATGTATAAACACGAAGAATTTACCACGATCTGCTCACCAATACAAGAAAACATATACAAACAGTCACCACGTGGCAAATGTACCCTACTTGGTAAGTTTCTCATTTTTACCGCTAGATGTCATATCAGATAGCTGGAGTTGCCAATTACATGAAGAATGGTAATACATCCAGGATGACAATTAACCTTACTTCCATGCTATAAACAGTAACTTATGTTCTAGGCCTAGAGCGTTAATATTTATGATTTAAATGAAAGTAATGTTGAATTTTTCAAGTGATCGGTTTTCTTTGCCGATCAGTGTAGGTCTAGCTTCAATAAAAGATAGAATAGGGTAAAGTTAAGTAACTCCGTGATACTAAGCTTTTTTTGTTACTACTTCAGAAATTTTAGATTTCAGTTATTTCGATTCGTTTTATGTTAAAGAGGGATACCATACGGAACATTTCTGGCATATATCTTACAAAATATTCATAAGTTATTTCAAGGTATCAACTAACAAAATCCGGTAGTAGAAGTAGGTAACGCCGTGATATTCAAGTTACTCCATGATAGTGTTCAAGATACTCCGTGATAGCATGGTGTTCACCATTCAGTGTACTTTTTAATCGTGAAAACTAATGTTTAATGTATTAAAAGTGTTCAAATCGTATGTAGTATTAGTTTTTATTACCCCATATTGCCCATATTGACACATTTCACTACACAGTTTTTTTTATAGAAAAGAAACATTCTATTAAAATATTCCATTAAACATATTTTAAGTCATTTAGTCACTATCAGATTCCTCACACCTATCACACATGAAGTAGACATTATAGATACCAGACATTACAAAACTGATAATCCATTCGACTCCATTCTTCCTCTTGGTGTCATCCGCCAGGGGAGCCACCTCACGCATCACAACCATCCTCGTCATTGTTCTGGGGTTTGGAATTAGGCTAGACCGATCTATTGTGTCTATCTTGACACACTATCTTCATTTCAAATTCAGGTGACACAACGAATGGCTTTCCAATTTTTGCAAGGGTTGTACTTCCTGGATCGGCTGAATATTTTGTGCAATAATCGCTGAATATTTTGTGCAATAATCCTTTAGTGTACCCCACGGGTTATTAAATCGACTACTGGTCTTGTATACTGACCATCCTTCCAAGACCAACTACAATACTCAGACCTTAATGCAGGTATCGAAAGTGTGAAAATGGCGAATGCGGAAGCCCGAGATATTGTTTGTTTACATTCGTTGCTGGGATACAATATTAGCTTTGATTAGCTTCGTTTGATGAACGTTGGGATAAACTATTGCTCATCTGTAATTGTTAGTGTCTTCAGTATGTCTGTTAAGTCCAGTTCGCGTTAATGTACTGCAATCGTGTGTAAATATGTGATAATACGCTTATTATAGACTGGTTCGTTTGTGTGATGATTGTTCAGTCGACCGATGGCATTGTGTCATTTACTGCAGATGTTGAAGTACCTAAGACTAAAGCATTAATAGAAGTGTCTCAAGAATATACACCGCAATGATTTGCTAGTTAGTGACAATATAATAATAGCTTTTCAGTACCGGTAGTGTCGAACTTAAGTACGTAAATGGAAAACGCAATGAGCATCTATGGCAAGACCAAAGTGTTGACGTTATCTTGAACGCTCAGCTTCATGTGCCTCCGTAAAGTCTTACCAGTCTAGCAGATGTTCTACACGGCCTTGTATACACGCCAAATATTACAGAGAACTTCTGTTTTATTGGTTAAGGAAGATGTGTCCCCTGTGCCAAACATTGAACTCATTGTCTTCCGTCATTATTCATACTTTTGTGATTCTTACAGCTTGCAAGTTATTTTTTTATTATGATGTGTGTAATAAAGTGTTTTGAGTAACTAGCCAATTATGTACTTTTTACGAGATGGTGTGCCGCGATAATTCCGTAAGAGGGAGATGGTGCTTTCCTACACACAATACTTTACTAAATCTAATATTTCCAGCGTACAACTATTCCAAACGGTAACAGCGAATGTTTAATAGGTTAGATGGTAACATATTATCGTGTCCTTTGTGTGTGGTAATCTCTATAATTATGTTCAGATATCCACACGACGACTTCTTTGCATATTTCAATCAACTAATTCGGTGTGATGTTTTAGCCGAGATTTTAGACAATTCTACGAGAGGTCTTAATTGAATTGTATCTCTGTAGCGTTGGTTCGATTATTTCAGGCAACTATTCTCATTCCGTGTGTACACAAATACTCGGCATGTGCTGGGACAGCACTTCAGTAACCGGGTACTTTCTTCTCTCCTACTTCAGAATCTGTTTGATTTTTTGCTAATAATATTAATCTATAATTACTGAACTTAAATACAAATCGTGATAACTCGCCAAAAAGCGTCTTATTCAACCACAGAAACAGTGAGACTATTGTAGCTGCCCCTTGGGTTAAGACGAAGAAACCTATAATTCGAGGCCAGCACTATATAGATAAATTAATTCAGGTAAGTCTAAATCATTTATGCATATTTCTTCGGAACCTAGTCTCGTCTTGTGATATCTTTTATGATATTAGGTGAGTAAAAATAATAATTTACACGAACTGTGACAAGCCCGATGACATGAACTTAGCTATTGGTAGGGCAACCGTCGCCGCCATGTTTTTTTCTACATTAAGGTCTGAGGATTGTAGTTGGTCTTGATCCTTCTTCCTTCATCGACCATAATACTTCTTTAAGTGTTCCAGCTGTGTAGGAGCGAGCCTCTTTATTTCGTTTTGGCGCCATTTCAGCGTCCAACCTAAGAAAAACGTACTTATTGCTAAGCTCACACGCCTGGCATGCGTAGCACTACATGCATGTAAGTTGTGTATGTGAATGGTCTGCATCTTACCTCTGACTGCTGTTAAAATGAATCTTATACAATGAAACAGACTGTTTGTAAGAAATTAAAGTCTTCACCATAAATTTCACTGGATGTGGACCACTTGTTGAAATGTCAACTCTCTGTTAATATATTTTTTTAAACTTCATTGAGTTGGTCAAAGATAGAGCGCAAGGGCTTCCTGGATTCCTGCTTTCTACTGCTATCTGTTGGTAAAAACGTAGAACTTTCGGAATTGAACCACGGCCGACTGAATGCGCTCATACCGGCCTAGACAATGAGACCTTTTTCATGAAATCTTGTTAGTTACTCAACTGCTCACACAGCGCTGTTCACCAAGCATTGCACGACTAAGACTTATCTCTACTTAGTGTAAAACAAAGTCCCCGATTCTTGGATATCACGGGTAATCTCGAGAACCACTGGATGGATTTTGATGCGGCTTTCACCATTCTGTACAGGTAATATCGAGGAAGATTTCTGTAGAAAATAATTTATTTATGATCAAAGGGAGCCAAGCAGTAACGATTTTAGATTTCAGTGAATAGGTCGAAGAAAGAACTTGACGTCCGTGCGCTTTTTAAGCTTACGCTGGACAAACCGTTAAAAATATCAATATACTATGAGTGTAAGAATTGTTCAGCATGAAAAATTGTACAAAAAAGTCCGCGTGAGCATATCTCTATCTTCGATACATCGCCCACTATAAGTGTTTTTAGTTTGGACGGGAGGGGGATTAGGCTTGCACCTCGCCATTCTTAAATTACGTCTGACAGGAATTCCTTGCACATTCATAACTGTTCCCGGGCGAAGCCGGGGCGGGTTGCTATTGACACTATTATATTATCATTATAATTCCCACAATATCAAAATGCAAATTATATCACAAAATAAAATAGCGTGCTAATAAATCTAAGAGAAATTAGACATACCTTGCACCTCGTTTCAGTTGAATTCGATCAGAATCACTCGGTTTTCATTAAAGTTTATGCATTTTTCTGCTGAACGGTTTGGAAGTTCGGCAACAGGAAACTAGGACTGTTATTTACTTAAAATATTCATTTTTGTATTTTTGTACTATTTGTGTTCATGATTTCATTACATTGTCAGAATTACCGACAGTAGTGGCTACGCTGGCTAAAGCGCAGCGTTAGGCCATGGGGCCAAGCTCTCTGCTGATTCGGTAGACGCGTGTGTTCGAGTCCCACCGTCGGCCGTCCTTGAAATGATTTTTCGTGGTTTCCCATTATTCAACACCAGGCAAATGCTGGGACGGTACCTTCTAACAGGCCACGGCCGCTTCCTTCCACATCCTTGCCCAGTTTCATTCATCTTCATCCATTCCATCTCTCATCCTGACGCGCAGGTCGCCCACGGGCGTCGACTAGAAAGACCTGCACTCGGCCTCTCAGGAGGCCACACGAAAAAAAAATGTCAGAATTAATGCTTTAATTAGTAGGGTATACTATTCAGTGTACCTATTATAAATAAAAACCGTGAGGTTTCTCACCTCCCCATATTACGAAACGCGGTTGCCTAATACGAGGAAAGTGCACTTTTAAAGTTAACAATAATATCAGAGGGTATTACAACACCAAACGTGCCCATATTTGTAATATACATAGTATATCGCCTGAGGTTTACTTGGGTGAGAAAACCAAAATTATTCCGTTCCTTCTTATGTCTAATGTGAGCCCTATAAAAAAAACTCCCCATATTTGGCGACTTTCCTCTACCCATTTTTAGAAGATACCTTATGCACTGGACAGCTGAATCCGTGATTAATTGTATAGGTAGCTTCGTAAGTCTCAGAACTCAGGAAGTCCTTTCTAGCAGCGTTACTAGTAGCTTTCAAAGTTTCAAGGTAAGAAAGAAAATATTCCTCTAGCCAGTTTAGGCGACTGACATTTAATGAGAAAAAATGCCCTTTATCTGGATTTCTAGACTGAATATGATGATATGTGATGCTTACGTCATGCATAGCGAACCATTTATTAACGTTTTTCAAAAAAAATGGTTGCTTCTGCGTCCATGAATGTGTACGCTTCCGGGTGCATGCCTATATTTTCTTTTAGTGTACTAATGGCACCAATAACTTCTGACGAGAACACTTCCTTGGCACGCCGAACATTCATTTTTTCAAATTTAGTGGGTTCGATGTGTTTTTAGTGAGGTGTCTGACCGGTTTGACGATCTCACCCTTTTGCATTGTGTATAGTAAAGACAAGCATTTCCCTGAAATTATTCCAGTACCATCAGTCATCTCTCGTTACAGAAACTGCGTTCTAATGTTTCTTTTTAGAATGTGACAATGATCAAAACTAGGGAATACATTCCTAGACTCGTCGTATGGGTGATTGACCATTGGTTGCAAATTCCCTCCCCCTAAATGCCTCATCATTGTAGTGTTAGTTTTGTGATTATCAGAGACAGTTATTATAATTATGAAACCGCATTGTTCAACCTCGAGAATAACGTCCAGCAGGAGTTTATGTAAGTCCCGTCATGACAGCTGCTTCGTTAAAAAGAAGGCACACGGTATCTGATAATTTGTCGAAAGATCTCTTAGCACAAAACACAACACACGATTAGCTGCTACTTGTTCCCGGCTGTAATTTTGATCCTCTCTTTCCTTTTAATGAGACGGTGTTGGAGTAGTGTCCTTGTACCCGAAGAAGGTGCAAGGTATGTCTAATTTCTCTTAGATTTATTAGCACGCTATTTTATTTTGTGATATAATTTTAATTTTGATAATGCGGAAATTATAATGATAATAATTATATAGTGTCACTAGCAACCCGCCCCGGCTTCGCCCGGGAACAGTTATGAACGTGCAAGGAATTCCTGTCAGACGTAATTTAAGAATGGCGAGGTGCAAGCCAAATGCCCCTCCCGTCCAAACTAAAACACTTATAGTGGGCGATGTATCGAAGATAGAGATATGCTCTCGCGGACTTTTTTGTAGAATTCCTCACGCTGAACAATTCTTACACTCATAATATAATGATATTTTTAACGGTTCGCCCAGCGTAAGCTTAAAAAGCGCACGGACGCCAGGCAATTTTTTTCGACCTTTTCATTGAAATCGTTACTGCTTGGCTCCCTTTGGTCATAAATAAATTATTTTCTCCACAAATCTTCCTCGAGATCACCTTTACAGAATGGTGAAAGCAGCATCAAAATCCATCCAGTGGTTCTTGAGATTACACATTTAATATACGTACTGTTCAGCTTATTCCTTATCGCGCCTATAATGGGAGGGGAGTGCACTCTACCGGCAACGAGTAGAAACTTTCCAATTACATGTTATACATGGGTTCTGACTGGGAATGTCAAGGCCGGTATAGAGCGCAGCTCGTATTCAGTCGGCCGTGATTGAACCTACGCAGTGATAGAGGAAATGCGCTTTATCACGGTGTTACTTGATATCACGGAGTAACTTGACTCTACCCCTTTTAAACGGAGTTACAAGAATGCAAAATAGGATTAACCGTACTAAAGTATAAATAACCCTTACTTTACCTGATTTACTTGCTGCTGAGTAATGATAATGACTGAGAATATATACACGCCAAACTATTGTACACCGCGGGAAAAATCAAAGGAATGGCTGAAAAAGAATCAGAGTTGACGGCAACTATAAAAAGGCATCCAACGTTTAGAATGAAGAACTGGTTAGATAGGGATATTCTTCTCTCTTTCTGTTGCACGTGAAACATGTATGACGCTGTCATTTTCTACCAATCCACTGTTGCCATATCAGTCGAAAAATTTTCTCTGTCCAAAAAACAGCATATTCGGGTAGAAATATGTTTAGTTAGTTAGTTATTGTTGTTTTAAGGGGCGGAACTACGAGGTCATCTGCCCCTCTTAACCCAGATTAAAGAATACAAATTTTGAATTGAATTTAAGATTTTGAGGTGGACATCTAAATTTAAAAAGACCAAAAATTAATAAAACAAAAAGAAATTAAATAAAAATTATAAAAATAAACAAAAATTACGGAGAAACAAAACATTATAATCCAAAACAAACAAGTCGTTGAGTCATTGTTCACTGGAAATTTAGGTTGCTGGCCCTAACCCACTCTCACTTATAAAGCGGATAACGCGATCAGCAGCCACCGCGTCATTGGCTAATATAAGTTTGAGTGTCATCTGCAAACCAAGGTTTCTTCGTAAGTCTGCAAGATCCACACACTCGGTGAAAATGTGGGCCTCGGTGAAAACGGCTCCACAGGTACAAAGTGGGGGTCTTCCCTTCTCATTAGGTACGAGTGGGTGGATCTTGTATGACCTATCCTTAGCCTACACAAAATGACGGACTCTCTCCGGGCCCGGAAGGAGCTCCGCCAAACGCGAGTAGTTCCCTTGATCGCTCTCAGTTTACTGGGCAGTGGGTCAGCTAGCCACTGACTCTCCCAAAAAGCCAGAACTTGTAGGCGTAACTGAGAGCGAATATCTCTAGCGGGTACCTCCATTGGTCGAGGTGGTAGTGATATCGCCTCTTTTGCAGCTTGATCAGCTAACTCATTTCCCGCAATTCCCATGTGGCTTGGAAGCCACAGAAAGGTGATTCGAGTGTCAGCTTGGCACAGCCCGGCTAGTTGGTCGTGGATTCGCTGCACTAGGGGGTGTTGCAGGAAACATGTAGCAATTGACTGCAACGAACTCAAAGAGTCGGTACACACGAGAAAGTGGATTCGTGCATCCTGTAGTGCAAACTGCAGAGCTTCATAGATGGCAACGAGCTCCGCAGTAAACACACTACAGGCCTCAGGCAAAGAGATCTTGGTATTTGCACCATCAATAACGTAAGCACAACCCACCTTCTCCTCTACGTTCGAACCATCCGTGTAGAGAATGCCAGCGTCCGGAAATTGGTGAACTATGCTGTGGAACTGCCTCCGGTAAACGGAGGCATCCGTGTTCACCTTAGGACCTCGGTGAAGATCTAACCGAATTTCCGGACGCGGGACTTGCCACGGAGGCACCTCGCTAGATGTCCGGATCATACAGGGACCTACAGCCACTCCTATTTCAGTACACGAGCTATCAAGTCGAATACCAACTGGCCGAGTGGCACGAGGTCGGTTGGCGTACCCCTGGTGGTTTTGGGTACCGAAGAGAGCTTGATAGGTCGGGTGTTGCGGCATTTGACGCACATTGGCAGCATATGCTAAAAGCATATGTTGGCGTCTATAATTTAAAGGTGGAACACCCGATTCGGCGAGTAGGCTGGGTATCGGGCTGGTCCGGAAGGCACCGGTAGCCAGCCTAACGCCACTATGGTGGATACTGTCCAGCATTTTCAAGGTTGCCGGCCTTGCTGAACCGTATGCCGCAGAACCATAGTCTAGCCGGGACAGGACGAGGGCTTGGTAGAACCGTAGCAGCACCACACGGTCAGCCCCCCACGTAGTACCACTAAGAAACTTGAGCATATTCAGTTTCCTGAGACATGTCATTTTTAATTGCCGTATATGGGGCTGCCACGTTAAGTTACTATCAAAATGGAGCCCCAGGACGCGATAAGTGTCAACCAACGGCAACGCAGCATCCCTGAGATGTAGTTTAGGGCGTAAATGTAGCCTCCGGAGCCGACAAAAATGGACGACGGAGGTTTTCGCTGCTGAAAAACGAAAACCCCGGTCGTGAGCCCACCTGTCGACCCGGTTGATAGCTAACTGCAATTGCCGTTCCACGACTGCCATACTTCCAGAGCTGTAATGCAGAGCTAAATCGTCTACATACAGCGATGGAACTACTGCGGACCCGGCGGCGGCAACAATGCCATTTATGGCAATCGCGAACAAGGTGACACTCAGCACTGAACCCTGAGGAACTCCATTTTCCTGAGTATAGTATTGCGATAATGTCCTACCGACCCTTACACGGAAGAGTCGGACGGACTTGAAATTCGCAATGAAAGTCGGTAGGTTACCACAGAGTCCCCACTTGTGAAGGGTGGAAAGGATCCCGTAGCGCCATGTGGTGTCGTAGGCTTTCTCGAGGTCAAAGAAGACCGCGACTACTGTCAGGGAAATAAGTATAGATACTCGAGTTTAGAGGTCAATAAAACCTTTACCCTTAGTCTTACATAAGAGCAACCTACACCAAAATTTTCCTTGTTTTATTTGTCGTTTAACGATATAGAGTAAATATTTGCATTGTATCTCGTTAAAATTTCATAGCAGATTGAACAAAGAAAGTACCGGTTTTTCTTACCAAGTATACGGAGTGCTCACTTAGAAAGATCATTACGTTAAAAGTATTGATCTGATCGTAACGAAACTTTAATACGTCTTAAAGAAACTTATTGTTAACGCGTATATGAAGTTTTAATTTGATCTGACGTTTCTTAAAATAGTTGTTGTGAATTTTGTAAAACAACTTTTTCTCGGGTCTGGGTGGTCATAGCAGTATGAAATATGGCTTGTTATGAGGCTCATAGCAATGCAGGGCTAAACGGAAAACTACATTTTATCTACTTGTGATTCTCGATTTTCTATGGATTGATATTTAATCGGACCATTGTGGGCGGCGATAGTACCGTAGCAGCCTGGCAATGTTGCCAGTTGACTACCGTATTTCGAACTCGCTGCGCGCTCGTTCCTACGCACACCAAACTCTGAGCTTTGTTCTTCGTTGAGTCATTAGCAACAAGCAGCAACTATCACTGTCTGTATTACCTACATCGGCCAAGATGCCAGCTAAACCGCAGTTAACGGAAGGAGAATTTGCCATGATTATAAGTACAATATGTTTCTTTTAGAAGCGAGAGAGAAAGTAATAATGATAAGAGGGTTTAGCAAAACGTATCCAAGTGTATTGGAAGGTCGATAGCCACGGTGAAGAGATGTGCCGCTGCAATGAAAGATATTCCTCTTCCTCCCAGAATCCAAAAGTATGAAAGTATGACGAAAGCAGAGCTAATTGTTCACGCGAAACCTCACTTCAGGGCACCTAAAAAGAAGCTGGAACAGATAACCAAGAATGTTCGTCCTGACGTCGAACTCGTCTGGCTGCCTGTTGCTCATTGTGAGCTCAACCCCATATAGCTGGTTTGGTCCTACGTGAAAAATAAAATAGCTCAAGTGAATATGAGTAACCAGGCGGAGAGAGGAAGATCAATGGAGGTGATGCGAGATCTCTGTAAAGAAGCCTTGAGGTCCGTAACATCGGAGCTATGGAAAAAATGCATCGAACACACACAAAAAAAAAATAGACAAACATTACTGGGAAAAGGATGGGCTAACATAAGACGTCCACGTTGTTAAGCCACTTGTTATAAACTTAAATGACAGTTCATCTGATTCATCGGGCAGTGATTTTTCAGACGGTTAATAAGGGAGCAGTTTTATAATCTTATAATCTCAAAGTGTAAAATACTTCAAACAATTAATCTTATAATAATAGCTTTTCAGCTGACACACCATTTTTATACCTGCCAATGGAGGTCCAAAGCCCTCATTAAAAAGGTGTTGGGAAATGTTTCACTTCTTGCGGAAATGAAATAAGACACGTTTCTCTAACTTGTAGGTAAAATTAGCAGAGGCTATAAGCGCTGTACATAAGGGACGCATATTTCAGGATATAAAGAAGAATTAAATAGTTAAGTTAAATAGACGTGAATGATAGTGTATTTTATTTTTTATTTATTTTTTCTTAGTCGTATTGCCCTCCAGGGTTGGCTATTCCCTCGGACTCAGCGATGGATCCCACATTTACCGCCTCCATTTGGAAACTTCGGGGTCGGGGATACAACTGTGGTGTGTGACCAGCACCTCGCCCAGGCGGCCTCGCCTGCAAAGCGAACAGAGACCTTATGAGGGATGGGAAGATTGGGAGGGATAGGCAAGGAAGAGAGAATTAGGCGGCCGTGGCCTTACGTTAGGTAGCATCCCGACATTTGCCTGGAGACGAAGTGGGAGACCACGAAAACCACTTTGAGGATGGCTGAGGTGGGAATCGAACCCCCCCCCCCCCTCTACTCATTTGGACCACCCGAGGCTGAGTAGACTCCGTTCCAATCCTCATACCGCTTTTCAAATTTCGTGGCAGAGCCGGGAATCGAACCACGGACCTCCGGGGTGGCAACTAAGCACGCTGACCACTACACCATGGAGGCGAATATATATTATAATATTTGTATTATAATTCGTCAATTTCACTTATGGTTTTTAATTTATTTTAATTAATGTCATTTTTCAAGTCCCCGTACTGCAGCTCCTTCACCAAGATTTTACTCGTATGAAATAATACCTTCCTTGTCACGTGAGCGGCCTATGGTTTAACCCATAGACATTCACTTTATCTTTCCGTTTCTTTTATATACCGGTATTGCCACCACAGAATTTCAAGTACCATAATATAGTTAAGTGAACAAGGAACTGTCCTTCATCCATTTTGCTGAACTATGATAACATATTTGATGTAGTGTAATGGAGTGATTGCTTTGTATAACTTTGATAAAAGTTCAGTTTTATAAAATATTTGATAAAATGTATTTGACAAATTTATTTGGTAGTGTAATATCGGCCTAACACAAATTACAAAACAACAACAACAGAAATTCACAGACCTTACGGCTTGGAACGCGCGCGTATTATGTTTCACAGGGCAACGTTGCACGAGTTTCCTCGACCGGGCGCATTGTTCCTGTCGCTTGCTACGATACATTCTTCTCTTACAACCACCTGATTAAATATCAATCGATATAAAAGCAATTATCAAAAGTAGATAAAATGTAGTTTTTCGTTTAGCCTTGCATTGCTATGAGCCTCATAACAAGCCATATTCCATACTGCTATGACCACCCAGGCCCGAGAAAAAGTTGTTTTACAAAATTCACAACAACTATTTTAAGAAGCGTCAGATCAGATTAAAACTTCATATACGCGTTAACAATAAGTTCCTTTAAAACGTATTAGAGTTTCGTTACGATCCGATCAATACTTTTAACGTAATGATCCTTCTAAGTGAGCGCTCCGTGAACTTGGTAGGAAAAACCGGTACTTTTTTTGTTCAATCTGCTATAAAATTTTAACGAGATATTTACTCTATATCGTTAAACGACAAATAAAACAAGGAAAATTTTGGTGTAGGTTGCTCTTATGTAAGACTAAGGGTAAAGGTTTTATTGACCTCTAAACTCGAGTATCTATACTTATATCCCCGACAGTAGGTGCTGCTTTCGGAAATACGCCCCCTGTATGGCGCTCTCAAGTCGCACCAGATGGTCAGTGGTGGACCTATGAGAGCGAAATCCACACTGGTACTCAGACAGGAGACCTTTCTCCTCCAAGAACCACACCGGTCGACGGTTCACCATCTTTTCGAGCAGCTTACACAGGCCATTTGTCAAACAAATGGGCCTATAGCTGCTTACAAACTTGGGATCCTTTCCAGCCTTAGGAATCGGTATCACGATCCCCTCTCGCCATTGAGATGGAAACTCCCCTTCAATCCATATACGATTGAAGAGGATCAACAGTTTTTTAATTCTGGATTCGCACAGATGTTTTAACATTTGATTATGTATGTTGTCCGGTCCAGGAGCCGTATCCCTGCACATTGCAAGCTCACCGCGCAGTTCCCATTCAGAGAATGGTACATTATAGGACTCCGAAGCAGCAGTGGCAAAGGACAAGGGGTGAGTCTCTGCCTCCCGCTTCAGAGTCAGAAATGTAGGATCTTAACTCCCGGAGCAGGATACATCGGAGAAGTGCGAGCCAATGCTGTTGGCAATGGCGAGATGGTCCGTGATGATGACTCCATTGATGGACACTCTGGGTATCGACAGTGATGTCGGGAGTCCGGAGATCCGACGAAGCTTAGTCCACACTTGAGAAGAAGGAGTATGCGCCGTCATAGACGACACATACTTTTCCCACGTCGTTTTCTTACTCTCCCGAATCAGATATCGGGCTCTAGCACGCATCCTTCTGAAGGTGATAAGGTTGGCCATAGTGTTTTGCCTCCGATAGCATTTGAAAGCACGTCGACGATCTTTAATGGCTGCTGCAATCTCGGCTGTCCACCAAGGGACAAGCTTCCGGCGTGAGTTGCCGGATGAGGAAGGTATTGTTTCCTCAGCAGCAACCAAAATACCATTCGTTATGTGAATGGTATGATCGTCGACACTCTCAAAGGTATCTTCGGCAAACACCGCACGTGCCGTGAAAGTTGGCCAATCAGCCCGACGGAGAAGCCATCGACTTGGTAACTAGATGGCTCTCTGGTTCGGAAGAGTAACGATAATTGGAAAATGGTCACTATCACAAAGGTCATCGTGTACACCCCACTGTAGCAGGGGAACCAACGCACGACTGCACAAGGTAATATCGATACTTGAATAAGTACCGTGTGCAATAGAGAAGTGCGTAGGTTCCCCTGTGTTCAACAGACACAGGTCCAGCCACCTGATCAGCCTCTCAAAATCTCTCCCTTTACCGCTAGTGGTAGCGGAGCCCCAGATGGTGTTGTGGGCATTAACATCTCCCAGAAGGAGAAAAGGAGGGGGGAGCTGAGAGACTAGATCCACCAGCTGGTCGTAATCCGGCTGAGAATCAGGCGGGATGTACACGTTACATACTGTTGCCATTACTGGCAACGAAGTACGAACTGCAACTGCCTCTAGCTGAGTACGCAACGGCACCTCTTCACTAAAGAGGCTAGAGTGGACGAGAGTGCAGACGCCACCAGCGGCCACCAGCGGCCACAGCTCCGTCCACCCGGTCTTTAGAGAAGAGTTTGAAGTGACGCATTGTTGTCTCATGTCCAGGACGAAACCTGGATTCCTGAAGACAGACAATGGTTGCCGAAAAAGAAGATATTATTTGTCGTAACTCAGCGAGATGAACAGAATAGCTATTACAGTTCCATTGTAATAGTGCCATGGTGTGGACTTAAGTAGAAGTGGGTCTTCTACTTATGCTTGACCGTTTGCCACCCTTCCCCATCTCTAGTTGGAGATGATGGGGCAGGAGAGCACACCTCAATCTCCACATCTCCTTCCGAAGACGAAGAAAATGGAGCGGGCGCTCTCTTGGGTTGCGCGCGGTCGTCGTCGGACCTCACGAGTCTCGCTCTTGGGGAAGAACGAGAGCGGAGTCGAGGGACTTTCTCCCTGTCCGAAGACTGGGTGTCTGTCCCCGACACGCCCCGAAGAGATTTCTTTCTGGATCGGCGCCGACGTGTGTTTGGGGAAGTAGATGGTCCCTTCCCCACAGACGCCGGGTCCTTATAAAACAAGGTCGCTCCTGCTGGCACCGCTCCACTGGTAGTGGTGGGAGCGGGATGGCCAGCAGATACGTGAGCAGCCCTGCCTTTAGAAGAGGAAGAGAAACCGCGCTGAACCGTTCCCCTCTCCTCCGCCGATCTATTTTCTTTTCTATAGGGGAGTTCCTCCATACGGACGGGCTTGGCTTCAGCAGGCTTCGCTCCCTTGGTGGTCGTGGCAGCGGGAAGGCCAGCAGAGACAGTAGCCACCCCGTCAGCAGGAGGGCGAGAGAGACGGCGACGAACCGTCTCCCTCTTCTCCCCTATATTTTTCGTATTAGGTGGGCTGGTAGAAGGACCAGCCCTGGTCGGCAAAGTTTTCTTTCTCCCTTTAGCTGGGGAAGACTTGTTCGCCGACCGAGGGGAGATTTCAAACTCGTACTAAAAGAGGACATCGAGGGTACTGCACTGGAAACGTTAACGGCAGGGGTGATTGAGGGCGTCGCTGCAGCTGCAAACGATACCCGAAATTCGGGGGCATTCATATCACGGTACCTCTTGCGAGCGTCGTGATATGAAAGCCTGTCAAGAGTCCTGATTTCCTGGATCTTGGCTTCCATAATGAATTCAGGGCACTGTTTTGACCGTGGAGAGTGACTTCCTTGGCAGTTGGGACATATCGGGGGGAGGCGTACACCTCTCGTCACCCTCATGTGTCCCCTTGCCACACTCTCTACATACGGCCTTCGCAGTACACCTGGCGGAAACATGCCCGAATCTCTGGCACTGGTAGGGGCGCAGTCAAATTGGGCCAGTTAATTACACTGATAAAATCGGACAGACTTTTCTGGCCACCATGATCTGCCCCTTTGATAAGACATAGTCCAATTCGGCCAGTGATAGCTCATTAGCAAACTCCCTTCTCTTCCCCCACTCTGCAGCCAACACATACCATACTGTTCACATGTTCCAACATTTCGTCATTAAACTGTTGGAGGGGAGCTGGCTCTCGGTTTGACGGTCCCAGGGGTGTCAATTACTATAAATTCACATACTCTATGTATGACCTAGCGTTCAGGATATGGTGACAACTATTGTATGTGGAGGAGCTTTATACAAGGAATACGATATGTCCTCAATAGTTTCACAAATATGGACATCCATGAGATTGTGTTCGATAAACTGACAGCGTTAATATAACCTAAGTGCAAGCTCTAATATTTTACCCGATCTTCATTGCATACACTAGTGAATGAACAAAATTAATTTTTAATAAACCAAGTGAACAATTTTCATTGAATAGCCTAACCTATTAGACTAAATTAAAACATACTTAATACCAGTAACGTAATTAACAGTTGGAGATTCATTTTAAGGGCTGGGGTAGCTTGTCAATCAGCCCCGTGTACTGAATTTTTAATTGGTGTAAATTATATTTATATACTAATCAAGGGTCGCAATATTATTTAGCAATTATATTTCGACCACGCAGCCAGACTGAAATGGTTTTCCGTGCTTTCCTATTTTCAACTCCATACAAATTAAGGAACTGACCCTTCCAATAGGCCACGGCTGCTTCCTTCCAACTCCTTACTTAGGTTCATTAATTTCTTCTCTCAGTAGCTCATGTTGTGTGGTCGGCTCCAGGAAAGGCATCCGGCCGTCAAAGAAACCACCACGTTCATGGCACCTAATTCCCGGCGAGAAAAGGGTAGATATCCCAAGTAAATTCTACCTTATAAATTCTCTTAGTGATGACTAGAGGGCAGATGCTGTTGAAATGTCATATGTTTCCTTTTCAAATTACAGTAGTACGACGCCCATTGCCGTAGAAATACTTTCTACGCAGTAGCGAAGGGGAATAACACACGCTCAATTCAACATTATTTTATATTTTTGCCATTTTATGATTCATGCATTTTAGACAATTTTACGACAATATTTACCAATATGATATTCTTTTACATAATTTTAATGCCTCGTATATTTTTTCTCATACGATGAAAAATGTTAAAATACTCTTCATAGGCTAGTAAAGCGACTTGTTCGGGGAATGTAGTTAGTTTTGTAAATGATTAGAAAAAAGAATCCTACGACTGACACGATTAAACGAGTTGTTTTAAGTTAAATGAGAAAAGTGTTCTAAATAATTTAAATTAATTCCACCTAATCGTTTTTTCTTTTGTCCATCAAGAAAGTTGGTTTTAGAGATTTTAATTAATACTAGATGAAACCCGTCAAAACATGACGGACAATGGAAAACAAATTTACTGAAGAAGCTTCTTATATAAGTTACATTCTTTGTACGATTACTTTTTAGCACTATTGCAACTTTAAGGGCGTTAAAAGATAGCACTCTCAGCATTGCAACATATTGCTGGTCATGACTGAAAACGTGATGAGGTCATCATCATCTTGCACAGTTTCCAGCCACTGGCCGGGTCTGTTTGGAACACAAGCCTCTCCAACGTCTTCTGTCTTCCCACCATCTCTCAGCCTCCACCCTTGTCCAGTCTTCTCCTCTCTTCTTCACGCTTTCTTCCACCCCCTTCAGCCACCTGTCTCTCGGTCTCCCTCTTGGTCTCTTTCCTTCCCACTTCGTCTCGTGTATCCTCATGGGTATCCTCTTCTCCTCCATTCGTCTTACATGTCCATACCATATAAGTCTAGATTTCTCTATACCATCCTGTAATGGTTCCTCCTTCATTAATTCTCTGGTCCTCTCATTTCTTATTCTGTCCCTCTTTGTAGCTCCAATACTGCTTCTCAAGAACCTCATCTCACTGGCATGTATTTTGCTCTTCTCCCTTCCTTTCATAACCCAGGTCTCCGAGGCATACGTCAAGATAGGGACATAGTACGATATATGATCTACTTGCTGTTCTGAGGGACATCCCTGCTCCATAACATGCTTCTCACACTCCTCCGGAATGCTTCTGCCTGTCTCCCCCGCTCATTTATTTCTCTACCGTTTCTTCCATTCTCTTGTATCATGCTTCCCAGATACTTGAAACTCTCCACTTTCTTCAGCTGTTCCCCACCAATTGTTATTCCCGTTGTGGTCCTTTCCTTCTTCCTTGTTGTGATCACCATCTCACTCTTATTTATGCTAAATTTCATCCCATATCCTTGAATTATTCCTTCCCACACGTCCAACTGTTCCTGTATCTCCTCCTCCTTGTTTCCACAATCATCAAATCATCCGCAAACACCATTGCTTTCATCTTTCCTTCCCCAATTACTTGTGCCGCTCGGGTCATTATGTCATCCATCACCACAATGAAAAGTAACGGTGATAGTGCACTTCTTTGTTTCAGGCCGTTTCTCTGTTCCACCCAGTCCGATCTCTCTCCTCCCACTTTCACACAGTTCACGCTTCCCTTGTACATCTCTTTTATCCACCTTATAGTCCATTTTTCTACTCCTCTATCCTCCAGGGACTTCCATACTTTGTTTCTGCATACACTGTCATATGCTTTCTCAATGTCCAGGAAGGCCATCAGTAGATCTGTTCCATACTCATAGTGCTGTTCTTGTAACTGACTTACAGCAAAAATCAAATCCACTTTGGACCTTCCTGCTCTGAAGCCATGTTGTTCTTCCCTCATCCCTCCTTCTATCCTTGTCCTAATTCTCCTTTCTAAAACTTTCTCAAACATCTTTGCACAATGACTCATCAGTGTTATTCCCCGATAGTTTTTGCATTTTGTTCTACTACCTTTCTTGAAGATCGGGACAATTATTCCCTTTTTCCAGTCCTCTAGGGTCTTCCTTTCCTTCCATGCTGCCTTCATCACTCGGTACAACCATTGTATCCCCACCTCTCCTGCTGCTCTCACCATCTCCACACTCAACTCATCCACACCCGGTGCCTTCCCTCCTTACATCTTCCTCACTGCATCTTCCACTTCTTTCCATGTTAAGTCTTTTTCTGTTTGCAGTTCATCTACTGTACCTCTTCCCCGATTTCTTCTTCCTCGCCGTGGTTTCCATTTGGGTTCAGGAGTTCTTCAAAATATTCTTTCCACATTTTCTTCAGTTCTTCCCTATTTTGTATCCCTTGTCCCCTTTTGTTCACCATTCTGACATAATCCGTAGGATCCTTCCGCCTCTTATTCTTTACCATCCCATACAGGACCTTGTTTGTACCTTCACTATCCTGCTGGTCATGACTTAAAACGTGATTAGGTAAATAGCCCAATACGTTCAAGAGTTTCTCCTTGAGCTTGATTGATTGTGATAAAGTAGGCCGAGCGAATAGGACATTGTTGCCTATTAAAAGAAAATGTACTGTACCTGCAAGTGTTTTATCGGAAGGTGTTAAATCAAGTCGTAGGATTTGATCTCTCTGCCTAATATTACTGCACCTATTATATCCGAATCCAAGCAATTTCTTACATATTTCTTACAATTAATATATTACCATATATGAGTCCTTGGGAAACGTTCAGATTTCTAAGGAGCATAACTATGGCTCAAACGTTCGGAGTATGTGGAGGCGAATCACTTAATTCCAAGGAATTGAAAAATTCAATAATAGGGAAATGAAGTAGCTGGCTTTCATCTTCAGTATCCAATCTGTTAACGCTGATGTATGTGTTTGAACTACTGGATATAAGTTCAATGACTTTTAAATTAATATCATTACATTGTTGCAGCTTGGCAAATATTTTATATTCCAGCAGATCAATTTTACCCTCACAACAGTAAAGACCAAAGTAACCACGCATAGATTTTACGCAAGGGAAGTACAATGTAGAACAATGTTTACATTTGATCGTCAAAGACCTTACAGTACACTGTACTGCATAATATCTGGAATTGTTTCTGAAATGGCCTATTTATATTGGATTTTAAATGTGGCTTCGTATTATTCGATAACACTATAGTGTCCTGCAATAACGGAGCCGCTAAATATTACATGGCAAATAATACTTCCATTGCCGAAATCAACTGCGTAGTTAGACTCAGTACTCTAAACAAATAATCATTAAACAATTGTCTTATACAATGAAGTTCAACATGACCGTCCAGAGACTTTCATACTCAAGTTGGTTGGTGAGGACCATGCGATGACACTGATCGCTTAAAATAAATTCCTTATAATTGTTCCTGCCAGCGAAATTTTTTGCGATAGCTTGAAAACGCAGCTCAGAATGACGTTCTTCATTTTGTTATAAACAGTACGAAACTGCTCTTAATAAGCAATTTCCATCACCTGTTATAGGTTATGACAGTACATTTTGCAGGGGAACATAGAATCACTTCGCCAACTACTGGAACGACCATAGGCCTATACTCAATACTCACTTCGGCAGTCACCCTAATGGAGGCAGTTTTTGAATTATATGTCCCGTGCATGTCAAAAATCGTATTAACACATGGAGGCCCACCTATTCTTGTCTATCGCCCCGGAGACCCGGGTTACATTTCCTGCTCTGCCAAGAAATTGAATTCTGGTCTGAGGGCAAAAACGGGGCACATTCAGTCTCTTGAGGTATAACTAAGAAGAGGAAGGTTTAATTCCCACCTCGACAATCTTGGATGTGGTTTTCCGTGGTTTCCAACTTCCACTTAAGGCAAATACCGGGATGGTTCCTAACTTAAGGCCTTGGCCGTCTCCTTGCCATTTACCACCTTAATTACAAATACACACAGTAATGCAGCCATCACAATAACACAGGTTATGAGAGAAAATTTCACACATACACACCCAAGTACACGGGGCTGAGTGACCACGATGTCGGAGCCCTTCAAACGAATTATGTTTGCCAAGTGTCTCTTATGGCGAAAGCAATTGTGGACACGCGCGAGTGCCTGGAAAACTACTTTTTTCTTTAATAATTTAAGAGTATATCGACGATGCATAATTATAACTTTTAGTCTAGGACGCTAATAACTTGACCACCGAAGCATTGGGAAGAAATTGCAATATTAAGGTACATAAACAACATAGCCTACACATTCAACTGTCGGTTAATGTTCCTCAAAATTTCACTTCTTAAATATTCCCCTCCTTTATAATTCTCCATCACGTGAAAACGTGCCATGTCTTGGGTTTTAAATATATCGATGCAATGGTTCTGCCATCTGCTATCAGTTACTGGAACTATATGGGCGATGTACTGCCATCTGTTGTCAGTTATAGGAACTGATTGCAGATATTTAAACGGCGTACTGAGGACAACAGTTTGTTCTTTTGATCACATCCTGTAATGCAATGGTAAAACGGAAATAAAACGAATTGAGAGGGAATGTAGAAATATGTATCTTTTACAGACATAAAACCTTACTAATACTCCTTGATTAAACAATATTTCAATGGTAAAAAAAAACTTATATCGGCGAGGGCTGGGATCGAACCGGCGAACCTAGGAACCACAGTCTGTCGCCTTAACCACATAGCTACTCGCGCAATCTCGATTAGTAGCAGACGCAGCCATTCATTATATTCAAAAGCTGCTGCCTGAAGGAAATAATCCATTTCATTATCCAAATAAATCAATGTTGCACATTCGTATACGTTCATACTGTTATTATATTTTATTGCCAGAACTTGGTTAATGTATGTTTTCAATTACATGGAAGCTTATTAAATAACTTACATTTTAGTGGAATTCTCACCGCCATTTTGTCATGACCTCAGGCGGATTGTGCGCATGCGTGAGGGGCTAGAATTCTGCTATTTTCTATATTAATTCAAAAATATACCGAGAGGGAATGTAGAAATATGTATCTTTAACAGACATAAAATCTTACTAATACTCCTTGATTAAACAATATTTCAGTGGAAAAAAAAAAAATATCGGCGAGGGATGGGATCGAACCGGTGTAGCTTGTAACCACATTCTGTCGCCTTAACCACATAGCTACTCGAGCACTCTTGGTGAGCAGCAGACGCAGCCGTTGTTTATCATTAAAAGCCGCTGTCTGAAGGAAATAATCCATTTCATTATCCAAATAAATCAATGTTGCACATTCGTATACGTTCATACTGTTATTATATTTTATTGCCAGAACTTGGTTAATGTATGTTTTCAATTACATGCAAGCTTATTAAATAACTTACATTTTAATGGACTTCTCACCGCCATTTTGTCATGACCCCAGGCGGATTGTGCGCATGCGTGAGGGGAGAGAATTCTGCTATTTTCTATATTAATTCAAAAATATACCGTAATATATTTGTTTATTTTATAGACACTCTGCAAATCTAGAGGCCAAGAGCTTTCGTTAGAGTGCTCTACGAAGTAAATCGGTTCTGTCGTTCTCTCAATCTCGTGGTAACAAAAATCACCTTACTGTTTTAAATATATAGAAGATGGTTCAAAGAAACATTAAGATTAAGAATGACATTTTAACTGCCATTTCCTTGTTAAATTCAAGTATAGTTTAATGAGAGTAGGTAATTGAGTAGTTAATAAAACAGGATTGCTTCTATGAATCCTCAGTAAAACTGTCGCCATATTTCAGTTTGATGGAATAGTTTCTTTTAAAGTCGTTTTCATTCATTTTTGTAGCATTTTTAGATGTAATTTCACTGAGCATTATATGTCCACCTCGTTACGTAGTGGCTGCCACCGTGGAGACCCAGGTTCGATACCCGGCTCTGCCAAGAATTTTAATTCTGGTTTGAGGGCTGGAACGGGGAACACTTAGCCTCGTGAGTTAAAACTGAGTGGAGGAGGGTTCGTCCCACCTCCCCATTCTGGAAGTAGTTTACCGTGGTTTCCCACTTCTACTCCAGGCAAATGCCAGATTGAGTCCTGACTGGATGCCACGGCTGCCTCCTTCCCAATCCTCATCTAAATTACAACTACACACAATAATACAGCCATCACAATAAGACAAGTTATCAGACAAATTCCACACACACAACCAACTACACGGGGTTACATGACGACGTTGTCGCAAAGCCCCTCAATGAATCAACAATAATGGTCTAACAAACCCGTGGTTGGGAGGACCCAAACATCAAGCCGACTGCAACCCAGCTCATAGCCTACAAATTGTGGGGAACGAATAACCTGCGCGACGACACCCTTAGCCACATCACCTCGATTTTAGGTCATAGGAAACTACTTCTCATATCAAGCAGGTACTTAATTGTCCTGATGAGGCTGGGTGTACACCTTTCCTTCTGCTGATGCAGAAATGAGAAGAGGCGGGTTTGTTTCCTACGTCAGCCATTCTGGAAGTGGTTTTCCATGGTTTATCATTTGTACTCCAGGCAGATGCCTACATTGTACCTAAATTTAGGCCATGGCGCCCTTCTAACCATATCCTATCCAAATTACAAGTAGTTTACACAATAGTACGCTACAGCAGTTACAATAACACAGATTATCTGACAGATTTCACACACACCAAAGTACACAGCACTACATGATCGCAAAGCTTTCAAAATGAATAAACGACAAAAGACACCCCTTTCCAGCCCTCAAGTCAGATCTTAAGTATGACTGGCTGCGTTGCTCACTGGTAAGGATCTTGCCCACTGTGCCCAAGGCTGCAGGATTGAATCCTGGCGCAGACACTTAGCATTTGTGGGTGCGTAATTGCGATGGCGCTGTGTCAGTAGGTTTACTGGCACGTTAAAGATCTTCGGGACAAAATTCAGGCACCCCGGCCACAGTAGTTAAAAGAGACGTAAAACCAATAACATTATATATATATATCTTAAGTTTATGGCTGGAATCAAATCCAGAACCTCCTCGGTAAGAGAAAAGTGTGCTATCCATACACCACGGGGGACAATAATAATTAAAATAATAATAATAATAATTAATAATAATAATAATAATGTAACGGGTTTAAGGTAACTTTTAACTGATGTGGCCTTTTAAAAGAATTAAGGCATAATGTTTGTTTCTGTGAATTGTGCAATTTGTACAGCCCTGCATGCAGAGTGTTTACAGGAAATTCTGCAAGAACAAATAAGTTGTCTTCTTTTGGGTTTTCACAATGGTAGTGGTGGGGGACGGTAGGGAGGATAAGTTTAGCGGAAGAACCAGAATTGGCCTGGGGCAACTGGCCAAAAAGCACTGTGCGATGGAATGACAAGATAAGAAAGATCCACTCGGAAGATTAGCTGGCCCAATTCGCCAACACCCACTGGTAGCAGCGCATAGGTGGAGGGATGTACGGTCGCACATCGCAGTGGTACGATGTGACCTTCACCTGCTTAGGTACAACATCACCCTCAAAATGGAGAATAAAAGCGCCGGTATCGACGCTCCTTTCTCCAATCTTTCGGGTGATGCGCCTAATCTTTGTGACGCCTCTCTTCCCCAGATCCCGCAACAGTTCAGCATCGCTATTCAAAATGAGGTCACGATGGAAAATAACTCCACGGACCTCATTCAGCGTTTCGTGCTTTGTGATCTTAACGGGGATTTCGCCGATTTGCGTGCATTCCAACAACGCTTCGGTTTGCTGCCGGCTAACGGTATGCAGCAAGAGCTGCCCGTTCCGGAGCTTGGAAATCCCATTAAGATCACCAAATTTCCCCTCGATTTCCTCAGCGAAAATGATCGATTTTACGAGCTTGAAATCATCCCCGTCTGTCCTGGTAGCTACCAGGTAGCGAGGTGATCTATCTGTCGCAAATCGTTTGTTAAAGGCTTCATCCCAAGGCGTATACACCTTGGGATTAGCTCGACACTCCAGAGACGGCTTTTTAAGGGTGCCACCCTGTACAGGTGTCCGTGATCGCTTTGATGGCATCCCGGACGAAATTCTCCCCGAATACTGCCCACTCCGAACGGGGGCTATCACTGTGGGTGCCACCCAGCCAAGGCAATACCTACCTGGCATAGCAGATATTGCCCGGGGTCCCAGTGCCTCGAACAGGCACTTCCCCCTCGGCATGCACATGATTTATGCAGCTCCAGTATTCGGCCATGCAGGGACCTTCGTTGTAAGGCGGATACTACTGTAGGGTACATGGCGCACCCACCTGACGGGATGGGGCATACCGTCTAGGCTTTCTGGCCAGATGGCCAAGCTGGTGGCCCTTCCCCTAACAGCATGCATGTTTATTTCTATTGGTCAAACCAGAGCTGGGACCAGAAAACCAAAATCGACCTTTATAAGGCCCCCTCTAAGTCGCCTTTTACGACAGGCAGGGGATACCGTGGATGAATTCTGCCCTCCCCATCCACAGGGGGTCTGAACAAATCAAAAACTGGCAAGTTATTCGGCCATATCGGCCCTATTAGTCGCCTCCTACGACAGGAAGGGCATACCGTGGGTGTATTCTAACCCGCACCCACAGGGGGAGAAATATGTTTTGCCGATCTTTATTGTCCTATATTATAACTACGTCAACTTGATAGAAATGCTAGAAAAATTAGATACGGTATCCATAACTTTTTAAAAACCGATAAACGGTGTCCCCTTTTTAGTAAATTCGATCGTATATCATGTTGCATTGACTTGGTGGTGCTATTTTCCACACAAACACAAGTGTAGCTAAATGTGCCGTCTTGATTATGGATTATTGAAATATCTTCTACTGGCAATATTAAAAGGGGGCTGCGTGGCGCAGTCGGTAGAGGCGCTGAGCTTCTAACTGGAAGGGAGTGGATTCGATCCCCACCCAGGTAGTGGATTTTAGAAACAACACTACCACTTTCGGACACGCAAATGGCACTGGGGTTCACTCAGCCTACACCAGAAGTGAGTACCAGGGTAATTCCTGGAAGCAAAGACGGCCGGGCATGGAGCTGACAACTCCATCCCATTTAGTGCCGATGTCACAAAAAGTGGAAGCCTCTAACTTCCACTACTCCCAGGGCCTCCATGGCCTGTAGAAAGTTGGCTTTGCTTTGGCTTTGGCAATATTAAGATTTTCCGAATATTCTCTCATAACCGCATAGCAGCATTGAAAAAGTTCTTATGCTGCCAACTTTTCTATTTTTAAAGATAACCATGTCATGTCAGTTTGAGAGATGTAGAGGAAAGTTGGAAGAAGTTTTCTACCTGCATACCCAGAGTGTAGGTTTAATTGTTTACACAGGCAGGGCTGATCATTGACCGCGCATTATATGAATGAAGTTTCGGGGTGCAGATTGCTACTCACAGCTGTATTACTGTGCCCTCCAAGCTTGTATTTCAGTAGTTCAGCTGTCTCTATCTTGGGTGTGTGAGCAGCAGTTCTGTTATATTTAACGTGTTGTATTTTACGTATTCCACGTACAACAATGGATAGTTTTGTGAAAAGAAAGCATGTTCAAGAGCTCAGAAGGATGGAAAAACAGGTCGTAATTAATGTGTTCCATTATTTTAAGAATGTTAAACCTAACGAAAGTATAAATAATGTAGTCAATGAAACTGCTCTGGCCCCAGAAATATCAAAGACTACCGTTTTTAAAATACGTAGTGAGAGTGGACAGAGTCCAGTGCTGTCGCCAAGCAAAAGGAGGCTAAGTAATACACTTCGCAAGAATAGCAGGAATGTTAAATACAATGACTTTGTGATGAACAGCATCCGTCGCGAAATCCATGAATATTACTTTCGAAACCAACTAACTTACCAACTTTACATTCAATCCTGGCTGCAGAAAACTCCGATTCCGACCTTCCAGATTTTTAAAAAATATCTACTTTCCATTCGCTGCCTAAGGACATGGGATTTGAATACGCGAGAAGAGGAAATAAAGCCATAATGGTGGAGAGGAGTGATTTAGTGATATGGCGTCATGACCATCTTGTGGCAATAAAAAAAAAGTACAGAGATGAAGGGCGGAATGTTGTGTATAGTGATGAATCATGGGCCAATACTGGGACTACAATTGAGAAGATATGGCAAGACAATAACAACACCAAAGCAAGCGTTTCTGGCGGGACTTGCGACAGGCCTAAAGGCTCATACTGCATGAGGCCCGCAGTTTGCAATAGTCCACACAGGAATTGAAAATGGATTTGTACCCAACATGCAGTTAGTATTTCTGTGCAGAAAGAATACTGAGGACGTGCATGATGAAATGGATGGTGAAACGTATGAATATTATTTCCAACACCAAGTGCTACCTAACTTGCCAGCCAAATCTGTGATTGTTTTTGACAATGCGTCAGATCACAGTCGTAAAGTTGAGGCCTGGTTGAGGCTATTCCGACTTCGGCGTGGAAAAAAGGAAAAATGCAGGAATGGCTTTCGTCGCATGGGGAGCCGTATGAAGAGCATATATTGAAGAAACATTTAATGGAAATTATTAAACGTGTGAATTATAAATTAGCCTATTTTCATTTATGAAAATGTCTGTGTGTGCGTGTGTGTTCCCCCTAATAACTTCTAAACGGCTGGAGCGATTTCAATGAAACTCGGTAAGTTTGTAGCACTATTCCGGACGACGCCGGCCGTGCCCTTCAAATTTTGTTACGTCTCACCAATCGAACATGGCGGCTGTGCGAAATATTTCACCTGCATTCAATATCTCCGAAACTATTACCGATATCACACTGGAATTTTGTACAGTGATAAAGGGGACTACTATAAGTTCACGTATGTGACTTTTGAAAACCTGGTGACTACAAAACCAACATGGCGGCTAAGCGAAGTTGCGGCTTTTAAATGGACCTTTCTCGCGATTTAACCAACCAAACGCAATGAAACTTGGTACAGTATATGTTTATAAACATTGTAATGCACCGACATCTAACGTTGTTCAATTGTTTACATAACCTCAAAATTGCGGCTGTACGAATTTTAAAATTAAGTTTTTATTTCTTGTGTCGTAATCATGCGATCGAAGTGAAAGTTTGAATAAAGAACCTACGCAATAATTTTCCTTTAATGGTACATGACTCTATGACCTATACATATAACAATCCAACTTGGCAACCATCCGAAATATTTAGACGAATCTCAATATTGAACCCTTGCAAAGAAGCATATGAGTCTCAATTTCGGGGGGTGTAACAGTCCATTTCGTAAAGTTGTTGTTAAGCGCTTCTTATGACATGCAGGGTAACATATATCAAAATAACATGCAGGAAAAAGTGAATACCAGGATTAAAACATATGAATTTAATAACAGATCAACAAATTTACACTATTTACAACAACAACAAAAAAACAAGGTCTCCCAAATGACACCCACTTGAATTAATAAAATTGCCAAACTAGGCCTGATCTCAGGAGAGATCGTAAACATCTGGACCAAATGTCCCAAAATACTGCAATGACATGTGCGTGTGCGGCTTTTCTACATGCGTTACGATGTGTACAAATTAATTCGAGATCCGTTACCATCCAGTAAACCTTCAGGGGACGAATCTGCATTGTCTTAGAGCTAGACAGACACGAGGAACCAACTAAACACCAATTAAACTAATCCGACACTTCCTACACTAAATAAGACAAAAATAATTTCCGCATGAAATTGGAATCAAAGAACTGCCGTAGCAAACAACATTAACGCCTAAAATTAGGACTTTTCAAATCAACACAAGTAAATCAACACGTGACCAATCAAAATAAAAATACACAGATGGCCGCTTGCCATTTTTACAAGAAAAATACAAAATACACCCAACGGTGTCACAACAGACAAAATCTATCAATGAAATGAGTCACAGAAATCACTAGGCTCAAAGCCAACATTTACATCATAAAAACAAATATTTCATTTCATACGATATGCGGTGATTCGTAACGGACATGGCGAACTCCCAACTTAATATTATGATCCAATGACCATTAAAAGAACAGGTTTGCTACAGATAGCTTACAGGGGTCAGTCGGTCAGCTGGACTGCCTAAACGATGAATCACCAGACATAGACGGACGCAAAGTGGAATCTGCACATCTGTCAACCCACGTGTCAATTACCTCGACCTGCCGTAGCAATGGCTCGAGTCTCGAAGAAGCGTGCTCCAGATAGCACATAATATACGTGTGTGTGTCAAAAATAAAATACCTTAGCATTTCCCAAGGAAATCCAAGAATTAGCACAGGACAAGGTACAGTAGCCTCGCAGAGCGCTCTGCCTTTCCATAAAAATACAACCAAAATATTATGCGGGCGGTAGACACATTCTACCCCTCATCACGAAGAATCAATACACACACCTTGACACAATACACACACCAGAATCACACGTATGGGTTTGACAGAAAACTGAAATAAAGGACATAAAATTTTTTCCACCGACTTGCGCTCCCAATCTAGTCAGTGACTAAAGAACCTGAAAAGGACTCAAAAAAATATAGAACTAAGGTGTCGTACAGTGACATCTTAACTTGTTGCGCTCGGCAACCCTAGTATGAATAAAAACCTGTTCGTAAAAACATCTAACATCTTTTACCCCCTTCTCCTACTAAAAATGAATTTGAATAAAAGCACCATTTATCGACCAGGACGAATCTTGCATTCGCATGAACAAAATCAAAATACACGCGCCGTGCATACTAATAATGACTCATAAGAAAAATATACAATCAAACAAACATTTTGGCCACGTGCCAACGTACATTTAAATATAACAGTGTCGGCGCACACAAATTTAAATACACAAGAAAAACCATGAATAAAATTATTTACTACGTTCCCGCGTCTAATCTAGCTACATATTGAATAAATCAATGGTTTGTACATCACCGTGCAGCTTGTAGAATATCAACCTCCATCCCAATGCATTTCCCCACGGGACATCTACTCCTTCATCGTCGACGTTCTGGTAGAGGCGTAGCACATCATTCCACCAATCGACCTTCCTGTAGACATCTTGGCGTGGCTTCTTGGAAAGAAATGTTCAAAGTTATTATTCTACCTAGCTAGAATGGCTATGAGCTACTGACTTTCACTCAAAATGTCTTGGGCGATTACTCAACGTTGAACTGGCCCTATCTAAGCATTTGCTTACTTCACACGCACATATACATCACACAAAATATAACACAAAATTTACAGAAAATATTACAATCTTCGTCCACCACGCAACTGGCTTTTAACAAGTCTCACAAATTACGTCTACCGCGTAGCGCTTATCTCAACTAGAGATCTCCCTCCGCTAGGCCTGAACTCTGCTCCCAAGAGCACAATACATGTTCGTTCAGACAGACGTGAAGTATGCTCACTAGAGCCTGATAAAATCGTGTCTCAAACTGGCGTGATCGATGCTCCTCAGAGCCCGATAAAGTTGTGTGTCAAACTACTCATCACCGATCAATTTATTAGAAACTGACAGAAAGGGGTGGAGTGGGGGCAATCTGTGAAAATAATCTGTAATTTTCAACTCACATACTTGGGACTAGTATCAAACTTCTTCTTTTCATTTAAACGTCTCAATGCACTCATGCGGAATCCTATCGCATCGGCGGTTCTTCATACACGTGTTTTAGCGCCTTTTTTATGGTACGCAAATCTCCGCGTGGTTTAGGCGTACTCTCTCCTGATTCGTTGATTCAATCGTGTATCGGTTGGAAATTCACTTCTGGCACGCCCATAATGATGCCGACTTGGATGCGCGTTCACCCTGAATTTGTCCTTGAACTCGGCTTACTCGGTCATCGTCAGGAATAACTACCACGCCACCTCTGTTGCAAGCGTTCCGACACACTACCTGTCTTCCCTTTGTCAATCTCCAACATGTACTGCCTGGATATCAGTAATAATAATAATAAAAATCATGAAGACTTATTGATCGGCAAATCAATAAGGGTTCAATATCTACGAATCTATTACAGCAATCAATCTGAATTTTTTAATGTTCATAGGGGTTATGAACATAAGTTCACCTATAGGACTTTCAATAACCTGCTGATCACAAATCCAACATGGCGGCGACGCGAAGTATAAATATTCCACTGCCGGCTGGATCGCAACACTCCTGGTTGCTTTAAACTGCCTGCCCATTCGACACTCACAGGCGTACAAGATATATGCATTAATTCACCGCTAGGTGCAGCACCAAGGCACTGAGATTGCCGCGGCTTTTTAAAGGGGAAGATACCTGAAACGAAGTATTGTTATGTTTGGAGGCTTAATATCGAGATTGACGGACGTGAAAACATTACACTAAGTTAGTTCCTTTGTTATTCTAACATCTAAAAGTATTCAGACACGTACTTACGGGCAAATTTTCAGTATAAAGGAAAGCAAAAATACATGTGGTGGAGGCGATTGTTTTTAAGGGGCGAAATGTCTTGCTCATTTTCCCGTAATTATGCAGACGATAATAAAAATATAACTACTTCTAACTGACTTAAATCTAACTTACATACTTGGCGAGATGAAAAGAAAAGAATAAGGACAATAAAAGACAGGGAAAAGAAATTCCTCCGGCCCCCGAAAAATGGGATGAAGATTTATTTAGGGGCTTTGCGACATCGTGGTCATGTAGCCCCATGTACTTGGGTGTGAGGTGAATTTGTCTGATAACCCGTCTTATTGTAATGGCTGTATTATACATTTTTTACAGATTTTTTGGACAGATTGTTTATTTTTTTACTTATTTATTTACTTACAAATTTATTTATTTATTTATTTTCTTATTTCTTTACTTATTTATTTGCTTTTTTATTTATTTACGTATTTATTTACTTATTTGTTTATTTACTTACATGTTTATTTATGTAATTATGTATTTTCTTATTTATTTGCTTATTTATTTACTTACTTATTTACTTACTTATTTGTTTATTTACTTACATATTTATGTATTTAATTATTTATTTTCTTATTTATTTGTTTACTTATTTATTTACTTATTTATTTATTCACGTATATATTTATTTACTCATTTACTTACATATGTATTTATTTAATTATTTATTTACTTATTTTTATTTACTTCTTTATTTACCTACGTATTTATCTATTTAATTATTTATTAACTTATTTATTTTCTTATCTATTGATTTACTTATTTATTTACTTATTTATTTGCTTATTTATTTACTTATTTGTTTATTTACTTACATATTTATTTACTTATTTACTTACACATTTATTTATTTATTTAATTATTTATTTTCTTATTTATTTTTTACTTATTTATTTAATGATTTATTTTCTTATTTATTTGTTTAATTACCGTATTTACTTACTTATTTATTCGCTTATTTATTTACGTATTTATTTACTTACACATTTATTTATTTAATTATTTATTTTATTATTTATTTGTTTACTTATTTATTTAATTATTTATTATCTTATTTATTTTTTTACTTATTTATTTAATTATTTATTTTCTTATTTATTTGTTTAATTATTTATTTACTTATTTATTTGCTTATTTATTCACTTATTTATTTACATATTTATTTACTTATTTACTTACACATTTATTTATTTATTTAATTATTTATTTTATTATTTATTTGTTTACTTATTTATTTAATTATTTATTATCTTATTTTTTTTACTTATTTATTTAATTATTTATTTTCTTATTTATTTGTTTAATTATTTATTTACTTATTTATTTGCTTATTTATTCACTTATTTATTTACATATTTATTTACTTATTTACTTACACATTTATTTATTTAATTATTTATTTTATTATTTATTTGTTTACTTATTTATTACTTATTTATTCACTTATTTATTTACTTACATATTTCTTAAATTATTTATTTACTTACTTACATATTTATTTACTTACATATTTATTGTCTCACGTATTTACTCAATCATTCATTCATGTACCGGTATTTATTTATTTATTTGTTTATTTGCTTCCCCTGCGTCACCTTCTCTGGAAATTGCACGTAACCACATCCCACGCAGTGAATTGTCCGATGGTATCTCATGAAATGAGATTCCCCGGTATTCTAACTTGCCCTGTTGTGATTTACAAAAAGGCACGCAGCAGTACAGCATTATAAAATCATTCAGCATACATTCCAAACACAACTGCTCCATTAACATCAATACAAAACTTATGTCTGCCACAGTGCCTTGGTGCTGCTTCCTAGCGCCTTTATTTGGAAACGAGGTTGTACGCTCAAACCAATGCTGTAATCGTCGAATGGGCAGGCAGTTTAAAGCAACCAGGAGTGTTGCGATCCAGCCGGCAGTGAAATATTCACATGGACGTTTCTCGCAATTTAACCATCCGAGTGCAGTGACACTTGGTGCAGTAAATCCTTATACAAATGTTAATCCACTAGCATCTAATTTATTTCAATTGTTTCCATAACTCCAAGATGGCAGCTGTGCAAAATTTTAAAATCTCGTTTTTACTTCTTGAAGTTTGAACACTACATGTACACAATAATATTCATGTAACAGTACATAACTCTAAGACCTACAAATATAAAAATCCAACATGGCGTCCATCCGCAATATTTAGTCGGTTCTCAATATCTACGAATCTAATTCAGCAATCAAACTGAAATGTTGTATGTTGATAGTGGCAATTAACATAAGTAGGTTATATGACAATAGGCTTTAGTTCTTCACGGAACTACTTGTTTAAATAGTGCTGCCATAATTTGACTTACAGTCAGGCACACACCACTTCCTAGGCATCTGAAATAGTTTAATGAAATATTAGTGAAGAATTTCTTGGTTAAATTCATTATTAGGTATTAGTTACTCATGCAACTTAATACGGGAAATACTCACTTCTATAACTTTCTGCAGGTCTGATTTACCACGAGGAATTTCACGGGTGTTGAGATAGTACGAACTGCTTTTAGATGATGTCATATCAAAATAAACAATATTTATTAATAAAACGTAGCATGTGGTCTTACGTGTTTGTAGAACTTACGGACTCTACTAAACGTTGCCAATTCTACCAACATCACGGTTTGAGAATTATAGACGGCGATGGTTTGATGCACACTTATATGTAGACGGTAGGTCGAGCTGATGTGCATGAGCACCGCGAAGCTCCTTTCCTTTCCATTCTTCAACTTGGCCGAGGAGTTGCTTTTCAGGTAGGGTAAGCTGAAATTCGTCCGGGTCAAATGGAGTTCGGAGTCACTGTCAGCCTTACAAATGGCAGCATACATTGCGTTCTGTAGGAAGTACTTCCAGTTCAAGGTTTCCTTGTGGCACAGACGGATCAAACTGACAATTCCTAGTCCTCCTTCGCTTGTTGGTAGAGTTATGCGTTAAACAGCAGACTTGAGATGATGAAGTCTGTGTTTGAACATCTGCACACGCACTTCGAGGTCTGTTGTAGACCATTTCACCACTCCAAATTAATAGATTAGAGTAGGGATGGCGTATGAGTTAATGTCTTTGGTTTCATTTCTTGTGTTAAGCCGATCCTTGAACTTTATTTTCAGTTGGATAAAGCCTAAGTATTAGTAACTCTGTTCTTCGGTTAAGCATTCAAGTAGGCTACATGATCACATAAGCTGATTCCATTACTGCTTCCTAATATCCCTCTTTGTAAGTGTATCGCCTTACACTTATCCAGGCCAACATTCATGCTTATTGATTTTGAGAATCTGCTTGTTATGTTCAGCAGCATTTGAAGTTGGGTCTCTGAACTAGCATGCACTTTTAACTCATCCATATACAGGAGGTGGTTTATCGTTCATTATGTGTCCCTACTCTTCACATTAAACCCATATCCTGTCGAGTTCACTCTGGATTTAAGTGAATGGGACCCTTTTCTGATATGAATTAGGTAATGTAGTCTATTGAGCCATAGAATGTTGAAGCAGACTGATGATATTTGGATCAACTTTCTAGATTTTGAGTATCTGGACGAGATACGAATGCGGTACGGAGTCAAAGGCTCTCCTATAATCTATGAATTCCATACTCAAATTTCGTTGGTTCTTTGAGGCTTGTCTTATCAATGATGACTTGAAATTTGCATCCTTTGGCATTCTTGTAGCATCCTCTCTGTTCTTCCGCCATTAGGTTTTGACTGAGTAGATGGCTGTTGCTCTTAGTTGTTATAATTGAGATAAGCAACTCGTACGCGTATTAGAGAGGCTGGTGATCGGCTGATATTTGGAAGGGTCGTCTGTATCACCATTTTTAGGGATTAAGAACGTTCGGCCTTGCGTGAGAAACGCTGGCATTGAAGTTGTATCTTTCAGTAGAGTGTTGAAACAATCTGCTAATTTCGCGTGAAGTGTTGTGAATTTCTTCACTCAGAAATTGTGAATTTGATCTGGTCCTCGTGCCTTCCAGTTGAATGTCCCCTTAATGGTTTGTGTCACAAATCTTTTGTTGTTATGTAGGTATCTGACATCTGATCTGATGAAATGATCCTCTTTTGTTCTTCAGCAAGCCATGGAGATTATTCGTCATAGTCTTTAGTCTCTTTCCAGACATTTGACCAGAACTCAGTGAAGTTGCCAATAGTTGGAGTGCTATCTCCATACGATAAATCTGGCGTAGTTAGTTTCCTGTAAAAGTTATTTTCATCCTTCCTGAACGCAGCATTGTGTCTTTTCCGCTCTGTGCATTCCTTATATCTGCGGAGCCTTTTTGATTACCAGTAGGTACGCTTTTAGTTGCTGAATACATTTGTCAATGATTTCAGTCAGACGGTCGGCAGATAATTGATCAACCATGATCGGATGTATTATATTGGAGATTGTTCCGTAGTCTTCGCGATGAGTTGTGCCTTCTGAACTCAGTTAGTTGGCCTACCTGACTGTGAAGTTCATTTATCCGCATTTCTAGTCGCATCATCCATGCTGGTTTCTTACTACTCGAGGTTGTTTCTTTTTCTGTTTGTGATAATACCTTCTTCATTAGAAGGCAGAGGGTGCTGACTGTTAAACTCTCTCCTTACTTCTTCCTTAATCTCTTGAAGTTCAGGTTTAGGTAGTAGGTTCCGAGTTATGTTGGCTCTCTTTCGATCGACAATGTTTTGTTCACTTAATTTTTCCGCTAATGAGGGGTACATACTTATGAACAGTTTATGCAAAGCAGTTCTATAAACCAGTGGCGTGCGGTGACCCTCGAGACTAGTGAAGCATTTTGAAGAGTAACTAATTGGATACCCACCATAATAATAATATCATTATCATTACAAAATACATATTTTGACGTAATCTTTGTACAGTACAATAATTGTTATAGTAACAATAAATAATTTTATTATAATAGATAATTTTTGAAGACACGTCCATGCAGTGCAATGCTACAATATTGTAAGATTTATCTGGTTAAAAATGTGATGGAAGTATAAGTAAAAACATAAACTAGCATAAAAATACAGGGGAGCGATAAAGCTATTTTGAACAGCTTTTGTCAAAAAATCTTCCAACTGAAATGATAGCATGGACTTCGCACTCATAAAAGTGTACTGTGGATGTGGAATATGCTATCTCCTGTTGATATCCAATAGCCTATATAGATGACAATTTATCATAATCTGTTCACCTCTATGCTATGCTACATGCTGTCCGGCGCTATGACCAAGCAGTTAAGTGTGAGGAACCCGGGTTCGGTTCCGCCCGGGCCAGGGAATTTTAAATTCAATAGTAGATTCCCTATTTGATTAACCTTTCAATTGTGTTCCGAAATATCATTTTCCAGTTGCGTAGCTAATGCAGTTTCTATTCTGAATTCTCCGAATGACGCTAGAGCCACAGACGCCCTTAAAAGAGTCCCACTGTCGTTTCTTGATCTGTTATAGATTTTGAAAGATTGCCTGAATGCGTAAAACTAGCTTTTGTCCAACTTGTGTTCTTATCGGCTGCAAATAATAGACAATTCCAGCAGAAAACAAGCCAATCATGCTTCTCATACAAATTTACGGGAAAATGGTGCGTAAATGTTTTATAGGCCTACTTCTGAATTAAGTTGGGGGTTCCCAGTGCTGGTCTAAACTTGTTTATAATTTCTGCGAATGAACGTGTTGAAAATGGTTGGTCCTATAGCCATTGATTCACATAACACATACAAATTCAAAATTTATACTCTACACTCCAGAATATACTTGCTCGAGTTGTCCGCTCCGTAGTCGGGTCACTGGGTGTGGCCTATTGGTGGTGTTAAAATGAAAGTTTCCTCACCCTCTATTCAGTCTTGTTCTCGCCCTCTGACGATGCCTGCTGCTATCTGTTGATGACAGGCGCAGTCGGTAGAGGCGCTGAGCTTCTAACTGAAAGGGTGTGGGTTCGATCTCCACCGAGGTGGTGGATTTTAGAAACAACACTACCATTTTCGGGAATGGGGTTCACTCAGCCTACACCAGATATGAGTACCAGAGTAATTCCTGGGAGCAAAGACGGCCGGGCGTGAAGCTGACAACTCCATCCCATCTAGTGCCGATGTCACAAAAAGTAGAAGCCTCTACCTTCCACTACTCCCAGGGCCTCAATGGACTGTACGGAGTTGGCTTTGCTATCTGTTGAGCTAGTACACCTTGGAAACGTGAGGTGATGCATGCTTCACTTCGACCTGCTGGGCCATTATGCTTGGATGCTTTGTAGGAGTCCACGCTATGTGTAAGCTCTAGCGCGAAGTGAGGTGCTGCTTCTTGCTAAGAGGAAAACTGAACGTTCAAACAAGAGGAAATATGGCAAATAACTAATAGAAAACAGACGAATTTAAGGGGTATTTCGAGCACTGAAGCAGTGCTTCGCTTGATTCATCCCAATGCATGCCACTGCCATGAACAGTCATTTCGTTTTCAATCTTCATGCATTTTTGTTCATGTCTATTGGGGGTTTCTAGTGCTGGTCTACAATTTTTTATAATTTATTTCACTTCCATTCAATATGCTGCCTTATCTTCCCTGCTTTAGTGGTCAGGTGGCCAGTCAGGTGGCCTGTCAGGTGGAGCACATTCAGCAGGTGCGACTTGATGATTGTGCCGCACATGTTTATCGGCTGTATTGTTTTCGGCTAGGCAGATAGGGGCCCGCCTGTTCAATCTCCTACCAGCGGCTTGCATACTGTCACGTCGAGCACCGGCTCCCAACGTTTCCTGACGCTCCCTATGCAGAGAATTTTCATCCGAGGCATCCTACTCTTTCTTTGCTCAATGTTCATGGGGGTTTGTTTGCCTTTTATACCTGCGGCCAGGTCGTGTAGGCCTACATCAGCTAGGTCTGATGCTGTCTGACAATATCCCAGCCATCCCTAAAAAATGATGGATACACTGGGGGCTTGTGATTTAGGCGGCACCTACTCGCCTTGTCACATTAAAATTGTCGTCAATGAGTCCTGTGGCATTTTGTAGAGACTGCGGTGCCACCCTCACAGACCATCTATGCCGCTATGGGTCCGGCACAGCTTATTCGTCAGGTTGCCCGGCTTGTATCATTGCTGCCCTCCAAATCTGAAGGGATGCCCACTATCCATCACCTGTGGACCCGTCTGGTCGCAGTCAACTCTGCGTCCCCTTTGAGGCAAGGGCAGACCATTATTATTAGGCTATTATTATTATTATTATTATTATTTAGTTGATTTTCCACTTGAGCAGCATTAGCGGGATGAGAAACTGTGTTCTAAACTTAATTAGTAAGTTAAGTAACTAAATCAAAACTGTGTAATTATACTGATACGGTTCGTATCTTTCTGTAACTGACTCTATTAAGACGTCCATCGGGCAACTCAGGATTAAAAGCTAGTACTAAAACATAGACTTACGCAATGAAAACCATGCTTGACAATATTATAAGCAAAACCAGAACACGTAACTCGAAAACCAATTCACTACACCAGAGGCGTATATAGAGTTTTATTTCGGGGGATGCCCAACCGGGGGTTAAGGGGCACGGTATAGGCCCAATTAATAGGGGGTCCGGGGTTCTCCCCGGGAAACTTTTGTATAATTTGGGGCAAAATGATGAGTTTTATGGCTATCTGGCATCACTTTATCAACCAATTTGTTGTGATGTTTTATGTTTGGTTAATGTCAAACAAACTGTTTAGCCTATTTTCATTTATGAAAAAATAGACTTATGAGATTACCTTTTGTCCGTGTGTGCGTGTGTGATTCGTGTGCGTGTGTCCCTAATAAAATATAAACGGCTGGAGCGATTTCAATGAAACTCGGTAAGTTCATAGCACTATACCGGACGACCCCAACCGTGCCCTTCAAAGTTTGTTATGTCTCACCAATCCAACATGGTGGCTGTGCGAAATATTTCACCAACATTCAATATCTCCGAAACTATTAGCGATATCACCCTAGACATTTGTAAGGTGATAAAGGGAACTACTAGAAGTTCACCTATGTGACTTTTGAAAACCTGGTAACTACAAAACCAACATGGCGGCCAAGCGAAGTTGCGGCTTTTAAATAGACGTTTCTCGCGATTTAACGAACCAAACGCAATGAAACTTGGTACAGTATATGTTTATACACATTGTAATGTACCGACATCTAACTTCGTTCAATTGTTTACATAACCTCAAGATGGAGGCTGTGCGAAATATTTCACCCACATAATATATATCTGAAACTATTACCGGTATCACCCTGAAATTGTGTACGGAGATAAAGGGCACTATTGGAAGTTCATCTAGAAGACTTTCAAAAACCGGTTAACTACAAAACGAGCATGGCGGCCAAGCGAAGTTCAAAGTTTTAAATAGACTTTTCTCGCGATTTAATGATCCAAACGCAATGAAACTTGGTACAGCAAATTTTTATGCACATTTTAATGCACTGGTATCTAATTTAGTTCAATTGTTTACATAACCTCAAAATGGCCGCTGTGCGAATTTTAAAATTAAGTTTTTATTTCTTGTGTCGTAATCATGCGATCGAAGTGAAAGTTTGAATAATGAACCTACGCAATAATTTTCCTTTAATGGTACATGACTCTATGGCCTATTCATATAACAATCCAACATGGCGACCATTCGAAATATTTAGACGGTTCTCAATATCTACGAATCTATTACAGCAATCAATCTGAATTTTTTAATGTTCATAGGGGATATGAACATAAGTTCACCTATAGGACTTTCAATAACCTGGTGATCACAAATCATACATGGCGGCGACGCGAAGTATAAATATTCACATGGACGTTTCTCGCAATATAATCATCCGAGTGCAGTGAAACTAGGTACAGTGAATCCTTATACAAATGTTAATCCACTAGCATCTAATTTATTCCAATTGTTTCCATAACCACAAGATGGCAGCTGTGCGAAATTTCAAAATCTCCTTGTTACTTCTTGTGTCCTCATCATGCGATTGAAGTTACACGTACACAATAATCTTCATGTAACAGTACATGACTCTGACCTACATATATAAAAATCCAACACGGCGACCATCCGCAATATTTAGTCGTTTCTCAATATCTACGAATCTATTACAGCAATCAAACTGAACTGTTGTATGTTGATAGTGGCAATTAACATAAGCAGGATATTTGATAATAGGCTTTAGTTCTTCACGGAACTACTTGTTATTAATACAATCATCTTGCTCACTTGATAGTATTTACATGGAAATAATTAATGTTACTGTTTTGATTTACAACTCACACTATAATATAAAGTCAAGGTTTCTTGAAGTATTGCCAAATCGCTTCATAACTTCATCGTCAGTGAGATGTATGTCTCTGTGAATAGATTACAATACCTGACCGTTGAGTCTGTTTTCACAAGTAGAATTTCTTAAGTATGTTTTCAACCAACTCAAACTCCGTTCGGCAGTACCAGTAGCTACAGAGAGAGGCAAATTTATCAAAAGTTTAGTTAGTTAGTTATTGTTGTATTCAGGGGAGGAACTACGAGGTCATCTGCCCCTGACCAAAAGTTTGATAAGGGTATAAAAGTTAGGGAAAAAACTTTTGTCACACGCTTCAAGGGCACTTGTTGCTGTTCTTGGTTCGTTCATAAGAGCGAAGGCACTGGAGACAATAAGAGGTTATGTTGTTACACATAAGATCAGAGCAAACTGATTGTCACACTGTTTACATCGCTCTAACTTCTCTTTGCTTTGCAACGTTGCCATGCGTCACATAGTATCAACAGTACATGATTATAGGGTAAGGTGGTGCAATTTCGATATAGGTACAATTCCGATCAAACTAAGGTTTAGCGGATATTTACCACTTCGGAGTGTTGGTAGTACTTGACTGTGTATGTCATTACAGTGCGGAGGACTTCTCGAGTTGTGTGTGATTGCAACACGAATACAGCGGTTTGTGCTTCAGATATACAGATTATTTTTTGTAGCTAGGTGAGTTCAATTATGTAGTTTTGTACCCTGTTATAAAATTGCCTAGTTTTTACACGCTGGCAAACAATGATATTATGAGGTTAGAACCATGCTGTTGATTTCCGCTTGTGCTCGCACTACCTAAGTGACCTTCTGCTTGACATGTGCTGCTATCTCTCGTTATAGTGGGGTACTACTTGACGATATATACAGTGATGTCAATTGTACATTTTCGATCAGCAGAGAGGTACAACTTCGATACACCAGTACAATTTCGATCGGAATTGATTCAACCAGATATTTGTGTTGGAATATAAATCTTATTACGAAGCAAAAATGAATTATGAGTATTTCAAAGGATTTCAGCATCTAACGTTTGTATAAATTCCGATAAAATAATGGTACACTGTTCTTTAGTTTCCAATATCTGAGAAATAAACAATATGGTTCCTAACTCAAATTCATATTTATGGTTCATGGTATTCAGAAGCAAACACTTCCTTTATTATTATTATTATTAGGTCAAACAATGTTAATAATGTTATTGCTTATCATTGTGAGTTTTGAAGCCATTTTTCATTGTTGCCTAAGTAAACAAAAGTTTGGTGCGTTTCAGTCGGTCAACACGAAAGTACCCAAAAAAAGAGCTGGGTTATGCCCTAATCCTGAAAACACAAACATCAGTTCGACTCACTTCAAACGAAAACCTGGAAAAACTCCGAAGCAAGAGACGTTTTTTTCAACAGGCACAGAAGAAAGTAAGAGGTCGCCAGCAAACGACGATGAGTGTGGATTTTGTTTGATGAACTATTATATTGAACAATCAATGAAAAAAGTGACTGGATTCGATTGCCAGAAATGTAATGTGTGGTATCATGAATTGTGTGTTAGTTCAGATTGAAAAAACACTTCGTATGTGGAAGATGCCAGTGATCGAAATTGTACCAACAGGTGATCATGATTGTACCCGACGAGGTACATTTCCGATCAATTACACAAAATTATGTTTTTTATTCTTGTGTCTAAAGTAACAACTGTAATTTTGTAATATATAAAAAAATACATCCACTATAGTTCAAGGAACGTGTACCTCTATTGAAATTCATTCTATCTTCTGCACACCGCCCGTGGTAGTATGATTTGTCTTAACTGATCGAAATTGTACCACCTTACCCTATTGGTTTATATACGCCCCTGCACTACACCGACTTACAGCTATTTCTATTTTTGGGATATTCGCAACTTACGCGCCATATATAATTTCTGAACACAGCGAACACCAGAATATTGGATGTTCATCGAGCCCACTTGCGTAGCCAAATTTCACTCAGTTCGATCGCAGCCTAGCCCCAGTAGGCACAGTACAGTTTGTTCTGCACACATTGTCCACTAATTTTGCGGCAGAAATTGTTAAGAATGGCTCCGTCTCGGCACACCATTGAAAAAATTGCTTATATATTCCTAACTTATTATTATTATTACTATCAATAATAATAATAATATGCATTGTGTGTGCAATTACGGATGGTTAATAAACAAGGATATTTCTGCGCGACTCGAACGAGGAAACTTGTACATTCTCGCCGAACATTATCTGTGTCTCACCCTATCATACTCCACACGCCGCGTCGGTTCCATGAAACATTGCAGCGGCCAGCAGCTTGCGCTCTGGCCCAGGAAATACGGCGAGTCCATCAATTTGAATCGCGCGCCCGGAAATAACAAAGTACCCTCATGTTCCCGAAAAGAAAAATTATCCCCGCCAATCCCATTGCGCTATCGGTCCATCCAAGGAGCATCGCTGACGTTTTTTGTCGGTATAATTGCGAAACATCCTGTATACGGAGCTATGAAGGAATATTATTCTCAGACAACTTAAGAAGTATTATCACACCTGGAGTCACCGGGTGAGTTAGCCGTGGGCGTTACGGCATGACTGTTGGCAGTCGCTCATATCCGGGAGGCGAGGAGGTTCGAATCCCCCCGCCGGCAACCTTGAAGATGGTCTTCTGTGGTTTCCCATCTTCCTTCCAGGCAAATGCCGGGGTTGGTCCCTAACTATAGGCCACAGCCGATCGATACCTTCCAACTCCTCGTCCTTACCTTCCAACTTCCCTCCCCAACGGTCCTCGTAGCTCACCCATTGGGTGTCCGTCTCGAAGCAGCTACAGCACTGGCGAGCCGAACATGTCCTCGGTCACTCCCGGCACTAAAAGCCATACGCTAAAAAAAAAAAAAAAAACAACAACCTGGTGTCAAACATCACAATCATTCTAATACTTTGACCACGTCTGTACACTTAACTGCCCTTTTCCTGCTATTGAACTATTGAACTTATATTGTATCATTTATTATTCAAGACGCACGTCCGGTACCGTGCGTCATACAGGCCTAAGTTTGAAGAAGTTGGGATAAATAAGCAAAATAAGAATTGAAAACACGTCGTATTATTACATACTATATTATTTGCACACTTTGTTTCTATCAATTGATTGCAACCAGCTATTGTCGCAAAGCAAAAGAACGGATGGTTGGTTGGTTCCTTAGTTTAGGGGCTGCGACAACGCGGTCATGTAGTCCCGTGTACTTTGGGTGTGTGTAGATTCTGTATGATAACCGGTGTTAAATGTGATGACTGTATTAGTATGTGTATCTGTTTTTTGATGTGTAACATCTTTCCGCTCGGTTGCTGGATAGTTTTGTGGGAGTGATTTTGAAAATTGGGGACGGAAGTGAATCGGGCGGAAGTGGATCGTACGGAAGTGAAGACGCACTGCCAGAAAAATGGGACGGAAGTGAATCGGGCGGAAGTGGATCGAACGGAAGTGGATCGGACGGAAGTGAAGACGGACTGCCAGATGGATGTACAATTGAAAATGTGTGCATTGGAAACAAGGCAGTGTGTGCTCTGTAGCGCGAGAATGTTATGGCAATACAGTAGGCAGTGCATTTAGCAGGCACTGGTTTGACGAGCACAGTGGCAAATGTTTCACCGACTTTCACTTGTCATTGAGCAGTTTATGAAGCTTCACGTTCAAGGTTGAATATCACATGGGGTAGGACAAAGACAACAAATGACATTTAAGTAAGCGGCATTATTGTCAAGCTGTGGGTGAGTAGTCACATATTAAATGCAAAACAGAATGTTGTTATATGAGTGGAATAAAAGCTGTATTTTCATCATATGTGAGACTAGGTCATTTCATGATTGTAGGAAGCCATGTTTTGATTGTTTACGACGAACTGTATGAGAGCCTTGAGAATAATGAATGTTATAGTTACTGAGGAATGTGCTCACAGTATTTGAGAGTACTGTCGACGTTGTGTGTCACTTTGTTATTATGAATTATTAATGTAAAAGGAAGGAAGGAAGGAAGCTTGTAGTTTTGCGTGTCCATTAATCTCACGATCATGATCCACGGTACCTCCCTTTTACGTGGAATGCGAACCACAGGACATGGCATTTCAATTCGAAAATCTCACATGTATTGACCGGGAATCAAACCCGGTCTACCTTGGTGAGAGACTAACAGCTTGACCGCTGCGCCACAAATGTGACGGTAGCATATCTCCAATTCAATCTATACCTTCATCATAGTACCAGTATGAAAATTGAGTGTAAATTAACATTTTAAGAATGTCCAAGCTGTGTAGTATACGAGTAGGATAACATGTCAGATGTTACACATCATATGCGACTACTGTAAGGCTCGTATCTTTTTTATTTTTTATTCAAGTAAGGACTGCAACTTTGAATTTTTCAAATAGTTCCTACTTTTGCCGCCAAACGTCACCGTCAACGACTAGCAGGCCTAGTTCAGAACTTAGCTACTAGACGCCACCACAGTCGGCTCTTGCAACGAACTTAGCAACCTAAGAGCGTTGTTTACATTCTTAACCTATACAATTTAGTTTCACACAGGTGTGATTAGTGGAAAGTTCTTAAACATGCCATAAATCTATGACATGGGACCGCCGGCTTTACTTCCCCTCCGAAGGAAGGCGTACTGATGGATTTTTAACACTCTTAAAGAATCCGACGGCTTCGGCCGGGTTTGAACCCGCTATCTTGGGCATAGAAGCTCAGCATGCTACCAACAACGCCACCGAAGCCGCCTCAAAAGAACGGAACACGAAGGAGTTAGTAATAATAGCGACATACTGTAGTTCGTGTTACCATAGCAACAGGCCACTCTCGAATAGCAATAATCGACTGTTTAGCGACAGTGGCGCTTTCTCGTAGATGCCTTCTCTTGTTGGAAATAGGCTATCAGCCGTACCGGTCCTGCTCGAATCCAAGCTCTGTGAATCTGAGAGGAATGTGGATCGCGGACAATGAGGAGAGATGTGGGGGGTTCCCGATCCGTGCGTAGTAACAGTCACTAATTTGCAACACCACACTGGTATAGACAACGGCCATATGTTAGCAGGATTAGACAGGAATTCCGTATAACACGGCGGGCTGTTGACAGGCCCTTCTCTTCCCGCCTCCCACGTCACTTCACCCCACAAGTTCATAGATCTTGGACCAGAGCAGTACCAATAACTCATCCTTTCTTCTTTAATACGGTATTTATTTAATCATTTTTATCATAATAGCCCATATATTAACACTTATTTAACCAATAATTATTTTTAATTATATACATGTTCCAGGTATTTGATAGCACATGCGGTTTCATTTTTGAAATCCAACCGTGTCTAGTTTTCAGTAAGTTATGGAAAACATGAAATTTTAAGTTACGGTACTAGCGAAAACAAATTTAAAATATTCATTTACATCTTCACCCTAGTCTACGTAGAGTACCATACGGTAATCACTGAAAAGGCACGGGGGTTTATGGCCTCAATTACACACTCTAACGAACCTAATTTTGCATGAATTATGGAGACCGAAACATTTATAATGGAGGTATGAATTGTCTTTAGAAATATTTTAGTCAATTTTAGACAAGTTGCCAGAAAACTAAATACAATATGCTGCGTGCCTACTACGGTGTAAAGTTGCTTTGTGAAAAATAAAATAAAAAAACAAGATTGCCAAGATTATACAACGTGCATAGTCTACAGTTAAATACAATCTTCCATTTGGAGAAACACTTTCTTCGTCACGATCTTAAATAATGTTCAAACATACCGGTAATCTGTAGTAATTGACGGGAAAATGTGCAACATTTAGAGACGACGAGTGTTGTAAGCGACACAACGTTGGCTGGCATTTCGCATCATTAATACATAAGGAATAAACACAAGTAGAGCTTTCTCATTCACACATCTGAAGATCAGGGGAGATGTTAATAAAAATTCCCTTCTATCAATATTTTTAATTTAAGAACCAATTGGGCGGTGCGAACGGTGCGACCGAACTAGGCGCTGTCATATGAGGGGGCGCAGAAACGTCAACGAAAGATTGTCTGCGCATAAATAAATCACAATCACCTTATTACTACTGTATTTAACCGTACCAGCAAAAAATAATTCTATGTTTCAGTGAGCTGGGGTGAGCGCATTTCAAAGTTATACACATATAGTGCGAAATTCGCACTTATCGTTCTAGAAATATTAACGAGTTTAAACCAATATCTGTCCGCCGCAGCGCCTCTTTCGCCGATCACCGGCCGTTGTCTGGGCGTTCGATCGCGTGCGGGTGCATCTGGATTGTCATAGCCTATGTGTCTGTGTGACAAGCTACGAGTGAAATAGAAACGTTATTGTTAGAACTTTACTACTGTTAAAGCAGGCATTCTGTGAGTATACTAAATGCTAGAAACAACCTGGTCGAAGCGCGACTTACATCCCTACAAGCGCACAATATTAATACTCTACTATTCCAGGAGCGTTAGTGAAAATAAAAATCCACAGCCTGATTCCAGTCGACCGACCGGGTTAGGGAATGGAATGAATAAAGCCCCCATCTAGCGGCGAGGATATGAACTGTGTCAGCTGCCGTAGCCTGTCGCACTCCCCTGGGGCAATTATTAAATGAATGACATATGAAATGAAATGATAGTGGAGAGTGTTGCTGGAATGAAATTGAGACAGGGAAAACTGGAGTACCCGGAGAAAAACCTGTCTAGCACAAATCTCACATGGAGTGACCGAGATTTGAACCGCGGACCCAGAGGTGAGAGTCCTGCCTTCTGCCGCCCAAGCCACCGAGGCTCTCTAGGAGCGTTAGTATATAATATTCAAAAATATTATAATATCACTGGAGTGTTCCTAGGATATTATATGTCGGATTCAAATACAGCATCCAGGGCTTCCCGCCCCACTCTTGTAATCGGTACATACTATAAATCTAGCCATGAGTCATTGCGACCTTTCCGCGGCACGGCCTCTGCGAGTCTCCGTTCTCTGGGGAGGGCCCTCACAGTACAATATCAAAACAAATTAGAAACTGCCTATGCAGATTTAGAAAGAAATTTAACAAATGGGAAACAAGTACAGTAGTTCCATGAAGAACTAAAGCCTATTTTCAGATATCCTACTTATGTTAATTGCCTCTATCAACATACACAATTTCAATTTGATTGCTGTAATAGATTCGTAGATATTGAGAACCGTCTAATATTTCGGATGGTCGCCATGTTGGATTTTTTATATATGTAGGTCTTAGAGTTATGTACTATTACATGACGATTATTGTGTAGGCCTACGTGTAGTATACAAACTTCAATCTCATGATAGGACGCAAGAAGTAAAAACGAGATTTTAAAATTTCGCACAGCTGCCATTTTGTGGTTATGAAAACAATTGAAATAAATTAGATGCCAGTGAATTAACATTTGGATAAGCATTTACAGTACCAAGTTTCACTGCACTCGGATGGTTAAATCGTGAGAAACGTCCATTTAATTGTTTATAGTTCGCGTCGCCGCCACGTTGGATTTGTGCTCACCAGGTTATTGAAAGTCCTATAGGTGAACTTATTTTCATGCCTCTATGAACATGAAAAAAATCAGTTTGATTGCTGTAAAAGATTCGTAGATATTGAGAACCGTCTAAATATTTCGGATAACCGCCATGTTGGATTGTTATATGTATAGGCCATAGAGTTATGTACCATTAAAGGAAAATTATTGCGTAGGTTCATTATTCAAACTTTCACTTCCATCGCATGATTACGACACAAGAAATAAAAACTTAATTCTAAAATTTCGCACAGCCACCATCTTGAGGTTATATAAACAGTTGAACTAAATTAGATGCCAGTGCATTACAATATATATAAACATTTACTGTGCCATATTTCACTGCGCCCAGATGGTTAAATCGCGAGAAAAGTCTATTAAAATGTTCCAACTTTGCTTGGCCGCCATGTTCGTTTTGTACTTAACAGGTTTTTGAAACTTGAAACTTACATATATAAACGTGTAGTAGTGCCCCTTATCACCGTACAAGCTTTCAGGGTGATACCAGTAATAGTTTCGGAGATGTAGAATGCCGGTGAAATATTTCGCACAGCCGCCATCTTGAGGTTATGTAAACAATTGAAATAAATTAGATGTGTATAAACATTTGCTGTACCAAGTTTCATTGCGTTTGGATGTTAAATCGAGAGAAAAGTCTATTTAAAAGTCTCAACTTTACTTGGCCGCCATGTTGGTTTTGCAGTTATCATGTTTTTGAAAGTGTAATAGGTGTTCTTCTAATAGTGCCTTTTATCACCGTACAAAATTTCAGGGTGATATCAGTAATAGTTTCGGAGATATAGAATGCCGGTTAAATATTTCGCACAGCCGCCATGTTGGATTGGTGAGACGTAATGAAATTTGAAGGGCACGGTCGGGGTCGGCCAAAATAGTGCTATGACTTTACTGAGTTTCATTGAAATCGCTCCAGCCGTTTAGAAGTGATTAAGGGGGACACACACTCAGCCACACATACGCACATACACACACACACACGGACAAAAGGTGATCTCATAAGCCTACTTTTTCATAAAATGAAAATAGACTAAAAATGTGAAATACAGTATATGGTTTTGAATTGTGTGAGGAACTTGAATTCATTGTTGAAAGAGCTTGAAACAATAAACCAATAAATGCTTTTCAGCGTATTAAACAAAATGGTTGGCAAGATATATTCCCGAATGTGTGGACAACACCTCGAATTTTACTAAACATACCTGTAAGTGTCGCTAAAGGGGAACGAAGTCTCAGTAAATTAAAACGTATTTACGTTCAACCATGTGTCAGGATAGAATGTCAAATCTAGCAAATTTATCTATAGGAAATAGTATTGGATAGGACTTGAATTATTCAGAATAAATACAAAATTGCAAGCGCAAAAGTGAGGAAGGCGGTAATCTAGACGTTTTAGTTTTTTAAATTAATTTGCTTCAATTTTACATGAATTTACGATGTAAATAGCATACATGATGTGACCGTTGTCTGCAACATTGCAGACAGCAGTTGAAATAAACCTTTTCAAAAAAAAATATCTTTACGGCACTGTTATTGTTTATCATCCACCCTACTACTATACCATACTAATCGTTCTGAGGTGTGAGTTACAAATAATGTAAAAAATGTATATTACTGTATCTTTAGTCTGTAGCCTAGTCTCCAAATGGGGGGGGGGGGGGGGGGGGGGCGCTGCAATGAGATCTCGCACTACCTGAAAACCTTGCTAGGGCCGCCTCTGCTGAAGATCGTATTATTCTTGGTGCATTTCACAACTTTTATTTTTCCTAACAACGACAATTTGCGCAGTTACATGCAAGGAAAATTGTAGTACACAGTTTCCATTGCTTCCATTACATTGCTACTAAACCGGAAGCTGGTTAGGTCTATGCATAACCATACGCCGGTGGCGCGTCCTATGGAAAAAAAAAAAAAAAAAAAAAAAAAAAAAACGAGCCTTACAGTAGTCGCATATGATGTGTAACATCTGACATGTTATCCTACTCGTATACTACACAGCTTGGACATTCTTAAAATGTTAATTTACACTCCATTTTCATACTGGCACTATGATGAATGTATAGATTGAATTGGAGATATGCTACTGTCACATTTGTGGCGCAGCGGTCAAGCTGTTAGTCTCTCACCAAGGTAGTCCGGGTTTGATTCCCGGTCAATACATGTGAGATTTTTGAATTGAAGTGCCATGTCCTGTGGTTCGCATTCCACGTAAAAGGGAGGTACCGTGGATCATGATCGTGAGGTTAACGGACACGCAAAACTACAAGCTTCCTTCCTTTTACATTAATAATTCATAATAATAAAGTGACACACAACGTCGACAGTACTCTCAAATACTGTGAGCACATTCCTCAGTAACTATAACATTCATTATTCTCAAGGCTCTCATACAGTTCGTCGTAAACCATCAAAACATGGCTTCCTACAATCATGAAATGACCTAGTCTCACATATGATGAAAATACAGCTTTTATTCCACTCATATAACAACATTCTGTTATGCATTTAATATTTGACTACTCACCCACAGCTTGACAATAATGCCGCTTACTTAAATGTCATTTGTCGTCTTTGTCCTACCCCATGTGATATTCAACCTTGAACGTGAAGCTTCATAAACTACTCAATGACAAATGAAAGTCGGTGAAACATTTGCCACTGTGCTCGTCAAACTAGTGCCTGCTAAATGCACTGCCTACAGTATTGCCATAACATTCTCGCGCTACAGAGCACACACTGCCTTGTTTCCAATACACACATTTTCAATTGTACATCCAGCTGGCAGGCCATCTTCACTTCCGTCCGATCCACTTCCGTTCGATCCACTTCCGCCCGATTCACTTCCGTCCCATTTTTCTGGCAGTGCGTCTTCACTTCCGTCCGATCCACTTCCGCCCGATTCACTTCCGTCCCCAATTTTCAAAATCACTCCCACAAAACTCTCCAGCAACCGAGCGGAAAGATGTTACACATAAGTGTAAGGCATTCTACGTATTAGGCCTAGAGGACAATAATGTGTTTGACATTTGCTGCGGTGAAGCAAGTGAACTATACGTCACTTCTTTGCTGTGATTCACCGCGTTTATGGCTCGTGACTGTACGAGTAGACAATGTACAATGACGTCTTTTGTCCTTTTCTTGTAAATATACGCTTGTAGCCGTAAATATACACGCATTTAATACTAAAGTTGACAGCAGAATATCTGGCAGCGCTGTGAGTTGAAGAAGCACACTGGCGGCCATGTTATGAAGCGGAGAAATTGAGGGGCGTGAGGAGGAAACAGTGACGTGTTTGACATCTCTTGCCGATGTGCTATTGAAAGTAGCGTGTTTTTGTTGTTATCGTTAGGTGTGGAACCTGTCTGATAACCTTTGGCATTGTGATGGCTGTGCTAGTATGCCTATTTGTAATATGGGTACTATTATTATTATTATTTGTATTTGCAAATGGGGGTAATTCCCCGGTGGCAAATTATACAATTACAGAAATTACCAACAATAATATAAAACACAATACACACATTTCGCGATTTAGGAACTATAGTAATTACATCGTAGTATTTACACAACATTTCGATCTTCTCTTAAACACATCAATATGTTTGGGGAAAGGCTCTATTTAAGACTGAGGCAGGTGATAAGTAGGGACCGGATTTTTTGAAAATGCATATGCGCATATGTAAATGCATATTTTGTGGGTTTATTGAATTTATTGCATGTTCTGAACATAACAGCATATTTTAGCATTAACTTAGCACATTTGAAATTAGACCTAATTATTTAAAACGTCTTGAACAAAATTGGTTTTGCCTGAGTGTTGGACATTCCTTGTAAAAACCTTTCTAAGCAACAGATAACAAAATAACAGTATTTTTTGTCTGGCTATTTCAAGAAGGGAATGGGGAGGGACATTCCTTTCACCCTCCCGGCAGCCAGTAGCCCGGGGTTGGTTTTGTGAGGAGTTCCTTCAATCAAAGTGTTACTTTATTCTTAGTCTGCATATCCTTTACTCAAAATGCCTAAAGAGAAGACCAGCTGGAAGTATTTATTAAATCAGTGGGCGTCAAGTAATAGAGGTCATTCAACTGATGGCGTTGTCGTGTATTGTCAAGTATGCTCGAAGAAAGTCAAATATGAAGAGACATTTCAATTTTAACAACATGCAACAACGACTGTACATATTACGGCAAAGGAGGGAAAGAATAGTGAATAAGATTGGCTTATTGTTAAGATTGAAGTAATAGAAGCCTTTTTTCATTGTTGCCTACTTCTAATAAAGAAATATCTTCAGTCGGTCAACACAAATTCTTATGGTTAATTGCATATTTTTCAATTTTTAACGCATATTTTCTACATTTTAGAGCATAATTGCATGCATATTTTAATCGTTTTTAGTCCGGTCCTAGTAATGAGTTCCAATTATCAATACCACGATTAATGAAGGAATATTTCCCAATATGTGTACGCTGTGGATGATCTGTCCTGCTCAGGTAGGTGGGATTTCCCAAACGTTTGCTTAGTTCTCCCCATGCTGGCCGTTTAGTGTAAGTGTTAAACATAGCGTATAGTCTGGATTTCGTCCTTCTATCTTCCAGAGATTCCCACCCTAGTTTTTCTATCACTCGAGTTGTACTGCTTCTAACATTAAAATCGTTGAGCACAAACTTAGCAGCCTTCCTTTGTACCATCTCCAGCTCATTGATGAGCCCTACCCGATATGGGTCCTAGCCGCTGAGCCGTATTCCAAGATTGGCCTCACCAGGGTCAAATATCCTAATTCTTTTGTGGTAGAATTACTGCCTTTTAATACCCACATTACAAAATGAAGTGATTTGTACGCTTTGGAGACTACACAACTTATACGGGTACCGTAGGCCTACTCCATAGAGATGGGCAGCAGTCGACTGAAAACAGTCGAATGAATTCAACGACTACTCACCGTATCATAAACAAGTCGTTTGCAAACGACTGATCCCAAAGCTATCGTTGGAAATCATTCGAATGAAACAAGTCATTGGCAAACGACTAATTCCAAGCGAATGGAATCATTCGAATGTAAGTAGTCGTTGTAAACGGTGATCCCAAAGCAATCGTTGGAAATCATTCGAATGAAACAAGTCGTTGGCAAACGACTAATTCCAAGCGAATGGAATCATTCGAATTTAAGTAGTCGTTCTAATCAAACGACTTCTTCAGGATACCGGTATCTTCATGCTACAATTCATTGTGCTGTATGTTTATTGTAGAGCTTTAATTAATAAGTTAAGTATACCTGTAGGTGCCTATAGTTTTATACAGTTCGTTGATTCTTTCAATGAAATAGCCTAAATCCAGTTGTCCAAGTTATTGGACAATTCAATATTGTCATTCAATATTTAGGTTAAGTTTGAACTCCAGATACCGGTTTTGTGGCCATCATCCCAGGCAAGCCGGTAAATACCTTTGCCTCCCAGTCAGATGGATCATTTAGCCGTAATTTTGAATTAGAGTAAGGTTGTAGCATGACGAATAGAAATAAATAGTGTTATCACTCACCGAGTTCAACCGCGCCCCGCACTGCTAGCGCTAGCGGCGCTGATCCCCAACGCTACACAGTCAGCTGTTCAATAGTGGGATACGCGCTGGGCTACGTAAACCTCTTTACGAAGGCTGCGGTTACGCTGATTACAACAAATTGTGTGTTTAGACTTATGAATAATACTGTCAAAAAGTTAGCATTAATATTCTCTGTCCCCATGAAGAACTATCGTTTAAAACCCTCCGTTAGTCGCGCATTGGTCTGACAGCTCCATGGTTCGTTATATTAGTTTTAATATCAAGCCAACAGTTCAAGTTATGATCTTATCGTCTCGTGACATCTTACACCAAACCATAGTAAGCATTTTTCTGGAGTTTTGAAATAGCGTTCCTAAAAATAACTTTAACACGTGTAACATTTTGTCAGCGTGAGATTGATAGTACCAGCGCTCCCAATGATGTTACATTCTGTCAGTGAGTGGCAGGTGTGCTGTTATAACGATTATTTGGCTTAGTATGTTTCCTTAGTTAATATCAGTGAGGAGATTGCGCTTTACGAAAACCTAAGGATGCAGATGAAGCCTGTCACCTTCTGCTGAAAGATAACAAATAGCTAGTTTATGATTCAGTAATTTCAAAGGAATTTGTGACTCTGATACTGAAGACAAAGTTGAAACAAGATCCGAAGATCAGGAGGACGGTAACGGAAGCGAAGAATTGGATGACCGTTTATTTTATTGGCAGGTTGGCCATTATTATATGTCCGACTCATTCTTGGCTACTTGGCTATCACCACGGAAGTCCGGGTTCGATTCCCAGCTCTGCCAATAAATTTAATACTGGTCTGAGGGCTGGAACGGTGTTCATTCAGCCTCGTGAGGCAAAAATGTTAAGAGGCGCGTTCGATTCCTACCTCAGCTATCCTGGAAGTGGATTTCCGTGGTTTCCCACTTCTCCTACAGGCAAATGCCAGGATGGTACCTAACTGAAGGACACGGCCGCTTCCTACCCAAATCCGACCTCAATTCAAAATGCACACACTACTACAGACATCATAATGATGCAGGTTATCAGACGAATTCTATACAAACCCAAATACACGGGGCTACGTGACCACGATGTCGTTAAGTCCCTAAAGAATCAACAACTATTATTATTTTAGGCCTATTATTATTAAGACGGATTTTTTTTCGTGTTAGGTAAGGATGGCACGAAATAGAACAAGTAACCATGGAAGGCTGCCTTCATTCCGTATCCTACTGGGCGGCTTTCGTGATTTTACATCAGTGGATAGATATTTCGGTAAATTTTGAAAAATTTGAGGTACTGATCCTGGTTTTAATTTCCACTTCACGCGAGGAATTTTCACGTTCTCATAGTTCACTACGAAACAGTCCGCCTTTATATTAATTAAATCTTCCGAAAACGCTCGTCACAGATTCTATTTTTGATCGACAATTGCTTATCCTTCCACGGAAAAACTCTCACCCATTTCGCAAACAGATTTGTTTCTTTTGGCGGTGTGAAAAAATGTCTACCATCAGATTTTATTCGTAACCCGATTTACTTTCAGGAACAAAACATTACGACATTTTCCCGAAACAACAGAAAACTTAGTTGTTTGCACACACAAAGCACTGCACAGACATACGTAAATTATTACAAAAAAACAAATTCCCTCGAATAATATGACTTCTCGCGCACAGGATATTACAGTACTAACGTTGTGGATTACTGTCATACGTGCTTATGGTTCGTCGCGACTTCCGCGCCACACACTGGCTGGACCATGAACTACAATGCTTAAGTAGCGGTGTGATGACACTGTTTATTTCTATTCGTCATGGTTGTAGTATGCGTGGTCAGATGTAGACAATAGCCTACTCCATGAAGGGGTCATGGCTACGCCTTCTATGTTTGTTTAATGAATAGAGTAACTGAAATGAGGGATGTATACTGATTTTAAGATCTGTGGAATGAGTTTATGATTTTTTTAATAGAATTTAATGAAGTCTTCAGTAAAGTTGAAGGAGACATGATCGTGTTTAGACAATAGCCTACTCCATGAAGGGGTCATGACAATGCCTTCTATGTCTCTTTAAGGTGTAGTGTGGCTGAAATGAGGGAGGTTTACTGATTTTGGTGTTTGTGGAGTAGTCTTTTCGTTTATAATTTAGGTTTTTGTGAAGCTTGTTGCAGAGTTGTTTTATGGATTTTATTGTTCTGAAAATGACGTGTATTAGGGGGTTCTGGGTTTGGTTTAGCTGTAGTTTACAGGGTTATGGCTGAGAGTTGTTGAAGCAGGCCTAATAACTGTGTCAGAGCAGTGGCGTGCTGTGTGGGAGGGGGGAAGGGGTTGGTGGCAAAGACAATGAAGAGAATGAATACTTTTCGTAATTTCTAATCTCGCTCTACATGTCGTTTGTCTTTTGTCACATGTATGTTCTTTGACCTTTATGTTCTTTGCCCTTTTTTTTTTGTATATAGACTGTACTCTGTATCATGTGCACAGTGTCTCGTTAAATACATCCATGTCAACATGTGTTCGTGTGTATCAATCCGTTTATCCCGTGTATACAAACCCATGGATAGCTCTAGAAGTTTCTACAGGTTATGTGGCCCAGTCATACCGGTATTCTGCGATCATTTTCTTCAGTGAACTTCAAAGTGAGAAGGCAAAATGAGTGAACATGCTTCGAGTCCTTGTGCCTATGGGTTTCCGAAATTAAGTGGTCGGGAGGATTATTCGAACTGGTCTTTTGGGATGTCAAATTATCTCAAAAAGCATGGATTGTGGGCCAGTGTCCGAGGCACAGATGTGTCGGAGGGACATGATCAGCGTGACGAGAGAGCGCTTGTGGATATGTCTCATGGTGGCTGTTCACAATTATCCCCATGTTCGAGGCTGTGCAAAAGCTAAGGATGCCTGGCATGCCCTTGAAAAGGCTTTTGAAGATAAAGGAAAGTGGAGGTATATCATGCTGATGCGAAATCTGTGCTCGCTCAAGTTATCAGATTTCGATTCCATGGACAAGTATATTGGTGAGGTTATGTCTGTTACACAGAAGATAGCAGCTGTTGATGAGCCTGTCGCTGATAAGTTTGTTGCTGCTATGATACTTCGAGGTCTTCCTGATGAATACGATAACTTGGTTATGGCCGTAACTTCAACATCGGAGGAACTACAGTTGGACCGCATCAAGTCTATCTTGTTGGACGAAAGCTTTCGCCGAAGTCAAGGTGAGAAGTCAGCTGATGGGGCAGCCCTGTACAGCAACACCAAGAAGGAATTCAGGTATGTCAAGAAACCAAAGAGCTCTACCGGTAGTGAAAAAGCGGTTGACAAAAGTCGTTGGAAGTGTTGGGTTTGTGGTGAAAAGGGTCACGGAATAGACACTTGTCCACAGAAGACAAAAGTTCAAAGTGCGCCGAAGTGTCCAAAATCCAATAAAAGTCTGTTTTGTGCTTTAACTGCTCACGTACCAAAGAATTGTTTCGTCATTGATTCTGGTAGTAGTGCTCACATGTCTCCTAATGTTAAACTTATGTCAAATTATAAATGCAATGATGATCCAGATATTCAGATTGTAATTGGTAATAATGACAAGTTGTCTGTACAAGGAGTTGGTGACATTGCACTGAACGTAAGCGACAGTATTAATAATCTGTCAGATGTGTTGCATGTTCTAGGACTGAATGTTAACTTGCTGTCGGTTAGTCAGATGGTTACAAGGGGTGCTGTTGTTGTATTTAACAAAATTGGATGTGAAATCTTGGATTCAGAGAATTGCTCAGTGAATGGTAGCGTGCTAGCTACTGGTTCAGTTCTGAATGGTCTGTATTATCTGAATGTTAACCAAGATATGTCTGTTCTTGTTAGTGATGTTTATGATTACAATTTGTGGCAAGAGCGGTTGGGTCACGTTGGGCGACAGAAGTTACAGGTCTTAAGTGAAATGTCTGATGTTGTCAAATTTAAGGAAATCCCAAAGGGATTGTGTGAACCATGTGTTCTCGGGAAGCAGCAAAGGCAGTCATTTCCACAAGTAAGTCACTCGAGGAGTGAAAGTCTTTTGGACTTGGTGCACTCTGATTTGTGTGGGCCGCTCCCTGAGACCTGGAATGGTGTTAAATATATGATGACAATAATTGACGATTTTTTCAGGAAGATTTTTGTTTATTTTTTTGAAACAAAAATCTGAAGCCAAGGAAAAAGTCAAGGATTTTGTTGCATATTGTGAAACTCAGAAAGGTAAGACACCAAAGATTTTTCGATCAGACAATGGTAAGGAATTTGTCAATTCTGACCTGAACAAATATTTCAAGGAAAAAGGGATTGTGCAACAGAGAACTGTAAGGTATACAGCTGAACAAAATGGCGTAGCTTAACGTCACAATCGTACTATTATGGAAAGGGTTAGATGCATGTTGTTTACAGCAGGATGTTCTAAAAAAACTGTGGGCGGAAGCAGCCAATACGGCAGTGTATATTTTGAACAGGTGTCCTCATAGTAAAGTTGATAATGCCATACCAGAGGAATTGTGGACTGGTAAAGCTGTAAGTCATGAGAATATGAAAATATTCGGTTGCGATGCTTATGCCCAAGTTCCAAAACAGGTGCGTAGTGGCAAATTGGATCCCAGAAGCAAATGTTTTGTGTTTGTTGGGTATGATGGGGAAAAGAAAGGTTACCGTCTGTTTGATCCCAGTAAGCCTAAAGAAATTTTTGTAGAGCACAGTGTTAAATTTGTAGAACATAAATTCACCAGGTGTGCTGAGAAAAATGTTGAAATGAGTGATGTAATGTATTGTCCGTTGCATGACATAGTAAATGATGATGAAAACAGAATTGGACAGGATGATAACCTGCCAGTCGTTGAAGTTTCGGTTGCTGGTCAGGTTAGGGACAACATTGATGGTCCAGGTATTGCTCAGGTTAATGAAGACATTGTTGTAATTCATGATAATGATGATAATGAAAATGATGAGATTAACCAGGTTGGTGTTCCAGAAGATGCAGATAGGAGGTACCCTTTAAGAGACAGACTTCCAAAACAATTTCCTGATTATGAAGTATATTTTGCTGAAAGTGGTGGTTATGTGGAACCGACCACTGTGTCTGAAGCACTTAGCGGTAAGGATGGCATGCAATGGAAAAAGGCGATGGAGGAAGAACTCAAGTCATTTCATGATAATGATGTATGGACATTAGTTGAGAAACCTGAGGGAACAAATATTGTAAGATGCAAATGGGTGTTTAAAGTGAAACATAATACTGAAGGCAATGTGTCTAAATTTAAAGCACGCTTAGTGGCTAAAGGTTGTTCTCAACGGTATGCAGTTGATTATCTGGAAACTTTTGCACCTGTAGTGCGGTATAGTACATTGAGACTATTTTTTGCTCTTGCTGTAAATATGGATCTGGAAGTTCATCACCTAGATGTTTCAACAGCTTTTTTGAATGGCGTTCTTAAAAATGATATTTATATGTACCCCCAAAAGGCTATGAGTGCGACAGTTCTAAAGTTTGTAAGCTTCGAAAAGCTGTTTATGGCTTGAAGCAAGCATCTCGCACTTGGTATGAGAGGGTTCATGAAATTCTTACTGAAATTGGTTATAAGAAGTCTCTGTATGAACCATGTGTATATTACTGTAAATATTCATCATCTTTTGTTGTTATTGCCCTCTATGTTGATGATTTTTTTGTATTTTTTAATGATCATGTCCAAGTGGAGAAACTGAAGTCTGTGTTGCATTCTCATTTTAAGATCAAAGATTTGGGACACGTCTCTGAATGTCTGGGGATGAGAGTTCAAAGAAGCAAAGATTGTATTAAATTGGATCAGAAGTGTTATCTGTTAGATGTGTTGTATAGGTTTAACATGTCAGATTGTACTCCTGTGAAAACTCCAATGGAAACAGGTTTGTTGTTGGAGAAATCCACATCCTGTGATAAATCCTATCCCTATCAACAGGCCATGGTGCTTTGTTATACCTTTCCATTTGTACCAGGGTAGATATTGCATATGTAACTAATTATTTGAGTCAATTCAATAATTGTTATGGTAAGGAACATTGGACATGTGTCCAGAGAGTGTTCAGATACTTGAAAGGTACGGTGGATCTTGGTATCGTGTATAAAAAATCAGAATGTGACGTCAAGGGTTTTGTTGATGCTTCTTTTGGAAACGATTTAACTGACAGGAAATCTGTGAGTGGTTTTGTATTCAAATATGCAAAGGCCCAATAAGTTGGGAAAGTAAGAAGCAGCTAGTTGTGGCATTGTCTAGCACTGAAGCAGAATACATAGGTCTGACTTTAGCATGTAAAGAAGCTCTGTTCCTTAGAGGTTTCTTCTTTGAATTGTGTAAGAGAGGAGGTCCAATTCAGTTGTGTAATGACAGTCAGAGTGCTCAGAAGTTGGCTGAAAATGAAGGTTTTCATCAGAGAACAAAACACATAGATGTGCGCTATCATTTCATTAGAGACGTCTTAAAGAAATGCAAAGTAAAGTTATCCTATGTGCCTACTGCTGAAATGATTGCTGATGTATTGACAAAAGGTCTGCCAGTTCATGGTCATGTGAAATGTGTTACTGGCATTGGATTATCCTAATTGCAGCATAATGTAGCATTGCTCGATTAAGGGAGAGTGTTGAAGAGAATGAATACTTTTCGTAATTTCTAATCTCGCTCTACATGTCGTTTGTCTTTTGTCACATGTATGTTCTTTGACCTTTATGTTCTTTGCCTTTTTTTTTATATATAGACTGTACTCTGTATCATGTGCACAGTGTCTCGTTAAATACATCCATGTCAACATGTGTTCGTGTGTATCAATCCGTTTATCCCGTGTATAGAAACCCATGGATAGCTCTAGAAGTTTCTACAGGCAGGGATGGAAGAGTTGTAGCGTTGTCTGTGGTTAAACTGCCGTTGCCTTATGGCTGATTTTATGTGCTGACATCCATCATAAGATAGAGTGGTGATGTGAATCTCTACATCTATTGCAACGGGTACTGTGAGGACAGCTTGACCGTACGCACAAATTGATTCTGGTCGTCAATTGTTTAGAGATGGGCAGCGCCGCAGCAGTCGACTGAAAAATGTTAAATCCATCGACTTGTTTGATGCTTTTAAAAAGCAGTCGAATGAATTCAACGACTACTCACCGTAACATAAACAAGTCGTTTGCAAACGACATATCCCAATTGTGTTTTAACTTTTAACATGTAGAACGCGCTCGGATAGTTTTACGTTCTGGTCGTCAATTGTTTCAGCACATGGATAGCGCGCGCATTTAAAAAAAAACTTTGTATTTACATTGTAGCCAACATCTTCACTGAAAGTTCGCCCTCGTTGCTGTTCTAAAGTGTTATTTTCGTGTGTATTTACTGTAGGCCGTAATTTTCTTGTTCAAGTCGTATTTCAGCTCTACGTTCTTAGTACTTCAGAGAGGATTAAATTAGTGAACACATAGCCTAACTTGTTTATGACTCTATGGACATATTTTACATTTATTTTTTGGCATTAAAATATGAAGTGTGATTATTTCAATGCTGGCTATGGAATTGTTCCCGGTACTTAAGAACTCCCTCTCAGTAATAGTGATTTAATTTACTCTTAGGTTAATTAAGTATTGGTCTATTACTTCACTTATCCACAGTACATACAGGTAATGTGCCCTGTATCAATACCGGTATCGGGTAACATTTACTCACACATTTTGCATTAAATTAAGTTAAATGTGCAACATTGCAAATAATGACTGCACTCTACACGACGTAAACTACCATTTCGAAGCACAGTAAAAGTAAATAAATAACTTTGACCAATTGGCAACTCAAACTAACACTTGGGGCGCTGCGGTCGGTCTGGATAAGTAGGGTAAAAATACTCAATAACACGCCTTTGATATGGAACACTTTTTATTTCTCGGTTACAATCAGTAAATGCAGTCCCTAAAATAATGACAGTGTTATTTTTAATTGTATATGTGCGATACACGTGATCTAATTTGTGTGTTACACTGGATTTTATGTGTCAAATGCATATTATCAAGCGTCGGTTGTCTGCTGGTATTTGTTTTTGAGCAGCTCGAGTCATTGCGCTGTTACGTTTAAAAGCTATATTTGAGTTTTCTCACTGTACCGGTACCATAGACTCTAAAAAAAAAGAAATTGCTGCTTGGTAGGGCGAATGGATGTGTTTAACTTGTATTAAAACTCGGGGGAGACAGGAATTGCTTGATTTGGATGGTTAGCAGGTGGGTTTGGTGTTGAATATCGGACTAGTAGCAGGGTCTCGCACAGTTGAAATTTACTCTGCGAAGTCAAATTAGGCCTATATGACTCGTAGTGGAATGGCTCGGATATCGCAGAGCGAGGTGATGGCGGTTGGTAGGGTTATTGGAAATGAACTAGGGATCGGGGAAAGATACCTGACTGATGAAGCTTGGCTTCTTGGTATGGCTTGGCTCGGCGAGACTGTGCTTGGCTGTCTAGTGCGGCTTGGCTTGGCGTAACAGTGAACAACCCGTCCTGTAGTCAGTAAGTGTAGTGGTGAGTGGTCTAACCCGCTCCTGTTGCCCGTATTTATTTGGTATCGTCACCTTTCGGCTATTTCTATTTGCATCTTTTGGAAAGTGCTGAAAACTTATATCCGCAGCCCTCTTATACATCGACTTACAGCCGTAAACTGATTAATATACTTTGCTTTTACTCATTTTGCACTCTATCAACGAGTAAAACTTATTACTTATGTACAAAGACAGGAAGAATTACAACGATCTGCTTACAAATACAAGAAACCATATACAAACAGTCACCACGTGACAAATGTACCCTACTTGGTAAGTTTCGAATTTTTACCGCTAGATGTCATATCAGATAGCTGGAGTTGCCAATTGCATGTTGCCGAGCGTCGAGTAGTCCAAACTAACGTCTGCAAAAATAGGTGTGTTAAGGAGAAGTTTGATTTTCATCTGTTGGTACGACTCAACTCAGCCGGTAACGGCTTGCAGTGCTTTGTGCACTGCCTAGAAGCGACTACTTTCAGTCGAATACATGAAACAACACGCTTAGGAGCAATACGAATTCAGGTAACCATTCGACTGAAAGTAGTCGACTATCCAGTCGATAGTTTCTTCCAATGAATGACTAGTCAGTCGATGGTTAAAAGTAGTCGATAGTCCCACCTCTATGGACCATTTCATATCACTCCTTTACATGGATGCCCAAATATTTGCACGAGTCTTCTTCTACAAGTAGCTTATGTCCGAGCCAGTGGCGTAGCCAGGGTGGGGGGTTACTGGGGGTTAGAACCCCCCACCCCCAAATTGGAAAATCGGCATGGTTGTGATTTGTCACCACCTCGCCGGCTACTTGGCGATGTAGGGGAAATGTGCCTAAAATGACATACCATTTTTATTTTTTGCTCGTTCTCTTAAACTTTTATTAAGAATTTGTTTTTCACACATGTTTTAGAAACATTGACAGAATATCTTCTCAAAAACGGTCAACAACCATTAAATATAATACTATACTATACACAAGAAAATAAATTTAAAAATGTACCAACGTGTCATTTTATCCCTACTGTTTGGGTAAAATGACATACGTTTCACCATGTATATACAAAAAGTGAAGACACTAAACAAAATCCTCAACAAGTTCTTATTATGCCTTTACAATTGGTTCTATGGCTTACAAAGGTCACACACAAAATGTTTAATCCTTGCAGGAACACCAGCACACTCACTGTGAGCCCACATCTTGCATCTAGCACACTTAATCCATGATTCTCCTGGCCTAGAATGTGAGAAAATATCATTGCAGTAAATGCAAACACAGTCATCTTCATCTGCACGGGGGTCTGAGTTATAGGCTTCTGCGCTGCTGAACTCGATTCTTTTCCGAGCTCTTCTAGTTGATCGGCGTTCCTCAACTAATTTCTTCTGGTGTTCTTTATCTTCTAGAAGTTTTATATTGGGACTGCTGTTTAGGAGGCCTGAAGAACCCTGGGTAGTTTTACGTTTCTTTGGGAAACATAACCCTGCTGTAGGAACTGGGGAAAGTTCATGAACTGATATTTTGAGTCTATTGTCTGATTTGGGAGTCCGAAGGCTGGTCATGGGAGCAGATTTCTCTTCAGGTGTTGAAGGAGCATGCAAATCATGAGAACATCCCGGAATACTTTCCTCTTGACATTCATTATTCAATAAGCCTACAGTGGGGGATGGAATTTGGTCAGTCTCTACAAATGTAGGTCTATCAGTTGTCTGAGCCAGGGCAAACAAATGTTCTTCAATAACGTCAGGATTTAATGGCCAAAGTCCTGACTTAGCAAATCCGCTCTTAGCATTAGCCACACTTGCTGCTTTCCCATATGCATTGGCAAAGAGCTCACTGATTTGATATTGAGTGACTATTCGACCAGGGTGGGTTTTCAGCCACTTTGAAACTTCTTGATTATAATAGGTCTTCATGGGACCAAAAAATGACACGTCTAATGGCTGAAATCGGTGAGTGCAGTGGGGTGGTAGGAAAAGTAGAAACACTCCATTTTCATTAGCATATTTCAGCACCTCAACATGTTTGTGGCTCGAGTGACCATCAACAATGAGCAACACTTTATCTTCTTTGTTTGCCTTAACAAAATTAATAAAATGCTGTAACCACTTGAGGAAAACTTCTCCAGTCATCCATCCACTTTCATGCGCAATGCCTAGAGTTCCCATAGGTGCTCCATCGATCAATTCCTGTTTCCAGATTTCCCTGGGGAAGATTAAAGCCGGAGGGACAAAGTTTCCTGCAGGGTTCATACACGCAACCATTGTAACATGCATCCCCCTCTCAGCGCTTGTAAGTGCCCCCACTTGCTTTTTCCCAGTCGTTGCAAAAATCTTCTGAGGATTATGTACAGTTGAGAGAACAGACTCATCAACATTATAGATTCTTTCAGGCGATATTCCTTCTTTATTTAGGGTATCTTCACAAACCTTGTAAAATTTATCGACTTGAGGTTTATTGAACCCCATCGCACGAGCTGCAGAAGTAGCTTCTGGCTTCCTTAGAGATAAGTCTGGATTGCGACTCCGAAAACCTTTCAGCCAGTCCCAGCCAGCCATTTTCTTCTCCTTATTAAATCTGTGGGGTATACCATTTTGTTCTGCAAGCTGGTATGCTAGTTTCTTTACTTCTGTGCATGTCATGCCAAACAGACGAGATTCTAGCAGCTTTAAGTGACTGACTATTTCCTGCTCTAATTCTTTTTCAAATGTCGACTGGAACCTGCCTAATCCTTTGCCGACACCCATAATTTGTTTGTTTCGATTTCTGGCACGCCTTCTGAAAGTCGCCTGCGGTACACCAAATTGTTTGGCAGCTCTAAACCAGCCCATTTCCTCATTGTTCACAGCATCGATGGCCCTTTGCATGGCTTGTTCATCCCATGACTGTCGTGTAGTCTTTCTGATATATGTCCCTACCATCTGCAAAAGAAACAGTACATATAATGAGAATTGGATGCCCGCTTATGTTGAAAATACATTCTAAGAATGCTACTTAAATATTTGTAAACATGGAAGAAGAAAGGCACTTAATCTTCTTAGGCCAATATATAAGGGTAAAATGACAGAGTATGTCATTTTATCCTTACTAATGGTATGTCGTTTTACCCTAGAGTGCACCTTGTAACAGAGTGAGAGGTTATGCAAAGAATAACAAAGCGATGAGACTAACGTCAATACCAATAGAAGCGTTGAACAACCTATAATACTATTTGTATATACTTATAACAAAAGGAACTTACCGCTAACAGCAAAGTCGCATCTAAAATGGAACACAAAAATATTCTAGCAACCTTCTTTTCACTTTTTGTTCACTGACTTTCAACACATTTGATATTCAAGCCCGCCATTTGCAGAATACAGTTTAGCCAACTTCCGCATATGATAGAGCATTCAAAATAAACGACACTAGCGCCATTTACGAGAAAAAGCCACTATGTCGTTTTACCTGAGTATGTCATTTTAGGCACTTTTCCCCTACAGTTGTCGCCTTTCGGCCAGGTTCCACATTTGAGACTAGACACGTCTTCATGACAACATAACCGCAATCTATCTACATTCAACACAGTCGCGAAGCTTGGCTCATATTTTTCTACCGCCGCGCGCCGCGCGACAATAATGCTCTCACGCAGCCAGCAATAATTTGCCGACTGCGCTGTGTTGGTGAATGTTATCGTTGCTGGATTACTGTATGTTAGCATTGTGTAACAGATCAAATATTCTTCTTCTTCTTTTTTCTTCAGCGTTTGTCCCGCCTGGTGGCAGGGTCCGCTACAAAACAGATCAAATATTAAAAGCCATATTTCAGTGTTGCTAAGTAATCTATACGATCACTATTCAGTCCGTCAACACGAGTGTACGGTACCCAATTTGATTAGACGGGGAGTGGCAATTTATCTCCTAGTGCCTGAAATAAAAATACATGAATTGTTTATACACTAAAATAAGACACTTCTCATATAAGGGGGGGGGGGGGAGGGGGTTGTATGAGAAGCTTTTTATTAAGTGTATAAATCATTATTGTATTATGAATTACACAATTACATAGCAGAGAAATTAATTGTTACTCCTCGCCCAATCTAATAGGGATGTAGCGGGAGAAAGTTCGCGCCAGATAGCGCTCGTGTAGTACTGGGTAAGCGCAAGGCGATCGTCTTATGTTTCTCCCAGTCAGCTGCGAGGAATGTATAAATTGTGACCGAGTTTTCTAAGCTAAAGTAAATTATATCTTCTCTAATTTTACTCCAAGACTATATTAATTAATTCTATAGGTATATCTCCTAATATATTATGGACGATTTTCAGCGTTTAAGCGTTAAACAGCTGCAAAATTAGCTACGGACTAGAGACACTAAAACTAGCGGGAGGAAGGAAGAATTAATGGCCTACAGCGGTAATAACAAAATTCTAACACGCTTTATTATTCAAATAATGAATATGAGTCAGCATGCTTTCTCCTAAAGATTACAATTACTAGAGTATTGTAGGCCTATATCGATAAATATATCTCCATAAGACTTAAATCATAAGCAGAAATTTAAATATTCACTTGTTCCCCCTGCTTACAGACTTCGATTCATGTATTTTTTTTTTAGGTTGATAGCTTAAACGAAACTGTCGTGTTTTAAGGTAAACATAATCAAAGAAAGTTGATACCGGTAATGTGTACCTCGAAAATGCATCGCAACGTTTGGTTCGTATGTAATTTTGTCAATTTCTCAATAAGAATCGTTCCCTTACCCCTGGAAAAGGACTTGGGGGTACAATTTTTTAAAAGTTTGAGAATCCCTGCTTTAGAGCCACGAACTGTTTCCATTCATCTGACTATGTCTCAAGAATGTACTGTAGAAGTCAGCCGCTACCACATTCTCTCCGTCGGGCAGATGGAAGTTGACGATTAATTCTGATTTCAAGAAACCAACCATAATACGTTTGTGACTGTTAATGTTGCGACATTTATTCTTGAAGAATTTGACCAAGTAGCCTATTGATGTCTTTGAAAATGGGAGTCAGAAATGTTACTTTCATTTCTTCGTGTATATTGACGATTTCTTCCCGTACTTCAATGGAGATGATTTCTGCAGATACCGATATTGTAGGCTTATCGTGATAATCCGGCAATTTCCTTGTGTATGGCCTCTTCCTAAATAATTATTTTTGTTGTGTTCGTGGTCCACGGAAAAAGCGATGGAACAGCGCCCGGTTTTTATCTTGCTCTCTCACCTTCAGAAACAAACGCATAAATTCAGTGGTTGTTATCGAAATGTCTAATCAGTTTATAGGTACAAAACAGGAATTATTTCCCTTTGTAAGTCACACTAATCCAACACAGTTTTCGTGAAGTCATCGGGTTGTAAATGATGGAAACACACTTTAATATATTCGGTCAGATTTTTTTCATCGAAATTTTTCCTTCTGATAACATGTGACCATTTCTTCCTCATTTCTTTATTTTGTGGAAATTGGTGAAACGAAAACGGGCTTCCCTGATTTTTGCAAAGAGGAACACTGCAATAGCTCGGCATAGTCACGAAAATAACAATTTTTAACAACTTAAATTCGTACATATTAGCGGCACGGGAACACAGGAGACAAATGAAGAGCGCCTTGCGCTTACCCAGTACAACAGCAGTGCGCTCTGTCGGTGCTAGTTCTATACATCCCTTTTTAATGTAGACTGTTCAAATAACAAGACGACACCCGAGTTTCCAAAGGACCCTAAGAGGTAAGACTTGAGTTATGGATTTTAGGCTAGTATTATAAAGATTTTCAAACAAACAACGGAACTAGTTCTTTAGGCTAACTGGTTATAAATCAATAATAATGTTATTGGTTTTACATCTCTTTTGACTACTGCAGCTTTTAGAGACGACGGGGTGCAGGAATTTTGGCCCGAAGGCAATCTTTAACGTGCCAGTAGATCTACAGACACGCATTTACGCACCCTCAAATGCCAGCTGACTGTGCCAGGATTAGATCCTGCAACCTTGGGCACAGCTGGCGAGAACGTTATCGCTGAGTCACGCAGTCATTCGGTTATAAATCAGAAGCATGTATCGGTAGGATATCTATGCATGGCTTCGGTGGCGTAGTCGGTAGCATGCTGAACTGCTACGCCCGAGATCGCGGGTTCAAGCCCGGCCGAAGTCATCGGATTTTTAAGAGCGTTAAAATCCTTCAGTAGGCCTTCCTGTGGAGGGGAAGTAAAAGAAACTTCATGTCATAGATTTATGGCATGGAAAAGAACCTTCCACTATGGTAGTGTGTAGCCAAAATGTGTACGCTATTTGTTTAGAAACGCTCTATCAAGTTCCAACGTTCGCAGCTGGGTGTCAGTGACAGTGGCGTCCGGTAGCCAAAGTTGGAACTACTTGAAATTGAAATCGGAGAACCTACGGGCGTTTAGTTGAGATGACCATTGACTGCGATTCAAATATAAATAATAACAATGCATTTTGAAAATTAAGACATAAGTAAACGTAAATGATGTCATTTCAAACACGTGCCGTTATTTTAATTTTCAGATGTAGAAATTGGCTTTCAAATAGTCAGAGAGCTGATTTAATGAATAAAAATGTAGACTATTTTTTACAATAATAAAAACTTATTCTCGAATCATTTTGGTGTAAGCCAATATTGTCGTCAGGATAATGCTCACAAACTTAGATGTGGTAAACTGTTTGTTAATTCTCTTATGAAATACCTGGTCTCCCACATAGCTGCTGTGAAGGTACGTTACACATTTGCTATTGCCGAGATTATTTGTAAAATTGACATTGTAATATATTGTCAAATCAGGAATGAAAGGTTTCAAAATCAGAGCAAAATACGAAGTACTTACAATTGAGCCATTTAAGATCTTTTATACTTTTCGTTTCACAAATTACACCGGTATTTTTCTAATTAATTATAATGTTACTCAATTTTACGGAAGAACTAGCTTTTGATATGGTTAAGAATTTGATATAACATAGCTATTTATAATTATACCCATACTAGTAACCCGCACCGACTTCACCCGGTATCTTTAACGGGTTACCCAGCGTAAGCTTGAAGGGCGTACGGACGGCAGGTCCCAGACCAATTCAGAAAAGCCGAGGTGAACAGCGAAACTCCAAACACATATACTCTTCTCTGAAGTCTTAACTCGACACGACTCGAAAGTTGATGCTGCCCGAAGCTGTGGTGATAGACTCACTAGCTACCTCCGAGGTAGTAATTTATATTTCCACTGAATGGAGATTGTTGGAAGAAATGAAAACGTAAAATCAATTATAGTGGGCGATGTATTAAAGATAGAGATATGCTGTCGCGGACCTTTTTGTAGAACTTTTCATGCTGACCAATTCTTACACTCGCAGTAGGCCTATATAGATATTTTTAACAGTTTATACAGCGTAAGCTTAAATGGCGCACGGACGGCAGGTTTTTATTTTACTCATTGAAATCGTTACTGCTCTGCTTCCTGAGGTCACAAATGAATGTTTTTGTACAGAAGCCTGCCTCGAGAAATCCTTTACAGAATGGTGAAAACCGCATCAAAATCCACCCAGTAGTTCTCGAGATTACCCGTTATATTCATGAATCGGGGACTCTGTTTTATACTACAGAATGTCAAGATGTGTCCGAGACTATCATTGAAACAAATACATGAATGCATAACTAGTAGCCTATGGGCTATTAATTCTACGTTAGACTTATTAAATACAGGTCATTCAACTGTCAAAAGGGATACTTGTAGAGGACTGAACTAATAAAAACAGAGCATTTTTTATGTTCCTATGAATTAAAAGTGTACAGTAGGTATATCAACATTGTGTTTCAACATAACTTACATGACGTATGTTTACAATGGAAATAATCACTCAGGTGAGTTAAAAATCATAAAACTCCTACAAAAGTGAAATCATCAGTTCCGCGACTAACGCGTTTAAGGCAGTTGCCAGCTTGCTAGCCGCCGCGAGCGTTAGTGTCGCACCATCTACCAAGAGGATGCAATTTCGTAACGCAGCGAGCTTCGTGACTGTGTAGTTTAGACTGTGGTAATACAACTCCTTCCAGGTTTGCCAATGTAACTTTTCCCCCACGAAATATAGCTTATTTCAAACTGACGCTGGCGCCAAATAGTTTTGAATCCCACCTAGAGGGACAATATTAGCTTTTTTTTTTTCTTTTCTTAGCGGGAGAGAAGTTATATGTAAATTAATCTAGTTTTAATTAAAAATAACGCGTTTTAATAAGGACTTACACAATTCTATGAGTACATAAACACTATTTGTGGAATCGTTATTAACTTCTTGAGGGGAGCGGGATGGCGCAGTGGCTTAGCTGCTCGTCTTTCATCCGGACGGTCGGGGTTCGAATCCTGGTGACAGCAGGGTGGAATTTTCACCTGAAAAATCATGTGGCGTCAGGGAACGCTTCCGGCCTTAAATCTCCGGCCAAAACCAAAATGAGCCTAGTTGGCTCCGGCTACCCCCAATCAATTGGGAAAAGCCGAAGAAAGTTATTAACTTCTTGAGCATGAGATCGTCGTCAGCCGAGTTGCTTCATATAACGTTAATACAGTATACTGTACGTCCAACAATTCCCCGAATTACGTTTATCTCCCAGTTAAGAATGAGTGAAATTTGTCGCAACTAAACCTTTTTCCGGCTGCATGTAGCATTTGTAAGGTTACTGGGTGACAAAAATCTTCAAAAATGATATTTTAGGCGTTCAGGGCTAATTGCAATATAAAGCACAGGATCTTGTTAACAAAACTGAATAAACATAAAAATAAGTAGCCTATTGTATAACTCATAAATCAACATGATACATCGTGAGAGGACATGCCCACTTTTGCTGAGACTTCTGTAAATGATTTCTCTTGTTGAGAGATACGCAGTCTTCATGTTGGTAGCACAGATAGATTCGAGTTTATTTTGTTCCTGTCAGGGGAACAGGAATATTCTAGATTTACCATATCAGTCAATAATTAACTTCATCCTTTAAAGAATTGTTTTTTGTTGTTGTCATTTGCGGATATTGTATTGCTCGGAAACTTCTGGACCAAAATACTGAAACTTTTCTTCTGTAATAATATCTCATTGAGAAATGGAAACTTGTAGAGTTGTTGTTAATAACTCATTTGAGGGGCTTGAGACATCTTGGTCGTCAGCCCCGTATAGTTAGGTGTGTATTGAAGTTGTCTGGCAACCTGTATTGCTCTGATGACTGTAGTAATGTGTGTAAATGTATCCGAGACAGGGATGGGGAAGACGACTTGAAGTAAGACACTATCCCGGCAATTTCCTGTAGGAAGTGTGGACAAAACCGGGGATAAACCACACTCAGGATAACCGCTGTCAGCACCGGGATTCGAACCTGCGATATCCGTACTTACTGCAGCTGCCCTCGCGGCCATGGTGCACGTTTGACGAGCGCGGCTACGCCGCGGGACGAAATTATTGTAGAATTTGGCTGAGTAACTTTAACCCCCCTCCCCATTGGTCGATCCTGGCTACGCTACTGGTCCGAGCCGATATTATACTGAAAAGCATGCCTTCACCCTCTCCCTATTCTCATGAGACTACTTGTATTTATCTTCATTTTGTTGTCAACTAGGATCCGGGTAGGAGGCTGTCGTGGCCGTGAGATATCATCCCGGCATTTGCGTGGATTAGAAGTGGAAACCCACGGTAAAGCAATTCTAGAATGCCTGAGGTGGGAATCAAACCCACCTCCTTTCGCTTCTGGATCACTAGGCTGAATGGACCATGTTATCAGCCCTCCGAACCGGCAGAGCCAGAAATCGGACCCGGATCTTAGATGAGACAGCCAGGACTGCTAGCCACTACGCGACGAGATGGACTATTGGAAATGTGTGCTTGGCCTTGACATGCTGTTGATTGCAGGGGCGGATCTAGGGGAGGGCGAGGAGGGCGGCCGCCCAGGGCCCCGCGGTCCGGGGGGGCCCGCGCCATGGATTGTTTGAGATTTAAATGATTAATTAATTATACTTTTCAAACTAATTTATCATTCATATTCTTTTTTCAGTGCAGCTATGACCTCCAATGACAAGTTTAGATTTCAGTGAAACGATGGAAGACTTCAGCCGGGAAGAAAATCGCAAAGTAATATCTTAATATTTCATAGTTTACATAAAGGGGACTTAAAGGTTTCTTTCATATTATTAAACAAGATGTTCAGTAAAGAACATATAGCCTACTTTCTCCTAAATGCATGGGTATTGTTTTAACTCTTTGTCCTTTTCAAGGAGTATAATTGAATGTTGGTTGTAGTAGCTTGTTGAAATACAACGTGCTATACGGACATTAAACATGAATATGAGGTGCCCTTTGCTAGTGCTACCTCTGTAAAAAAACAATCAATTCAGTTTCACCGTGTTTGAATTAATAGGGGAAATCGATTTGCACACATACACGGCCGCCATATGCAAACTATTGGACTGATGGCCTTGTACGTAGCTTGGTTAAAGAACGCTTCTCACATAAAGGTATATTGTTGCAAAATTTGGTAGAGATCAGATGATAAGGTTGGTCGTAATTTGATTTAAGCTTTTTACATTTGGGTGGCCACCATTACGTTTCCGTCAAGATGGCGGCGATATAAAACATGACACTGAGGGGCCCTTTGCTAGTGCTACCTCTGTACCAAATTTTGTTCAATTCGGTTTCACCAAGTTTGAATAAATAGGAGGAATCGATTTGCACTCATACATGGCCGCCATTCGCACAGTATTGGGCTGATGACCTTGTAGTTTGGTGAAAAGATTGATCATACATAAAGGTATAATGTTGCAAAATTTATTACAGATCAGATGATTAGGTTGGTCGTAATTTGATTTAAGCTTTTGACATTTGGGTGGCCACCATTACGATTTCGTCAAGATGGTGGCGATATAAAACACAACACTGAGGTGTCCTTTGCTAGTGCTACCTCTGTACCAAATTTCGTTCAATTCGGTTCCACCGTGTTTGAATTGATAGGGGGGAACATACATTCACAGAGTGCACACACTCACTCGCACACACACACACACACACACACACAATTTTTGGCCCTGTGTAGATCTCATAAGTCTACTTTCATTTTTTTGCAAAAATAGGAAGTAGGCTAAAAATGTACTGTAGTGTATTCAAAATATTGTAACCATTATTTATTTTATTATTATTATTACAAAACTATTTTCCATTTGATTTGATTTTTTAAATTTCATATTGTTGTGGGCCCCTCATCATCATATCGCCCAGGGCCCCGCAAGGCCTGGATCCGCCACTGGTTGATTGGACCTGAGTTCAGCAAATTAGGCATAATAAACCCTCTTGGCTCGCTCGAAGACGTAAAGGAGCACATAGCCCGGTTCCGGACTCGCACAATCGACTACCGTATTAATTTGCTCTCGGGTGTGACGTCATGAACGTTCAAAGCATGGCATCGTGTTCAAAGAACATACATTATTTATACTGTCTGGATTCGTTCATCGCTTCTTATGTTTTCTTCGTTGTGTCGGTCATATTTGTTTTATATCCCAACCTCCTTTGGTAATGGATAAGTTTTCCGCTTTCCCATTTGTTAATACCGTAACTGCTACTCCGCGGTATCGTCGGCCAGTGTTTTGCTGAGAGCTTTGTACACAGGGCTAATGACTACGACATTGTCTTCTCGTAGGCCTATTTTCAGGGTTCGAATCAAGTCAGGGAATGGGGCGAATTCCCTCTCCATCAAAAGTCTTCTCCGGCTCGTAATTGAGAACTTCCCTGCCAGGGAAATAACCCTCCTTCCCTCAGTCAACTCAAGGTCTTCCACACAGCGAGGGCTACTCATTCTTATGATGAGGTCATGCAACATACGTTATCGGATGTTAATGGCAGTCATCAGGTCATCTCGGTAGTGCGATGAAAAACGAAAGATGACGAAACCGTAGTCCAGATTATGTGGAAGACATTGATACTACGTTATTAAAATGGGTAGCCTATTGCAATTGCACAACGACATCTGCATATGTCGGGGATTTCCCTTTCCAACTCATACTTTTTTGCTATTGGTTGGTTCAATGACACCCAATGCTTGAGTAATAGGCTATATGGATTCTGTGTCAATAATCAAATATTTTAAAACTATTTAACGACAACCTAGCATCCTGGTGAATTCTGCTTTTAAGTTTAGGGGCTTCACCGATTTGAGAACTGCCAGCACTCATGGGCGCCCACAGGACTTTTTCCAGGATAGGGTGGGGGTGGGGGGAGGGGCAAGTAAATCTTTTAATTTTATTACCTATCTGTCACTAGATGATTGGGGAGACGTATTCCTACTTCCTCCCAATTTTCGTTTAATTTCTTACTTGTTTAGAAAAAATCATTATTTGTCTGCTGTGAAGCCGTTGGCTACTATTTGGCAAATTGGGAGGAATATTTCTTTTAGTCAAGGGTTTTTGTCTATAGAAGTTCGCTTTTCTTCTTTTGTGATTTGCCAAAATCAGCGTTATACAAACGATTAGCCTACTTTTTCCAGGCCAGTGAGTATTCTTTTGTATAATTAATCGGCCGTTCCTTTTAGGTCGGTACCATTTGCATGTGCAGTGGTGTTTCAGCGCACAGTAACAGTGAGCCTACATACGTGTGTGAACAGTGAAAATTACGTGCCCTATGTCTCCACGCGCAACGCATGCGTGAGGCAGTGTTCTACTCGAGTCAGTGATGCCAACCCGTGGGATTTGTCCCAAATTGTGGGACATTTAAACAAATATTTTTAGGAAAGGGATAAAGGGATGTTTTTGCAAGAAGTAAGGTGAATTTGGGATATTTAGCCGATGTCATATATCACCAGCTGAGCTGCCATTAATACCGTACATAAAAGCTTCGTTTGCACAGCAAACGTGCACAATAGGTACGATCCATATATGCCAATAGAATAAAAATAAACCTGTCACGGAAGTATAGCCTAGTATTAAATTAACTTACAATCGCCAACTGCCGCTTGTGCGATAACAGACAGTTTTGTCTGTTTTTTTTTTTTTAGATTAAAACTTATGGTAGCCTATATTGGCTTTCACGGCCGGTGAATTAAAACTCAGCAATTCTTCTAGGTTTGTGCCGTGTCTTGTGTGGGGTTTCGCCTAGGACACCAAGCTGGCTCATCGGCGGGCTCTTGGTGTCCCCGCCCGGACCCCCACAGGAGTGAAGTGGCGCGCAGTTCGTCACTCCTGTGGGGGTCTGGGCGGAGACACCAAGAGCCCGCCGATGAGCCAGCTTGGTGTCCTAGGCGAAACGCCACACAAGACACGGCACAAACCTAGAAGAATTGCTGAGTATTAAAACTTATGTTTTGTGTTTTTGTGAAATCTTCATTTAAAAAGAAATTCAAAGACTTATACAGGGAAAGATAAGCATCCCAATCTTTAAATGAATAAAATGGTGTATCAAGTGAATGTTTAAGTGTATGATAATGATAGTTTACAAGACAGTTTTAGCGTATATGGTACTGCAAGTAGAAACATATTATCGAGACTCTGGAGCACATTTTTTATTCATTATACATTTGTTTTGAACAAAATATATTGTTACGTGGGATATTTTCTAGTGAAAAGGGACATTCTGAGTGGGAAGTTGGGATTTAGAGGTTTGAAAGGTAGGCAACTCTGACTCGAGTTGACTGGGTGAGGACCTGTGAGCGCCTAGAATAGTGCCCGGTTGATTTTATTATGCCACCCAGTCAAAATTTTACAGGAATGTTGGATCGCCGTTTCCTTCGTTGATCAATTAATAAACCTCACGATTAGTGTTACCAACTGAAAATTTTCAAATGCAGGACATTGCTCAGCAAAAGGCAGGATATTTAAGAAAAATGCCTGACTAGTTCAATCGATAACAACATTATACATACGGTACCGCACGGTATATTACACATAACTTTTTACAAAATGAAATGCCTTACTTAATGGTCAGTCCTCGCTGCAGTTATTTTCCTTCAAGCTGTATTTTTCAACATAACCTACTTTTGAAATAAGACGCGAATTATTTTCTTGAAGCACATAGCTTATTTATAAAATTCTTCACAGGACATATCTTTGAAATTGAACTTCACAAGTAACATTCCTTTCACTGATTCTACCAACAAACGGTTCCTTTCTTTCGTACATTCAACATTTATTAATGAAAACACACGTTCAGCGGAGGCATTGCTGTCTGGTATAGCAACGAAAAACTGGCAAATGTTCAAAAGTTCAGAAAATACCGTACCTCAATGTTCTGGCCCTTATTAAAGAAAACATACCATTGTTGGTCTAGTGCTGTGTACGGTACCGTATTTATCCAAAGACCCAAAGTTGAACTTTTAGAATAAGCTCTTACGTTGCAAAAACTCTTCGAATAATTTTGAATCATCTTCTGTATTTGTACCCCCCTTTGATACATGGTTCAATATCCTCATACAATATATCGAATGTTAGTATTACCGCATTGGCCCGAAAATAAGCCGCACTTTTTATTACAATTACTTGGGTAAACAATCTGGGTGCGACTTATATTCGCTAACTTCACTTTTATATGTCATGTAGGCCCTACTGTTTAAAAAGGAATGCTCATTAGCAAGAACAAAGCAACAATACAGTCTGTAAGAGAAACTAGCGGCATTTAATGACAACAATGCGAACTTTTGTTTTGGCGGTGACATTGTTATTCGGCAACACGGTATTGTTTCGTACGCTTGAATAATCTACAGTAGCTAAGTCTCAGTAAGATCTGTAAGAAAGCCTGTTTAACGCAAAAATGAGCGATCATTTACCGATAGAGCGAGAAACATCATCAAGCAAAGAAATTCGGCGTGCTTATGATGCAGCCTTCAAACTTGAAGTTGGGTGCGTTATGTCAAAAGCACAACCAACAGAGAGCATGGGAGAAAATACGGATGTCAGAAAATAATGTTTACATGTTGGTAAGTACAAGAGAATAAATGTGTCTTCCTTAATCCGGATGTGGCTTATTTTCGGGCATAGCCTAGACTTTTTTCCCTTTTCCTCTTCGAATATTAAGGGTGCGGCTTATATGCCCTAGAAAGGAGCGCCCTGATCACAAGGAGTTGATATATGATACAATAACATGCTATCATCAGCCTAAACCTTAAATCAGCACTCTTGTAACGAAAAATGCCGGACATGTTCGAAACCGGTAATTTAGAAATGCCGGCCGGACATTACCAAAATGAATGAAAAGCAGGACGGTTGGTAGCCCTATTCACGATCCGTATTGACATGGGGTTCATAATTTCCGCGAAGCATTCTCCATCACGCGAGTTGCTGGAAACGTTGCACGCTATGTGATGCATGAAGATAAAATGACTCAGTGTTTCCGGAATGTAGGCTACCCTACCCTGTCAATCTTCTTATTTTGTGATCTTATCGTAAAATGGTACCGGTAGCAGTCTTTCTCGCCCTGACGTGGTCCTGCTGGAGCGAAGAAAGAAATCCGTTTTAGTTTATTTTGTGACGAGTGAGTGGCCTTCAATATTGACTCCATGTTTATGTAAGTGGTTAAAACAACGAGCTAGAGAAAGGTATATAGAGTGGAAATGGCGCCGCCATTTTGGAAACAGGTTGAACTGGCAGCCGCCATGATATACACTGTCAAGAGGGTGGGAGTCAGTGAGGGAGAGGCGTGACTAACGAGGCGTATTATAAGATTGGGCCTACGCAAGACCTGACAATTTAATTTGTACATTGAACGAAAACACAATCATCTTACAAGACAATACGCTACGTTGCTTATGCACAGTACATTGCATGATTTCATTGTCCTTTAAAAAATAATTTTTGTGTACAACTGACGCACCTGTTGACCTCTCACGGTGAGCTGTATTTCTGCAGAAGTGGTGAAGCCTGCATTTATAATACTGTTTCACAATTCGCTCGATGAGTGAAGCATAGTGAGACTTTTCCCCAGGTTCAGTAGCTGTAAATAGATGGTCAGATTTCTGAAACAGACAACCCGGTAGTTTAGCAATCTGTCTTCAACTTCAGCATGAGATTCTTCGTGTTCTTTCGCAACATACTGTCATTATTCCTGATGACAATCTCAGCTGTTTTACATAATTTCACTACATCATTTGATGGATTCAAAAGGCCATCTTTCACGTCTTTCTCTTTAATCAGTCCTTCTTTCTGAATATCTTGACTCGATAAAAGCACTTCTAGGCATTCAATACAAGTTAATTTTTTAGACACTTTGCGAACGACACTTCTTGAACAAAATTTTCTACATACATATCGTTCATATGCACACCCCGCCCAGGGGCTCACAACTTGTGGGACGTGGATTGGCGACCACGGGACGTCGGCTGATACTGGCATTGCTTGCAAATCCACCCGTCAACCTTCCTTAGTCACCTCTTGTTCTCTTCAGGCACTATCGGTATCCGAGACCTGGAGAGTCTTTCAAATTCATGTCTTATTTGACCCTTGTCTCATCTTTCCTGATACCCTCATTTTTCGAGGGATCAGACCTGATCTTTTCATTGTATCTCCTGCCTTGTGCACAATACCCTATTGAAGGCACGGCGTGAGCAGCCTCTTGAGAATTAGGCATCGTTACCAACGAGCTACCCCCCCCCCCCCCCCAGGGGCCCACATCTAGTGGGACGTGGGTTGGCGACCATGGGGCCCCAGCTGAGTCCGGCATTGCTTCCACTTGCATGTGCCGGGCTCCTCTCCGTCTTCTTTCCTGTCGACCTCACTTGGTCAACTCTTGTTCTCTTCCGACCCCGACGGTATTAGGGTATTCCAGGCCTAGGGAGTCTCTTCCTTTCTTCCTTTCCCGCCTTAATTGGCCCCTGTCTCATCTTTTCTGATACCCTCCTTCTGCGAGGGGTCAGCCTTCTTTTTCTTTTCCTGTTATCTCCTGCCTTCTACTCAAGGGCCTCAAGGAGGCAGAGTGTAGGCTATGTAGCCCCACCACTTCTGGTGCACCCTGGATATTGCTACACCCTCAGGGACTCACGGCTGGTGAGTTCGGGAGTTGGCGACCCCGAGGGATTCCTGAGCTGGGTCCGGTTTTCCCCCTTTTATCCAATACCTCTGGGGCGGACCCTCTCCTCTTTCACTTTCCTATCTGCCTTTCATGGCTCTCGTTCCTTCCAAGTCCCTCAATCCTTATTCTTCGAGGGTTGAGGGCATTTCTTTTCCTCCTGTCCTTTATTTGCCTTATTCTCCTTTTATTATCAGTTTCTTCTTCTAGTATAGTATATAAGTTAGTAGTTAGTTTTAGTTATAGTTTACATTTCATTTTCATCTTCACGATCACCCAAACCATTAGGGGCCGATAACCTAGATGTTAGTCCCCTTAAAACAACAATTATCATCATCATCATCACCAACGAGCTAGAGAAAGGTATATAGAGTGGAAATGTTAGTTCCTGCTTCTGCAGAGGGAATCTGAAATGTAAATATCACACAAACTCAACGACATTCCTGTTGTCTTATTACTTCTATTCGTACAATTGAATGACGAACACTCTGACGGCATGGTCTATGTATTTTTAAATAAATTTCATTCGACGCATGTTCCTGTACAGCCCGAATAATCGCAACAAGCTCTTGTCAGACGACGTTCTGAATCATGGCCGCCTTAACTCAGGTTGCCTCCGCCCAGAGCGCTGCTACGCAGCTCCTTGCCTCTCTATATACCTTTCTCTAGCTCGTTGGGTTAAAACAGTGGACACATCTGAGGCGGGAAGACTGCCATGGGGAAGTCCCGTGCTATCGTGTACTCTCTCTCTAAAATTCTCACGCGCAGGCGCAGGCGATCAGCCATGAATACAAAAACATTCTGAAACATCTCTGAAAAACATCTCTGAATCTACGGCGAAGACTAAAGAATTATTATTCATATCGTAACTTTTAAGCGAAAACGTCTTCAAGGGATAGTGGACATGAACGCAAGTTTATCCAGTGCTAATTATTTTTTTAAAGACTGTGAAATATGGTGGCCACAGACAGAAAACCAACTGATCTTATTGGCAACTCCAGCTATCTAGCGGTAAAAATGAGAAACTTACCAAGAAGGGTACTTTTGTCACATGGTGACTGTTTGCATATGGTTTCTTGTATTGGTAATCAGATCGTGGTAAATTCTTCGAGTCTTTATACATAAGTAATAAGTTTTACTCGTTGATAGAGTGCAAAATGAGTAAAAGCAAAGTGTATTGCTTAGTTTACGGCTGTAAGTCGATGTATAAGAGGGCTGCGGATAAATGTTTTCATCACTTTCCAAAAGATGCAAATAGCAATAGCCCAAAGGTGATGATACCAAATAAATACGGGTAACAGGAGCGGGTCGGACCTCTCACCACTACACTCACTGACGACAGGAAGGGTTGTTCACTGTTACGCCGAGCCAAGCCGTACCAAGAGAGCCAAGCCTTCACCAGCCGAGGACAGCCAAGCTTAATCAGTCAGGTACCCTTTCCCGCTCCCTAGTTCATTTCCAATAACCCTATCGATCGCCATCACCTCGCTCTGCGATATCCGAGCCATTCCACTACGAGTCATATAGGCCTAATTTGACTTCGCAGGGTAAATATCTACTCTGTGAGAACCTGCTACCAGTCCGATATTCAATACCAAACCCACCTGCTAACCATCCAAATCAAGCAATTCCTGTCTCCCCCGAGTTTTAATACAAGTTAAACTTGAAACGGTTTTACTGCCCCTAACTGTTGGGAGATAAATGTAACTGTTTACCTTTGCCTAAGCTATGTTGTTTTAATGGGCGCCAAGACCTCAATGCAATGTTGAAATCTAAATTTGTATTTAACAACGTCTAGCTCTGGCAGAACACCTTCAAGACTCTATTCACTCAGATCGTGGTATGATTTGATCATTAACCCAACAAACAATTGTATCAGGAGAAGGAATTGGTCTATATCTAATGCTACCTACTGAAAGCAAAGATTGCATTGTAAAAGAAATGAATTTATTATATAAAACAAGAATAACAAAATTAATAATAATAATAATAAGTATAAAATTTAAATTGGAGCGTTGTGATTTGAATATTACCGATAGAAAATTACGTGAAAACGGAGTCTGATAAATTATTGATTTTACTCTTATTTCCAAGCTATGAAGTTACTGAAATATGAAATGTAAAACAAAGAAAAATGAGAGATTGCGTATTTCTGCGTCATTTGCGCTTACCACTGGAAACTGCTAAAGCATTTCCCTCGTACTGGATGATGCTGTGTGCTTCCCACAGTCTCCTGGACGTCGTCATCTCCGTCGAAATTTGATGATATTCTGGTAGATTAGATAATTCTATGGTCCGTACATCGGACCCAAACACTCGTATAACCACACTGGTTAAGTTTTACCAAAGTTAGTCTTCCACTCCACGGAACATCGGAGCGACACGCACTTGCAACCGTACTCGGCAAGTTCTACACAGATAGTTACTAACTCCACTGAACATCGGAGCGACACGCACGCGCACCCATACTCTTCAAGTATTTCACAGATAGTCCTCGTTCGACGGCGCGCTGAACGATATATACACACGTCGGCCACCCCACTCTTCCGCCGGCTTCAGATTGCGTGGTCCTCTACTGATTGGCTGACCCACCACGCGATCTTCCCCTCCTCTGGGTCATTACACTCGGCGGGAGGGTTCCGTTTCAACAATTCGCCTTTCCTGGACGATGCTAGCCCGCTTGCGTAATACTTCCCGACAGGATTAAGCTTGTATTTGAAATCCCAGTGAGTCACGTCTCTCGATATACCCTAACTGACGAAAACTCCGTAAAATTCCGTAATCAGATAATTTTCTATGATATCGTCGTTCGTAATAATTTGCTTGATAGCGTTTTCTAAGACATAGAAAACCTATATGTATGCTTATAATTTTTATAAAATGCTCCGAAAATATCTTAATAATAATTATAATAAATTAATAATAATAATAAATTAACATGAAAAATTCTCTTGGCTGAACAATTTGCCGCGTAAATAAATATAGAATGGCTTCCTACTGACTTATGCCAGTTGCATAAAAACCCCTCGAAAAACACGTTACATATTCGCCTCGGATCATCGGATGATTTACCGTGACGACGGTCCATTATCCGATTATCCCAGACACGTTAATAAACCCCATCCAAAATACATATTACATAAATGAAATCTCCCTAAATTACAGATATATACACTCATAATTTTTCTTCACGCACTTTGCGTCAAAGTTTGTTGTCACTATGGATTGCACTTTGCAACCAGTCCAATGTTTCTCATATAAAATAGTGTTCCACGGATATTTCCGCCTCTCAAATTCCTCTATGTTGGAGAAATAGACATAATTAATGTGTGAGCACTATGTATTTATCATGTCATATCACACGCATTGAAGGTGTTCTGATATATTTATATCTCCCTAGAACTTTCTAATTTCACTGGAGGTTCCTTCCTTATTGTGAAATTAATCCCACTTATCACTGAGCACACGATCACACTATTGTGGCAGCGCCTCGTGACCATAATACTTAATCTCTCTTTAAAGCAGATTAAATTAATATTGACTTCTGAAAAAAAAACAGTAAATGCGCATTACATATAACACCAAATATTTCTGTGCCGTAATCGCCCTGTCTTGTTAAGTTCCCGTAGACCATATTCTACTTAGTACTAGTTCTCAACACAGAAATAATACCATTGTACAAATTACCTTAAATTACACACTTACAAATCTTACATGGCGAGGCCGTAAACAGAAATCACGTGTGCTGATATGTATGAGTTTCATGAAGGACTGTCTCGCATTCTGATGGCCCATCTTTTGCCTCGTGGACGCCTTAAGCAAAAATACCATGTACAAGCGCTCACCCATCTCTTGGAGGCAAATGGGAATTCACCAGCGCTACCAAATTCTGGCCTTGGTGTATCGAGACATTTTAGTGCTCAAGAGCATCCGACAATCCCGTCATATTTCCCTGTACCTTAAAAACTCTCATTTACTTACATACTACCCCCCTGTGCGACTTCTGATACGCCTGCCTGGAAGACCATCTCTTCCCACGCACCAAATACCACACTTACTCATTTGATAGGCTGGCTCGCCAGCTAAACACACTCACTTTATGACACATATTTTCGTAGACTATGTATATTATACGTCCCGTATAATCTGTTTCCCTCACTATTCTCCAGCACATATGCTGTTTTCCCAATACGTTTGGAAACTATAAATATTTCTGCGTCACCTGCTTCCAACCTTGCAAGTGGCTCCCTTTAAATGAACGTCATCACGTTGCTCCACTAGCATATTTCTCAGTGTCTGTAACGATGCCCTGTTGCTACTGTCCACACATGCACATATTAAAATACCGTCCTCTGCTTTAACCACAGGATAATCCCTACATAAATTAGTGTCCCTCGATAGCATGTCTGCAAGAATGTTATCTTTACCTTTAATATATTTTACTGTGAATTCGTATTCCTGCAGAGCAAGAATCCACCTACTAACTCTGTTAGAACTGAGTTTACAAGTTCTCATATACAGTAATGCATGGTGATCTGTGTGGATCTCAAATTTCCCCCCTACTAAATACATTCTAAATTTCCCTAAACTGAAAACAATACCTAAAAGCTCTAACTCAGTAATCGTGTATCTTTTCTCTGCTGCTGTCAGTCCTCGCGAAGCTAAAGATACAATGCACAGATTACCCTCATCATCTTTCTGACATAATACTCCAGCAATGCCTATATGTGAAGCATCTGTCATAACCACTTATTCCTTATCTTTCAACGGATATTTCAGCACTACAGCTTTCTCAAAACCTTCCTTCAGCGCTCTAAAAGCCTGATCATGCTTGGACTCCCATCTCCACCGAGTCCCACTTTTAAGCAATTCCCTGAATGGTTCTACCAACCCTGAGTATTTAAGAACGAACCTCCTGAAAAAGTTGCAAATTCCCAGGTAAGTTTTTAACTGTTTAACATTCTGTGGCACCTCTGCGTTAAGTATCTTATTAACCCTACTTTCTTCTGGTGTCACACCTCTACTCGACACTCTATGACCTAAAAATGTCACTTCTGACTGACAGAATGACGACTTAGACAGCTTCAAAGTGAACCCTGCCTGATCTAACTTCTGAAAAACTATATTTAAATGACGTAGATGCTTCTCAAAACTGCGTGAACTAATTACCATATCATCTATGTAAATGGTTACAAACTCTCCTGTGTCATCCCCTAATGCGATGTTTAAAGCCCTAATTAAAGCTGCTGAACTACTCTTTAACCCATAAGGTGTTCTACAAAATTGATAAAGGTTATATTTATGACTAAAAGCTGTAAATGGTCTATCTTCGTACATAAGTGGCACTTGCCAAAAACTGGAACTCAAATCTACACAAGTGAAATACTTCTTCCCCTCAAATGTTTGCATTAATTCCTCTATTGACATAGATTTCAGCTGATCTGAACTAATTCTACTGTTAACCAAACGAGCGTCTAAACAAATACGAACAGTGCCGTCGGTCTTGGGTACCGTGATCAAAGAATTAACATATGGACTGTTAGAGTGCTCAATAATCCCATCTTCAAGCATCTGGTTAATTTGTGCCTCAACTGCACTCTGATAAGCGAAAGGTACAGGATATCTATGTCCTGTGAATACTGACCTATCAATAACGTTCAATGAATGTGTATAGCAATTGGCCATACCAATGCGATCCTCAAAAACTCTCCTATTACACAATAACACATCATAGAGCCGAACACACTGTTCATCCTCTATATTTCCCTGAAACGCAGCATCACGTAACGAGTCCTCTAAACTTCCGTTCGTAATCACACTGCCCACAAAACATGGAGAACCCCGCTCTACGGCTGGCGATATCTCATTTAAAGTACAAATGACACCTACAATACTACTCCTCTGAATATGGTCATTGAACGCTACTTCTACTTCAGAATCTCCCCATTTAAATTTCAAACTCCCTACATCATAACATAAGTTACCAGACACTCTACTTAGCCACTCTGAACCCAAGATAAAACTGAATACTAAATTTGGAATTACAAGGCAAATCTGCTTCTCTACATGATTATTAATTTTAATGTCTACTAAAACTTGCTTAGAAATTACTTTAGACCTATTCCCAACAGCTGTGATAACAAAAGTGCTTTTAATTGGCATCTCCTCAAAATTTACTCCCGTTCCTTTCATTTTATCATAAAATGCACTACTTATGCAACTCTCCATACAACCACTATCAATTAAAACATCTGTGTACGCCTCGGACACGTTAAATTTAACTATGGGGCTCTTACTAATCACTTCCTGAATAATACCTTCATCATTTAGTTCATGTAATAATTCATTTCTTACATTTAGGTCATAGGGTTCCTGTATAATTGTATGGACAGGGCATGCTACAGACTGAGATTCTGACCTTACTTCGCAGCCTGGTTCGCGTTTAAAGAACCGCTACAGCTGGCCGTAGTACTACTAACTACTGAACTGGTCTGGTTGTTCTGGGCTGTGTTGTCATTGTTTGGCTGTATATTACTACCACTAGGCTGTCCTCTTCCTTGACCCCTATTCTGGTTGTAATTATTGTCATTATAATTTCTCCCTTGATTTCCCTTGAAATCATTGTTTCTCCCTTGATTTCCCCTGTGATCATTGTTCCTCCCTTGATTTCCCCTGAAATCATTGTTCCTTCCTTGATACTGATTACCATAGCCATTTCCTCTGTTCTGATTTAGCTGATTATTAATATTTCTATTTTGAGCGTTGGCCCCTTCGCCACCGTTCCCTTGAACTCCTTGATGCCTGGCTTCATTAGGCCTATTATTATTATTACCCTGGTTCCGATTGAAATTGTCCTCATAACCCCCTCTCCCTAGTGCATCAAATGTGCTTAACAAATTTTCTACTTGTGATATAGTCTTTACATTCTGGATACAAGCAGCCTCCTTGATCCTATAGGGAAAGTGCCTAAGTAGCAACCTTACCACATCACTTTCCTCCTTCAAGCCATCCAGATATTTACACACTAATACCTGCCCTAAAAAGTATTCGGTCATGGTGGAGCTTCCTTTAGGGTTATATTTACCACACACTACTCCCTCACGATGCTGCGACTGAATGACCTCATTCCAGAACTTTTCACAGAATTTCATTTTAAAATCATTGATATCAGTAAACTTGTCTCTGTAGACAGCAAACCAATTCCTCGTTTCCCCCACAAACACTTGTTCTAAAATTTCAACTACCTGGCACCACTCAATACTACCATTTTCCAACCTCTCCCCGAATTTATTTTCTATAGTGTTCATGAACTCCATTGGGCACCCCTGTCGATTGCTGAACTTACCCAGTTCTACCTCCCTGTGTGTGCTATTCACAAAAACTGGCCTATTCTGACTATTTTCTTGCCTGATCCTAGCTTTTAATTTTAACTCTAATTCTGCGATTTTCTCCTCAGCCTTCCTCTCAATACTGTTTACTGTTAATTTAATGTTTCCTTCTGATTCTTCTACTTTATCATATAGCTTTGCTTGTTTCTCCTCAATCTTGCTAATGCTCTCTCTATTATTCTCTCTTAAATCATTTACTTCTGCAACTATTTGCGAGTGGACTTTCTCAATTCTACCCCCCAGCTGTTCCTTAACCTCTTTAGTAGCTACCTGAATTTTGTCAATTTCTCCCCCCAATTGCTTTTTGACCTGCTGTGTTTCCAGTTGCACTAGTTCTTTTAAATTTTCAGCCTGTGTACTGATTCTAATTTCCAACTCCTCCTGTACTTTTCCTAATTTCTTGTCTACATCTGCAATGATCTCTTTAACCTTCTCTTCCATTACTCCTCTGATTTCTCCTCTAATCTGCTCCATTTTCACACTAATTTCCTTACTGTTTTGTTCTAATTTAGCATTTAAAGTTTCAGTACTCTCTCTATTTTCCCTACTGTTTTGTTCTAGTTTAGCGTTGTTTTGTTCCAGTTTAGCGTTGTTTTGTTCCAGTTTTGCATTTAAAGCGTCTGTACTTTCTTTATTTTCCCTACTGTTTTGTTCTAATTTGGCGTTTAAACTATCGCTCAATTCCCTATTACTCTCTTTATTTTCCCTACTGTTTTGTTCTAATTTTGCATTTAAGGCATCACTACTAACTTTGTTCTGATACATGAACTCGAGAAGTAAAGTTTTTAATTCTGGTTGGCCGCCTACACTCCCTGTTTCAGTATCGGGATTTACCTCCGCTACCCCGGTACTACCATCATTCGACATACTGCTCGTATCATCACTCTCCCGTTGATGACCACTACGTAACCTCATCTGTCTTTCTTTCTCATCCCCCATAATGATATACACTGATACAGACAAATAACCCCCGAAATACAGGCACAGAAATATATACCCTTCTCCTTCCACAAATGTTATTAGGTTTTCAGCCCCAAGTTGTCGGCGACAAATGAAACGGTTTGACTGCCCCTAACTGTTGGGAGATAAATGTAACTGTTTACCTTTGCCTAAGCTATGTTGTTTTAATGGGCGCCAAGACCTCAATGCAATGTTGAAATCTAAATTTGTATTTAACAACGTCTAGCTCTGGCAGAACACCTTCAAGACTCTATTCACTCAGATCGTGGTATGATTTGATCATTAACCCAACAAACAATTGTATCAGGAGAAGGAATTGGTCTATATCTAATGCTACCTACTGAAAGCAAAGATTGCATTGTAAAAGAAATGAATTTATTATATAAAACAAGAATAACAAAATTAATAATAATAATAATAAGTATAAAATTTAAATTGGAGCGTTGTGATTTGAATATTACCGATAGAAAATTACGTGAAAACGGAGTCTGATAAATTATTGATTTTACTCTTATTTCCAAGCTATGAAGTTACTGAAATATGAAATGTAAAACAAAGAAAAATGAGAGATTGCGTATTTCTGCGTCATTTGCGCTTACCACTGGAAACTGCTAAAGCATTTCCCTCGTACTGGATGATGCTGTGTGCTTCCCACAGTCTCCTGGACGTCGTCATCTCCGTCGAAATTTGATGATATTCTGGTAGATTAGATAATTCTATGGTCCGTACATCGGACCCAAACACTCGTATAACCACACTGGTTAAGTTTTACCAAAGTTAGTCTTCCACTCCACGGAACATCGGAGCGACACGCACTTGCAACCGTACTCGGCAAGTTCTACACAGATAGTTACTAACTCCACTGAACATCGGAGCGACACGCACGCGCACCCATACTCCTCAAGTATTTCACAGATAGTCCTCGTTCGACGGCGCGCTGAACGATATATGCACACGTCGCCCCCCCCCCCCCCCCACTCTTCCGCCGGCTTCAGCTTGCGTGGTCCTCTACTGATTGGCTGACCCACCACGCGATCTTCCCCTCCTCTGGGTCATTACACTCGGCGGGAGGGTTCCGTTTCAACAATTCGCCTTTCCTGGACGATGCGAGCCCGCTTGCGTAATACTTCCCGACAGGATTAAGCTTGTATTTGAAATCCCAGTGAGTCACGTCTCTCGATATACCCTAACTGACGAAAACTCCGTAAAATTCCGTAATCAGATAATTTTCTATGATATCGTCGTTCGTAATAATTTGCTTGATAGCGTTTTCTAAGACATAGAAAACCTATATGTATGCTTATAATTTTTATAAAATGCTCCGAAAATATCTTAATAATAATTATAATAAATTAATAATAATAATAAATTAACATGAAAAATTCTCTTGGCTGAACAATTTGCCGCGTAAATAAATATAGAATGGCTTCCTACTGACTTATGCCAGTTGCATAAAAACCCCTCGAAAAACACATACAAACTCATCCCTTCGCCCTACCAAGCAGCAAATAATTTCTAGAGTCTATGGTACAGTGAGCAAACTCAAATATAGCTTTTAAACGTAACAACGCCATGACTCGAGCTGACCAAAAACAAATACCAGCAGACAACCGATGCTTGATAATATGCAATTGACACATAAAATCCAGTGGAACACACAAATTAGATGATGTGTATCGCACAGTTATACATATATACACTTAAAAAATAACATTGTCATTATTTTAGGGATCACATTAACTAATTATAACCGAAAAATAAAAAGTGTTCCATATCAAACGCGTGTTATTGAGTATTTTTACCCTACTTATCCAGACCGACCGCAGTGCCCCAAGTGTTAGTTTGAGTTGCTAATTCGGTGATGAAACAAGATGTTCAGTAAAGAACATATAGCCTACTTTCTCCTAAACATGGGAGTCGCCTAGATGCAAAAGTGTCCATGTCCTCCATAACTGGAAAGGGACTAGGCAAGTTTTGTGCCTTACTATCTATGGACATGGGCAGTTTTGAATCCAACCATACTTTTCAAAGGCTGGTATTCATAGGACATGGACAGTTTTGAGAATAAATAGCATTTCAGGCATGTGTAATAAGTCTAAATCTACAATCCAGTGTTGTCAACTCATCTTTTTGAAAAGTGGACATGGACACTTATAATAAACTCATTGTCCTTATCAAGGAGAATGTTTGAATGTTGATTGTAGTAGCTTCTTGAAATACAACATGGTGTATTACGGTATAATAATTATGGTACCGGTAATAATAAAGAAAGCTTTTCAGTAGTCTACCTGTAGGTCAACACGAATTGTTACATTAGGCGGGAAACAAGTATTTACATAGCCTACCCTACAAACTAACACGCTTTTTATGTACAAATAGCTACTTAATTGATGACATGTTTCGAACGTCACGCGTTCATCCTCAAATCTTGTTCACTTATTAGGTTTAACTAGTGTACGATGTTTATGAGTCACACTAAAACACATATGAATATTATACAATATTTATATTACACTAGCTATACCCGGCATGCATTGCAATGCCAATCAAAGACAGATAAAGAAAGGAAGCTAATAATATTGTTATTGGTTTTACGTCCCTTTTAACAACTGCGGCTTTTAGAAACGCCGGGATTACGGAATTTTTGCCCGAAGGGGATCTTTAACGTGCCAGTTACCCAATCTACTGACAAGGCCCCCTCACATTTGCGCACCCTCAAATGCCAACTGGCTGCGCCAGTATTCGATCCTGCAACCTTGGTCACAGCGGGCGAGAACGTTTCCGCTGAGCCACGCGGCCAGCCCAAGAAAGAAAGAAAGAAAGAAAGAAAGAAAGAATAAAAAGAAGTGTTTGAATTGTAATTTCTTAACATCTAGGCCATTTGGCCTTAATGATAATAATAGGCTAATGAAAAAGGAAACGATTACCAAACGAACATAGTGAAATTTTTAAACTTTTATAGGTAATTCAGATTTCTACCTTTGATATCTTCCTAGTCTCAACCTTATTTGCTGGCTTAGGCCGATACTCGTTGCTTCTAGAGAATGAACTGTTGGCGTGCTGCTTGGGTCCCAGCTTCGTGAATCTGACGAGAGGAATGTGTATCGCATGGATGACGATATAGCCTATGATGACAGGCGTGTGGGGTTCCCGGTCCTTGCGTAGTAACAGACCAAATACATTAGGGCGTGCAAAAATGTTCACCGAAGTTCATTTGTTGAAACGACTCGCACGCCATTTATTGTAAAATGGATTTTCTAATTCTAAAAACTTCTACTCGTGCGCTACCTATTGTAAATACCTTTCCTGGGGTGTGCACAACAATTCACTAAAGTTTAATCGGCTAATCGCAATCGGATGAATGGTATATGCACGCATATGTGAACGGGTATGCCTCAGGGCAGCGTAATCAGAACTTTGTTATTTTTGGCGTTTATAAATGACTTACCAAATGGGATTCGCAGTGACTGTCGATTTTTTGAGGATGATTGTGTAATATATCTAAAGATACATGACTCACAAGACAACGCAGTACTTCAAGATGACCTGAACCTGATCTGTAAGTGGGCGATTGAAAATAAAATGAAAATAAACACAAGAAAATGTAGTCTCATAAAAATAGGGAAAGTGTGAAGGCAAGATTTTCAATATAACATTGGCTCGGAAATACTTGTAGAAGAAGATTCTTGCAATAATTGGGCGTCCACGTAAGGAATGATATGAAATGGAGTAGTCATGTAGGATATGTAGTTTCTAAAGCTTACAAATCCCTGCACTTTGTAATGAGGTTATTAAAAGGAAGTAGTACGGTACCTCTGCTAAAGAATTAGGATATTTGTCACCTGTAAGACCTATTCTGGAATACGCCTCGGCGGTTTGGGATCCATATCAAGTAGATTTGTGCTCAGTGACTTTAATCCCAGGAGCAGTGTGAGCCGCATGTTATGCATCCACAAGCTAGATGCAGATAAATATTGAAAACCCATTAATTTGATGTATACTGTCATCAGAAACCAAAGGTGGGAAGCATATATCCCAGTGGTCTCGACAGTGCACGTGCTCGCCAGTTCGGTTATGTTGAGTGAAAGAAATGTATTGTTTTACAGAAGAACGTGTTTTTATTGAAGATAAGAGATTTGTAAACGTTGGTATTGTACCCTTCAATGTTTTCTAGGATGCCGACTCTAGCTCGGGGTAATGGTCTGTCCGGTGGTGGCTCTAACTTATTCTAAACACCCTAGGAATATCGTCAAGGATCACAGGAGGCTTAACTTAAAATCAGTATGTCAGAGAACTCCTAATATAAAATAATTTATTCACAAAACATCATCTCCCCTTTGCTCCCATCCATAGACAATAAAACAACAAAATATACTCCCTTAAATTATTCTAATCAACAACATCAAAAATGCAAAAGGTAAATTAATCACACTGGCTGAAACCAGGAAAAGAAAAATAATCTATTTCACTGCAGTCCACTGCTTCAAGTTCAAAAATAAAACGTCAACAGACTTAATTCATCAAAACTATGGCCTGAATAACCCAGCCATTCTATCAAAAAAATATGCGCACTCATGTTTATAACTTGCAAAATTGGTTTCTGGGGTTCGGACATGTTCTCTCGCACAATCATCATCCTTCCTCACAAGAGTCAGACAATGAAGGCAATAGACTTATTCTAGGCCACAGGCATGTGTGCACGTTCTAGCTTATAAACAATTAATTCACTCAGAGCCATGACTCTGCTAATTACGGTAAAACAAACAAGTCAAATACATGAAGCATCAAATAAACACACTTCGGTGGCCGATGCCCCGTTACTCTTGATAAACAAACAACTATAATGAATGCACTCAAAAATGATATTACAAGACGTCGCTTCCTGAAGCGGTACAAAAAAGAAACGAACCCTGGGAAGCTAGACTACCTTCCCTCAAAAGAAAACAATACCATCCAACGTGATCCCTCGACCTTGTGACAGACATTCTCACACCATAAAATAACCAGCTGGGCGGGCAACAACCTTCACTGCTACCTTCAGAATTCAGACGGCTGGCCACAGTCTTATACCGGCTTCTTATGACTCCCTTGGGATCAGACAATGAATTCAATCATTTCACTTACCAATTATATCATCGTAGACTTGCGGGAATTTCGCCTCCGCCTTAATTCACTTACCATTTATATCAACCTAGACTCGCGGGAATTTCGCCTCCGCCTCAAATTCACTTACCATTTTATATCATCGTAGAACACGGGAATACCACCTCCGTTATTAATTTCAGCTCAACCCAGGGTCAACTCTCAACCTTTTCTGAATATTATAATATCATCCAGCCATTTTGTCTTACCTTTCTTTACCTTGGTGTGATTATCAATTACCATACTTACTGTTCACATAATTTCAGTGTCACTACTGGTCTTTGTCACAATATCGAGCTGTCTCCCCCATATTAGCTTTTACGTTAATATCGTGCGTAAGCACTATCAACCCAATTATTCCCTTAATTGTGCATTCAGCAAAGTTACTGACACCCTCAAACAAAACACATTTAAACAAGATTTGATGCTCATATACTAATTTCACATTATAAAACACACGAAAAAATCATGAATGACAAATATACACAAATCTACACAAAACATGCCCGCTGCGCCCAAAATATCTATTTTATCATAATTGCTTATGATCGAGATAAACTTATCCGATTCCCATGATGGGATACGCTATGGCAAACATGCCCCATGCAATATCTACTTATCTCGTATACATCCTGATGGTTATGGTCTGGTCCTTGATATCAGTCTTCTGGATCAATTGGTTCATCTTGCAAGGAGGGTAATTTACACACAGTTTCCAAAATTCACCAAAGCAAAGGTCCACTGTGAATTATTATTATTATTATTATCACAATGCACGGTTCTCGCGTATGTAGCTCCTACCTCCTACAGCTATCATCAACCTACTCAATTCAGCTGATAGTTCAATAGCATCCTAGATCACTGACTTAGCTACTAATAGCTCGTATGGCTATCTCTATCATATAACTGTGTCGTACTGTCACGGTATGCACACTCACGATACTGTTCCAATTCGCACTCGCGAATACTTAGCGATACTCAAATGTCCAAAGATAGAACTGCTTCTACTTATAAAACGTGTAAAAATTGTTACTTTTCTTAATGCTACGGGCGTGGGATTACGCCTCGTGCAGCGCCCGGATACGAACTTATAACTTGTAAAATTATTAATATTCTTAATGCCACGGGCCTGGGCTTACGCCTCATGCAGCGCCCGGATACGAACTGTTTTCGCTGCGTCTCCAGCTATTATTTATATGATTTCTCGTAGAGGTACTTGGAGTGGGGAGCTTTTAGAATTTATTTCCATAATAACACTCGCATGAATATGCAAATTAGCTCCTTTGAACGTCCTCATTTCTAATGTCTCAATGGCTTCTTTTTTTATCCAAAATCCGATCGTTGGATCCTTATATAATGAGCTCCGTAATTCCCTTCATTGTTCCTTAATTTCGGCGGGATTTGGTCGCGTCTCGCTTCCCTCGCTGCTATTGGTAGTTTCAAATCCACCCCCTGATTTCATTTTAATTCTGGCAAAAATCACAGAATGATCCAATTTAAATTTTGACGAGACTTCTGAGAGGCTGGGATTGTCCCCTATACGATGGTGTAATTCTGTTTCTGCATTTTAATTACTGCTCCAATTTCCCTCAAATGGGTGGGGTTTATCTAGTGAGTGATCGTTGAAATTTTCGTATTTACCCGCTTGGTTGAAATACCGTTTCGCGTTGTCTGAGCGCATATGGCTACCAGATGTTGGCTTTCTCTTCCTATCTTCATTGTCCGCGCTAGGTGAAGTTACAGAAAAGCACGTACGGGCCTCCCTTTGTTGTGCTCTGGTCTACAGGCAACGTCTTTTCTCACATCAGCTTTGAAACATGAATAAAATCTTGTTGAAATAAATATGTAGAATTTATGCAATCACAGATGCATAAAGGTTACAGTATATAACTGAAATACAATGTCAATAATGGTTTAGTCACTTGAGTAAATATATTTCAGCTAGAATGGAAATAATTGTCCTGCTCAGGGTGTTTGCCTTAGAATAGAAGATTTTTAAAATTAATTTTCTGGGTTTTTAGTTAATACTATTTTGAAATTATTGAATTATATTCGAATATACTAACTTTTAATATTCCAAAATTACTTTTATATTTTTTGTGCAGTTTTCGGCAAAGATGATATAGGTCACTGACCTTGTTTTGCGTGTGAGTTACATTCTTTAAAAAAATATAGAGCGTGATGGGTGTTTTTATATATTATATCCTGTTAAATAAACCTCATTATTGAGTGATAAACACAGTATCATCATCATTTCGAAGTAGGAGATTATTACCCCATTGCTCATTTAAGAAAACATACTGTCGGGTGTGGGCAGTGGGATAATAATTTCCCACGCCATATTTCCTAAAATAGAATCCACACCCATAAAATTGTTGCATATTCCTACTCATCTATCACCCCCAATTACAAATGTGCAAAAAAAATATTTTATACACCCAGTCGTTTGCCCTATAAAGGATTAAAGAAACTTGGGTGGGAATCACTTGAGACTAGGAGGATGCCATCTAGACTCTACGCTATATACAAATCAACCTGCATGGGGGTGAGCTTAGCAAACGTATGGGAAAGCCCACTTACATGAGTAGGAGTGATCATCCTATCGAAGTTAAGGGCCGACCACCGCGAACAAATTATGGTAAATATTCTTTCGCAAACCGTGCCATTGATAACTGGAACTCTCTACCTACCGCAGTCTTAGAGCCTTTTCCCAAACATATAGGTGTGTTTAAGAAAATACTGACTATTTGTGTAAATACTCCAGTTTAATTGTTATTGAATTGTTATGAATAATTATTTATTTGTTATGTATATCCAATTTGCCACCGGGTGACACACCCCCAATTGCAAATAAATGAATGAATGATTCGCGCGCCGTCACTCATTTGTTGAATCTTCTCGTGTGCTAATTATTGAAAAATTGATATACTAAGCCAGAAACCTTCCCTGGAGTGCACACAACAACTCACCCAAGTTTCATCGCAATCGGTGATGGTATATGAACGCATTAGGGACTTAACACGATTCATGCACCATGACCGTATTCGAACCGGCAGCCAAGCCTGAGTTCAGTTTTAAGAACTGCACTTTACCATTTCCCACGCCAGCTGGTAAAAATGCAAATAAAAGATAATCGGTGTGAAGTGATTAGACAATCTTACAGGTTGCATTAGAGCTGTGGTGAGACAGCATGTCACCTCGCGATGAATCAGCAAGCCATTCTCACACCTGGCATTGCGGTGTTATAAGTATACAGTTTGTGCAATTGGGTCACTGTGGGATTTAAGGCTTCCTGTTCGGTCGAACATCAATTCCCCTCGATTTTCCTTAATTCCACTCGGTCCTCCAAAGGACCCAAAAATGAGTTCCTCAACTCCGCTCAGGCTTTGGCAAGGGGTCGGCGAAGGGGTTATCCCCAATGACGTAAACAAATGTCATAACCCTCCTGCTCGCATACCAAACACCTTCTGCAGCGCATGAGCGAATTCTTGAATGCAGCTGATTTTCCTGTTCTAGGCTGGAAAAAAGTATTTTTAGCATTCGCAGCTGATATCGAAAGTATTTTTTTAGGTACAAATTATACACCTATTAATATCTAAATTTAATTTTATAATGTCTGACTAGATTAAAAAGCATACAAACATTTAATTATGCACATGTAAAAAACAATGCATAACATTTGTAGAAAAAAAATGACTTCAGAGCGCTTGACCGATGGCGTGGTGGTGTTCGCAAGACATTGTTGTGCCATTGGTCAACCGCTCTGATGTCAAGTCCGCTCATTCGTTAAATCAGGTATAAAGTGTTTGGCATATTATAACTTATAACTATAACTTATGGCAGAAAATACAAGTGATTTAAAATTAATCATAATATTCTTTTAAATAAGTCTGCCAAGTTTTCTATTTTTTTTTTTCTACAAATTTTATGCATTGTTTTTAACATGTGCTTATTAAATGTTTGTATGTTTTTAACCTAGTCAGACATTATAAAATTAAATTTAGACAATCATAGGTGTATAATTTGTACCTAAAAATACTTTTGATATCAGCTGTGGATGCTGAAAGTACTGTTTTCCAGCCTAGAACCGAAAAATCAGCTGCATTTCCACACAACAAATTAGTTATGAATTCTAACTCTTATAGAGCTAGGCTTGTTTATCGTAACATCTATTCGGATTTAAGATATCGTCTGCACACCACTTTTTCTATGCAATCATCTCATCTGTTCTTATCAGTTTACAAGTGATAAGAAATTGTTAAATGAGGAGTAGACTAAGTAGGCCTAACAACAAAAAGTTAAACAATTCTATGTTTTGAAATTAGCATTTTAGTAAACTTAAAAATGTAAACACTGAAGCAGTGGTTATTGTACTGCTGAAATATAACTGACCACGGTAGGTTATTTTGAGAAGTTATACTTAATTTGTTATCATTATTAGAAGTTATATTAGTTATATTAGAAGCATTGATTATAATGAATGGTAGAAGTGAGCATTGATGACTTGTGTCGTTCTAAGAATGCATAAGGATAAAGAAACCGCGACCGAGCGGAGTTGAGGGACTCTTCTGGCGACTACCTGGAGTGTCGAGTGGAATTGAGGTAACCTTGGCTACCTGACTCAGGTACCCGAGTGGAATTGACGCCCGCCCTGCTGTTCAGTCCCTCACCCTTTTGTGTAACATAAATAATTTACAGCCAGAAACCTTCTCTGGAGTGCACGTAACAACTCATCCAAATTTCATCGCAATCGGATGAATAGTATATGAACGCATATGAGAAACAACGGACAGTTACCTATCATGTAACATTGATTTTTATATTGCTTAGCTATATAGATAAGTTTGTAAAAACTTGTGAAACGTGTCAACTATTTACACTTCTATGGTTGTTGCATTATTCTTCTTCTTATTAATGTGAATTAAGTTTGTTTCCTGTTGTCCATTGAATATTTATTATGGATAATTTCAGTATTGAAATTGTCTGCCCATTTTGTTATTATTGTTTAAATCAACCGTTCCTATTTAAGTTAAACTATTGGCCTAATTGTATTGCAATGTCTCGCGTGGAGGTACACAGCGGAACCGGACCACAAGGATCAGCTATAAAAACCGGATAAATTGACAAAACTTCATTACTTCCAGTGCATTTAAGGTTTGGAATATTCCCAAAGGGAATATGATGTAGTTTCCATTTGAGCGGATGAATTATCAATAAATGATAAAAATGGTCCGGTTAGCTCAAACAATGCCAGCGTTTCGCCCCAGTGTGCCGTTGGGCTCGTCAGTTGGTACAGACACACCTACCAATACGCGTGGCTAGCACATGCTGAGAAGGCCATGCAAGACACAAAATACAAGCAGTATTGACGTCACGAGCATGCCAATGTGCTACGGGAGTCAAACTCCCTTTCTTAAAAACAAAAGCCTTACCTTGGCAATCCAAATAAGGTTTTGAATATTCCCAAAGGGAATATGATGTAGTTTTCATTTGAGCGGATGAATTATCAATAAATGATAAAAATGGTCCGGTTAGCTCAAACAATGCCAGCGTTTCGCCCCAGTCTTGCATGGCCTTCTCAGCATGTGCTAGCCACGCGTATTGGTAGGTGTGTCTGTACCAACTGACGAGCCCAACGGCACACTGGGGCGAAACGCTGGCATTGTTTGAGCTAACCGGACCATTTTTATCATTTATTGATAATTCCAATGCATTTGTGTATTCGCCACGCGAGATATTGCAATACAATTGAATCGGTCGGAGCTGAAAAGCATTAAGAAACAAGTAGTTCCGTGAAGAACTATACAGCCTATTGCCTCTATCAACATACAACATTTCAGTTTGATTGTTGCGATAGGTTCGTAGATATTGAGAACCGTCTAAATATTTCAGATGGTCGCCAGGTTGGATTTTTATTTATGAACTATTACATGAAGATTATTGTGTACGTGTGGTATTCAGACTTCAATCGCATGATTAGGACACAAGAAGTAAAAAATAGATTTTTAAATTTCGCACAGCTGCCATCTTGTGGTAATGAAAACAATTGAAATAAATTAGATGCCAGTGGATTAACATTTGTATAAACATTTAATGTGCAAACTTTCAATGTACTTGGATGGTTAAATCACGAGAAACGTCCATTTAAATATTTATACTTCGCGTCGCCGCCATGTTGGATTTGTGATCACCAGGTTCATAGCCTCTATGAACATAAAAAATGTCAGTTTGATTGCTGTAAAAGATTCGTAGATATTGAGAACCGTCAAAATATTTCGGATGCTCGTCATTTTGGATTGTTATATGTATAGGCCATAGAGTTATGTACCATTAAAGGAAAATTATTGCGTAGCTTCATTATTCAAACTTTCACTTCGATCGCATGATTACGACATAAGAAATAAAACTTAATTTTAAAATTTGGCACAGCCGCCATCTTGAGTTTATGTAAACATTTGAACAAAATTACATGCCAGTGCATTACAATATGTATAATCATTTACTGTACAAAATTTCACTGCGCTCAGATAGTTAAATCACGAGAAAAGTCTATTAAAATGTTTAAACTTTACTTGGCCGCCATGTTCGTTTTGTACTCTACAGGTTTTTGAAAGTTACATAGATAAACTTGAAGCAGTGCCCTTTATCACCGTACTCTCTAAAAGCCAGTGTAGTTATAAGGGACGTAAAACCTTTAACATTATTTATTTTATCACCGTACAAAATTTCAGGGTGATATCATAGTTTCGGAGATATTGAATGCCAGTGAAATATTTCGCACAGCCGCCATTTTGAGGTTATGTAAACAATTGAACTAAATTAGACGCCAGTGCATTACAATGTGTATAAACATTTGCTGTACCATGTTTCATTAATTTTGGATGGTAAAATCGCGCGAAAAGTCTATTTAAAAGTCTCAACTTCGCTTGGCCGCCATGTTGGTTTTGTAGTTACCAGGTTTTTGAAAGTCTCATAGGTAGTTCCCTATATCACCGTACAACATTTCAGGGTGATATTGGTAATAGTTTCGGAGATACTGAATGCTGGTGAAATATTTCGCACAACTGCCATATTGGATTGGTGAGAGACAATAAAATTTGAAGCGCACGGTCGGAGTCGGCCAGAATTGTGCTATGATCTTACCGAGTTTCAATGAAATTGCTCCAGCCGATTAGAATTTATTAGACACACACACCATCACACACACACGCACAGACGCACGGCCGCTAGGTGATCTCATAAGCCTTTTTTTTTTTTTCATAAGATGAAAATAGGCCAAAAAAATTGTCATTTTTTAAAGAATTAGTATTCTGAAGTATTGCCCCAAGGGCCTTGGAAATGCATAGGAAAGAATTAAGCCTGCCTTCTGTTTAAGCTACAAACAACACATTTTCATCAAGAGAAAAAGCACGCAAGCTCACTGGCAAAGCAAATCCATCACAAAGCAATTTGTTTTGTGGGTGTAAGCCAGAAACCACTGCTACATGTAGTGCGATCAGAGGAGAAAAGCATTAAGTCAACGACCTGCTGCCTTTCAGCGCCGTATTCCGTACTTAATGTTGGCCACACTGCAAGATTCCCGCGTGTTACAGTACTATTGTAAATTACATTTGTACAGGGTTTAGGTGGTTTTTATGTTACAAATACATTTTAAAATAAAATATAATGTCAAATATTCATTCTGGATGGCTTTATGCTGAACTAAACTGATCACGGAGCTTGAAAGGCATTAAGTCACGTTTGCAAAATTGTTTAGAAAAAAATGTTTATTAAATAAAAATTGATATTCCGCTAACACAAATATAACCTGAATAGTTGCTTCACAACACAAATGACTAATAAGTTATAGTGTGTTTGTTAAGTTCTGTTCTATCGATGACGTTTTATCTGTCTCCTGAAAAGTAGTGAAAACTGACTTTAAGTTTAATGCTTTTCAGCTCCGAACGATTCAATTATGCCAATAGTCTAAATAGGAACGGTTGATTTAGAACATTAATAACGAAATAGGCAGGCAATTTCAATACTGAAATTATCCATAATAGCAATTCAATAGACAACACAATCCACATTAATAATAATAATAATAATAATAATAATAATAATAATAATAATAGATGAGCTAATCGAGGGCGAGACCTACAAATACTTGGGCTCTGCCACGAAATTTGAAAAGTGGTATGAGGACTGGAACGGGGTCTACTCAGCCTCGGGTGGTCCAAATGAGTAGAGGGGGCTCGATTCCCACCTCAGCCATCCTCGAAGTGGTTTTCCGTGGTTTCCCAATTCGTCTTCGCGCAAATGCCGGGATGGTACTGCCCCCGTAAATTGAATTATTTAGGGAAAAAATGAGAGTATTTTCCGTCCCCATGATAAAATTTAACTAGCAAATATAATTTCTGGAAGTGTGACACAAGAGGGTCGTGTTACAAGCTCGACGCTGTGGGAGAGCCCAATCACGTGATAGATTGCACAATGGACGCTTCTAGAAGGCTATTTCTTAGCATAGCAACAGCGAGTTTGGAAATTAACATTATAAATATTGTTATAAATTATGCTATTGGATCCCAGTCCACAGCCAATGAGGAGAGGTCTTATTGAAGACGAGATCAACTTTAATTACACAACATGAGGAAATTATGCATTTAGGCCCTTAGAAGAAGATTTTCTTATTTGGTAACGAAGAGAATATTAAGAGAAATTATGTCTGATACTTTAAAAACCGCAGATCGGTTAATCTACGCAGTAATAAGCATCAGAAATCTACGCGCTAAAATTATGGTGGGAGATTGATATGGCCGCCAAAAATACACTTGGAGGGGGAGATCCAAGGATCGAGGTTCTTATTCCAGCAGACTTTGAAGAGTGAGGAAGTGATTTTACTGGGTTAACGGAGATCCCAAAGCTTAGTCCGAGTGCGACGATTGCCGACTTGTGAAGACGCGAGTATAGCTAGGTGGAGCGTTAGAGATCACCGCACTTCCATTCTGTGCGAAGTTGCGAGGAACATAGTAGTGATTATATCTCTTATAATATTGAGATTTGAAGTTAAATAAGTGAACATTTATCAAGAACAGGTCGCCTACTATATATTGCGAAAAGTCGAGCGCTTAAATATTCACCGTTTCGAAAATATCAGCCTGTCTAGTTACATTTCCAAATGTGTTGGAAACAGAGCTGAAGATCATTATAAATTGCAACGTGAAGTAGGCAAACGCAGTTCAAGTGAACAGTGGCGGAGAACTTTTAGTATTGGAGCAACACATAAACATTAACCGTATGACTATAATTATTCTTCAAACATTATCATTCAACTTAATTAATATTGTTGATATGATGAACTAAACAGTCATGCGCCAGAGACATATTCAATAGCAGAAGTGAAGATACAACGATGGAGCTTCGTTAGACAGCGTACGGTATTCTTGAATACAGACGTAGTGTATAGTCCACCTTGTGCATTTTCGTCAGTCTACGGACACTAATATAACATCAATTAGCAATGGAAACATTTCATTCACCATTTATATGAATATTTCCATAATTATATTCCAATGATGAAGCCGATACATATTTACCACGGAGAATGGAGACTTTACAGAAGAGATTTGTCAAGATGCTAGGGAAGGTAACCCAGCAACCCAGAAGAATTTGCCAGAAGGATGTCTTTTGAGCCCAGGCGAATGTTGGTGAATTCCAGAGAGAGACGTTTCTTATCTCTGAGGTCGCAGATCCAAGGTTCGAATGCAGATCCATATCAGTGTCTTGTACTGAGGAAACATCTAAAGTATTGTGGCAGTACTTACATTGATCTTCCAAGTTTTCGTCTAAGTAAGGTATTAGTGTATGTCAATTGTTATAGAGAGCTTGATTAGTGACATTTTGAGCAGCAATCTTATTCCATATGTTCGGCGATTTTATTACATATTTCTATGTTTCCACATTTCATGTATTTCAGTGCTTTTATGTATTTTACACTTCAGATGTGTGTTGAGATTTTTATGCTGCAAGATTATTTAGAAGATGATTGCATTTCATCTATTTTTCAATTTTATTCTACGGATCAGTTGTGGAACTGACATTAAACATTTTGTTTGAGGAACCATATTGCCTCATTGGAGACTAGTCGTTTCGACTCTCTCTGACATTGTGTCATAGCTTCAAATTAAATTCTTATTAAATTAAATTTGAGCACTTTAATGTAAAATCATATTACTTCAAGAAAAGAAGAAACATCGAATGATATTGTTATATCATTATTGTACATAAACTCTCGACGATCTAAGAAATACTAGTCGTTTGATAAGACCAAAGTCTTTATTCCTATGAACATTCTTTGTGTAGAGTGGAAAAACATGATGACACTGACAAACCTTTCTTATTATCTGTAAAGCTAAGAGCTTTGTTCATTTAATATGTTAGAGGAAATACCTTTGATAGAAGATTATTCAAATCTTTGGCTAGGAATTCAAAGCTAGTTTATCCCGGTCAGGATTGAATTCTATCTGACACTATAAATAACATGTGTGTTATTTCATTCTATTTGTGTAACATCAAGTCATTATGTGGACATGATATTACAACGATAAACAATTTATAGCTAGACAATTGAGATGAAACAGGAGTATTATTTTTATTACATGTATTTGCGACAGACGAGTTAAGAGTTAATTATCTTGTTGTGGAGTAAACTTTAGGAGGTTAATCACGACTGTCTAATATCGTTCATTACAATTGGAAGTTCCGTTTGAAGAACTTACGTATGTATAATTGTAGTCCAGTAATCATGTGCAATGATACTGAGGGTCATGCCAGTATTTGAGAGAAATTCCTACATAAGATATGTTAATAACAATTAATCCCTTTTGATTATTGTTTAACATAGTAGATGATTATTGTTTATGCCATATATATTGTTATATGAGGTTTTGTAGAGCTATGGAGTGCTCAGGCGAGGGAATTCCGCATTTTAAGGAAGTCAAAGTATTGTTGTTCTTTGATTAAAAGGCATGTATCATGATAAGAGCCGTTGTATACAAGTAGTTCAGTTCTTGTGAATTAACGATTTAGCTGTGTTAACAGGAGGGTTTCAGCGGAAAAGCAACATGAGAAAGATTGTCTACTCACGTCTATAATACCATTATTAAATTTTTATTAAACCCGAATTTATGTAATTAAGTACAGTTCACCTTAATCAGTCGACTGTATTATACCGATATGATAAATGAAGCCTATATAAGATGAGGTGTACGCAGTATATTAAAACTACAGAACGTTAAAGAAAGTGTGGTTATGTGAAAAACCAGTGTATATATTTAGATAATTTTTTTGTTGTAACTGAGAAGTTAGAATCTCGAAAGTGTCGCGTTAGCAACATTAGATAATGGATATTATTATAAACATATTACGTGTAAATAATTTTGTGGAAATGATTTAATTAGTTAAACAATTTAATAGGATTTATCAATCAATTGTTTTGGAATAGAGTGTGTTTATGAGCGGATGTTTTGGGAATGAATGATTGTTTATTGTTAAGAGCATATGTGGAACCGTATTGGTCTAGAACAATCCGGAGTGTGAATGAAAGAATGTATATATTTTTTTAGAATGATTGGTTAAGAAACAGCGCAGTTATGTGAACTTTTGTAAGATCTAAATGTTAATTTTTACGTGTTTTATAAATGCACACATGCAGTCTCTGTGGGCTAGCAAGCATGATTCACCGTTTGCTCTGGGGAGCGATGACATAATATTTAAGCAGGTGTAGACTCACAGCCTTCTGTTTATTGTATAAACCAGTTTCGAGTACGGCATGGTGCCGATATTTCATTGATGAAACCAAGTTTCTGCACGTGCGTTCTACAACGCAGACTTGTGAATGAAACCATGTGTATGGAATGCCATTCAGAGGCTTCACTAAACGTTTTTATTTTCTACGCAGTGCAGGCCTATATCAAGCCAAGATTTATACTCATAATTTTTAATACAGCATTGTAGTAAGATGTAGAATTGAAAGGAGGTGTGAATGAGTGCGTGTTTTTAATTTTAATGTTAATTGTTAAATTCATTTGTTGTTATTTTGTTTATAGTCGATTAGTTTACCTTTTTGTTAATAAATTTGTTCAGATTGCTTTCCATTGTTGTTGGAGTGATTCATTTTAAATATAAGGAGCAGAGTATTGTGGATATAGTGTAGGCGAAGCTGAAGTCTCAGTCCCCGAGGTAAGTAAATGTGAGTGCCCCGTGTGGTTGGTTGTTGATCCACAATATTCTTGTAACTGCTGTCTGTAAATCCCTAAAGACCGTGTTGGAAGCGATTTCTAATGGTGTATATGCCGGAGCAGTTTGAAATAGGCAATCCAGCGGGGGCAATGGATATTCCAACAGGATCCTTTCCGGATTATCGGGAACAGTAGGAATGGCGCCCTATGAACTTTGGGGCTACGAAATTAGCTTCGTAGTGTCTCTAAAGAAAGTTGGTTTGAACATTTCTAGTGAAAGAAATAATTACCAGACTTGTGGGATGTCTTATCCAATTTCGGATGGATGTGAGTGTAATTATATAGGCTTAATTTAAATTAATATTAGGAAGGTTACACTCAGATAAAGATCAGATCTTAGAAACCTGAGAGAGGTGTAATAGGTAGACAGTTTCGAAAAACGACCTACGATCTGATATCTATTTAATTTTACCGAAACATGACGATTGCTAAGGTCATGTGTAGAACTAAAGCTAACTTGTTTTGATGATTGTAATGGTAGAATTTTTCTTTGTGGTAGTGTATTTAAAGTGAATCACAGGATAACGAGCATGATGAGTAAATTTATTCAACATAGGGTGTACAATAAGTTAATTCTAAGGTAATTTTAAGTTACTTTTAGACATTAAGGTGCTCAAAAATATATATGGAATAGGACGTTGCTCAGATGTTGTTATTTTGATTTGTTGTTGTTTATGTCTCTATAGCATTATATAATATTGCAATGGCAAGTGAGGATGTGAAGAAGATGTTGGAGGAATTGCAGCAGAATTTGAAGGAGCAACTGCAGGGCAATTTAAAGGATGTCCAAAATGAAATGAAGGCAAATTTGAATATTGTTGAGGGTAAGATAAAGGAGAGTTTATCTGCGAGTATGATAGATATGCAAGGTAAATTTCAGGAGGCGAAGCAGGACCTTGAACAGCTGAAGTGGGAACGAAAGGAGGACCTTAACACAGTGGTTGTCAAAGTTGTTGATTCTCTTTCAGATAAAGTTGCAGAGAGTGTTAAAGAGAGTTTCAAAACTGAAATTCAGGAAGTTCAGACTTCTTTAGAGGGTTTGCATACTAGTGCATCTAAAATGGTTGCAAATGTCACGTGATTACAGGCCAGCTCGAAGCATATACAGGACGATGTAAGTGGTGTACGGACAGGTGTCGGAGATGTCCGAACTGATGTTAATAATGTTAGGTCAGATGTATCTAATGTCCAAAGTAAAGTAGATACAGTCCAAGTAGATGTATCCACAGTCCAAAGTAAAGTCGATACAGTCCAAGCCGATGTCACTAATGTTCAGGTTGACATAAATAACATGCAGTCAGATGTCACTGATGTACAGTCTGACATAGGTAAAATACAGACAGAAGTCAATACGGTATTTGTAGATGTAACAAAAGTCCAGGTGGACATCAATAAGATTAGACAAGAGGTAGAGGCGTCTAAAGAATTGTGTACACAGAATATAACTGCTTTAACGACACGTTTTGTTAACGATGCAATAAAAACTACTGCTTCTCTGGTCGAATTAAAAGGTAACGTAGAAACTTTACGAACACAGGTTATCGACCATAATAGAATTCTTAAGGCAGATATTGAGGAGGACATAGCTGAAATGTTAAAAGCTAATGTAGTTGTATGGAAAGACGAATGGAACAAATCTAGTGGGGAACATGTTAAGCAAATCCAAGATAACAAAGAAAAGAAATTAGCCAGTACCCAAGTAGAAATTAATAGAGAGGTTATTGAAGTAAGAACAGATCTTGGTAAAAGGATTGATACGCTCACTGAAAAGCAGGTAGAGGATAGAACTCAATCTAGTCAGGATGTGCAAGCTTTGAAAGAATCGTTAGAGAGTAAAACTAAAACGATAGAGGAACGATTAAACAAGGTTGTCACTAACGTTAATACCATGAGTGTGGAGAAGACTAATGAACTAGAATAATTATCCAAGAAGTTACAAAATCTTAATCTAGGAGATGTTGCCACGCTTGAGACGTATAAGGAAGATTTAAAGACCGAAGTAGGACAACAGTTGAAGAAGATTATCGCTGAGATAGAAGAAAAGGAAAGGGAGAAGACAGATCTTGATGATTCGAGGAATCAGACTAGAAGAAATAGCCTAGAAGTGGAAGAAAGGGAAATCAGGCCGGAAGAAAGATTATTCAGGTTTACGGAAGGTTTAGAGTAGAGGAGTAAAGAGCCCGAAAGTTACAATAGAGATTTTTGACGAAACCTTCAGGATTCATATCCGAGAAACGTGACGGTCATTAGGAACTTTGAAGACAAACCGCGTAAGTTCAGCAACTTAGATAGTTTCACACCGATAGAGTATATTAGAAATCTCAAAGATTACTTTATCGAAGCGCATATTACAAGAGAGAGGGAAATGAAGATCGTAGAACGCTTTTTATCAGATGGGCCCCTTGAATGGTTCAGAGCCTTCAGATATACCTTCATGAACTTCGATGAATTCGCAGAAGCACTAATAAAGCGTTTTTGGTCTATTGAAGCACAAAACTCCCTTCGCGCAGAAGTATACTCACGAAAATATTCAGGAACTCTTCCTACACGCTACGCAGACTTCTTCACGAGTCAGTTAGCCAGGCTCAGATTTCTTCAACCCCCGTTATCTACAGCTCAGTTGATAGACGCGATAGCCAGGATGCTCCCTGTGGAAGTCAGACGTCTAATTATCTCGTCAGGGATCAACGATCTAGCAAGCATGGACGAATTGCTCAGAAAACTCGATTACACGAGCCCTATGCCAAACGTTGTTGCGAAGAACCAAAGGCAAGAATACAAAGACATTAACACAGTATATCTTGACCAAACACAGCAGACAGACGATCCGAAAGAACCAGGAAAGGGAAATATTGGTCCTGAAAGGAATAATTATTTCAGGGATCGTAGACCAGAACCCAGGTACAGGAGATTCCGTGGAGGTCGTCCATACCAGCAACAGCAAGGACGTGGTAATGATAATAGCAATGGCAACCGTAGAAGTGGCTATTATCACAACAATAATAACTACCGATATAACAATAATGGTTATTATAACAGAAATAACAATAGGAATAACCAGAACTATAATCGTAACAGAAACTCCCAAGATGAAATGATGACGAAGGAGAAGTATGAGGAATAAGGAAGGACAAGAGTATCTCAAGGAGTTGAGAAATAATGAGAATGGTAATGGAAGGGAAAATAAAAGTTTGATTATAGATCCCGGTCCATCTACTAGTCAGAAGGGGAACCATGAGAATGTGTCTCAAGGACAAAAAAAAAACCAATTTTGAAAAGGAATTAGAGGAGACAGGATATACTGCTACACAATACCAGATTATGATAAACGAAATCTATAAGGTGACAGACGAAGACCTACTCTTCGAGAAAGAGATTGTTAGAGAAGAAAGACCATTCGAGTTACCGATTATATGTGTTAATGTTGATGGACAAATAAGTCTTTAATGGATACTGGTGCCATTGTGTCTATCATATCGGATGATCGTTATCAGAGATTATCTAAGGGCAAAAAGATGACAGTTTTACCCGCATCTACTGTTAAAGTGCGTGGTATTTTTCAAGACAAAGCGGTCAAATGCAAAATCCAAGTTTTGTTAAACTTTGAGATAAATGGAAGCACATATGAACACATTTTCATTGTGGTGAGCAAAATCAATTTTGATATCGTGCTAGGCATTGACTTCATTACTAAAGTTGGAGCAGTAATTGATATGAAAAACCGAGTCATAAAATTTAGTGAAGGGTTAAAAAACACAGAAGAGTTAGAAGAACAGGATTCGAATGACAGTCTAGATAAAGATCATAGGGAAGAAGTTATTAACAACATTATTGAAGAGGTAGAAAATGGAAGGGAAATGCCTACTCTCCAAGCAGAAGGGTTTGACGAAATTCAGGATGAATTTGAGGAATTAATCATGGAGTTTAAAGGCATTTTCGATGATAAGCCTGGATTGATAAAAGACTACAAGTATAAGATTAGGCTTACGGATGAAACTCCTTATCAGAAGAGGATTTACCCGATACCAGAAAAGTACTATGAAAAAGTACGAGGGATAATCAAGAAAATGGAAACTGACGGAATTATAAAGAAGCAGGCGTCGTCTTACATCAACCCTATAACTGTAATCAAGAAAAAAATAATGGTCAATTACGCCTATGTCTCGACGCCAGGACCATTAACTTAAAGATTTCGTGAAGGGTTAAAAAACACAGAAGAGTTAGAAGAACAGGATTCGAATGACAGTCTAGATAAAGATCATAGGGAAGAAGTTATTAACAACATTATTGAAGAGGTAGAAAATGGAAGGGAAATGCCTAAGGAAAATAACCGTTGGAAATGGAGTAGTACCACTGACGACGCGTTTGAGAAAGCTAAGGAGATGTTGAAAAACAACGTGAAATTAGAATACTTCAGAGAAATTCCTTTGGCATGGTCAACAGTGGTCCAGCCCTGATTAGAGCCCTTGATAACAAACTCACCGATGAAGTTAAAAGGAACGTGATCTGTTATATAGATGATTTAATCATATCTTCACCAAATATAAAGGGAAACTTCAGAGATTATGGCACCTCTCTATGATTTGCTAAGGAAAATAACCGTTGGAAATGGAGTAGTACCACTGACGACGCGTTTGAGAAAGCTAAGGAGATGTTGAAAAACAACGTGAAATTAGAATATCTGGATTTCGAACGATGTCCAGGAACATCTTATACACTTGCGTAAGCTTTTTGAAAACATGAGGGACGCAAATATAAAGGGAAACCTAAAATACGAGATTTGCTCAGAAAGTTCAAAGGAAAAGCATGTTTTAGCGTCCTAGATTTAACCTCTTCGTTTTACCAAATTGAGCTTGAAGAAGAATGCAAACAGCACACAGGGTTTCTGTTTGACCAGACGTCCTGGGTACTTCAGAGAAATCCCTTTGGCATGGTCAACAGTGGTCCAGCCCTGATTAGAGCCCTTGATAACAAACTCACCGATGAAGTTAAAAGGAACGTGATCTGTTATATAGATGATTTAATCATATCTTCACCAAATGTCCAGGAACATCTTATACACTTGCGTAAGCTTTTTGAAAACATGAGGGACGCAAATATAAAGGGAAACTTCGATAAGTGCCGTTTCATGAAAGAAGAAATTAATTTTCTCGGACTCACCATTGACCAGCATGGATATCACCCGAACTTGCATAAAGTGGAAGCTATTATGAGATTCCCAAAGCCCACTAAGGTCAAACAAGTGCGAGAATTTGTAGGTGCGTGCCAATTCATTAGCAGTCATTGTCCAAAGTATTCAGAGATTATGGCACCTCTCTATGATTTGCTAAGGAAAATAACCGTTGGAAATGGAGTAGTACCACTGACGACGCGTTTGAGAAAGCTAAGGAGATGTTGAAAAACAACGTGAAATTAGAATATCCGGATTTCGAACGAATATTCTACATAGAATCCGATGTTTCACGTGTAGGCATTAGTGCAGTCTTATACCAAAAGGACGAAGATGCAAATAAGCACTACATTGCGTTCACCGGAAGAAAGCTTAAGAAACACGAAGAGAACTACTTCACGACAGAACTAGAGGCGTTAGCTTTCGTGACAGCTCTACAAGTGTGGAAGAAGATATTAATCGGACATCAGATTATAATTATCACCGACCATAAGGCACTTCAATTTATGCTTCAAACCGATATGTCGAGTGATAGATTAACTCGATGGGCCCTTTTCACTCAACAGTTTAATGCTACAATAGTCCACCAGCCAGGTAAGGACAACTTGTTGGCTGACGCATTATCACGTAACCCAGTTAGAAATTTGCAGATTAACCATGTACAATTGGAGGAAGAAGATCAGGAAACCGTTAGGAGATTAGCCCGAATCGGTGTGCCACAGAAGAGACACGCTCCAATTAGGAAAATGTACAGGTTCCTTAAGGGTTACATGGACACAGCAGATCTAGATTATGCTGCTACTCAAAGGCGATCACGACACTATGTATTGAGCGGAGATCTCGTGTGCAAGTACGCAGACTCCGAACACACTAAGATTCGTATAGTCGTGCCCCCTAATCTTGTCACAAAGTTAGTGTGGTTGGCACACCATTCTATCGGACATGGAGGTTTAGATAAAACCCTCAGCACACTTAAAAGAGAGGTTTGTCTGGACCAACATGAGATCCACTATAGCGAAGATTATAAGATCTTGTGATAAATGCCAGAGAGGAAAATTCGCATCAGAATTGTTGAAAGGAAGACCCAGAGCTATGATACCTTCTAAACCACGTGAGCTGATGGCCACGGACATTTTTGTTCCTTGTCCGAAGGGATATCAGGGTAATCAGTTCCTGTTAGTGACTGTCGATGTCTTCACCAAATTCGTTACCATGAATCCCATGCAAAAAGCCAATACCAGAAATGTTGTGAACAGATTAGAGAATGCTGTGTTTCCGAAGGCTGGGAAACCAGAATATCTCTTATCGGACCATGGAGCGCAGTTCACTTCAGCCGAATTCGCAGCAGACATGGAAAGGTTGGGAATTAAGCACATCTTTTCAAGCGTGCGTTATCCAGAGTCAAATTCAAGCGAACGCTATATGGCAGAATTTAGTAAATTCTGCAGAATTTTCTGCCCAGATGATCACCCCAGTTGGGTAAAATATGTGCCAATGATTGAGGATTGTTTGAACTCCACAGTTCAAGAAAGCACGGCAGAAGTTCCTATGATCCTTCACTTAGGAAGGAATCCAGAAAGGCCATGGGACAATGTATTTGATTTCATTCCCAGAGATCCTGATCTGGGGAGACAAGCGAGGATCGATATGGCGAAAGAAAGACTTCAGAGAGCAGCAGAGAAGCGCTTGAAACGAGTTGCAGGAAAACGTTTCGGTACGCCGTTGGAAATTGGAAGTAAGGTCTTATTGCGCAGACCAGTGAAAGCGGACGTGAGCAAAAAGATATACCCCAAGTTCGGAGTTATCTTTATTGGACCGTTCCGGATAACTAATGCTTATGGGAATAACTGTTATGAATTGTTTGATGATGAAAACAACGTTATTCTAGGAAAATTCAACGCTAAAAATTTAAAAAAGTACCATAAGAAAATAGGCTAAAATAATTCAATAAATGAGTTCAAGTGACATTTCAAAAGTCTTGAATTAGTATGATTAAAAACAATTTGCAACTGTTTTTAACTTGAGATGACGGAGGAATGCCCCCGTAAATTGAATTATTTAGGGAAAAAATGAGAGTATTTTCCGTCCCCATGATAAAATTTAACTAGCAAATATAATTTCTGGAAGTGTGACACAAGAGGGTCGTGTTACAAGCTCGACGCTGTGGGAGAGCCCAATCACGTGATAGATTGCACAATGGACGCTTCTAGAAGGCTATTCTTAGCATAGCAACAGCGAGTTTGGAAATTAACATTATAAATATCGTTATAAATTATGCTATTGGATACCAGTCCACAGCCAATGAGGAGAGGTCTTATTGAAGACGGGATCAACTTTAATTATACAACATGAGGAAATTATGCATTTAGGCCCTTAGAAGAAGATTTTCTTATTTGGTAATGAAGAGAATATTAAGAAAAATTATGTCTGATACTTTAAAAACCGCAGATCTACGCAGTAATAAGCATCAGAAATCTACGCGCTAAAATTATGGTGGGAGATTGATATGGCCGCCAAAAATACGACTTGGACGGGGAGATCCAAGGATCGAGGTTCTTATTCCAGCAGACTTTGAAGAGTGAGGAAGTGATTTTACTGGGTTAACGGAGATCCCAAAGCTTAGTCCGAGTGCGACGATTGTCGACTTGTGAAGACGCGAGTATAGCTAGGTGGAGTATAGCTGTGCGAAGTTGCGAGGATCTCTTATAATATTGAGATTTGAAGTTAAATAAGTGAACATTTATCAAGAACAGGTCGCCTACTATACATTGCGAAAAGTCGAGCGCTTAAATATTCACCGTTTCGACAATATCAGCTTGTCTAGTTACATTTCCAAATGTGTTGGAAACAGAGCTGAAGATCATTATAAATTGCAACGTGAAGTTGGCAAACGCAGTTCAAGTGAACAGTGGCGGAGAACTTTCAGTATTGGCGCAACACATAAACATTAACAGTAGGACTATAATTATTCTTCAAACATTATCATTCAACTTAATTAATATTGTTGATATGATGAACTAAACAGTCATGCGCCAGAGACATATTCAATAGCAGAAGTGAAGATACAACGATGGAGCTTCGTTAGACAGCGTACGGTATTCTTGAATACAGACGTAGTGTATAGTCCACCTTGTGCATTTTCGTCAGTCTACGGACACTAATATAACATCAATTAGCAATGGAAACATTTCATTCACCATTTATATGAATATTTCCATAATTATATTCCAATGATGAAGCCGATACATATTTACGACGGAGAATGGAGACTTTACAGAAGAGATTTGTCAAGATGCTAGGGAAGGTAACCCAGCAACCCAGAAGAATTTGCCAGAAGGATGTCTTTTGAGCCCAGGCGAATGTTGGTGAATTTCTTATCTCTGAGGTCGCAGATCCAAGGTTCGAATGCAGATCCATATCAGTGTCTTGTAGTGAGGAAACATCTAAAGTATTGTGGCAATACTTACATTAATCTTCAAGTTTTCGTCTAAATAAGGTATTAGTGTATGTCAATTGTTGTATAGAGCTTGATTAGTGACATTCTGAGCAGCAATCTTATTCCATATGTTCGGCGATTTTATTACATATTTCTATGTGTCCACATTTCATGTATTTCAGTGCTTTTATGTATTTTACACTTCAGATGTGTGTTGAGATTTTTATGCTGCAAGATTATTTAGAAGATGATTGCATTTCATCTATTTTTCAATTTTATTCTACGGATCAGTTGTGGAACTGACATTAAACATTTTGTTTGAGGAACCATATTGCCTCATTGGAGACTAGTCGTTTCGACTCTCTCTGACATTGTGTCATAGCTTCAAATTAAATTCTTATTAAATTTAATTTGAGCACTTTAATGTAACATCATATTACTTCAAGAAAAGAAGAAACATCGAATGATATTGTTATATCATTATTTTACATAAACTATCGACGATCTAAGAAATACTAGTCGTTTGATAAGACCAAAGTCTTTATTCCTATGAACATTCTTTGTGTAGAGTGGAAAAACATGAAGACATTGACAATCCTTTCTTATTATCTGTAAAGCTAAGAGCTTTGTTCATTTAATATGTTAGAGGAAATACTTTTGATAGATGATTATTCAAATCTTTGGCTAGGAATTCAAAGCTAGTTTATCCCGGTCAGAATTGAATTCTATCTGACACTATAAATAACATGTGTGTTATTTCATTCTATTTGTGTAACATCAAGTCATTTTGTGGACATGATATTACAACGATAAACAATTTATAGCTAGACAATTGAGATGAAACAGGAGTATTATTTTTATTACATGTATTTGCGACAGACGAGTTAAGAGTTAATTATCTTGTTGTGGAGTAAACTTTAGGAGGTTAATCACGACTGTCTAATATCGTTCATTACAATTGGAAGTTCCGTTTGAAGAACTTACGTATGTATAATTGTAGTCCAGTAATCATGTGCAATGATACTGAGGGTCATGCCAGTATTTGAGAGAAATTCCTACATAAGATATGTTAATAACAATTAATCCCTTTTGATTATTGTTTAACATAGTAGATGATTATTGTTTATGTCATATATATTGTTATATGAGGTTTTGTAGAGCTATGGAGTGCTCAGGCGAGGGAATTCCACATTTTAAGGAAGTCAAAGTATTGTTGTTCTTTGATTAAAAGGCATGTATCATGATAAGAGCCGTTGTATACAAGTAGTTCAGTTCTTGTGAATTAACGATTTAGCTGTGTTATCAGGAGGGTTTCAGCGGAAAAGCAACATGAGAAAGATTGTCTACTCACGTCTATAATACCATTATTAAATTTTTATTAAACCCGAATGTATGTAATTAAGTACAGTTCACCTTAATCAGTCGACTGTATTATACCAATATGATAAATGAAACCTATATAAGACGAGGTGTACGCAGTATATTAAAACTACAGAACGTTAAAGAAAGAGTAGTTATGTGAAAAACCAGTGTATATATTTAGTTAAGATTTTTGTTGTAACTGAGAAGTTAGAATCTCGAAAGTGTCGCGTTAGCAACACTAGATAATGGATATTATTATAAACATATTACATGTAAATAATTTTGTGGAAATGATTTAATTAGTTAAACAATTTAATAGGATTTATCAATCAATTGTTTTGGAATAGAGTGTGTTTATGAGCGGATGTTTTGGGAATGAATGATTGTTTATTGTTAAGAGCATATGTGGAACCGTATTGGTCTAGAACAATCCGGAGTGCGAATGAAAGAATGTATATATATTTTTTTAGAATGATTGGTTAAGAAACAGAGCAGTTATGTGAACTTTTGTAAGATCTAAATGTTAATTTTTACGTGTTTTATAAATGCACACATGCAGTCTCTGTGGGCTAGCAAGCATGATTCACAGTTTGCTCTGGGGAGCGATGACATAATATTTAAGCAGGTGTAGACTCACAGCCTTCTGTTTATTGTACAAACCAGTTTCGAGTACGGCATGGTGCCGATATTTCATTGATGAAACCAAGTTTCTGCACGTTCGTTCTACAATGCAGACTTGTGAATGAAACCATGTGTATGGAATGCCATTCCGAGGCTTCACTAAACGTTTTTATTTTCTACGCAGTGCAGGCCTATATCAAGCCAAGATTTATACTCATAATTTTTAATACAGCATTGTAGTAAGATGTAGAATTGAAAGGAGGTGTGAATGAGTGCGTGTTTTTAATTTTAATGTTAATTGTTAAATTCATTTGTTGTTATTTTGTTTATAGTCGATTAGTTTACCTTTTTGTTAATAAATTTGTTCAGATTGTTTTCCATCGTTGTTGGAGTGATTCATTTTAAATATAAGGAACAGAGTATTGTGGATATAGTGTAGGCGAAGCTGAAGTCCCAGTCCCCGAGGTAAGTAAAGGTGAGTGCCCCGTGTAGTTGGTTGTTGATCCACAATAATCTTGTAACTGCTGTCTGTAAATCCCTCAAGACCGTGTTGGAAGCGATTTCTAATGTTGTATATACCGGAGCAGTTAGAAATAGGCAATCCAGCGGGGGCAATGGATATTCCAACAGGATCCTTTCCGGATTATCGGGTACAGTACCTACTGTAAGGCCACGGCCGCCTCCTTCCCTCTTCCTCGCCTATCCATCCTAATCTTCCATCCCTTCCCATCCCTCATGAGGCCCCTGTTCGCTTTGCAGGTGAGGCCTACCAGATGTTCCCGGCTCCAGGACACTTTCCATAGAGGCGGTAGTGGTGAGTTCCCTCGCTGAGTCCGTGGGAACCACCAACCTAGAGGGTAAATTGACTAAAAAAAAAGAAGCGTTTAAAATTAAAATATATGTTAAGGTGAAAGGTATATTTTTTAAGTTTTTAATTTTTAAATTATTAAAGAAAAATGTAATATTTGTCGCTCCCGCGCTTGCGCACAGTGGCTCTATTCCACTAGAGAAATTGCGGATCCTTCGCGTGTTACTGAGATTTGTTTATGAGAATTAAAAAAGGGGAAATATTGTTGTGGCTCTATGGCTCAAACGTTTAGAGTAAGGCAAATCACTTAATGGGCAGAGAGCTATAATCCTTCGATTTGATTTAACATCTTCCGATAAAACACTTAAATTTTCCAATTTCCAATTCTCTTGGCGTATTTTATCACAATCAATCAAGGTCAAGTGGAAACTCTGGAACCTGTAGGTCTCTATTTGCCTCAACGAGGTTTCAGTCATGGCCAGTTATATGCTGCGAAGTCGATCTTTCGACGCCCTTAAAGTTGCAACAGTGTCAAAAAGTAATCGTTCAAAAAAATGCATATAAGAAAATCCTTCAGTAAATATTTTCCTAATGACCGTCATGTTTTGACGGGTATCAGCTAGTTTGTGTTTAAGTGTGATTCATAAACATCATATAGTCTACTAGTTAAACCTAAGTGAACAGGATCTGAGGCTGAACAAATGATGTTCAAAACATGTCATCCAATTAAGTAGGTTTTTGTACATAAAAAGCGTGTTAGTTTGTAAGGTATGTAAATACTTGTTTCCCGCCTAATGTAATAGATCACAATTTGTGTTGACTGCCTGGAAAGCTTTCTTTATTAGAATTAAGCAACACTGAAAAATGGCTTCTATCACTACAATTTGGTGTATTATACGTTGATTGATTGTTGTTTTAAGGTGAGGAACAGTGAGATCATCTGCCCCAGTGTTAGGCCTAGGACTATATGTTATAGCCTACTATGCTAAAGATATTCCTTATTTCCAATCATTACGGTACTTCCTGAACCTATTTTTGCCTTCTTTGTTGTTTTATAATTACTCATACTGCTGCATATTTTCCACAACAAAGGGGCTAGTTAATTATACCATAATTATAATCTGAAGACTTTTCATGAGATATGCTACATGCTTTTATGAAAGTACTTAAATAATAAGCTATTTACAATACAATTAAACTGTGAAATATTGATCTCAAATTGTTTTAAAAATGAAGAAAACATGTAAAATGGCAAGTTTCCATTTTGCCCTGTGTATCATTCCATCTTGCCCCCAATAAGAGGGCATGATGGAAAGAATGCATACTTTTGTAAATAGGCAGATTGCTCTCAAGTAGAACAAACGAATTTAACCCATAGTTGATATTTATGTTGTATTGTAATTATAAACCCTTTTAAAATACAATCTTTATTTCCGAAACAGCATGTCTAACGATATTTTTCTTTCATGAAATGCTAACCTTTCCATATTGCCCCCTTCTCCCCTATACTGTACTCCAAACCTGGTTATCTGAGCATCCTGTAGACATTCCACAACTTCAGATAAGTATCAACAGTAGATCTTTGTACACATTAGCAGTGCCGGATTAAGGTAAAAAGTCCCTCAGATTTTTGGGGCCCCTTTATTTTTTTCAAATAATTTTTATTTTTAGCACCTGTACATTTAATTAAGTATATACGGTACAAGAGTTATTTTTCTCAAGATGAATAATACACTTTTTATTAAATCATACATAGGCCTACATATATACAGTGGAACGTGGCTAATTCGAACTTCTATAATTCGAAATCTTCTTTAATTCGAATTTTTCTCTTGGTCCCTAGCATTTTATATACAATCAATACTAAAAAATCATGGTTAATTCGAATTATATTTTGGATAATTCCAAGTTTTTAGTGTAAAAAGCTGATCGGAAGCCAAACAGTTGGGTCAGTTCCCGGGAAAAAAAAAACGAGCGCAGCCCAAGCAACAAACTTAGGCGGTTTTTTTTAAAGTAGAAATGACGTAAGTGGTTCTGTTTTCCGTTCCTCAAATTTGTTAGATTCTTTTGTGATGGCTGAGAGACTTAATTGCAGGAAACAGGTAAAAATCTCAAACTATTTTGAAAAACAGTAGATTTCTCTATGACTTAACTAGATTGCTGGATTACTACTGTCGTTAAATGGGTGAATAGTACATTTTGGTTTCATTTTCCATTTGAAACTTTTGAGGTTATTCACTATACAGTCTCTATAAAGTACCGTTTTCTGTTAATATGCTTTGTTGAGCGTAAATCATTATGTAAACGTAACACAATATTTTACCTCTACCCTTTTCAAAGAACTTTCTTAATTCGATTGTTTGGATAATTCGAATTTTTGTACTGGTCCCTTGCGGTTCGAATTATCCAAGTTCCACTGTATATACATTTCAATTGAAACGATCATTGTTATTTGAAAACATTTCAGATAATTTGATGAACAATTTAACAAGTCATACTATTTTTTACTTCTGTAAAATGTAATCAAATTTTTTCTTTCTGTTTTTTCGGTCGATGAAATCTTCTACAAAGTCATCAAAATCAATTTCCCACAGAACATCTGACTCGATATACATTAAACTTAGCATGTCTAATCGTTCCTGTGACATGATACTTCTTAGCGCACTTTTGATCCGTTTCAATTTTGAAAACGAGCGCTCCGCAGAACAATTTGTTATCATGAGGGTCAGGAAAATGCGAAAAGCAATTTCAATGTTCGGAAAAACAGACTCAAGCTTGTCTCGAATAAGAATTTCGTAAAGTTCAGAATGAGTGAACTCAGTTTTTAAAGGACATTGTAATTTAATATAATGCTGGAACTGTCTCAGTTCCGGATAAAAATTTTCTATATCTTCGGAATAAAATTGAACTAAATTAGAAATTGCTTGGGGACCCCAGATAATTGGGGGCCCTAGGCCTGGGCCTAGTTGGGCCTAATGGGTAATCCAGCACTGCACATTAGTACCGTAGTAGTCAAACAATATTTTATGTTGTAGTTATATAGGGTATTTCACTCAATGCGGCGGGCGCGTGGAGTCTCGGACGAGCACATGGCAACTCCCTGAGCTTGGGGTTGAGAGAGCGCCCATACGAATCGCATGTAAATAACAAGCACACAAAATAACACTAAATCAAAGCAAAATAATTACTCAACTTGTCAGAGAAGATGTTGAAAACGTCATCCACCTGCATCTACACATTTCTGGCATTGTCTAAGGAAATTTTCATTCACACGCTTTATTTCATCTACCGAGATAGCCTCAATTTCTCTCGTGATATTTTGAGCTAATGTGTACGCAGGTTGTGGCATTGTTGAAACAATAGGCTTTAACGCGTAGCAATAACACATTATAAAATTTTGAAACACAAGAACAATTAAACAATAGACACATATACGTCATAAACAATAACCACTAACACTTACGGCCTACACACGTTATAAACTTATAACACGTGTAACTTAAAATAGGCTATAAACGAAATAACAAAGTCAACTTTACTCGGCAAATACTGTGTCGCAACTGCCTCAGTACCCGAAGTCCCGAGCTGCTCCGCAGCATTAATTTTATCAATCCACCATCACTTCTTTCCTTATCTTATGACATTTGCTGTCACAGCAGAGCGTTGTGATATGCTCGTCTGACCTTTAGCTCCACGTTCTGCCTGAAGTAGTGCGCCACCTGAGTTGCTGGCCCCACTTAATCATCATTCATTTCTGCATATTAGTTTACATTTTTACTGTAGTTTTAGGGTTTACTGCTTAAATGTATCACAGCCATATTAGCTATAGGGCCGGAGAGAGCGGCCGTGGGCCCCGGTGCTGGGGGTATTTCGGGTCCTTGCCATTTATGCATTTTTGTGCAACCCAAATTCACAGCCATGTATTTAGTGTGTTATACATACACATATATTTATAACTCTCCATAAAATGCATCACCGATTTTAAACCATATTTTTGTAAAGTTTTAATGTCAAGTCATGTAAGCACTCCAATTCGTTTTAATAATTCTCACTCCCAAATAAACAGTAACCCATTCACTTTAAAAACAATGCAGTTCATATAACTAAATTGTTTTAAACTTAAAAATCCAATCCATTTGTTTTTAAAATCGACTGATAGTGGATGACAAAGCATTATTTACGCAGCACAGTGCGGCCAGTGCAGGGACAGCGGGGAAAACCCTTCCTCGGTGCGGGAATCCTAGCGCACACACTTCATAGATTGTTGTGCAGCATTGCCAACATCAATTTTTCAAACAGTAAGCTTGCAACTTAAGTTTGTTTTGTGATTTGTATGGTAGAAATAAAAAATCAAGTTAATTTAATAGCCACACACATTTCCAGTTTCCCGGATGGAACTGGATGAGGTACGCCTAGAATTCTGTACCAACCACAAAAATTTTACATTACATCATTGGGCCCACCGGGCCCCGGTGCTGTAGCACCCCCTACACCGGCCACTCGCCGTAGTACCTAACCTTTATAGATTACTTTTGGGGGAGGAAGACTAGTTTTGGTTGCTGGGATAGTCATTTGTAAGTTTTTGCAACATTAAAATACGGTACAAAGTTCTTTTTCAGTGCTTATTGCCTTAATATTTATCGGTAATAATTACCACACTTACTGACGAGTTTTTTTTTTTTTTTTTTTTTTAGGACAGAGACTGTCTGTGGGTGTCACTGTAGGGTTGGTAGTATTTTGTAGATCTATTTGCCTTGCTTATTTGGATCTGATGATGCTCGCTTGATGAATGAATCATGCCATCCCTTGGTTTTCTTCTTCTTCATCAATAGTCCGTAACAATATAGGCTATATAAATATTAATCACGTGTAATTTATTTCAGGTTATTATTCACATATTCCAGTAATTGGAATGATGTTTGTGTTGACCAACTGACATTGTTAATAAGGCAACACTGAAAAATAGCTTCAAAGCCTTCTTTAAAGAAAAACTTCCCGAACAATCATTTCCCCTGAAAAATTTCACCAAAAGCACATATTCAAGGCGTCACTGGCAACTGAGAAAGGAGTTTACTCTTGAAAGACCCCCGCAACAATGTTATTTTTTGAAAATTTAGCACATTTCTATTAGCCTTTTTCTCTCCCTAATAACACGATGAATGAGCACTGACCAAAGACTGGATAATATTTTATGTGAGTCCTATACTGATACATATTCTTTTCTTAATAACTTTTTTTTCAATTTTTCTAGCCCTGTAGTCGCAGTGCGGACGAGTCATCTAGTCTCATGCACCCAGGCCCATCACAAACTCCCTCAGCGGATGGTTCCTCGCTCCTGTGCCACACCAAATTCTCGGAGCCATGTGCTCGTGCTCCTTCAAGCCAGACGGGCTTGCTTTTGGCCCTCACTCTGCACTCCGTGCTTGAGGGCATGGCTGTAGGCTTGCAGCCGACTTCGGCAGCTGTCCTGCTCTTGGTGGGGGCTGTGGCGAGCCACAAGCTAGTGGTCAGTTTCTGTTTGGGTGCAGAGCTTGTGGCAAGCGGCAGCAGCTGCCAGAGGCTCATGTCTGAGATGGTACTCTTTTCCTTTGGCTCCGGGCTCGGTATTGGAGTTGGGATGGCGTTACTCAAGTCTAAGAGTGCTTTCTCCCTGTCTACTGTTCCTGCTCTGCAGGTAAGTACTGCACCAGAACAGCAAATTATGATGATGTCAATGACAAATTTGAATTACAGTAAAAACTCGATTAACCGTCATCGTCAGGACCATGGTCGTGACGGTTGAGCGAATAGACGGATAACAGAAACAATGTATTATTCCAAAATATGACCTCAATCATTTATATTATAGACAGATATCACTCTCACAGTAATGTAATATATTTCGGAGCGAAAAGAAATTAAACACAATTGTAATAGCAAATAAAACTATTTATTACTTGATAAAAACATCCGTACAGTAGCTACAAATAATGTACAGTACAGTAATATAATCTTACAGGTGAAACAGTTCAGGTAGCTTGAAAATAGTCAGTTATTTTCTTCTGCCTCTTTGATGCTCGAGCTTTCACCGCAGCAATATTTCGTATTTTTCGGAGCCTCTTCTTGACTTTCAAACCATTCTATACACTTGGACAGCATTGTTTCAGCCTCTGAGTGGCTAATAGTTTGTTTTTCGTCATGGTTTGAACACTTGTCCATTCTATGGCGGGCAGGTACACTCACTTCCCACTAAAATAGAGTAAGTAAACAAAGCGAACACGTCACTGCAATTTAAATCACTTTGTTATTGCAGTATTATTATGCTATTTCAGCAATGACGGTTAACAGAAACTGACGGTTTAAAGAGTGACGGTTAAACGAAGTTTTACTGTACCACAATAAAATTATCTTCCGTGGTGTTAACCAGTTGCTAAAGTAATGAAAAAGTAATGGATTTTACTATGAATAGCTAAATAATGAAACAGAAACCATTTAACTGACATGTAAATAAAAATGATACACTTTGCACACCAAATTTCTGCAATTATTTAAACCATGACATCTAATCACATAATATCCTCCCTGAAATGGCATGGTGAAATCACATCGGTCTGACATATCACGTCAACTTGGTTCTTCCAAGTCTGTGTTTTATTTTGCCACGTGAATTGCCTCACGTGTGGAGTGATTTCTTCATCAGTGGATGCAGCAGATCCCCCATCTGTTTGGCACTCTGTCCCTAGATCTTTTAGCTTCCCTTCTGTCACTTATTATGCCAAAATTCCTGTTCTTCTGCCAATGTGCCCAAAGTACTGAAGATAAGCTTGGTAATCCACATCAGAAGTCTTGTCTTGGTACCCAACTCTTTCACGACAGAGACTTTGGTACGGTGTTCAGTCCATGAGATCCATGGAATGCGCTTACACACCCACATTTCAAAACTCTCTATCTTTGGCGACATAGTTTTCGATAGGTAAAATTTAAACATTGACAGGTCAGCATTATACAGGCTTGTAATTTTGAGATGAAGTAGAAAAATTGAAAAAGTTAATTTAAATTAGATAATGCATTAAATGTAACTTCAAATATGTAGCTTGAAACGTTATTAAAATCTCATTTAAACCACTGAAATATCACACTAAAATAGCAAGTATAACATGACCTCACGGTGCTATCATCTGATAGAGAGGGAACACAGTGCAAGGAGAAGGATGGTGGGATACTGACCAGTGCTGGGCTCGGCTCGACTCAAGGCCAGTTGCTTTACAGTTCCGAACCCCAAGAGGCTGCAGGAGATGGTCCCGTGTGAAAGTCGGGAATACCTCCTCTGGATGCCACACTGTTAGAAATGAAAGACCATGAAAACCAAACAAAATGGGATGTGAAGGATAAGCTACAATTATGTTCTAAACAAACGAAACATCGGTTAATTAGCACTGATTTAATTTGTATTTAAAAAAAGGTGGACTCAATAATGTTGTTGTTTGTTGTTTCCTATGGCTAGCCCGGATTCCAATCCATCAGCTTTCTTGCGTTCCAATAGAGTTGTGTGAGGTTTCCAGAAGTTCTAGCAGTCACATCAAGTTTGTTGCAATGTAGCAGGTGTCGCTTATCCATTTTACTTCCAGGTTCGTGACAAAGTGTGCATTCTTCAGATCTCAGGATGTTGATTCGTTTCAGATGAGCTGCAAGGCAGTCGTGGCCAGTGTTAAGTCTGAAGAAGGCTACAGCTTCTTTTCTTGGTGTTAATTTATATTGATCCCATTTAGCATCAATGTCTTTCCATAATTTGGTTTCTGCTGTTTTCTTTGCCATTTCTTCATACCTGTTTTTGACAGTATTTTTCAAGATCCTTTTTGCTGACATAAAATCAGTCTGACTGACAGGTTGTTGTAGTGTGGTACCTTTTTTTGCTAATCTGTCTGCCTCTTCATTTCCTGCTATTCCAACATGAGAAGGGATCCACTGAAATGAGATCTGTTTGTGGAGTCTTTGAAGGGTTTCCATCATACAAAAAATTTCTTTCAGTTCTTTATTTTGGGGCTTATAATTTGACGAGATGGCTTGGATGGCTGCTTTTGAATCTGTAATGATAACGCATTTTTGATAATCAATGTTTCTGCCTAATAACTGATGGAGTGCATGTGAAATTGCTCTTATCTCAGCATCAAAGTTTGTTTTGGCCTACTGGGAAGTAGAGTGAGAAGAGAGATGAATGTATTCCTGCTCCAGTTCTATTTTCTTTGTCTTGTGAGCCATCTGTAAATATTTTTAGCCATTGATTAGATGGATATCTTTCTTCTATTGTACAGAGGGCCAGTTGTTTTAGATCTTGTGGTGAAGAGTCTTTCTTGCAGACCTCTTCTAACAAAGTAAGATCTGTAGTCACTTGTATATATTCAATGGGATTGACTGGCATACAGAGTGGTTCAAGTTTTATTTGCAGATTGCTCTTATTGATGTATCCTTTGGCGAGGCTTAAGGGATCTTTTTGCGTTTTAAGTTTGGGGCTAGAAACTGTTTTTTTGATCCATGTCATTTGAGGTAGTCTTTGTATACTGAGATATGCATTGGCTGTTTGATGTTTCATCTCTTCTTCTATTGGTAAGTTGTGGGTATATAATTGCAAGGCGGTTATAGGTGTGGTTTTTATTGCACCTGTTATGATTCATAGGGCATTATTCTGACACCTCTCGAGGCGATCAATGTTTGACTGGGGTGCTGTAGAGAGTACTTCACAGCCATATTTTATGATAGGTTTGATGTAAGTATTGTAGGTTTTGTTGAGTGTGTCTTGAGTGCTCCCCCAAGTAGCTCCTGCTAGTCTCTTCAGTAATTTCATCCGTTTGCTTACCTTATCCTCCACATGTTTTATGTGTTTGGTCCAGTTCAGCGTCTTGTCCATGATGATACCTAGGTACTTTGTACTTTCACTCTTTGGAAGGTCTTGATTACTAAATTTGAGACTAAAAGTTGGATTGTGGTGTCTCAGGGAGAAAAACTGGTATACTGTTTTGGAAGTATTGATTTCCATATTATTGTTTTCGGTCCAGTTTTTGAGTTTTATAAGTGCCTGGTTCATTCTGTGTTCAAGAAGCATTTGCTGATTTGGGCTGTTACGTGCTGTGGTCCAAATGATAACATCGTCTGCAAACATGCTGATATTCACATTACCTACTTTCTTTATTGTTTTTGGAAGATCGTTGATGTACACATTGAATAAAGTTGTGCTTGATACAGCTCCTTGTGGGAGGCCTAGTTTTGATTGCTTGCAACCTGAAGTTTTGTTGTTGCAACGAACATTGATCATTCTTTGTGAAAGGAATCTTGAAAACCAGTTTAACATACATCCATTTACTTTGAAGTTGATAAGTTTCTTTAGCAGCATGGACTCAATAATATTATAAACCAAACTTGGCCATTACACAATCCAAGAAGAAACTAAAATGACACCTCGCTCAAGGGTAGCCTAATTCAAATTATATTCACTTCTTGCATTTAGGGTATTGTAAAATTAAAACAAGAGAAGTCAACAGTAAAGGAAAGTTTGTAATAATCAATTTACTCACCATAAATGCAGCAGAACATGCCCATACTTACCAAGAGAACAAATAGACACTTCCAATAATTATTTAATGAAGGAAATGTGCACAAGTGTGCATGAGGGATACAGTACATTAGTCACATGCCACTGATTTTGTGCTTTGGTTGCAGTACAATACATGGTATTTGTTGCACTGCATTTTACATACCGGTAGTTTGCAAACACTTGCGCCATCAGCAATGCACACTTTGCTGTCGAACCCATGCACTACGAGTCTTTTCACCACATGTTTTAGTTTCTGATTTGCCTTAGTCCAACTCCTGTCAGTCATAGCACTGGTGCAGTAAAGGTCACATCATCTTGGATGTCATTCATTTTCTCATACAGCTCCTTAAAAAGGTCCTTATATGAGTTTATTGCTGGTAAAAGAAACTTCAGTCATATTCTTTCTTGGAGGAAAGGCACTCTTGCAGGTACATACACCAGCCTGGACAGAGTAAATTTTGAAACTCCCATTAAGGTATATTTTAAAGAAATTGGCATTAACATTCAGTTTTCCAATATTTTTAGATTCCTTTCTTTAGGTGCTCCCATATCATGTGGGTTCGATATGTTAATACTTCCAATAGCAGCCTGCCAAGGAAATATAACAGGGGAACGTGGTACTGGAAACATAGCAACCGTAGATAATAACAAGCTCAAGCCTTCATGAATCCAAACAAAATATAAATGATAACAAATGAAATAGAAACAGTAAAGCCATAAGAACCAAATACAGTAATCACAACTGTTCAACAATGATCAGTGCTGTACGGTATGTGATGCCCAAAATCATGAAAATAAATTAATCCATAGACATTTCTTAAATAACTGCCATTTTCTCAATCTCTTCTAATGTGTCAGACCCTCTGTTCCTGATTATCAGGAATAAATGTTCAATTTTGTGCCATTGATTATATTGGTTTGTAAGATTGTTGTTTATCTGATTGTCCGCAGTCTTGAAAGAGTAAACAGCCACATTAAACTTAACCCTCCAGTGGGCGTGCAGTTGTAAAAAGTACAATAGGCACTTGATATTCCTTTTAACAATTCAACAGCAATGGATTTGAAGTCAATGACCCCCATCTATTCCTTTGTTACCCTTTCTTTGATTGTAGAGAGTAGTTGATTTGAAGTTAACAAATTTCCTTCAGTTGCACTTTGAAGCAGGAAACGTGAAGTATATCAATAGACATACTTTCTACTTTTCTGTAATCCATAACAAATATTCTTTAATCACATGTAATTTTTTTCAGGTTGTTTTCCGCATTTCCCAGTACAGTAAATAGAATTACATTGTATTGTCCGACAGAAAAGTTGAAATACCAATTGTCAGTAAGGCAACACTAAAAAATTGCTTCCAAGTTTTCTAGTCCTATATTAGTAGTTTTGAAGAACTTTGTCACAAATGGAATAGATATGCATGTAGACATCTAGACAACACACACAAATTAAACTGTGTACAAACAGTGTGAAAAATTGATTTATTGTGATTTCCCAGGATTCTAAAAGGGTTAAAACATGTCCCCCATTAGCTTCTCAGTATTCAGAGCAACAGTCTCAAATCCAGAGGTCAGAGCTCGAGTCTCGTATGGGCCAGACATTTGAATTCTCTACCTTCCATTTAAGGGGGTAAGTTCAGCTTTGAGTACTGGAAATTAGCGATATTCAATATTTTCTCCTTCAGTGCATAATTATAACTCTTAGAACATTCTAATTTATTTCATGGAATCACTGTCTTCTCTTAAATTTAGTAAGCCTATTTTCGTTTTCATTAAACACAGTTAAATACACTGAAATAAATATTTCTAAATATCTTTTTGGTTAGGGGTCAACCAACAGCAACATGCCCCACCGTTGGGCAATAAATATAACTATATTTTCTAGCTTCTAATAATAATCTTCTGCGGGGTCGAGTTGATGTTGTGCACATAACTAAATCAGAAATACAATGTTTTTAATACCTTGTCTGTCTGCACAGGCCCGACGAGAGGGGGGGTCAGGCAGGGCTGGTGCCCCGGGGCCCGACCCTTCCAGGGGAGCCCGGCGTCCTAGCAGGATGTGCAAAGCACTTATTTTTCAGGACGCGAAGAGATATTTTCCCTTTCGTGATACTCTGTAACGTCTCAGTACCGTTAAACAGAAAATCAATTTCCCTTCTTTATTCACGACTTAGAAATGACTCTGGTTCCTGACGAAGCCGCGGCAGGAATGTAGGATTTGGCTTCCCGACTGCGGTGTTATTCGTAGTGTTACTCAACGGTAAAAAAAAAAGGCCTGTTTGTCGTTACAGATGTCAATTCATTTAGGGGCTTGCAACATTCAACTCGTGTACTTAGTAGCTAATAGGTCTAGTATCACTGGTGGATAATGAACCATTGGCGCTCCGTTGGGGATGGTTTGCATCAAATAGTACTGTAGATATAATTCAGTATTTGCTGACGCATTAGTTTTACGGTTTGTTTCTGAAGGCCTCCGCGTTATTGAATAAAGTTGACTGTAAAGCAGTATTTTTCACAAATATTAATGAAGCGAACAAAATAGAAAACCAAAAAATGTGCGAATTGTGTGGCTGAAGGGGAGGCTAGTAGCTGTTGTATAATAAGTGAGATGTATTGGCAACATTGTTGTAACAATTTGTATTGGAGAGTCAAAACTTAGACCCTCTTAAAACCATTAACTGCTGGACGAAAAGCGGGGTATACACAGTGTGAGCTGTGCTAAGGCCTCTGTGACATGATAAATCGCATGCCGTATTCTTAGTTGCCGACTGGGAATGCGTTGGCCGTCGCGACTATTACTGTAATTATTAGGGTTAAGAGTAGGGTAGGTGTCCCTGGACTTGAAATAAGGTACTGCCCCGGCATTGGTCTGGAGGGAGTGTGAAATAGCACACTCAGGATAGTCGCTGTCAGCGCCCTGATTCAAACCTCCGATCTGTAGACTTGCTGTAGGCCCCCATCACGGTCATTGGTGAGCTACACCGCGGGGTCTTACTTGAAGATGTGAGAGCTTTTACTTCAATATCGAGAGTCTTTTCTATAGCCACTAAATGTCGTATATGAGCTCGCGAGGGAGACTTTCCTCATCGAGGACCTGAGATGCAACCTTATTCTACCAGGAGGAGCAGCATATGATAAGCTGTTGCATAAGCTAAGGGAAAAAAAGGAGGGACATTTGGGAGGACTTCTATTCAACGGAGGCCATGGCGGATCGGAAATGGATGGATACGGGCTACCAACTGAGGCATATAGTCACGATACTGGCTGTCCACGGGTTCCACTTCAAGATGTGTAAAGACAAGGTTTTCCATGAACCGAACACAAACTGTGTGTGCAGGCTATGTGACCAGATATGTGAAAGATATCACCTCCAGAAGTGTTCCTCGAGGTCAGGTTCGATTAGTGAGTTTATCAAGGATTAACAAACACTTATTGAGAGCTCATTGGTTGTCACGTTGTTATACCGGTATGTTATATTTTTCTGTATCCTCTATGCACATTGTGCGCAATAAAGTTTATTATTAAATGTTAATGGTCACCAAATTTTTACTCCAAAATATCCCAAAATAATCACCCAAATGGCCTATCCTATAACTCAATAATTTGGACCTAATTTTTGCAAACATTTCCGGAGGAGGGCCAACGGACCCCACTCTGAGCTTGGTGATATTCCATACCCCAAGATCCCCGGTGTGTCCACTCCCCCATAACCTTGGCTTGAATCCGCCCAGGATGGTCACCAGTCATAGATAGGATTGAGGATGTTTAGGAAAATCTGGCTCTAGTTTTGCTTACTGCAAAGCAATATTAAATTATAAGAAATCCACTGACTGCCAATTACAAAATATAGTTCAAATTCACATTTTCTTCGTTTGTGAAAACAATCACTGATCAGCTGCAATCTATTGATAGCACATAAGAACTTGAGTTAAGTATGAGCACTGTATACCTGTGGATAATTATGAAAATATATTTTGCTTTGTTTAATGTACAAAGATGTGTGATCGCCGTTCAACCAAAATACTTATCAGTGTTTAGGCTTAGACCCAAGGGCGTGACTCTTCAAGGTCAGCTCATTTTAAGAATGTCAACATAAATACACTATATGTAAAACTATTTTAAAATACGTCTTGACTTTGTGTAAACATTATGTTTTCATTATGAAAAGAGATTACGTCATATGTCACAGAGGCCGTAGTACTGCACAGTGTACCGTATACCCTTTCCACCTCTTTTAACATGCAGTTCAGTGAGATGAACTCCCTGTTGATTAATTTTTGGGTATTATGACGTAGGGACAGAATTGAGGAGAAAATGAATGTACGGGTTAAAACGATGAATCATGGAAAATAAGCATAGAATCACTGACGGTGGAATTCCAACCCATCTGTTTCCGAGTTCATGGACAACAGCTTTTTTCATTGTGAGTATTTTCCCAAAGTTAAATACTGTAAAAGCGATGCAATTACTGGTCCGATAAATGCAACTTTTTTCAAATTTGTGTGCGACAAACGAGCATATTGATTTTATGAGTATCTCTGAAGTTCTAAAATTATTGATATCAAAGAGGATCTGCAGAACTTTAAATCTGAATACTGTGCATGCTTACAGTGTTACCTCATCGAGACAAATTTAGATTTGTCAAACGCCAAAACAGTATAGTGAATTAATGAAAATTGTTACGGTACCTAGTTTTTGATGGCTTTAATCTGATATTAATTTTTGTTAATTGAAAATAATGCATTAATACGCGCTTGTCAGGTATAAACATTGAATTTGCAAATAATTTTGGATCCATTCCTCCACTTTCAGATGATGTTGTAAATTTTACATACCAGCATTAACTTATTTATATTGATAGTAATTCACACTCTGCTTATGATAATAAATATAGCCTGGATTTACTGGAATATATAATTGAAATATTATTATTATATATGAATTGCAGCCAATGGTCATTTCAATTGAACGCCCGTAGGCTCCCCAACAAGTTTAATTTCAATTAGTTCCAACTTTGGCTACCAGACGCCACTGTCACTGACACCCAGCAGGGAACGTTGGAACTTGATAGAGCGTTTCTAACCAAATAACCTACAAATTTTGGCTACACACTACCAATTGTAGTGGTAGGTTCTTTACATGCCATAAATCTATGACATGGGCCCGCCGATTTTACTTCCCCTCCGAATACAGGGATACTGAAGGATTTTAACGCTCTTAAAAATCCGACGACTTTGGCCGGGTTTATACCCGTGATCTTGGGCATTGCAGTTCAGCATGATACAAATTATTATTATTATTATTATTATTGCTTGTTTGCTGGCGCTTTATGTTCTTGTAATTGATTTCGTAATGAACATTTAGTGCAAATAAAAAAATGTACAAAATCAGTTTGTGCAAATTTGCGAGGATTTTACGGAATTTCGTTTCAGAGGGGGTCCCAGGAGATTCCAGCCCCAGGGCCCGTCGTCGCTCTCCACGGCCCTGTGTCTGCATATAAGCAAGCTTTCATTACCTGCATCTCTTGTTCCTTATTCACAACCACCTTCATAAGGGGATAAAATATGCCTCACAACTCTTACTATTCTTCTGATCCTTCTTTTCTTCTTGCATTTTCTTAAAACATATTTTTCTACCTCAGCTTTCTTCAAGATATCACATCTATTTATTCCAATCCATCACATTCATACCACAGAATATAAGCACACCAGCAACAACTATAACCTTCTTCATACTAGATGTAACATCTTTTTTTTTTTTTCAAATCCTCACTAACATACCACAGCACATAAAATCTCATTATCTACCACTAAAAATCCTAGACCAGAGAGCATCCATTCCCAATGGCATCCACTATCAATCCATTCCCATTCTATAAAAAAACTAAAACCAACTAACTTCCATCCTGCCTGGCAATTTTCAATCAACATTCCATGGCAACCTTGCCCTAAGATCAAGGAACCTTTGCCAATTAGTCAAAGCCACCTGGTTATATTGCAAAGCCACCTACCAGCAAGGGCCAGACCACCACAGAGAATCTCTATGGCCCAGAACACATAAGACACTCTGTGGTGGTCTACCAATTGTGGCCATGGCTGGCAACCAGATAAAAATAAAAATAACTAAATACCAACAAAATAAAAACTTAAAAGTTATCTCTGTAACCTACTACAAAATTTCGGTTACAACACTAATTAATTATTCAAATGGTGGCTAAGAGTTGTGCTAGCATGGGAAATTTTCCTGATAACTAGAGTATTTTGTCCATATTAGCATTATTCTTTTTTCACTTTCAAGCTTAAACTTAGTTGTAGGGAAGTGACCAACATCAGTTTCCTAGTTGAAAAATTCCATTTTTTAATTTACTTCTAAATTTGAGGAATCATATTTCTACATATTATAACTTTTTTTAAATTTCTATAAATTTAAATATTGAGCAGAGAAATATAATTTTGATTGTTTCCCCAGATTACCTATATTTGTTTACATGCACAAAAATGACTGTTGAAATCTATTCAGTATTTTATGAAGTATTAAGGAAAATCTTTCAAATCTAGTGAGCTTTAAAAATATGAAATCAAATTCTCTTACTCTTTCATCACCTGTGACTGACTAAAACCCTCCAGGGGCATATGATGTTCCTTGCTGTGCTGATATCTTGGCTGCAGCATCCAGTTAAAAAGTTACAATATGTAGAAATATGCTTCCTCAAATGTAGAAGTCAATTATTAAGAAACGGATTTTTTTCAACTAGGAAGCTGATTTGGGCATTAAAAATAAAAGGGGGGGAATTAAATATTTTAACATTAATCAAAAGTAAATAAAGCTTTTAAAACTTAAGAAACCTCGATTCAGTGGACAAATAAAACCAAATGGGAGCTATACTCACTAAATGAAATATCAAACCCAAAAAGGGGACATTCAACCAGCTACTAGAGAACCTTAACAAAAGCGAACACTATCATATACTCAATTCCCCAGAAACTGGCAAAGAAGCACATAACACCTGGTTAACTAAGGTGTACTACATCCCAAAACAGAAGGATTTAAGATGGCCATTCAGGACAGGGTCCTAGAAACCTGTAACTTCAGAAGGTACCATACATCATTAAAGACGAGACATCAACAGATACATGCCGAAATGTAACTGAAACCATTGATCATATACTAACAGCATGCCCAATACTTGCACAAAAGAACTATGTACAGTGGAACCTCGGAATGTGAGTAACGTGGTCTACGAGTGTTTTGCAAGACGAGCAAACATTTTAAATAAATTGTAACTCTATAAGCGAGTGAGGTTCCGCAATACGAGCATCACGTGTGGCCTGACTGTGTTCTTAGATGTGACTTTGAGGGGACTTTGAGCTGCCGGTTGTTGAAGAAATTGTGTCCTTAGGGAAGATCATAGGGCTGGAGGTGAATGACATGGACATTCAACAGCTGGTGGAAAAACATAACCAGGAACTGACCACCAACGAACTGATGGACCTGCATCGCGAACAACAGGAGGAGGTTATGGAGGAGATCTCGTCCGGGGTAGAGGAGGAGGAAAAGTCAATGGAATCTCTCACTTCAACTGAGATTCAGGGAAGTGCAAAATGTGGGAAACGGTGCAAAGTTTTGTAGAAGAACACAACGCAAATAAGGCTGTAGCAATGCGAGCGATGTATCTGTTCAATGACAATGCAATGTCACATTTTCGTTAAAGTTGCACGAAAAGAAAACAATTCTAGTGAGCCAACAGATAGCAGTGATTCCGTTAGTGAAATTCGTGCTACACAGTTACTCTTCACATGCCATCTCTCGTCTTCCTCCCACCAACAATGATTCTATCGTAGGGTAAAGTGCAGTTTAATTTGTTTTACGTTCTACAATACTGTATTTTGTTTTAGGAATGTTATGTGAATAAATATGTTTGTGTTGTGGACAAATCATATGTGTTTCAATTTTTTCTTATGGGAAAATTTGTTTTGATATTCGAGCGCTTTGGATTACAAGAATGTTGTCAGAACGAATTATGCTCGCAATCCAAAGTTCCTCTGTAGCTAAGATGGTCTACCAATAACTATGCAAGTAGTGTAAACTACCAATAGATGTAGAGCCATACTTCGGACTCCAACCACATCCCATAGTACAAAATGGCACATTTAAAACACAGTGGAGTGTCTCTGTCATCACCAACAAGACAATGGCTTGTCTCAGATCAAGTACACTAGAACACATGACTCATAGACATTGCAGTACAAAATTCTCACATCAGAATTAAGATCCACAAACAATGCAGCAAATATATGGACTTGGCAGCAAAAATCAAATGACTTTGGAAAGAACAAATAATAGTCACTGTCATCCCAATTGTACTGAATGTACCATTCAACAACTATCAGAAAATACAGAAGGCAGTAATACTGGTCAGCTGTCATATAGTTAGAAAGTCTTGAATAAGTACTGATTCAGATTGAATACCAGCAAAGCTTCATGTCTAAGCCGACCAACGTTTTGCCGAAGACAAAACAATATTTAAGAAACAATTGGTGACCACAACCACCCTCTAAGGAGCTCATTGAACCATTAGTTATTCATCTTCTTCTCCTTGTCTTTCCAAAACTTCCTCCTCCTCCTCTCACTATGGGTTTGTTGTTCTTGTGTCAATGCATTTCTGAGTTTCACATTTTTTGGGAATATTAATATCCATAGTGGTCCATATTGGCGTCAAATGTAAAATTGAAATCAATTGATTGGACGGAAAATAAAATTGATTTCAATTTTCACACTTTTTGCAATTGATTCCTTGAATGTGAGCTTGTGTGACTTGATTTTTCTGTCTATATAATTATAGTCTGTGTAGTTGCCAGTGGTTCAATAATGACATGTTTGAGATCCTTTTGGGGGTCTACTAGCCAGGGTACTTTGGTTATCATCATCATCGTCGATTATTATTATTATTATCTGACTAATTTGTAAAATATTCAGAAGAAAATTAAAAGTTTTACAAATTACCTATATTACCTATACCGTATGACTTAATTTATTCACAAAGAAAAAGCACTAATTCTCTTCTCCTTTGTCAATACTATGTTTGTTTAGTTCAATTCAGGACATGTTTCAAATTCGAATTGGGCTCTTCTTCAACTGCAATTTCCACATTACTGTTTTTAAATTACTTAATCACTTATTTACAGAGCCAGAGCCTGTATAAGGGACAATCAAGTAGCATAGATACAGATTGGCATAATTATACATAATGTTTGTAAGTTAATGGTACAATAAATTGATAGTGACTAACAATACGGAAGTAATTGGTATGACATATTGTATTGCTTAAGGCTACATATTTATTCCTTAATAGTGCACCCATTCATAGATGGAGAATGCTTAGTCATAACCCGGCTCAGCTCGCGGCTTCGGGGTGTGTACCGTTCAGCCCACTGTATGACCTCACATTCGGATATGATACACTATTAGGTTAACAAGACTACATAAACAACTCACACATTACATTTAAAAGGGATTTATTTTATTTCAAAAATATCAAAACTCAAAAATCACACAAACATTTACTTGGAATTGTCCCATCAAGTAAGAATTAATCAAAAATCAATCCAAAATCATTTAAAAATCATTCAAAATCATCTTAACAATCCCTTAAAATAATCTTGCTTAGCTCATCTAACAATCATCCTTTACATTTCCTTTATTATAGTTTACATTTCTTTAGATACAGAGTGTGCCACTCTGGTCAAAATTACTTCTAAGGCTTGCGGACATTTAAACTATTTTATTTCCCTTCAGGGTTATTCTTTATTCACACTTTCATTTGTTTAACTTTTATTTAGGTCTTTAAACAGAACAACTTACTTCCCGAAAGCCTTAGGTTTCTTAAAAACACAATACATATATTTTAAAAGACATGCCATGAATCGAACCCAACACTTCTCCATTTCTTTACTCATGCTATAAGGTGATTTATTCATGTTGCATCATGCATGCATTTCCTTTCAGTGGATTTATTCCAACCATAATAAAAATCATTATATTCAATACCCGTTTGTTTCATTTTTCTTTCAAGGCAGGAATCGAGTATTTATCAACAATGTTAATATTTGACTAAGTCCGTCAAATATTACTTAATCATTTCAAACTTTGGCTTGGGAGAATCGTCTCCATCCCAGCATTACAAATATTTACATTATTTTATCCTAGCACCTTTTAATCAAAAATCTTGCATAGCACTCGCTAATTGCTAGTATACACTCAGACCCTCATTTAAGTTTCTTAACAAAACATCCATTATGTGGTTTCCGCCCCTTTGCGAGAAGCAAGGCCAAGGTCGGCTATTCACCTCCCTTCCCCCTTCGTCAATTAGTTCACGATTTACGACCTTCGCTCAGACCGTCTCCCCTCATGCTCATCGTTTATTTTCTTTTCCCTTCACTGGTTGGACATCCAAGTTTTACATATCATTTAATTACTGCAGCTACCTACTTCCTTGTTTCATTCATATTATTAATTCGTGTTTCCAGATGATTATGCATTAAATTCGGAGAGGATACGACGCATAAGTTGACCTGGCAAGACCTAGTCTTCCAGTCAATACAACAATTCCATTTACTGTCGGATAAGCAATGCTGGATCAAATCGGGATCGGCCATACATGACTAGGGCTCGGACACAATAATGCATCCCCAGTTGCCAGTATCTCGCAGGGGCCGCAGCTCTCCCTCCAGTCTCATATGCGAACAAATATAACAATGCCAGGTTGGAGATTTTTAGTCCTTCCCAACAGGTCTTACTTGCAATTGCCATAACATACCATAATATACCCTAAGCTGACCTGACCATGCCTCTTGCATGTCAGTGGGTGCTACCCTTAAACAACGAAGAATCCTACTCATTAATTTCCCATGTCACGAGTATATGCAAATCATGGATCACGTACATCTCTACTTGAAGCTAACTTATTAACTCACTTTTAACTTGGCCCATTTTGGCAATACAACACTCACTTGGATTTCCATCATACATTTACTTTTCCTTACAACAACTTTATTTCAACGCGGTAAGACTCTCTGGTCTTCCTCTTCCTTTATTCCCATAACTAGGCATAACAGCCTGCAATTTCATAATACAATATCTGGTGTTCCGTATTCACCATTTACGTTATTCACTTCAAAGGTCTGCAAAACTCATTATTATTTCAACAATATTTTAAGGTATTCACTATCCTTTAATTAATTAATTCTTTCAATTAGAGATCATTATTATTATTCCTTCAAATTTTCATTATTCAACAACAACTTCATTATGGAGTGCAACAATTCCTTGTTTAACCATTATTTCAAGAGTACAAAACTCGACAATTATTATTATTGTGGTGCTCATTTACTTTATTTCTTAAATTCAATTACTTCGCTTAAATACGTGCCAGTGATGCAATTATCTTCGATTCCTCCTTTCAGATTCATTAATCACATATTATTCATTATTACGGGTTTCAATTACTTTACATTGCGCAACGTAATTATTATCTTAACAAACAACAAAATTATACTCGTGGTTAACATTTATTATTATTTCAATCATTTGTTACAATTACTTAGTGCATTTCAATTACTTAGTGAATCCATGCTTGATCTCCCTAATCATTGCTTGTTTTCACTAGTTCAGTACATGATACAACATTAATATAATAAAATTCTCATGACGCACCTCATGTGCAGCGTTGGTCGATGACCATATTTTCGAATGGGGTCGCCCATCTCATTATTTTTCTAGTACCCCATCATAACACTCTTTTTCACAATCTTCAATTTGTATTCAATCATATTACACTGGTACATTTTATAACACATTTACCTTGCATAAAACACTTTCACTTTACATAAAACACTTAAAATGATACTCTTATTTCTTTCTTACGATATTTTCATTTCACTTCTATCACACGATCGTATCTCAGCGATTTTGACAATTTCGGTCGGCTGTTGATGATCCCTGATGCTTCGAACCTAAGTTCCTTTTGCTAGAACTTCTATCTTTCGCGATCGTAATTACTGTTTATTCTTGCCCTTTATAGGACTTAGTGTCTTTAACAATGTCTTTACTGGACGTAACGCCGTTTATTTGTTTGAGTTATTATAACTTCGTAACTGTATCGAACTAGTGTTCCTCTGGAACTTGTATTTCCCTACTGATCGCTGTATCTTACTTTGACGATATTGCTTTAAAGTCCGTAAATTTAGTGTTCTTTATGCTTTAGGACTCTTCAGAGTCTCGAACTGCTAACTATCAGCGTAGCGCACTTATTAATGCCGTAACTGGCCTACACTCGGCGTACTTGTAGCGTAGCCTCCCACAGGAGTCTCTTATCGAACTGTGTGTTGAACTGAATAATTGAAATTGTAGCGCGACCTACCTACAGCAAGGCGTGCTATGACGAACCGTGATCAACTGACCTGTAGCGTAACCTCCCTTAGGAGTCTCTGATGAAACTGTCATGTAGCGTCGCAGCGCGACCTGCCTATAGCAAGGCATGCTGTAACGTAGCATCTGATCGACTGTGATGAACTATCATACTCTGGCTTCGCTCGGAGCCTATTTATTCAATTCCATAGCCCCTTAATTGCTCTCAGACCTCTTTTCCTAAGTCTGTGCTTTGATTTACTCATAACTTTATTTGCCGGTGTAAAACATCCTAAAAGTAAGGTTTCTTCATGGCGGAGCGAATTTTGATCGGTCAATTATTTTTAATTAATTAAGAAGGTTATTATCTTTCTTCAGGGTCTGGCCTATTTGCCTCCTTCATCCTCGTATCAATGCGTGTTATTCCCCAATGCCGTCATTATCGAGTCAGCGAGTTTTCTTCTAGTGAGCATTACAGGCTTTAAACCTTCAAACAAAACTTCTCCCTATGTTTATCTTGGCTGCTGGCCTTATGAAGTAGTAATTTTAGCTTGTTAAGTTTTTTCTTCACTTTCGCTTCGCTACTGTTTGGGAACTTCATCATCTATGTGTTCAAATTAATTGCTGAGTTTCATGTTCTGGGGCCGCCTTCAAGTGCTGTAATAATCATTAATATTAAAAAGAGTCCCCTCGAAATCTAACACTTCAACAGTCATTAATCCTTCTAAACTCGCTTGCGTTGAGGAATGTCGAGTGTCCATTAGGGCTCTCCAATTCTGCTGCTGCTAGCTCCCTTAATCGCTTTTTTTTTAATGGCATTCAATATTAAAAGTGTCAAACTAATGTGACTTTATGTTTCCTGTGTGCTCCTAATAAGCCACCTGCATGCTCTGGACTTGGTTTCAAAGTCTGTTCTCTAAAAGAATATTTCCTTGGTTAGCTATGATTTCTATAAGAATTCTATCATCTTTCATTAAAGGGTTTGGTGTTCGACTTGTGCCAATGTCCACATGGGCACAATAGGAAGTATCTTGCTTTCATGTTAAATGTTTTAATAGAAAAACTTTCCTTTATGCATAATGGTAGAGAGTTATATTCCTTTATTATAGAGGACATAATACCTTTAGTACCATTTACGAGGCACGTCCAGAAAGTAAGTTCCGTTTGGTAATAAAATTAAATTGTTTACAGATACAGAAAAAATATTTATTGCACAACATTCTACACCTCTTAAACTACTTTCCCACATAACTGCCGAACTTTTGCAGGCATTTGTCATAGCGTGGCACAAGTTTTTGGATACCTTCTTCATAGAAGTTTGCCGCCTGTGTCTTCAACCATTTGGAAACATCTTCTTTCAGCTCTTCGTCATTGTTGAAGTGTTGACCGTCAAGGAAAGACTTGAGATGTGTGAACAGATGAAAGTCGCTAGGAGCGAGGTCAGGGCTGTACGGAGGGTGGTCAAACACGTCCCAGCCAAATCCCTGTAGGAGGCTTTTCGTCACATTTGCAGTGTGTGGTCATGCGTTGTCGTGAAGAAAAACAACACCTTTTGACAGCAACCCTCGGCACTTATTCTGTATTGCGCGGCGCAATTTCCTAAGTGTCTCGCAGTAAGCATCTGCGTTGATTGTTTGACCACGCGGTAAGAAATCAACGAGTAAGATGCCTTTCCAGTCCCAGAACACTGTGCACATCATTTTCCGAGGTGTCAAGATTTGTTTCGGCTTAACCTTTGCTGGGGATGAAGTGTGCCTCCATTCCATTGATTGCCGCTTACTTTCAGGGGTGTCGTAAGAAACCCAAGTTTCATCTCCTGTGACTATCTGTGTCAGAAATTCTTCGCCGCCTTCATTGTAATGGGTCAAAAACTGAAGTGCACTACCCATCCGTTTTGTTTTGTGTTGCTCCGTAAGAATCTTTGGTACCCAACGTCGGCAAAGTTTACGAAAGTTCAGTTTTTCGGTAACAATTTCATGAATTAGTGATCGTGAGATTTGGGGAAATTCCATAGCGAGATCACTAATTGTAAACCTGCGGTTTTTCCGGATCTTGTCATCAATCGCGTGAACCAGTTCTTCTGTAACCAAAGATGGACGCCCACTTCGTTCTTCATCGTGCACTTCACTACGGCCTTCATTGAACTGTCGGACCCATCTTCTCACCATTGAATCACTCATCGCATTTTGTCCATACACTTCGCAAATTTGCCGATAAATTTCAATTGGTTTCACTTTCCTAGCATTCAGAAAACGAATCACAGATCTGATTTCACGAGCGGCGGGATTTTCAATCAACACCGACATTGTACGAGTAAACATGCACAACAACGCGTTCGTGGCTGACAGCGCTCTCCAAATGGCGCACGTTTCTTCTCCTTGATACAGAGTGTCTACCGCTCATATGCGGAACTGCGCTGCAGCGGAACGTACAACTAGTTGAAGACACAGGCGGCACACGTCTATGAAGAAGGGATACAAAAACTCGTGCCACGCTACGACAAATGCCTGCAACATTTCGGCAGTTATGTGGAAAAGTAGTTTAAGGGGTGTAGAATTTTGTGCAATAAATATTTTTTCTGTATCTGTACACAATTTAATGTTATTACTAAACGGAACTTACTTTCTGGACGTACTTCGTATAAGGCATTGGGAATAGCTGGTCAATATTCAATTTACTCCTCCTGTTGTAGGTAATGATGAATCTCATTTGCATGGTAAAATATACACGTGCGTATGTATCAATTTATTTTCTAATTTGTATACAAATACTGCTGCTGACATTACTATTTGTTTTTGCAGTGGCATAATTTCAGTTGTGTATAATTGATTTGAGAGTGTGAGGCAAGGATATCCAATGATAGATTTTATTGCAAGTTTCTAGAGTATGGTATCTCAAGTTCTTTTATCTGCTCCTTCTTACAAACCCTTATATGAAATTCATGTACATTAGATGTGAATGTATCAGAGCAAAGTGTATATTTTTCAATAATTGTCTAGTAAGACGGCTATATCTTAATCTGAAAATAATACCTATTGTTGGGCTGATATGTTTTACATTTTCTACATGATTTTCCAAACTTGTATGATGGTTTATGGAAGAATAAATATTTTGTTTTAGTGATTTTAATAACCATTTTGTGTGCTCTCATCCAGTCCACCAGCTTATTGAGATCATTATTAATATTTAGCATAGTTTCCTGTTCAGATGGTCCCAAATAGAATATATAAATATCATCTGCAAATAGTTTGAGCTTGCCTTTCAATTCTAATAAGACTAGGCTATATCATTAATATAATCCAAGAAAAGAATTGGTCCTAAGACAGAACCTTGAGGTAGGTACTCCTGTGTTGATTCTCATTTGAGATCCTTTTGCATTATCAATTGCAACATACTACAGTCTTTTCTGTTTGTGAGGCAGTTCTTGAACCAGTCATGTGCCACTCCTCTGATGCCTGCCAGTTCTAGTTTATTAAGGAGAATCTCATGGTCAACCAGATTGAAGGCTTTTTTAAGATCAAGTTTGTTTTCATCTAACACCTTTTCTACATCAGTTAATACTTCAAATACAGCACTATCATCTCCTCTATTTAGAATAAACCCATATTGGCAGCTTGCAAAGTAATAATTTTTCAGAAAGAAATTCATAAGTCATCATTTAACAATGCTTTCTAGAACCTTACTGATGGCAGATATAATATTAATGGGTCTTTAATTTGATGGGTGGGTTTTGTCTCCTTTTTTGTAGATCGGGTCCACCCTAGATACTTGACAGGCATCAGGGAATATACCAGTCAATACTGAAATATTTATTATTTTGACAAGATATGGTGTAAGGCCCTCAAGACACAATAATTGTAGCATGAGATTAGTAGTTTTGTCCTCACTTACAGTATATTGTTTTGAGTTGTAGGGATTTTATAATTGACTGAATTTCATTAGCATCAGTAGGTAACATAAAGATTGTCTTAGTGCTAGTAGTATTTTTATATTTTATAACACTTATTAAAATTAAAAAAGACATTCATTTGGTACCTACCAGACATGCCATAATAAAATATACTAAAATTTCACCTTACGTGAGTTTGGCCTAGACAATAAATCAATTAATTTGTTCAAAGCAAGCTTAGAAAACACCATTTCTAAGGTCAAATTTCGTGGTGAATTGTCCGAAGCCTTTGCAATTAAGACTGGCTGTAGACAAGGTGATCTGGGATCACCGATGCTGTTCAACTGTGTCTTGGAAAAAATTATAAGAGAATGGTTAACAATCTTACCAAATAATTATGGTATTCGAATTGGTTATAAAATAGAAGACCTGAATATAAACTGTCTCGCCTTTGCAGATGACATTGCTTTGTTCGCTAATTCAATGGAAGAGGCCACTGACCAACTTAATAAACTACAAATCATAGCTGCTATAACTGGACTTAAAGTGGCCTTCCATAAAACTAATTTTATCACAAAAATTAATGTCAAAGATGCCTCAAAATTCATCACAATTGGTCTGCAAAAAATCAAAAAAGTCAGAAAATTTAAATACCTAGGGGAATGGATTACCCCTAATAATTCAGAAATAGCTGCCATTGAGAGCAGATGTAACAAATTGGAAGGTGCCTTTCAAACCTGCAAAAACGCTTACAAAAGTAAAAGCTTGTCCTGGAACGTCAAACATTGTCATTATAACACAGTAATTAGGCCGTCGGCACTGTATGCCGCAGAATGCTTACAGATGACAAACAAAAGCCCATTGAGAAAATTAGAACTTAAGGATCGGAAAATTCTAAGGAAAATATTAGGACCTGTTAATGATAATGGTACTGAATTATTTGAACATATAGAAGATGATGATAAAAGGAGTGTGTCTTTCTTTGGACATTTGGAACGGATGGAGCATCATCAACTTTCATATCGAATACACTCATCAATCTCTAAAAAAATTCCTATTGTAAATGGTCGATGCAAGTTAAAAAGGACCTAACAGAAGCTCGAATCAATCAAGCTCTGGTTTGGGATAGGAACCTGTTCAGAAAGGCGGTTAAATCAACCAGTAATCTACACCCTTTAACATCTGTGATGCCTCGCCCTCACTGCAAGTGGACGGAAGAAAGGAGAGCTGAACATTCATCAAGAATGAAGATCTACTGGCAGACAAGAAAACAAGCATTACAGTGATCATATGAGTGAAGAACATCGTGGTCCATTGATGGCCGAAACGACTCAAAAAAAAAAAAAGGCCCTATGTCAAATATAGGCTAATAAATTAAAAAACACTTACTAAAATTCCTCTCTCCTAAAGAATCCTCCTGTGTGCTGTTGTTGACTCTTGAGATATATTGGGACCAATTAAAAACAATTTTATTTTTTGTTTGTAGATATAATTTTTCAGTTATTGGTTGGTTTTCTTTTAATGATGTATTTTTCTTTGGCGTATTGTTGTAATTAAGATAGGATTGTCCCGAGATTCTATATAATATGTATACCTAGGTATATATATTTGTATGTGTTTGACAAAAAAATAAATTTAAAGGGGGAATAGCAAAACAACAGAGGTCAATACAAAAAAAAAAATGTATTTGCATATTATATACCCTATGTATATGAAATTATCTGATATAGTCATGGCCTTGATAGGACCCAATTTAATTCTCCTATGTAGCCAGAACTTTCAATCCTGCATAATAATTGGCTTGAATGGAAAGGAATATCTCTGATGGTCTAGTGATGAAAAGACAAACTTTATTAAAAATGTTCGCATATTTTTTACAGGAAAATCTTGTATGCATTCACCATTCATTGTCATAAAGCATTACATATGAAAATCTTTTCAATATGCATCCTGCATAGGAGAAATTGCATCTATATTTTCCTTGTATTAGATTAAGACTTGAACCAGGCTGGGATATAAAAGAGATCAGTAACTTTTTCTCTGCATCACAAATTGCAGTACAGTAAGTATGTAATTAGTTTTAGTTTTAAGTATGTAGTTAGTTTGTTTATTAGATATATGTCATTGTTCTATTAGATTGTGGTGTGTGAGTGTGTCTGGTGGCAGTTGCATTGTTTATTAGTTGTAGTTCATTGTTTCATTAGACTGTGATGTGTGAGGGTGCATGTGAGTGTGCCTGGTGACAGACTGTTTTAGTGGTAGTATTTGTTATTGGTGGAACTTAGGTATTTTTTTCGTTAGTAGAATTTTGGTATTTAATTGTTAGAAGAAGGTTAGTACTTTTATTAGTAGAACTGCTCTTTACTTATTCTGAAAGGGAGTAGCAGCCTTTCAGAATAAATCAATTCTTTACTAGTCTAATAGACGGTTAAGATATTGATAATATAAGCCAACTATGGCTACACTGCGTTCTGCTGCATGGCTGAAAGCAACGGGAAACTACAGCCGTAATGCTATTCCAGAGGATCTGCACCTCTCTATGCATAATTACATGTGATGATGGCCTCCTCCCTTGTAAAATTTCAATCCGGAGGTAAACTAGTCCCCTGTTCGGATCTCCGGGTGGGGAATACTCGAGAGGGGGTTAACATCACAGAAGTGACAAAGAGGAAATCTGACATTCTACGGATCGGAGCGTGGAATGTTAGAAGTCTGCTAGGAAGTGGAAGGTTAGAAAACTTAGAAAGGGAAATGGGTAGGTTGAGGTTGGATTTGGTTGGGATTAGTGAAATGCGCTGGCAGGAAGAACAGGACTTTTGGTCAGGAGACTATAGGGTCATTAGCACTAAATCAAACAATGGCCAAGCAGGGGTTGGTCTCATATTGAGGAGGAAACTTGGACAGCGGGTGGAATATTATGAGCAATATAGTGAACGGATTATTGTAGCAAAAACCAATACTAAACCTACGTGCACCACAGTGGTACAAGTCTATATGCCTACCAGTCAAGCTGATGATGAGGATGTTGAAAAGGTCTACGAAGAAATAGATGAAATTCTGAGGTATATCAAAGGTGATGAAAATGTTATAGTAATGGGAGATTGGAATGCTGTGGTAGGAAAAGGGAGAGAAGGGAAGATAGTAGGAGATTTCGGATTAGGTGAAAGGAATGATTGAGGAAGCAGGCTGATGGAATTCTGCACTGAACATGAGTTGGTCATAGCTAACACCTTATTCAATAACCACAACAGAAGAATATACACATGGATAAGACCAGGAGATACAGGGCGTTACCAAATCGAATTCATTATGGTCAAGCAGAGGTTTCGAAACCAGATTTTGGATTGTAAAACATATCCTGGTTCTGACATAAACTCTGACCACAATCTGGTTGTAATGAAATGCAGATTAAAGTTGAAGAAACTGAAGAAAAGTCAAAAGCCAAAAAGGTGGGCAATAGACAGACTGAAAGTGAAGGATGTAAACGAAAGTTTCAAGAAGAGTATAAAGGAAGGACTAATGAAAACCCCTAAACAAACTTCAATTGCAGACGAATGGGCACTTTTGAAGAATGAAATAACAAAATCCGCAGAAGAAAACATTGGTAGGAAAGAAAGAATAGGTAGAAAACCATGGATCACTCAGGATATACTAGAATTGGTGGATGAAAGGCGGAAACACAAGAATCTAAGAGACGAAAAGGGGAAAGCAGAATACAGACGTCTGAGAAATGAGGTTAACAAGAAGTGCAAGGAAGTGAAAGAAGAATGGTTAAAAGAGAAATGTGCAGGTATAGAAAATTGTCTGAAATTAGGAAAAGTAGACACAGCTTATCAAAGGATTAAGAATACTTTTGGGGAAAAGAAGACTAAGTGCTGTAATATTAAGGACACAAATGGAAAGCCTCTAACAGATAGGGAAGAAAAGGTTGAGAGAAAGAAAGCTTACATAGAGAGTTTATATAAGGGAAAGGAGATTGAGAATCGTGTAATGGAAAGGGAGGAGTAAATTGATGAGGATGCAGGAGATTTATTATTGAGATCAGAATTTGACAGAGCATTAGAGGACTTAAGCAGGAACAAAGCACCAGGCATAGATGATATACCGATTGAGTTGCTAAGTTGCATAGGAGATGAAGGTCTGATCAGGTTATTTCACCTGGTGTGTAGGATTTATGAGACAGGTGAGGCACCCCCTGATTTCAAGAAGAATGTAATCATCCCTATACCAAAGAAAGTGGGGGCTGATAGATGTGAAGATTACCGTACAATCAGCGTGATTACTCATGCTTCAAAGATCCTGTCTAGAATAATTTACAAGAGGATTGAAGGCCAGATAGAAACGGAGTTGGGTGAAGACCAGTTTGGTTTCAGGAGAAATGTAGGAACAAGGGAAGCTGTACTAAGTCTTAGGCTGATTTTGGAAGGTAGAATAAGAAAAGATAAGAGAACGTTCATGGCATTTGTAGACTTAGAAAAGGCTTTTGATAACGTTGATTGGACTAAATTGTTTGACATTTTGAAATCTATTGGAATAAAGTACAGGGATAGGAGGGTGATATACAATCTATACAGAAACCAGACAGCAGTCATTCGAGCTGAAGGACATGAGAGAGAAGCTGGTATTCAGAAAGGTGTAAGGCAAGGCTGCAACTTATCACCCATACTTTTCAATCTGTACATTGAACAAGCAATGAAGGAAATTGGAGAAAAATTTTAAGTGGGAGTGAAGATTCAAGGAGAAATAATTTCAACTCTGGGATTTGCTGATGACATCGTCATCTTGGCTGACAAGCCTGAGGATCTGAATGAGTTTTTGAATGGTATGGACTCTGTCTTACGGAAATAATTCAGGATGAAAATTAATAAATGTAAGACAAAAATACTGGAATGCAGCCGAAATAAATCAGAAACCTCTATGGAGATCAAATTGGCAGGTGAAAAGCTGAAGGAAGTAGAAGACTTCTGTTACTTAGGAAGCAACCAGTGATGGACGAAGCAAAGAGGATATAAAAAGTAGGTTGGCTCAGGCAAGGAAAGCATTTCTACAAAAAAGGAATCTGTTGACATCGAATATAGATTTAGGTATTAGGAAATAATTTTTGAAAGCCTTTGTTTGGAGCGTGGTGCTCTATGGAAGTGAAACTTGGACTATTGGTGCAGCAGAAAAGAGGAGAATTGAAGCATTTGAAATGTAGTCTTACAGGAAAATAATGAAGATCCGATGGGTAGACAGGGTTACAAACGAAGAGGTATTAAGACGAGTGGGAGAGGGGAGATGTTTCTGGCGACTGCTAATGAAGAGAAGAGATAGGTTGATAGGACACATACTAAGACACCCAGGAATAGCAAGCTTAGTTATGGAAGGAAGGGTTGAGGACAAGAACTGTAGGGGTAGTCCAAGGTTAGAATATGTTAAACAGATTGCCTCGGATGTAGGGTGTGGTAGCTATGTAGAGATGAAACGATTAGCTCAGGACTGGGAGGCATGGAGGGCTGCATCAAACCAGTCAAAAGACTGAAGACTCAAACAACAACAATGTGGGAATCCTCCACATTGCAACCTGGTTCTAAGAGGAGCTCATATGTCTCTTTTCAGGCCATTGCTGGAGGCACACTGCTGTATGTAACTGTGTGTGAAGTTCTTCCCAGAGAAAGAGCCAAGTGGCATCATCAGTCAACACATCGCTCTGCTGGACTGGTACAATTCTTTTCTGTTATTACAGGTTTCATGATAATAATGGGGATCAACTATTTCTTTGAAGGTGAGTGAACCACATAGTAAATAAAAATAATTACAGACACTTTTGTAGTGATAAAATACATAGTAAATAGTTAAAAATTCACACCACTTTTTCCAGGGTGAGTCCTGTGGGAAAATATGTGTATACAGTATACCGTAACTGAAATCACAAAGTTCATTGTCTTAGGCCGGTATTGCACTATCAGAGAAGTTTGTCAAAGATTTATAAAAGAAATGACAGTGTAATGGGGAAATCTTTTATAAAAGGTGGTTTTATAAAATTTCTTTTATAAAATTTCTTTTATAAAATGTATGAGCATCATGGTATCTTTGATAAAAGATTCAAACCAAAATGGCGGATCATAACAACTGGGATATTACCACAACAAAGATGCTCATATCAGAGTGATAAATGCATTAAATGTTACATAATATGTTACATAATGAATGGTATACAATGTAAGACATAAATAACAGATAGAAAGTGTAGGTAAAAATAGCCGAGACTAGAAGTGCTGCACATAGAGGGCACACATTTCAGGACAAAAAGAGGAATTAAATAGTTAAATAGGCTGAAATAAGCCGTGAATAGTAGTGTGTTGTTATAATATAATTCGCTAATTTCACTTATGGTATTACAAGCGAATGTAAATAACCACTTTATCTTTACCAGTAAGTAATACATATAACAAACCTCCGTGAACGTGTGCCTAGTTGGCCGAGCGGGTAGAGCGTTGGACTCCGGAATGTAAGTACGAGGGTTCGAATCTCAATTCATACATAATATTTTACTTCGTATGTTTCAATTTTATTTGCTCGGGCAGTGGTTGTTTCGAACGTCACCATCATTAATTTCATCATAATTATTAATAATGTAATTTTTCAAATCTTCTTACTGCAGCTCGTTCACCAAGATTTTACTCGTATCTTTCCTGTTACATGGCGACCCATGGTTTAACCCATAGACGTTTAGTTTATCTTTCCATTTCTTTTATATACCGGTATTGTCACTACAGAATTTCAACTACCGCAATACAGCCAAGTGAACAAGGAACTGTCCTTCATCCATTTTGCTGAACTATGATAAAATATTTGATGTGGTGTAATGGTGTGATTATTGCTTTGTGTAACTTTTATAAAAGTTCAGTTTTATAAAATATTTTATAAAATTTCTTTGTCAAACTTCTTTGATAGTGTAATACCGGCCTTATACAAGACAGTTGGGGTAACCAAAAGGGTCATACCAAGGAGGTTGCAAGATTGGCCCCTGTCAATGGAGCAGACACAGAGGGGGTGCAAAAAGACATGAAAAAAAAAACCAAACTTAGATTGGTTCAATCTGCTGTCTAAGTAAAAATTAATTTGAGATAAGCTTTCTGTGGATGATTAAAACTATGACAGTACAATTATAATTAAAACACAGTTTCTGGGAAGGGATATCCAATGGTACAGTGAATTCAACATTTTTGAGTTTTTAATCATTAAGAGAATCATTTGTTATTAATATAATTTGAATGTCCTCAACTCTTAATTATAGCTCTCATTTTTTAAAGTACAATTTGTAATTTATTTACTGCAATAATACATTTAATTTGTTGTGTAGGGTAGAGTATTTTTCATTAATATAGTTTCGTTAAGTATTATTTATCAAGAATGTATAATTTTTATTAAACCTACTGTAGGCTACTTATAAACGTAAGCAAATCGCAGTAGAAAAAAATAATACAGGAAGTAAGTTTTCTGGGAGCGGGGGATTTAGTTAAATTTAACAATACGAAGTGCAGACAGGCATTTATCTATTTTTTCATGACGAAAAAATCTGTCATCTTCTTTTGCTTCAATTTCTGTGCATGAGCTTCTACCACAAAGATCTCAGCCACATTCAGTGATGTACGAAACAAGTTGCACTGTAAAAATAAGTGTATGTTCGATATAAAGAACAAGTTTAAGTGCCAGGGATATAGGCTTTGAGATATCGTCATTCAAATTAAAGAGAAAAAATACATGTGAATACCCGTGGGGATTCGCCTGTTCCTCTATCGGGCGCGTCCCAGGTGGCGGATAGGGGGGCTCGCCGGACTTGTCCGGAGGGTTTGAGGGAAATAAAATACCTCTCGCGGACCAAAAACAGGCACCTTGCCAGGGTTATGGTGAAGCTACGTTAGGCCTAGCAAGCCAGTAGTGGATATGAAACTGCTTTTAAAACGGGAATGGGCCTCGGAAAGGACAGATCTAAAGGAAACAGACCTGGCTATGGAAATGGACTACGAATTGGAACTTTGAATATAACTACATTGGCGGGAAGAGTGGAGGAGAAAACTGGATGTAATCGGACTGGCAGAGACTAGATGGAGAGGGGAAGGAAGAAAAGAACTGAGAAATGACTTGCAGCTATACTGGATAGGAAATGAGGAGGGGAAGAGAAATGGAGTGGGAATGGTGGTGAGAGAAGGGCTGAGGGAGGAAGTAAAGAGGGTAAGTGATAGAATAATTAGAGCCAGAATCACTGTGAAAGGTAGAAACCTGGACATTCTGCAAGTCTATGCACCACAGGTGGGATGCACAGAAGGCGAGAAGGACGAGTTTGAAGAGGAGTTGCAGAAGCAGTTAGTGGGGAGAGACCTGATAGTCATGGGAGACCTAAATGCCCATGTCGGAACTGATAGAAGAGGTTTTGAGGAAGTGATTGGTGGTGAAGGATGGGGAAACAGGAATAAGGAAGGAGAGAGGTTGTTGGAACTGTGCAAGACAAATGGACTAATGGTTGGAAACACATGGTACAAGAAGAGAGAGAGCCATAAAATTACTTGGTACAGCAGGGATTTGACTAGGAAATCAGTGGTGGACTACATTCTATGCGGGAAGGAGACAAAGAAGAGTATCACGGATATAAGGGTAATACCTTCAGAAGCCCTGGACAGTGACCAACGTCTGCTGGTCGCCAAGGTGAGAGGACTGAAGGAAAAGAGGAGAACTGAGAACCAAGAAAGAAGAATAAGGACATGGAAGCTGAAGGAGGATGGAAATAAGGAGAAGTTCCAGATATTAGTGAGGAACAAATTACCGAAGGATGATCCGAAAACAGGTGAAGAAGAATGGAATAGGTTAAAGGACGTGTTGGTAGAAGCAGTGGAAGTCGTGTGTGGCAGAACTAGTGGAAAGAAAAGGTGGAAGGAAACACCATGGTGGAACCCCAGAACTAAGGAAGCAGTGAAAAAGAAAAATGAAGCATTCAGGAAATGGTTCCAACAGAGGACAGACAGAACAAGAGAAGAATACCAAGAGCGGAAGAAAGAAGCACGAGAAGTAGTGAAGGAAGAGAAAAAGAAATGGCTGGAGAAATGGACAGAAATGATGGAGGAGGACTGTGATGGCAGTAAGAAAGTGTTGTATGGAATGATAAAGGCAAAGAGAAGAGATACAGGGGAAAATGTCAGAATGGTGGACAGGAATGGAAAGGAGGTCGAAAATATGGAAGAAGTAAAGGTTATCTGGAGAGAATACTTCAAGGAACTCCTAAATCCAACTAAAACCAGCATAGTGGACATTGTGGAGGAAGAAACAGACAGTGACCAAGACATTTCAGAGAAGGAATTGACATGGAAAGAAGTGGAGGAAGCATTAAAGAAGATGAAAGGGGGAAAGGCACCGGGAATAGACAAAGTGAGTGTGGAGATGGTGAGAGCAGCAGGGGTGATAGGAACACAGTGGCTCTTTCGAGTAATGAAAGTGATATGGAGGGAGAAGAAAATACCTGAGGACTGGAAAAGAGGGATAATAATACCCATATTTAAAAAGGGAAGTAGGAAGGAATGCAAGAACTACAGGGGAATTACACTCATGTGCCACTGCGCCAAAATATTTGAGAAGGTACTGGAGAGAAGAATTCGGACAGAAGTTGAAGATGGGCTGAGGGAAGAACAGTATGGATTCAGGCCAGGTAGGTCAACAATTGACCTCATCTTTGCAGTAAGACAGCTACAAGAACACCATTATGAATATGGGAAAGATCTGGTGATGACCTTCTTGGATATTGAGAAAGCATATGATAGTATTAATAGAAACAAGGTATGGGAAGCAATGAGAGCAAAAGCAGTGAACAAGGAGACAGTGGCAAGAGTGAAAGCAATGTACGAGGGAAGCAAAAGCTGTGTAAAGGTGGGAAGAGAGAGAACGGAATGGTTTCAACTGGAGAGTGGTCTGAAACAGGGAAGTGCCCTCTCACCCCTGTTATTTATAGTGGTGATGGATGAAATCATACGAAAAGTGGTAAATAGCATTGGGGAAAGGAAAATTAAGGCAATGTTGTTTGCTGATGACCTTCTGGTATGGGGAGAGGATGAGGAAGAAGTACAAGAGCAATTAGATGAGTGGGAGAAGGTAGTGTTATCATATGGGATGAAGTTCTCAGCACAAAAGAGTGAAGTGGTCATCACAACGAGGAAGAAGAACAGACTGGATATGGGCATAACACTTGGAGGACAGCAGTTGCAGAAAGTAGAATGCTTCAAGTACTTGGGAAGCATAATTGAAGAAAAGGGAGGCAATAGGATGGAAATAAATGAAAGGGGAAGGTGTGCAGATTGATTTTTTAAGAGTGTTAGGGGGATGTTATGGAATAAAGATGTACCACAAAAATATAAAGGAATCATCTACAAGACCTACTTTGTGCCAATTTTGACATATGGTTCAGAAACATGAGTGATGAAGGAAAGGGACAAGAATAAAATACGAGCAGTGGAGATGAAGTTCCAGAGGAGTAGGTTAGGAGTGACACGAATGGACAGAGTAAGGAATGAGAGAGTCAGAGAGATGGTAAGAGAGGAACCATTGCAAAATAGAATAGAGTGATCTAGGCTACAATGGTATGGACATGTGAGGAGGATGCAAGAGGAGAGGATACGGAAGAAGATGTTTGGAATGGAAATGACGGGAAGGAGGCCAAGGGGAAGACCAAGGGACAGATGGACAAAAGGAGTTAGGAAGAGTGTGGAGGAAAGAGGAGTGTGCTGGGACACAGTAAATGACGAGAGATGGTGGATGGACAGGAAACGATGGAGAGGCTTATGTTCCAAGCAGACCCGACCAGCGGTTGGAAACTGCTCAAGATGATGATGATGATGATGACATGTGAATAATAATTCTTACGAGTTATCAAAAATGGAGTAATAGAGGTTCGACTGGCGGCTTCGGTGGCGTAGTTGGTGGCATGCTGAGCTTCTATGCCCAAGATCGCGGGTTCAAATCCGGCCGAAGTCGTCGGATTTTTAAAGATATATGGCATGTTAAAGAATCTTCCACTAATTACACCTGTGTGAAGCTAAATTGTATAGGTTAAGAATATAAACAACAACGCTCTTAGGTTCCTACGTTCGTTGCCAAGAGCCGACTGGGGTGGCGTCTGGTAGCTAAGTTCTGAACTAGTAGTCGTTGATGGTGGCGTTCTGTTTAAAAAACAGAAACACACACACTAATACAGTCATCACAATTAACACCGGTTATCAGACAGATTCTACACACACCCAAAGTACACGGGGCTACATGACCGTGTTGTCGCAGCCCCTAAACTTAAGAACCAACCAGAGGTTCGACTGTAACACACAGTGACAATAGGAATAATCAGTATGAGAGAAGCACCAAAACATTGTGATACATTTCAGACGTGGTAACTGCTCATAACTGAAAAATTGATGCCATATCAAAAGCTATTTTGCATGAATCCTACATCCAATATCACATTGCAAAAAAACAAGGGATGATAAAAAGTATGAAATTATACAATAAAAGATTGTATATCTAAACAATAGTCACATTTTTGGTGCCAACTGTAGCTTTAAGGGGCAGAACATAGAGGTTACCACCCCCCACATAAGTTTAAGAATGTTGATGCTTATCTTAATATGAGGGAAAAACATTAACCATATTGAATAATGCTTTAGTTCTACGTATTAACTTTGTTACCTTATTAAATTATTTGACACCTGTTAATACTCAATATGTTTTCTTCTTTAATGAAACGTGTTTTCGGCCCTTCAGTGGAGCCTTCTTCAGGTTAACACTTCATATGTATTTTATGAAATGAATGACAATATAAATATGGTATATTGGCTTTTCACAATATACATAAACACTATTTCAAAATAAATTTTAAATATGAAAAATATTTTTCGTAATCAAATCAGAAAGCAAAAAGTATAAAGTTGTTATTCAATATATAAATAAATTTAGTGTCTGGATTTCCTAGAACTCTCAAACGAATTGGGTCTTGTGGAGGTCACGTTTAAAGTCTTTTGGAACTGTTATTAAGGAAGTCTTATGTGATTGTGAAGTTGCTTATTTATTTCATTATCGTCTTTATAATCCTGGATTATTATTATCGTGTAGGAAACATACAAATGTACAGTTGCTATACATATAACAGTAAAATTGTCTATTTATATAGCACGTGCCCAATATTGAGCAACATCCAAGGTGCTCGGAGTGGCTTGTAGGAGATCTTCCTCTGCACAAGATGAAGGGCACAGAGGGCAATGAAGCATGTGTTTTGTCGTTTGCTCTTCTCCACATTCGCAACTAGTGTCACCTGTACTGAGGCCCCATCTCCTCAGATTGACTTGGGATCTTCCAACTCCTGATCGTAACCTGTTCAGGGATTTCCTCACCAACCAGCTTTCGTTTCGTCCGGGTGGTAGTTCTTCAGCTTCTGGCATCCGACCGCAGGGGTGAGGGGTCGTCTTCTTCCATAAATCCATCCTTGCCTTCTCCGGTTAGACGGTAAGAATCTCAGATGTCCTCAAGAAGCTCTTTCGGGACCTCAGCCATTGTTGAGGAGGATTATATCCATGCAGTGGGTGGGCGCTGTTCTCTTTCACTCTCAGCCTCTCCCTGTTTGCAGCCACCTCTCTACGTACACAAGGTGATGCTATTCCAGCCAGTTAGAGCTTATCTGTTAGGGTAGGCTTTAAACAACATGTTATCAACCTGAAGGTTTCGTTCAGAGCTGTATCTATTTGTCTGGCATGAGATGACCTGTACCAGAGTGGGGAAGCAAATTCAGCTGTAGAAAAGCACAATGCCATTGCAGAACTGCAACTAGTCTCTGGATGTAAACCCCGCTGTGTCCTTACTAGTTTGCAAATCAGATTGTTTTGTGAGGAAATTTTCATTTTGTTATTCTTACAGTGGGTTTTGAATGTATGAGCTCTATCAGGGGTTACTCCCAGGTATTTAGTTGTGTGACTATGCTGTTATCGGATACCTGACCATTCTATGCGTAACTCACAATGAGCTTCCCTGTTCCTTAAGTTGAGGGCGCATACTTGTGTCGTAGATGGATATGGTCTGAGTTGGTTCCAACTGTAGTAACTTGATAGATTTCTCAGGGCAGATGTCAGATTTCTCTCCATTGATTCAAAACTTGCGCTCTGCGCAGCAAGGGCTAGGTCATCTGCATACAAGAAGCCTCTTGTGTCTTGGGTCAGTGACTGATCGTTGGTATAGATGTTGAAGAGAATATGGAGCCAGGACGCTTCCCTGAGGTAGGCCATTTTTCTGTACTCTCCAACGACTGCGTTGCCCCTGATAGTCCACAAAAAAACCTACGGTTTTGAAGGAGAGTGATGATAAGTCTAACTAGATGAAAATCATTGGTCATACTGTACAACTTGGCATGGAGTAACTGATGATGGGCAGTGTCGTACGCTGATGAAAGATCCACAAAGACCACGTCTGTCACCTGCCGAGTTTCAAATCCATTCTCTATGAACAGAGTAAGGTTTAAAAGTTGCCCTCTACAGCTTTTATTTGGTCAAAATCCTGCTTGTTCAGGAATGAGAAGAGGGTCGTAGAATTCTATTCAAAATCATACATTCAAATAGTTTATAGAGGTGGCTCAGAAGGCTAATTGGCCTGAAGTTCTTAGGATGGTTTGCTTCCTTACCAGGTTTAAGAAGGGCTAATCACCCTTCTCTTTTGCTAGATCCTTGGAATTTGGCACTTGCTCATGCAATCATTGAAATGCCGCAGGATCCACTTTATCGTCGCTGGCCCGAAATTCTTAATTTGTTCCATATGGGCGTCATCTAAACCGGGTGCTTTACCAGATTTGCTCTCCTTGATAGCCTTGTTTAGTTCTAAAAGGAAGGAAGGAAGATTGTAGTTTTACGTGACCGTGAATCTTGTGATTATGAGCCACGGGACCTCCTTTTTACGTGGAATCCGAACCACAGGACATGGCATTTCACTTCGAAAATCTCACATGCATTGACCGGGAATCGAACCCGGACCGCCTTGGTTAGAGGCATACAGCTAGACCGCTGAGCCACCACGCCCCCATTGTTTAGTTCTGATATCTCAAATGGGAGTGTAAGATCACACCTTTGCGCCTGGATTAAAGATGTGTTAATTATAATTTGGTCCTGTTGTGAAATTCCTTGTAGTATTGGACATCTTGTGTTAACGTTATTATTAGATTGATTGATTGATTGGAAATTGTCTTAAGGTGTTTAATTATGTTGTTGATGTTCCAAAAATCCTGTGTTTATTTTGTACACCTCAATGTAAATGAAATGATAATAATTTAGTTCCTGCTCTTTAAATTGTGCACCACAGCCACAGGAGCAGCTGCAGCAAGTCCGGAAATCATAGGTTTGAATCCCAGCGCTGACAGTGGCTATCCTGAATGTGTTTCTTCCACACTCCCTTCAGGCAAATGGCAGGATAGTACCTTACTTCGAGTCCCAGGGTGCCTACCCCATCCCTTTCCCTGATACTCACACTACTTCAGTCATCACAGCAATACAAGTTCAACATGCACCCAACTACATGGGGCTGATGACCAAGATGTTCCAAGCTCCCCAAAATAATTAACAATAGCAACCTATTATTTTGCTTTTTGAAGTAAAACACAAACATATATTTTAAAAGAGAGGAACAAAATAAAAAGAAATACCTGTATGCATTTAGTTTAAAACCATTTCTAAGTGAAGTAATGAAACATTTTACAGAAAAGTGTGCCTACAATCACATTGGATGCCAAACTAAACAAAAAATGAACTGTTCATTTCAGTTTCTGGTGGTCACGGTGATGTAGAAGCTGACTGATGAAGGTTTTACTTACCAGGAGAACTGTCATCAAGAAATAAAACTGCTCACTTAACAGGCAGTAGGATTATAAACATAAAGTGTACATATTGAAAACAATTTATAACTTATTAAATAAAACATAGTGTATGTATTCTATGAACCATTATTTCTCCTTATCATATCAATCCCTCTCAGGTAAATTGAAATTCTTGGCTCACATTAGGAGTTTCATATTAGTTTGGTGATATAAGCAGCGTTTCTTCTAGGCAACTGCCTTTCCTCTTGGAAATATAAGGGGAAAATCTAAGTAGATTTCAGCATACCTAAAATACTCGTTAGCAGGATCATCATCATCAATCCTGAATGCGACAGAAAATTCGCCCCTAAAATGACCGGACAAGATAATTCAGATACAATCCAAAAAGGAAATTTCCAAGTAAAATTGTGGATACAAATTTTGAGTAAAACGGAGCCTAGAATTTCCAATTTCGAGTTATTGGCTGAAACCAATGAACCATCAACTTTGACCTGGGGCATTAGTACCGGTATTACAACCATCTTGAGAGTAGTATAGCGCTGATGGTTTGGCCAATCGATGTTCATAAAGAAATGGACTGCAGTTAGTTATGCCAACAAACCAATGCCTCGAATTTGATAATTCCAAAATTCATGTTACTTGGATATTATGTTATACTTCATCCATATTTGAAATAAAATTTAAATTGATACATAATTCTAAAATGATATGCAGTTTATCACAAATCGTTATAGTACCTTGTCTATGGCACAGGAAAACTGCCTTGATTTATAAGAAAGGTAACAGGAAAGATTGCAACAATTATAGAGGTATTTCTCTCCCAGGCCAAAGAGTATTCAGGCATTGTAGAAAGGAGAGTATGATCATTGGCCATGAGTAAGATGGATGAAAACCAGTGCCTTTAGACTGCAATAGGTATGTCAGGATCAAGTTTTTTGTACGTGGCAAGTTTTTGAGAAATTCTATGTCAGGATTACACAGTTGTGTTTGTGTTTTATAGATCTAGAGGAGACGTACGATGAAGTACCAAGGTAAAAGATACTGAGCATCCTAAGGGATTATGGTATCGAGGGAAGACTGCTACAGGCTATTAAACGTATTAACTATATGTTAATAATCAGGCTACAATAAGAGTTCATGGTGGGATGAATTCTTGGTTTAAAGGCGTCACAGGAGTGAGGCAAGGTTGTCATTTTTCACCATTACTGCTTATTTTATATATGGCTCATTTGCTGCAAGGCATAAACTGGATGGGTGGGATTCAGTTAAGCGGAAATCACGTAAGCAGTCTGGCCTATGCTGCATGACCTGGTGCTGATGACAGACTTTGTTGAAAACTTACAAGCGAACATGTTACTACTTGTGCAGAAACGCAGGGAAAATCAGCATTTTAAAAACAAAGGTGATGTTGGTCAGGAAGAAGCATGAGAAAATAGGATGTCAAGTAGTAGGAACTAAACTAAACTGCAGCAGGTGGAACATTTTAAGTACCTGGGCTGTCTATTCTCTTAGGATGTTAGTATAGTGAAAGAGAGTGTCAAGGTGAAGAGAAGACAATGCAGCGAGTTCTCACTTGCGATCAACAGTATCCTGTAAGAAAGAAGTTAGTGTAGCGACGTAACTCTCCCTACATTGCTCAGTATTTAGACTGCCCTTTCTGTATGGAGTGAGAGCTGGATAGATCCACGATATCTCATACATAAGATGGAGGTAACTGATATAAGGATAGCACGAATGATTGCTGAACAATAACAATAACCAGTTCTTTTTTCAGGGGGAACGCGGGGGTACGCGTACCCTTTAAACATTTGAAAACTGTTTAAGAAAAAATATTGGTACATTTGTATCTAGTCTGGCAAATATAACTTCCGACTTGAAAGCTCATCGATCAGCTGACGTCAACACGCTGTTAACTGCTGGAAGAGATTTCGAGTTATCCTCGATATAATTCGATTTATCGAATCAGTTTCTTTTGGTCGGCAACTCGGCACTCCGTTCTTATAAAGCACGCAGGCTAGTGTTTGGAGGTGGGGTAGGTTGTTATTTTGTGCGTGTGGTTAGTTTTGAAGGATGAGGAAAATAACAAACTATTTAACATGCACCAAGGCTCGAAAAAGCTGAAAGTTGATGATTCAAACACAATGATCGGACTTTGCAAATTGCCGAAAATTGCAAGATCGTGATGTTTTGTCGACTACAACAAAGAGTACCCCTTAATATTTTTTTTAGAAAAAAAGCACTGACAGTAACAGGAAGGTACTCGTAATGAAGCGATAAAGGCTAAGTTATAAATGAACACGTTAAATGGAGTTGCTTGTATGAGCCGACTCAGATGGTGGGGTCATGGGGAGAGAATGGGGGAGGAGAGATTACCTAGGAGATTAAGAACTTTGCTATAGAGAGTAAGAGAAGCAGAGGTAGACCAAGGAGGCGACGATTATATTCAGAGTCAAATGGTTTGGGGTAGATAACCTAGTAGTTCCACCCCTTAAACAACAATAACTAACATAACTGTCAAATGGTTTCAAGGCGAGATGTGTAGAATCAGTGCTAACTGCTAATTAGGCAACTCGTTTGCAAACTAGACAGGACACTGATGCCACCAGACCAGAGTAGTTGCATCAGAACCAAAATATTGAGTTGAATGTTGATGATTCTTAAGTTGCTTCTTTTAAAATCCAAAACTAACAATGTCTAATGTTCCAAATCATGAAAACCTCAATCAGCATATCAGGTAGGTATTTGAAAATGACACTTGTTTACCAGATATTGAACTGCACCAATCAGGTAATGAAGTAAACTTGTTATACATTTATTGATCAATTAGTTTATTACTGTAACAATACAATGACCACCAGGGCAGACAACAGTTATGGATGGATCATCCAAAAGTGCACACTCACATAGGATTTTGATTTAAAATATTTTTCTATTCACAAATTCAAACAACTCTTTAGTCACAAATACTGTCTCCTACACTCATCTGGATACTATCATAACAAACGATATAACAATATATGATATATACTGTAGTAAGAGGATGGGAATTCCTTAATGATTGATAAAATGAACAGATATATTTCAATACGTTAAACTGCTTTGGTTCATAAAAACCTTCTATTTGAATTGATCTGAAAACCCTTGAACACTTGAGGGGGCAAACATTATGCTCCCACAATAAATAACTAAAATGTGGGTGGCCGTGGCCTTACGTTAGGAACCATCCCGCCAATTGCCTGGAGTAGAAGTGGGAAACCATGGAAAACCACTTCCAGGATGGCTGAGGTAGGAAACGAACCCGCCTCTTCTCAGTTTAGCCTCACGAGGCCGAGTGTATCCCATTCCAACCCTTAAACCAGAATTACATTTCTTGGCAGAGCCGGGAATCAAACCCGGGCCAGGAATGCTAGCCACTGCGCAACGAGGTGGCGATACTAAATATCTGATGCCTCGGAGACGATGAAGTCATCACACTACATTGGAATATATCACATTTTATATTATGTTATTTTGCTATCCTATCTACAGTACCCTGTAGCATAACTGTGTGCGTTAAATATAGCACCACTTCTTCAGTGGGGAGCTGTAGCAAGTCCGCAGATCGATGGTTAGAGTCCCGGCGCTGACAGCAGCCATCCACATTTCCTCCAGACAAATGCTGGGATAGTACTTTCCTTTAGGTCATGGGAACTTACCCCTCGGACACTCCCGGCACTAAAAGCTATACACTAAATAAATAAATAAACCCCAAGTCTTAATTATTGCAAATACACACACTTCTACAGTCAACACAGAAACACAGTTCATCCAACATATGAGGTGCCTAGAATCAAAACCCGCCAAATCCATTCCTTCACTTTTTCGGCAAAGTGGCAAAAACTGTCACAAACGAACCAATACCCAAAACGAAATACTTTTTTCACTAAAAAATGAATGAATTATTTTTAAAAACAGTGACGAAGTACGAAGCTGATCCCCGATATAGTTAAAAATGTATGTAGAAAAATATAAAGCAATAATTCGGATTTGTCGGGGTTTGTTCCTAAGATTTGGATTTGGCAGGTTTTGATACCAAAGAGCCCTAATACATTTGAAGTTGCGAAGAGATTGTAGAAACTGCGTAAGCTTTATTCAGAAATTAATATTTGAATGAAAGTTAACTAAATATAGGTTATAAAATAAATCGTATGATTTTTGTGTTTTGTTGTTGTTATTGTTGTTTTAAGGGGCGGTTGTGTTTTATTAGAATAAACAGAAAAAGAATAAAACTCATATTACCCATTCAAGATTTGATTGCCGCTGGGTGTGGCTGTGCCAGCGTTTATGTTTATTGTAGCATGAGCTCTGCGGGGCGAAGCGGAGGACACAGCGATGACAGAGTGCAATCTGCACATAGGTCACGCTGCATTGCGTCAGATAAGCGTCACAGGAGCTCATGTCACCATGGACAGTTAAATCCAAAACTGGAGCTGAGTCCTATCCTACACGCGCAACTGTACCTGTCAACGAAGCAAGCTGACGTGTGACACAATTACACAAAGAGTAGTTCCCATCTCCACCGCCGGCAATCAATTCCTGAAAGGGTAATAATACTGTACAGTAAATAACCCCTGGCACTACAACCCGTGAAGGGCCTAATCCCCAGCCCCCGGTCAATGCATGTGAGATTTTCGAAGTGAAATGCCATGTCCTGTGGTTCGGATTCCACGTAAAACGGAGGTCCCGTGGCTCATGATCTCAAGATTAACGGTCACGTTAAACTACAAGCTTCCTTTAATCCCCAGCCATTCGGCCTGCAGATATTGGGGTGCCGCATGACCAGCGCATCGGGTCCCCTCGGCCGTTAATCTTGGTTTTCGTGATCGGGGCGCTGCCTCACTGTCAGTTACTCAATTGTCCTCACGAGGCTGAGTGCACTCCGTTCCAGCCCTCACGTCAGTTTCCAAAATCCCTGACAGAGCCGGGAATCGAATCCGGGGCCTCCGGGTGAGAGGCAGGCGCGCTACCCCAACACCACAGGGCCGGCAATGCTGTAGCCTACAGTACTGAACAATAATAAGGAAAAGCGTCAAATTAAATTAATATTCAATTACTATGGTCCAGGCCTTTAGAGACAAAACTATCGTCATTCAACTATTAAATCACATTCTTTACTGGAAGTTATAGCTACACAATTTCTGTTTCTACCTCATCCTCAATAGTAGTTTCTCAATCATCATCATTCTCTTCATGTTCGCCACGACTTTGCAGATTGCAATAAAACTGCAGCTCTACATTTTCCCTCCATCTTTCTCCAGAATGCTTTGAAAGCAGTCTCGAAACATCTTTCACTTCTTGTGCCTGAAGGACAATCCCTCTGTTTATGGCTTCTGGCTTTACGTGAGTCATATCAAAATCAGGTTCCGTGACACGTTTGTGTTCACAAATGTCAGTTCTGTGGAAAACATCACCCAGACCAGAATGTTATTGTTCTTCTCGTTCTTTGTCAAAATTATCCAAATCAAATTATTATCAGAAAGTACAACAACATAAACCATCTAATCAAGTCAGGCAGGGGTACATTCTCCGACTAATGCACGTAGGTAAAGAGTACACACTTCGCAAAGCATCATGGAAGGTAAGATGGCAGATCTGGGTGCTCCTATTGGCTGATGTGGATGTGGCGGGTTTTGTGACCAAAAATGGCGAAACTGTCGTTGGACTTGGCGGATATTGCAACTAAGCCTCAACTTTGACTTCGTTTTACAGTAGGATGTAGCGGGTTTTGTAACAAAATAATAGTTTTAATGAATTCAGCGCAGCAAAAGCTATATGAAACAATGCTTATCTCAATTTTCATAAAATATGGATTTGGCGGGTTTTGATTCTAGGCGCCTCATATATCCAAATAGATAGGGGGCTGATGACAAAATGCCTCCTAAATGAATTAACAATAAAATCTACTCATTGAATAAGACAGTAGTAAAGCAACACAACACGTACACCTTTGGTCAGATTAGATGGTGCGTGTTTCCATTGATCTTTAGGTCTGTACAGTAGCAGGTAAGATTTATAAAACACTAGCGACATTTTGTTCTCTATCAATATTGCTTTAAAACAAATTTTGTGCTCATGAGGACTGTGTGGTCCAAGTGTTAGATTGCCTGCCTGAATTTGCTGTGGCAGCCAATGTGATTCCTAACATCAATCATGGACAGACAGTCAAACAACACTTAATGCAGATGATGTTGAAATACTGCGCAGTGTGTGTTTTGGTGATGTATTCTAATGTTGAGAACAGTGCTTTCGTAAAGAAAATTTGGTGATAAAACATTTTTTTAAAGTTGAAACAATGTCTATTGCGTGTTATTTGATATTTGTATATTATGGTGTTTGAAGCCATTTTTCAGTGTTGCCTTAGTAATCGAAATGTAATGCTTTTCAGTCGGTCAACAAGATTATACCCAATTGTAATGGGTGGTTCTCTAATCCTGAAATAAGAAATTACACGAGATTAATAAGTACACTTGAATACCGGTACACTTGTATTTATTAATCTCATGTAATTTTTTTTACAGGATTAGGGAACCAACCATTAAAATTGGGTACAATCGTGTTGACCGACTGAAAAGCATTACATTTCTATTATTTGTATCATACATTGAATTTGGTAATGAGAAACATTTTGTAAAATGAGTAACATACTTCATGAAATACTCACCAGTAATATACCAACTACTCTGTCCAAAGGTGTACATAACACAATGTATAAAAAAATAAAATAAAAACTTGAGGAGCATAGGAGATATTTATCGATTGTTTCTACAAATAGAAAAACTCAAATAAGTTAGTACATTATGCAACGAGCCTATAATGGCAATAATTAAGACACGAGTATGTTTATAAAACGAGCGCAACGAGTTTTATAATTTCCATACGAGTGTCTTAATTACCATTATAGGCGAGTTGCATATGACTGTTTTATGTTCGACAATAATTATAACTATTTTACGTTCGAGCATAAATATTCATAAATATCTGTCGAGATTTCACCAGTTTAATGTACTGAACAGAGCGCATGGGGCGCAGCGAATACCTTGTATTTGACCATCGCCTCCTCGAATACCCCACTATGACAGTAGTCTCGCAGTTTAATTTAAAATGGAGGCCGTGTAAGTGAGCGCAGGTGTGATGCTATCCTTACCTAATTAGTCACACAACTGTTTCTTGAGCTCTGATTGGTGGGAGAAACTGTTTCATAATGAAAAATAGTGTTATAATGACCCTCATTATGATACAGTTTCCTGACATATAATATTTACATTTCGACATCGTCGAACATAAATGTCTTTTTGCATGCCTAGTACGCCTCAATAGGTGCACCATTGATGGCATGATAGATGTTGAGCCTATATTCTTTCTCCCTCCATGTTTTCTGCGGCATTGTATACAGAACATGGTTGACAGCTGCATGACTGCATCTGCACAGATGCAGAACTTGGTTCTTGATAAACTTGACAAACCCCCATGGGCAAGTGGCATAATGTCCAGGCTTCTAAGGTGCCAGTAAGGTGGCCTGACATTGAAGGCAAATTTCCAGTTTACCAAAGGTGTCTGCCCCACACATTGGACATCACCGGTTGATACTTCTGCCGAAAACAACATTGTACATTAGCAACAGATCTTAGCCCCATAACAGACAGCGCACAGAACACATTCTGCTGTGGAGTCCACGTGGCCATTTACTTGCTCTCATATCTGCGCATGCATGGTGGGAATTGTCACCACACAAAACACAGTAAAAACGTTCTGAGTTACTGTACTTGAATCAGTATTTCTTGAAAGGGCATCAGTCACAATTTAGGGCTTTTCACTTTCTTATTGTTTTGACATTTCCAGATATAGATGCACCTGATAGACATTAAAAGGGCTTCTGCCACCTTACTGTTGAGCTTCATACGCCCTCGTGAAAACTGCGATTCTTATTTGAAACGGCTGCACTTGTGGCACTCCAATGATTCTTAACTTGAGCTTTGTGAACTATTCAAATACAGTACTATATTTTTGTTCTTAAGGAAATAAAATCTATGGAAATTTCATAAATGATCCTTAACACATACATTACTCTGTTCCTGATCTATTATTACACATCGAATGCAAATATTATGGTGGAGAGAACATAGCAACAAACAAAAGTAATTGTACGAAAACACAATGGTAGTCTATACAAGAACAAAATGTTTTCTCCAAACATGTACAAGTACTTCAGGTTACTAGCTCTGTTCTCAGGCATTAGGATGTGAATCCACTCCTACTTCCTGTAATCAGGATTTATAAGCCACATTATGCCAAGACAAATTCTGATATATCACAGTTCCATATAAAGGACATGAAAAAATAAAATAAATCAGCTTTCCAATTGTTTTATAATTTTGAACCAAAAATATAATTTATCCTTCATTAGCAGTCACATTCTATGTTATCATAGCACAAAGATTTGACATTAATAAAGAGCTGCAACACCATGGAATGCCATCAACACATTTAATATTAGACCTCTCCATCACTGTTCATGGGTTCTCAGATACATATAAATAATAACTTACCTTATTGTAATTACTAGACAGTAAAGTAAAAGAAAAAAAGTTACCTATCTTCTTGACTATCAAACATGAGAAATCATTATACGTGAACCTGACTGTGGAACACGATCATGCCAGAAAACACGTAGTGTAACATGAAAAATTAGATACCGTTCGTGATCTGTCAATGCAATGTTTCACTACTTGATTCTGTGAGCTCACAAGAAAATTTGCAAAATTAGAAAAAAGAAAAAAAAAAAGGTTTTAAATTTGCCCAAATTATTTAATTCTTGCTCATAATTTGATTAAACAATGGAATGCAAATACATTTGCCATTGATAGCACAAATGTTTGTAGATATCCGTACTGATAGATGAATTCAAAGTTTAAATTATACACCAATCAGTACTTACATAAATATATCTCTTATATAATGTACATGATTCGACCTGACATTGAGGTCTTCTTCTGCTCAATTAAGATTGCCATCAATTAAGAATAAAATAAAATAGATGTACCTAAGTCTAATGTATTTTGATGTGAAAAATGTTTATGAGATCAATTGTAAATAAAAGAATGACATTTTTCAAAATTTAATGTAAAGCCCAATATATTATATTTCATCTATTTACAATTAATATTACATTGTAAGGATATCCATTTTATTATTTTGTTTCATTCTTTTAATTACAATTGATCTCATAAACATTTTTCATATTAAAATACATTAGACTTAAGTACATCTATTTTATTTTATTCTTAATTGATGGCAATCTTAATTGAGCTGAAGAAGACCTCAATGTCAGGTCGAAACATGTACATTATATAAGAGATATAGGCTATTTGTGCATGTACTTATTGGCGTATAATTTAAACTTCCAACTTTAAACAATGGAACACAATGATGAGAAGAGAAGATAATATCAAACTGTTTCTAATATTTACAAAATAATAATAATTTACAAGTACTTTCTGTTTAAATTAATTAATTTATTGACATACTCATTATTGTTTCTTTGTATGTTTGAGGTGTTTCAAGTGGATCACGTGGTGTGAAATGTTTGATGTAGTTATAAACAACACTGTTAGCTACCGCCTAGTCAATACTTTATTATTTAGACAATAGCTCACAGAGTCTTCTTTATAACTATACAGTAGAACGTCGTTTATCCGGACGTCAATTATCCGGACGAGCAAAAAAAAAAGACGGAGCAGAGCGCGCTGCCTACAGTAGTGATTCGGTTCTCGTTTTCAATTGTTGTCTCTGTTGTCTACTTCCGTTTGTTTACTCTATAATGTTTCAATGTGTTACAGTATGTGAGTATGTGTACTGTACTGTACTGTATTAAGTTGTAAAAATGGCTTCTACGAGTGACAAAAAAGAAAAACGAAATCGCAATGTTTTTTCCATTGAGAAGAAGGTGGAGATCATTAATAAACTGGATAAAGGTGAGAGTGTGCAGTGTCTAATGAAAACTTAGTAATGGAAAATCCACAATTTATGATTTGAAGAAAGGAAAGTTGAAATTCTGAATTATGCATCGAAGTTAAATAGGGAAGAAGGGTCTAAAAAGAGTAGAACCATGAGTTGAGCTAGGGATAAACATTGGAAGAAGCGGTGTACTTATGGTTTATTCAGACAAGAAGTAAGGGAGATCCCATTTCTGGACCTTTGGTTTGTGAGAAAGCGTTGCAGCTAAATGAGAAGCTTGGTGGTTATTACCATAATGTACTGTGCATGTTTTTTCTGATGAAATAAATGCATGTTTGATTATCCGGAAATATCGTTATCCGGAGCACTTTCGGTCCCAATTAGTCCGGATAAACGACGCTCTACTGTATTTGTAAGTCAATACAGAACCTCAACTTAAGAAACCAACATGGTTTACTTTATGACTTAAATTTTTGATGTTTGCCCAATATTTTTTTCCCATGAAGATTGCTTTTAATAGAAAAGAAAAAAAGAAAAACATGTCGCTTTAATTGACTTGACTGTTACAGTAGCTTTGATTAGGCTGACTAAATTTATTTAACAAGTCGACACAGAACCAATACTCAATTTAACATGGCTATTATTTTCAATGTACACTTTTTACTGGCAATATCTCTGGAAGATGACTGGCTGCATGATGCAGCGGTAATGTTCTTGTCTGATCTGCCCAAGGTTGTAGGATCGTATCCTGGCGCAAATGTGAAGTAGCCACGTCAGTAGTTTACTGGCACGTTAAAGATCCTATTCAGGACACAATTCTGGCACCCCAGCTTCTCTAAAAGCTTCAGTAGTTAAAAGGAACATTAAACCAATAACATTATTATTATATTCTCTGGAAGATAGTTTTGTATCAGACACTCAAATCTAAAATGGAATGGAGCACTACCATTATAAGATTAAGGGACACCATACTCAGGATAAAGCCTGTCAGGTCTGGGATGCTAACCCCCGATCTCCAGACTTGCTGTATTTAACAGACGGGTGTGATTCCAACTGAACCAATTGACACCAGATGCATTAGAAGTCATCTGGGCTACAATAGTAGCCCGTGCGAGCATCCCTGTTTCAGAATTGAACGTGCAAAGGAGGCGGTCATGTAGATGACTTTCAAATTAGTCAGTGTTTAGATGAAAGAAATGATAGGTTGAGTGTAGTGGAAATAAGTAGGCTGTTGCTTCTTGTGTGGACAAGGAAGGGATAAATCAGCAAGGAACAGATGCACAAAGTGCAATGAAGATCTTCTCGGATCATTGTATCCATTTGCACAGAATGCTTGAGTGACAAATTTGTTTGAGCATGCTTATGGATTGCCTGGGCTACAGATTGTAGCCAAAAGGGCAAAAATAAACTTCAAAACTTCGAGAAAAAATAAGTGAAAATACTGAAATTGTTCATAATAAGTGCTGATTTTCGAAGGAAATTATCTAACCTAGTTTTATTTTTGTTTAATTCCAATACAAATATGCACTAATGTAAGTATTTAGGTATACATAAAAAATATTTTAACAGTTCTAGTTCCATTAGTTTTATTTTTGTTGCAGTTTTACCAAAGATGTACGATAAAATTGAATTTTCTTCTGAACTTTGTATTTTCTCTCCATATGAAGATAAATTCCTACAAAAAATCTTCAGATTTAGCTTAGAATACTTATATATACTACTATTAATCATATTATTGAAAATGAACACCGAAAATAACGTGTGCGAGTCCATCAGATTGAATAACGGTTTGGGCTACATATGTAGCCCGCGCGAGTAACGCTGTATCTATTACTAGCGCAAGTGTCCGAGGGTTAAGTTAACAGCCCTGGGGCTGGTTTGCAGCAACTCACCAATCTTCTCTATTCTCCGCCATTCGTGATATGATTTTGGCAGCAATCACCATAACAAGGAAATACAGTAATTATTTGCAGAAGGGATGTGTTTAACAGAGTGGTCAAACTGCTCAATTGCCGGGAAATACATGTGAGATTTTTGTTGTCATTGTTTGCCAGTTCCAATTTCTTGAGAACCGTAAATAATCTCCCTGCATTCTGCTCCTCTGGTAAGGCCAGGCTCCGCCCCCCTAATACAATGGCTTGGGGAGTTCTCCCTAGGAGGTGAGAGAAGGAAATGTCTCATAAACTCATCAAGAAACTGCTGCCTAGCAGATGTGGCAAGGCTAGGGGAGTTAACCTCTAAAGAAAATCCTTTTGTATGTTAAGTCCAGCAAGTCAATATAAGAGTACAATGTAGTCGCCTTTAAAGGGGGAAAAGATACCTTGGATCACATGTGGGAATTTCAAAACAAAAAATCATGTCTAGTGGTTTCAATTTCACATAAAAAGGAGGTCATGTGGCTCATGATGCAAGTTTGCTTATTTTGTTATCAGAATAACTGTTGTAATTTTAGAGAATAATTTAATACTACACGAATTTGTATAAATTTTCTTGATTCTGTTCATGACATCGATATGCGACAGCAAATGTTGCATTGTATCTAGTTCATCATCATCATCATCTTGCACAGTTTCCAGCCACTGGCCGGGTCTGTTTGGAACACAAGCCTCTCCAACGTCTTCTGTCTTCCCACCATCTCTCAGCCTCCACCCTTGTCCAGTCTTCTCCTCTCTTCTTCACGCTTTCTTCCACCCCCTTCAGCCACCTGTCTCGGTCTTCCCCTCGGTCTCTTTCCTTCCCACTTCGTCTCATGTACTCTCCTGGGTATCCTCTTCTCCTCCATTCGTTTTACATGTCCATACCATCTAAGTCTAGATTTCTCTATACCATCCTGTAATGGTTCCTCCTTCATTAATTCTCTGGTCCTCTCATTTCTTATTCTGTCCATCTTTGTAGCTCCAATACTGCTTCTCAAGAACCTCATCTCACTGGCCTGTATTTTGCTCTTCTCCCTTCCTTTCATAACCCAGGTCTCCGAGGCATACGTCAGGATAGGGACATAGTACGTCCGATATATGATCTTTTTGCTGTTCTGAGGGACATCCTTGCTCCATAACATGCTTCTCACACTCCTCCGAAATGCTTCTGCCTGCCTCCCCCGCTCATTTATTTCTCTATCGTTTCTTCCATTATCTTGTATCAGGCTTCCCAGATACTTAAAACTCTCCACTTTCTTCAGCTGTTCCTCACCAATTGTTATTCCCGTTGTGGTTCTTTCCTTCTTCCTTGTTGTGATCACCATCTCACTCTTATTTATGCTAAATTTCATCCCATATCCTTGTATTATTCCTTCCCACACGTCCAACTGTTCCTGTACCTCCTCCTCCTTGTTTCCCCAAATCATCAAATCATCTGCAAACACCATTCATCTTTCCGTCCCCAATTACTTGTGCCACTCGGGTCATTATGTCATCCATCACCACAATGAAAAGTAACGGTGACAGTGCACTTCCTTGTTTCAGGCCGTTTCTTTGTTCCAACCAGTCAGATCTCTCTCCTCCCACTTTCACACAGCTCACGCTTCCCTTGTACATCTCCTTTATCCTCTTTATAGTCCATTTCTCTACTCCTCTATCCTCCAGGGACTTCCATACTTTGTTTCTGCATACACTGTCATATGCTTTCTCAATGTCCAGGAAGGCCATCAGTAGATCTGTTCCATACTCATAGTGCTGTTCTTGTAACTGCCTTACAGCAAAAATCAAATCCACTGTGGACCTTCCTGCTCTGAAGCCATGTTGTTCTTCCCTCATCCCTCCTTCTATCCTTGTCCTAATTCTCTTTTCCAAAACTTTCTCGAAGATCTTTGCACAATGACTCATCAGTGTTATTCCCCGATAGTTTCTGCAATCTGTTCTACTACCTTTCTTGAAGATCGGGACAATGATTCCTTTTTTCCAGTCCTCTGGGGTCTTCCTTTCCTTCCATGCTGTCCTCATCACTCGGTACAGCCACTGTATCCCCACCTCTCCTGCTGCTCTCACCATCTCCACACTCAACTCATCCACACCCGGTGCCTTCCGTCCTTTCATCTTGTTCACTGCATCTTCCACTTCTTTCCATGTTAAGCCCTTTTCTGTTTGCAGTTCATCTTCCTCTTCCCCGATTTCTTCCTCCTCACCATCTTTTCCATTTGGGTTCAGAAGTTCTTCAAAATATTCTTTCCACATTTTCTTCAGTTCTTCCCTATTTTCTATCTCTTGTCCCCTTTTGTTCACCATTCTAACATAATCCGTAGGATCCTTCCGCCTCTTATTTTTTACCATCCCATACAGGACCTTTTTTGTACCTTCACTATCCTCCTCCATCATCTTTGTCCACTCTTCCATCCACTTCCTTCTCTCCTCAGCCACCACTCTCTTCGCCTCCTTCTTTCTTTCCTGGTACTCTTCCCTTGTCTCTACCGTCCTATTTTGATACCACCTCCTAAAGGCTCTATTCTTTTCCCTTACTATATCTTTTGTCTTCTCATTCCACCATGGTGTTTCCTTCCACCTCTTCTTACTACTTGTCCTCCCACATACTGCTTCTGCTGCACCCACTAGTGTCTTCTTAAATCTAGCCCATTCCTCTTCCACCCCTCTTTCTTCATCTGTTGGAATTCCTTCCTTTACCATTTTGAGGTACTCGACCCTTCTATCCCCTTCTTTCAGTTTCCATATCCTTATACGTCTTTCCTGGTTCTCAGTCCCTTTCTTCTCCTTACTCCCTCTCAGGTTCATTACCAGTAATCGATGGTCGCTATCCAGGTTCTCCGATGGTATAACCTTGATGTCCGTGATGTTCTTATTTAATTCTTTCTCATACAGTATATAGTCGACCACCGACTTCCTGGTCAAGTCATCACTGTACCATGTGATTGTGTGGCTCTCTCTTTTCTTAAACCAGGAGTTCCCAACTAGCAGGCTGTTCCTCTGGCAGAAGTCCAACAGTCTCTTTCCTTCCTCATTTCTTCCACCCCAACCCTCTGGTCCTAGAACACTCTCATAACCTTGTCTTTCTCTTCCTACATGGGCATTGAGGTCCCCCATAACAATCATATTTCTTCCTACCAGCTGCTTCTGCAATTCCTCTTCAAACTCCTCCTTCTCTTCAGAAGCGCAGCCTACTTGTGGAGCATACACTTGCACTATTTCTACGGTCTCTCCCCTCAGTGCTACTTTCACTTTCATCATCCTATCACTTATTCTCCTCACTTCTTCTTTTAAACCATCTCGTACTACTACTCCCACTCCATTCCTCTTTCCCTCTTCGTTCCCACTCCAGTACAGTCTATAGCCTTTTCTCAGTACTCTCCTTCCTTCCCCTTTCCACTTTGTTTCTGCCAATCCCAATAAATCCAACTTCCTTCTTTCCATCATATCCACTATCTCCTCCACCTTCCCCGTCAGCGTTCTTAGGTTTAAAGTTCCAAATCTTAGTCCGTGTGTACAGCCGTGTCGTCGTCTATTAAATCCATCCTGTCCGAGGCTCGTTCCATTTTTGAAAGCATTTGGTTTTATCCACTACTGGCTTGCTGGGCCTATCGTAGCTTCACCAGAGCCCCGTTAGCCGTCACTTTTCAGGGTTCCTGTAGGACCTTCACAGCTACCGTAACGGTCCCGGGGCACACGAAGTCCCCACTGTACTTCGCCCCTACAGGCAATCCCCTACTTTGTGCCGTTGCCCGTCTCCCACGACGTGGACGAGGGGTTGGACTTATGGGAGTTAGTGTTGATATATCCTATATCCTGGGGCTGGTTTGATTATCGATAGTAATGAAGAGGATGACGATCATGGTTCTAACAAAAAAGTTTCTCCTGGGGGATTAAATTTATTAGATGTGTTTTCATGCCCTCCCTGCCTCGACTTGTGTCAGGCATTCTCTTTTGCGTTTCCTTGGTCAAATCGTATTCTCTTCCAATCTCATCACTATTAGAGCATCCAAGGTCTCGGGATTCTTAAAATCTCCTTCACTCTCCTTCCTCATTCTTCAGGGGTTTGGAAATCTGCCTTCACTCTTAATTATGCTTCAAGGGACTGATATTCTAGATATTCTTCCCCTTAAAACAATAATTATGATAATCTTTTAAAAAATGAGGTAGTTTATAAGATAAACTTAATTATAACATATTTTAGGGCTGATATAGCATTTACCGGTATATTATCTACACTGTGGGATTACTCGAATCCATTTTTTGGTCTGTGCGTGAATGTGATTTTTTAAATATAAATATACTTCTGGTAATGTAGATAATTGATCAATTATACTTACGACTTTTCTGTCAATCAATACTTATTTAAGTATTTAAGTCTAGTGGTCTATTTAGTATTGACGGAAAAGTCATAAGTATAATTGATCAATTATCTACATTACCAGAAGTATATTTATATAAAAAAAGATGATGATGATGATGATAATTGTTGTTTTAAGGGGCCTAACATCTAGGTTATCAGCCCCTAATGGTCTGGGTGATAGCAAAAATGTCAATGAAGTGGAAACCAGAACGAAAATTAAGTGAGAAAGAGAATAATTACAAAAAGGAACTCAGATTGAAACTACTCACAAAATGGAGAGCGGTAATACTTACAAAAGGGAATTTAGAACGAAAATACTCACAAAAGGAATAGATTGAAAAATACGCACAAAATGGAGGTTAAGTTCAAAATACGTACAAAATGCAATGTACAGTCGAAATACTTACACAATGCAAGTGAAATTCAATATACTTACAAAATGCAAATGAGATTGAAAATGCATACAAAATGAAATATAGGTTCAAAATACTTACAAAATGGAATTGAAATTGAAAATACACAATGGAATTTAGATTGAAAAAGGCTGGTTCAGGTTCAAAATACTCACAAAGTGCAATTGAAATTCAAAATACTTACAAAATGCAATTGAAATTGCTTACAAAAGGTATAGTAGATTCAAACTACTCATTTGGATCGCAATACTTACAAAATGCCCACCATGCAAAATGCAATTTAGATTTGAAATTCTTGCGAAAAGTGGTTTAGGTTTTAAAATACAAAATGCAATTGAAATTCAAAATACTCATTAAAATGTCCTCCTACATTGAAAGACTTACTAAAAAGCAATTTAGATTGTCAATCGTCACAAAATGCAATTGAAGTTGACAACACTCGCACAATGCAATTTAGTATAAACCAATATAGTACAATATATTTCCGTCAATCAATACCTTGATTTGTCGTTTCCAATGACATCTACGTGACAGATAATTTACGATATCTATCATGGTCCGCATTGACCGATTCATGTTCCATTTTTCGTATCAAACACTATAATTGAAAGGACTGGTCACTCCGTAATATGTACAGTGATTAATACCTAAGGCCAAAAAGGTCGATTGGACCAACTTCAACATAGAAGAGGAATTTTTATTTTACATGGACATGGTGACAGACATTCTGTGTTTTCGATATATTTGTATAAGTTTATACGTATGTGTATTTTTAGTATAGTGTTTTTTAGATTGTTTTTATTGTTTTTAATGTTTGTGTGAGCATCTTTTATAATGTGATATCTTTGAGAACACACGATGACAATGAGGAGATGAAGTGGCTGAAGAAGGGAGCAGCATGGCCCCGAAACATCCAGGGTGTCTACTGTAAGGATGAAGTAAAAATTAGTTACTTTTTAGGTACCTTTTAGTTACCTTTCAGTTAATTTTAGTTACCTTCGAATTCAAGTTACGTCTGCGGTCTACAAGCATAGGCGCTCATCACGCGGTGAAGAAAAACAACAATGAACTGTTTTTAAAGAAGTTTTTTATTTATCGTATGGCTTTTAGTGCCGGGAGTGTCCGAGGACATGTTCAGCTCATCTGAGTCTGTAGCTGCTCCCAGCGGACACCCTTAGGGTGAGCTACAAGTTCCGTTCAATTTCAAGTTACTACCAGATATCAATGATACCTAGTGGTGAACGTTGGAACTTTGATAGAGCATTCCGACGAAATATAACCTAACAATTTAGCTTCATACAAGTTTAGTCTGTGGAAGAATCCTTTACATGCCATAAATCCATGACATGGGACCGCCGGCTTTACTTCCCCTTCGAAGGAAGGCATACTGAAGGATTTTTAACGCTTAAAAAAAACCGACGACTTCGGCCGGGTTTGAACCCGCTATATTTGGGACAGCAGTTCAGCATGCTACCAACTACACCACCGAAGCCGCTTTAAATGAAATTCACAAGATGTTATAAAAATTTAAAAAATAATAAATATATACTAGATATTTAATATCCAATGAGTTGTTTCAGCTAATATGTCGTCTTGTCCACAATATGTTGTTATTATTAAGGTACCAAGAGGTTGCTCAGCTCTTGACCATTTGGCGTGATTTCCTTCGTCCCCGCGGTAGGTCGCGAAGAAATGTATGCGATGTTACGCGATCGTCACCGAATTCTGTCTTCGCAGTCAAATGCGGAGAAATATCGAGATGTTACACGATCGGCGCTGGTCAAAGTTGTTTGGTGAGCTTCAGGTAGTTTTCACGATAGAACACGGAGAAAAATCGCGATTTAGATAATCAGCGTCACTTTTAGTCATTCGACGAGATTTCCATTGTTCTTGAGTTCGGGCACAAGAAAATATAGCATTATTACGCAATCGGTGCCACTTGCTGTCCGTTTGACAAGAATACAGTTGTCCTCGTCATTGAATGCGGAGAAATATCGCGATGTATCGCAATCGCTGGCGCTCTCGGCCTTTTACGTTGTCCTCGAAATATTATGCAATCGTCGCCGCACCCGGCCGTTCAACGATTGTCTGCCTGTCTATCTGTCCTGATAGAATGACGGAGGCAATCTCAAGGTTGGGCATGGTTAAAATCCACGCTTAGTTATGAACATGTTGTTCGGTCGGCGCCGTGATTCCCTTTGTCCCTATGCTGTAGTTGGGAGTTCATGAGTTCAGGGTGGATCACGAGGAGGATTTAGTATTTCGATGCTACGTAGGCTGCCATTTTTAAGTGGGTTGATGCACTTCTCGCTCCCAGCACGCTTTTAAGTATGCGGTCATGGGAAAAGTGGCAAGTAGGTTTCGTGATGGGTACCCAATCACCTTTGACAGGATTCCCGCAGTCCTCGTGGTCACAAGTTCACGATAGGGGACGGGTTTTATGATTTTACGCAATTGACGTCGATCTCGGTCCGTTTGACGAGATTCCCGCAGGCAAGTCGTGCGGTCAGCCGGCCGACTTGAGGATGCGATTTTGGAGGATGAACGTTCGAAGTAGGTACGGTATCGAATATTACGAATTGTTCTGAGAGGATTGCACGAATAATACGACAAGAGGGCAAGTTTTATTTCGATTGAGAACCACGAATAATCAACAAGTTATCGAAATAATCGGTTAGATTATATATCCGATGGAACGAAAGTTCGAAGGAAAAATCGACTTATAACGGAATTTCGAATTAACCATACTGAATGTCGCAAATTTACTTGACATATTTTTTAAATAAGTTATATGTATTTCGAAGATTTTTCGCATTTTTTTTCGAAACGGTAACATTTCGCAAGATTGCGACATTAAATTGTTTCGCGTTATTTCTGGACTTCAATTTGACATAGTTTCCAAATAACAGAAATGAGAGATTTCTTTTTAGTTTCAGAAGTATTCGCGAATAAACGTCTCGCGAAAAGTCAGGTTTCCTAATACAGTAACACAGAAAAATATTTCACACGAAACTTAAGACTTCTTGATGCCGAAAATATACGTTGAACCGATGTATACCGCTCAAGGTATCCTCGGGATTTCCTTGAGGTTGGGCACGGAGACATATAGCTTAGTACTATGCAATAGGCACGGCGCCGCTTGCATGAAACACGCAATCTCTGAGCCTAGCGGCGCGAGTTTAAATGATTCAACCCGCCTTCAGAAAATTTTCGTTACCCGTTTGTAAAATTCGTTACTTTTTCGTTACCCGTTTGTAAAATTCGTTACTTTTGTTACCCATTTGTAAAATTCGTTACTTTTTCATTACTTTCGTTACCGGTAGACACACACTGATGTCCCACGAATGTGAGTGTTAATACAATTTAACATAATTTGTTTGGTATTGATTGACGGAAACATATTGTACTATAATGGTTTATAATCTCTTGTCAATACGGACCTTGGCGGAATCTAAAGTAGAAGGAGAAATGCAATTTAGATCGAAAAACTTACAAAATGCAACGTAGGTTAAAAATACCTACAAAATGTAGTGTTGATGAAAAAAAAATCGCTAAAGGGAATTTAGATACACGGGGAGCCAATTAACAAATACAGTGCGGGAATCTGAAAGGGAAAAGGAAATATAATGAAAAGAAAACAAGAGGTCTGACCCCTCTAAGAAGGAGGGATCAGGAAAGATGAGACGAGGGCCAATTAAGGCGGGAAAGTGAAAGACTCCCTAGGCCTCGGATACCCCAATACCGTCGGGGCCGGAAAAGAACAAGAGTTGACCAAGGGAGGTCGACAGGAAAGAAGACAGAGGAGCCCGGCACAAGTAAGTGAAGCAATGCCAGACTCAGCTGGGGTCCCGTGGTCGCCAACATAAAAAAAAACACACACACATTCACGCACAGATATATACAGATATAACTCAGTACAAGAGAAAAAAGGACTGTTAGAAAACTTCAAGCTTTGTCTACCTTTTCAAAGGTTGATTCCTTGGGATATTTTAAGGAAACGAATGAATGGTATGAAACCATTCTTCACATTGCATTGTTAATTAATGACCACTAGACAATAATTATAACTTTCAACAGCTTCACTGGAGTCAACCTGGCTCATTTTGATTGGAGGCCATTCGTGACGCTACATGAATATTCCACACTGGTGTCACTGGGATTCGAACAATGGCCACTGAGCCACCATGCTTACCAGCAACCATTAGATACTTCAATATTAATTTAAGGAGTGTGAGAAGTTCATATTGATAGCATGACACAGATGCACAGCACGTCTGGGAAGTTCGTATACCTCTATACCTTACTGATTTCTCCCCTATCCCGGACGTACTATACAGCCTCGTTGCCGTATACAACTAAACTGAAGATACAAGCAGAGTAAGTCTTTGGGTTCTGGTTAAACTTCCATGTGAATGACTCAGAGCTGAATGCATATCAATCAAACATTTGTCTATATGCAAACAAATGTGGAGAATAATCATCTTTCATTTTATCAATTGACCTTTTCATTTAATATATTATCCTGTTGGATGTCATTTATCACTGTTGCCTTTGTAATTGACATTAATGCTTGTATGTCGTTCAACACGATTGCACCCAATTGTAAAAAAAAAAAAGAGATAAATAAATAAATTCACTTGAATGACCAGTTTCGATAGTCAAGCAAACATCAGATCCTTTGCACTTAGGCTATTAAATCTATGTAAGTCTACCCCTTATTATTCCCGTTTTCCAACAGGGTCAGGGATGAGATGTGATGAAAGTCCCCATGGGGTGAGCTACAAATACAGTCGCGTGTGGAGTGTTGTCTGGGGAGGAAAGTGTGAATGTAAGGATGAGGAATTGGAAGGTAGCGGCTGTGGCCTATAGTTAGGGACCAACCCTGGCATTTGCCTGGAAGGAAGATGGGAAACCACAGAAGACCATCTTCAAGGTTGCCGGCGGGGAGATTCGAACCTCCTCGCCTCCCGGATGTGAGTGACTGCCTGCAGTCACGCCATAACGACCACGGCTAACTTACCCGGTGCCTGGAGTTGAAAATAGGAAACCGTGGAAAGCCATTCAAGGATGGCCAACGGTGGGGCTCGAACCCACGTCTACTGAGTCTGCTGTGCGTTAGCGAGCTTGGCTACCGCTGTCGGTATTAAATATATGTCTACAATTTATTTATTAATCTTCTTCTTCTGTCGTTTAGGCCGACTGTGAACCATGCTAATTTGATTTCAGCTTCTGTATCTTCATTTTTGCCCAATTCTATCACTCAGCATTCTCCTCCTTTCTTCAGTCCATGGTGCCTGGATCCGTGATGTAGGATGACTTAAAACCCGTGAAATTCTTTTTTTAGCTTTATATGCTTCCCTGTTGCCGATTTCAGCTTCAGATGTTGCCATTTCTCCTTGGTCCTTCTTCACCTACTGATACCAGCAAGCAATGGTTTTCCTGGTTGCAAAGAATTTCATTATCCGGTAGGTTAATCTACCTGGGTCCATTCGGTATATATGTCCAAAGAACATGGCCCTTTTTTCCGGATGGTGTCTGAGATTTTATCCAACCTGAGGTATAATTCTTGGTTCCCTTTTTTCTATACGACCCATCTTCTGTTCTTTTAGGTCCAAGTATCTTCCTAAGAATCTTTCCATTAGCTCCAACTTTTTGATCATTCCTTTCTTTGTCAGACACAAACGTTCAGCTGCATATATGGCTCCCGGACGAATCACTGTCTGGTAGTGTTTCAGTTTTTTGTTGATCGAGATGGTCTTCTTGTTGTGTTTCAGGTTTATTTGCATGCCAAGTTTAACTTGTTAATTCTCAATTTCATTGCCTCCTATTCTCAGGTTCAGGGAAACACCCATTACAATTGGGTTGACCAACTAAAAAGCATTAATTTTGACATTTAATATGTGTTGTTAATCTGGTTTTAGTCACTGGTTCAAGTCAACATTAGCATGTTCAATGGTAAGCTACATAAAATGCAACATCACTGAATGACTATAGGTTCACATATTTAATTCTATACTCATGAATAAAAAGGGTTTCCGAAAATAAGTTACGGAAATTGTAAGAAGACATACTGTACCGATTTGAACCATAAATCGAACTCCAGTGGTTTTCCTGTCCTCCGAGCAAATGCTCACTAAAAAATTGACTATAATTATGAGCAACTTCTGTGTCAACCTGTACAGCAGTGTATGACCGGCCAAGCGTCTTGCTCAACAACCTCGGATGGAGCGCTGACATGCATCCTTGCTAGTAATAGCGGTGTACTTGTCTTGTGCTCTGAAAGAACTCTTGCAGGAGATGCTGCTTGACTCCTCCCTTGTTCTACATGTGTTGAGTCACGCATTGCAGTGTGCTGCAGAACACATGTCAACAGACTATACCGTGCAGTCCTTAGTCTCTAATCTGTTGTGAACATTCCTGTATACCCCAGGCAGTTTCCTTGGGAATTTTTAATGGTACTAATAACATACTCCACCATCAGTGCACATCACAGCTACCACTGGCAATTAACTAAATGGTTAGGGAAAAACCAAATTGGGAATATTATCCCATAAATTTTCCGATACCCCCATAAGAAAATACTTCTGGTTTCTTAATTTGCAGTTCTCAGGTTTAATCTTTCAAATGCTTGCCACAGTGGGTGAGTGGTCAACGTATCGATCTACTAACCCCAAGCTTGCAGGTTCGCTCCTGGCCGTGGTAAGTGATTTTTGAAAGGTGGCAAAAATTGCAACACCATGTCATACCATGTTGGCATGTCAAAGAACCCATTTGAATTCAGTAGGCCTTGTTCATAATGGCAAAATTAATCTCGGGAGTTTCCGCCAACACAAAGTTCCTCATTTCTCTACTAGAAAGCGCTATAGTGTTCAAGAAGCTTAGATATCTAACTTCCCCGACTTTCATAGTGCTTCAAGGAACTACGAAATTCGACATGCAAGCTACCATTTGGGTGTCAAATAACAAAGCTTGCACCCGGCACCCGAAGCCATATGATATTATTATCCTTCAAATAGTCTAGGGAGTCCTTGAGGTGTGTGTCCAATTAAAGTTTAATTTAGACATAATTTGATTTTAGGGAAAAAGCTTTTGATGATTCTCAGTTTGGCCATGCTCTTGATGCATTTTAATAACATTTTTGTTTTTATATATAATGCATACAGTGCCTTTTATTTTTCCTAGATAAAAAAAAGTTCTGTTACTCACTGTGAGTTTAAATTTTTGTATTGGTGAGCTAAATGTCAATTTTTCTCATAACCATTCCTTATGAGTCTGGTACACTGTACCATATCTCCCTACAGAAATAAAACACGGATTATTATTTTTTCTTTCTTTAAACATTGTCATAGGTCCTATTAATTGTATCTTATTTTTATAGCTTCCTTCTAGTTTTCTTGTTGAGTGTCGTAAGTTCATAGAATTGTTACTTTACACATGTATTAAAATTTAATAATTTCATTATTGTTGTTATGGATATCGTGTAATAGAATTGCTCTCCTTTCACAAGGAACTGCAGATGGTTCGGAACACATATTAAGGAAACTACATAATAGAATAAAAAGGAAGGAAGCAAGCTTTGAGTTTTACGTGACCGTTAATCATGCGATCATGAGCCACGGGACCTTCTTTTTAGGTGGAATCCGAACCACAGGACATGGCATTTCACTTCGAAAATCTCACATGCATTGACCAGGAATCGAACCCCGTCCACCTTGGTGAGAGGCCAACCGTTTGACCACTGCGTCACCACGCCCCCCCCGTCAATAACAGAATAAAATACATGAGCATTCATTAGAAGCGTCAGGACACAGGGAGTTCTGCAAAAATATTATTCAACATTCCATGTCTCCAAGTATTAATAAAACTGATGTAAGTAATGAAAGTTAGTGAAGGTCCACTTTCATCTACCAGGTGGTACCTAGCGCTACAGTAATGGAATGGCTGGCTAGCTCCTAATTCCAGGAAACGACTCATAAATAAACCTAAGAATGTCTAATCTTAATAGCAGAACAGCTAGCCACTTACAGACAGGAAGGAAGATTGTAGTTTTACATGACCGTTAATTTTGCAATCATGTGCCATGGGAAATACTGTACCAGACCGATTGTATGAAATTATCAAAGACAAATGCTTGGTCACATTATGTACTCGCTTATACACACATGAAGTTACTGTACGTTACATAGGTCTTATTATACCGTGTCATGGTGGTCTAGGGCAGTGTTTCCCAAACTGTGGTACGCGTACCACTGGTGGTACGCTCGTACTGCTGCGCGGTGTTACGAAAAATATAACAAATATTAGATACGTTACGAAAAATATACAAATATGAAATATATAATTTAAAAATATAAGAACACTGATATGTTGCAAGAGGACTTTAAGGCCAAAGACAAGGAGCAGTTTTATGAATTGAATTGTGATTCAGAACTAAGGCAAACTTTTTCAAAAATGGCTCTTGTGAACTTTCGGGTTGAGAGGCGTGCAGACTATGCAGGCATAGCTGACAAAGCAGTTGGATTTTTACTGCCTTTCACCACTTCGTACTTGTGTGAGACTGCATTTCCTTCACCTGTTTATCTCAAGAATAAATAAATACCGGAATTGGCTCCTTTCAATGGAAAACGATCTTCGTTTGAGACTCAGCAATCTTAAAGCAGACATTCCTAAGTTGCTTCTAATCTTCAAGCTCACCCTTTACATTGAAGTTGTTAGTTGAACTTTGGTTTTTATGTTTAATTATTAAGAGTTCTTTTATTAATATTATTTGTACAGTGTCATTTCTGAATGTTTGAATTGAATACTTATTGTAATAAATAATAAACCAACTGGACACAATTTTTATTATTAGAACTTTAACTCCAACAGTCTAACTCTAACACAATTTACAATCAGTCTTTTTATAGTTACTATATCTCTCAACCATTAGGTGGTACGCGAGAGATTCTCATCTCTTTAAGTGGTACACACACAAAAAAGTTTGGGAAACACTGGTCTAGGGGATAGCATGCTGGACATTTAATGTTGGTATCAACTGTAGGCAGTTCGATTCTTTTTGCCTGCCAATTTTGTTTCACATTTATGTTTCATCACACCCTTTATTATAACATACAAATTTCTGTTCGTGGTTTTATATTAGGAATTATTTGTGTACTAATTCTTCGGTTCACTACAATGAAGCGTTGTTTGAGTAAGGGACTTCGGTCATTGGCATTTCAGCCCCGTAGAAGTTTCACTTTCATCCACCTACTGTGCTCAGGCTATCAAATGGCCTTATTCATAATTTCCAAAACAATGGATATACCCACTGGGGTTTGTATTATAACGTTAAACATTGTATGCACAGAAATTCTGTAAAACATGTCCTATCTATGTATATAAAATAATATATTTTGCTTTGTGCTCAATTTCAATTAAATACGTTTCCAATAACAACTACCTCCTTTTATTTTTTAATGAGATTTCTGCCCAAGTTTCATTGCTATTACAGAAAAGTGTGAAAGCTTCGCACGGGCTCACTACTTTATGATTAATTTAAGTTTAAACATATAATTGATTATATCTATTTTGTTCGATGTTGGCCTTCTGAAAGGTTAGTAGATTACATCTGAATATGTGATCGACAGCATATGACTTCTGGGGTATAGTGGATGTGCTGACAATAGCTTCAACGTAGTCTACCAGCAGATGACGTTGTGACAGTCATCAGTGCACTCTTTAAAAGGGAATGTCCACTTCCAGAAGGTTCACAGTGGTACAGACATGTACAGCAATCAGATGCACTCTTGTTTCCTACAGCTAACTGAGCAAGTTTGTAAGGGGTGGAGTGGCAGGAGAATTCTGCACAAGTTGGACATACAGGGTCGGAATAGACAAATGAATGTTGTCTTACTAGTAGATGAGATTCTGATGCCCACACAGCACAGATCATAGATACAAGCAAGTCACCACAAACTGCCGAGAACTGGTTACTACCAGGGAGACAAATAGGTTCTCACACCTCTAGCCCACCTGTCATGCACGTCACAGCAATGATGTGCACAGCTGGACTCGTGTTGTCAGAGGACCACATGAAAGATGGAATGGTGAGTCACGGTGTTCAATGATGAAAGCAGATTTTGCTTGCATTCAAATGAGGGTTGTTTGTGTTTACATCTGTCGAGCATCTTCTCGTAGAGTGCATTCATCCAAGACACACTGGTCCCATACCAAGTCTTTTGTTCGGGGATGTGTTGTGCCCCTTGATCATGATCAAGTTCAAATTTATCTTGATTATCTTGATTATATAAAGGGAGGTGGCGCGCAGTTCGTCACTCCTGTGGGGGTCCGGGCGGGGACACCAAGAGCCCGCCGATGAGCCTAGCTTGGTGTCCTAGGCGAAACCCCACACAAGACACGGCACAAACCTAGAAGCATTGCTGAGTTTTATCTTGATTTCATAATATTCAACATTTCTCTTAGAAAATGAATAATAGTTATTCAAAAGTACAAAGATAGTCTCACTTGAGTTGCCAGTAATTCCATGCACCATGTCTGGGGAGTGTATGATGCAATACCCACAATAGCTTGTCCGGTTATGTAATGGCCTCAGCTAGTCTGCTATAAGCTTCCATACAGCTCACAACAAGATTGCTTGTAATAGGTTGGTTGAGTAAATTTCATGGCTTTTGAAGCGCTGAAAAGCGTATTTTAGAGCACTGTAGATTTTTAAAGAACGAATCTGCTGGGAGAGTGAGACTACCTATTCCTTGAGTGAGAGTGCCAACATGTCACAGAATTACGAAAATCGTGAATAAATTCAAAACTATGGGTTATTATTATTATTATTAAATATCCAAAAAATACAGGAACCCTATTTTACCAGAGGTACAAAACTATGGGTTTAGTGTCAAACAAAAAACGAGGTAAACAATCGACTATCTTAAGTGACAAAAAATTCAGATATTTGTGAAAGATGTGAGCGATCTCCCCAAACTGGCTCAGCAAAGTGATGTTTCATATTCTTCTGCATGGTTGGAGTTAGAAATGTAAATCTTACAAAGCCACAGGAGTGCAAAGGTTAAGCCCAAGAGATCCAGCAGCAAGAAAACATAAATTGGTTTCTTCAGTCTGTCAACAGTGATGATTTGAATCCTGGGTTAATACTGTTTTCTCATGACGCATAGCTTTATTTTCACGAACGTGTAAATTTGCAAACTAACTGATATTGATTAAGCATGAATCCAAGAATAATTCATGCAACTCCACTTAATAGAAGTATGGTATACTCTTGGTGCTAAAAGAATTGTGGGGCAATTTTTTAAACATTATCAATTCTGACAAATATCTAGAATTAATACTGAGCAGGATTTTTCCTCAACTCAGTGAGCAGGAAAGGCCACTTGGATATTTCGGGAGGACAGGAAGATCCTCTGATTTTTATGTCCAGAACTCCACTGGATTTGAGTACTAATTGGTACTCCACCTCACAGTCCCTCAGAACAAAGAGGGGTGGATGGTGAAACACTCGTCAAAAGGGGTTTGATAGTTACGGATGTGAATAGGAACGGGGAGTTCAGGGTTAATGGATTTACAGATGATATACATCTGTGTAGCTAATGAACTGGCGGCGAGCTGGTGTGGGAGACGTTCTATTGGTGAATGTGGTAGTGGGTGTGTGCAACACGCATGCCTTGCACAAGGAAAAGAGCTGCTGCATAAGGGCAGGTTGACATAGTTTATAGCGGCTGGGAATGTTGGGTGTCTGAATATGGGTGAAAGGTGAGGCTAGCAGCAGAAGGAAGACTTGTCGTAGACTGTTGTTATTAGGACCTTGGTGGTAGCTGGGGTGAGGGGAGGTTTTTTGATGACAGTTCATAGCACAGGCTATCTGTCATTCAACCAACTTAGTGGGATAGCCTCAGGCTATAAAGACTCTGCTAAGGTTGCTACTGTGAGCAGAGGAGGCCTCAGAGGTGCAGCATATCTATTAGCCATAAGTGGTAAGACTGAAGGGGAGAGACCATTTGATGTGAAATATTGTGTCCTGTGGTATGGATTCCGAGTAAAAATGGAGGTCCCATGGCTCATGATCACGAGACTAATGGCCACATAAAACCTTTCCTTTCTACCCTCCCAACAGCAGACACCAGGTTAGCATTCTCGCCAGGGCATTTCTTGTCCTCCTCTCCACTGAAAAAAGGTTCTTCGGAAAGTTCTGGAAAAAATGTAACATTCTTTTTTCTATCTTTTGTGTTCTTACCTAGTAAGTAACTGCTTTCCATCCATACATTTTCATTACAATATACTGCAAGGGAGATGTTAAGTTCTGAAAGCACTACAGCTGTAGCCTGCATAAATTATTGTCAGCTGTGTCACATTAAACAACTATAATAAGCATCTGAAACAGGTGATGCAGTAATTGCACTCGTCATGTCAAAAAGAAGGTGAGCATCTCTCGAAAAACAAAAATGACAAGACAAAAACAAGTTTTAATTCTGGATGAAATGAGATATGTAACAACAGAATTATTTCCACAATATACATTCAAAAAGACAAACCAAAATAAATATAAAAAGAAAAAAAAAAAAAGAAAAGAAAAATGTAACACTCAGGGGGGGGGGAATGAAAAGTTTCTTACAAAAAACTTGACTTACTGGACATAAAGCAAAAATATGGTAGCATACGATGCATTTACCTAGTTCCTATTAACACCATATTTCTTCATCCAACATTCTCACAACTTAACGTTATTCCAATGTAAACTCTGCAATAGTTAAATATGGTATATCTATAGTGACGGAAGTTGGAGTCTGGCAGCTGAACTAAGAGGAAGTAGTTGTGCCTATTTACTCTGGCACTATCAACCATACTTCATGCATACTCATACCTCCATTAGACCCACTATGCCCTGGCCTAGAGTATGATACTCGATTATTTCAGCGATGATATTTGTCACAGGTTGACTGGCATGACTGAGCTTAAAGGGGGTGTTGTTGATTTTAGGGGCTGTGACATATTGGTAATATTGCCCCCAATGTATTTAGTGTGATAACCTGTGTTATTGTGATGGCTGTACATGTGTGTATTTGCAAAGTGGGGATAGAATTGGGAAGGAGGTGGCCGTGGCTTTAGGTTAGGAACCATTCCAACATTTTCTTGGAGTAGAAGTGGGGAAACGATGGAAAACCACTTAGGCTGGCTGAGGTGGGAATCAAAACCTTCCTCTTCTCAGTTTTGCCTCATGAGGCTGAGTGTACCCTGTTCTAGCCCTCAGACCAGAATTAATAATTTATTAATGCAGCCAATGGCCATTTACTTTCCTTTTCAGGATGGGTCAGGGAAGCGATATTAGAAGGAAATTGGCCGTGGACCTTTCGAAAGGAACTGAGTAAATGTGCCTTATATTTGCAGAGTACCACGGACTGAGCAAAAGCTTTTCATTCAGCACTGAACCAACAACACTGGCTGCTGTTGTTGATGATGATACTGCAGCCAATACAGTAGTATTACATTTTAATGTGAATTATTATTGGGGGTGTGACAGTTGTTTCACAAGCCTTACCCTTACCTATTTTACACTTCACGAGTATCAAACCCATGCACTGGAACATGCTGTGCCTTGATGTCTCTCCTGGCCCTGACAACATATTTTGATTAACAGGGATGAATTTGATGTAACATTTGCTATATGAGGACAATGAAATTCCATTTATTATGGAAGACACTATACCAGTGTTCTCTGAAAGTCGAGAATTTTCTAGATCAGAAGAAACTACCGTACCGTCTTATACTTCATGTCACTCTAATGTGCATTTAAGACTATCATCATCTTGATAATTCCCAAAATTCAAGAACATTGGTTATTTTACCTTCTATGAACCTTTGTTTTTCCAAATGAGTAAAGTATAAACATACATTTATTTGATGGCTGTGTCTTGTCATCCCATATGCAATATGGCGATGGCAGTCCTGTCTGAAAGTGCCAATTTGGAACAGTGCGACTGGATTCAAATAGCATGAGGTGGCTGGAGATTGAGGACTGAAAAGTGGCCGACTGTAAGTTGTGAACTCATGTTTAATATTTGGTGACATGCAAGGACAGCTGAGTGTTGGAAGGACCGATAGGGAACTATTCATTGTATATATATTCTTAAACGGAAAGCTAAAGGTTGTAGGATGATGAGAACAGAATAAGACACCAGGTGGCTAGTATGTTTAGTTCATGTGTATTTAAATTCATTGTATATCCTGTAATTGTGATGTAACTGGGTTTGTTCCAGATGTCTGTTGGTGATTGCTTGATCCAAGGCTTGGAACCTTTGTTTCATACAGCCGAACTACCGACCTTGTGATGTGAATTTTGATGTTTATTATTTTTGTATTTGGGGATTGTGACATATTGTGACATATTTTGTGTAGCTATGTGCTTTAGAGGTTTGAATTGCCTCTTGGTGTTAGGAAGAATGAGGAGGGAGGAAATATCTGCTTAATGGCCGCCCGTTGGTACTTGTACTGGTCTCTCAAGTTTGAGCCACAAATCGAGTCACAATTCTTAGGAACTCTAGGGGGTATAAAACTTTTTTTTAAAAAGAAGTAACAACTGTTTGATATAATTATCTAGTTTGATTTGAAAATAATTAAGAGCAAAATGGTAGGGGGGAAACAATAGATGAAATTCTATTTTTTCTTTTCTTGGTGATATGTGAAACATAGTCGTCACTTCAGAAGCCCCATTGTCAGTCGTATTTGTATTGTTGCTCAGACATGGTGGAGCAACTAGTTGGTGATGACAGAATGTACACTTCAGTTTTTGAGAATGTGTTTTTAACAGTGAAGTGTGTTACTAGTTTTCGAAACCAGAGAACATCTGTCTCGTTTGCTTTGTATGTATGAACTGAAGTTTGGTGCTTTTCAGTTGGTCAACACAAATGTGCCCAAAAGAGCTCATGTAATTTTTTTTCAGGATTAGGACATAACCCAGCTCTTTTGGGTACATTCGTGTTGACTGACTGAAAAGCACCAAACTTTTGTTTACTAAGGCAACACTGAAAAAATGGCTTCAAACCCCACAATGTATGAACTGATTAAAGTTTGAGACTGGGGTACAGTAGAGCCTACAATTCAAACTGCAATAAATGAGCATAATTAGGTCAAGTAAAGTAGTAAGCTTTGCTCACTCTCATTGTTCCATGATGGCAGCAAAATACACTGCTGCTGAACAAGGCTGCATTACTGTTTGTTTATCCCAGTGAAGGGGCAAGGGGGGTCCAACACACATCGGCAATCATATTTCAAATGAATTATACACAAGCAGGCAGCTGTCAGAACCCATCTTTCGTACCTCACATTAAAAAAAATATGGTCCACAGTCATTGAAAATATACATATGTACTATACAAATAAATATATATAAATATATTATCATTCAGGTTAAATTACAATGTTAACTCTATTTAAATACATGAGGTTCGCTCAAAAAGTAGGAATACAAAGACATTATACTTTCCAGTCAAGTGTGCACAATATTGATTCATCTATAGACTGAAGTCATTTACAACATGAAATATACACTTCTATCATTCATGAAAAGATTGTATTTATTTTCTTCAAACTACTTAGAAAAAAGTTAATATTTTAGTAATGGAACCAACACTGGTCTCACTGTACTCCTAAGGAATCACTTATGCACATATTAATATTTGAAACCTAAGTAACAATTACTGTTCATCAGTGTAGGTTGGGACTATTTGGAGTATATACAGATTGATTGGGAGAGGGGGGAGGGGGGAAAACTCAGTCTTTAACCCAATCAGTGTCTATCTTCTATACATACAGGTTGTTTAAAAGAAAGGTCCCATATTCCTACAGGAGGTACTCAAGACTAGAACAAATGTTCCTATAATTATGTGTCTGGAAACAAATACCTGTTGAGATATGGGTATTCTTACTGGTGTTGAGTATGTGTAGTAATTGGTGGTATAGGCTGTCTTCCTGTTGGAGTTCACTGCTCATGTCTGATTGGTTGTGTGTGCAGTCCAGTGCACCGGATGGTGCATGCGTAAGCAAAGAGTTCAATGTCCTGTAGCATGGTTAAGAGGGGAGGAACGTTCACTTCTCTTGCTGCTAAGGAAATGTTCACATCGGCTCCTACTGTAACTGTAGCAGCATTGAACGTTAGTGTCTGCCAAGAGCACAGCAGCAGTGACCCTCTCCACTACCTTCCTTCTCCTCCTCTCCTGGGTTCATGCATGTTTGCACCATCAGGTATTAAATGCTGCCTACTAGTTACTCACTCCTCTTCTTGCCTAGAACGCCTCAAAATAGCGCTGCCTTGGGTTTTTGTGGGTATCTACTCACATAACGTAACGGCGGTACTTTTTGAGGATCCAACCAGCCTTCGGGCTGACTACCTAACAGACAGACTAGTTACTAATCATGCAACGGCCTCTCACATCAGTCAGTTGAGTTGGTGCTTCCAATGCAGCAAGGTAACAGTGATGTCATGCAGTGTGAAGAATGTAAACCATGAAATGGAATCATACTATTTCAAAAAGGAAATAGCAGACAAGGTATTGTTGTGGGTTAGCCACAAGGCAGTAATCAACATGTCGTGTCATGTATGCCCAACAACATCCAGAACACCACATTTCACTCAGGCTATTCCAGCAACTTGCAGACACAGGATAATTCACAGCCAGGACAATGAATTGTGATAGACCTTAGATGGAGGAATGGGTGTTGCGATATGTAGAAAAATATCCTGAAACAAGTTTAAGATGAATTTCAGCTGCTGAAGGTATCAACCACTTCTTGTGTGGTCAATTCTCATGAACAGTTACTGTATCCATATAACATACATACACAGTGTGCAAGCTATTAGGCCACTAGAACACCATGCCAGATTACAGTTCTGCCAGTAGCTTCGAGGACAGTGTATTTAAGATTCAGAGTTCACAGCCTGCATTTTATTTATGGATGAGGCAGGATTCACAAGAAACGGCATAGTAAATGACCACAATACACATGTGGGCAGATGTAAATCCTCGAACAATCATGAAGGTAAGGCATCAGGTTCGGTTTCGTACCAATGAGTAGGTAGGAATTGTGTGTGACAGAGCTGTAACACATTAACAGGAGTTTCATATCATCGATTTCTGCACGATGAATTACCTGCACTATTGGAGAACATTCCCTTTGTAGTAAGACAACGAATGTGGTTTATGCACGACGGGGCACCATCCTATTTTTTATGCCTCGTGCGACAGTACCTAACTCAAACGTTTCATGGACGAAGGATTGCTCAAGGAGGTCCAGCGACATGGCCTCCTCGTTCACCTCATCTTAATCTATTACATTACTGGCTATGGGTAGAGCTCTGCGGGGATAAGCAAAACGTTATCCGATTCAGCCCTGCATCTGCACTACTGTTATCCGTATCCCCACGACTTTAATCCGCACATCTACTGGTATTACAATAATATGTTTAATTAGATAAGGTATTAAAGCAACACATTTAGACATTTGAGGAGAAAGTCGGTCCCCTAGGTTATGTATCCCATTTGCAATGTTTAAAATGCATGTTATACAACTAGAATTGCAACCCTTTTCAGTTCAGAGTGTTAATTATGCTCAATGACATAATTTGAATGAGATTAGCTTAAATCATCTTACATTTGTCATGAGAAAAACATAACAGAAAAATACATGTCATAAACAACTGGGTCCTAGTAATGATATTCAACAAGTTCGAATTGTATTTTAAAAACTATCCGTAAATTTGCTCCAAAAATTATCCGCACAGCCAGGCAAACTATATCCGCATGGAGAAATTATTGCGGATATCCGCATCCGTGCAGGGCTTTAGCTATGGGGACATTAAAAGGCATTAGTGTATGCCCAACCCATTGACAAGAGCATGCAAAGTCTGATTGCAAGAGTTTGTGATTGCTTGAGAAGAAGTATACATGGTAACCACATCGAGCAACTCCTGTAGTATCTGTTTAGTTACAGATCAATGGGTATCAGAGGACAGATTGGCCTATATTTCAACAGGTATTTGTTTGCAGAAATATAATTACAGTATATTCTCTTTGTGACTTGAAGGGATATGGGACTTTCTTAAACACCCTGTATGTTTTACAAACCCGTAGATTTACATTCTAGTGCAGTGCTTACATGACAAACCCGTATTTGTATGGGAAAGGTTGTCATGATTTGATTTTGTGCAAGAATGGTCAAAAAGGTTCAGTTGAACAGATGTGCTCTTCCTTGTTTGAATGTAAACTACGTTGTTTCACATTATTTTGAGAGTATGTGATACCTTGCAAACATGACATCTGGAAGTAAACAATATTGCCTTTCCTATGAAGAAATTTAACATTTCTTGGTAAGCAATCATTCTAAAGAGGAGTTTTCCAATGATGAAGGAGATGAGCAAAACACTGTACTGTACCAATGTGAAAGAGTCAAATCTGATGAGGAGAAATGTCACCTCACAAAATGTAGAAAAAGCATACATCATGAGTTCAAAACAAGCCACTTTATTTTCTTGGTTGACAGGTATGTTCTTCCCCATTATTCATGAATTTTGACAACATTAGTTCTGGTATTTCTGCTGATTTCCTGGAAGTTGACTTTTTGCTGTGTTTTTTCTTTACACTCCCTCTTGGCCAAGTTATAGTAAAGCTACAATTGGTTACTGCAGACAGTTCATTCAAAATCACCTACTTTCTCCTAATTCAAGGCTAGAGTCATGGGTTGATCCAACAGGAGAAGAGAAGTATGTGTTCTTTCCTATCACAATGATAATGACTAGGATAAAAACAAGCTTTCCTTTCAGGAATAATGGTCCACTAGTACTCTACTTCACACTCCAATTTTTTCCCAAGTTATGTCAAGAAATAGATTCTCAGTATGCTTCACTATTTCCCATTTGCTCCTGAAAATAATAATGATAAACTGTATACACTAAAACCCTTGATTAATCCTGTCAGAAAGTTCTTGAAAGAAAAATCGATTGTTTCAAAATTTGTGCATTCCTTGAAAACAAAATCTGGCTCATGAGTTTAGTTTGATCTAAAAAACATGGCACTGAATGAGTTCAACAGGATTAAATTAAATAATGCTCTCAAGAAATACAATGAAGAGCTGAACAAGAAATACTGCTTTAGAAGATACTAAATGGAATGTGTGAAACATATCATCATCATCCACATATCTTGATTCAAACATCACTTTTGAAATTTAACTCTCATAAACTTCATCAAGTATCCAAGTTTTACTCGGGAAGAAAAGAAAATCTGAAGACTTTCTACAAAGAACCCATGTGAGTAGCCTATATATGCTAGAATATACAACATTTATCTGACAGAATTCCTAATTGAAATATGAAGCTTTGTATTCGTACTTTCTGACTATGTCTCACTCTTTATGTTACATAATCACAACAAACTGTCACAGACAGACTATACAAGATGAACAGGACTTCACAGACATTCAACAATAAATAATTCATGATGCTTTCAAATAAATATTAGCACTGTAGTGTTAAAATATATTGCTTTGGAAGTTTGCCACATTCAACAGGAATTTTAAAAATAATGACTGGGAAGGTCATTACTATATATAAATAGCTGTAACATTATCAACATTGACAAAAATAAAGAGAACCCACTCGTATGAACTATGACATAATGCTGCACTAATAAATTGTACTCTTCTTGCTTGTGGCACTGCACAAGGACAGCAGCCCTTACTCACATTGGAAGAAAGCGCCATTGAATCTGAAAATATAAACACACTTTGTTATTGTTATCTCAGAAGAAGTTACTAGATAGCAATAAACTTAATCTATCTCTTCGTATAAGGATCCTGCATACATTTATTTGGACTGTGTTATTGTATGCCTCAGAAACTTGGACAATAAGCAAATGTCTCTTGAAGCCTACGAAATATGGTGTAACCACAGAATGGTTGGTTCCACAGTTTAGAGGGTGCGACAACGCGGTCATGTTGTCCCGTGTATTTTGGGCGTGTGTAGATCTGTCTGATAACTGGTGGTAATTGTGAGGCTGTATTAGTGTATGTTATTTGTAATTCAGGTAAGGACTGCAGACAATCAATTTCAAGTAGTTCCTACTTTTGCTACCAAATGCTACCATCAACGACACCTAGCCGCGAACTTGGCTACTAGATGTCAACACAACCGGCGCCTGGCAGCAAACATTGGGACTAATAGAGCGTTAATGAAATCTAACCTAAAAAATTTAGCTTTACACAATTTTAGTTAGTGGAAGGTTCTTTTTGTAAGTCACTGACAATTTCACGCATTATAAAGAAAAAGTACACTTGTAAGAAACAAGACGTTTTGCATCCGATTTATGTTATTGAAACAAGGGCCAGTCCATTTATCATCATCACTGAGTATTCACTTCACTGACTGGTCTGTTGTCACAAAATGATACCAAGCAGTCCAGTTGCTGCTCTTTTCATTGCTATGTAGTTTCTCAGGCCGGTATCTTGTTGGATTTGCTTGAGATATGTATGTCTTGCTTGTCCTCTAGGTCTCTTCCCATTAACAAATCCTTCCACAATAAGTGTCGTAAGGTATGACCTCTTCAAGAAAGATGTCTTTTGCTAATCACCTCTATCAGAGATCTCTATAGATTTACTCTGTGCAGTACCTCAGTATTAGTCACCCTTGTCACTTGAAACCTTAAACATCCTGTGGATAGGCGGATTCGGTGGCATAGTTGGTAGCATGCTGAGCTTCTATGCCTAAGATAGTGGGTTCAAACCCAGCCAAAGTCATCGGACTTTTTAAGAGTGTTATAAATCCCTCAGTATGCCTCCCTTAAGTAAAAACTAATATACGTGATAAAATACATTGGCATGAATGATGTTCATAGATGCTTAGTGGCCAAATATATAGCCACCTTTCATATCTGAGGAGCACACCCGTCTTATGCAATTTACACCCATACAAACTCATGTAACACAATACTTTGAAAAACAGAGAGAAAAATTAAATTGAGCATACAGAGAGAAAAAAAGAGAAGATGATGATGATAATTGCTGTTTTAAGGGCCCTAACAACTAGGTTATCGGCCCCTAATGGTTTGGGTGATAGTGAAACACGAGAATGCAATGTAAACTATAACTAACTACACACTTACAACTAAAACTACAGAAACTACACACATACTAGAAGAAGAAATGGAAAAGAAATGGAAAATAAGGCAAATAAAGGATAGGAGGAAAAGAAATGCCCTCAACCCTCAAAGAATGAGGATTGAGGGACTTGGAAGGAAGGAGAGCCACGAACTGCAGATAGGAAAGGGAAAGAGGAGAGGGTCTGACCCAGAGACAATGGGAAAAGGGGAAAAAACCACACCCAGCTCAGGAAACCTTCCGTGAGTCCTTGAGGGTGCTACATACAGTATTTAGCCATTAACACAAAAGGGAAGTGTGAAAATTTTGAGTAACCTGAATCTCCAGTATTTAATTTTCAAATTCTGATCAGCCTAATATAAGGACATAGATATCAGCCTTGTATGCATATAATAAACTTTGTTATTGTACTGTTGAATTTCATGTTTAATGATTCACTGGATACGAAAAAGAATTGATATGATTTTCAAGAATGTCAGCAGCATATTTTCTGTAAGATTTCTTCATAGGGTAGTTTTAAGTATATGTATAGAGAGATGTTTTGTTATGTTAACATTTGATCCTTGCTGAAGGAGGAGAGAGAATTGTCCAAAACATGTGCAGGCAGTAAAATTGTATAAACTACCGTATTTAGTATTGACTAGGCACACTACTTATCCCCTTAATCCCTCAATGACGGAGGCGAGTCGGGCATGAATGCTACAAAAATTGAAACGTTTTGCTAATTAGTGCCCCATGCTGGTAGCGACAAATGTAACAGTTTCGCTAGCTCCTAACTGTTGGGTGAGAAATGTAACTGTTTACCTTTGCCTAAGCTATGTTGTTTGAATGGGCGCCAAGACCTCAATGCAATGTTGAAATCTAAATTTGTATTTAACAACGTCTAGCTCTGGCAGAACACCTTCAAGACTCTATTCACTCAGATCGTGGTATGATTTGATCATTAACCCAACAAACAATTGTATCAGGAGAAGGAATTGGTCTATATCTAATGCTACCTACTGAAAGCAAAGATTGCATTGTAAAAGAAATGAATTTATTATATAAAACAAGAATAGCAAAATTAATAATAATAATAATGAGTATAAAATTTAAATTGGAGCGTTGTGATTTGAATATTACCGATAGAAAATTACGTGAAAACGGAGTCTGATAAATTATTGATTTTACTCTTATTTCCAAGCTATGAAGTTACTGAAATATGAAATGTAAAACAAAGAAAAATGAGAGATTGCATATTTCTGCGTCATTTGCGCTTACCACTGGAAACTGCTAAAGCATTTCCCTCGTACTGGATGATGCTGTGTGCTTCCCACAGTCTCCTGGACGTCGTCATCTCCGTCGAAATTTGATGATATTCTGGTAGATTAGATAATTCTATGGTCCGTACATCGGACCCAAACACTCGTATAACCACACTGGTTAAGTTTTACCAAAGTTAGTCTTCCACTCCACGGAACATCGGAGCGACACGCACTTGCAACCGTACTCGGCAAGTTCAACACAGATAGTTACTAACTCCACTGAACATCGGAGCGACACGCACGCGCACCCATACTCCTCAAGTATTTCACAGATAGTCCTCGTTCGACGGCGCGCTGAACGATATATGCACTACTAAATACATTCTAAATTTTCCTAAACTGAAAACAATACCTAAAAGCTCTAACTCAGTAATCGTGTATCTTTTCTCCGCTGCTGTCAGTCCTCGCGAGGCTAAAGATACAATGCACAGATTACCCTCATCATCTTTCTGACATAATACTCCAGCAATGCCTATATGTGAAGCATCTGTCATAACCACATATTCCTTATCTTTTAACGGATATTTCAGCACTACAGCTTTCTCAAAACCTTCCTTCAGCGCTCTAAAAGCCTGATCATGCTTGGACTCCCATCTCCACCGAGTCCCACTTTTAAGCAATTCCCTGAATGGTTCTACCAACCCAGAGTATTTAAGAACGAACCTCCTGAAAAAGTTGCAAATTCCCAGGTAAGTTTTTAACTGTTTAACATTCTGTGGCACCTCTGCGTTAAGTATCTTATTAACCCTACTTTCCTCTGGTGTTACACCTCTACTCGACACTCTATGACCTAAAAATGTCACTTCTGACTGACAGAATGACGACTTAGACAGCTTCAAAGTGAACCCTGCCTGATCTAACTTCTGAAAAACTATATTTAAATGACATAGATGCTCCTCAAAACTGCGTGAACTAATTACCATATCATCAATGTAAATGGTTACAAACTCTCCTGTGTCATCCCCTAATGCGATGTTTAAAGCCCTAATTAAAGCTGCTGAACTACTCTTTAACCCATAAGGTGTTCTAAAAAATTGATAAAGGTTATATTTATGACTAAAAGCTGTAAATGGTCTATCTTCGTACATAAGTGGCACTTGCCAAAAACTGGAACTCAAATCTACACAAGTGAAATACTTCTTCCCCTCAAATGTTTGCATTAATTCCTCTATTGACATAGATTTCAGCTGATCTGAACTAATTCTACTGTTAACCAAACGAGCGTCTAAACAAATACGAACAGTGCCGTCGGTCTTGGGTACCGTTATCAAAGAATTAACATATGGACTGTTCGAGTGCTCAATAATCCCATCTTCAAGCATCTGGTTAATTTGTGCCTCAACTGCACTCTGATAAGCGAAAGGTACAGGATATCTATGTCCTGTGAATACTGACCTATCAATAACATTCAATGAATGTGTATAGCAATTGGCCATACCAATGCGATCCTCAAAAACTCTCCTATTACACCATAACACATCATAGAGCCGAACACACTGTTCATCCTCTATATTTCCCTGAAATGCAGCCTCACGTAACGAGTCCTCTAGACTTCCGTTCGTAATCACACTGCCCACAAAACATGGAGAACCCCGCTCTACGGCTGGCGATATCTCATTTAAAGTACAAATCACACCTACAATACTACTTCTCTGAATATGGTCATTGAACGCTACTTCTACTTCAGAATCTCCCCATTTAAATTTCAAACTCCCTACATCATAACATAAGTTACCAGACACTCTACTTAGCCACTCTGAACCCAAGATAACACTGAATACTAAATTTGGAATTACAAGACAAATCTGCTTCTCTACACGATTATTAATTTTAATGTCTACTAAAACTTGCTTAGAAATTACTTTAGACCTCTTCCCAACAGCTGTGATAACAAAAGTGCTTTTAATTGGCATCTCCTCAAAATTTACTCCAGTTCCTTTCATTTTATCATAAAATGCACTACTTATGCAACTCTTCATACAACCACTATCAATTAAAACATCTGTGTACGCCTCGGACACGTTAAATTTAACTATGGGGCTCTTACTAACCACTTCCTGAATAATACCTTCATCATTTAGTTCATGTAATAATTCATTTCTTACATTTAGGTCATAGGGTTCCTGTATAATTGTATGGACAGGGCATGCTACAGACTGAGATTCTGACCTTACTTCGCAGCCTGGTTCGCGTTTAAAGAACCGCTACAGCTGGCCGTAGTACTACTAACTACTGAACTGGTCTGGATGTTCTGGGCTGTGTTGTCATTGTTTGGCTGTATATTACTACCACTAGGCTGTCCTCTTCCTTGACCCCTATTCTGGTTGTAATTATTGTCATTATAATTTCTCCCTTGATTTCCCCTGAAATCATTGTTTCTCCCTTGATTTCCCCTGTAATCATTGTTCCTCCCTTGATTTCCCCTGAAATCATTGTTCCTCCCTTGATACTGATTACCATAGCCATTTCCTCTGTTCTGATATAGCTGATTATTATTATTATTTCTATTTTGAGCGTTGGCCCCTTCGCCACCGTTCCCTTGAACTTCCTGATGCCTGGCTTCATTAGGTCTATTATTATTATTACCCTGGTTCCGATTGAAATTGTCCTCATAACCCCTTCTCCCTAGTGCATCAAATGTGCTTAACAAATTTTCTACTTGTGATATAGTCTTTACATTCTGGATACAAGCAGCCTCCTTGATCCTATAGGGAAAGTGCCTAAGTAGCAACCTTACCACATCACTTTCCTCCTTCAACCCATCCAGATATTTACACACTAATACCTGCCCTAAAAAGTATTCGGTCATGGTGGAGCTTCCTTTAGGGTTATATTTACCACACACTACTCCCTCACGATGCTGCGACTGAATAACCTCATTCCAGAACTTTTCACAGAATTTCATTTTAAAATCATTCATATCAGTAAACTTGTCTCTGTAGACAGCAAACCAATTCCTCGTTTCCCCCACAAACACTTGTTCTAAAATTTCAACTACCTGGCACCACTCAATACTACCATTTTCCAACCTCTCCCCGAATTTATTTTCTATAGTGTTCATGAACTCCATTGGGCACCCCTGTCGATTGCTGAACTTACCCAGTTCTACCTCCCTGTGTGTGCTATTCACAAAAACTGGCCTATTCTGACTATTTTCTTGCCTGATCCTAGCTTTTAATTTTAACTCTAATTCTGCGATTTTCTCCTCAGCCTTCCTCTCAATACTGTTTACTGTTAATTTAATGTTTCCTTCTGATTCTTCTACTTTATCATATAGCTTTGCTTGTTTCTCCTCAATCTTGCTAATGCTCTCTCTATTACTCTCTCTTAAATCATTTACTTCTGCAACTATTTGTGAGTGGACTTTCTCAATTCTACCCCCCAGCTGTTCCTTAACCTCTTTAGTAGCTACCTGAATTTTGTCAATTTCTCCCCCCAATTGCTTTTTGACCTGCTGTGTTTCCAGTTGCACTAGTTCTTTTAAATTTTCAGCCTGTGTACTGATTCTAATTTCCAACTCCTCCTGTACTTTTCCTAATTTTCTGTCTACATCTGCAATAATCTCTTTAGCCTTTTCTTCCATCACCCCCCTGATCTCACCTCTAATCAGTTCGAATTTGTCACTCATTTCCCTACTGTTTTGTTCTAATTTGGCGTTTAAACTATCGCTCAATTCCCTATTACTCTCTTTATTTTCCCTACTGTTTTGTTCTAGTTTAGCGTTATTCTGTTCTAACTTTGCATTTAAAGCTTCTGTACTTTCTTTATTTTCCCTACTGTTTTGTTCTAATTTAGCGTTATTCTGTTCTAACTTTGCATTTGAAGCTTCTGTACTTTCTTTATTTTCCCTACTGTTTTGTTCTAATTTTGCGTTTAAGGCATCACTACTAACTTTGTTCTGATACATGAACTCGAGAAGTAAAGTTTTTAATTCTGGTTGGCCGCCTACACTCCCTGTTTCAGTATCGGGATTTACCTCCGCTACCCCGGTACTACCATCACTCGACATACTGCTCGTATCATCACTTTCCCGTTGATGACCACTACGTAACCTCATCTGTCTTTCTTTCTCATCCCCCATAATGATATACACTGATAAAGACAAATAACCCCCAAAATACAGGCACAGAAATATATACCCTTCTCCTTCCACAAATGTTATTAGGTTTTCAGCCCCAAGTTGTCGGCGACAAATGAAACGCTTTGCTAATTAGTGCCCCATGTTGGTAGCGACAAATGTAACAGTTTCGCTAGCTCCTAACTGTTGGGTGAGAAATGTAACTGTTTACCTTTGCCTAAGCTATGTTGTTTGAATGGGCGCCAAGACCTCAATGCAATGTTGAAATCTAAATTTGTATTTAACAACGTCTAGCTCTGGCAGAACACCTTCAAGACTCTATTCACTCAAGATCGTGGTATGATTTGATCATTAACCCAACAAACAATTGTATCAGGAGAAGGAATTGGTCTATATCTAATGCTACCTACTGAAAGCAAAGATTGCATTGTAAAAGAAATGAATTTATTATATAAAACAAGTATAGCAAAATTAATAATAATAATAAATACAAAATTTAAATTGGAGCGTTGTGATTTGAATATTACCGATAGAAAATTACGTGAAAACGGAGTCTGATAAATTGATTTTACTCTTATTTCCAAGCTATGAAGTTACTGAAATATGAAATGTAAAACAAAGAAAAATGAGAGATTGCGTATTTCTGCGTCATTTGCGCTTACCATTGGAAATTGCCAAGGCATTTCCCTCGTACTTGCTGATGCTGTGAGCTTCCCACAGTCTCCTGGACGTCGTCATCTCCGTCGGAATTTGATGATATTCTCGTAGATTAGATAATTCTATGGTCCGTACCTCGGACCCAAACACTCGTACAACCAAGTTTTACAAAAGTTCGTCGCTAACTCCACTGAACATCGGAGCGACACGCACTTGCGACCGTACTCTGCAAGTTCTACACAGATTGTCCCTAACTCCACTGAACATCGGAGCGACTCGCACGCGCATCCATACTCCTCAAGTATTTCACAGATAGTCCTCGTTTCACGGCGCGTCGAACGATATATCCACACGCTGGCTCCCCACCATGGTACCGTCTTCCAGCTTACGTTGTCCCCGCTGATTGGCTGAGCACGCCGCCACTTCCCCTCCTCCGGTTCATTACACTCCGCGGGCGAGAGGGAGAAGTCGTTTTCCGTTTCAACAATTCGCCTCTTCTTGACGATGCGACCCAAGATTGCGTCATGCTTCTCGACAGGAATCAGCTTGTATTCGAATTCCCAGTGAGTCATGTCTCTCAAATACCCTAACTGACAAAACTCCGTAAAATTCCGTAATCAAATAATTTTCTATGATATCGTCGTTCGTAATAATTTGCTTGATAGCGTTTTCTAAGACATAGAAAACATATCTGAATGCTAATAATTTTTATAAAATGCTCCGAAAATACCTTAATAATAATTATAATAAATTAATAATAATAATAAATTAACATGAAAAATTCTCTTGGCTGAACAATTTGCCGCGTAAATAAATATAGAATGGTTTCCTACTGACTTATGCCAGTTGCATAAAACCCCTCGAAAAACACGTTACATATTCGCCTCGGATCATCGGATGATTTACCGTGACGACGGTCCATTATCCGATTATCCCAGACACGTTAATAAACCCCATCCAAAATACATATTACATAAACGAAATCACCCTAAATTACAGATATATACACTCATATTTTTTCTTCACGCACTTTGCGTCAAAGTTTGTTGTCACTATGGATTGCACTTTGCAACCAGTCCAATGTTTCTCATATAAAATAGTGTTCCACGGATATTTCCGCCTCTCAAATTCCTCTATGTTGGAGAAATAGACATAATAAATGTGTGAGCACTATGTATTTATGATGTCATATCACACGCATTGAAGGTGTTCTGATATATTTATATCACCATAGAACTCCCTAATTTCACTGGAGGTCCCCTCCTTATGGTGAAATTTAATCTCACTTATCACTGAGCACACGATCACACTATTGTGGCAGCGCCTCGTGACCATAATACTTAATCTCTCTTTAAAGTAGATTAAATTAATATTGACTTCTGAAAAAAAAAACAGTAAATGCGCATTACATATAACACCAAATATTTCTGTGCCGTAATCGCCCTGTCTTGTTAAGTTCCCGTAGACCATATTCTACTTAATACTAGTTCTCAACACAGACCATTTCTCCTCACACAAATAATACCATTGTACAAATTATCTTAAATTACACACTTACAAATCTTACATGGCGAGGCCGTAAACAGAAATCACGTGTGCTGATATGTATGAGTTTCATGAAGGACTGTCTCGCATTCTGATGGCCCATCTTTTATCTCGTGGACGCCTTAAGCTAACAAGCCCTATACAAGCGCTCCCCCATCTCTTGGAGATAAATGGGAACCCATCAGCGCTGCCAAAATGGCCTTGGTGCATCGAGACAATTTAGTGCTCAACAGCATCCGACAATCCCGTCATATTTCCCTGTACCTTAAAAACTCTCATTTACTTACATACTACCCCCCTGTGTGACTTCTGATACGCCTGCCTTAAGACCAGATCCTCCCACGCACCAAATACCACACTTACTCATTTGATAGGCTGGCTCGCCAGCTAAACACACTCACTTTATGACACATATTTTCGTAGACTATGTATATTATACGTCCCGTATAATCTGTTTCCCTCACTATTCTCCAGCACATATGCTGTTTTGCCAATACGTTTGGAAACTATAAATGGGCCCTCGTAGAGATAAAAGAACTTGGACATGACTTTCTCTAGCTAATTTGACTGTTTCGGCACTCTAAGTAAGACTCTGTCTCCCGGCTCGAATAGGTCAAATTTAGTTTCTTTTTGTTGGCGAATTCTCTTTTGTGCTGACTTAGATAAATTCTGTTTCGCCAACTGGACAATGTAATCCATCCCCGGTTGCTTACCCTCATTTAATCCCAACACCCTCGCTAGTTCATTTTGTGGTCTTTTTCCGAAGTGAACTTCGTATGGCGTCAATTTCGTGCTCTCATGCTGGACAGAATTCAGCCAAGTCTCGACCTTGGGAAGTTGTCCAACCCAGGCCGCATGCTCGTCATGCACTAGAGTCCGAAAAAGACGAGCCACTTCCCTTAATGGACGCTCTGCAGAATTACCCTGAGGGTACCTTACAGAGGAATGAACGTGTGTTATACCAGCTTCCTGCATACTGGTTCTCCATTTCTTTGCAGTAAACTGTGGTCCACTGTCAGATAGTATCCTGAGAGGAATGCCAAACTCAGGTACATACTTATTAATGATCAGACGGCTACACGCTAATCCCGTGGCTTTCCTTAGCGGATATAGCTTGACATACTTACTAAAAGCGTCAATAACTATAAAAATGTACTCGTAGCCGTACTGCCCTTTAACGATCGGGCCAAATAAATCCACACACAGTAGTTCACCGGGACTACTGGTGAGAACTGCAGATCTCTCCCCCACTAAATATTTAACTGGATATTTACTCCTTTGACAGGTGTCACACTTAGCTAAAATCCTCCTAACGTCCCTTCCCATTTTACTCCAAATAAAGTCACGACCAATTTCATAGAAGACCTTGGCAGCACCAAAGTGTCCTAATTCCCTATGAATGAACCAAATTAGCTCCTCCCGCAATGTGGCAGGAACACATATTGCCCACCGATTATTCCTACATTTCCTTGCAAGAAGCCCATCCTGCATCTTGTACGTGAACCGTCCTACTTTCACATACTCTTCTTCACCTATTTCCAACCTAGCCAGTGGCTCCTTTAACTTAACGTCATCACGTTGCTCCACTAGCATATTTCTCAGTGTCTGTAACGATGCCCTGTTGCTACTGTCCACACATGCACATATCAAAATACCGTCCTCTGCTTTAACCACAGGATAATCCCTACATAAATTAGTGTCCCTCGATAGCATGTCTGCAAGAATGTTATCTTTACCTTTAATATATTTTACTGTGAATTCGTATTCCTGCAGAGCAAGAATCCACCTACTAACTCTGTTAGAACTGAGTTTACAAGTCCTCATATACAGTAATGCATGGTGATCTGTGTGGATCTCAAATTTCCCCCCTACTAAATACATTCTAAATTTTCCTAAACTGAAAACAATACCTAAAAGCTCTAACTCAGTAATCGTGTATCTTTTCTCCGCTGCTGTCAGTCCTCGCGAGGCTAAAGATACAATGCACAGATTACCCTCATCATCTTTCTGACATAATACTCCAGCAATGCCTATATGTGAAGCATCTGTCATAACCACATATTCCTTATCTTTTAACGGATATTTCAGCACTACAGCTTTCTCAAAACCTTCCTTCAGCGCTCTAAAAGCCTGATCATGCTTGGACTCCCATCTCCACCGAGTCCCACTTTTAAGCAATTCCCTGAATGGTTCTACCAACCCAGAGTATTTAAGAACGAACCTCCTGAAAAAGTTGCAAATTCCCAGGTAAGTTTTTAACTGTTTAACATTCTGTGGCACCTCTGCGTTAAGTATCTTATTAACCCTACTTTCCTCTGGTGTTACACCTCTACTCGACACTCTATGACCTAAAAATGTCACTTCTGACTGACAGAATGACGACTTAGACAGCTTCAAAGTGAACCCTGCCTGATCTAACTTCTGAAAAACTATATTTAAATGACATAGATGCTCCTCAAAACTGCGTGAACTAATTACCATATCATCAATGTAAATGGTTACAAACTCTCCTGTGTCATCCCCTAATGCGATGTTTAAAGCCCTAATTAAAGCTGCTGAACTACTCTTTAACCCATAAGGTGTTCTACAAAATTGATAAAGGTTATATTTATGACTAAAAGCTGTAAATGGTCTATCTTCGTACATAAGTGGCACTTGCCAAAAACTGGAACTCAAATCTACACAAGTGAAATACTTCTTCCCCTCAAATGTTTGCATTAATTCCTCTATTGACATAGATTTCAGCTGATCTGAACTAATTCTACTGTTAACCAAACGAGCGTCTAAACAAATACGAACAGTGCCGTCGGTCTTGGGTACCGTTATCAAAGAATTAACATATGGACTGTTCGAGTGCTCAATAATCCCATCTTCAAGCATCTGGTTAATTTGTGCCTCAACTGCACTCTGATAAGCGAAAGGTACAGGATATCTATGTCCTGTGAATACTGACCTATCAATAACATTCAATGAATGTGTATAGCAATTGGCCATACCAATGCGATCCTCAAAAACTCTCCTATTACACCATAACACATCATAGAGCCGAACACACTGTTCATCCTCTATATTTCCCTGAAATGCAGCCTCACGTAACGAGTCCTCTAGACTTCCGTTCGTAATCACACTGCCCACAAAACATGGAGAACCCCGCTCTACGGCTGGCGATATCTCATTTAAAGTACAAATCACACCTACAATACTACTTCTCTGAATATGGTCATTGAACGCTACTTCTACTTCAGAATCTCCCCATTTAAATTTCAAACTCCCTACATCATAACATAAGTTACCAGACACTCTACTTAGCCACTCTGAACCCAAGATAACACTGAATACTAAATTTGGAATTACAAGACAAATCTGCTTCTCTACACGATTATTAATTTTAATGTCTACTAAAACTTGCTTAGAAATTACTTTAGACCTCTTCCCAACAGCTGTGATAACAAAAGTGCTTTTAATTGGCATCTCCTCAAAATTTACTCCAGTTCCTTTCATTTTATCATAAAATGCACTACTTATGCAACTCTTCATACAACCACTATCAATTAAAACATCTGTGTACGCCTCGGACACGTTAAATTTAACTATGGGGCTCTTACTAACCACTTCCTGAATAATACCTTCATCATTTAGTTCATGTAATAATTCATTTCTTACATTTAGGTCATAGGGTTCCTGTATAATTGTATGGACAGGGCATGCTACAGACTGAGATTCTGACCTTACTTCGCAGCCTGGTTCGCGTTTAAAGAACCGCTACAGCTGGCCGTAGTACTACTAACTACTGAACTGGTCTGGATGTTCTGGGCTGTGTTGTCATTGTTTGGCTGTATATTACTACCACTAGGCTGTCCTCTTCCTTGACCCCTATTCTGGTTGTAATTATTGTCATTATAATTTCTCCCTTGATTTCCCCTGAAATCATTGTTTCTCCCTTGATTTCCCCTGTAATCATTGTTCCTCCCTTGATTTCCCCTGAAATCATTGTTCCTCCCTTGATACTGATTACCATAGCCATTTCCTCTGTTCTGATATAGCTGATTATTATTATTATTTCTATTTTGAGCGTTGGCCCCTTCGCCACCGTTCCCTTGAACTTCCTGATGCCTGGCTTCATTAGGTCTATTATTATTATTACCCTGGTTCCGATTGAAATTGTCCTCATAACCCCTTCTCCCTAGTGCATCAAATGTGCTTAACAAATTTTCTACTTGTGATATAGTCTTTACATTCTGGATACAAGCAGCCTCCTTGATCCTATAGGGAAAGTGCCTAAGTAGCAACCTTACCACATCACTTTCCTCCTTCAACCCATCCAGATATTTACACACTAATACCTGCCCTAAAAAGTATTCGGTCATGGTGGAGCTTCCTTTAGGGTTATATTTACCACACACTACTCCCTCACGATGCTGCGACTGAATAACCTCATTCCAGAACTTTTCACAGAATTTCATTTTAAAATCATTCATATCAGTAAACTTGTCTCTGTAGACAGCAAACCAATTCCTCGTTTCCCCCACAAACACTTGTTCTAAAATTTCAACTACCTGGCACCACTCAATACTACCATTTTCCAACCTCTCCCCGAATTTATTTTCTATAGTGTTCATGAACTCCATTGGGCACCCCTGTCGATTGCTGAACTTACCCAGTTCTACCTCCCTGTGTGTGCTATTCACAAAAACTGGCCTATTCTGACTATTTTCTTGCCTGATCCTAGCTTTTAATTTTAACTCTAATTCTGCGATTTTCTCCTCAGCCTTCCTCTCAATACTGTTTACTGTTAATTTAATGTTTCCTTCTGATTCTTCTACTTTATCATATAGCTTTGCTTGTTTCTCCTCAATCTTGCTAATGCTCTCTCTATTACTCTCTCTTAAATCATTTACTTCTGCAACTATTTGTGAGTGGACTTTCTCAATTCTACCCCCCAGCTGTTCCTTAACCTCTTTAGTAGCTACCTGAATTTTGTCAATTTCTCCCCCCAATTGCTTTTTGACCTGCTGTGTTTCCAGTTGCACTAGTTCTTTTAAATTTTCAGCCTGTGTACTGATTCTAATTTCCAACTCCTCCTGTACTTTTCCTAATTTTCTGTCTACATCTGCAATAATCTCTTTAGCCTTTTCTTCCATCACCCCCCTGATCTCACCTCTAATCAGTTCGAATTTGTCACTCATTTCCCTACTGTTTTGTTCTAATTTGGCGTTTAAACTATCGCTCAATTCCCTATTACTCTCTTTATTTTCCCTACTGTTTTGTTCTAGTTTAGCGTTATTCTGTTCTAACTTTGCATTTAAAGCTTCTGTACTTTCTTTATTTTCCCTACTGTTTTGTTCTAATTTAGCGTTATTCTGTTCTAACTTTGCATTTGAAGCTTCTGTACTTTCTTTATTTTCCCTACTGTTTTGTTCTAATTTTGCGTTTAAGGCATCACTACTAACTTTGTTCTGATACATGAACTCGAGAAGTAAAGTTTTTAATTCTGGTTGGCCGCCTACACTCCCTGTTTCAGTATCGGGATTTACCTCCGCTACCCCGGTACTACCATCACTCGACATACTGCTCGTATCATCACTTTCCCGTTGATGACCACTACGTAACCTCATCTGTCTTTCTTTCTCATCCCCCATAATGATATACACTGATAAAGACAAATAACCCCCAAAATACAGGCACAGAAATATATACCCTTCTCCTTCCACAAATGTTATTAGGTTTTCAGCCCCAAGTTGTCGGCGACAAATGAAACGCTTTGCTAATTAGTGCCCCATGTTGGTAGCGACAAATGTAACAGTTTCGCTAGCTCCTAACTGTTGGGTGAGAAATGTAACTGTTTACCTTTGCCTAAGCTATGTTGTTTGAATGGGCGCCAAGACCTCAATGCAATGTTGAAATCTAAATTTGTATTTAACAACGTCTAGCTCTGGCAGAACACCTTCAAGACTCTATTCACTCAGATCGTGGTATGATTTGATCATTAACCCAACAAACAATTGTATCAGGAGAAGGAATTGGTCTATATCTAATGCTACCTACTGAAAGCAAAGATTGCATTGTAAAAGAAATGAATTTATTATATAAAACAAGTATAGCAAAATTAATAATAATAATAAATACAAAATTTAAATTGGAGCGTTGTGATTTGAATATTACCGATAGAAAATTACGTGAAAACGGAGTCTGATAAATTGATTTTACTCTTATTTCCAAGCTATGAAGTTACTGAAATATGAAATGTAAAACAAAGAAAAATGAGAGATTGCGTATTTCTGCGTCATTTGCGCTTACCATTGGAAATTGCCAAGGCATTTCCCTCGTACTTGCTGATGCTGTGAGCTTCCCACAGTCTCCTGGACGTCGTCATCTCCGTCGGAATTTGATGATATTCTCGTAGATTAGATAATTCTATGGTCCGTACCTCGGACCCAAACACTCGTACAACCAAGTTTTACAAAAGTTCGTCGCTAACTCCACTGAACATCGGAGCGACACGCACTTGCGACCGTACTCTGCAAGTTCTACACAGATTGTCCCTAACTCCACTGAACATCGGAGCGACTCGCACGCGCATCCATACTCCTCAAGTATTTCACAGATAGTCCTCGTTTCACGGCGCGTCGAACGATATATCCACACGCTGGCTCCCCACCATGGTACCGTCTTCCAGCTTACGTTGTCCCCGCTGATTGGCTGAGCACGCCGCCACTTCCCCTCCTCCGGTTCATTACACTCCGCGGGCGAGAGGGAGAAGTCGTTTTCCGTTTCAACAATTCGCCTCTTCTTGACGATGCGACCCAAGATTGCGTCATGCTTCTCGACAGGAATCAGCTTGTATTCGAATTCCCAGTGAGTCATGTCTCTCAAATACCCTAACTGACAAAACTCCGTAAAATTCCGTAATCAAATAATTTTCTATGATATCGTCGTTCGTAATAATTTGCTTGATAGCGTTTTCTAAGACATAGAAAACCTATCTGAATGCTAATAATTTTTATAAAATGCTCCGAAAATACCTTAATAATAATTATAATAAATTAATAATAATAATAAATTAACATGAAAAATTCTCTTGGCTGAACAATTTGCCGCGTAAATAAATATAGAATGGCTTCCTACTGCCTTATGCCAGTTGCATAAAACCCCTCGAAAAACACGTTACAAAATTAAGACTCCCTCTTCAAAAATTCATTGTTACTGTGACGGTCGGTTGACCGCCACACATCTTTCGACCCTGCTCCCCCCCTCACCCTTCCTTCCTTCTGGACTTAAAATAAATGAACTCTTGAATTTTGGACTATTTTAAATTCCCACTGCCCGCCGCCATACTTCTTCCGGCCCGGGTAGAACTAGAAAGATCTATTGCCTTTGAGAACAATTCGAAATATTACATTTAATATGCTCACTCTGTGACATCGACAAGCACGAGACATTTTTAGGCACGACACCTTGTTTTGTTCGTGTGTACTCCATTACACCGGCGAGCCCACCCGGCTGGAGCGCCGCTGTGACGATATTCATTCTGACTTACACGATGTAGGGGTGTAGACATGTTGGCTCGAGGCCTCAGCTTGTGCCAAGATCATTGCGGCAGGATATGTGCCGAGATGGGACAAAGGTACTGTGTTGTATTATACCGAATACTGAACTGTTTGAGAATATTTAATTCCTCTCCCGATAAGATTGTTTTATTATTATTAAATTACTTAATCTAGTGGCCATAGTGCGCATTAAAAGGCAGCGCTTACCGAAAGACTTATATCCTTTCTTCGGCAAAGCACATTTCAAAGTTCTCATTTTCTGCCGGGCTATAACCTTGCTGTTGGATGGTTACCTTATCTAACGTGCTTGCAAAAAATGTAACTTAGTAGAAAGCGCCATCATAATTACTTATTATCTTAATTTATTTTGTTAATTAATAACCACCAGTTGAATGTGAATTTTGGATTGGGTCATTATTTAAATTACGAGCGGCATAACCCTTGTCTCCCACAAGTCCAACCCCTCCTCCACGTGGTGGGAGACGGGCAACGGCATGAAGTAGGGGATTGCCTGTAGGGGTGAAGTACAGTGGGGACTTTGTGTGCCCCGGGACCGCTACGGTAGCTGTGAAGGCTCTATGGGAACCCTGAAAAGGGACGGCTGACGGGGCTCTGGTGAAGCTACGATAGGCCTAGCAAGCCAGTAGTGGATATCATATTTGCTTTCAAACCAGGAACAGGCCTCGGAAAGGACGGATGCAAATGACGACGACCCGGATATGCTAATGGGCTACGAGTTGGGACATTAAACATACAGACACTGACAGGAAAAGTGGAGGAGATTGTAGATGTGATGGAGAGTAGAAAACTGGATGTACTGGGCTTGGCAGAAACAAGCTGGAAAGGAGAAGGTCGCAGAGAACTGAGGAAAGGGTACCGGTTGTACTGGAGTGGGAACAGTGAAGGAAGGAGCAGCGTAGTAGGAGTAGTTGTGAGAGATGGAATGAAGGAAGAGGTAAAGGGAATAAGTGACAGGATCATGAAGATCAGAGTAACTGTAAAGGGAAGAAGCCTGGAGATAGCCCAGGTATATGCCCCTCAAGTTGGATGTACAGCTCAAGAGAAGGAAGACTTTGAGGAGGAGCTACAACAGCAGTTGAATGGTCAGAGCATCATTGTCATGGGAGATTTGAATGCACATGTAGGAAGTGAAAGGCAAGGATATGAAAATGTATTGGGAGCAGAAGGATGGGGTAGCAGGAATGAAGAAGGGAGAAAGTTGCTGGATTTTTGCAAGAGAAACGGTTTAGTGGTAGGCAACGTGGTACAGCAGTGATTTAACAAAGAAATCTTTGGTAGATTACATGCTGTACGACTGGGAAATGAAGAGAAGTGTCAGAGATATAAAGGTAATACCATCAGAGGCCTTAGATAGCGACCACAGAATACTTGTAATGAACCTGGGAGTTGTTAAGGATAGCAAGAGGACATAGTACCAAGGAAGGAGAATCAAAGTATGGAAACTCAAGGAAAAGGAAGTCAAGGAAGAATTCCAGAAGATAATAAGGGAAAGGATGCCAACAGACGATCCTAAAACAGGGGAAGAGGAATGGAAGCAATTCAAAAACACAATGGTGGAAGCTGCAGTGGCAGTATATGGAAGAACAAGCAACAGAAAGCGGTGTAAAGAGACACCATGGTGGAATGAGAGAGTAAAAGAAGCTGTGGGAAGGAAGAACAATGCTTTCAGAGTGTGGTTCCAGGAAAGAACTGATCTGTCAAGGGAAGATTATAAGATAAAGAAGAAAGAAGCAAACAAGATTGTCGCAGAGGAGAGGAAGAAGTGGATGGTAAAGTGGACAGAGATGATGGAGGAAGACAGCAGAGGAAATAAGAAAGTACTTTATGGGATGGTCAAAAGTAAAAGAAGAGGTCTGCGAGAGGATGTGGTAATGATGGACAAAAACGGAAATGAGGTACACAACAAAGAGACACTCAAGACAGTGTGGAAAGAGTACTTTGAGGATTTACTGAATCCAAATGGTCATAGGGAGGAAGACAATGTATTGGAAGATGGAGAAGACACACAGGAATGGAAAAGGACCTGACTTGGAGAGAACTGTAAATGGCTATAGACAAGATGAAAGGAGGAAGGGCACCAGGTGTGGATGAAGTGAGTGTTGAAATGGTGAAGGCAGCAGGGGATGTTGGGAAACAGTGGCTGTACCGTGTGATGAGGGTGATATGGAAGGAGAAAAAGACCCCAGAAGATTGGAAGAAAGGATTAATTGTCCCAATATTTAAGAAAGGAAGCAGAAAGGAGTGCAGAAATTACAGGGGAGTCACACTCATACCTCACTGTTCCAAGATATATGAAAAGATATTAGAAAGTAGAATACGAGCCAAAGTGGAGAGAAAATTGAGAGAGGAGCAGTATGGTTTCAGACCTGGGAGATCAACAGTGGATCTCATATTTTCAGTGAGACTGCTCCAGGAACACAACTACGAATTTGGAGAGGATCTGTTGATGGCCTTCCTGGACATCGAAAAGGCCTATGATAGTGTGTGTAGGGAGAAGGTTTGGAAAGCAATGGAAAACATGGGAGTGGAAAAAGAGACTGTAGGCAGAGTGAAGGAGATGTATTGTGGAAGTGTGAGTTGTGTGAAAGTTGGAGGGGAAAGAACAGACTGGTTCAGACAAATGAGTGGCCTGAAACAGGGTAGTGCGCTGTCACCCCTTCTCTTTATTGTGGTTATGGACGAGGTAATGACACGGATAGCAGGAAAGATAGGAGAAGATAAGATGAAAGCAATGGTGTTTGCAGATGATCTCATGGTCTGGGGAAACAAGGAGGAGGAAATTCAGGAGCAACTAAAGGCTTGGGAAGAAACAGTGGGAGAGTAAGGATGGAAGTTCAACATTAGTAAATGTGAGATCCTGTTAACAACCAGGAAAAAGGACAGACCAATGAGTGGGATAACACTTGGAGGTGGACAGCTGAAGAAGGTGGAAAGTCTCAAGTACTTGGGAAGTATAGTGGAGGAAAATGGGAGAAATGACAAAGAGATTACGGAACGTGGCAGACTGGCAGAAGCATTTCTGAGAAGCATTAGGAGCTTAGTGTGGAATAGAGATGTCCCACAAAAAAGCAAGGAAGTGTTATACAGAAGCTACTATATCCCGATACTGACCTATGCTTCAGAAACGTGGACAATGAAGAAAAGAGACATAAGCAGAATACAGGCAGGAGAAATGAAGTTCCTGCGAAGTAGGATCGGAGTAACAAGAAGAGACAGGGTGAGGAATGAAAAGGTCAGGGAAATGGTGAAAGAGGAGCCCTTGCAAGGTAGGATTGAGACATCAAGACTGAGGTGGTATGGACACTTAAAGAGAATGGATGAGAAGAAGATTCCCAAGAGGATACATGAGATGCAGATGCAGAAGAAACGACCAAGGGGAAGACCAAGAGATAGATGGCTGAAAGGAGTGGAGGAATGTGTCAAGAAGAGAGGCGAGGACTGGACCAGAGTGACAGCGGAGAGGTGGTGGGAAGAAAGAACTAAGTGGCGAGGCTTATGTTCCAAACAGACCCAGCCTGGGGCTGGAAACTGTACAAGATGATGATGATGATAACCCTTGTATTGTCGCTATGGCCAGTACCATTGTTTGGCGCGCTTGAGCGCATGGCCTTAAGTATATTAGGAACAGCACTCATTCCAGGTTCCATATTGTCCATGTTTACAAGAAGTATAACTTAAATTTCCCGCCAAATCAACACTTTACTTACAGAAAAATTCTACGGGTACATGTTTTGGAAACCTATTTTGTTTCCTTCTTCAGCCCACATTTCGTATAAAACATCATACAATAACATCGAAATCCTCATCAAACAACACAAAACACAATTCATCAGTTAAAATATTAGAACAGATTAAAAATTACAAGTTAAGACACACACTAATTAAAACAACAAAAAAACTCTTAAATATAGCATGCAATGCTCCACGCCTATTCTGTCACTTTTCCTTTGTTAGACTTGTGTCATTAGACACGTTAAAATGTCGCTTACGGACAAACACTTATTTGTTGAAGTATCTTCAATGTCTTAAAATACGTATAACCATTCTATGGCAATTCCTGTGTTAGGTAATGGACCTCACTGCTTAAAGTGTGGGCTTGTAAAAAAATCAAATATTTTGTCCAGTATTTAACTTGTGTCATTAGACACAAACTACTTATTGTTAAGATAAGACAAAAATTATTAATGAAGTGTTTCCTGTCTGACACTTGAAACTTGCTGTTGCGAAACATTTGTTGCTTCGTGAATACAGAACATTGTGATGGCTGGTAAAGGATTGAAGGCAGTCAAATTCAAAGCTTCTAAGGTGATTATAAGCTGACGGTCAGCGGCATCAATTCCAAATTATCATTACGGTTGAATATGGCACCTGAAACGAGTGATTTACTTGTTAACGTTTTGAAATGCCAAAAGATAAAGTACTTCTCTAATAGGAATAAAGAAACTTACGAGGAACATTGACAAATATACTCCTTGTCAGTTTCAACATGGGTTGTTGAATTGCTCCAAGTTTCTGAAGAACAGAACAACAGAAAACGCCTTATCACGTATTTACAAACTGTTAGTTGGAAAATATATCACTTCTAAGGTTATTTAAAACAGAAATGACTTACCGGAATCGTACAACCTTGTCAAAAGCGCGACCCACCTAGAGGTCAACTTTCACTGAGCCTGCCTGACACATCCACTTTTTCAATAGTCCTTAAACCACTCCCTCAGGGGAACCATCCAGCCCTCCACTCCAAGAACATTCTGTTCAAGTTCCCTCCTCCCTGGAGTCCAAGGTAGCGTTAAAAAATCTACTCCAGGGAGATATAAGGGGAGGCTGTACTCGGTCCTTCAGATTCGTCTGGGGGGTCCGGTACAGTTACTGCCATATAGTTGAGACTATTTGTAAACTTATTCTTTTAGTGCACATCCTAAGTTGATATGACAATTGGTTATTGAGAAAGGAGCAATTAATTTTGACGTGTGTCACCGACTACCATCTTGCTGTATGCACTGCGAGCACTCCCATTCCATCTGCCATGCGTCAGTTCTCCCTTCACCTTATATTCTCACACCCTGAATAAAGTCAAAATACCTATTGATTGAAAAGTTATAGATCATACTATTGATATACTGCATTCATTTGACATTGCTAGTTATTAGTCCACGTGCCTAGAGCGCAGCAGAAATCTAAGGCTATGCATGCTTCAGTGATGATAGGAGATACTTCTTCAATCTCAATAAAAATAAAACAAATACTCCTCAGATCATGCCAGCAAACATACCATTGGTAAAATAATGATTCATATTGCTCCACATTCAGAAGTATCAAGAAGTGTGTCATAAATCCGCTAGGAAGCAGAAGAAAGTTATAACTGAAAAAGATGGTATATTGGCTTTCACAGTCAATGAATTAAAATTCAGCAATTTTTCTAGGTTTATGCCATGTAAAGAATTGCAGGTGCGCTTCATAAGAAGGGAGGTAGTGCACAGTTCGTTACTCCTGTGGGGGTCCAGGCACGGGCATCAAGAGCCCGCTGATGAGCCAGCTTGGAGTTCCTAGGCGAAACCCTACACCTAGAAAAATTGCTGAGTTTTAATTCTTTGGCCATGAAAGCCAATATACCATCTTTTTGGAAGTCTTTATAGGGTGGTGAAAGGAGGCTTGAACTCTTAGCTCTCGCAGTAAAGAAGCGCAGGTGTGTTTCATAAGTAGGGACCGGACATTTATGCACTGAAAACAATTAAAATATGCACTAGAAATGTAGAAAATATGTATAAAAAATTGAAAAATATGCACGAAAAATCTTTTGGAAATTAACTCCTACCCACCGTAGACGGGAGTAACAACAACAATTTTGAACTGTGCACGCTGGTCAAGCGGGAGTGTGCCTCACTCCTGATTGGTGGATAAAAGATCACGTTTCAAACGACTGCCCTCCCATACTCGCGCTCATAAGCTTCGCTGCGGCAAGGGACATTAATGTTGCATCTTTACAAAAATATTGCACGTCGTGCTTTATTATTAATCATGCAATGTAAAGTATCACAAATACATATAATTACAACACAACACAGAATAAACTGAACCAATGGTCACACGAGTGAGTAAGAGACCAAGCTAGTTCATATAGTTCTGACAACAGTGATGTTCGTGGTAATAATGTTGGAAACACATACTGCTTTTACACCATCCTCACCGTATAAGACACGGGCGAGTGCAAGAACTACATTGTATTGCACTGATATCGAAACAATATGGAACAGGGTGTTAAAACCGTTCGGGATTGTCGGACGGATACTGATTTCGGTACCATGCGTAATGTCACATTGAAGTAAAACGAGAGGACGACAATTGGTGGTCAGAGACTGCATTTTCAAGATTGTATTTCTCTGGGCCAAATTGATGTCAAAATTCAATAACCGAACGGCGTTCGAAAATCTACGGACAAAGCTTTTCCAGATCCTAAAGCCATATACATCCAATGGTTGACAATAGGCTGTGGACCCTGGAGGGATGATCATCAGTCGTATGAGCTCTTTACTTTCTAACGATGTCCAGAAAAGGAATCCAGAAGGAGTGCCACATTGCCAGACAGTACATGCTGTTTGAAAACATTATGAAACCAATCCATCAATTGTGCGGATGCCATTTTGCCAGATTTTGTGGGAACAACGTAAATATTGTCATGTGCAAACATAGTTTCTCTCATCCTTTTACCAAACACACCGTTTGGTACTTTCAAAGTTATGAAGAGAGGTCCAAGCAGCTTGCCCGCTGCTGTTACTGTTGACATTATTGTATAACTGTGCGTTGTGGCCCCCACTGATTGCACTTTGGAGAAAACCGTTTTCGACCCTTTTATAGCCAGTGTCCTACCCGAACACATCTCCAAATTGAACCCACTTTGATTACTATTACAGCACATACTGTACGTTTCCAGGGCCGAGAGAATCTAGAACCGATGTAACCTTTTCTACGAATATTTCTGCTGCTGATATAATATCCATTTTTCGATGGGCATTCTTTGATATCACCACAGTTGCTGTTTTTCGCGAAATGATATTATAGCGATCCTTAAAGTGCTGCACCCAGGAATGGCTGGCTTTAAACCCTGTACATTTTACGTCCTGCGCAGCTAGCATAGGTCATTGCTGAATTGCCACGTCATATATTACGTCATTATTCTGATGGGCAATGTCAAATTGTGCTTTTAAGGCACATGTTATTCTGCTCAATTTGTCGCGGTGGGTGCCGCCCCTTTTCACTTGCTCTGCCCACAAATATCTTGCTTCTGAAACGGTAAAACTTACATTTTACCGACGAAAAGGAAAGCGGACGACTCTTACCGCTTTTCCAATACTCAACAGCACTTTGTTTGTATTCCATACCTAACACATTTGTTACAAGAGACGAACGCCAGAAAGCCAGATAGGCACAAAACCATCCAAACTGTCCAACAGGTCCTGTTCTTGAATGCTGAGAACCTTTTCCATACATTTTCCATATTTTTCCTCCAGACAACCGATAACTTTTCCAATGTTAACATTCATTATGCAACGCATGGGACACTCTCCGTATACGGATATAAGGGGTATGCCGGGTCTGTGGCCTCTCGTTCGGTGACTGTACACCGTAGGGCGGGAAGCAACCTCTGACGCAGCCAATGAAGCTCACGCCACTGGCGCGCCAATTTAAACGTGTAAATCTTAATTTCTTCTACAGGGTGTCTACTGTAAGGATGAAGTAAAAATTAGTTACTTTTTAGGTACCTTTTAGTTAATTTTAGTTACCTTTGAATTCAAGTTACGTCTGCGGTCTACAAGCATAGGCGCACGCGGTGAAGAAAAACAACAATGAACTGTTTTTAAAGAAGTTTTTTATTTATCGTACGGCTTTTAGTGCCGGGAGTGTCCGAGGACATGTTCAGCTCGTCTGAGTCTGTAGCTGCTTCCAACGGACACCCTTAGGGTGAGCTACAAGTTCCGTTCAATTTCAAGTTGCTACCAGATATCAATGATACCTAGTGGTGAACGTTGGAACTTTGATAGAGCGTTCCGACGAAATATAACCAAACAATTTAGCTTCACACAAGTTTTGTCTGTGGAAGAATCCTTTACATGCCATAAATCCATGACATGGGACCGCCGGCTTTACTTCCCCTCCGAAGGAAGGCATACTGAAGGATTTTTAACGCTTTTAAAAAATCCGACGACTTCGGCCGGGTTTGAACCCACTATATTGGGCACAGCAGTTCAGCATGCTACCAACTACACCACCGAAGCCACTTTAAATGAAATTCACATGATGTTATAAAAATTTAAAAAATAATAAATATATACTAGATATTTAATATCCGATGAGTTGTTTCAGCTAATATGTCGTCTTGTCCACAATATGTTGTCATTATTACGGTACCAAGAGGTTGCTCAGCTCTTGACCATTTGGCGAGATTTCCTTTGTCCCCGCGGTAGGTCGCGAAGAAATGTATGCGATGTTACGCGATCGTCACCGAATTCTGTCTTCGCAGTCAAATGCAGAGAAATATCGAGATGTTACACGATCGGCGCTGGTCTCAGTTGTTTGGTGAGCTTCCCGTAGTTTTCACGATAGAACACTGAGAAAAATCGCGATTTAGATCATCAGCGTCACTTTTAGTCATTCGACGAGATTTCCATTGTCCTTGAGTTCGGGCACAAGGAAATATATCATTAATACGCAATCGGCACTTGCTGTCCATTTGACAAGAATACAGCAATGTCCTCGTCATTGAATGCGGAGAAATATCGCGATGTATCGCAATCGCTGCCGCTCTCGGCCGTTTTACGTTGTCCTCGAGATATTATGCAATTGTCGCCGCACCTGGCCGTTCAACGATTGTCTGCCTGTCTATCTGTGCTGATAGAATGGCGGAGGCAAGCTCAAGGTTGGGCATGGTTAGAATTCACGCGTAGTTATGCAATGTTGTTCAGTCGGCGCCGTGATTCCCTTTGTCCCTATGCTGTGGTTGGGAGTTCATGAGTTCAGGGTGGATCACGAGGAGGATTTAGTATTTCGATGCTACGTAGACTGCCATTTTTAAGTGGGTTGATGCACTTCTCGCTCCCCGCACGCTTTTAAGTATACGGTCATGGGAAAAGTGGCAAGTAGGTTTCGTGATGGGTGCCCCGTGATGGGTGCCCAATCACCTTTGACAGGATTCCCGCAGTCCCCGTGGTCACAAGTTCACGATAGGGGACGGGTATTATGATTTTACGCAACTGACGTTGATCTCGGTCCGTTTGACGAGTTTCCCGCAGGCAAGTCGTGCGGTCAGCAGGCCGTCTTCAGGATGCGATTTTGGAGGATAAACGTTCGAAGTAGGTACGGTATCGAATATTACGAATTGTTCTGAGAGGATTGCACGAATAATACGACAAGAGGGCAAGTTTTATTTCGATTGAGAACCACGAATTATCAACAAGTTATCGAAATAATCGGTTAGATTATATATCCGATGGAACGAAAGTTCGAAGGAAAAATCGACTTATAACGGAATTTCAAACTAACCATACTGAATGTCGCAAATTTACTTGACATATTTTTTAAATAAGTTATATGTATTTCGAAGATTTTTCGCATTTTTTCGAAACTGTAACATTTTGCAAGATTGCGACATTAAATTGTTTCGCGTTATTTCTTGACTTCGATTTGACATAGCTTCCAAATAACAGAAATGAGAGATTTCTTTTTAGTTTCGGAAGTATTCGCGAATAAACGTCTCACGAAAAGTCAGGTTTCCTAATACAGTAACACAGAAAATAATTTCATACGAAACTTAAGACTTCTTGATGTCGAAAATATACGTTGAACCGATGTATACCGCTCAAGGTATCCTCGGTATGTATTTCCTTGAGGTCGGGCACGGAGACATATAGCTTAGTACTATGCAATAGTCACGGCGCCGCTTGCGTGAAACTCGCAATCTCTGAGCCTAGCGGCGCGAGTTTAAATGATTCAACCAGCCTTCAGAAAATTTTCGTTACCCATTTGTAAAATTCGTTACTTTTTCGTTACTTTCGTTACCCATTTGTAAAATTCGTTACTTTTTCGTTACTTTCGTTACCGGTAGACACCCTGTTCTAGTAGAAGGGGAAGTTAATATCCGAACGATTTTTCGTCACGGTTCTGCCTAGTTGGGCTCACGCAACGTATCTGCATAGTTCCAGCAAGATCCGAGATTCCCCGGTTCAGAGACTTCCCTTGTAAGAAGGACCGCATCAAAAATGAGAAAATCAGAGGAACTGTTAAAGTGACAGAAGCATCAAGAAAATCCAGGAGAAAAGACTGTTGTGGTATGAGCATATCATGCGAAGGGACGAAAGCTATGTAGGGAGGAGAGTAATGGATCTGGCTGTAGATGGAACAAGGAATACGGGCAGATCCAGAAGAAGATGGACTGACAATATCCGAGAAGACCTGAAGGGAAGAAAGTTAAAAGAAGATGATGTGTGGGACAGGAAAAAGTGGAAAAGGCCAGAAACATCGACCCCGTTTGAAGTGGGATAAGACGAAGAAGAAGAACATGCATGTTGATTAATACATTACTTGACAAGGGGACTTCATTATGAAGGTTGTGATTACATAATGTAAATTGCTACTAGATTAACTACCCCAATCTTATATATTAAAAGAGTTTTGAAGAAATTTCACCCTTTACTAAAACTGAAATACCTCGGGAAGTATTTGCGCTAAGACGACGTTTGTTGTCTTAAAATGTAATGTCCGTCAGGCATTATGGATTGAACCCCACCTTACTTGATTATATCATCCGTGTATTAAAATAATTGCGAAAATTCATTTATTCAAGGTTGCACGAAAATAGAATCTAATAACTTGAAGGACATATTGTCGCTAGGCGAAAACGACTAACACTGTATCATGATAGTCAACGCCGCACCATTATTGCATCTAACTTGATTGACAGATTGCCAGTCTTAAAGATTGTTATTTCATTTGCGGGGCTTAGACTTACTCTGTATCATGATAGTCCGGTAAAGTATAGTGCACATCTTCATCGTGGTTTCCATGGTAGTAATGTGAATCCACTTAAACATCTTCCTAATTACAGAGATCAAATCTCCTTGGGGACATAACGCATTCACTTAAAAATCTTCTATGCGGATTGAATCACGCCAAAACAGAATATTTCTTCCTGCCTTTTTTGTTTTATTTAGTTTGTTTGGTGTTTCAATACATCAAATATAATTATAACATTCACTGGTATAGGGAGATCACTTCCCTAATTACGTCATGATATCGTTAACTTCTACCTGCTCCACTCGGGCACTAATGTCGCATGTATCCATACAATACGCAGAACAGGCTTCTGTGCACATAATTTAACTAAACTTCTCAAAGAATGAATTACTTTCAGTCTGAAATAGTCATGCGCGATCGGCAGCCATTTTGCTAACGACACAATCATGTAGCCTCCTGTTTGAATGACAACAAATACTGTTTACGTAAAACAACTAATTTCACGAAACAAATTAAATTTGCGTGTTATTTGTGTCAAATAATACAATTGAGATACCGCGTCACATTACAGTGAATTAAAAGACAAGTGAGTATGCCTATACAATTATCGTTGTACCTTATTTGTTGCAATAAATACATATTAACCTTAGCACGACTTTTTATTTGCCAGCAAGACGAAATACAAAGAACTTTTTAAAAATTGATAGTTGGCATAAATTATCAATTCCATCGGCTCCTATAGTATAAAGAATGTATGTTCATAATTAATGTATTTTTTTCAGATGGCTGGTTTCACTGTATTGCTACAGACGTTTTGGTATGTAGTTACACATGGGAAACCTGACCGATTGTGAATCAATGATTGTATTGGACTGTAGTATTCTCTATCCTATCGTATGCACAGTTAATCAGCATAATAGCAAAATGTAATGTAATGCTATCCTGATAGAGAAAATTAGTGCCAAACATTCCTACATTCTCCTATCACCATTTTGCAGTATTCATGTGTAGACAGTTGTTATTTCATTTGTGATGCTTAGACATCGTGGTCATGATGTCCCATGTACATGGGTGTGTGTGTGTAGAATTTTTGTGATAACCTGTGTTATTGTGATTGTTGCACTAGCATGTGTAAATTGGGGACAGGATTGGGAATTTGGTGGCCATGGCCTTCAGTTAGGAACCATCGTGGTATTTGGCTGGACTAAAAGTGGTAAACCACGGAAAACCACTTCCAGAATGGCTGAGGCAGGTATCAAACCCACCCTTTCTCAGTTTTTCCCCATGAGGCTGAGTGTACCACGTTCCAGCCTTCAAATCAGAATTAAATTTCTTGGTAGACCCGGGAATTTCTGTAGTATGAATCCCAACACATTACAAATAATATTATGCAGTAAATCCACCCGCCTGGGCGACTTCCTTTTGGGTGTCTTTGAAATCGTGCCTTGCGCTATGGCACTCTTTTGTTTTCCACAATGTATTCGTTGCTTATGGAACATACAAGGCATGTCCAAAATGTTGTTTCATGAACTTCAACTAATGTACCTTTGCCGGTTATACGACAATAATATACATTGAAATCCTGATAATACAGATACTGGACGACTTTCCCAGTTCACTCCGTAATAAGCATACAATGTTATGGTATTTGAAGCCATCTTTCAGTGTTGCCTTAGTAATCGAAATTTAATGTTTTCAGTCTGTCAACATGATTGTACCCAATTGTAATGGGTGGTTCCTTTATCCTGGGAAAAAAGAAAAAAAAAATGCATGAGATTAATAAATACACTTGGATGATCGACCTTTGATCTCATATGTCTACTTTATCATTTTTCCAAAAGCAATGGCACGTAACTGTCTGTTCAGGTCACTATTGTTAAGAGTGTACTACGGGCTCTTATGGGCTTTTAGATTTAGCGGACTCCCCCAGAATTGATGACTTCGAAATCTTTAAAACTGGATTTTCGATATGTTATTTAATGGTCATGGGAGGAGAGTACATGATCCTCAGCACACATTTAATGATATATAATTCTTACATTCTTGATATGCAACATGATTTCGTTATGTATCTGACAGCAGTGTCGGCGCGCTGGATGGGACAGCACGTGCGCTGTAGTATGTGTCTTAGCTCTTCACTAAACGTACGAGTCCAGATCTCTCCAAGATATTTGAAACAATGTTGGAGTGTAAGGATCGTTTTGTGTAATATAAAAATAACTGTGATTTAGGTATAAGTAAGTGGCATTAAAGATATGGCTGATGTTCCGTTTGCGAAACGTAAACCCTGGGAAATTTTAAGACGCAGAGAACGACAGATAGTTTGTAACGTCTACAATTATATAGAGACCAAGAATCAGGAGAAAAGTGCTGCTGTACTGTGCCCGTTTAGACCGGAGTCCGCACGACCACATATGCATTCTACCAAGAATCAGTCAGCACGACAGTCAAAATATCCCGGGGTGCCAGATGGGTTAAAGCTAATCGCAAAAACGACATCAAATGAAAAAAATGCTTTACTGATTTTTGGCTCAATGCAACAATAAGGATAGAAGGAGATTCAACTGGGCATAACACATCATGTAAAATTATCTCATTTTATTCTGAATTTAAAATTGACTGCAAAATAAAATGCTCAAAGCAGCATCATTCATGTGTGGCGACCCACATTACTATTTACACAATCTACAGAAATTTTCCAACACATTGGACAATTATCTTTGGAGACACAAGTCTGATTATCAGTCCTGTAGACTGTGTTCCAAAATTATATCCATTATTTATGATTAAATCCAGTTCAAATTTAATTGTCTTTACTGGAAATACTGTAGTTCACTGGTTGAATTTTTACATAATATTAACACTCGTAGAATAATTGTTCATAGAATTTTTAACTTTCACTTATTTTTCCAGTTTCAAAAAATATTGTCAAAAAATATTATTATCTCTGAATCAACACAAATTATGTACACATATTAATAACAACATCTGAAAAGTATTTGACCCGTGAGCATAGCCTCGAAGAACTGTGCGAAGCACAACAAAATTAATTGTTCTTCTGACATTAAACGTTTCGAGAAGTGACTCGATTATGAACTTCAAGTTCCTAACAAAATATATGATTTCTGAATCATCAACTTGATCAATAAATTGTTGGACCATTCAACTATTCGATTTTCTACTTGGAATCATTATTAAGAAAAATATTTATATTTGTGGCCATTTTAGTAACTTTCACAACTTGCAATTCTTGAACAGAATGCGGAAATAAGAATTGTAGCTTCATAATAAATTCATTTAGTTCATGACAATAGGATTGAAATCATCCTTCAAATTATTCGTGGTTATAGAATTATTTTTAATTGGCAGTGGCCCATTCTATTATTTTTATAAGAACACAATATTCCAACAACAACGGCAAAGGTCTTCCTCTGAAGAAGAATAAAATACTATCATGACGAATCCGGGTTCTAGCAAAATCAAAGTCTTAATGGAATCCGTAAACAAGGTTGAAATAAGAACTGATGGTTTTTAAGAAATAACCTTTGGGTCATTCATACGACGCAATGTGTAGTTCCAATACTCCTTCTTTAACACTGAGTCATCGAACCTGCTATTTGATTGATGCTCAAATAAAAACCTCCTCATTCCTGCGACTTAAACATGCGCACCTGGGAATGGCATTTCAACTACTCCACACACATAAATTTTCTTCCCAAAATTTATACAATAAATCAAGCCTCTGCTTATTATCAACACTGGAAGATTTATAAACGTACAAGTTTATTTTATTTTACCATTCAGTTCAAATCGTGAAGTTACCACACTTATGATACTTTCTATTTCACTTTCGAATGTGTATCTACGTCATGATTTTATATAAATACAAAAATATCCTAATTGATACAAATATCATTTGCTTCCCGTTTCATGCCTCTCCGTGTTATCTGAAAAATATACTTTGCTCATTGCAAATATTAACTGTTCAACCAGAACTGTAATGTTGGTTGAATGCGGACTTGCGCTAACCACTATCCTTCGGAAAATCACCTGTTCCAAACTAGAAATGATTAAACTACTTCATATGCTCTCTCTCAATGAATGTGATTATTAGAAAATATAAGATCCAAGAATTATTTAGAAAAGTTATGAAAATCATTATTATTATTATTATTATTAGTGGATTATTATTATTATTAGTTATATTATTGTAAATGTGTTTAATTATTATTTCATTATGTGAGAATCCACATGTTCGACTCTTCGAATATGGATAAAATATCCATTTCTCAACAAAAATAATTATTAACTTTTACAGTTACATCGGCTGATTACCGTGATTATCAAAAAAATATGAAACATTCAAATAAATGCTCGTTATGCTCGGTCATCGATCCTAAACTGTTCTGAGTGCTGAAAATACTCAGAATAACTCTAATATGTCTTGCGTAAATCATTGCAAGATTTAAATACGAAGAAAAAACAAATGTGTTGGTCATCTGCAGAAAATGAGTTTGTTCCAATTAGCTAGGCATAATATAAAAGTCAAATGTGGCTTACATTTCTCGTTGGTCTTGAAGCGTAGTGAACCTGGTCTGTACCAGATTTATCCAGATACATGCCCTATCGGACACGCACGTCTAATCCTTGTATCGGCCGCCATTATATACCCACAATCTGTCTAACACGACATAGTGGAAATATTTCTTGAAGTTTGAAGTAACTGCTGATCCATTTTAATATTGGCTTCAATTAAATCCATAGCAGTTCGCTTAAATGGGGTCAGATCCAAATGATCTATTCTCAAATACGTCAGTTGTAACATAACTCACGGTAATCTTTTCAGTACAGGAAAACACTGACAGTCTAAATCAATCAACGGCTGTTCTGAAGATCGTTCCCTGGGCATGGTTTATCACCATCTATCATGCGCGAAGCAACTTATAGTTTCCCTTTGTCGGCTAATGAACAACACCGTGATAGACTGGCCTTCAATATACTGAAAGATCGAAGTGGTTATCAAGTTACAATTTATGAAACTGACTAATTGGATTAAAATATCCAAGTATTGAATTATTATTACTGGACTGTGACAAAGTACTTTCTAGACAAAGTCTAGCATGTGTCCATCTAGAAATAAAGTATTTCACCAGTGTCCGTAGAAAAATAACAATCACCTTAGTGATTCCCTCTGCCGGAAACTTACTATGTTCCACATGTATCGCAGCACTTTTGTGACTATCACAATTTAAAGATATCTTCTGCGTAGATCCGGCAACCATGTGCCTTGGCTCAACGTAGCAGCAGCACCTTGTCATGCAAGAGCTTGGTTCGAAGTGAGCTAATGATGCTTGGGCCGGTCGGCTTTTATTCAAAACTGTCGGGTCCATGCTGGATCACGCTGAAATCTGGAAATCCTCATATCTCTGGTGTCTCTGGTCCGATTCACTTGAGACTAAGTGCATTCTCTTTCATTTGGCCGTGCCAGTAAACTGATCCAAGTCTCTACTCCATGGCTAACTATTTAAACAACAAATAGTCTCGACCTCTGCTACGACTCGCTACGTCACTTAACATGCTCTTGGCTGCACAAAGTTTCCATTCCATTCTAGAAGTAATGGAGCGTGATATTCAAATATCTCAACTTTCAAAAGCGGCTGTAGCCTTTCCCTTGATATCTAGGTGTCTGAATCTTGGAATACCCATTCCTAGAGTTGGGCACAGTACGTTTTGAGAAACCCGTGATGATATTATTATTATTATCTACTCACCTGCAATAATGTGAGCAACAGAACTTTCATGCAGTTAAATTACGCGATTTGCGCCGAATGAGAAGCTTGTAGTTTTGTGTAAAATAAACCGCTAAGGCTCATTATGAAATGGATGATTGTTTTGAGAAATATTTTAAAGAACAGATTGTCGCAAATTTCTCACATCAGTCTGTAGTATTTGCCTTTCATTGTCCAACGTACGTTGTGCCACTGAATTGTTTGTTTACTTTCTTTCCGGGCGGGGTATCAAGAGCCCGCCGATGAGCCAGCTTGGTGTCCTAGGCGAAACCCCACACGAGACACGGCACAAACCTAGAAGAATTGCTGAGTTTTAATGGAAATTCAGTTTTATAGCTTTCTTTGAACACTTGGAGATAATGTTTCTGAGGTTTTGTCGCCATAACGTGACGAGAGAAACTTAAAACACACGACACGAAACAATCATCGACACAACTCGTTGAAATAATTATCTACCGAGGCACACATTAGGCCTAATACCTCAATTAAATGCACTAAACGTGACACTAGCAGAGTATAAACACGTGGCGTCAAACGGAGGAAGTCACAATCGCCGCGCGTAGCATACAATGTTTCACCCATTCTGCACAGTCACGTGGCCAGCCTCGACTAATCAGCGTAGGCTTGACACCTATTTGTCCATGAAATACCACCAATCAGTATGCGGTAGGCCGATCAGCTGACTCACCATTCCGAAATCGCAGCTAAGGAGCTCACTGCCAAGCGAGGAACTTACAAAAATTTACATAAAAAAACAAGGTTACGGAAATCACAAAAGCAATTACGACTTATGAGAGAATCTCCTTGAGAATAGAAATTATTTGCAGTTCCTTTTTCTTTTTCAATATATCACTGGGGCCTGAAATTCGGAAGAAATAATAGTAATTAAGAAGATCGGAAGACAAGGTGAAAAATCGGAAAGTTTCCGAATAAATCGGAAGGGTTGGCAGGTATGCAAATGTCATCATATGGAAAGAAGTGCTGTAGGAGTGTTGAAATGAATGCAGCGGTGCAGCACGGGTCTATTCTATTAACTTTCACACCTCTATTCGTTACCCAAGAGTTAAATCTCTACATTAAAACCTAAGAGACCGGTGTTTTACTTTAAATTTATACGATTGGTATCATAAGTAGACAGAACACCAAATTATACCGCTGTAGCCTCAAATTGTGTGGATATCTCTATCTACTTAGTACAAATTAGTATAGATTTTAAATTCACCTATTTTATTGGATGTAACGGGAAATCTCGAGAACAACTTGATGGTTATTGATGCGGTTTTCATCATACTGTAAAGGATTTCTTGAGGAAGGATTCGGTAGAAAAACATTAATTTATGACTAAAGGAAGCCGAGCAGTAACAATTTCAGTGAATCGAGTCGAAGAAAAGTCTGCCGTCCATGTGCCTTTTAAGCTTACGCTGGGTAAACCGTTAAAAATATCTATATACTCTGAGATTTGTTCAGCATGAAAAGTTCTGCAAAAAAGTTGGCAACAGCTCTCACATTACCCACTATAAGTGTTTTTAGGTTTTCATTTCTTTCAGCAATTTCCATTTAGTGGAAATTTCAATTACTAGCTTCGGAGTGAGTTTACGAGCGACCCTATCACCCCAGCTTCGGCCAGCATCAAACTGTCGAGTCGTGTCGACTTAATACTTGGAGTTTCGCTGTTCACCTCGGCTTTTCAGAATTGCGTCTGGAATCTGCTGTCCATGTGCCTTTTAAGCTTATGCTGGGTAAACCGTTAAAGATAAGGTGGGACAAACACACAGAGGACAGGCAGACACCCACACATTTGATCGCATAAGTCTACTTCATCATTTACCCAAAAGCAATGGTACCGTAACTGTCTGTTCAGGTCACTAGCATGAAGACATGCGAACAGCAAAAAAAAGGGTCATATGGAAAGAAGTGCTGTAGGATGGTTGAAATGAATCATGCGGAGCAGCACGGGTCTACTAGTAATATTTAATTTGTAAAACACTATTGGATTTTAAATTCACCTATTTTATCTGTTCAATTTAATTTATAAGAATTAAATGTAAGTGATGCAAGTTGTACGTTGCTGAAAAATGGCACAGTATCCCAAAACATAATTAAATACATGAAAATACTCCTGTTAACTCAGATCTTCAATTATCCTGTATTGTTCAGAAAAATTTTCAGGTGGCAAAATTAGGTGAAACATCAGTATATTCAAGGCTAATGGACCACCAAAATATTCAACTACATAAAGTACAACTTGTTAATGCTCATTATTACCTCGTGTCATCAGTCTGGTGCATTAAGCAGAGACTGGGAGTCTAGGAGAGCATCTCCAGCCAGGAAATTGCTGTTGAGAGCCAGAGAACTACTGAGCAGGGCTCCCGGCTGTCCCCCACCACTGCCATAACCGAATGGGAAGAAGGAGCCCACATGGCTATCTGTCTTTGGTAAGAATCTATCCCCTATGGAGTTGTCTACTCCTTGCAGGCGAGACCGCAATGAGACAACCTCGGCGACGAGGTAACGGAGGTACATGTCTATCTGAGGCTGTCCTCCGCCTGGGATCTCTAACAGTGGGACCCAGCGATGGTAACACTGAGACCAGAGTGACAAGGTGGCAATGCTGCAGCGAGGCCTCAGTACAGAGTCCTCCATGGTATAGAGCGGGTTAGTGAACAGCTCAATGTCTCTCGAGTCCGTGAACTGTTCTCCCCAGTCCCACACACTGCGCAGAGTCTGTAACAACACAAACACCACCACTTACTGTATACAGTACTTGGAAAAGGGAAATTTTCTTTTGAACAATAATACCGATGAACATAAAATAACTGAAGTAGTAGTAGTGAGAATATACATATGGTAATACAATCTATTATTTGAAGATTTTAGATGGCTAATTAATACAAAATTGTTGGTTTGCATGAAATATTTTCTTTTGATTGACTTAATAACAAAAAAGTATCACACATATTCAAAATCATTTATCAGTTTACCAACACAGACCATTTGGTCAGCCTTTGAAATTTCTCCAAGGCAGAATATCTTTAAATCTCACAGTACCGTATTTACTCGGCTATAGGCCCCCCCCCCCCCTAATTTTGGAGAGCCAAAATAAAAAGTTCTTGGAAATCGCTTATAGTCATCATTAGGGACACACTAATTTTGCAACTCACGAAATTTTCAAAAGTGTTAAATATGATGAGAGAAAGGCATATAGGATATGTTACAAATTTAAATGTAATTTGGAACACTATCTACTCACGAAATTTTGGCATTTCGGCTCCATTTACGAATTTTTAGGTTTACTCGCGAAATTTATTGCAACTAGAGAAATAACGCATTAAACTGTTATCCAACTTTTATTACAACCTTTTCAAGGCGTGGATGCGTAACATCAGTAGTATGTGCGGCATCCTTCACCTAATTTACCTCTTGTAAAACGTTCAATTATTATGTTAATACATTTTAATTACCGTATATACCCGAATAACCTCCCCCTCATTTTTGAATGGAAATTAAAATAAAAAAAAACGCTTTTATTTTTATTTTTGTCACTTTTAAACAAATGTATACTATTAATACTCTACTACATATCATTACATAAAACACAAGAAGGTACACAATCATTTCTTAATAACCAAAATCTATAGTATACATTTTAGCTGGATGCCATGCTACCGTATCACGCAACTCACGAAACTGTAAAACCCGCGCTTCTGCCTGAAACACCTGTTGACCTCGACAAAAAAGGCTACTCTCTCCCCCCACCGCCTCGCTTACGAGTTCCGTGCCTCGCGTACCACACGGCGGTGTGTAAGAAGCGTGCAGTACACAACGACTGAAAATGAGAAAAGAATAAGTTTTACGGCATCCTTCAAGTTGAAAGTGCTAGAATATGCCGTAGAAAATGGAGTGAAAGCGGCGAGTCGTAAATATGAAGTGCAGCCGTGTATGATTCGTTATTGGCGTAACCTGAAGGATAAATTATTGGGAACAAAGAAAACTTGTAAGCCCTTCCGCGGTGTGTAAAAAGGAAAGTACGAAAATGTGGACATAAAAGTTCTGGAGTGGGTTCGAGAAACAAGAGACAACGGTCATGCTGTAAATCACGAAATGATGCCGCGTAACATGCAACACTGCGTAACGTTGAACTCGGCTCTCGCACTGCTGTCCTACTACACTGTAACCAGTCAGCTTTTAGAATGTTGCAAGAACACTTCCCAAGTCGATAGTTCTAGACCATTTGTCGAGGTCTTCGTCGCACGAATATTTATCAGGATAGTTCACCATGCCACCGAAAGTGTGCTTAGATGAACGAATAAAACAGTTCTCGCAGGACGGAATGAAGAGGTCTGGAGAAGTAATGCTCTGTAGCTTTTGCAATAAAAGAATACCTTGGGAAACTTCTGATGCCATAAAAAAGCACATTTCTAGCTGCCACCACGTGGAAGCAGCAAAGACACGCAAGCGGCAGACAACAATGTTCGAGGCAGCTGAATGTTCAAAAAGAGCAAAGGTACGTAACATTCAATTGTTATATTCTTGTGAATACTTTTATTTTGTTGCGGGTGACGTAATAACCGTGATCTGTTAAGGTACTTCCACACCAAGATGTTTTCGTCAACTTTGTTAATAAACACTGTTAACAAACAATGTTTAGGAACATTTTTGAATGTTAATAAACAAAATAGCGTGTTCATTAACTTTTCGAGCATGTTGATAAACAAAATATCTTTAACTTTTGTGAATGAAACTTTCCATTAACTTTTCGTGTTTTCGTTAACATTTCGGTTCGCACATGCGCCCGGACGCAATTAGAACACGCAAATTCGTAGTGCGGAATATGATGCTTTCTTTTTTTTTCTTCAAATTGACTCCAATCGCAAGCGGAAGTTCTAAATACAGTATTTTTAATTCTGTATGATATTCTTCTTCTTCTACTTCTTTTCCTTCCGCTTTTCCCACACCTGTAGGGTCGCGGGTGCGAACTGTGACGCACAAGTGGATTAGGCTCTTGTTTCACAGGCAGATGCCCTTCCCACCGCCAAGCCCCTCTGTGGAGGGATGCATTCACTATTTTATGTTATGTATCGGTGGTGGTTGGTTGTGATGCATGAATTGTTGATAATTTAATTGCACAAACTAATTATTTGATTTTTTCTGACTTTATTAGGCTGCCAAACTGGATTTTGTCTCTTCGACTGTAGAGATGATGGTATCAGTTAACATTCCCTTGGAAAAGGCAGATCACCCAGCTTTCAAGGAATGGGTGAAGAAGAACGTTGTAGGCGGTGGAGACCTTCCAGGAAGTAATGTTCTTCATAGGGATTATTTGCCTCTCTTGGCAAAATCTAGGAAGGAAAAGGTTGTTATGGCCGTACATAACAAACAAGTTGCTGTCATGTGTGATGAAACAACCGACAAGCTGGGCAGGGCAATTTTCGTTGTTCTGCTGTCTACAGTGGAGCCTTCCGCATCACAGGACCAGTATGTGGCGGCAGTCACTTCGTTGGAGGCAGTGAATGGACGGACATGTGCTCGAACGATTACAGATGCACTGCGCGACACGAAAGTGAACTATGACCAAGTTGTGGCCTTAGTAACTGACTCGGCCAAATACATGACCTCGTGTTTTAGTGGGTTGTCACTCCTCTTGCCAGAAGACTCTCTTCACATTCAATGCTGGGCACATAAGGTCAATCTGGTTGGTGTTGTGGTGAAAGAATGTCTGTCGTCCCTGAACAAATTAGTTGTTTCCGTTAAGCAAACATTTCTACATGCCAGAAAGAAACGACATGCCTTCCGACAGTCCCTGCAGGAGAAAGAATTGGGGGCTGGGATGTTTCCAATTCCTGTTGCCACAAGGTGGAATTCCTGGCTGGAAGCAGTTGAGTGGCTGGCAGATAACTGGACCATTCTTTTCGAGTTTTTCCAAACCAATGATGGAAAAGAATCATTCACCGCTGCATCTTCGCATCTGCAGAATATAACAGAATCGGAGTTACAAGTGCTTTATGTGCAAGCTCTTTTCGTTAAATCTGTAGCATCAGTGATGAAACCTCTATTTCTCAGACTGGAGACAAATTCCAAACCAATTGCTGCAGAAGTGTATCCCAAACTTCAGAATTTGAAGAAGCATTTACAAGTGGTTGCTGCAGTAATGTTCAGCAACAAGATCCAGGAAGAGCTGGATGCCCTGAAAGGTAATCTTAGGGGCAGAGCGATGGAGGAAATAAAGAAGACGTCAGGCCATATGCATACGAAGTCGGACAACCTGATTGTATTGGCCAACGCGGGAAGTCAACAACCCACCAAGAGTATTCTGGTAATAGTGGACAATGTATAAAAATTTGTTGGCCAAAGCATTAGATAATGATGTGATAATACAAAGAGTTGACTTTACAAAGGTCGCTTGACAATTTAGCAAACATGTGGAGGACCAGACAATATTATTGTCATTAAATAAGGAAATCCAGGAAGGCATAAAGGACACGACACCACCACTAACTAATAATAAGATATATTATCAAATAGGTGGCACATAAAACAAATATCCAAAGGTGGCACATAAACAAATATTCAAAGGTGGCACATAAACATATGAGAAACACTAGCACAAATTTACACAATTGAAGAAACACTCAAAGAATTAACACACGTTACGTCTTGAGCCTAAAACACACATATTGTCTTGAACGTAGCTGCAGATCAGTACATCATAGAACGGCATGCAATACACGGCGGTTCCATAGAATGATATAATTTAAATATGCAACACAAGTGGAGTTGCAACAAATAATGAAAAAACAGGTCGCATGGAACGAGAATGTGTCGTCGAACCAGGACTGACTTACAGTGATGCGCCGATACTGTAAGCCCAAAATGAATTGTTAATAAAATAAATTATGTGTGAAACGCAGGAAGTCAAAGTAGTTGCTGTTATACAAATACCGGGATATGCCAATCGCGCGGTATTGTCACAGTAGTAAAGCAATTAAACCCAGCGTCAACTTCCATTCCAGTGATGTTGCAGGAAGTCAAAGTAGTTGCTATCATACAAGTACCGGGACATGCCAATCGCACGGTATTGTCACAGTAGTAAAGCAGTTTAGCCTAGCGTCAACCTCCATAGTGATGATGCCTAGCCTCGTAACATGCTTCCAGACACGATGAATTACTTATCACACGAAGCATCATCATTATTCATACGCGTGAAGACAAATTGTTAGGCAGTAAATGAAGATAGAAGTAAACACATTATAACAAACTATCCGACGCCGCGGATTGAAGAATTCGTCGACATGACGCGTATCAACATCAAGCATGGTGATGATGAGATCGAAAATCACCGTAATGTCACTGCCCAAACAAAATATGAATCATGTGCATAGGACATGATTGCTAAGCACGGTTAATATGAAGATAGCACCAATTATAGAAATGATTAGCTGGATACTTGTTGATATATCACAACCAGCTTTGAAGCACAGCATTGTGTCATGGTTACACACTTAGAGAACAACGAAGAAGAAACACGTGATTGGTCGCTACAAGCAGCAAGAAGGCCTCTGATAGGCTGGAAGCAGCCAATCACAGTAGAGAGTTTAAAAACCAAATTAGAGGCCTCTGATAGGCCGAAAGCAGCCAATCACAGTAAAGAGTTCAAACAAGTTAAAGAAGAATCAATGTGGCCAACTTAGAAATACCAAATTACCTTCTAAGCCAAAATATCCTACTGGAAACACGGCAGTGGGAATACTACATGCAATCAAAACAAATAAATCATGACAACTAATCAACAGAAACAAAACTAACTTGACAATGAATAAATACAATGAAGACAAATAATACAGATATGTACAACCACACAGAGTGGAAACAAATAGGGAAACACAAAAACTGGTTTGCCAAGACAGTGGCCGAACCATATTGCCCGCACAGAAACAACAGGCAGGTTGTTTATGAAAATACAAGAGTGTTTAGTTCTGCGGCAACAAGGGAGACACCTTGACGATGGGATGTTTCAACAGTCCAGAGGTGGTATGTAGGGAGACCACACGAGCTAGGCCGTCCTTACCACAATGAACCTCAAGAATACGTCCAAGTCGCCAGTAAGTAGGAGAAACATTGTCGTCCATAATAAGCACAAGCGTGCCAACCTTGAGGTTAGGAGACATACGGTTCCACTTGCGACGTTGTTGAAGGGAGAGTAAATGATCTGTGGACCATTTACGCCACAATGAAGTCATAATCTGTTGAAGTAATTGCCATCTAGACAACCTATTGATGGGCACTTCAGAAGCGTCAGGAATGGGCAAGGCATTCAAAGGTCGTCCAACAAGAAAGTGACCTGGCGAGAGATAGCACAAGTCAGTAGGATCCTCAGTCATAGGCGAAATGGGTCTAGAATTTAGAATGGCTTCAATTTGCACCACGAGAGTGGTCAATTCTTCATACGTAAGTACTTGAGCCTTCATGATTCTTATTAAATGAGATTTCAAAGATTTGATGTTTGCCTCCCATAGTCCACCAAAATGCGGAGAACTAGGAGGAATGAAGTGCCACTGAATTAGTAGCGATGACGTAGAATCTTGAACAACAGATTGAAAATCTGCAGAGGAGAGCAACGTAGCAAGATCAGCAAGGTCAGACTGTGCGCCTTGAAAGTTGGTACCATTGTCGGAATACACTTGAGCGGGAACGCCCCTTCTACTGCAGAAGCGAGTAAAAGCTACAACGAAAGCATGACTGGAGAGGGAAGTGACGACCTCAGTGTGCACAGCCTTCGTAACCATACAAACGAACATTGCGATGTAAGCCTTCGTCGAGACCTTTGACCTGGGGCCACCGTACCTGATAATGAATGGACCACGGTAATCAACACCAACGTGATTAAAGGGAAAGGTTTGATGGAGGCGAACAGCTGGGAGTTGACCCATTAACTGTTCAGAAGGACGTGCAGCGTAGCGAACGCAAGTAACACAAGAGCGAGATAGGCTACGAACAAGTTTTCGTAGTGACGGTATCCAGAAGCGTTGTCGGATAGTCGCAATCACAACCTGGACCCCGCCATGAAGCAACTTTAAATGGGTATGTCTGACCAGGACTTTAGTGAAATGATGGTCATTGGGCAAAAGTATCTGGTGTTTTGTATCAAATGGAAGGTCGGCCAATTCCAAACGGCCTCCCACACGAATAGTGCCATCAGAGTGAAGCAAAGGGTGCAAATTGCTGATGGTGGAAGTGGATGGCACTTGCTCATTCTTCATTAGGGCAGTAAGTTCAGTAGAGTAGCACTGAGCTTGAATCATTTTCACACATGTAAGTAGTGCAACATCAATTTCAATGGCAGTGAGTGGACCACTGATCCTAGTGGTATTTCTACAATTAGAGAAAAACCTAATACAGTAGGCTATGACCCTCAACAATCTTGTGTAGGAAGAAAAATTGTTTAAAAAATCAATGTCAACAGGTTTAGATACATTTGCGCACGAAATTCTACACTCAGGCAATTCGGACACAGGAGTGTCAAAGATATCTGATGGACTGGAGCTTGTAAAGGCCTTCAACCATGCTGGACCATACCACCATAGCTGATTATTTTTCAATTCTGAGGGCATACAGCCTCGGGAAATTATGTCGGCTGGATTGTCACGGGAAGAGACATGTTTCCAGGCGCAGTGAACAGTAAGCCTTTGTATTTCAGCAACTCTATTGGCTACAAAGGTTTTCCATTTTGAGGGGGGCGAAGCCAACCAAGACAAAACAATAGTGGAATCTGTCCAACAATAGACGGATTCAATAGGCAAGTTCAAAGCGGGTTGCACCTTTGCAATTAATTTGGAAAGCAAAAGTGCACCACATAACTCAAGTCTGGGCAAAGACAACTGTTTAAGAGGAGCAACTTTCGACTTAGCGCACACAAGTGCAACAGTGACGATGTCGTTGGTATCAATTGACAATAAATAGAGACAAGCTCCATAGGCCTGCTGACTGCTGTCGCAGAAGCCATGAAGTTGCATAGATTTGATTTCTGAAGCAGGCTTAACCAAACGTGGAGTAGAAATCTCAGAAATCGCAGGTAAATTGCTATAAATGTTCAGCCAAGCTTGCGTGATTTCCATTGGAAGGGGGTCATCCCAACCGAGTTTGTGAATCCACAAATCTTGGAAGAGAATCTTACAAGCAACTACAATAGGTGACACTAAACCCAAAGGGTCAAAGATAGAGGCAACAATGGACAAAAATGAACGCTTAGTAAAGGTAATTGAAGTGTCACAGTTCACGATAGGTGACTGAATCCGCAACAAGTCATCGATAGGTTGCCAATAAAGTCCTAGCGTTCTGGCGACTGTTTCTTCACCATCGCCGAAACTACGGAGTTGTTGTTTCTCTTGATGATCAAGAGGAATGTTATCTAATAGAGTCATGGAGTTTGAACTCCACTTACACAGTTCAAAACCACCTAATCTCAAAAGAAGGGTCAATTCATCATACAGAATGAGTGCGTCATGCTCGGAATCACATCCCGAGATACAATCATCAACATAGAAGTCGTTTAAAACAATCTGAGTGGCAGCTGGAAAAGCTGTGCCATCAGTGAGGGCGAGCTCCTTTAGCACACGAGTGGCTAAGAAGGAAGCTGGGGCAGTACCATATGTAACGGTGTTTAATTGATATTCTACTATTGGGTCTGAAGGAGAGTCTCTCCAAAATATTCTCTGTAAGTCACGATCCTTGTGATCTACAAGAATCTGTCTGTACATTTTACTCAGATCAGCTGCAAACGCTATCAAGTGAGTACGGAACCGAAGCAAAATAGAGAACAAATCCTGCTGAATTACAGGGCCCACCAACAAAGTATCATTAAGGGAGCACCCAGACGTAGTAGCCATCGAAGCATCAAATACCACTCTGAGCTTTGTAGAAGTACTGTGCGGCTTGAAAACAGGATGATGGGGAATGTAGTAAACTTCACCATCAGTCGGGTGGGGGGCAACTTGCATATGGTTTAAGGCTAGATATTCATGCATGAATTCAGTGTATTCTAACCTTAACTCAGGGTTACGAGCCAAACGTCTTTCGAGAGAGTGAAAACGTTTTAGTGTAGCGTAGCGAGAGGCACCTAGAGGCTCCGAGTCTACCTTGCGAGGGAGTCTAACCACAAATCTACCATCGTCTTTGCGAGTGGTAGTAACAACGAAGTGTTCTTCACATATGGATTCATCAACAGACAACACTGGGGTTTCAACTTCTTCAACGTTCCAAAACGCTTCCAGCTGTTGTTCTACATGAGGGCGTGAGAATGTAAGTGCTGATACCACGTGCGATGGTTGAGAGGTGCTTGCACTGGGCAGCTTCCCAGAAAACACCCAACCCACAGAGGTATTTTGAATGATGGGCAAATCACCAACTGGTATGATTTTACCAGGACATAACAGGTCAAAGAAATATTCTGCACCAAGAACAAGATCAATAGATTTAGTGCAATTGAAATCAGGATCAGCTAAATCAATATGTGATGGAATGTTCCATTCAGAGGTATCGAAACCAGCAGCGGGTAGCTCAAGTGCAATATTGGGAACCACGAGACATTCAAGCTTAGCAGACCAATTAGTAGCACAGGCAAAAACGTTCACATCAGCAACAACAGTAGCAGTGCTTTGATTTTGACCAACACCGTGAATGTGTACCTTCATAGGTTTGGTGTGGAGTCTTAATTTCTTAATTAAGTGTGACGAAATTAAGTTACAATCTGATGCAGAGTCAAGTAGTGCAGTGACAGGTACACGTAAGCCATTGCCAGCTAATATATTCAACTTGGCAGTGGGTAATAGCGTCCTTGAAAATTGATTGTCACGAGCGACGTTACTGCAACTAGTGTTTACCACGTTAGCATGAGCTTGAGAAGCATCATTACTAGTGCCACTGGAGGGCTCATAGTGAAGAAGAGTGTGGTGTTTTCGGGAACAAGTGTTACAAGAGTACTTCGAACATTGATGATTAGGCTCGAAATTACGCAAACAATTATAACACAATTTACGAGACCTGACAAAATCCCATTTGGCTGTGGACGAAAGTTTGATAAAGGTACCACATTTCGACAATTGGTGATCAATGCTCCTACAATATGTACAACGAGATTTGGTAGTAGTTAACATGGGTTTCTGAGGCGAATGACCTCCAGCTTTAAGTTTGGTTACAGCAGTATGTAATGCAGGCCTGGACACATTCCTTTCAGTTATTTCCAGTACCTTGCATTTTTTCTCTAAGAAGCTAACCAAGTCCTGGAGAGTGGGAATTCTCCCAGAATCAACATGATTCTCCCATTCACGGATGCTATCATTATCTAGTAGCTCCAATATAAAATGTGACAATAACAGGTCTTGAAGGGGAACCCCGTTAAAGTCCAAAGCTTCTAACGCATTGACATGAGAAACAAAGTGGTCGATGATGGCACGCAATGACACTGAATCATTACCGTATGCGGGGGGCTTGAAAAGCTTGGTAACATGATTGTGCGCTATGAGCCTAATGTTATTGTATCGAGTTGTCAGCAAGTTCCATGCAACCATAAAGTTATCATCTGACACAGTAATGTTCTTTAAGAGGAGTTTGGCCTCACCACTAAGACTAGAATTAAGGTAGTAGAACTTAACAATATCAGACAAAGCATGGTTATCATTTACTATAGCCTTGAAGCTATCTCTGAAATTCAACCAGTCTGTGAAGTCGCCACTGAACTGCGGAATTTGAATTTCAGGCAACTTTATATGCGCTGCAGCTACGTTAGCAGTAGGAAATTGTGCACTCTGCAAATTATTCAAAGGGTTATCACTGTCTGTAGTGTTGGATTTTTTGAAATTGTCACAATGTAATTTAATTTTAACCAGCAACTCAAAATATTTATCTTCGAAGTCACAACGTTCGGCTATTTCTTCGTCGATATTGTCTGTAATATCCTCTAAAGCGACTTGCGCTTCGTTATATTGTTCATAAATTTCCTCGCATTTGTGTTTGCGTAACACTAACATTTGATATTGCTCTTCTGTAATGTCCTGAAAGTTGCTAATTACTTTTTCTTGTGAGGTAAGCATGCCCTTAGCGACTGCACGCTTCCTAACTAAAGGTCGTTTTTGGGCATCCTCCATAATGACCTTAGGATTGCCCGCCTAGATGTAATTACCAGAGTTGCACACCTAACTAACACAACCAACTTAACTAACACAAAAAATAAACACTGAGACAATGGTCTCGATTAAGTTGTAAACAAACATCTGAACATAGAATACTGTATTGTGTCCTTGGGAAGTTAATGGGAACGTATACAATGTTAAATTTATGGCCTTCCTGGTGAAATAGCAAGAAACAAGGGCCCAACATGGCCAACAATGCTTAATAATTCAAAGTAGTAAACAGCTCAATATCCGGCCCGGAGAGGACCAAATAATGTATTGGCCAACGCGGGAAGTCAACAACCCACCAAGAGTATTCTGGTAATAGTGGACAATGTATAAAAATTTGTTGGCCAAAGCATTAGATAATGATGTGATAATACAAAGAGTTGACTTTACAAAGGTCGCTTGACAATTTAGCAAACATGTGGAGGACCAGACAATATTATTGTCATTAAATAAGGAAATCCAGGAAGGCATAAAGGACACGAAACCACCACTAACTAATAATAAGATATATTATCAAATAGGTGGCACATAAAACAAATATCCAAAGGTGGCACATAAACAAATATTCAAAGGTGGCACATAAACATATGAGAAACACTAGCACAAATTTACACAATTGAAGAAACACTCAAAGAATTAACACACGTTACGTCTTGAGCCTAAAACACACATATTGTCTTGAACGTAGCTGCAGATCAGTACATCATAGAACGGCATGCAATACACGGCGGTTCCATAGAATGATATAATTTAAATATGCAACACAAGTGGAGTTGCAACAAATAATGAAAAAACAGGTCGCATGGAACGAGAATGTGTCGTCGAACCAGGACTGACTTACAGTGATGCGCCGATACTGTAAGCCCAAAATGAATTGTTAATAAAATAAATTATGTGTGAAACGCAGGAAGTCAAAGTAGTTGCTGTTATACAAATACCGGGATATGCCAATCGCGCGGTATTGTCACAGTAGTAAAGCAATTAAACCCAGCGTCAACTTCCATTCCAGTGATGTTGCAGGAAGTCAAAGTAGTTGCTATCATACAAGTACCGGGACATGCCAATCGCACGGTATTGTCACAGTAGTAAAGCAGTTTAGCCTAGCGTCAACCTCCATAGTGATGATGCCTAGCCTCGTAACATGCTTCCAGACACGATGAATTACTTATCACACGAAGCATCATCATTATTCATACGCGTGAAGACAAATTGTTAGGCAGTAAATGAAGATAGAAGTAAACACATTATAACAAACTATCCGACGCCGCGGATTGAAGAATTCGTCGACATGACGAGTATCAACATCAAGCATGGTGATGATGAGATCGAAAATCACCGTAATGTCACTGCCCAAACAAAATATGAATCATGTGCATAGGACATGATTGCTAAGCACGGTTAATATGAAGATAGCACCAATTATAGAAATGATTAGCTGGATACTTGTTGATATATCACAACCAGCTTTGAAGCACAGCATTGTGTCATGGTTACACACTTAGAGAACAACGAAGAAGAAACACGTGATTGGTCGCTACAAGCAGCAAGAAGGCCTCTGATAGGCTGGAAGCAGCCAATCACAGTAGAGAGTTTAAAAACCAAATTAGAGGCCTCTGATAGGCCGAAAGCAGCCAATCACAGTAAAGAGTTCAAACAAGTTAAAGAAGAATCAATGTGGCCAACTTAGAAATACCAAATTACCTTCTAAGCCAAAATATCCTACTGGAAACACGGCAGTGGGAATACTACATGCAATCAAAACAAATAAATCATGACAACTAATCAACAGAAACAAAACTAACTTGACAATGAATAAATACAATGAAGACAAATAATACAGATATGTACAACCACACAGAGTGGAAACAAATAGGGAAACACAAAAACTGGTTTGCCAAGACAGTGGCCGAACCACTGATATTGGGGGACCCAGCCCGTACATTTTTGGAACCAGTGTCTGAGCTCTTCTACAGGCAGAATGTCTTGTCACAGTCTACAGCAGGAGACAAACTGAAGGCCCTATTCAGCAAAATACCGTCACTGAAGGGTATTCCCGTTGATGGAGAGCTCGCATATAGGGATCTTCAGGATATTCTGAAGAAGAATGCAGAAATAGTGGTGGAAGATGCTCTTCAGGCAATGCGAGAGGATCATCAACCCTTTGTTGATGGTGCATTAAGGGCACTGTGGGTTCCAGTGTCAAATGTAAATTGTGAAAGATTCTTTTCAAAATTTTCTTGTGTGTTGACGGATTTCAGAACTAATCTAACAATGACAAATTTGGAATTGCTGTCATCCAACAATTATGAATGTAAAACATGAAATGAAGAAGGGAGGTAAAGTTTGTAAATATCTTTTTTGTTTTTAATGTTTGCGATTTCTGTCTTTTGTACCAATAATTTTGAAGTTACAATATAAATATTTGAAAGTACTGACTGCATTTCTATTTCCCTAAGATCTGTATTATCTAAGAATTTGTCTTTTCTACCCTAGAATTTTCGTTTTCTACTCAAGAATTTTAATTACCTACCCAAGAATTTTCCCTCGTTACTCAATAATTTTTTCTCTTTTTACTCAAGAATTCAGCACCATTTCATTCAAGAAATTCGAGTGTCCCTAGTCATCATCATCATCATTTTCCATCTCCAATTTCCCGGGTGTGGCAAACAAGCGCTCTCCATCTTGCCCGATCTTGGTACACCATTTGTTCTTGGACATCGTCCCATTTAAAACCATTCTTCTCCACCTCCGATTGAACTGTCTCGATCCATCGTCTCCTTGGTCTTCCTCCTGGTCTCTTCCCTCTGACATCCAGGTTGAAGTACTTCTTAGCTGTTCTAGAGCTATCCTTCCCCATTATATGGCCATAACACTGAAGTCTGAGTTTCCCCAGAAAGTTGGTAACAGGGACCTTGATGCCAGCTGTCGCTCTGTGTACCTCATTTCTGATCTTGTCTCTCCTGGTACTTTGGTTCATAGTCCTAATAAATTTCATTTCTGTGGCTTGAATTCCTCTGTAATCCTTACTTAGCAATGTACATGTTTCCACCATAAGTAAGGATTGGAACAAAGTAGGTGTGATACAACGTTGCCTTTGCTGCCAAGGGTATATTTTTGTCCCAAAGTAAGTGCCGAACTTGGTTAGAGAAATGTGATGCTTTCTGTGTCCTATTTAGAATTTCTTGTTTGAGGGTGTTATCCTTGGAGACCATACTTCCAAGATACTGGGAGTGAGAAACGGATTCTAACTTTGCTCCCTCCAAATATATGTTTGAACTTTTCCTCTCTCTGCTAATGGTCATTTCAACAGTCTTGGTATTGCTGATCTTCAGGCTAAATTCTTTAAATTTGTTGTTCCAAGCAGTCAGTCTCTCCTGTACTTCCACTTCTGTTTCTCCCCAAAAGACCACGTCATCTGCAAATAACAAAGCTCACGATTCATTTGCAGTTCCCTTAATAGATTTTAAAATTCTGTCCATAACAGTGACAAACAATAGTGGTGACAAGGCACTTCCTTGCTGGACTCCCCTTTTTGTCTGAAACCATTCAGAACGACCATTTCCTATTTGGACACAACTATTTCAACTCCGATATAACATCCTTATTTTGTCAACCAGGTAGTAGGGCACTTTTAAGTCTTCAAGACATTTCCAGATCTTATTACAGGGAACACTATTGTAGGCCTTTTCAATGTCCAAAAACACAATCACAAGATCCTTTCCACGTTTCCAATATTTCTCAGCCAAAATCCTTAGAGCAAAAATGAGATCAACAGTGCTTCGACCTTTCCTGAAACCATGCTGTTCTTCTTCTAATAAGGGTTCAACTATCATCCTCAATCTGTTTTCTAAGACCTTTTCCAACAACTTCTGAGTATGCGATAGCAGAGTAATGCCCCTGTAATTTCCACACATCTTGCGGTTTCTCTTTTTGAACAGTGGGATGATGATTCCTCTCGTCCAGTCATCTGGAATACTATTCTCCTCCCAGATGACTGACAGTACTCTGAAAATCCATTGTAGACCAGGTGTTCCAGCGGCCTTTATCATATCTGAGGTTAATTTGTCAAACCCTGGAGACTTTCCATCGCTTATAGTACCCCTCCTTAATTATTGAGAGTCAAAATACAACATTCTTGGAAATTGACAAAATCTTTAAAAAAATTATAATTACAACTGAAATTCATTCTCTTTTATGACAAAAATATTTTTCTTGTTATATTAGTTTGTTATTCAGACGATATGACCGCCATTTTGCGGTACATTAACCGCGTACGCGATTGGGCAGGATATCGAATTGTGTAGCCAATAGGCTTCACCCGATATCCAATAGAAGATGCCACACTATTGGCCGAGTAGAAGCACCATCCGCCAATGAAGGTTATGGTTTCATATCTTGCATACATTCTTCTGTTTAGTATGCTTTATATTGCGATTCGATTGTGTTTACGACAGTCTTCTTAGTTTTATTTTAAACACATTTCATTTGATGCAATAACCGTCGGCGTTTGTGTGACACGTTATAGGCATATATATGTGAAATATGTGAATAATACGTACTCGGTTGTGTTTACAAATGTTAGTGACATGTGATCGTTCAGCATCATCACTCATTCACTAATTGATGCATTCTCCCTCCCTGTGTTCAAATAAAAATAAAGTTTGCATTTCCATGTCTGATACTTGGTCCATTCCATTCTATTTCTTAGATACTAAGAATTTTGCTTAGCAAGGGATAGTACTGAAAGTCACAGGGAGGTAGCTGGGAATAGTGGCAGATAAGTGAGGTTATGGCAGTCCCATAATGGGCAGATTAAAGATGTAAACATCGTTTATTTTTATGGAATATATCGCACTATGTAGCATCAAAATAAAAAGACTTATTTATACCCTCTCCCTTTCCCAAAATAATTAATTTTTGCGAACTTTGCATCCATAGTACCCCCTCCCCCACAATTTCGGAACCAACATTTTAGAGAAAAAAAAAGGGGGATCCTATACCCGAGTAAATACGGTATATTCAACAGTTAAACAGTTTAATCAGATTGTAACTACAGATTCTATGTTTGGTGGGAACTTGGTGGCTTATATGTGAGCCAGTGCAATATTGCCAATTTAGTGATTTTTAGCCTATTTTCATTTATGAAAAAATAGGCTTATGAGATCACCTTTTGTCCGTGTGTGTGTGTGTATATGTGTGTACGTATGTGAGTGACTCCCTAATAAAATCAAAATGGCTTGAGCGATTTCAATGAAACTCCAACCCTGACCATGCCCTTCAAATTTTATTACATCTCACTAATCTAGCATGGCGGCTCTGCGAAATATTTCACCTGCATTCTTTATCTCTGAAACTATTACTGATATCGCCCTGAAATTTTGTACGGAGATAAAGGGCACTACTAGAAGTTTAGCTAATGTGACTTTCAAAAACCTGTCAAGTACAAAACGAACATGGCAGCCAAGCAAATTTGAAACATTTAAATAGACGTTTCTCACGATTTAACCACCCGAACGTAGTGAAACTTGGTACAGCAATGTTTATGCACATTGTAAAGCGCTGACATCTAATTTAGTTCAATTGTTCACATGACCTCAAATGGAGGCTGTGCAAAATTTTAAAATTACGTTTTTATTTCTTGTGTCCTAATCATGCAATCGAAGTCGTTTGATAATGAAACTACGCAATAATCATAATTTAATAGTACATAACTCTATGGCCTACATATATAAAAATCCAACATGGCGACCATCTGAAATATTTAGATGGTTCTCAATATCTACTTTAATCTATTACAGCAATCAAATTGAAATTTTGTATGTTGAGAGAGACAATTAACATAAGTAGGATACCATATTTCATCGCATAATCGTCGCACTATTTTTGCCAAAAATTTGTGGAAAAAAGCAGGGTGCGACGATTATGTGAAGAATATTTAAGTACAAAGAATATACTGTATCATTATTTGCTGCACGGGCCAGTCATTCGAGTAGCGTGAGTCATAGCCAGCAGTCAGAGACAGGCTTCTTTCTTCTAACAAGGTCACGACAGGTTAACGCTGACGAAGCTGGCCATTCGCGTCGAGGTTCATAGCCCGCAGGCATAAAGACGAGATTACTTCCTCCTGACAAGATCACGCCAGATTAGGCCTATAAGGTCGCGGAATGTGCGCTGGCCGTTCGCGTCACAGTTCATAGCCCGCAGGCATAAAGACGAGATTACTTTCTCCTGACAAGATCACGCCAGATTAGGCCTATAAACTCGCGGAATGTGCGCAGGCCGTTCGCGTCACAGTTCATAGCCCGCAGGCATCAAGACGAATTACTTTCTGCTGTCAAGATCACGCCAGATTAGGCCTATAAGCTCGAGGAATGTGTGCTGGCCGTTCGCGTCGCGGTTCATAGCCGGCAGGCATAAAGACGATTCGGTATTACTTTCCCCTGACAGGATCACGCCAGATTAGGCCTATAAGCTCGCGGAATGTGCGCTGGGCGTTCGCGACACAGTTCATAGCCCGCAGGCATAAAGACGAGAGTACTTCCTGCTGACAAGATCACGCCAGATTAGGCCTATAAGCTCGCAGAATATGCGCTGACCATTCGCGTCGCGGTTCATAGCCCGCAGGCATAAATACGATATTACTTTCTCCTGACAAGATTACGCCAGGTTAGGCCTATACGCTCGTGGAATGTGTGCTGGCCGCTCGCATCACAGTTCATAGGCCGCAGGCATAAAGATGAGGTTACTTTCTCCTGACAAGACCACGCCAGATTAGGCTATACGCTCGCAGAATGTGAGCTGGCCGCTCGCGTCACAGTTCATACCCGGCAGGCACAAAGACGAGATTACATTTAGCTGACAAGATCACACCAGATTAGGTCTATAAGTTCGCGGAATGTGCGCTGGCCGTTCGCGTCATAGTTCATAGCCTGCAGGCATAAAGACGAAATTACTTTCTGCCGACAAGATCAAGCCAGATTAGGCCTATAAGCTCGCGTATTGTGCGCTGGCCGTTCGCGTCCCGGTTCATAGCCGGCAAGCATAAAGACAAGATTACTTTCTCCTGACAAGATCACGCCAGATTATACGCTCGGGGATTGTGCTAAGTGACGAAGCTTGCCGCTCGCGTCACAGTTCATTGACCGCAAGCATAAGGACGAGATATTTTTCGTCTGACAAAGTCGCACCAGGTTATAAAGTCTCGGCAGCATGTGCAACTGACTGGCACACAAATAAGAACATGCTATGCGACGATTATGCGATGAATTTTTATAAACCTATTTTAGTGTTTGAAAAGTGAGGTGCGACGATTACGCGGTGGCTACGATTATGCAAGGAAATACGGTATATGATATTAGGCTGTTTAGTTCTTCACGGAACTACTTGTAAACTAGATCTAGTGATATTTAAATATCTTTTAGTCACAAGATGTTCTAATTTTTCTATTTCTTAGATAGGGATTTCCCATACAGAAAATTCACACAGCTAATTTGCTACATTCACCAGCAAGAGAGGAGGAAAACTCATCATCATCATCTTGTACAGTTTCCAGTCCCAGGCTGGGTCTGTTTGGAACATAAGCCTCGCCACTTAGTCCTTTCTTCCCACCACCTCTCCGCTGTCACTCTGGTCCAGTCCTCGCCTCTCTTCTTGACACATTCCTCCACTCCTTTCAGCCATCTATCTCTTGGTCTTCCCCTTGGTCGTTTCTTCTGCATCTGCATCTCATGTATCCTCTTGGGAATCTTCTTTTCATCCATTCTCTTTAAGTGTCCATACCACCTCAGTCTTGATGTCTCAATCCTACCTTGCAAGGGCTCCTCTTTCACCATTTCCCTGATCTTTTCATTCCTCACCCTGTCTCTTCTTGTTACTCCGATCCTACTTCGCAGGAACTTCATTTCACCTGCCTGTATTCTGCTTATGTCTCTTTTCTTCATTGTCCACGTTTCTGAAGCATAGGTCAGTATCGGGATATAGTAGCTTCTGTATAACACTTCCTTGCTTTTTTGTGGGACATCTTTATTCCACACTAAGCTCCTAATGCGTCTCAGAAATGCTTCTGCCTGTCTGCCACGTTCCGTAATCTCTTTGTCATTTCTCCCATTTTCCTCCACTATCCTTCCCAAGTACTTGAGACTTTCCACCTTCTTCAGCTGTCCACCTCCAAGTGTTATCCCACTCATTGGTCTGTCCTTTTTCCTGGTTGTTAACAGGATCTCACATTTACTGATGTTGAACTTCCATCCGTACTCTCCCACTGTTTCTTCCCAACCCTTCAGTTGCTCCTGAATTTCCTCCTCCTTGTTTCCCCAGACCATGAGATCATCTGCAAACACCATTGCTTTCATCTTATCTTCTCCTATCTTTCCTGCAATCCGTGTCATTACCTCGTTCATAACCACAATAAAGAGAAGGAAAAGGAAGATTGTAGTTTTACGTGACCGTGAATCTTGTGATTATGAGCCACGGGACCTCCTTTTTACGTGGAATCCGAACCACAGGACATGGCTTTTCACTTCGAAAATCTCACATGCACTGACCGGGAATCGAACCCAGACCGCCTTGGTGAGAGGCATACAGCTAGACCGCTGAGCTACCACGCCCCCAATAAAGAGAAGGGGTGACAGCGCACTACCCTGTTTCAGGCCACTCATTTGTCTGAACCAGTCTGTTCTTTCCCCTCCAACTTACACACAACTCACACTTCCACAATACATCTCCTTCACTCTGCCTACAGTCCCTTTTTCCACTCCCATGTTTTCCATTGCCCCCAAACCTTCTCCCTACACACACTATCATAGGCCTTTTCGATGTCCAGGAAGGCCATCAACAGATCCTCTCCAAATTCGTAGTGGTGTTCCTGGAGCTGTCTCACTGAAAATATGAGATCCACTGTTGATCTCCCAGGTCTGAATCCATACTGCTCCTCTCTCAATTTTCTCTCCACTTTGGCTCGTATTCTACTTTCTAATATCTTTTCATATATCTTGGCACAGTGAGGTATGAGTGTGACTCCCCTGTAATTTCTGCACTCCTTTCTGCTTCCTTTCTTAAATATTGGGACAATTAATCCTTTCTTCCAATCTTCTGGGGTCTTTTTCTCCTTCCATATCACCCTCATCACACGGTACAGCCACTGTTTCCCAACCTCCCCTGCTGCCATCACCATTTCAACACTCACTTCATCCACACCCGGTGCCCTTCCTCCTTTCATCTTGTCTATAGCCATCTCCAGTTCTCTCCAATTCAGGTCCTTTTCCATTCCTGTGTTGTCTTCTCCATCTTCCAATACATTGTCTTCCTCCCTATGACCATTTCGATTCAGCAAATCCTCAAAGTACTCTTTCCACACGGTCTTGAGGAGGAAAACTACTGCTGAATATTGTTGCTTGTAGCTGTTAGACTAAGTGACTGCTGTTACTAAATATTAAACTGAAGGTCTGCTACATGGGTGAAAGAAAGAGATGGAGGGAGTAGAAGGTAAAAAAAAAAAAAAAGCTTATTGTTTTACTTGACCGTTAATATTGCGAACATGAGCTATGGGAGCTCCTTTCTTACATGGAATCTGAACCACAAAATGTGACATTATTATTATTATTCAATGTCAGAGTGTCTAATAAAATAAATAAAATACTGGAAAAAAAAAATGATGTTGACGATTATGATGATGATGCTAATCATAATAATAATAATAATAATATATTATATTCTTCTTTTATATTTCAGAAGGCTAGTTAATTTCTGCTTTGTTTGTACCAAGATCACCTGTCCACGATGTTACGATGATCGGTTATACGTATCTATAATTTAGCGGACTAACGAGTTTCCATATTTTAAAAGTCAATTACTGTACTTTTAGCAACTGATTTATGTGGGTACTTGCATTGGTACTGGTTTTAATGGCTGGCGAGGAGAGATGAGGCATACAACCTGGCATGGTGTCATCCATTCCCGCGCTAAGTTATAGCAGGATAGTGTCCGCAGTGACCAAAATGTGCTGTTCTGCCCGACATGGGTGGGCTAGTGCTTCACGTTCTTCATTTGTTCAACATTGAGTTTGCCAACGTAAATGAGAACTGTCTTGTGAAATGTTAAGGTGGCCTGAGCATAAGTAGTTAATAAATGGTTTTGGTATTGAAAGCATGTTTCTTCTGCGTCTTCAAGTGCTGTGTTTGGTCCACAAAAGCTGGCTATAACCATGGTGAAGGTGTTTCTGTATTCCGCTAGCCTGTACAATTCTCCAGCAGATTGAATTCCTCACCAGTACTTTATGTTCTGAAAACACACCATTTGTCCTCTGCCATCTATCTTGCCTTCCATTATTAGTAATACCCGTTTACCCTCTACAAAAGGGAATTGACAAGTTGCAACCTAGAACTTAGGAAATAAATTAGATAAATCAACATACATACCTTAAAATCATTTATTGGTGCTTGTCCATGACCTTAATATTCTGTCTGCAATTAGCTTTGAGTTGGAAGATTGCAAATACCGTATATACCCGAATACCACCCGCACATTTTTATACAAAATCGGACGTGAAAAATTCGGGTGCGGGTATTAATTGAGTCATCCAAATTTTAAAGATTAAAATTGCCCGCCACGCGCGAGTGTCCGCTATATGGTGCTTGTTCGGGTGTACTTGTTTATTCCCGTCTAGTGGCTTGACTGGTCGAGCAAGCCTAACACAAGCGTCAGTTTTGTTAGTCGCGTTTTAGCATGGCATCAGTAAACGTAAAACAAGTGTTCGAAATAGCTAACATGAAATCTCGTCATAGGTCGTACACGGCAAAGTACTTCATAAAAGTCGGTTGGTATTAGAAACAAATCTTTCGTATTCCAGGTAGCTGCTGCGTAACATTGCAACACTGTGTAACCTTGAACTCGGCGCACTCACTAGAATATTTAAACTTCGCTGCTGTTCAAACCATACCAGCAGATCTTGTTCTACGTCGTCGTATTTCCCGGTTTTAATTTTCTTGCAGTTTGCCGAAGTATTCCCGGAGCCAAGATCCCTTCCTTTTTTGCTATGATGCCGTTCAAAGCAGATGGCGGCATTCCAAACTCCTTCGGCAGAGAAACACGTGAAAGAGTCGACGACACCACTTTCCTTCTAATGTCCACTTTATCTTTATTCGAAAGTGCCTTTCTTTTGATGCCTTTCATCTGAGATCCACTCATTTTCATAATGATTTGAAAACTTAATTCACTGACGCAATAGCAGCTTCGGTGGCATAGTTGGTAGCATGCTGAACTGCTGTGCCCAAGAGAGCGTGTTTAAACCCGGCCGAAGTCGTCGGATTTTTTAAGAGCGTTAAAAATCCTTCAGTATGCCTTCCTTCGGAGGGTAAGTAAAGCCGGCGGTCCCATGTCATAGATTTATGGCATCCTTCCACAGACTAAACTTGTGTGAAGCTAAATTGTTAGGTTAGATTTCGTCGGAACGATCATCAAAGTTCTAACGTTCACCACTAGGTATCACTGATATCTGGTAGCGAAAGTTGGAACTACTTGAAATTGAACGGAACTTGTAGCTCATCCTAAGGGTGTCCGCTGGATGTACTATAGACTCAGGCGAGCCCAACATGTCCTCGGACATTCCCGGCATAAAAGCCATACGATAAATAAACTGACGCAATTCTCGTAATTTCAATAATGTTATGCTAAGCTTGGCAATGCTTGGCTTACAAATCAGAACACATAGAACAACAATGAAAGCATGTGTTTTCCATCCCCCCTCACACATGTTTCAAGGTTAACACTATTCAATGAGCAGGAGCTGTCATGGCGTGATGTCCTGTGGCCTTGCGTAGTTCGCCCGGTGAGATGATTCACTGGAGACCTGCGAACACTCTGAACTGCTGTATTCTTTCACTCGGAACACCGGAAGTATCTTTCGCGGAGATTGGAGAGTTCTGATTCTAACAGTCAGTTGTCTTCAGTGAACGTCTTATACTTTAAGGGGATACAAAATCTGAACTATTTAACCGGGAAAACCTCTTATGCAGGAACACTTTATACGGGAAAAATATACATGTATCTTATGGGACCGATCAAGGGACCAAGAATATCGGACGTCTTACGTGGAAAAACTTTTTATGCGGGAACTTCTCAATCGAATTTTACTGTATTACAGTATTAATAGTATACATTTTTGTTTAGAATAAAGTTTCAAAAAATGTTTTTAAAAGAATTTTCATACAAAATGAGAGCGCGGGGATTTTTCGGGGGGGCGGATAATATTCGGGTATATACGGTAGGCTATATGAAATAAATAGATTTTCAGTTTAGATTAAAATACCTCCTAAACTAGAAATTGTACCTGTTAATTTGTATGTACATAGTTATTTTAGTAAAAGAGGTATGCTTTTGAATTTTTTTGAAAAAAATACATTTGGTTGAATGTTTCCTAGCATCAGGAAACATGGAAGTCAAAATCAGTGAAATGGAATGCTTACCATGTCAGCCAGCAATCGATCCCTCTCGCAATCAAATAGGAACGTATCAAAAATGGATATATGTGCCGAATCCCACAAGGTGGTGAGGAACGTCTCCGTGAACTCGAATGCTGTAGGGAACTGCTGTGTTAGCTGCCACACACAGTCTAAGAATACGAGGAACACTGGTGACTGCGAACAATGCATATGACACAATCAAAATTATAGAACACAATTAAATAAGTTTTAGCAACATAAAACTCTAAGGGCCAATTGCACAGTCACAGCTAAAACTTAGCTTAATCTGACAGCATGGAGTGACATGTGGTGCACGTCATGAATTGGCAGTCTGCTGCTGTGGAGTGACGTGTGGGACATGCACGAACCACTGTCTGCTTTGTGTTCCTATCTTGTGACCAGTTCTTAAACTATTACAAAACTAGCAACATACATTTGTGGACGAAGTATCGATCTATCATTTGATGTATATAAACATCGAGTGTTTATCGATTACGTATGATATACTGTATATTGTCTGAAAAAGCGAGATGGTTTTGTTGTTTTCATGGCTCACAAAACATGTGTTTTACTCGTAGATTCGAAAATTAGTCTAGTGATGTTTCAATGGATGATGATATGGAAAGTTTTCTTTTGTTGTACAGTATATGCTCTACTATTTGTCCACCACGGGCGGAACCATATAATTTGTACTGTTCAAATATCGTGCTGCTGAGGTCAATGAAGTACACGGAAGCCCTCATAGATGGCGAGAGCTGTTTATTTCAACCTTAATCGTTTAGGGAATCCCCTCAGCAGATTGGTAAGAATTTTTTCCTGGTAGTTTTTTTTTTGGTCGTGTGGCCCCTGAGAGAGCGAGTGCAGGTCTTTCTAGTCGACCACCATGGGCGACATGCGCGTTGCGATGAGCGATGGAATGGATGAAGATGAATGAAACTGGGCAAGGATGTGTAAGGAAGCGGCCGTGGCCTGTCAGAAGGTACCATTCCAGTTCGCCTGGTGTTGAAAATGGGAAACCACGGAAAGACATTTCAAGGACGGTGGGGCTCGAATCCACGCTTCTACCGAGTCAGCAGAGAGCTTGGCCCCATGACCTAGCGCTCGCGTAGCCACCACTTTCTGGTACTGACAGCTGATAATTACACATGTTGCATGAAGCAGTATTTTCGTTTCATGGTATTTGCCGTATTTTAGCAATTTTTGGATATAATGGCATCAGAAAAACGAGTTAGTGATGTTGAGATAGTGTCAATACTTGATTATTCAGATGAAGATTTGTCAGATTTTAGTTTTAGTGACACTGAAATGGAAAATTCTTCCTACAGCTCATCTGAGAGCAACGACGACATTGGCGACACAGCTGGTGAGCGAGCAGATAACTGGACAGACATGAATAATAGGAATCGTGGACCCACAAATACCATCCCCATACAGAACATTGATCAAGGGCCTGTAGATTTCCTTTATTTACTTTTTGATGATGAAGTAATTGAAGATATTCTTTATGAAACTAAATTATACTGAGTCAAACGGAAAGTGTTTCAAAGTGTACCACACACAACAAGAGTTTTGAGGAATCTAATTCATAATGGCTACAATCATTCAATTTATTATTTTTCTCTTTAACAAAAACACTAAAACTTATTCCAAGTATTTCCATGTTCATACATTTCCTAACAGCGAGCAGTGAAATACCGACCGTGCTAAGGCATAAGACCATGAATCCTGCTGCTCCGGACTGAATAGACAAGGGGGTTCGAATCCCACCATCGGCTATCCTTGAATTAGGTTTCGGTGGTTTCCAATTTTCAACCCCGGCAAATGCTTGGACGATACCATCTAATAGGCCACGATTGCTTCCTTCTAACTCCTTGTTCAGTTTCACTTATTTTCATGCAATTCATCTTTCATTACCTAATCTTTGAGGTCTGTGTCAGGAAGGATATCCAGCCGTACAAACCATTCACCCCGTAAATATTCATCGCATTCCAACCCCGAACCTGTAGAAATGGAATAGTAAGGAATAGGCATACAGTGAGCAGCACAATATGTTATCGTAAAGTGCAATGTCCCTTGTGCCATTCTTCAATGGCAAACAGACACGACAAATGTTGTATTGTCTTCAAACCTCTTCAACGATGGGTTTCCGATCCTGGAAAAGGTATGTAGATATTTTAAAGCATATTTGCATGATTTTAGTAACTTTTGAACAATTAGTATGGAATTTTTGTTTTTACAAAATCCTGTGCCGCCTAAAGCCATAAACTTACGCCGCCCGCGAAAGGTTAATATTAATATTTGCTTAATTTGTATTCCTGTATATTTCACTTTCATCAAGGTCACCGTATAATTCTGGTATTTTCTCATTGTGAACACCACGTGCATAACATCATGCGCTGGTCTCCGTTGAGATGTTTCCACGCAAGTGACTGATGATGGGATGTCCACCAATTGCAGTTTTCATGTAGGCAAACTGGGGCTAACAGCACTTTGTACAGCAGCTCATTGAACTCGTGGAAGTGATTAGTTCATACAAGTTTCCCTCTCCTGGACTGTCTAGCGTGCCGGCCGCTCGCATAGCGTGAGTTAGCCTGCTGGCAGAGAGAGTTAAGACTCTTTTCTTCTTGCAAAGTCATGCCAGTTTGCGGTAGCATGTGTAACCGACCAGCGTACAAATACAAATGTGCAAAGTGACAATGCTGGCCACTCGTACTGTGTTGTCATAGCCTGCAGACACACAGACGAGATTAGTTGACAAGATCACACCAGATTATTCGCTCCCTGCAGCGTGTAATACCAATTGGCGCAAAAATATGAATATGCTATGTGACGATGCCGACCACTAGCATAGTGTGCAACATAGTCTGCAAGCACAGAGACAGAAATTGCTTTCTTCTCACAAGGTCATACCAGCTTATAAGCTCACGGCAGCAAGAGCAACCGACCAGTGTACAAATACGAATGTGCTAGGTGACTATATGCATTGAAATTTTATAAACCAACTTTTTGTATTTAAAAAGTAGGGAGTGATGATTACCGGGTGTAGAGCGATACCCTGTTTTTAAATTCCCATATGAAAAATCCACCAAATTCCCGTATATTTTAGAACTCTCTAAGACTAGAGTTTGCGTACCGAATGGCTGAAAAATGAATCTTAAAGCACGAATAAAGATTTTTTAGCATAAGTGTAACTGCATTTTTGGAGATACTTCTGCAGCTCGCGGGTGATGGCGAGATTTAGGCCTAATCCGTAGCGTGAGCAATGCGCGGGCGCGCGAGTGAACTCTCTCACAGATGGGATGGGTTGCTACGAACACAAATAAAATACCGTTTACCTGAGGAGAGCTGATATAAATGACTGTTTTACGGGGCGTGGTGGCTCAGCGGTCTAGCTGTATGCCTCTCACCAAGGCGGTCCGGGTTCGATTCCCGGTCAGTGCATGTGAGATTTTCGAAGTGAAATGCCATGTCCTGTGGTTCGGATTCCACGTAAAAAGGAGGTCCCGTGGCTCATAATCACAAGATTCACGGTCACGTAAAACTACAATCTTCCTTCCTTCCTTGACTGTTTTACTGAGGAGGGTTGAGAGAGTAGAGAATAGGAGTGTCACATAATAAATGTTTACGGGAAGTGACTGAATTGTACGTTACGATAACGTAACAATATAGGAGCCTGGAATACAATACAATTTTCTACACTACCGGTACTGAAAATAGTCAAAATACCCTTTGTAATAATAAATAATAATTTTGGGGGTCATGTAGTAATAGATGTTACCCACCCACTATCGCTTTTTAGATCATACTTGTATAGTAAAATTGGAGGTGTGTCCGCCATTACATGCGTAAATTATGGGACAAATACAGTATTGCTAACTCCGCGCATTCGGTACTGACAGCCTTCGTGTCAATAGCCTTGCCCAGCTTTTCCTCTACGCAACCCACGGTCGCCACATAACTGAACCACCACACGGCAAGAATTCTGAACATGGTTTTCACCTACACCCTGTATTTCGAAAGAAAGAATGTGAAGGATATGGCGGGAACTTGGAACAGGTAAGCTGTGTTGCCTACTTTTTATTGTTGTTGTAAATCTACTGATTCTAATAATACATAGCGCTACACTTTAGACATTATTTCTGTACATTTATACGTAATACATTTTAAAAGTCGATCCTGAGTCAACGCCGAGTACATTCAAACAGAGAAACATGGTACTTAGATGAATAAATAAATTACACAGTGAAGCTATGATACCTTTATCATCGGTATTCAATTCAATAAATACGACAAAGAGGGCAAACACTCTACAACTAATGAACATAAAAACACTCGCCATGCAATGATTATCCTTGAACATGAAACAATAGTCTGAGTAGCGGTCGTTCACAGCTTACAGTACAGTAGTTGACAGATAACACCATGCACACTCACTGAATCGCGACTCTCTATGGTTAATATTATGATGATGATGATGATAATTGTTGTTTTAAGGGGCCTAACGTTTAATATTAACTTTCGTGATAATACAAAAGTAAAGTTAAGGTAAAGACATATTTAGCACTGAGCACTCAAACAAGCCGCTCTCTGGCGATATTATTGCCGTGGTTTTATATTGTCGAGTTATAGGATATTGAATGACGGGCAGTATTTTGAACACTATGACGGGAAACAATAGCTTGTGCTCTATTATCTACTTCTGCAGGCAAACTGACAGCAATACATAAATTATCCTCAGTCACTTGGAAAGGGTTTCTTTGACACCCTCCATCCCGTTACTGTCCCTATCATCATCACCACCATCATTGTCTTCGTCAGACTTGATGAATTGCCAAGGTTAATAATCATTTCATCCACAGCGATACCCAGAACGCCTTCAGTATTTCTTTTTGTACATGCTGTACGGCATGTGTCCAGTCCTCGGGTCGAACTTCGGCAAAGTAAAAGTAACGAAACAATGACAATGAAAGGAAATCCGACACAGGCAGTGGTTAACAAGCGACTGAAACAATGCCTGCCCACACGACAAGAATTCTGTCACTTGTGAGGTGTATATTGAAGCCACATGTTGGTGATGTGCGTTTAATAGTAAAATGTCGCGAGCTGTGAGATATTGTTTGTACTTTTTGAAAATTATGCATGTGTGATGCATTTGCAGTGAGTGTTTACAGCGACTTTAAAACAATTTGGTATGTGCATAACTCCTGCGAAAGAAGAGCCGTATGTTTACCACAAAGACCATGGAAAGGCTAAAAACAGTAAAATTTCACATGGCGCGAATACCTTTTAATTTATATTTATTTTATCAAAATAGGTAATAGAAAATAAAATAATGCAAAACGAAATTAAATAAGTCACTTTGACAAATACAAGATTCTTACTAGGATGGATTGGAATCTGGGCTAGCCGTAAGAAACAACACTCCAGTTATACACAACACAAAATACAGTTTATTGATGTGTAACATCTTTCCACTCGGTTGCTGGATATTTTTGTGGGAGTGATTTTGAAAAATGGGAAGGAACTGGATCAGACGGAAGTGTGTAAGACGCACTGCCATGTGGAATGTGGATTACTTCCGGGTTTGGAGGTGCCATTACAGATATTTCTACAATAAATCATCTTCAAATTGTCGTTCTTTGGTGTAAAAATATTCATTAAATCATATTTGCTGAAAACAATTATGATTTATTAAGAGTCTGTTCTTCAATCTCTGGATAAAAGTGATGAGCATCCACTCCCCGAGTAACTTTGCTCAACACTTTCATACTGAACGGTAAACGCTCATGCGAACTCTGGTGCCATTGAAACACAAACCACATGTCTTCGTATCAGTATTTAAATGATGATATGCTTATTATGAAACATTGTAACAAGTCGGCAAAGCCGGTAGTATGTTTCTGCACAATGGCTATTCAGATATTAGCCCACATTGCGGTAATGCAGTGATCAATGTAATATATATCGACGCTTTTATACGGGAATTGGACAAGCCTTTCATAGATCACTATAGGAATTCCCTTTACTGTCAAGTAGGCGTATTCATAACTAATTTAAAACTCAATTCCACGCAGGAACATTATCGAAAAAAAGCAAAATATTAATGGAGCATAAAAAAATACTTCCATATTATTACCGGCACGTGAAAATGAGTACCTGTTTTGTACTCTAAATGTCTGTGGTTGTAATGGCTGCGTGGATAGCATCTTGGTCTGCCAATCATGGGGTCTCAGGTTCGAACCCCAGTCCCGGCAATTACTTTTGCTACCGGATTATCGATTTAAACGATATCTATCATAACATTATGCGTCATTATAACAGAATCTACATGAAATTACGATTTATCTAATTTTAATTACAATAGTTTGCACCAAGCAGGAGTTGGGAAATTTGATAGTATTGAACATTATTTCTAATAGTCTATAGATAGGCTAGAAACGATGGTTTCATTCCTCCTCTTAATTTACAATATAATATGTGATGTTTGTTCAAACAAGTGTGAGAGTATCATTCAATCTACACATTCATCATAGTACCAGTATGAAAACGGAGCATAAATTAACATTTTAAGAATGTCCAAGCTGTGCAGTATACGAGTAGGATAACATGTCAGATGACTTCATATACATTTCATCTCAATTTCATAGTAGGATAACATGTCAGATGTTACACATCATATGCGACTACTGTAAGGCTAAATATATTTGCCCATCAATCAATACTTTAAATTACATATATTTTTTAGTGGTACATGTTTAGAACCACTACATACAGCCCTTCATCAGCCACAATAGAATGAATCTGGAGAACAATCTCACACACTTAAAAGACATTATGAAAACCTGGAAAACATAAAAAACATGTATAAAAACTTGGTTAAAAGACAGGTTAAAACACAGTATAAAATGCATGCAAGTATCGTTCAAGCACTATTAAAAGGCTCTCCGACCCTGAGTTCGTGGAGATTGCGTTTGCCAAGTTCAAATGTAAGATTCATAACACAGTATGATGACAGTCAGTCATCGTCCGCTTATGCTGAAGTAATATGGCATGAAAAGATGTGTATTCCTCTCGATGTAGTAGGAAGTCTGATGCATCAAGTTATTATTATTATTCAGTCGAACGGAAGAAAAATGGACGTAAGTAGGGTCCCAGAAACTGTAGCCAAGTTAGTGAAGTTCAAACAAATGATAGTTGAAGGTCCTAGACACAAATCATGTAGGAGACATGATCTGTAATGAATAAATGCTCCAAAGTCCATCAATGTGTTTGAATTTTCCCGCGACGTCGGGTCAGTGAATTTGCCACGGTGTGAGATTGAAACCATGCATCTTTGGGAATTAGAGACAGTAATATTCCTGCAAAACGGCATGATAATGATGTTGAATATCATCACGAACTAGAGACAGTAATACTGAAGACACACTAGCGGAATATTGAGGGAATTACAAGTGTGCTAGACCTTGCCCCAAACAACTTACTACAATGATACGACATTGTGATTCCTAATGAAACTTATCTCACAGAACATTGGGAAACGCATAATTTTTACTGCCTCCACAGGTACGCATCAAAGGGAGACAAAGGCAGGCCTAAAGGCGGCATTTCTTGCCTACTCAAACCGTCTCTATCACCATTCACAAAACCGTTTGAAAGTGACAATGTGATGCTGGTACTAACGAATAGGCTATCAATATTGTGCGCATACTTCCAACCAGACCTAACAGAAGTAGACATTATAGACGAATTAGGCACAGCAATGTCGATAGTACCTACCACAAATCCGATAATGATAGCCAGAGACTTCAACTGCCGCATTGATGTCCCATGCAGGAAAACACACGCGTTACTTGAATACTTAGAAGAAGAGGGCTTTTCCTTAACGAACAAAAGTGATGAGAAGACATACATAGCTTTCAATGGCACAAGCACGATAGATCTTTTATTCATAAGCAACGACATAGAAACATTGCATCAAGAAGTACTATCCAATGTTGTAGCAAGAAAACACCTCCCATTAGCAACCACCCTCTCAGTTAACATCAATATAAACATTCAAAAAAGCTCCAGAACCCCTATTTCGCGGAAAATAGACATGAACAAATTGAGCACTATAGACATGGAAGGAATCACGAACATAATCAAATCTGGAAACATAGACGCCGCGCTAACACTGATCGAGAATCATATCAAGGACGTAACTCCTAAGATACGTCAAAATACATACGTCAAAATACAAGAAGAGCAAAACCATGGTTCACTACCGAATGTTACCAACGGAGGAAGGAGACGCTAGCAGCATTACACAAGATAAAAAGGGCAAGTACACATACAGCACTACAAGAGTATGTCGAGAAAAGAAGATATTATAAGGAGCTTGTTAAAAGAGCAAAGGAAAGCTATCAACAATTGAAGGAAGCTCAACTAATAAAGGAGGCTGAAACAAACCCTTTCTCAGCCCTAAATCCCAGAAGACCCAAATTCCCTAAGGACATTCCTATGACAACGAGGATTCAGCATCTTACCGCAACCCTACAAGCGCGGGACACCAGACCTATTCAGGTTAGCAACCCTTCTCAACTACCAGTGCCGATCACGGCACAAGATGTCCTAATTGAGATAAACAACTGCACAGAAAAGAAAGCATGTGGTCCAGATACTATTCACTACGAGCACCTGAAGATGACAGCACCGCTGTTAAAAGGGCTATGGGCAGAGCTCATGAACGAATGTTTACTTCAAGGTCACATACCGTCAAACTGGAGAACCTCGACTTTGAAGATGCTATATAAAGGAAAAGGTAATACAGGAGACCCGAATTCCTTTCGTGGTATCGCCTTGGAAAACACAATCTTTAAGATCTTTACGAAAATACTCACTATACCCCACGTCTGGTCAAGACCTGAGGAAAATATCCCTCCACGCATCTTCTCTCTCTGTCCCGTCTTGTGTTTCCAACATGGCGCGCATCTGATCGAGTGTTTGAATCTACCTTAACCACAAAGACTTTATTGCGTTCGGACCTTTGATTCACTTCAATTACGAATTTATCTACGGCATATTCACTGAACCAAATATGTTTTCCTATCGTGTCGAAACCCGAGGCTCTGTGTTAATAAAAAAAAGGATGCTTGTAGTTTTATGTTATCGTGCGATTATTTAAAACATTATAACATTGTGTTAGGCGAGGAATGACACATGAACGATGAGTGATATAAGAAGACGAAATGACGTGTGTCCTTGAACTCTATGAACCAACTTATGATGCTTATTTGTCATCCGTCACCATCTTATCTTGCAAAAGATCGAAAGTTGACGGGGAGGAACAGCTGCTTCCTTGAAGGGTTACGACACGTACTCTTGAGAATCAGAAGGCAGAATGATCTACTCTTAGTACAAAGACTTAACTGTAACGTGAAGTGGAGGGTAATTATAAAACAAAATAATAATTATACCGCGCATAGGAAAATAATACTGTCCGGTGTATATGCGTATTAGCCATCATCAAAATGTCATTACAAAACATGGCGAGTAGGCTATATATTTTCGGTTGAGCTGACATAGGCTACTAAGAAGTAAACAATCTCCTATAAATAAGATTAAATGTTAGGATACAACATGTGTATATAACTTACAGATGTTGTCGCTAATCTTCCGCCATTGCTTCTATTCCACTGAGACCGCCGTCAGATGATTCACTACTATTACTATCACCATTAACTTTCACTGTCACTTTCGTCACAGCTGGAATTTCATTCTTGAGAAAAAGAAGAAAGTACTTTCCTACGAATTCCACACAGAACAAAATTCTAAATACTGTGACACATGAACCCCCTTTCCTTGTGACGCCGGCCGACTTCTCGCCGGAGACTCACCATGAGCTTTGAATTCAGCGCGCACCGTGTCAACACTGTATGTCGAAACGCCAGTCAAGTATGCAGTCTTCTTCACCAACTCTTCTACTGTCCACTCTGGATTGTCATCCCTCAACCTACTACAGTATATACATTTAAAATCATTTGTTTGCACCTTTTACTGAACTTCTCCCCACTTTTATTATTTTTGAAGTATTTTGTTGGTGATTCAAGCTTTACAGCTGCAGTTTGAACACGTTGTCTACTTGAAGGAGCCATCTTGAAGTCCGTGCAATCATAACAGTATTGCCAACGTTTGAACCTGATTTGCCACAACATTGAATGAGTCGGTTACTCTTTTGCAGCTCAAACAAGGTTTATACAGAACGAAATATAATATACTATCAAATTCGTACCGAATTACTCTGCCTATCGTATAAAATACCACTACAAGCAATATTCGTGCACACAGTTAATCACACGAAAAGCACGGTTGGTGCAGCTCCCAGTTAACGAGAAAATGATTAATTTATTCATAGATTTATACTAAGGAATTTCCTAAAAGTAATCTAGCCAGTTTATCGAAACATAGCAACATGCGCTGAAACATCTTGTACTGCAAAAACAAGCAGAAAAATTGGGAACTATTTCCTTGCGCGTTAGCCTTTTCACAGACCAGAACATCAAAGGGACCTGACGTTCGGTATAGAAGACTCACAGATTTAGTTGACAACGAGATACCTGAAGAACAGTTTGTCTTCCGGAAAGGAAGGAATACACTACATGCCATTAACTGTCTTTTAACGAATGTAGAAGACGCGCTAAGACAGAAAAGAGGAAAGCTATATGCAGTATTTGTCGACTACACCAAGGCGTTTGATCTAGTGAGTAAAAACACTTTGCTCAGGAAACTTGAAAATATGATCGGAAAAGAACATTACCTTTTTGGGATAATAAGGGACATTCTCCACAAAAACAGCCTACAAATAGACGACAGTATAGTTCAATCAGAACGAATAGAACAAACAAATGGTGTACTTCAGGGTGACCCTTTGAGCCCGTTACTATTTAACATCGCTACAGCTGATGTCATTGAGGCTATTTACCTTGACGGAGCGAAAATTTACATCTACGCGGATGATATGGTTGTGGCATCGACATCAAAGGAAACCTTGCAATCGTCCATTGATAAACTTACCACATGGGCTCAACAAAATGATATGACGATAAACTGCACTAAGACAGTAATGCTGGCATTCCGTGAAGGCGGGAAACTATCCGCAGATGAGCATATACTACTAAATGGAGAACCCCTAGTCAATGAAAATCATTTCAAATAGCTAGGAGTAGTAATGCAAATGCAAGGGAACGTATTCACGCGACATGTCAGGGATAGAACAACATCCGCCATAAAAGCAATGCAAGACATAATGCAACTGGGGAATCTATCTTTACAAACCGTGACGAATTTATTCAGAACGAAAATAACTCCAATAGTGACATACAGGCCTGTTTGCCATCTCTTGACGAATACAGTACATTTGCATTTGTCAGTTGGCACAGGCTAGAGTAAAAGGTGGCTTTTCACCGATGTCTCAGTCTCACTCATGGCTGTGATTATATGGAAGCTACTGAGGCATGAGTGGTGCTTAGTAATGGCATTCGGGGCACAGTCAGTGCCTGTGAATGCTGTGAAAGGTTCTACTCATAGGATTAGGACTACTGTTCTGACTCAGTGAGGAAAGCAATAGCAAACTACCTCACTCCTCTTCTTGCCTAGAACGCCTCAAAATAGCGCTGCCTTGGGTTTTTGTGGGTATCTACTCACATAACGTAACGGCGGTACTTTTTGAGGATCCAACCAGCCTTCGGGCTGACTACCTAACAGACAGACAGTGACATACGGCATTCAAATAACTTGGGATCATTTGACACAAAGTAACCTTCGAGAGATAGAATGAGTTAAGTCTACTTTTCTAAAGAAAATTCTGCACTTATCAAAATACACGCCATCTCGTCTAACGTACGTACTAGCAAGGGAGACGTTCTTCATAGAAGACCTGCGTTTGGAGAACTCCCTACCATCAACAGTGCAATATCAGAGACTGACCGAAGAACTAAACCTCAAGCGTAATGACATATGGCCTGATTTCTATTCCACAGAAGCTCTTATGTCGACAGACTGGATGAATGCCAACTTTGAACTACGGCATACGATCACCCGCTTTGCAGTCCACGGTTTTCATTTTAAGATATGCACAACAAGAGGATTTCATGACCCAGGCCCCCAATGCACCTGCTCTCTGTGTGGTAGTGCTTGTGACAGATATCACGCCATTTCCTGCGCCCAGAGGAAAGTATCGCTAACACGCTTCTGCTGCGAATAACTATATATATAGCAAACAGAACCTATCAGACACTTTGTATATAGACACTTTGATGAGTAAGATTTAAGTTATCAGTATTAGTTTTGTATCTCGGCATGGCTATTAGCTGCAATAAATGATTATTACTGAGCGGTTTTAATCTACTTGACCGCCAATACGGACCAAAAATGGAGGAAGTAAACCCCACAACAAAATTAAGTTATTTTAACAGTACTAATTTCTGAAAAGGAACTGTAGGCTAGTAATACACAAAATAAAATAAGTCACTTTGTCAATACAAGATTGTGGTTAGGAACTTTAGTCACACAAAATAAGATAAAACAAACAATAATCAAGGATTTATTAATTTAAAGCTTCTCTAGGGAACTCATCTGCTCTTCAATTTTCTCTGCTTCAGAACGGGAATCGTTCAATATCTACTTTTATGCCAATTCCTGGAGATATTTCATGGCTTTTCTTTCCACTGCCACCTTAGCCATCACTTCCTTTTCCTCCTGGCTTCGCACCTGTTTCGTGCAGTATGGTCTCTTGCTCACGGTTATCTTTTCTACTCCACCAGCTGCCATCACAGCGTCCAGAACAGTACGCATGCCAATCAGACTTGCTTCTTTGTAATTGACGATCATGCACTCCTTGTTCAGGGAGAAACTTCTCTTTAGAGCTGCATTGCTGTGATACAAAACTCAGTATCATTTTAATGAAGCTTGTGAGATCTGTTTTGGCAGGAACTGAGGAAGGTGCTGCCGCCACTAATTCAGACCACAGCACATCGAGCCGTGGCTCTTTTCCGTCGAACTGCTTCAAACTCGCAGTGACGGAGGGCAGTCTCAGTAGTGCGGAGTAGCTGCTCTTGATGCGGTCAGCAATTGCGCCAGAAAGCAAATTCTTCTGATTACAAAGAATTTCGAGGGCAATGACGATCCTATCTTCTGCCAACTTAGGAGTCTCAGCGACCAATGTAGGGTCTAGGCAGGAAATAGCACGGGTCATCTTGTAAGCAAGAGGTGACCTCTCTTTGATTTTATCAGCCAGAGGATACGAATGTACAATTTTCGGCAGTTGGTGCGAAATTGCAGCAATTCTGCGTCTGGAATTTTCTGAGATCTTGAGCTGTTAGCTTCTTTAAGAGATACTCTTGTCGAGAAACCCAGGTCGAAAAAACAACTGGTCTCCTCTGTGAATAACCATGCGGGCTGATTCCTGACTGTCATTGTCAGCAATGAGTGCCGGCGCGCATCCCCGCTCGGAGAGGGTACTGAAGGCGGTTGGCAAGGCAAAGCATGCATTCGACGTTGACTGGATTCTCATCCTGCTTAGCGCTCTATCAGTGGCGCAAATTGCGGGTGGCAGCGCAGTCTGCAGGCGAAATAGAAGGCTGAGCGGGAGGAGTCTACTGAGTGTTCGGAGGCTAAGAGGTCGGGCATTATGAGACTTTTCAAGATTTCCCGTATCAAATGAGAATTTCCCGCATTTTTCCCGGGTTACTAAGATTCCCATATATTTCCCGTCTCGCTCGACACCTGTGATTATATAACAAAAGAGAAACTGTTCCGCCTAGTCAATACATTTATTTAAAACAAGTTATAAACTTGTTATTATACGTTACATGTTTCGGGGCCTCTAGCACTAGTCCCTTCTTCAGCCATAAATTAAGATTTACCGTAAAACCCGCATAATTAAAGATATCATAAAAAATACATAAAATGATGAGTGAATGGATGAGGTGAAAAAAAAAAATATTAACCATGAGAATAATAATGTTATTGGTTTTACATCCCTTTTAACTACCCTGGCTTTTAGAGACGCCGGGGTGCCGGAATTTTGCCCTGAAGGTGATCTTTAACGTGCCAGTAAATGTAGTGACACGGCTCCCTCGCATTTGAGCACCCTCAAATGCCAGCTGACTGCGCCAGGTTTCGAACCTGCAACCTTGGGCTTAACCATGAGAAGTAACATGAGTGTACATCAGTAAAATGTAACACCATTGGTAATGCTAGGTTCTTGTGAATAAACACTAATTTAGCAATGTTCTAATGTTTGTGCATGTGAAAATTACTTCACTTGGGATGTATGGCCTGTTGTTTACAATGCTGTTGACTGAAACTTGTTGTTCAAGCTGGGGCTTCTGAGCTTATAGTCTCTTATTAGAGGGAAAAACACTGATTGTCATGTAATGAAATACATCACCATGATAAGGAGACGGCCAGCGTGGATAAAACATACTTTACTTAGACCAACTAAAACATTTTCTTTGTTGATCTAATTCACAGAATCTCAAATCCTATTTTTCAACCTAAGCCTCATCTCTGCTTCTTGTCTTTATTAAAATTACATAAACTTCATGGCCCCATCATTGCTTCATCCAGTTGCTTAGATACCTTTGATCTAAGTCTTCTAGATTATATGCATTGCCTAGGCCATGAAGTATCTAAATTTGCAACCATTGCACTCTCATTAATAATATATTATTAAATTTAAAAAATAATGACAATAAAAAATACTCATAAAATACAATATGAGATTTAAATTAAAATAAGGTGAGGTAATATCATTTTATATCTTGGTGACCTGGAATTGTTATAAATGGAAACATGTACCATATAATAACAAGTTTATAACTTGTTTAAAATAAATGTATTGATAGGCGGAACAGTCTCTCTTTTATTATATAGTGATTCTGTCAATACGGAAAATGAACTTCTTTCAGAGCACAATTTACCTGTGATTATGTGATGGTGACAAATATGCAAGGAAATACAGTACATGTATTTGAGAATTAAATTCTTAAGAGACACCAATTTTCTTAGAAGAGATGGTGACAACGTATCCCAAGAACATAGAATGTGGGAATTCTAGAATTCATTTTTGGTTCTGTAATGACGTACAGTATAATATGGTAAAACACATCGGTTGAAAAGAAATTCCGCCTAGTCAATACTTTTCCTATATGATTATTATTTTCTCATAATGTAATCATTGTGGTTTGGTACATGTTTCGGGTGCTAACATACACACTCCTTTCATCAGCCATACACACTTTATATAACCATAACAAAGATATTGAGAAAAATATGGCATTAAAATTCTTAAAACATATGTAAAAAACACATTTAACACATTTTGAAATAAACATATCGACAACATTTTTCTTACAGTCTACTAATAGCTGTTTTGTTTGAGAATCCTAAATCAATGGGTTGTAAGTTAATATATAATAGGGAAATGAAACATCTTCCTCGTTGTTTATGATATACAGTATACTGTTAAATGGCAACAACAAAATTTTATGGTGCAGGGCCATTATCTATGGGCGCCCCGATAAACACGGCAAGCTAAGCCGGCTTTGACTGGCGCAGATCGCGGGTGCGCGAACACGTTCAGCCGGTGGTTGGTACGCTCCGCCGACTCATATCGTTAGTTCACACGTGTTTTGTCATTCATATGGACGTGTATCTGCAAAGCTTAGACGTTAGTGTTGCACGTTTAGTGAGTATTGTGATTAAATGATTGTTGGTCATACTTAGACACCAATTCACATTGTGCAAACGTGTGTATATCCTTAATTCGTATATGAAAAGCAGAAAGTCTTGCTCTGAAACAAGACGAAAATTTCGAATCAAGTTTCCAGGAAGACCTGTGCCTAATGCCAGTACAATTAGAAGGCCAGCTAAACGATTCAAGAAAACAGGCTCCGTAAATAATAAAGAAGTTAACAGACAACGTTGTGTTCTTACAGAACAACAACAAATTAGATGAGATGGTTGTCCATTCTTTCATCAGAAGATGTCAGGTGTGTGTTACAAGAGAGGGAGGACATTTTCAGCATCGGCTATGAGCACTGTAAGTACACATTATTGAACACGTTTGGTAAAAGTGTGCGCCAACCACCGGTTGAACCGTGAACGCATGCCAGCAATCTGCGCCAGTCAAAGACGGCTTATAGGGACGCTCATAGATAATGACCCTGTACAAAGTTATTCACATTATTTGATGATGGATAAACTACTATAAAATTTCATTAAGAATGTGACGCCTAATAGTTGTCACATTTCTCCTCGCCTGTCTCCTAGCCCGGCTCCTCCTTATTTGGACATAAAACAATATTGAATTGTTTTCTCCAACATTCAAACTCCCGCCGGAAGTGTGGCCATTTTGACGATCTCGCGATTGGACTGTGAGTGACCATTCTGGTCAAGGTTTGAATCCATTCATCTCATTGGTGGGACCATGCAAAGAACTATGGGTGAGTTTGAACTATGCTAAAAATGTCATGCTACCAACTTAAATTGCGCACTAGCAATTGTTTCTTAAGGCAATACCTTGCCTGTTTGTGTGCCAAGGTTGGTAAGTCTCCGGCCGAGCGTTTGTTTTCGGTTAAGATCAAGCCGGCTTTGGAATGCTGGAAAGTGAAGCGACGCTCTAAGTCGGCATTCTGTTTGAGACAATGTAACCATCAAGATGTGACTGTTGAGACTTTTCTGGTGGGCGTCGGTAGCCCGCCATGTGGAAGGTTAATACTGGACCTTTGAGGTAAAGCGAGGGAATCAAACTGAAATCAATTACTTCGTTTTCGATATATTGGTTTAATTATGCGTGTGCGCGTTTTCTTTCCGTGCTGCTAAAAGACTTTTAGTTTGGGTGGACCACAGGGCTAAATTTTTCTTTTGTGATACTACGGGGTTATGGCTTGAGTAGCTTGCCTCTTATACACACATCAAAAAAAAGTTTTGCATCACCTCGGTTCCAAGAGTTCCGGAACCGTTAAATACAAAGGGAATAGAGATCAACACAAACAACATTTCAGCTCGTTTTATTGCTCATGAGACCCACACATTGCATGTTGTACCATCATACAGCTAGACTTTCAGCATTTGTGGTCCAGATTGCAGTACACACCACTACCTCTAATACCCAGTAGCACGTCCCCTTGCATTGATGCATGCCTGTATTCGCCGTGGCATACTATCCACAAGTTCATCAAGACACTGTTGGTCCAAATTGTCCCACTCCTCAACGACAATTCGGCGTAAATCTCTCAGAGTGGTTGGTGGGTCAAGACGTCCATAAACAGCCCTTTTCAACATATCCCAGGCATGTTCGATAGGGTTCATGTCTGGCGAACATGCTGGCCACTGTAGTCGAGCGATGTCGTTATCTTGAAGGAACGCATTCACAAGATGTGCACGATGAGGTCGAGAATTGTCGTCCATGAAGACAAATGCCTCTCCAATATTCTGCCGATATGGTTGCACTATGGGTCGGAGGATGTCATTCAGGTATCGTAAAGCCGTTTCGGAGCCTTCCATGACCACCAGTGGCGTACGTCGGCCCCACATAATGCCACCCCAAAACATCAGGGAACCACCACCTTGCTGCACTCGCTGGACAGTGTGTCTAAGACGTTCAGCCTGACCAGGGTGCCTCCAAACACGTCTCCGACGATTGTCTGGTTGAAGGCATATGCGACACTCATCGGTGAAGAGAACGTGATGCCAATTCCGTGGGGTCCATTCAGCATGTTGTTGGGCCCATCTGTACCGCGCTGCATGGTGTCGGGGTTGCAAAGCTGGACCTCGCCATGGACGTCGGGAGTGAAGTTGCGCATCATGCAGCCTATTGCGCACAGTTTGAGTTGAAACACGACGTCCTGTGGCTGAACGAAACACATTATTCAACATGGTGGCATTGCTGTCAGGGTTCCTCCGAGCGGCAATCCGTAAGTAGCGGTCATCCACTACAGTAGTAGCCCTTGGGCGGCCTGAGCGAGGCCTGTCATCGACAGTTCCTGTATCTCTGTACCTCCTCCATGTCCGAACAACATCGCTTTGGTTCACTCTGAGACGCCTGGAAACTTCCCTTGTTGAGAGCCCTTCTTGACACAAAGTAACAATGCGGACGCGATCGAACTGCGGTATTGACCTTCTAGGCATGGTAGAACTACAGACAACATGAGCAGCGTACCTTCGTCCTGGTGGAATGACTGGAACTGATCGGCTGTCGTACCCCCTCCGTCTAATAGGCCCTGCTCATGCATGGTTGTTTACATCTTTGAGCAGTTTTAGTGACATCTATGAACAGTCAAAGGGACTGTATCTTGGATACAATATACACAGTCAACGTCTATATGCCGGAGATCTGGGAACCGAGGTGATGCAAAACTTTTTTTGATGTGTGTATTTTATGTGGCCACATTTAATTACACTGTAGGAGCGGCATTTAGTTTAATTTGAATTATTTTAATCCCTTTGGTTCATGATGTTGTGATCATTATTTATTGTAAGTGTTTTGGTGGGGTTTTGTTCAGGTTTATGCAAGGCCTCCTTCCTGGCCGCGTGGCATGGGAAAACATGGAATCACGACCTTGTCTATTGTCATCAGCCATGGCGATGATTATTGAGAAAAATGAAATGATATAATAACCATTATGTTGATGTTGGTCAACAAGTCGAGCGATGTTGCGAGTTCTGCTCATAGGCAAATGTTGGCCTTTGGATATTTAAAATATTCCCGATACGGATTGTATCTTTCATTACACATATTCTACGCTTGTGGTTTTTCTAACCGCATTTAATTTACAAGCTTGCTAGCTCTTATTCCGATTGAGATTGGGTTTGGTAATCCAATTAATTTTTCATACGCCTGACGGCATATTCTCTTTTAGGAGTTATTATCCGTGGTGATTGTGGGCCTGATGCCTTATTGGTTTGATTTAGCCTGTTGTTTGGGCTTGGTAATTCACGCAATCGTGAAATGCTCGTAATTAATCGTTCTCTCTATGCGCCGGCCACGCTTAGACCTAACTTACATAACCATACCATGCGGTAGGTACACCTTGCCATTTGCTAAGCTAGGAGTGATCTTAAATTTCCATGTTATTTATTGTTCCATGTTATGTTTTTCAATTCTATTTTTCAATTATATTCTCTCTTTTACTAAAGTGCCTGGTTTTATTCCATTGATTAGCGTGCATGTGTGGGGTAGCCCGGCCTTGCGGATTAGGGACCCGTTCTACTTAACAGGATTACCTGAAAGACCCTGTGGGCGTTTCGGCGAGTTGGGGCAAAGAATATAAAATGAAGTAGATAATATATTTCATTGCTTGTTGAGTAGTGAATTCACAGGAAATAAATTTAATTCATACAAGGGCTATTCCAAAACTAAGGTCCGGTTAAAAAAAAAACATCCAAAATCAAAATTGCTTTCAAAACAATTGTTTTATTGACATTTCTTACATCTTTCTCTATTTTCTACATAATTTCCATACTTATTTTCACATTTGTCACATCGAGCCACAAGCTTTTGAATGCCTAAGTCATAGAACTCGGCCGCCTGCGAAGCTAACCAGTCTTTAACAGCTTCTTTCACTTCATCATCTGTGTCGAGGCGCTTGCCGCCAAAAAACTCCTTTAGGTAGCGGAACAGGTGGAAATCACTTGGCGCTAAGTCCGGACTGTACGGTGGGTAGTCCATCTGTTCCCATCCAAATTTCTTGATTAGAGTTTGCGTGTCATTCGCAGTATGGGGTCTGGCATTGTCATGCAACAACAACACTCCAGACGACAAAAGACCATGTCGCTCATTCTGGATTGCACGTAGAATTTTAGTCAGGGTAGCGCAGTAGGCGGCTTTATTGATCATTGTCCCTGAAATAGTGAATCGTCGATCTTCACGAATTTTGTCGTCAACCGCATGAACCAACTCGTCTGAAATCACTGATGGTCTGCCAGAGCGGGGTTCATCGTGCACATTTTCCCGTCCTTCATTAAAGGCTCGCACCCACTTGCGCACTTTACTGTCACTCATTAAGTTAGGACCGTACACTCCAGTAGTCTGCCGATGAATTTCTGCCGCAGAAATGTTTCTTGCAGACAGAAACCATATCACTGCCCTTACTTCACAATCGGCGGGCTGATTAATTGTCTTAAACATTGTGAACTGACACTATCAACAGCACACAGCAACAGTAACAACGCTACTGGCGGCTTTTGCCGTGCAAGGCATGCCAGGAGTCGGCGCGCATGCGTGTTTTGCCCTTGGCGCCGCTTTCAAATATTTACGGCGAATCGGACCTTACTTTTGGAATTACCCTCGTATTTAATATTAATTTTTTCTTTATATGACAGTCCGAGAAGAAAATTCGTGGAAGAAGAGAGATCGAGTAAAATGAGACGATCAAGGAATCGCCCATTACTCACATCCAGGCAAGCCGCCGAATGGATGGCAGGAAGGGGTATGAGCTGATCCCAGCAGGCAAAATAAAGAGGCCATCAGTAAAGATACGAGAAAATAGCATTTTGAAATTGATTTTGTAGCATTTTCATTTTGAAAAATAGCATTTTGAAATTTAAAAATTATCATTTTGTAGCATTTAAAAGTTCGTCATCAGGTAGGCCTACAATAAACAGGTTCAAAATAATATGCACGGAAACTAATTCAAACATGTGCAGGATTGGAAATATGGGTGTTTCTGATAAACGGCATAAGCATTTAATATAAGTCTCCTGTTGTGTGTGTGGTTTTTATTTTTACTAAGGGAGTGTTAGAAGTATTAAAATCCTAATATCAGTATTACAGAAATGTAGAAACTTGACATCATACATTTTTCAGAAATGTGAGATCTCTGAAAATAAAGGCATCAGCCTGGCTAATTGGCAAGATTGAGTTCAATTACTGTCGGTTGGTTGTATGACGTGAGACGAGGGTACCTAAGCTATGCTCAAAAGATCCAAAGGTCATGTTATGCAATCAACAATATCAGGTGTTGTGCAGCAACTCAAATATTGAGGGCCGGCGGAGAGTTGTATTAGTTCACTGGTACCAAGGTGCCAATTGTTAGAATAAAGCGAGCTATGGTCAGGCAACAATGCTTGTCTTACGAAGTTTACTGTGTGGCAGGTGGAATGACGACAATACCAGGCTGTCCTGGACTCGATGGACGAATTGGTTCAAATTCTGAGGATGTCTATGAAATCCTTTTGTGTGGTTTTCCTACTAACTCCTTGCCAAGTTCCATTCATTTCTTTTAATAACTTATCTTATGAGGTAGGATTCAAGAAGTGCCATTTGACCATTAAACCACCGGCAAATAGAAATTCAATGCCCCTCATCCATGGCCCTCATTGAAAAGGAAGTAATAATGTGAATCATACATTTACTTAACTTAGTGTAAATATCACACAATGGATAATTAACTAAATAATAAAATATATGTTTACTCCCTCATTATTTCCTGACCACACTGCGACTCTTGACTGACAATCTGTAAAACAGTATCCGAATTCACGGAGAAATCGCCGGACGACATGTAACATAACCTATAACTCACACATGGTAGAGAATACTTTCATCATATTATACAACATTTCCCAAAGCAAAGAGAACGCCTAACAAACATTGTCTATTCATATCACGATACGTACTTGAGAGTTTACATTTTCATTTCAAATACAAGAAATGAGGGCCGGCGCGATATACACCTATATAAGCATAATCTTATTGCTCTAATCTTTAAAAAGAATCGGCACAAACGATTGGAATATTCCTTTTATTAGCACAACCAAATGAAACTACGAAATAATTTCTCCAAAATCATCGTTTTACTGGCGATAAACAGTGGATATTATGCGGCAATATTAACAGCCCAGCACCATTTTCTAATTGATTTTTACCATAATCGAGTCTTTTCACGACAATCGATGTTCGTACATATCGATTATTACTCGTAAATATCAATTATATAGCCGATATTTTCATTGCTGGGAACTTGCAAATTTGAAAGTTGCGGCGCGAAAATGTAATAAAACATAATATTCAACATTAATCGGTAAATTCGGAACTTTTCGCATTTATTGCATTTATGGGAATAATTCGCGAGAACCCTTAGTTATTGCACTTTGTCGCACATTCAGTTTCTCAAATTTTGGGTGTACATAGTCATATTAGTTACCAGGTAGTTGAAAAAAGGAGAAAAAAGTAAAATTCGCATTTATCGCAATTGCGATTTTCCCGTATCTCTAGCCATCAGTTGAGCTCTTGTGTGACTGGATGATACGGTCTTGAGTTATAGTGTCAACGGACGTTGTTGTGAAGAGCTTCTTGAAGACGAGCATTGCAAATGCGTTGGACAAAAGTCAGGAAGATGCAGTAGAATTGTCCACCTGAATAATGCACGTGAGAGTAGCTGGAGATTGTCAGCAGGAATGGTAGTGACAATGAATAATACGAGTAAGCATACTAGTTGTCTTGTTTCAATAATGCAAATAAACATTTAAATATCATTTTCAAAAATTGACTTAGTACTTTTCAGATCCATGGCCACTACTTAACTGCGTCTTTTTGGGAATAGGGTCTTTCTCACACAAATCCCTGCATATATCACACACTGAAAATTTTCACACTTTGTAAGTAAAAAATATAAAAATATGAGAGTTATATGCAAGTAAATATGGTAATTGTAGTTAGGCCTTTCTGTTAATTTCTGATTCCTGCACATTCAAGTTTGCATAGTCATTGTCAGTGTGTTGGTTCTACTGACGTACAAGATCCCATGAAACAAGCATTTTCTACCTCAAAATTCAAAGAAATTCAATATGATACAACAGCAACCAGATTGAAGAGGTTGAATCATCTGTCCACATTAATTTTCCAGTCTAACACATTATTTCTAGGAAAATTCACCCACTTTAAAAAAGAATTAAAAAAACCCATCACTGTTGGAAAAGCATTTCAAGACATGGAACCCAAAAAAAACATTAAGAAGTTAGAATACACCTGGAAAGTTGTTAAGTACTGTAAGTAATGACATGAGGCAATGCATTTTTCACATTTTAAACTGGCCAAAAGGGGGTACCTAAAGAGAATTATGTAAATAGGTCATTAGTGATGTATTTTGTAATTTATACTGTTCTGTTCATTCTATTTACATACAGTACGTAATATTTATGCAAGAAATAAACAAGAGAAAATCAACCATGTGCAAATGAAATATACACAGACTTCACACAGTTCATGGAACCGAAAAGCACTAAATCAATTTTTGAAAATGATTTCTATAATGTATATTACCTTATTTGCTCGCGTATATCTCGCACTTTTTTGACCGAAAATATGTGTGAAAATTTTCGGTGCGAGATATACGCGGGGAATGAACGTATTCCCCCCCCAAAAAACAATATTGAAACGAGGCAACTGGCATACGATACTCGTCCTATTCATTGTCACTGTCGTCAATCTCCGAGTTACTCTCGCGTGCATCATTCTGGTCATCATCCCATAATGCTTCATCCTGACTTCCGTCCAATGCATTTGCGATGCCGGTCTTCAAGAAGCTCTTCACAACAATGTCCGTCGACACCATTTATTTCGATTCGTTATGGTTATGCGACATTAAGAACGTATGAAAAAGACGTCATACGCTCGTTAAGGATGATTCAAGGCAGAAAAGGAATTTGGAGCGCAAGCGCTTAGCGATCGATACGATCTTCCATATCGATTCCTCGCTACATGCACGAGCGAAGACTAACGATGTACCGCTTGCTAACACTCACGCCGCACGCGGCTGAGCTCTTATGCGACGCAATGCGTATCGGACAAATTCGTATCAACTCGTTGCTCGCTCTTCCTGTTAGTATCGCTTCGGGTAAGTTCCTGGACAATGACGACCGTTGTTGCACGCTAAACCAAATGTGTTTCTACCTCAAGGTTATTACGGTCATTTATATGACGGTGTCAGAAATGAATGCGAGTTATATGCGAGTACTTTTCTCCCCCTGAAATTTCAAATTAAAAAATGAGGTGCGAGATATACGCGAGCAAATACGGTAGTTAATGGAGCTGCCATTTCAATTACGACTTACTTATTTAGGAGATAACGTTACTAAGTAACAAACATTTTCATGAAATATATTTTTATTTTCATCAAGATATGTTTCCACTTCTCAAAAAAATGAGAAAAGTTACTAGCCTTGCAAATTTTACTGATTTAAAAAAAAAGTAAAATATCCATTCCTCAGTAGGCAAAAAAAAAAGTTAAATAGTAGTTTTAATGGATTTACAAACAAAATGGAAAATAAACAGAATTAAATATTATCGGTCAAGAACTCAAACCTCGTATGTCACACTTCCTAGCTACATGGAAGTGATCTGAAACTGACCCTTCCCCACTGAACATTTCTATGTAACGAATGAATATGACACATGACGTTTGGCTTTCTCAGTGACAATATAGTAGGCCTGTATATGAAGGCTACTCATTGCTACCATAATGGACTAAAAATAGTTTTGAACATCAAAGACAACATTTCTGAAAATAATTTCCAACCAAGTTCAGGCGATTCACCACCATCATTCAAATATTGTAATAATAATGTTATTAGTTTTACGTCCCTTTTAACTACTCTGGCTTTTAGAGATGCCGGGGTGCCAGAATTTTGCCCCAAAGGGAATCTTTAACGTGACAGTAAATCTACTGACACGGCTCCCTCGCATTTGCGCACCCTCAAATGCCAGCTGACTGCGCCAGGATTTGATCCTGCAACCTTGGGAACAGCAGGCGAGAACGTTACATGCCGGATGTTTGTTTTAGACGACTGCCCTTGACCTTGAAGCTTGCGGGTGAGCCTGTACACAGTCACTCTATCGCTCTCTCGCTTCACATTTGTCACCACCGGTCTGAAGTAATGAAATTCCAGACTTGAGCTTGTGACGACATCACCGTGCTGAAATGTACAGTCCACGTCGAAGTATTGTGTGACGCAGAAGTACACGTTACATAGTTACAGTACGAACAGAACACCATTATATTTGTCAATGACTGTACTTCACCAGTAGGGTGCGATAGTTTTGCCCATCATCGGACTGCAAGGGGCAGGTGACAACAACACAGGTACTGTAGTTAACTCGCCTCCAGGCTTCCATTAGGATTTTTCACTCGTCTAAAACAAACGTCCGGCTTGTACCGCTGAACCACGCAGCCAGTCACTCAAATAATGTATTAGGAATAGAAGGAACATACGACATGCCAGATGGCACACAGCACCTACCTGCTCTGACTCTTCTTGGTAGATATGTGCCAAACGAGAAGCAAATGGATGTCCCATCACAACCCATTCCTTTTGCACAAGCGTTTGGAAGCCCACATGTGTACGCCAAAACGGGTCAATCAGCAACTGAACTAAGCTAGCCACGACACAGCACATGTCTCGACCGTCGCTCTCTGCACAGGATAAGTTTCAAACATCATGTACTATTTAATTTGCAATTTAAAAACAGGCAAAATACAGGCTACAGTACATTATCAAGGGGAACATAAAGAGGAAGAGCAACTTACCAGGGTAAGAAGCATATTTAGTTGCATATTTTTTCCCCTCTTGATTTTCAGCACTAGTAACTTTATTCTTATAGCCCTCCTTTATTCCTTAGACGTCACAACAATGGCAGTGACATAACACAATAACAGTAACTTTTCGTTTCACTATTACAAGCGGCAATGACAATAATGCTGAAATTGCCGTGAATGCAGAAGCAATTGAAGGATGTGGCATGTTCGATTTTATTACTATATACCGATACTGTAAACTTTGTATGTGAAGAGTAACATATAATTTTGTTTGCACAGATACCATTAGTCTACGAGAACCTAGGAATCAGTAACAATGTATCCGATTACAGTTCAAAGCAGAAACAAAAATACTGGTAACTATTGAGGAGAATAATAGCTGTAACAGACATCTTGAAATAAAAAAATACCGTATTAATTCATACAATGATCTGTTCATAAATCCTTTTTGTTTTTCCCAAGTTCTCCCTTCAACCTCTCCCATTAGAAATAACAAACACTGCATAATTCTCCCCTCAAGATTTTCAAGTTGTGAAAACTTAAAAAGAAAATAAAAAGTGGGGGGGATATACATGAGTAAATACTACTGTGACAAGGAGCAGGGGGACCAGCTGTACCAATACGTGGACCACCTATTCCTAATCTAACTATATCGGTTGTTAGTCATCTGCTGCTACTTCTGCATAGTGCTTGTTGTTACATGGCTACTTGGCTTGGTTACTTGATACATACAAACACATTAGACCACAATACCATTAAAAATTAAGATACAGCAAAACCCCTCCTGTTCCTTGAAGTATAATTTTGCTCAATTAGCCTAAAGTTTGCGTTCTCAAGAATTAACCTATTCCAACCTGGGTTAACAAAATCCACATCCCATTGCTCCTTAAAATGTTATTTTCCCATCTATGACATCATCTAAATCTTGGTCCGAACAAACATTGATACCTTATCATTTTTTTCAAGAACGAGTGCATTAAAAATTCATGCAATAGCAATTCGTACACAACGTTCAATATTTCCAGTATTCTGTAATGTTCTTGTCAAATCGAATTTCTGTGCATGTGCACATTAGAATAAGTATCTAATGATATCATGCAAGGAGAAGTCCGTTCATAACTCTGTGACAAGGAGCAGGGGGACCAGCTGTACCAATACGTGGACCACCTACCGTATATACTCGAATACCACCCGCACATTTTTAAACAAAATCGGACGTGAAAAATTGGGGTGCGGGTCTTATTTGAGTCATCCTGATTCTAAAGATTCAAATTGCCCGCCACGCGCGATATCGGGTGTTGCGAGTATCCGCTAGATGGTGCTAGCCTTCTTCCGGCTATCACTTTGTTTTACCGTAAGCAGTCTCGCGCACGTTTCCCGAGTGTAAACATGAGTTCTACGAAGCGTTTGCGGTCGTTTACTGTGAGTGAGAAGCTGAAAGTTGTGAGGGAAGCTGAAATTATTGGAAATTGTGCCGCCGGTAGGAAATATGATATTTACGAGTCATGTATTCGAGATTGGAGAAAGAAAAAAAACGTGTTGCTAACAAGTAGTGGTGCTCATAGAGCTTTCCGCGGACTGAGTGTACAGTTTCCGGAAATTGAAAAACAACTTTATAAATACGTAACAGAAAGGCGGGAATTGGGAAATGGGGTGTCGACCGAAATGTGTCAATTAAAGGCATTACAGATCGCAAAGGAACTTTCTACGGTAGGGTTTAAAGCAAGCCGAGGATGGATTCAAAATTTTTATAAAAGAAATGGGTTGAGCATACGAAGGCGTACCTCAATTTCGCAGCAATTTCCTGGTGCCTATGAAGAAAAGTTACTTTCCATTCAGCGTCACATAATTAAGTTGCGGAAGGAAAATTCATATTTGCTTTCCCAAATTGGTAATGCAGATCAGACGCCAGTCTACTTTGAAATGCCACTGGACAGTACTGTGAATGTTAAGGGATCTAAAAGTGTGACTATCAGAACAGGTGGTAATGAGAAACAACGGTGCATGGTAATGTTGTGTATACTCGCTGATGGAACCAAACTTCCGCCGTACGTTGTTCTCAAGCGAAAGACTCTTCCAAAAAATATACCCGCTGGTGTTATCGTTAGAACTCAGGACTCTGGTTGGATGGACAGTTCACTGGTGGAAGACTGGTTAAAGTGTGTCTGGCAACGTCGCCCTGGTGCATTATTACGACGAAAGAGCTTGCTTGTTCTGGACAGTTACCGCGGCCATACAACAGACGCTGTGAAGTAATTCGTCAAGGATGGGAAAACCGACCTAGCAATCATCCCGGGTGGGATGACGTCTATGCTACAGCCACTGGATGTCTGCGTGAACCGACCGTTCAAAGCAGCCTTGAAACAGCTGTATTCGGAGTGGATGGCGGCCGATAAGCACACACTGACCCCAACTGGTCGCATTCAGCGCCCGGAAGTTCAGCTGCTCTGTTCGTGGATTTTGACGGCATGGAATCGTATCTCGGGAGATCTCATACGGAAGAGCTTCAAGAAATGTAGTATTTCCAATGCTATGGATGTCAGTGATGACGACATTTTGTGGGAAAGTGATGGAGAAAAAAGTTCCGAAGTTGGTACTTCTGATGACGATGAATGAAGTGTGTGTCTTTAATTTGTATTTTTAATTGTTTCTGTGTGTTATTTTAGGTCGACTTCAGAACTGTTGGAAACTATTTTGTAGAAATGCTATTCTGTTTATTTAGTAAAGATTGTAAATAATTTTGAGTAAAAAATATATTTTTTTAAATGTTGTTCTTCAAAATCAGGGTGCGGGTCTTATTCAGGGGCGGGTCGTATTCGAGTAAATACGGTATTCCTAATCTAACTATATCGGCTGTTAGTCATCTGCTGCTACTTCCGCATAGTGCTTGTTGTTACTTGGCTCCACATGTGCTTTGTTTCCTTCCGTCCTACTGTCGATAATCTCACAAGCCTTTGTGTACATTTTAACAGTGCACCAGTATCAAGTACAGTAATAGAAACAGTTTGGAAACGTAGACTCACCATACAGTGTGTGTCGAGAAAAGTCACCGCTGATGTGGCCAATTTCTGAGTTGAAAGAGCAGAGAGCGGTGTCTGCAAAATGTCTGAGAGAACCGAAAAGGTCATTCGACTTCCCCTTTATATGTATTATGTAGTTAAGTTCCATGTCCGTGAAAAATGAGCAACGACTGAGTGGCCTAGTGAGTGGTCCAGACAGTTGTGATACCAGTTACAATGAAATAGGAGAGGGCATCTTGAACATATTCTGAGTCGTGGCCGTCCTTGTACTCAGGCGGCTAGAACTACCCAAATCACTAGTTTGTTCCCTGAGGTGAAACTCAGGGCCCTTTGTAAGTAAGGCTAGCAACCTGCTTCACTTGTGCTTTCTAAACCTATAGTACTGATGGGGATTTCAATGCTAGGATAGGAAACAGAACGGAGGGGTATGAGAAGGTAATGGACAAGTGGGGTGAGGATAGGGAAGCAAAAACCAAAGGGAAATGTTTATTGGACTTCTGTGCTTCCATTGGGTTTATCTGTTGGGAACTCATTCTCGAAGCATAAGGAGATTCACAGATACACCTGGGAGGATAGAGGAACCAAGTCAATAATACTATATCATTACTGACTTTCAATACAGTAGAACCTCTATGCATCGTTCCCGGAACTGTCGTTTTCCCGTATGCATCGTTCAATTAATTTAGTCCCGAAAATTTTCCATATAAACTAATGTTAAATTTCCCCGCATGTATCGTTCCTCGAACTATCGTTTTTTCGCATGGATCGTCAAAAGATCACTAGTCCTTGGCCACAATTTTCCCGCATTGATCGTTTATGAGAAAAATATATGCTAAAGTTCTTTTGAATTTGAAGCAGCATAGAATAGCGGCAACCTGTTACGCGAGAATGTACGAGGTACGAACGATTAGGAGTTCCTAGGCTTGAGCAAGTTTCTCGGCTGAAGCAAGTTCAAGTAGGCTGGACTGCAGTGCGCAGATTGTTTACGCGCAACCACACTATATAACCACGCCTACGAGCCTTCAGGCGCCAACGATTCTGCTCGAAGCGCCAAGCCGTCATTGTGCTGTTTCATTTCATTCTGAGTGGTTCTGTGCTGTGTAGTATCTTGGTTGTGTGCGGCGATTACAATTTTATCTGTAGTTCGTAATGAAAACTTTACTTCACTGACGACGCAATTCTCGAAATCTCAATAATGTTACGCTGCGTTTGGCAATGCTTGGCTAACAAGTTAGATCACACAGAACAGCAATGAAAGCATTTAGACGGTCATGAGCGGGTGTCGTCATAGCGTGACGTCATTTAGCCTTGAAATAGCTTGCCCGGTCAGAGACCCGCGAACACTCGGAACTGCTGTATTCTTTCATTCGGAACACCGGAAGTATCTTCCGCGGAGATTGGCGAGCTGTGCGATGACGGCGCGGGGTAAGAGGAGTGATGAAGAGGAAGAAGACGATCGTGAGCCCCAAGTCGTCCCGAGTTTCGCTGAAGCGCATGCCGTCTTAGCGAAGATGAAATCCTTCATGTACTCGCATGTCAGTGGTGATCGTGAAGAAGAAGAAGAAGCTTTGCGTTTCAGACGAAACAATTAATGACTTTTTACTAAAAAGAGCAAGTGATAAAATGACATATGAAATCATATCGCCTACATCGTGGTTGCAATATTTTGACGTCTCTATGAAGTTTACATGAAGAAATATGTCCAAATACAGTACCCGTACTTTATTTATATTTTTTACTCAAATTTTTTATGTTACCCGCATTTATCGTTTCCCGCATCCATCGTCATTTTCCCCCTCCCCCTTGAAAAACGATGCATCGAGGTTCTACTGTATAAGGAATTGTCAGGTATTCAGGGTCTTTTTTGATGAAACAAACCACAAGCTGATTTGCTGTGAATTAAGCATAGTTAGACCTAAGGTGTAGAAAGGGAGGACTGTTTGCAGAAGAATTAGGGTTGTAAATGTCCAGAATAAGGAACATGGGCAGAAATACCTGGAAATGATTGATGAGAAATTCCAAAAAGTAGAGGTAAACAATTGTAAGACATTGAAACTGAGTGGTCAGCTGAAAGGAGTGGAGGAATGTGTCAAGAAGAAAGGCGAGGACTGGACCAGAGTGACAGCGGAGAAATGGTGGGAAGAAAGAAATAAGTGGCGAGAAAAAGCGAGGAGAAAAAGACCCCAGAAGATTGGAAGAAAGGATTAATTGTCCCAATATTTAAGAAAGGAAGCAGAAAGGAGTGCAGAAATTACAGGGGAGTCACACTCATACCTCACTGTGCCAAGATATATGAAAAGATATTAGAAAGTAGAATACGAGCCAAAGTGGAGAGAAAATTGAGAGAGGAACAGTATGGATTCAGACCTGGGAGATCAACAGTGGATCTCATATTTTCAGTGAGACAGCTCCAGGAACACCACTACGAATTTGGCGAGGATCTGTTGATGGCCTTCCTGGACATCGAAAAGGCCTATGATAGTGTGTGTAGGGAGAAGGTTTGGAAAGCAATGGAAAACATGGGAGTGGAAAAAGAGACTGTAGGCAGAGGGAAGGAGATGTATTGTGGAAGTGTGAGTTGTGTGAAAGTTGGAGGGGAAAGAACAGACTGGTTCAGACAAATGAGTGTCCTGAAACAGGGTAGTGAGCTGTCACCCCTTCTCTTTATTGTGGTTATGGACGAGGTAATGACACGGATAGCAGGAAAGATAGGAGAAGGTAAGATGAAGGCAATGGTGTTTGCAGATGATCTCATGGTCTGGGGAAACAAGGAGGAGGAAATCCAGGAGCAACTGAAGGCTTGGGAAGAAACAGTGGGAGAGTACGGATGGAAGTTCAACATCAGTAAACGTGAGATCCTGTTAACGACCAGGAAAAAGGACAGACCAATGAGTGGGATAACACTTGGAGATGGACAGCTGAAGAAGGTGGAAAGTCTCAAGTACTTGGGAAGTATAGTGGAGGAAAATGGGAGAAATGACAAAGAGATTACAGAACGTGGCAGACTGGCAGAAGCATTTCTGAGAAGCATTAGGAGCTTAGTGTGGAATAAAGATGTCCCACAAAAAAGCAAGAAGTGTTATACAGAAGCTACTATATCCCGATACTGACCTATGCTTCAGAAACGTGGACAATGAAGAAAAGAGACATAAGCAGAATACAGGCAGGTGAAATGAAGTTCCTGCGAAGTAGGATCGGAGTAACAAGAAGAGACAGGGTGAGGAATGAAAAGGTCAGGGAAATGGTGAAAGAGGAGCCCTTGCAAGGTAGGATGGAGACATCAAGACTGAGGTGGTATGGACACTTAAAGAGAATGGATGAGAAGAAGATTCCGAAGAGGATACATGAGATGCAGATGCAGACGAAACGACCAAGGGGAAGACCAAGAGATCGATGGCTGAAAGGAGTGGAGGAATGTGTCAAGAAGAGAGGCGAGGACTGGACCAGAGTGACAGCGGAGAGATGGTGGGAAGAAAGAAATAAGTGGCGAGGCTTATGTTCCAAACAGACCCAGCCTGGGGCTGGAAACTGTACAAGATGATGATGATGATGGTCGGGATACAAGGTTTTAGTACTAGAAGTAGCAAAGGTATGTCTCGGGACAAATGTGTGTAAAGATAGGGAAAAGTGTACATCCTGATCAGGCCCCGGGCTATAAACGGGCATAATGGGCATTTGCACAGGGCGCAATATTTCAGGGGGCGCCGAAATTAGGTGACGCTGAACACAGAAATATTTTGGCCCAACAATCCCAACATTAAAAATAAGTATGACATGGAAATCTTTTAAAAGTAGGATAAAATAACTACAATGTACGTGAATATAAAATAAAAGTAATATTAAATATCACTTACATTCGTAGTATTTATGTTTAATCTTGATTATGTTATAATGCAGTATTATAATATAATCAGTATTATCTGTAAAGAATTCTACTGTGGCAACAATGTAGTCAGTGATGCACGGTTGACGCCGTTGGCAATTCTCATGGATTTACAACTGGCGCATGCGCTGAGTGATCTTATCAACTTCCTAGCCTCAAAGGTTGTTTGTATTGCGTGTCAACTGTGATTTGTGAAAATGTGTCTACTTTAGTTATTTTAAAATGAACAAAAAATTAAGTGGATCAAAATTCAGGAAACGTGCAACCAAGAAGGAAAGTGACGAACAAGAACTTTTAAAGAGAGTGCCTCAAATTGCATCGTTCTTTACACAAAGAGCTACAACTATCACGCCTACTGCCACTTCAAGCAAGGAAATTCTAGACCTAACGATCTCTCTCAAGGTACGCTTACTTTGACTTGTAACATCAATGACCCTGCAACATGGGATGCCACTTTGCCTTCAACTTTAGAATATATTGCGAACAATCCCCCAAAACAAAACTTTCAAGCGGATTTTTCTAGATCTGAGCGTATTTATAATGACGGAACTAAGCGTATGCTTGCTGTAAAACTGTTTAACTGTACACTTTCCTATGGTGAATCGTATGTTAGAGATTGGCTGATCTACTCACAATCGTCTGGAAAAGTATTTTGTGTTCCTTGCCGCTTGTTTCGGCCGTAGGACAAGAAAAACTGGATTTTCATCGAGTTCAATGATTGGAAACAATGAAATGAGTTGATTAAACAACATGAAAAATCAGCAGACCATCGTTCCAACATGCTAACTTACATTAATAGACGAAAACACAAAGAGGAAATGAATACTCTTCTTCAACCCAATATGAGCAGGAGGTAACATATTGTCTAAGTGTATTACTCAGAATTGTGTCTGTTGTGAAATTTCTATCAGAGGGTTACCTTTTCAATGTGAAAATTTACATTTAGGATCTACCTCTAATGGTCTGTATCTAGGATGCCTTGTGTTGATAAGCGATTTCGACCCTTTTCTTTCCCAGCACCTTGCTCAGTATGGGAACAAAGGGCTAGGACGAGTGTCATACCTATCTGCTCAAACGTGTGACGAGTGCATCAATGTTATGGCAGACGTGGTGGTGCTGCAAACAATGACATTCTCGCTACTATGCCCTCATAGTGGATTCTACTCCCGATTGTTCGCACACCGATCAATTAGCATTGGTTCTACGTTACGTTTGCTTCAAAGATGCTAGGCCAAAGCCAGAGGAACGTGTCTTCAAGCTTCTCCCTGGAATAGGCCATACCTCAAGTAGTTTAGAAGAGGCAGCTTTAAGTTCAATCTCGGAATTAGGCCTAGATTGAGTTATGCCGAAGACAAAGCTATGATAACGCGGCAAATATGTCTGGAGCTTACTCACGCCTACAAGCTAGAATTAAACAACACTGCCCTTTTGCTGAGTTTATCCCTTGTGCAGCACATTCTCTCAACCTTGTTGGTTCTTCTGCTGCAGAGTGCTGCACTGAAGCTATTGTGTTTTTTGGATTCGTCCATAACGTTTACACCTTTTTTTCCATTTCAACCCATAGATGGGGTATTTTGAAAACATGTTTAGAAAACAGTAATTCCAGTGTTGAAATCCCTATCTCAAACAAGATGGTCAGCGAGAGTCGATGCTGTAAAGGCCCTGGTCAAAGGTTACAAGGCGATATATAAATCACTGAAGGAAATATCTCTAGACCCTACTCAGAAGCCCGCAAACAAAGTTGAAGCTTCAGAACTATAAAATAAGTTTGACAAATTTGAAATAGCCTTCCTCACTATTTTGTGGAGTGATATTTTGGAAAGATTTGATAAAGTTAGCAAAATCTACAAACTGAAACCCTTAATCTCGTAACTTAGTAAGTACAAACCAGCTTCAAACTTTGGAGAGCTATTTAAATGAAAAAGGAAATGAGTTTGACAAGTATGAACAAGCAGCCATGAAGTTGTTACAAGTTAAATCAGCCAACACCAACTACAAAAGAATACGGATCAGAAAAACTTTTGAGGATTAGAGCCTAGGCGATGAAGCTATTCTTGATGAAAGGTTGCTTGTCAAATCCCAGTTTACATTAAATCTTTGACTCTTTGATAAGTAACCTGTCAAGGCGAAAAACAGCTTATGAACATTTATCTGACAAATTTGAAATACTTTCTATTCTTGTAGAAAAGGGATCGCAGAAAGAGGTCATATCACAGGCTGCGAATAAACTCTACGAGTTCTACACTAATGACATCGGAAGTGAATTTGAAAACGAATGTCAGCACTTCAAAATGTATGTGGAACAAGAAGAATTTACTCGCATTCTTGACATATATGAAAATGTCATAAAAATTATTTGAAAACTACTTTCCCCAATCTTGAGGTAGCAACTAGAATATTTCTGACTTTACCAGTCACCAACTGCTCTGCAGAAAGAGGATTTTCTGTTTTGACTCGGCTAAAGAATGTGAAAAGATCAACTCATTCAGACAGCAAACTACATTCTCTATTGTTATTGTGTTGTGAAAAAGATGTAACCCTTAGCATAGATTTTTCTGACATCATAAGTAAATTTTTCAAGTTAAAAGCCAGAAAAGAAAAAAAAAAAAAATCTTTGATTTTAATTTTTTTTTATATTGTACTTTTAAAATTTATTTTTGAATTTGTAATCGTGGTTTTTAGTGTAATTAATGTATCAATAAATGGCTACAAAATTGTATGAACGACTTACTTTTCTTATTATTTCCTGTGATACAATATTAGTAACGTAGTTGTCTGTAAAAAAAACTATTATGCTACTTTTATAACACATAAATGAGAAAACGGGCGCCAGTAGACCATTTGCCCAGGGCTTCTATCACCTTAGCCCGGGGCCTGATCCTGATGGAATGGCACAGTGAAGTCAGCTTGTAAAAGTAAAAAGAAGGCTTACAAAAAAAATGGCTCCAAACAAGGGACTCTTCAGTCCAGGGGCGCACCCAGGGGGGGGCTTTGGGGGCTTAAGCCCCCTCCAAAGACCTGGGAACACTTTAAAAATATTGATATCTTTCAAGAAAATTGATTGCATAACGGGCTCCAGAATATTTAGTGTTGGAACGTTGGAACATTTTGCGATTTTCTACTGATTTAAAATAGAATTATGTTAGGCCTATATTTATGCAACACTTGAGTGATAATATATATTTCCGGCCGTTGTCGTAACTATGCTCGGAGCAAGATGCGCGTGGGACTGCGGTGAAAATTTCTCTCCCCAAGGTATTGTGCTGTGCTCTGTGTCAGGCGTCAAGTCAGTAGTGGTGTTTGTAAAAGTTGATTCGTTGATTGTTGTTGTGTTTGTATTTTCTATTGGCTATTTGTGTTCGTAGTGTGTCCAATTAGACTAGTAGTAATGGGAGACAAAAGAAAGTCAAACATGCAAAACTACTTTAAACCGTTAAAAATCAATAAATATGATGTGGTTAGTATTAGTGAATGTGGCAATCCTTCAACGAGTAAGGAACTGTTAACAAGGACTGCAAGCATAGAAAAACAGCCAAGTTGTTCGTCAGAGGAGGGCTCAGAGGCAAATGTGAGCAGACCTAAGGCCGTTGTAAGTAAACATAACATGGAATTGAACATTGGTTTATTTAAAAAGAAAGTGTTGACGGACAATGAAAAGTTCAAAGTTTTGAATGACAAATGGGTTCCTCAGAGCAACTTTAACTTTCCTTTTAGATCGCATGGGAACCAACAACGAAAATTTTCGTTTTCATGGCTAAAGAAATATACCTGACTTTCGTATTCTGGAATTGAAGATTCTGCATACTGTGTCCATTGTATGCTTTTTTCAAAAAAAGAAATAGGTAAGAGTAACACTCAACATACTGGACAACTTTTTGAAGAAGGTTTTTGTAACTGGAAAAAAGCCCTAGAGAAGTTTGAAAAACATGCAAACTCACAGTATCATAAAGACTCATGTGAAAGCGAAGCTAACTTTAAAAGAGTTATGGACTGCCGAATGAAACCGATTGACAAATCTCTTGATAAAGGGAAAAGACGTCCAAGCCCAAAATAATGTGAAAAGAATAATTCCAATAACAGAAACTATTATTTTGTGTGGCAGCCAAAATATCGCCCTTAGGAACCATAGAGATTATGGTCAGTTTCAAATCGACAACAAACCATTTGAAAATGAGGGGAACTTAAGAGCTTTGCTCAGAGCTAGAATTTAAGCAGGTGACAACAATTTGAAAGATCACTTTGGGTCATGTGGCAAAAATGCAACCTATAGGCCTATAAGTTGGAATTTTCAAAATCATGTCGTCGATGCTTGTAACCAAATAATAACTGAAAAAATAGCAAGTAAAGTAAAAGAAGCTTAGTTTTTTAGTGTTCTCGCAGATGAAACATCTGATATTTCAACTGTTGAACAGTTGTCTTTGTGTTTACGTTATGTAACGCCAAATACTTTAAATAGTAATGAAATATGTGTGCAATTTTTGAAGTTCATGCCTCGAACCTCTACAACGGGTAGAGTATTGGCAAAAACATTGATTACAGGTCTTGAAGACAGTAATATCGACATAAATAACCTACGTGGCTAGGGGTACAATGGGTGGCTGCCATGAGTGCAAAGTTTAAAGGGGCTCAAGCGTGCATCCAAGAAGCTCACCCCACAGCAATTTACGTGCATTGCGCTTCTCATAGCCTTAACCTGGCATTGTCAACAGCGTCTGAGGTTGTATCAATCAGGAACTGCTTTGGAATAGTGGAGAAGTTGTGGGATTTATTTAACACTCCTAAAAGACAAGCAGTTTTAAAACAGTGCATTGAATCTGAGGTAAATCTTGAAACCAACAAGAAAAAAATCCTGCAGCTTTGTCCAACGAGATGGGTACAAAGGCACGATGCTATTTTTGTTAAAAAAAACTGCTGCAACCTCTTGAAGTAGCGTTAGAGGAGATTAAAAACTGGAATGATAGGGAATCTTCTTCAGGAGCTCTAATACTACTAAACTCCTTAAGTTAAGGTGAATTTATAATTTCTCTCATGGCATCATAAAAACTGCTTGGTTACACAGTAAACCTAATCAAAAAGCTTCAGGGAACTGATTTAGATTTATCGTCTGCAATTACACACGCTGAAACCGTGATTGAAAGCTTAAAATCTCTACGAAAAAATGCAGATCAAAAATTTCACTCGTTGTTTGAAGAAGCTACCAAAATTGCTAATAACTGCGGTTCAATAATTTCGATGCCACGAACAGTTGGAAGACAGAACAGTAGCAAAATACCAGCAGAAACTCCAGAATTATACTATAAAAGATCTGTTTTCATCCCTTGGATTGACTCTTTCATTATTACATTGGAATCTCGATTTATCAAGCATAAAGACTTAAAGAGTTTTGAGTGCTTACTGCCATCAGGCAATGCATCACATACACATAAAGAAACCTTCCAAGAAAAAATGCAACCTGATTTCTTACAGCTGTGTAATTTTTATAAGAATGACATAATTGAAAGTGGAGGAAACAACAAAGGCCTGCTTATGGCTGAGTTTGAACTGTGGTACAAGAGCTTGAAGACCCACGCTAATATTCCTAAAACGCAATCGATGTGTTGAATCTATGTGACAAGGACTTGTTTCCTAATATCCACACATTGTTGAGAATTTTGTGTACCATCCCTGTGACTACAAGCACTGCTGAGAGGTCATTTTCTACACTACGTCGGCTGAAAACATATCTTAGGAATACCATGGATGCAGACAGGCTGACTGGACTAGCAGCACTGAATATTGACCCGGAAATTGAAGTCACCAGTACAGAGGTAGTTTCCGTTTTGAAAAAAATCTGCTAGGCGGCTGGATTTTGTTCTGTGAAATTTGAGTTTCCACTTTATTCAAACAACGTTAATGTTAATTCATTAATACATGATTTGTATTCAACTATTTGTTTAAACTTGCATTCAGTCTGTGTAATTAAGTTCAACTTGAAATTCTAGAAATGTTTAAGATTTTTTATTATAATGTTAGTTATTAAGGAAAATTAAAATAACATATATTTTCACGTACAGTACATAAAATATTTGTTACAATCCATAACACTATGGTATACAATTTCATCTCGTAATTTTTAAAATGTAATTTTTAGTTCCAATTAAATTTACATATTCAAAATCAAAATGTTATTATTAATTTCCTAAAACCTATACTAGTTCTTGGTATACAGTAAACAACTCAAAACTTAGTAAATGATTGCAGATAATTGATGTTACACATCAATCTGACGATCCTGGTAGCTGGATATATAGTTATGATAATAGTGAGCAGAGCAATCGAGTCGTTATCACTCTGATCGTGATCAAAAGTTAATTCTAGATAAAAATCATGCAGTTCCTTTTTATTACTTGTATAACCTTAGATCAATGGAACTGTAACTAAAATTTGTATAAAACCAATGCACATTTTGTTTAAATAATCTCCAGTCCAATAGCATCTTTTGTATTGGTTTTAACAGAGCATTCTACAGTATGTTTGACCTTATAGAATACCGTATCTTTTTATGCATATGATCTTAAATATCATATTTACATACAAGACAATTAATGGACAATTTCTCTTTCCATAGCTGAAATCATGTTATTGAGGAAAGCCCCCTCCAAACCAAAAGTCTGGGTGCGCCCCTGCTTCAGTCCATTATTAGATGTGACAATGTACCCTTCAGTGAGCTCAGTAGCAAGTAACAGTGTTGCTCACATTTTGCACTCTAATAAATAATGTTTCATCTTATGATTTCGGTTGGTATGAAAGGTTAATTATTATTACAGTAAACTCTCGATTATCTGTGTAAGGGGAGATGTAGTCAAAATATGACCCAACATTGCATCTTTTTTAGATTCCATACTATGATAGCGTAGAGTCCAATTAACATTATCCCGAAGTTTCATGGCAAACAAATTTATCTAAGTACCTTAAAATAATAAAAATTTAGGAACGTGCGCTTCTGCTATGCCCACCTATCAGAGAGGATGGGAACCTACTTAGTAGTAAAAATAGACTAACTGCAAAAAAAAAAAAAAAGTGTTATCAGTGCTATTATGGTATGTGAGCCAATCGAAATTGACTCAATCTTCAAAAGCCCGCTGTCGGCCCCCTCCGTGACCCGTCGGCCGTCGCCGTTTCTCGTCGGGATTACTTTGTTGGTCACTTCAAGATTTTCATTTAAAAACCCAATTAGGCAGGAAAGAAGAAATAAAGAATAATTAGCTTCCCCCTAAGAAAACTTAAATGCATGACACATTAATTATAAAGAAATTTAATTGCATGTCAGTTGACAAATTGCCACTGCATGACTAAAGAAAATATTTGGAAATGTAAATTGAATGTTGCATGTATTTGAAATTGTTGTACTTTACTATGATGGTGCTGTACCTTGCATGTTGCATGTTTTATGTACCTTCAACCTTCTGCTGTGGATTGTAGACTGTGAACCAATGGAGGCTTGACATCTCATAATGTCATACCTAGAGACACGATTTTATGGTGAATCAAAACCACAATAGCGGTGTAAAAACTAAGGGCAAAGCGGGATAAAAGCGGTGAATAAATGCCATTGCTTACGGTGTAGAAAAACGGTTTACTAGACTATATACATACTTTTGCCTTATGTTGCAATGAAGGAAACAACAAACACACTAAGTATGGCTTGGTTTACAGTATTCATTTGCTGTTGAAGTAGTAACTCAGTAATGTTTCTAAGTTATCATTTGACAGGTTGGTAAGCTTGTCAGACAAAATATCATTGTAGGCAGAAAGGGCCCTTTCACTGTCAACATTTGAAATGGAAATGTACAGAGATTGAAGACATTTCACAGCTATAGGATATTCCTCTAACAATCCCTTCAATACATCTTCAACTACATTACCGTCACTACATGAAAAAGATTTACAGGTGATTTGCAGTTGAATGTAGAACTTCAAAAAGTCATGAGAATTCACTCCAGCAAAAAGGGGGATTTTCTCTATCTTGTTGAAGAGAGATGATTCTATGTTCACAGTTCTTAGCAGGGGCAGATGAAACAGTGAGGAGAGTGAATTAAAAATCTCATGAGCAGAGTCTTTTGCCAGCATATCTGAGAGTTTTGTGTGACATGCATTGGCAAGGGCTACGAACCTTTTTTCAGCACTTTTCTTTCTATCGCTTGATAGTTCATTCAATGCCTTCAATGTGTCTGGTATCATCACTTGTTTTTCGATAACCGTGTACTCAGAAATGAGTTCATTTACCATTGGAACAACTTTATGTGCCAAAGCATAATTAGAACCCTCGAAGCAAGTTATCTTTTCAGAAGTTGAGGCACAGTGTTCTTTCACAAAAATTGCCTCACACAAAATTGATTTTACTTCACTTTCACTTAATTTTTGAAAGTATTTAACACTTTCAGCATCACTCTCCACTGTTTTAAAATACTGAACCAAGTCCATGACATAGTCTGCCAAGTAGGAAACTGATGTGAACCACGTATTTCACCTTGTGATAACTGGTGAGGGAAAGAGCTTTATATCCTTTTCTCCTGCACCATACTTCTGCTGCAAGAACCTATGCTTCCGTTTTCTTGTATTAAGAAAAGCTTGCTTATTTTTGGTAACACACTCATTCACACGATGAAGTTTCTTCGGCCAGATTCCTGCTACTAAATCAAGCTTGTGTGCCCAACGCTCAATGTGAAGAAGGGTGTCCGATATCAAACCTTGTAAAGTTTGCACACACTTTTTCATATATCGAGCACCATCTGTTGAAATAGCTATGATATTTTTGTATTCAAGTTTATGTCTCTTAATAACCTCCACTATGGCTTGAGAACATTCCTGCGAGTTAACATTCTGAAGCATTAGGACACCACCTACTAGCACTTTAGGAGTTTCGCTACTACCCTTGGGAAGAGTTCTAAATAGCACAATGAACACGGCTCGACCCATCCTATCTGTGGTTTCATCACAGTGTAGAATAACATGCTGATTCTTTAATTTCTCACTACTTGATTCTTCTTTTTCTTGATGTAATAGGGGCAAATATTTCTTTCGTAACCAGTCAGCTGTGGGAAAATTTCCACTTCCTAAAACAGTGTAATGAAAAAAATCTATTAGCAAGCAAATCATTTTAATTTAACATATTAATAAATCAGACTTATTTGTTGTTTATGATATGAACTTAAAACTATTTAAAAGTAAACTAAGTCATTACTACACTTTCTAGTATCCCACATCACGTTTCCATGGTGGCTGCAAAACTTTCAGCTGTAAATGTCACGGCGGGTTGGTGGATTCTCGGCAATCGTAAAAGAATTACCTTCCCTCCCTGATAAAATTCTTTACATAAAACTACGTCTTTCCACCTATTATTATTTTTATCGCTACGAAAAGTGGGGCTGCGGCCTACTGGTAAGTGTAGCGGCATCCGAAAAAAAAATTAACTCGCCTGGTATATGTTTGTTCATCCAATCCTTCATTGTTGGATGATCTAGCTTTTCTAAAGGAATGTTGGCACTCAAAAAGGTCTCCACTGTTGACATTACAAATTCGTCGGAGTAATTTCTCACTTTTTTTAGCATTCCCGACTGCTCCTTGAACTGATATCTGTCTTTTGGTACCTCCTTCAGACAAAATCCTTTTCTTCTTTTTGTGATTTTCACACATGAATCGCGACGCTTCCAATCTAGTCTAATGTTGCAGAATTTGCACATAACTATCTTCTGCCACGCATCGAAAACATGATAGCCTTCGTCTTTAAACTCGTCAGCCCTATCAAAACACGTCGTTATTTTCGGCATTGCGAATTCATATTAGAAGTAGAAATTTCAACTACAAATCACAGTGCACCCACGTGGTCAGCATGCGCGGCCCAACTCTCTCACTTGTCTCCCAGTACGACAGGATAGCCAATATTGAAACTGTGTAGTAATTTCCTGCTACGTGATGTTAGGATATGCTTAGGCTTTAAACACTTAAAAATACATTTGAATTGGGTTCTACCAGCAATGCTAACAAGGTGAAAACCACTGAAGGCTCGCGATATCGCACCAAATCGTGTCGAGACGTAATAAACAAGCCGATTTCGTGATATGTCGCAAATACGGATGTACATCGCAAATAAGGTGGAATTTCGCGTTTAGTCGTGAGGACAAGTTCAGTGCTTTATGATCAAACAATATTTAACACACATTTAAAACACCTTTGATGCACATATCAACACATTTCGCATTTTCGCGATACACCATAAAATCGTGTCTCTAGTCATACCTAATTCCAACTTAAACCTCTGTGTTTTGGGTTGGCGCTTGTTTAATAAAGTGCTTGTTTAATAAACAAAGTTTATATGGTTCCGCCTAGTCAATACATTGTTTTATTAGAGGTTTTATCGTGACATAATCACTTGTCTTTGCGTATGTTGGGACATGTTTCGGTGTCTAGTGACATTGACACCATCATCAGCCTATGGTTATTGGCAACACTCAATGACATTAAAATAATAATTAAAACAACACACACATGACTAAAATAACACTTTAAAAAGTTTTTAAAACACTGTCATATTGAAAGTTCAATAAAAAGTCTTAAAAAAGGCTTGCTGCACTGTTTTGGTTTCCAATGTCCTGCTTCCGATAAAAACCTCCAATATCCAGCAAGAGGTGACCAAACATAACTGGAAAAGAAAATCCCTGTGTGAACTATGATAAATATTAAAACCGAAAAAGTGGAAAGCTAAACAAAGAAAAAGTGGAAAAATATATAAAAAAGGAGTGTGGTGAACTTACGGTGTAGCTGTGGCAGCGAGAAATCGGGCCGTGCTGAGGCATACGGAGACTGTGCAGTACTGATATGGAATAGCTTGGGGGAAGCGGGCGAGGCTTCAGTCGAGAGGGGCGGGGGAGGGTAAGGATACTGGCAATTTTGGAGGACAGGTGCGGGATGGGGATAGAGGGGCGGGATAGGGGTATGGGGTTAAGGGGTGGAAAGAGCGGATTTGTAGGTCCTCGATTAAATGATAAAATTAAGGTGGTTTGTATTTAACTCTGTAATTAGTTAAGGTCTCAAAGAGTACATTATTATTTTCAAAGTTGATCTCATTGATATTGGTTAGGGGGTCTGTTCTTTGGGCAAAATCTATTTCGATTTCTTCCAATATGTTCATTGTGGTACCTTTCTTAGCAAGATGCAGGATGCTCATGTCTTTGTTGATGTCAGTGAATTCATGTTTACTGTCCTTCATGTGGTTGGCCATAGCGGAAAATTTATTGTATTTTAGAGCGTTAAAATGTTCACCATATCTTGTAGCAAATGACCTACCGGTTTGTCCATAATAATTAGCTTCGCATTTGGTGCATTTCAATTTGTATATGCCAGATTTACTAAACTTGTTCGTGTGGTTCAGTTTGTTGGTGTTAAATAAAATATCTTTATTTGTATTAGTTGTTTTGTAGGCTATTTTTAGACCGCGTTTCTTAAAGATATTGGAAATGCTGTAAGATTTGTTGTTAAAGTACGTGAAGACTGCGTACTTGGGTTGCTCTTTTTGTTCTGGCGTTAGGTGGGTGACCGGTTTGTTTTTAATTTTATTAATGATGTTGTTAACTATCTGTGGTGCGAATCCGTTTATTTTAGCAACTTGCTTAATGATTTTTAGCTCTTCGTTTAGGCTTGCTTGGTCTAGAGGAAGGGAGAAGGCTCTGTTGATCATGCTCAGAAATGCGGCTTTCTTTTGATTACCTGGGTGATTAGAGTCCTGCCTTATAGTTGTGTGTGTTTGGGTTGGCTTTCTGAAAATTTTGTATGTTAATCTATTATTAATCCGACTGACTGTGATGTCAAGAAAGTTTATTTTATTGTTTACCGCTGATTCTGCCGTGAATTGTATATTTTTATCCAGACTATTTAATTTGTGTACCAATCCTTCTATGTTCAGGGTCGTCTCATCTAATATTACAAATACATCGTCCACGTATCTTGCCCAAAAAAATATCCCATCAATTTTGTTTATGATTTCCTCATGCTCTAGGTGATCTAAGTATATATTGGCAACACGATATATGCGTACGGCTTTTCTTTTGTTTCGGTTACAACTTCTGTTCTCTGCGCGTGCGTGCCAGGCAGCATAGTATTGTGAAAGAAACAAAAGGATGATTTTCAGCATTCTATGATGGGCGATTAAGCAAGGTGGAAGCGCCGCGCTATTGCGCCGGCAGCCTGGCTCCTCGGAGTTGTAAGGTAATGAAGAAACACATTAATTAATATTGCTAATACATCGGCGAACTACTTGGGATATTATTTTCCAAATCTGAAGATCTTGTTTTAATTTTGGGGCGAGTTCCAAATGTCGTATAGAATCTTGCAATATGCTTGGACGCATTTGTTACCAATCCGTATCTTGCGGAATCTGATGGTTTCCTGGATTTAATCTGCTATTATATGTGGGCCCATTATATTTTGTCGTTGGTTTTAAATTTTTTCTTTTGCACTATTCAGCCTAGAAATGTTCGGTTGAACTATGTTTGACAAACCGTTTCGTCCTTTGTTCATTGGCGACGTGTTAAGTGTAATCTGAAGTAATGGTCTTTTCAGCGTTCATATTAACGCATACCAGGATGTAATTCCATAAACTTAAATATCTAACCATGTTGTGATTCTCGTTTGCCTTGGATCTGCAAACGTATTGGGTTATGACTTATTAGATGCCACGCCCCCTTTGTTGTCGCCCGCCATTGGTGTTTTTTAAAATCTACTGAAAGACTTGATATGTAAATTTATGCCTAAATGCCTTCTAGGCTTGTATTTTATGAAATGTTTTAAAATATATTATTGGTACATTTCGTTTTACGTAAACATTATTTCTTCTAATGCTGAAATACTTCTGAGGAAAAGATAGGTTATGCTAAATGCATCATTCGCGCCAGAATAGTACTAGGCTTGTTAGGTTGCAGCCACATTAGGTCTCAGGGTACCAACCCACCCTCCACATAACGGAGTAATTCCGCAGTGTCCTAAAAATTTTGGAGCAAGAACAACATACGGGATGTAAATGCCGTGTAGAAAGAATTTTAATGAAGGATTAATGAAGAAACCCAAGTGTGAAATGTGTCCATCTTCAAATGCATTCTTTTAGGAACATGGTTTTTTCCTATTCATGTACCTTTTTTTCAGAACTTATCACAGTTGTTGACTTAAAATTTTGCCCAGATGCACAAATATGTTCAGTAAAGGTTTTAGTGGAAGAACATTTTGATACATTTAGGGACACTGATTTTAGAGCCATGATAATATCATTCAAAAAGGAATAAAAACATTACGAAAATTTTAAAACCCTCATTCATCAACATCATCAGGCTATTCTTCCAGCGAGCCGGGTAGGAAGATCGTGAACGATATGCCTCCATTTAGTCCTGTCCTGGTATAGCTTTCCCCTCTCCACTGCATCCCATGTTACTCCTCTCCTCATGAGATCTTCCTTAACCTGATCTGTCCATCTCTTCCTAGGATGTCCTATTGGTCTTCTTCCTGGCACTTACAACTCCAAATACTGGCTTGGAGTTTGGGTCGGATGCATCCGTTTCACATGACCTGACCACTTTAAGCTCGCCATACTTATCCTTTCCCCCCATACATATTCATTCCTCACCCTGTTTTATCTGGTTTTTTTTTGGTTTGTAGAGCTGACCTAAGGAACTTCAATTGATTCTCTTCTCTCTTACTTATGACACAGGTCTCCAGACTATACGTCATGATTGGTAGGAGGTAGGTTTTATACAGGGTCTGCTTAGCTCTTAGAGGTACTACCATGTCCCAGATGAGGTTTCATACTTGGTGGAAGAAGCTGGATCCTTTTGCAACTCTGTTTAAAACTTCTAGTTTGGCACTTCCATTACATGATATGACACTACCCAGATAATTGAAACTGTTTACACAATGAACCTTCTCTCCCTCCATTATGATGCTACAAGGAAAGAAAGGAAGCGTTTAGCTTTACGTAACCGTTAATCATGTGATTTTGAGCCACGGGACCTCCTTTTTACGTGGTATCCGAACCACAGGACATGGCATTTCACTTGGAAAATCTCACATGCATTGACCGGGAACTGAACCCGGTCCACCTTGGTAAGAGGCCAACAACTTGACCGCTGTGCCACCACGCCCCCTGATGTTACAAGAAGAGGGTGTCCTGCTCATCTTCATCGCCACTGACTTGCTCTTACTCACAGTCAACTTGAATTCCTTAAATTTGGTAGTCCAGCAATCTAATCTCTGAATCTCCATTTCTGTCTCTCCCCAAATGGCGATGTCATCGGCAAAACTAAGGCATTGAGATCTTCATTTTCTACTTCCTTGATTTCTTTAATGACTGTATCCATCATCAAAATCATAAACCCTCATTATGAAAAACTCATTAATTTAAAATAAAATCCTTCCACCAATGTATTTGCACATACACTGAGTAAAGCTGTACTAAATTTCAGATTTCTATCGCCAGTGGTTTTCAAGATAGAGGTACACAATTGGTTTTTCAAAATTTTGAATTTAAATTATTGCAATTGCTTTAAATCATAAGTCATGCTCCTGAATATAAATACTAAGATTCCTGTCAGTATAATGTTTTCAGGTGCTATGTTTCAGTTTTCTAGGTTTACTAGCTTGGGAAAAAATTAAAAATTTCAGTTATGTAATTTTGCCTACAACTCCCCTTGCGGACTTGCAATCACTTGGATAACTGAAAAATACAGATAATACGAACATAACCTTACCTGAATATGACATTTTCATTTATTAAATAATGTAACACATGAAATACAAAACCCATTGCGTTACTCGGTTCACTTTCAGGAAATACCGCATATACAATCCACTGTCAACTAATTCCTGCACCCTAATTTTAAGAGGAATTTAAGTCAATAACGAGATATCACAACTCACTAGCAAGTAATGGTATCCGAAAGGACCTAGTGAATAACGCCCAGTTGAACCTCACATATTTTAGCTGTGGCCTAATATGTTGTACCCCTAAAAGCAATAATTCATTAGAAAAAGGATTATGAAGCATTTTGAACACAATCCCTCATTTATCGTTTTCCCATTTCTATTTTTTTTTTGTCTTTCTTGAGGTCCTACAGTCAACAATAAATTAAAGAGATGGTATATTGACTTTCACGGCCAGTGAATTAAAACTCAGCAATTTTTGTAGGTTTGTTCCGTGTCTTGTGTGGGATTTCGCCCAGGACACCAAGCTGGCTCATCAGCGGCCTCTTGGTGTCCCCGCCCGGACTCCCACAGGAGTAGAGAACTGGCCGTGAAAGTCTATAAACCGTCTCCTTCATAGGGAGGTTATAGCTACTTGAGCTTTTCACAGGAAAGTGGTGCAGGTGCGCTTCATAAAAAGGGAGGTAGCGCGCAGTTCGCTACTACTGTGAGGGTTCGGGCGGGGACACCACGAGCAAACTGATGAGCCAGCTTGCTGTCCTGGACGAAGCCCCACACAAGACACGGCAAAAACCTAGAAAAATTGCCGAGCTTTAATAAATTAAAGTTTCATTGTAAAAGCAAAGTCATCATCAGTGTTGGAGAGAGAGAAGACAAACATTGAGTACTTCTTGGAATTGTGCCCTGTCAGTTGTTCACTGGGAGGGGTGAAGGTAAAAGGGTTGCATCAGGTGTAAAATGTGAACGATATCTAAGAAAGGAAAGGGAAGTCTGTTTAGTGATGACTTTTTGACTGTAAAACACTTCCTTTAAAACTGTTAATCACTTAGACAAAGAAAAAATTTGAGTTGGCCTGTCTTACTGAGTGTCTTTTGTATACTTGACCTAGTCTTTGTTTCTGTCCATCCCTTTGTGGGTTTGAGTCTTCAGTTTTTTCACTGGTTTGATGCAGCTCTCCATGCTTCCCTGTCCTGAGCTAATCGTTTCAGCTCTACATAGCTACCACACCCTTCATCTGAGGCAATCTGTTTAACATATTCTAACCTTGGTCTACCCCTACAGTTCTAATCCTCGATCCTTCCTTCCATAACTAACTTTGCTATTCATGGATGTCTTAGTATGAGTACTACCAACCTATCTCTTCTCTTCATTATCAGTCGCCAGAAACATCTCTCCTCTCCCAATCGTCTTAATACCTCTTCATTTGTAACCTTATCTACCCATCTGATCATCATTCACCTGTAACACAACATTTCAAACTCTTCAATTCTCCTCTTTTCTGCTGCTCCAAGTCTAAGTTTTGCTTCCATAGAGTGCCACGCCCCAGAATAAGGCTTTCAAAAATTACTTCTTAATACCTAAATCTATATTCGATGTCCACAGATTGCTTTCCTGTAGAAATGCTTCACTTTATAGCTTCGACAATACCATCCAATTCTTTTTTGTATGTAGCTTACCTTGCAGAACTACAGTGGTATCATTGTTCATGTCTCTTGCAGCCTCGTCAGCTTTAGCCAAGCACAAGGAGATGCAGTGAAGCCATCTTGTATTATCGATTTGGGCCACGAAGTCTTTCTCCTGCATATGAAACTGCTCCAGGCTAGCTAAGGAAACACATGTTAAAATCAAGAATAAGCAGCAACTAGTACAGTGCACGCTACGGATTTTGGCCGGTGAGGCCCGATTTCACAGTCGTACAGAGGACCGGTGGCGAATCTCAGGCATGTGCAATTGATACACGAGTTGCTTTCCACGCAACTGGAAACACACGTATCAATTGTACAGGCATGAGGCTTGCTGACTATCGCTCTGTACTACTGTGAAACCGGGGCTCACCGGCCAAAATACGTGGCGTAAACTGTACAGACATAATAATTTGAAGTTCCAGTCAAAATCCATTTAGCATACCATACCAAGGTCTTCAAATTATCTATTAAATGGAATGATGATGTAAATACCCACCTACAAAGATGGCACTGTGTCGTTTTTCCCTCCTTATTTATTTTCCCTTCTTACCCACCTGCCTATTGTTGCATTTGCTTTTTGTTCTCTTTTTCCACTCAATCCATTTTCCTTATAATGATAATAAATCTACATGAAAACAAAAGAAGGTGGATTTATCTGAAGCCACAAATTTTACTGGGCGGTTGGAAACATCCATGACTTTTATTCTGAAATGAGGAATGATTACTGCATTAGAATTAGTGACTTATAGCAATTTAAAATTTAGCTTTTTTAATTTGAGGTTCGGAGTATATTGAGCTGACAATGGCTTGAATCAGGATACATTATACTGGCTTCTTACAAAAGACAGGACATACCATGGCCATATTTTAAAATAGACAGTTACAGTCAATATATTCGAGTCACAAATTTGCACAAAAAAAAAGCCATTCTGTGGCTACTCATATTGCAGTTTACTTGTGAATTTTTATCCACCTGTCTCCATCTACAAATCTTACTATGCAGTCAGAAACATACAAAAACTTTATTCTTAAAGAAGTAAAATCCAAGAATATTCGGATTTTCAAATGAACATGCATGATTTTTCCAGTTTTTTAATCTTACATTTTCTTATTTTGTTCGAGGATTGCATTTTACTGGCATTTGGATAACAGTACCCAATTTGAAACATGAAAGGATATTTTTTCAAGTTTGTTATGAGTTTTGACACAAACAATAACAAAATGTCTCCCACAAGTCCAACCCCTCCTCCACGTGGTGGGAGACCGGCAACGGCATGAAGTAGGGGATTGCCTGTAGGGGTGAAGTACAGTGGGGACTTCGTGTGCCCCGGGACCGCTGCGGTAGCTGTGAAGGCTCTATGGGAACCCTGAAAAGTGACGGCTGACGGGGCTCTGGTGAAGCTACGATAGGCCTAGCAAGCCAGTAGTGGATATCATATTTGCTTTCAAAACAGGAACAGGCCTCGGAAAGGACGGATGCAAACGACGACGACCCGGATATGCTAATGGACTATGAGTTGGGACATTAAACATACAGACACTGACAGGAAAGGTGGAGGAGATTGTAGATGTGATGGAGAGAAGAAAACTGGATGTACTGGGCTTGGCAGAAACAAGATGGAAAGGAGAAGGTCGCAGAGAACTGAGGAAAGGGTACCGGTTGTACTGGAGTGGGAACAGTGAAGGAAGGAGCAGCGGAGTAGGAGTAGTTGTGAGAGATGGAATGAAGGAAGAGGTAAAGGGAATAAGTGACAGGATCATGAAGATCAGAGTAACTGTAAAGGGAAGAAGCCCCTCAAGTTGGATCTACAGCTCAAGAGAAGGAAGACTTTGAGGAGGAGCTACAACAGCAGTTGAATGGTCAGAGCATCATTGTCATGGGAGATTTGAATGCACATGTAGGAAGTGAAAGGCAAGGATATGAAAATGTATTGGGAGCAGAAGGATGGGGTAGCAGGAATGAAGAAGGGAGAAAGTTGCTGGATTTTTGCAAGAGAAACGGTTTAGTGGTAGGCAACTCCTGGTTCCGGAAGAAAGAAAGCCACAAGGTAACGTGGTACAGCAGTGATTTAACAAAGAAATCTTTGGTAGATTACATGCTGTACGACTGGGAAATGAAGAGAAGTGTCAGAGATATAAAGGTAATACCATCAGAGGCCTTAGATAGCGACCACAGAATACTTGTAATGAACCTGGGAGTTGTTAAGGATAGCAAGAGGACAGAGTACCAGGAAAGGAGAATCAAAGTATGGAAACTCAAGGAAAAGGAAGTCAAGGAAGAATTCCAGAAGATAATAAGGGAAAGGATGCCAACAGACAATCCTAAAACAGGGGAAGAGGAATGGAAGCAATTCAAAAACACAATGGTGGAAGCTGCAGTGGCAGTGTGTGGAAGAACAAGCAACAGAAAGTGGTGTAAAGAGACACCATGGTGGAATTAGAGAGTAAAAGAAGCTGTGAGAAGGAAGAACAAGGCTTTCAGAGTGTGGTTCCAGGAAATAACTGATCTGGCAAGGGAAGATTATAAGATAAAGAAGAAAGAAGCAAACAAGATTGTCGCAGAGGAGAGGAAGAAGTGGATGGTGAAGTGGACAGAGATGATGGAGGAAGACAGTAGAGGAAATAAGAAAGTAATTTATGGGATGGTCAAAAGTAAGAGAAGAGGTCTGCGAGAGGATGTGGTAATGATGGACAAAAACGGAAATGAGGTACACAACAAAGAGACACTCAAGACAGTGTGGAAAGAGTACTTTGAGGATTTGCTGAATCCAAATGGTCATAGGGAGGAAGACAATGCATTGGAAGATGGAGAAGACAACACAGGAATGGAAAAGGACCTGACTTGGAGAGAACTGGAGATGGCTATAGACAAGATGAAAGGAGGAAGGGCACCGGGTGTGGATGAAGTGAGTGTTGAAATGGTGAAGGCAGCAGGGGAGGTTGGGAAACAGTGGCTGTACCGTGTGATGAGGGTGATATGGAAGGAGAAAAAGACCCCAGAAGATTGGAAGAAAGGATTAATTGTCCCAATATTTAAGAAAGGAAGCAGAAAGGAGTGCAGAAATTACAGGGGAGTCACACTCATATCTCACTGTGCCAAGATATATGAAAAGATATTAGAAAGTAGAATACGAGCCAAAGTGGAGAGAAAATTGAGAGAGGAGCAGTATGGATTCAGACCTGGGAGATCAACAGTGGATCTCATATTTTCAGTGAGACAGCTCCAGGAACACCACTATGAATTTGGAGAGGATCTGTTGATGGCCTTCCTGGACATCGAAAAGGCCTATGATAGTGTGTGTAGGGAGAAGGTTTGGGAAGCAATGGAAAACATGGGAGTGGAAAAAGAGACTGTAGGCAGAGGGAAGGAGATGTATTGCGGAAGTGTGAGTTGTGTGAAAGTTGGAGGGGAAAGAACAGACTGGTTCAGACAAATGAGTGGCCTGAAACAGAGTAGTGCGCTGTCACCCCTTCTCTTTATTGTGGTTATGGACGAGGTAATGACACGGATTGCAGGAAAGATAGGAGAAGATAAGATGAAAGCAATGGTGTTTGCAGATGATCTCTTGGTCTGGGGAAACAAGGAGGAGGAAATTCAGGAGCAACTGAAGGCTTGGGAAGAAACAGTGGGAGAGTACGGATGGAAGTTCAACATCAGTAAATGTGAGATCCTGTTAACGACCAGGAAAAAGGACAGACCAATGAGTGGGATAACACTTGGAGGTGGACAGCTGAAGAAGGTGGAAAGTCTCAAGTACTTGGGAAGTCTAGTGGAGGAAAATGGGAGAAATGACAAGGATATTACGGAACGTGGCAGACAGGCAGAAGTATTTCTGAGAAGCATTAGGAGCTTAGTGTGGAATAAAGATGTCCCACAAAAAAGCAAGGAAGTGTTATACAGAAGCTACTATATCCCGATACTGACCTATGCTTCAGAAACGTGGACAATGAAGAAAAGAGACATAAGCAGAATACAGGCAGGTGAAATGAAGTTCCTGCGAAGTAGGATCGGAGTAACAAGAAGAGACAGGTTGAGGAATGAAAAGGTCAGGGAAATGGTGAAAGAGGAGCCCTTGCAAGGTAGGATTGAGACGTCAAGACTGAGGTGGTATGGACACTTAAAGAGAATGGATGAGAAGAGGATTCCCAAGAGGATACATGAGATGCAGATGCAGAAGAAACGACCAAGGGGAAGACCAAGAGATCGATGGCTGAAAGGAGTGGAGGAATGTGTCAAGAAGAGAGGCGAGGACTGGGCCAGAGTGACAGCGGAGAGGTGGTGGGAAGAAAGGACTAAGTGGCGAGGCTTATGTTCCAAACAGACCCAGCCTGAGGCTGGAAACTGTACAAGATGATGATGATGATGAATAACAAAACAATGAAACCTTCAAAAATTGTCAGGTTATTTATATGAATCTGATGATAAGGTGGTAAACCCTTAGTTTTCCATGAATTTAAGCAATTCTTTGCTTTATATTCAGATTTTCCGAGTGAAGGAAATATTCATAAAGGGAAACATTTAATTTAAAAAAATAAGTTTAGAGGCAGGTGAACTCCATGTTCCTCCCCTTAAAACGGCAAGCATCATCAAAAGTTTGTTTCGTCCAAGAATTTTACGGATTTTACCCAAAAATGTTTAATAATGCTATTCAATAATTTTGACTGTCTCTACTACTAGATTTAATGTGAACCTGAGGAACACACTTCAGTTGAAACGAGATTGGGAATATCTACTCTTCTAAAACCCTGGTCGGAGCAAGTTTATGAATAGAACCACAAAAACAAATTAAACTATTTTACGAGGGTGAATGTACTATCAATATTTATTTACTGACTACCTGGTGCACAAAGATCACGCAGCCTGTTGAAGCTCATTTGGACATCTCTAGGACTGGGCAGGTCTTTGCTTAGATCTAAAAGATTTGGCGGCTTTCTCGTAGGATGAGACTTGCGTACATGTTCCAACATGATGTTCTCTTGTGTCCTGGAATTATAAACAGGTTGTACTACAATAGATGGAAGACAATATTTCATCCTTATTTCCAAATTCAGATGACCATGTTACCTTTCAGTGACACCTGGTAATAGGTCTCCCATTCGAACGAGAGCAGCACCATGCTTGGTACCCCAGCACCACACAGGAGGACGACTAGCTCGGAAGTGCCTCGCAGCATCCACCAATTGCCAATCCAGCACAGTCGCTGGCACCACGAGCCATTGAGGTAAACTGAAACATATTGCTAGATTTAATTCTGAAGAACAAACTTCAATTAATATCTACCAGTACTTCTTTCGAGAAGCTGGTCGGAGCAAGTTTATGAATAGAAGCACAAAAATCAAGCAAGCTAATCAACTGCAATACTGAACCTCAAGAAATATATTGATGGAAGTCTATTCATTGAGGCTGCAATCAGTGCAAGAAGAATCAATATATAGTCTAAGTTAATTTATTTGAAGCCTACTAAAGTTAATTTATTTAAAGCTTACAAGTATTAACTAATCACAAATGATAGAAAGATTCCTGTAATTGTTACCAAAATTAATTAAAGCATTACACAAAACATGCTTTGAATCAGCTCTTTTCAGTAAAAATTGAGGAACGGTCAATTGCAGTTTTTTCAATATATCTAGGTATTATTGCTGCTTAATTTTTACTAAGACCATGATAGAACTTTCATTTGTCTTACTTCCATACATGACTGTTTCTTCATTTTCATGGAAGAAGAGCCTAACCAGAAGAAACATGTATGAATACCAGTTTAATTAAATAAGTTTTGTATCAATTGGCAAATTCTTTCTATTCAATCGATGAAAGAAGTTAGGTACACCAGTAAAACTGGCCAGAAAGTAGCTCTTTCTTCCGCTGTTCAAAGAAATAAAGGGTAACAGGAAGGAGTCCAAATCACAGGGGGTTCGGGTTATATGTTTTGAGCAACCGAACCCAACAATACTGCAGTTAGAATGAGTAGGTAAATGCTAAATTTACACTTGCTATAATACTATTTTTTCTTTTTGAAAATGTCACATATTTTTGTAAGTTATGGAAAATATCACAAATTTTAAAAATATCAACAAGAAAATTGAAATTTGTAATTCGTAATTTTCACTCATTTGAGACAGTTTCAACATTATTTCCTAATGCAGCAACACTTGTTGATTGATCTGCAAATATTTCGTTTTCTTGAGATGTGTGAGAAGGATCAATATGAAAAAGAAAAGGTAATTTATTTGTAGTCAACTAATATTAACTAATCACAATTGCAAGAAAGATTCCCGCAATTGCTTTGAGCTGGTTTAGGTTTCATTCAGCTACATGTGTGAGCAACGTACAATTCTTTTCCCACTAAAGCAGATACTTATCAATATCTAGGTATGATATATTTGTGAATTATGGGATGAGAGAGGATTTTGACTTTCAGTGTAAGATTTTACTGAGGAGTTTCTTATCCCTCCTCCAAACTGACAATATCAAAGTAATAATGCACGAGGAACATGGACCCATCCAGATGTCAAGCTCAATTGCAAGAGAGCGAAACACAAACCAAGATGTTAGAGTAAGCTAACATACTTACTCATGTAATTGCCATTGGACAAGCTACTAATTTTCATTTATTTTCTTTCTATAGTTCACATTATATTTCTTTTAAATTTAGTTTATCATGATATTATAAATAGGGGCATGAAGAATTAACTTCTACCATAATACAAAATGATTTTTCCACAAATTATGTGAGGGATGGAATCTTTATTCAACTTCCTGTTAACAAAGAGTGGCAAATCATTCCAACTATTAAAACATACTGGTAAATTTACATTTAAAATAAAACATATGATCTTCTAAACATGTTCACTATTGATGGTATAGATGATTCCTCATTATGGCTACTGAACCTTTCAGTGTCATGGTACAGTTTACGTCACAGTTATTGTCTGGTTAGTTGCACAGTCGTACAGAGGACAATCGGTGAGCCTCAGGCATGAGCAATTGATATGGGCTTTGCTTTCCGCACAACTGATAACTCGCGTATCAATTGCACATGCCTGGGGCTCGCCGACTGTCTTCTGTACGCCTCGCAACTGGAGCTGACAGGCCAAACACTGTAGCATAAACTGTAAATATATCAGGCACTAAATTGAGATTGACTTTATACAATTTAAATGTCTCCACTAATAATTGTGGAATGGTACCTCTTGCACCTATCCATTACAACATGACAAATTTTGTTTCAATTTAAACTGATTTCTGTATTTGGCTGCATATTTTAAATGATTTTGTGCTACAGAAAGTTTACAGCTATTGTCTCACCGTATTGCAAAGAAATAATGTGTAAGTGACTTATCATTAGGGTTATGCAATTCATACATGGAAAGAAGATAGTACAGGTTTATGTTGACTAAGTTTAGCAACAGTTAAAGTCCGACTTTGTCACAAAAGTGACTCTGATGCAATAACACACCCTTTACATACCCCTGCATGTTTTGAACCTACTGTACTATTAAAAAAACATAATAAAAAGGCAGAAAAAAGGTAACATCGCTAAGTTAGAAGAGAAGAAGAGTGACTCTACAGGGCAAATACACGATAAGGCACATAGTACATCAGGATGTCATCATCATTGATGAAGGAAAAAAAACCAGTACATCAGGATGTCATCATCATTGATGAAGGAAAAAAAAAACAATGTCAATCATGTACTTGCCTTGATAAGTCACCCTACTTCCTCAATTTTCCATTGCCAACTGTTCCATTAAAGATACACATTGATCACAAGATTAAACCAGTACCTGGTTGATATATGAAAATTACAATTAGCAGCAGAAATTTTCCAACCAGAGCATCCAGTTCTATTTAATTCAGCCTGCCAGTCACGCTCCCGGCGGAACCAACAAGCATCTTGTAAGCAACTGTAGTATGGTTCTCTGAAAGCAGAGAGGAAATAATTTGTAAGCACAATAGCTGTCCAATCAGACATCTCAAGAGGAGAGAGATTATTTTACATACCTGAAATCATAGGCAAAAACTAGCTGGTGTCTTCTAGGGAATGCATGATGTAACAATGCATTAGTCAGGGTTTTGCCATGCCCCACAGGTGAAAATTTAAAGCTGAATGTCATTACTTTCATATTCTGTAAGGAAGAAGAAAAGTTCCGACAGTGAATCACTATTCACTTTTTATTACATGTTACTATTATTTACAACTATCTTGGCATGCCCAAGTTCACTTGCCTGATCGTGTACATTGATTGGCTTAGAACGAAGTACTGATTAAGAAGTGGAGTTATGGTGCAAACAATGAGCATAAAATAAGCTGTTAAGAGGAGCATAGAACTGAGTAGTTTGTTTACAAAAATAAGAAATATCCACCTAGTCAATACAATATTATGTCATTTTGCAATTAAGAAGTGTACATGTTTCGAGTCTGACTCATAGAACTCTTCATCACACTATTTGTCAATCTGAGATCTAAAAGAACAGTACAATAAAAGAACATATATCTTAAAATACAGAACGGTACAAACATTTGATTATGAAAAGGAAAAAAAGGGGAAAAAAAACTATATAAAAAAATCTAAACCTTTTCTTATAGCTAAGGTAACTGTACCGGTTTTCGTCACTGATCCAGTCTTCGTCACTCTCGTATATAAGTACAAAAAATAAGCATGTCAACAGATCTTTCTCAACGCACGAAGTCTTACGAGATGCGTCATACCTTCCTTGCCGATAAGGAGCAACTTTGCGAAATCATGCGTGTGATGTAATAGTTTTTTTTTTTTTAGCGTATGGCTTTTAGTGCCGGGAGTGTCCGAGGACATGTTCGGCTCGCCAGTTTTGTAGCTGCTTCGAGACGGACACCCAATGGGTGAGCTACAAGTACCGTTGGGGAGGGAAGGAGGGAAGTTGAAATGTAAGGACGAGGAGTTGGAAGGTAGCGGCTGTGGCCTATAGTTAGGGACAAACACCGGCATTTGCCTGGAAGGAAGATGGGAAACCACAGAAGACCATCTTCAAGGTTGCCGGCGGGGGGATTCGAACCTCCTCGCCTCCCGGATGTGAGCGACTGCCATCAGTCATGCCGTAACCACCACGGCTAACTCACCCGGTATGTAATAGGTGATTCCCTGCGTCAAACATCTCCCGTGAGCTGAGCTGTCTTGACGCGCCATTTGCTTCTCGCATGTGCTAAGCACGCGCGCAAGTTAATTATGTGCATGCGTGTTATGTTCCGACATTTTAAAATGTTACAAGTGCGTGATATAGTTGGTAATTGTTTCTGTAACATATGTGATTTGTTATTTCGTGCTCACATGCCTAGTTTTGTTAGAAATGCCGGTGACGAACACTGGATTTAAAAAAATGCACTTTACCAATGCTCGTCATTTGTGACGAAAACTGGCACATTGTCATTTCTCCTTGCAAGACCTAACTAACAGCGGCAATATACTTATAATGCAGCTCTAAAGTACCCTGTATTAATTAAATTATCATTTGATCATTGTGTCCAGTAGTCGTCATAGCTGACGAACTCTAGAGCACATTCGTGACGAACACTAGTGCACGATAATGTTAATGTTTGTGTTAACGTTTCACAACCAATAAACATTTACAGGGTATTGTTATTATTACGTAGGTCTCTCTTCTTAACGGCCGCACCTCAGTAGGCCTAGGTTTTTTTGGCTAGGCGTGCTACAGAGGACTTTTTTTTATTTTTATTGAGATGATAAATAATATATTATTCTAAGACTAAATCTTTGCTTTCAGGCAATATGTTAGATAGTTATTGTTGTTTTAAGGGGCAGAACTACGAGGTCATCTGCCCCAGGCAATATGTCGAAACGCACAGTTCTGAATTATGATATTGAGCAAATGGAAGCTGCTATTAAGGCCGTTGTGGAGGACGGCATGAGTATTAAAAAGGCCGCGGAGAGGAATGGTGTTCCGAGAAACACCCTCTCAGACAAAATTAAAGGAAAATCTCCTCGAGAGAGGAAAATGGGGCTAAGTTCCATTTTAACAAAGGTAGCTGAGGCTATGCAAGTTCAATGGGTAATCTCACTATGAAAAGCGGGGTCCCGGTAACAAAGGACGATTTGCAAAAGCGTCCAGTGCCTTACACAAGAATTGAAGAGGGACTTTCCTTTCAAAGATGGCCGCCAGGAAGGAAATGGCGTGAATCTTTCATAAAAAGAAATCCAGGTCTATCTTTTACGAACCCCTCAAAATTTGACAGTAAGCCGTGCTGCAATTACAGAACATCAAAATAAAACCTGGGTTTCAGAAGTCTACAGCTATTCAGTGGAAAACGACTTCCAGTCTATTTTGTCAGACCCTCGGGGACTGTTCACCGCTGACGAGACGGTTTTCTTTCTCAATCCGAAAGGTAACAAAGTGCTGGCGAACAGGGGTTACAAAACAATATATCAGCAAGTGAATTCGGATGAGAAAGAATGCTTTACGGTACTTCTAACAGGCAATGCCCACGGCGATATTTCTCCTTCCCTTGTAGTGTTCAAGTATGAACGTCTGCCGCAAGACATCATTATTGCCTCAATGCCAGCACACTGGGGCATTGGCAAATCGCCAAACGGGTGAATGACGGGGGGAAGTGTTTTACGAATTTCTCAGTAACATATTTCATCCTGGGTTGGTTGAGAAGGAGATTCTTCTCCCTGACATTATTCATAGACGGGCACTTCTCACACTTGACCATACATACTAGTAAATTTTGTGAGTATCATGGAATTGTTTTGGTCGCTTTACTACCTAATGTCACACACGTACTTCAACCCACGGATGTAGGGGTTTTTAAGCTACTAAAGACTGCCTGAAAGAAAAATGTACATGAGTGACAAATTCAGAGGGTTTCTATGGCAACAATCGGTGTTAGGCCTCGGCGAATGGTCATTTTCCGGGCTGTTATGCCGTGGTCTCACTTGTTTAGAGCAGAATTACGATATTTTCCTGCTCGTATGTCTTCTACCCACCAATCCCACTTCCCGTTGCCATCTTTTTTTTTTTTTTTTTAATATTCCATTTTTATTAAAAAACATAATTACTGGTACTGTTTTATTCGTAAATGTTAGCATCCAAGTCGATAAATCGGTGTATTACGCAACAATTGACAGAAATGCACTATAAACAGCAGACAAGGAAGATTAACAATGTGACGGCAATTGGTGCAAACGGGTGACGAATATAGGAAAAATAAAATACATCGTGCCGAACACTGGCGCAAAAACACACTTTTTAAAAAAATACGTCATTTTTCCTAAAACGAATATCTTTGATATTTGGTCTTTCCTAGTGTTTGAGTAGAGTTTGAGGTTAGGTACAGTGCTTTTGTTGATTAAATTTACCAAAATGTGTACGGTGTATATGATTTCTTGTCTCTCCCTTAACATGACGACCATTGGTGCATTTACCTTAATGCCATTAAACTCCTACACATGAACTGTGAAGGAATTTATTTGTAAATTTCAAATAGTTGTTAGATTGACGGTCCCGATTTATCTGATAAAATGAGATGTGTGGTATATTGTACATTATTTAAAATAGTTTGAAGACATCTTTCATTACCTGTGGAAATGTTTTTACGGGCGGTCAATGATGTATTTGTCACACTCACGAAAACATATTAAAGCTGATGATCTATTGAACCAACTAAACAAATTAGAAACCAAAATCAATAAATCTTTGAATTATTTAGACACAACTGTCACAAGAATAAATAAAGCATTCGACTAAAACAGAATGCCAATGCAAACTGCAAATATAACAAAACATGAAAATAAAATTGTTTAAAAAAGATGTGGCAACATGAAACTGAGCTCAATTTGTGACTCTTTTAAATTACAGTGCCCAGAGAAAATCCCATTGTAAATAATTTGTACTAAAAGTGAACGCAACCACCCATCTAACGGATCATGTTTTCATGGAACCGTCACTGGTCACTTAATAGAGGTTGGTTGGTTCCTTAGTTTAGGGGCTGCGACAACGCGGTCATGTAGCCCCGTGTACTTTGGGTGTGTGTAGAATCTGTCTGATAACCGGTGTTAATTGTGATGACTGTATTAGTGTGTGTATCTGTTTTTTTAATTCAAGTAGGGACTGCAACTTTGAATTTTCAAATAGTTCCTACTTTTGCCACCAAACGCCACCGTCAACGACTACTAGGCCTAGTTCAGAACTAGCCACTAGATGCCACCGCAGTCGGCTCTTGGCAACGAACGTAGCAACCTAAGAGCGTTGTTTACATTCTTAACCTATCCAATTTAGTTTCACACAGGTGTAATTAGTGGAAAGATCTTTAACATGCCATAAATCTATGACATGGGAACGCCGGCTTTACTTCCCCTCCGAAGGAAGGCATACTGAGGGATTTTTAACGCTCTAAAAAAATCCGACGGCTTCGGCTGGGTTTGAACCCACTATCTTGGGCATAGAAGCTCAGCATGCTACCAACTACGCCACCGAAGCCGGTACTTAATAGAGGTTTCACTGTAATTATCAAGTGTAAAATTTGAAGACTTTTAGAATTGTTAAGACCCAAGACTAAAACTATAAAAATTAATTGTAATTGTTAATAGAAATGGCATAAAAGGAGAATCAAGTAATGCCCAAAGCACTTACCTTACACATAATATATAGTCCTTTCACCTTACCAGACACACTGGTGCCTGGAGGCAGTCTTCGCTTCTTCTTGTCAACAAGTTGACAGATAACATCCACGTTAGATAAACATACATCGTGCTCGCCCAGAAGACAGCTCTGCTGACAGACATTCTGTAGGAAGGTATGACTCTTTTGGCTAGGTTTCTTAATGAAACATCATGTGTAGATACATGCACAGGGAATACAAAGTCCAGTTTGTCACGTATTTATTTACTGAATTATTATAATCTATCTGTTATTTGGAAAATGTGGAACAGTTCCGATATGTTGGAAATTTAATATTCCAGGATGCATGTACTAGCCCAGAAGTCACTAACCAAATTCTAAACCACTTACATTGTCTACCAATAAGGGCAAAATCTATAAATGGGATTTGCATGCTACAATAGAATAAAGAATTGAAGCGTTTGAAATGTGGTGTTACAGGAGAATGATGAAGATCAGATGGCTAGATAGGGTTAAAAATGAAGAGGTATTAAGATTGGGAGAGGAGAGATGTTTCCAGCGACTGCTAATGAAGAGAAGAGATAGGTTGGTAGGGCACATACTTAAGACACCCAGGAATAGCAAGCTGAGTTATGGAAGGAAGGGTCGAGGACAAGAACTGTAGAGGTATAACAAAGTTAGAATATGTTAAACAGATAGCCTCGGATGTAGTAGCTATATAGAGATGAAACGATTAACTCAGGACAGGGAGACATAGAGGGCTGCATCAAACCAGTCAAAAGACTGAAGACTCAAACAACAACAATAGAATTAATCTGCATTTACAGCTAAGCCAAACAAAAATATTTTTCAAAATTACAAATAATTAGTTCTGATAAACATGTTTCTACTGTGCTACAAGACCAAATGCTTACCTCCTTAGGCCTTTCCTCCGTTGTGACAAAGGAGAGTTTAAAATTTGTTACGCTCAAATTACCAGACTTTCCTTGATTTTGTTTACTGACTGGAGCAAACAGCAGAACGTTCTGGGCTTCAGCAATCACCATTTCACCTGAACAAAACAATGATTAAAGGTAAAATAATGGGGAATAAAGAAACAAGACAAGACTCTTGCTGAGCAGACTAAAATGCACATTCCATGGCTGAAATGGAAAGTTGCATATTCAGAGACCCAAGCATCAAATTCTGGCAGTGACAGCAATTTGTTTACACTTGTCTGCAGCAAACTTGAAGTGTCAGAGCACCTACCCTACACCTGTAAGATAATCTGTATTCAATTTATTCTGGCCTCATCTGACCAAAACCGACTTAAAGGAAATAGAACAAGTTAAGTCTATTTTCCTAAAGAAAGTGTGTTGTGTGTATCGAAATTTACTCCGTCCCGGCTAATGTACGAGCTGTCTGCAGAGCCATTCTATATTGAGCAAATCAGTCTAAAAATGCAGCTTCCATCTAACGCTGCCTATCAGGAACTTCTTGCGGAACTTCATTTAAAAAAGAAATATGGTTGGACTTCTATGGGACAGAAGAGATGTTACCATCTGACTGGAAGAGAGCAGTATGACACACTATGACGTGTTTTGCAGTCCATGGATTTCACTCCAGGATACGCAGAAAAAAAGACTTTCATACTCCAATGCAGCTACATGCATATATGTTAATTATGTAGCGAGCCCTGTGACCGATATCATGCGTCATACTGTAAAAGAAGATCGACTCCCTGACGCAATTTTGTAGTAACTGACAGTTCCTGCATTGTATATATAGTACATTTTCATTGGCCATTGGCTGCATTAAAACTAGTATTATTAATTTATTCAGTCTCCCACAAGTCCAACCCCTCCTCCACGTGGTGGGAGACGGGCAACGGCATGAAGTAGGGGATTGCCTGTAGGGGTGAAGTACAGTGGGGACTTTGTGTGCCCCGGGACCGCTACGGTAGCTGTGAAGGCTCTATGGGAACCCTGAAAAGTGACGGCTGACGGGGCTCTGGTGAAGCTACGATAGGCCTAGCAAGCCAGTAGTGGATATCATATTTGCTTCCAAAACAGGAACAGGCCTCGGAAAGGACGGATGCAATCGACGACGACCCGGATATGCTAATGGACTACGAGTTGGGACATTAAACATACAGACACTGACAGGAAAGGTGGAGGAGATTGTAGATGTGATGGAGAAAAGAAAGCTGGATGTACTGGGCTTGGCAGAAACAAGATGGAAAGGAGAAGGTCGCAGAGAACTGAGGAAAGGGTACCGGTTGTACTGGAGTGGGAACAGTGAAGGAAGGAGCAGCGGAGTAGGAGTAGTTGTGAGAGATGGAATGAAGGAAGAGGTAAAGGGAATAAGTGACAGGATCATGAAGATCAGAGTAACTGTAAAGGGAAGAAGCCTGGAGATAGCCCAGGTATATGCCCCTCAAGTTGGATGTACAGCTCAAGAGAAGGAAGACTTTGAGGAGGAGCTACAACAGCAGTTGAATGGTCAGAGCATCATTGTCATGGGAGATTTGAATGCACATGTAGGAAGTGAAAGGCAAGGATATGAAAATGTAATGGGAGCAGAAGGATGGGGCAGCAGGAATGAAGAAGGGAGAAAGTTGCTGGATTTTTGCAAGAGAAACGGTTTAGTGGTAGGCAACTCCTGGTTCCGGAAGAAAGAAAGCCACAAGGTAACGTGGTACAGCAGTGATTTAACACAGAAATCTTTGGTAGATTACATGCTGTACGACTGGGAAATGAAGAGAAGTGTCAGAGATAGTTGTTAGGGATAGCAAGAGGACAATACCAGGAAAGGAGAATCAAAGTATGGAAACTCAAGGAAAAGGAAGTCAAGGAAGAATTCCAGAAGATAATAAGGAAAAGGATGCCAACAGACAATCCTAAAACAGGGGAAGAGGAATGGAAGCAATTCAAAAACACAATGGTGGAAGCTGCAGTGGCAGTATGTGGAAGAACAAGCAACAGAAAGCGGTGTAAAGAGACACCACGGTGGAATGAGAGAGTAAAAGAAGGTGTGGGAAGGAAGAACAAGGCTTTCAGAGTGTGGTTCCAGGAAAGAACTGATCTGGCAAGGGAAGATTATAAGATGAAGAGGAAAGAAGCAAACAAGATTGTCGCAAAAGAGAGGAAGAAGTGGATGGTGAAGTGGACAGAGATGATGGAGGAAGACAGCAGAGGAAATAAGAAAGTACTTTATGGGATGGTCAAAAGTAAGAGAAGAGGTCTGCGAGAGGATGTGGTAATGGTGGACAAAAACTGAAATGAGGTACACAACAAAGAGACACTCAAGACAGTGTGGAAAGATTACTTTGAGGATTTGCTGAATCCAAATGGTCATAGGGAGGAAGACAACGTATTGGAAGATGGAGAAGACAACACAGGAATGGAAGAGGACCAGACTTGGAGAGAACTGGAGATAGCTATAGACAAGATGAAAGGAGGAAGGGCACCGGGTGTGGACGAAGTGAGTGTTGAAATGGTGAAGGCAGCAGAGGAGGTTGGGAAACAGTGGCTGTACCGTGTGATGAGGGTGATATGGAAGGAGAAAAAGACCCCAGAAGATTGGAAGAAAGGATTAATTGTCCCAATATTTAACAAAGGAAGCAGAAAGGAATGCAAAAATTACAGGGGAGTCACACTCATACCACACTGTACCAAGATATATGAAAATATATTAGAAAGTAGAATACGAGCCAAAGTGAAGAGAAAATTGAGAGAGGAGCAGTATGGATTCAGACCTAGGAGATCAACAGTGGATCTCATATTTTCAGTGAGACAGCTCCAGGAACACCACTATGAATTTGGAGAGGATCTGTTGATGGCCTTCCTGGACATCGAAAAGGCCTATGATAGTGTGTGTAGGGAGAAGGTTTGGAAAGCAATGGAAAACATGGGAGTGGAAAAAGAGACTAGGCAGAGGGAAGGAGATGTATTGTGGAAGTGTGAGTTGTGTGAAAGTTGGAGGGGAAAGAACAGACTGGTTCAGACAAATGAGTGGCCTGAAACAGGGTAGTGCGCTGTCACCCCTTCTCTTTATTGTGGTTAAGGACGAGATAATGACACGGATAGCAGGAAAGATAGGAGAAGATAAGATGAAAGCAATGGTGCTTGCAGATGACCTCATGGTCTGGGGAAACAAGGAGGAGGAAATTCAGGAGCAACTGAAGGCTTGGGAAGAAACAGTGGGAGAGTACGGATGGAAGTTCAACATCAGTAAATGTGAGATCTTGATAACGACCCGGAAAAAGGACAGACCAATGAGTGGGATAACACTTGGAGGTGGACAGCTGAAGAAGGTGGAAATTCTCAAGTACTTGGGAAGTATAGTGGAGGAAAATGGGAGAAATGACAAGGATATTACGGAACGTGGCAGACAGGCAGAATCATTTCTGAGAAGCATTAGGAGCTTAGTGTGGAATAAAGATGTCCCACAAAAAAGAAAGGAAGTGTTATACAGAAGCTACTATATCCCGATACTGACCTATGCTTCAGAAACGTGGACAATGAAGAAAAGAGACATAAGCAGAATACAGGCAGGTGAAATGAAGTTCCTGTGAAGTAGGATCGGAGTAACAAGAAGAGACAGGGTGAGGAATGAAAAGGTCAGGGAAATAGTGAAAGAGGAGCCCTTGCAAGGGAGTATTGAGACATCAAGACTGAGGTGGTATGGACACTTAAAGAGAATGGATGAGAGGAAGATTCCCAAGAGGATACATGAGATGCAGATGCAGAAGAAACGACCAAGGGGAAGACCAAGAGATAGATGGCTGAAAGGAGTGGAGGAATGTGTCAATAAGAGAGGCGAGGACTGGACCAGAGTGTCAGCGGAGAGGTGGTGGGAAGAAAGGACTAAGTGGCGAGGCTTATGTTCCAAACAGACCCAGCCTGGGGCTGGAAACTGTACAAGATGATGATGATGATTATTAATTTATTCAGTAAATAGTTTCTGTTAACAAAAACAATTGTAGGGCCAATCATATTTTAACGCCTAAGTACTTTTATACAGAGTGTTCTGGAATTCCTATTAAGTACACACTTCTAGAAAGATGGTATATTGGCTTTCACGGCCGGTGAATTAAAACTCAGCAATTCTTCTAGGTTTGTGCCGTGTCTTGTGTGGGGTTTCGCCTAGGACACGAACTGCGCGCCACCTCCCTTTATATTAGGTGCAACTGCACCACTTGACTGCGAGAAATAAAAGCTCAAGCATCCTCAACCTCCCTCGTCACTCCTGTGGGGGTCCGGGCGGGGACACCAAGAGCCCGCCGATGAGCCAGCTTGGTGTCCTAGACGAAACCCCATACAAGACACGGCACACCCAGCCGAAAACATTTGAATATGGAACTAGCGATGTGGGCCGGGCCCAGTGGGAAGGTAAATATAAATTGGGTATTTACCCGGGTACATACCCAGTGGTCATTTTAATACCCACAATGAAGGTATTTTCAGTTTTTTGAGCTTTGTACAACACTTTTTGATGTGTTGATGAAGTGTTGGAGAAACAAGGACTGAAACACAGGTATTTGATGCCTTAAATTGAAATTGATCCTTCAAAACTAAAAAAAAAAAAAAAAAGCGATTGAATGTCCGGGTATTTTTGGGTATTTATATGTTTTGGCACTGTAACCTTGTCTTTAAGTGTGTTCTTTCCTTAAACTTAAGTACAATATTGGATAAGAACTTTTGGTTGTTTTGTGTTTTAAATTTTAAATGAAGGTCTAGTTTTATTACGGTACTGGAAATGAGCAACAATGATGTGGGAAGGAAAAGCTACTTTTGTAGTAATAAGAGTAGGCTATATGCATATTAATTGAAATGTGTGCATGCCAATCAAAAGGTAATAAAACATATTCAATAGAAAGGACATTTGCGGGAAAAAAATGCTTAGTTAATGTAGAATAGTTTGCATACCGGTACCCTTTTTTAAGGTTCAACTTACCACGACACAGGATTTTTAATGAAACATCTAAAATACCTGGGTATTTACCAGAGTATATACCCTGGGTATTTACCCCAATTTATAACTACCTAGGTATTTTACATCACTATATGGAACTCATGCACGGAAATGCAACACTTCAATACCATTACGATGACGAGATCGAATCAGAATGTGACATTTAGATGCTACATAGGTAGGGACCCTGATTTATGGTAATACAAGCTCTACCCAGCATGTGTTGCAATGCCAATCAAACCAAGTGTTGGCATTGTAATTTTGTTTGTTGAAGTGCATTTGGATACACAATATTTTTTTTCTTAACTATTGTAAAATGGATTTACTAATTCAGAAACAATCATGGGAGTGTACACAACAACTCACCAGTATCATCGCAATCGGATGAATGGTATATAAACGCATACGGGATTTTGTTGATATGATTCACGCGTCGTCACTCATTTGATGAATCTACTCATGCGCTACCTATTGTAATATCGTTTTACTAAGTCAGAAACCTTTGCAGGAGCGTACTCAACAACTCACCAATGTTTCATCGCAATCGGATGAATGGTACAGGCCGGACGTTTGTTTTAGACGATTGCCCTTGACCTTGAAGCCTGCGGGTAAGCCTACACACACTCACTCTCTCACCCTATCGCTTCACCCTTGTCACCACCGATCTGATGTAATGGAATTTCAGACTTGAGCAGACAGTACAGTCCATGTCGAAGTATTGTGTGACGCGGAAGTACACGTTACGTAGTTACGAACAGAACGTCATTATATTTGCCAATGACTGTACTTCAGCAGTAGTGTGAAACAGCTTTGTCAATCATCGGACCGCTTGGGGCAGCAGATAATAACACAGGTACTGTAGTAACTCGCCTCCAGGCTGCCATTAAGTTTTTCACTCGTCTAAAACAAACGTCCGGCCTTTATATGAACGCATACAGGACTTTGTTGAAATGGTCCGTGCGCCGTCACACATTTGTTGAATCTATTCATGCTGTACCTATTGTAAAATTGATTTACTAAGTCAGAAACCTTCCTTGGAATGTACACAACAACTAACCAAAGTATCATCGCAATCGGACGAATGGTATAAAGGACACACACAATCACGTAACATTTACTTTTTGTTTTATATATTGAGATAAAGGGCTTCAAAGCGGTGAAATAAATGTTCAAAGTGGTGAAATAAAAAGGTGAGGTGTGTGTGTGCTTAATAACTGTGTGTACGCTGAACAGATTTGGTTAAATAATGAACACTATAGAAACATTTGGAGGAATAACAAACAATTTATTCTCGTTATTTATTTCTTTTTACTTTCTTTCGAAAGAACTAAAACTCAAATTAAATCTATTTTCTGAGTTTCATACCTAACATAACATTTGCTTCAACAAATATTCTCCACAACTACCATAAGTTTAGTTATTTTTCTCACTAACTTGTGAAACTTATGTTGTCCCCAAAATATAAGCATAGCATAGTTTCCATCATTACAGAACTACAACCAACCAAGCTCAAGAAGAGACTTCATTAGCCCGTATGAAACATTTAAATTTGAATTCTTATTTTCTATCGCACGACAGATAGTGGAACAATTTAAGTAAATATATTTTTAAAAATTCGTATTACCAGCATTTCTCTGGTATTTAGCATTTTAGGGTGAAAATAACAAATTTCAAAAAATAACTTTATTTCGCGGCTTTAATATAAAAAAATGGCATATTTGGGGTAAATATATCGTTGTGATAACATATGATTGCTGAAATATTTCGTAGATATCGTTAAAACAAAACAAAAACAGGACTCTATACATAGGTGAAAAGGTTGAAAAGAAATGGTTTTGAGCATGAATATATCATAGCATCATTTCAAGTTTGCGTACTCGTCCCTTGAGTGCTTCTTTGTCCAGTCCTCTTTCATGATAATCTCTCCCAAGTACTTAAATTTTTCCTCTCTGTTGATCTTCCCGTATTTTGTCTGCAGTTTTGCTGGGGCATCTTTGATGTTAGTCATTACTTCCGTTTTTACGAATGATACCTGCAAGCCAGTTTGTTCAGCGATTTCTTTTAAAAGGTCGATTTGCATCCTAGCAGTTTCTACGTCGTTCGACAGAATGGCGATGTCATCAGCGAATGCTAGACAGTCGACTATGATCCCCTTGGATTTTGTTCCCATTCTCAGAGGGCTATACTCAGTGTAGGTATTACTACTAGTGGAGCGACACAGTGTGGTGCAATAGCACATAGTGTAGTGTTATACAGTGTTGGTATTGCTTCTAGTGGAGTGTTACAGTGTGGTGCAATAGCACCTAGTGTAGTGTTATACAGTGTTACAGTATATATATATAGTATGATCAAGTAGGGAGTGATAGAGGAGTAACACCTCTTTAAAAAACCCTGGTCCAGCTGACCCGGCTGGTAGTACCTTGTTAGGGTCCCTTGCCAGGGTTACGGTGAAGTCCTCAACGGTACCTGCAGTGAAAGAGTTGAACTCTGGCACAGTGTGGTTGGCGGAAGGGGCAGCCTATTGCTCAGGTTTAATAGGGCAAACTATTGTCCATAGTTATGATGGGCAGGTTTTGGCCCAACGGCAAAATGAGCGGACGAGGAGCCAATCACTCTCATGGCTCCCAACGGTCATAGAGGCGGAAGAGGCCGCGCCAGACGGACTGGCTGTAAAGGCGCACCTCAGTAGTACTTGAGTATGCGGCAGTTCGTTGCAGTCTCTGTGTTCGGTCCTGCATGTCTCATTCTTCGTGAGCCGCAGGATAAGGCTCAGAGATCATAGTGTGGGTCTCGTCCTGGCAAGCCGAGATACACCCTAAACAAATTCACGCCAGTGGCACTTCTTCCGAACGTCACTTTTCAAAGTCCAAAGGCGATGGGATATGGACGGTGGGGGCAGGTTATGGGTGTAACTGGAAGCCCCTAGTTCGGACCTGCACGTTGGCAGCAGATGTGTGATGGTCGTCTTCCGGAGACTCTGTGACTACTCAGGAATTCGGTCCTGCATCTGTGTTTGGGCAGGCCTATTTAGGATCAACGCTGCCCACCCCACATGGGGAAGGCCCTAGAAAAGGTGGGCTAAACATCGGAAGTCACAATCTTGGTCCGGCTGGGCAACCGCACTCAGCAGGTCACCCCTCATGCGGTCGAAACTCAAAAACAGTAAAGAATCACAAATTGATTATTGGATCATGGAACATCAGAACCTTGCTTGATTTGGACAATAACATTCGACCTGAGAGAAGATCAGCTCTCGTAACCCATGAGTTATCAAGACTCAACGTTGACATTGCTGTTCTCAGTGAAACTAGGCTGTCTGCTGAAGGCAAGATTACTGAATCTGGAACAGGATATACCATCTTCTGGAAAGGAAAGGGGGAGGGTGAATGTCGTATTCATGGCGTGGGCTTCGCTGTGAAGACCAAACTGGTAAATTATCACCAACTTACGCACATTGCAATCAGCGAAAGGCTCATGACTCTCCGCATACCACTCTCAGGAGGTTCCTTTATGACACTCATCTCTGCCTATGCTCCTACCTTAGATTCTGATGATGAAGTAAAGGCTCAGATCTATAATCAGCTAAGTGAAATCATCTCCAAGGTACCATCTGCAGATAAACTCTTGCTCCTCGGAGACTTCAATGCCAGAGTTGGGAAAGATCACAGGCTATGGAATAATGTGATGGGCAAACAGGGACTTGGAAAATGTAATCCCAATGGACTGTTGCTTCTTGGTCTTTGTGCAGAACACGAACTTTTCATTACCAACACGCAGTTCCGGCTACCTGACCTCTTCAAAACCACGTGGATGCATCCTCATTCCAAACATTGGCACATTCTTGATTATATCATTACCCGGCAATGTGATAAGAAGGACACTCGTATTACCAGAACAGCAAGGAATATAGACGATTGTTGAACAGATCATAAACTTCTTATATGTAAGCTCAGGATATCCATCAGACCTAAACCACCTAGGAACACCAAAAATTTGCCAAGAAAGAAGTTTAATACATCCAAACTTCAGGATGAATCCATGTACAAACATTTTGGAAACAGGATCGTCACCCAGTTATCAGAAAACCCAGTAACAAATGATATTCAGCAAGAATGGGCCACATCACAGAAGATTATCACACAGTCAGCTGAGGAAACCATTGGTTTTATAGTGCGGAAAAGACAAGACTGGTTTGATGACAACAATGAGGAAATTCTGTCTCTCATCAATGCCAAAAGGAATGCCTATCTTGCCCATCTTCAAGACCCAACTTCCAACACAAAGAGAGATAAACTACTGGAACTAAAGGGTAAATGCCAGACGCAGATAAGGCAGATTAAAAATACTTGGTGGCAACAAAAGGCTCAGGAACTGCAGAGACTATCGGATGCTCGAGACTTGAGGAACTTCTATGCCGTACTCAAGGAAATATATGGACCATCTCGCTCATCATCAGGTACACTAAAAAGTGCTGATAATTCTACTACCTTTACTGATAGTCAAGAAATCTTGGAACGCTGGAAGGAGCACTTCTCCAATCTCCTAAATCGTCCATCAGAAGCTGCTGAAGACTTCCTCTGTGATGTGCCGCAACAACCTGAACAACTGTGGTTGGCAGTACCTCCTACTTATCATGAATTCAGTACAGCTCTCACCCAATTGAAACCCAGAAAAGCACCTGGCCCAGATAACATCCCTCTGGAACTAATTCAAGCCGGAGGTCATTCCCTCAAAACAAGAATTTTCATCCTTATCCTCAGAATATGGGAATCAAGAAAGGTACCTGGAGAACTAAAGAATGCCACTATCGTCACTATCTTTAAAAAGGGTGATCGCAGTGTTTGTGGCAACTACCGTGGTATATCACTGCTATCAATTGTGGGGAAGATTCTTGCAAGAATTCTACTTAACCGCCTCAAGGTTATCTCTGAGAGGATCCTCCCAGAGTCACAATGCGGATTTAGAACTTCCAGAAGCACAATTGACTTGATTTTCTGTGTGAGACAGCTACAAGAAAAATGTAGAGAACAACAGAATCCACTCTTCTTAGTCTTTTATGACTTGGAAAAGGCATTTGATTCGGTTCCAAGACCAGCCATGTGGGCAGTGCTGAAGCGGTTTGGTTGCCCTCAGCGTTTTGTAGATCTAATCAAAGCTCTCCATGATGGCATGACAGGTCAGGTTTGCCATCAGAATAAGATGTCCGATGAATTTCCCATTACCCATGGACTGAAACAAGGATGTGTACTGGCTCCAACGCTTTTTGCGCTGTACTTGGTTGCAATGCTTTATGATTCACCCACAAACATCCCAGGTGTGGAGATCAAGTATCGTTTTGATGGAGGGCTTTTCAACCTAACTCGTCTCCGCTCCTTGAGGAAAACTCAGGTTACTAAGGTTACTAACATGTTGTATGCAGATGATGCTGCGTCACCAACTTTCACACCAGAAGAGCTGCAAGAGTCAGTTAACTGTTACAAAAGTGCATGTGATCGCTTTGGTCTTACCATAAATGTCAATAAGACTAAAGTCTTGGCACAACCTTCACCAGGCACACCTCTTCCTCAGTTCAATATCTCCATTTCAAATTTGCCATTAGAACAGGTTGACCACTTCTCGTACCTGGGCAGTACCATTTCTGTGAGCTGTACCTGTGAGCAGGATGTGGATAAGAGAATTGGCGCAGCCCATGCAGCATATGGACGATTAGCGCACCGGGTCTTCATGAATAAAGATCTGTCCATGAATACAAAGCTTATGGTGTACAAAGCAGTAGTCATTTCTACATTGTTGTATGGCTGTGAAACGTGGACCCTTGACTGACGTGATCTTAGGAAGCTTGAGCGTTTCCACCTACAAAAACTTCGATCAAGCCTGAGGATTAAATGGGAAGACCGCATTACCAATATTGCTGTTCTGGAAGAGGCTCAAATCAACAGCATAGAATCATCCATAATAGGTCACCAATTTAGATGGATTGGTCATGTCCATCGGATGGATGATGTGAGATTACCTCGTCAAATGCTATATGGTGAGTTATGCTATGGCACCAGACCTCATGGTGGTCCTAAGAGGCGCTACGAGGACCAATTTAAGCAGACCCTGAAATTGACAGGTCTTGATTCACAAACCTGGGACATGCTGGCTGAAGACCGCTCAACTTGGAGCCGTACCATCTCAGATACTGTAAAGACGTTTGAAAGGGATCGACGCATACATGAAGAGGCCAAGCGTCAAGCTAGGAAACTTCGAGCAGCCCAACCACGTCCTCCTCCAGCAATACTATGCGACTTGTGTGGTCGCTTGTTCCATGCCAGGATTGGACTCTTTAGTCACCGTAAACACATCCACAAGCTGGACTGAAGGAAGAAGATTTATACTCGGATTCGAGTTAAAGCCGATGATGATGATCAGAGCATCATTTGCAGATACACTGTGTGCAACAACATTCAGGGTCATCATATCGAGCAGCTATTGTAGTGAATCCAGATATGAGCTTGATCATCCAGGCGACCTCTTCATGATATTATTAGCATCAGTATGTTCATGGCTTTTGTACACCTCATTTGCTTTACACACAATGTACCTAAATACTACCATATTGTAATTGATGTTTTTTTTACAATTAATTTTCCCCCCAATAATAGCAGAAAATTGAGGAGGGTGTGTGTTATAAGTGATGGGGTGTTATAGGCGAGTAAATATGGTAAGTGTGACTACAATATTATATGTCATCATCATCTTCATTATCAGGGTAGGAAGATTGTGAACGATATGCCTCCATTTAGTCCTGTCCTGGTATAGCATTCACCTCTCTACTGCATCCCATGTTACTCCACTCCTCATGAGATCTTGCTTAACCTGGTCTGTCCATCTCTTCCTAGGACGTCCAATGGGTCTTCTTCGTGGCACCTACATCTCCAAATACTGGCTTGGAGTTTGGGTTGGATGCATTCGCTTCACATGACTTAACCACTTTTAATCTCACCACACTCATCCTTTCCCCCAATGATCAAGCTCACCTACATGTCTTTCCTTACATATTCATTCCTCACCCTGTCTCTTCTGTTGTGTTTTTTTTTTTTTTTTTGTAGAGCTGATCTAAGGAACTTTTTCACAGGCTTGTAATTGACTCTCTTATTTAGGACACAGGTCTCTAGACTATACGTCACGATTGGTAGGAGGTAGGTTTTATACATGGTCTGCTTAGCTCTTAGAGGTACTCCCTTGTCCCAGATGAGGTTTCATAGTTGGTGGAAGAAGCTGGATCCTATTGCAACTCTGTTTAAAACATCTAGTTTGGCACTCCATTACATGATAATTTAAACTGTTTACACATGAACCTTCTCTCCCTCCAGTAAGATGGTACAAGGTGTGGGTGTCCAGCTCATCTTCATCACCACAGACTTGCTCTTACTGACAGTCAAGTCGAATTCCTTAAATTTGGTATTCCAGTAATCTAATCTTCTCCCTCCATTTCTGTCTCTCACCAAATGGCTCTGTCATCAGCAAAAACTAAGGCATTGAGATCTTCAGTTTCTACTCCTAGATTTCTTTAATGATTGTGAACATGAGTGTAAGGAAGAGTAACGGGGAAAGTGAACTACGTTGTTGAACACCTCTTTGTGTTGTAAACCATGTTAATCCTCCACCTCCTACGTGTACACTGCTCTCACAACCGTCATACAGTATCTGAACATTCTTAATTAATGACTTAGGAACAATATGTTTCCTCAAGCATTCCCATATTTTATTCCTTGGTACACTATTATATGCTTTTTCCAAATCCAGGAACACTACTATCAAGTCCTTTCCCTTTTCCGATTGCTTATTCATTAATTGACAGAGGGAAGACATGAGGTCAAGCGTACCTCTGTTACTTCTGAATCTAAGCTGTTCCTCAAATTGATGTTCCAGAATTTGTCTCAACCTCACTTCTATGATCTTTCCATTATCTTAAGGTAATGGGATAGCAGTGTAACTCCTCGGTAGTTCGTGCACTTCCTCTTACTTCCATTCTTGAACAGTGATATTACTCACTTTTTTCCAGCCTTCTGGCACTTTTTTCTCTTTCCATATCGCTCCCAGCATGCTATGTAACCATTGTATTCCATGAATTCCAGCCGCCAGGGCAGTATCCTGGGACCCCTTCTCTTCGTGCTGTATATGGACGATATAAACACATGTGTGCAAAATTCTCCGTGTTCCCTTCTTCTATACGCTGATGACCTCAAGATATTCAGAAAAATTTCCAGTTCTGACGACCACGCTGACCTCCAGGAAGCAGTGAATACATGTACTGATTGGTTCAACAAATGGAAGTTATCTCCAAATCCGAAAAAGTGCTTCAATGTGTCTTTCTCACTACTGAAATCTAGAAATCAGACGGACTATATAATATGTGGAAATAAATTGGATACGGTTTCTCAGGTAAGAGATTTAGGTATTATTCACGATGATAAACTGACCATCTCTCCCCACATTGACCTTATCAAATCTCGCGCAATGCGCAGTCTCGGCATTCTATACAGATTCACAGAAATTAAAGACCTCACTGCACTTAAATTATACTTCACCACATACGTTCTCCCTATCCTAGATTTCTCTTCTCCAATTTGGTCTACTTCGGCTATAACCAATATTTCTAAATTGAACAGTGTCTTTAATTTCTTCATATCAATTGTCAAAGCTCGCAATCCTTCACTAAGGCACTTTGCCAAATCCGACATTCTAAATCAGCTCAATTTACTCGACCTGAGAAGCCGTCTACAACTTACTGACCTGTGTTTCCTACATAAAATTATGAATGGTTACACAAAATGTAACATGCTCTTAAGCTACTTCCCACTCCACGTTCCCACCCGTTCAACACGCCAGAACCATTTACACCACATACCTCGCCCACGTCTTGAAGTACAGAAGCGCTCTATTTTCCACCGTCTACCTACCCTTAGCAACTCCCTTCCAAATATCGACATATTCTCTCCCTATCGAACATTCAAACATAACATTAGAAGATCCCTTTCACCCTCAATTCCTAACCCCTCACCCTCCTAATCACTCACTACCCCAATCACTCCCTGCGTCCTTCCCGAGATTTATCCCTTCTGCCATCACTGCCAATTGTTACCTGTTATTGTTGTTGTTGTTATTGTTTGTTTTTGTTAATATTATTTGTAATTGTTAAAATATTAGTGTAAAATGACCTTTTCATGGTTGTATCTAATAATTATTAAATAAATAAATATCCGCTGTTACACTCCTGCTGCCTTTCACCTTTCATTTGTTTCAGTGCATTTTCTGTTTCTGTCCAAGAAATTGGATACTGTTCTTCCTCTACTGCTTCTACATCTATGGCTTCAGTATCCCGTCCTTATTCATTTCCCCCATTCAGTAAGATTTCAATTTAGTTTTTCATCTCTTCCCTGATGCCTTCCATGTCCCTGATAATATCCCCTTCTTCGGTTTCAATATTACATGTGTCATGTATTTTGCATCACAAATGTTGGCAGCAGTGGTGTGGCATCACTGTGTGCACGTGAGTAACAGTTGAAGAGACCTCATGTCCCTGGGAAACATGGCTAACGACGTTGAATGAGCAAGAAATAAAAACATATATTTATGTAATTTAGGAGATATTTCCACTGCAGCAGTGATACCTAACAGTAATTTCAATTGCTATTGACTCCCAGAAAGGTATGAAAATAATATATTATCAATAATTAGCCAGGTAGAAGTGTAAAAGCCAGGATTTGGTCTCCTCCAGAATTAATACATAAACTATTGTAATTATTTCAATAGTGTTCTGATTCAACCCTGTCTTCAATTAAGCAATGAAATGGCACGTTTCTGAGCACGAGTTTGCACATATGTTATTGGCAAGATCCTCGCTACGTCAACTGGAAGTGTGTCATACGAATTCCTGAACTCCCAGTATATTATTTTTTGAAGGCAAAATAACTCAAAAAGTCATTCTTCCCAAGTCTTGAATCCATCTTCAATCATGTTTGTTTCTTACTATACTTTATTCCATATACTGTAAGTCGAGAGTCAAATGACAACACGCCAGAGCCGCGAAGAACTCTTACCTCTTACTGACGTGAAGTGAAAGCGAGTTTACAATTGATACGGTGTCTGTAATATTTCAATCGAAGGTAGTGTGCTCGAATAGGTAACAGCTCTTCTTCGCGGCTCTGACGTGTTGTAATTGACTCTCAACTTATATGGAATAAGGTATAATTAATTCTGAACGACATATCACTGTTTTCTTTTTCGCTTTCATTTCAACAATATATGATTTTCATACCTTATTTCATCTTATAGGGGAACATTATCAATGTAATTACTAACCTTGGTCACTTCTGAACCGAATATATGTGCTAAATCACGTAAATATGTGTTTATTTATTGCTCATTTAACAACGGCAGCCATGTTCCACATGTATTTAGTATGTTAAACTGCCGCAAAAGCGCTCACGAGGTGCACACATTGATGTCACTAGTTGCCAACATGTCCAATACAATATACACCACACGACACACGTAATGTGCTAGCAGGGCACCGTTGACAAAAACATTGATCTGGGCGCGTTAGGCTGTAACCATTGTCAAAAACCATTGGATTGGACAATATGAAGGTTAGAATGGTCAGGTTGAGGTGCGGCTTCGGCCGCAAGAAGCCTGCGGGGCACGGTCGGAAAAAAAAAAACTATTGATCTGGACGCGTTAGGCTGTAACAATTGTCAAAAACCATTTGATTGGACAAAACTAAGGTTAGAATGGGCGGGTTGAGGTGCCGCACCTCATGGGAAGCTTGCCTTGGGAAGCTTGCGGGGCGCGATTGACAAAAAAAAAACATTGATCCGGACGAGTTAGGCTGTAACCATTAGACTGGACAAAACAAAGGTTAGAATGGTTGGGTCGAGGTACAGCCTTGGCCGCGCGAAGCTAGCAGTGCACCGTTGACAAAAACCCATTGAGTAGTACCGTAAGCGTGGGGTTGGCAATACTGTCTTTGACAATAATTCACTCGCGCAATGGCGGACACAGCTGGAATTTCATCTATATACGTCGTGATAAAATTTGGGACGGCGGGTGGGTTATAGACTTGACTTATGTCCTTTTAAGCTCCTCCAAGGAGCAAAGGGTTTCCACAAGAGCTTTCCAGCGAACTCTGTTGACAGCAGTCTTCTCCACCCCGTTCCCAATGGTGGAAAGTTCTTCTTCCACAGTTCTTCTCCAGGTTTTCTTTGGTCTCCCTCCTTTCCGGCTGCCTTGTGGGTTCCAATCCAAAGCTTGCCTCGGGATTTGCGTTGGGCTCCTTCTTAGGGTGTGGCCTATCCATCTCCATTTTCTTCTTTTGATCTGGGTTTCACATTGACTATGTCCCGTTCTCTGCCACAGGTCCACATTGGTGCCAGAATGGTCCGCAGGTATTTGTTTACAGTCATCTGTATGGACTGTTTTAGCTTTGCTGTTACCTTCCATATCTTACATCCATAGCAGAGAACAGACTTTAAGTTAACAAAACTAATGCTCTAGACTTTACGTTGGTATCCAGCAATCTCAATTTGGTCCTCAGCGAAATCTCTTTGGATCTCAACATCGGTCGCAGCTGGGCAAATGGGGCCTTTGCCTTCCCATTCCGATTTGCGATGTCCTCTTCTGTGCCTCCAGTTGTTGATACCATACTCCCAAGATAGCAGAAATATTGGACACCTTCAATCTCATGACATCATGACAGGCTTGGCATTCTTAGAATTGATATGCATTTCTTTGGTCTTGTTGATGTTATTTCCAATCCAATTTTTTCTGCTTTTTCCTTCAGTATGTTAACTTTCTCTTGCATGTCTCTATGTGCCTGCGACAAAGGACATAAGTCATCGACAAAGTCCAGATCTTCTAGTCGCTGTGTTAGTCCCCATTGAATGCTTCGAGCTTCTCCTTCTGTAGCCCTTCTCATGACATAGTCCAGTACCACCAAAAATGAGATTGGTGAGAGCAGACAACCTTGTTTCACTCCCGATGCTATTCCAAATGGTTCAGAGAGTTAGCCTTCATGAGCAACTTGTACACTGTATCCTTTATACATAGCCTTAACGAGCTGAATGATCTTCTGCGGTATACCATAGCTCTTCAAAATTAATCACATGCTCTCTATTCACACTATCAAACGCTTTCTCAAAGTCTATGAACAAGAGATACAATGGTGTCCGATATTCCAATGTCTGCTCAATGATTATCCTCAGTGTATTGATCTGATCAGTGCATGATCTACTCTCTCTGAACCCAGCCTGTTCCTTCCTCAGTTTAGCATCTAGTGCTTTCCGAATCCTACTCAAAATAATCCTTGTGAAAATCTTACTAGGCGAAGACAACAATGTGATGCCTCTCCAGTTATTATACTCCATTAAGTCTCCTTTCTTTGATAGTTTGATAAGTATTCCTTTTTTCCATTCTGCAGGCAGTACTTCGGAGTCCCAGATTTGGTTGAAAAGAGGAAGCAATTCTCTGTGATAAGGCCAGTCTCGGTTTTAAATACGTCTGCTGGGATGTTAACTATGCCAGGTGCTTTGCCACTTTTACAGTCTCTTATTGCTCTGACTATCTCAGCCTTGGTGATATGGCTTGTATTAATATTCAGCAAGGGTGCATCATGTTCCTCAACTGTTTCAGTGGCTGGTGGTATCTCTCTGTTGAGAGTCTGGGCAAAGAACTCCCTCCAACAAATCAATTGGTCTTGGGTGTTCATCAGTATATTTCCTGCAGCATCCTTGATGGGTTTCCTCAAGTTGAACTTCTTATTCGATAGTTGTTTAGTTACCTGATACAACTCTTTGGTGTCTCCTTTAACCACTGCCTCTTCTGCTTTTCTTGCCATATCTTATATCATCTTACGCTTGTCATTCCTCGTGCTCCTCTTCACCTCTCGGTTTAGAGTGTTGTATTGCTCTATGAGTCTTGCCTTCTCTTCAGGTTTGCACTACAGTTGACGAATCGTCACTTTTCTCCGCCTTTCCACTTATTCCATATTTCTGTTGACATCCACGGTTTTGCTTCCCTCTTCTCAAACCCAAGAACATTTTTGCGCGTGTCTACAATGGTGTCTTTGAAAAGTCTCCATCTTGACTCTATATCCCTCTGCTCTACTTCCTCTTCTTGTAGGCATTCAAAGCGAGTTTTAGTTCAAGATTAAACGCCTTCTTTATGTCTGAATTTGTCAGCTGCCTGTAATGGAATCGTCTATGTACTCTTGGGTTCTTTTGTTTGACCGTTGCTATCTTTATCCTCACCTCTGCCGTCACTAGGTGATGGTCACTGCCCAAATCCGCTCCCCTTCTGTTTCTTACATCCAATAGTGAGCGCCTCCACATTCTGCTGATAGCAGGGTGGTCTATCTGGTTCTTTGCTCGATTGTCTGGAAAGGCCCATGTCACATTGTAACATGTCTTATGAGGGAATACTGTGCCTCCTATTACCATACCATGGTACTGGCAAAGATCAACTAATCTCTCTCCATTGTCATAACGGGTCCAAACTCCATGCACTCCAAGGACATTCTCCTGCCCCTTGTTGCCCTCCCCCACCTTTGCATTGAGGTCTCCCATTAATATCTTGACATCTTTACGTATGAAAGGACACTGTTCAGTTGTTCGTAGAACTGGTCTTTTCGCTCTTGGTCCGCCTGTTCAGATGGTGCATAACACTGGACCACATGAACATTTCTCGCAGCACATCTAAACCTGGCGGTTATGATCCGCTCTGATATCTGCTTCCATTCCATTAGACTGCTCCTAGATCTTCTGGCTGGCAGAAATCCGACTCCTTCACGGTGTCCTATGCCCTCATCTATACCCAAATAGAGAAGTGTGCCCTTCAGCTGTGTTGATCTCTCCAAATCCTTCCCACCTTGTTTCGCTCACCCCTAGTATATCCAGTCTGTACTGATCCATCTCTCTTTCCACCTGTGCCAGTTTTCCTGTCTCCCACATTGTTCTCACATTCCATAAACCAATTCTAGTTTTCCTCTTCATGCTGAAATTCGTCATCGTGAGATCCATCCGGTTTGGTCTTGTTCCAGTTTCAGTAATAAATAAATTTAAGGGGTGCAGGTTATTAGCCTACAGCCCCCGAGCCTGATGATTGGGCTGCCACCTTGGGCAACAGGCTGCCCTGGAGCTACTTCAGGGTATTTCGGTGGTCAATACTCTTGTTATTCCCTGGGACGAGAATTCTTTCCTCCCTCCAGGTTGTAGCTCCTTCCCTCCTCCTTCCTCTCCACGGGCTTCGGACCGGCTATGGTAGAGTTGGGTTATAGATAGCGGAGGAGTAAACATCTACCGGTATTACTACATCATCTACAGATTTTTTCCAGACCATTACTACAGGTAATTTGGCTAATTTTGTAATCTAGAAAAAGTTATCAAGGAGTGATATGTCATTCAGTGTTACCACTTTCTCTGGCAGGATAGTTAGAAGGGAATAGTTAGCTCTAAATAACACTAGGTGAAGCTCAGAGAAAAATTAATGAGCAAAGAGCATAGAAAGAAGAACTAACATTTTTAAGAAATATGATTGCCAGGGTTTGATTTCCTGGTGTTTTAGAACTGAAATGGGTGCACTCAAACTCATGTTGACCATTGAGTAGCTGTCTAAACTGGCTACTCGGTATCAGTATAGGTCATGTACTCTCTTCAGACTTGGTAAACGCCTGTGGTAGAAACCAACTGTCAGTCGTGCTTGAAATAGCTTACCATGGCTTCCAATTTCAACTTCAGGGAAATTGTGGGACAGTACTTTCTAATCGGTCATAGCTCTTTTCTTACGATTCCTAGCCAAGTTTCATTTATATTCATTTCATTAACAACTCATCTCTTGAGGATGGTGTTAGGGGGATATCCAACCGTAAAATCAATCCGCTACACACAAATATTTTTCCTGGCCCCGTTTAAACAGAAACTGCGGTTTTCTAGTATTTGTATACCATGATTAGACCACTCGCATCATGCAGCAGGCTTGGTTGCCACAGCGGGTCGTTATAAGTTATTTATTGTAGTTTTAAAGGGCGGAACAGCGAGATCATCTGCCCCTAGTGGGTCGTTGTATTACGGCTAGCGTCAACTCTAAAAACCATGAAAATGATTTAGTCCAATACAGCTAGACTATAGGTTGTGTAATGACAAAGAAATAATTGTACATTTCCTTGGACATCTCACGATTTTGTTATCATTTAGGTCTACTGCAGTTTCTCTGCGCTTGCACTGGCACTATCAGCCAGAGGTCCAAGGAAGGGCAGCACAGTAGAAGCAGTACCCAACTATAACCTAACAGTATCTCTTAAAATAGCATTCTTACCTGGTAGAAGTCTTGGGTTAAGATCAGTAAGGGACTCATCTCCACTGGCATTAGATGACTAAAATAAAGCAAAGACAAACACGATTAAGGAGGATAAATATAAGGAGAATGATGTACATAATAACCTCTCTTTATGAACTTCCTACCTGTAAGTCATAGTCCTCTATTCCGACGTAACTTTTAAAGCTATTACTCATTCTGTCGTTCATTTTCAAACGTAATCATTCCGATGGTGCTTAATTAATTGAGAAAATAATCACAAATAATGACATATTTACTACCAACACACACTACACATTGCGGACCCACCTCCACGGCAAAAACAATACGCAAATAGATCAGCAGCGCCACCAATACATCCTGTGTACGTACAACTTCCATGAACGGTCGGTATGGGTTGTTGTTGTTGTTTGTGTTGCGTTGCTGGACACAGAAGCTTCTTCGCCTAATAACATCCGGCAGGGAATAGTCTACAGTAGCCATCGCAGTAAAATGCCGCAGCAAATTGGTCCATATGTTCAAAACCACTAATCTCTTGAACTTCGTTTATCACATTGCAACTGATGTCCACATTATCCTCTTCACTATCGAAGCTGATCTTTAGCACTGATGTCTAAATGTATATAATTATCGCACACGCCAAATATGAGAAATCACGGAAACAAGATCTATCCGTATATTTATATGGGTGACCAAAAGCCGAAAAACCACACCCAGGAGCACCAGAAAGAATAACGGGAAGGACCCCCTAGGAGCCCACCTATGATTTTACAATTGAAATGGAAGGTGATCCAAATATGACACAATAGCATCCACCAATGGAACTGTAGGACTATGTACAAGTGACGCGATGTTTAACGGCAAGGGATAAGCAAGTCGCCTCAATTTCTCCAACATAATGTCCCGCTGCGGATTGAAGGTTTCGCACTGAAACAATATGTGATGTAATGTACCTCGTGCCCTACCACATACACACCTATCATTGTCCCTGAGATGCATGCGCTCCAAAGCTACTGGTGTAAGAGCGTGCTGGAACCGCATTCGAATGATGGTAATAATATGACGCCGCGAATATTTTCCGACCCGGAACCAAGGCGCTGTAGTTACGGATGGTTTTATTAAGAAAAATGTTTTGCTTTACATTTTGCTATCTCGGTCCATTCATTTTGCCAAGCACTAACGACTCGCTGATGAATTATCGGTACTATATCCGGATACGGTATCCCGATATTATACACTGTTCCCTGACCGCATGCCGCATTCTTAGCCCAGAGATCGACTGTTTCGTTTCCTGCTATATGACAATGCCCAGGAATCCACATGATGACCACGTCTTGTCCTGTGAGTGTGAATGTATGGAAATATTGCACTATTTGGTAGAGATACCAATTATTTGAGTGCAGAAAATGAGATAAGGCATTAATAACACTCAAAGAATCCGTGCATATTAGCGCGTGATGTAAACGATGGGCATGAATATAGTGACAAGCCTGGCGTATAGCAAAGAGTTCAGCTGTAAAGATTGTAAGATGAGGGGGGAGGCAATAAGTGCGACTAACCTGTAAATCAGGAGAGTAAAAAGCCGACCCCACGCGATCCGGTCGAACCATCTTTGAACCATCCGTATAAAAAATCGTATAATCGGAATACAAATCCTGAATATCTCGAAATGCACGGGAAATGATATTCGGATGATGCTTGAACATTTGAAATAGCAATGGAAAGGAATTATGCAGAATCTTAGGTTGGGTATGCAAAACCCTGTAGGGGATTGTATATGGAAGTGCTAAACGGGTTTGTAACACATCCTTCCTGAAGGGTTGTAAAATCTCATAAGCTATGACCAGTGCCGGTTTATGTGAGCGATCTAAACGATTTTGTGCGTAATATTCCGTCAGAAGTTGTAATTTAGAGATAATCGGAGACGCCACTAACGACAATTTGTAGGCCAAATATTTGCTCGCTATAAATGTGCGTCGATGTGATAAAGGTAACTCACCGGCTTCCACCAACAATGCACTCGTGGGGGTGGAGGCCAAAGCCCCTAGAATTATGCGGATGGCTTTATATTGTAGCCTATCTAACATTAACAAGCGACTGTTCGCCATTAGATCGTAAAAGAAACTGCCGTAATCTAATTGTGAACGAATAATGTTCTTGTACACTGTCAATAATAATGCGGGGTCCGCACCCCAACGACGCCTTGTCAAAGCTCGAAGGACCTGTAACCGTTTATCGATTTTAACTTCAAGATATTGTACCTGCCGTGTCCACCGGAGTTTATCGTCAATATAAATGCCTAAATATTTGATATTGCGCACAACATCTATGGTACCCTGTCGAAATAAAATAGGAGTTTGATCGTACCGCCGTTGATGCGTGATAATTATAGCAGAATTCTTACCCGGAGATGTTTCCAAGCCATGATTACTTAGCCATTCATGGGCTAGAGTTAAAGCAAGATTTAAATCTGTTCGACATTGATATAAAGTGTCACGGGAACAATAAATCATAAAATCATCCACATATTGTATGATACGGGCATAAGGCAAAATCACCGCTTCTAATTGTTGAGTATAAATGGAAAACAGAAACCCACTAAGTATGTCCCCCTGCGGCAAGCCCTGAGACGTCTGACGGTGGTCCAGCATCCCCTCGGGGGTACGTAATATGAGACGCCGATGAGTTAAAAAATTGTGAACAATACACAGAAATGGAGAGGGGAACCGAAGCTCCTGCAGTTTCCGTTGTAAAATCATGGGATCTACGGCATCGTATGCCCCCTTAATATCCAGACAAACAGCAATGGTATGATGTTTGCGTCCTTTAGCTAATAAGACATCAGTTAAGAAAATAGAAAGAGCATCTACAGTACTGCTACGTTTACGAAATGCAAATTGATACTTAGAGAATAAGTTGTAATATTCCATACACCATTGCAAACGTTGCAATAATACTTTTTGAAATATCTTCCTAACACAGGAGCCTAAATTGATCCCACGATAATTCTGAGGGTCACGTGCGTCCTTCGAAATTTTTAAGATAGGCAGCACCTCAAAGATATTCCACTCAGTGGGAAACGTGCCAAAACGTAATACTTCATTATATACAGAAATAAGCATCTCCTGTGCCTTGTCGGGAAGATAGGCAACCATCTGATATGTTATGGAATCGACACCAGGACTAGTCGATTTCGTACCTCTCAGGGCAGATTGAATTTCCACTTGTGTTATAGGTTGTAGTAAAACATGGAAATGATCTGAAGCGGTATAAGACGGAAGCGGGCCCTTATTGATAACTGTATCTGGCGTGAGATTTATATAAAATTCTTGAAAACCCTGCCGGCTAAGTCCTGTTGGCGGCCCCATATAACTCGTATTGGACAAACTTTTGATGGTAGACCATAACTTAGTTAAAGAGGTTGTGGCATTTAATGAGCTGATGTGATTCTTCCATGCATCGCGTCTCTTTTCATTAAATACTCGTTGGAGCGTAGCTGTGACGCGCTTAAACAGGATATAATTGTCATATGTACCATGCTTCCGATATTTTCGTAAACACGCCTTCCGTCTTTTTACTAGTAAGGCGCACTCTGCATCCCACCACTGTATAGCCCCATGGCGTTGGAACCTACTATACGGAATTGGCCGCTTCGGGTGATAACAATCCAAATATTGCTGAATAAGGTCATATAAAAGAGAGTATTTCTGACGTGGGAGGGGTGGGATACGGCCCAGATTATCCTGAATGAATGTCTGAAAGAAGTTGAAATCAAAGTATTTTAAGGAACGAGTTATTTTAGTGCCCCGGTGTATCGATGGTGCTACCCCAGTGCGATCATAAAAAATTAAAATAGGGAAGTGATCACTCTGATGCGTGTCCCCGATTGTGCTCCAATCTAATTTATGCGACAAGTCCGGGGTAGTGAGAGTTAAATCGACCACACTTTTTGGACTGCCCGGGGGTGTCAATCGCGTAGGAGAACCGTCGTTTAACACATTTAATGAAAATGTGGAAATCGCATGAGCAATATGTCTACCTTTGGCATTAGTTCGTTCACTGCCCCAGAGTCCATGGTGTGCATTAAAATCTCCTAGAATGACATGCTTAGATCGTTGTGACACATATTTAAAATACATGTGCCACTGTTGTTGCGTGCCCTGAACACGTGGTGGGCAATAGATATGACTAACATATATTTCCCCCACCCGAAAAAATTGATGATAACAAAAGGGGAGTTGATAAGGCCAAGACAGCGGCGTTATTTGTAAATCCGCTTTACAGAGGGTTATTAAGCCTCCGTATCCCGGACCATCCTCACGAAAGACCGTATAATTGGGAATTTGAAAACGATAGTGTGGGTATAGCCACGTTTCTTGGATAAATACGATCTCAGGGTGATATGTCGATATTAAATGAAGCAATTCATGTTTCTTATTTACCACACTCCGACAGTTCCACTGCAGCAGCCACATCCTTCACCTATGAACAACATGAGATGAAGAAAGAGACTAAACGAATACAACCCAAAAAAGAAAGGTTAGAAACTAATGACAGACTGTACCAGTGCCCCGTGGTCGTGGCTTTTCGAGAGGCGGAAGTAATGGCAGTATTTTATCTAATAACTTTTTAACACAGTGCGCCCACTGTGCATTGTGACCTAAAAGATCCATGAGTTCGGTAAATTCGTCGAGGATGATTTGAGTAGGAGCAGACTTATCGGGCCCCGAATCGGGCTCCAGTCGCTGGACACCAGATGTGCCCGGTTCGCTGGGCTTCTCAAGTGGCGATATCCGTTCCACGGTTGGGGTGTTTATCAGTTGCAGATATGCCGACCTATCATATCCCAAGGGTGCTATCAATTTCGGAGCCGGATGTACCAACTCAGTAAATTTACGCTTGCGCGGAGGATCAGATCGTTGCCCACTAGATGAAGCTGCCAAAGGGGGGAATTGTTGGGGGAGTGCTAAAGGGTGAAAAGGGGTACTTGTCTGGCGCTTCACAATTTCATTGTATGATTTGTTTTCAGTACACATCAGCCTCTTTATCTCAATTTGCTGCTGATGCACCTCACAGCGCACCGCCCCCGCCATATGGTTCCCCTGACAATTAACGCACTTGAATATCACTTCTTTGCAGTCACTCGTTAAATGCTCCTGCGCACATTGTCCACATCTAGGGCCCCGAGCCCGACAGTGAAGTTGCACATGCCCATACCTCTGGCACTTCTGACATCGAAGAGGTGAAAAAATGTACAAACTTACTTCTAACAGAACATTGAAGATGCTGACATGAGTCGGCAAGTTTTGAGTTTCGAAAAAAAATTTCACGGTGCCCGTTGCTATTTTTTCCGATTTTCCATCTACGGTTTTGGTACGAAAAAAACGTTGTAAGCGAACGATAGGTACGGGAGAGTCAATGAAACGCATTAATTCCTCCTGCGTAAGGGAGGTATCTACCCCCCGAATGAGTCCCACTCGTTGTACGCTTGACGACGGAATAAAGGCCATTAGATTCCTATCCTTTAACACCTGATGTTCCAAAAATGAATTGGCATCTCGAAGTGACTTAAATTGAATTTGAACCCGATTGCGTCCTTTTCGTTGGATTTCTTGAATTCCTGTGATTTTACGTTCATAAAACAAACGTCCCAAAGCCATTGGATGCAGATGTCCAATCGCCTGAGGCGCAACGCCTTGAACGAAAACTATATACGGTCCCGTATGATTTTGGAAGTATCGATAGTCACTGGGAGGGGTACGAGGTTGTACAGGGGTTTGGACCACAGGAGTAGCCCGAACTTCCGACATTGTAGTATTCTCATGTTCATCCACAATATTCATTGATTCAATGTTGGCGTAACCATCAATAATAACCGCCGACGAATTTTCCGGTGGGAGGCCTATTTGACCTCCCCCACTCTTCTCCGACATTGCGGCGATGAATTTCCGAATGTATAGGACTTACATAAATCGTCACCAAGCACAGGGAAATAAAGACGGAACAACACACTTAAATATAGATAGCAAATCGCACACCACACCGCTCACCGCACACACAAACACCAGACGAAAGCGACGGATATGTTACTGCGTTCACAGCGGACGAGCGACTGGGTCGGTATGGGAGTCGAACGTCTTTAGCTTTGTGCCGTGGAGTAGAGGGTATCTATTAGTAGAAGCTTTTTGGTCGGTCAACACGAGTGTGCCCAATTAAATTGGGCGGGGAATTATAAATAATTTCCTATTGGCAACTCAAACTAATACTTGGGGCGCTGCGGTCGGTCTGGATAAGTAGGGTTTAAAATACTCAATTACACGCGTTTGATATGGAACACTTTTTATTTTTCGGTTATAATCAGTAAATGTGGTCTCTAAAGTAATGACAGTGTTATTTTTATTTGTATATATGTATAACTGTGCGATACACGTGATCTAATGTGTGTGTTCCACTGGATTTTTTTGGTGTTATTTGCATATTATCAAGCATAAGTTTTTATGGTTGATGTAGATCAGCTGATTCAAATTTACACAGGGCTACACTTCGGACATTATTTCGGTACTATTATGCGCAATATAATGTAAATGTCGATCCTGAGTCAACGCCGAGGACATTCAAATAGAGAAATACGGTACATAAACAAATAAATAACACACCGAAGCTGTGTTACTTTTATCATTCCGAGACTAGCATCCACGCAAACCAGACGCCACTGTTCCAAGCTCCGACAGCCTTTCCGCCAAGCCTACACCTCGTAATCGCTAAGTTCTTCGATATTCGAGCTATTCCACTACGAGTCATATAGGCCTAATTTGCCTTCCCGTGGGCACTGTAGAATGAGTGATTCCGCTACCATTCAAATATTCAACACCAAACCCACCTTTTAACCATCCAAATCAAGCAATTCCTGTCGCCCCCCGAATTTTAATACAAGTTAAACTCATCACTTCCCCCTACCAAGCAGCCAATAATTAGTTATTTAATTAATTATTCAAGTAACTTCAATCTTACCAGCGCGCCCATCGTAACAGCTGTTTTTAAACTGAATAACCTTCGCTGGCTTTACGTCACAGGTCTTCTGTCTGTCTACCTCGACAAGTGTTAGATCCTTCCCGGGGTGGAAGGGTATTATTATTATTAGGTATTAGGTATTATTAGGTATCATCACATTTCGGCTAGTGCTATTTGCATCTTTTGGAAAGTGATGAAAACGTATATCCGCAGCCCTCTTATACATCGACTTACAGCCGTAAACTGAGCAATACACTTTGCTTTTACTCATTTTTCACTCTATCAACGAGTAAAACTTATTACTTATGTATAAAGACACGAACAATTTACCACGATCTGTTTACCAATACAAGAAACCATATACAAACAGTCACCACGTGACAAATGTACCCTACTTGGTAAGTTTCTCATTTTTACCGCTAGATGTCATATCAGATAGCTGGAGTTGCCAATTGCCTGAAATAAATTACATTAATATTTTATATCGTTACGCTTAGGAAACACTCCTCACACAAGACGCGGCGGGCTTAATTGGATGACTAGTTTCGCTCGTCAAGCAAACATCACCAGATCCTGCTTAATTTAGATTCATCGGATGTGTATATAACACTTATGTACAACATTATTTGCAATTATTAAGTTACAGAAGTTTTTAATAAAAATTTGTAACGAATCGCATTTTTAACCAATTATATTCGGTAAGATATATTAGTCTTTTACTCTAGGTGTTGCGGTCTTTCTTTAATTATAACTTTTTATGGATGGCAACTCAAACTAACACTTGGGGCGCTGCAATCGGTCTGGATAAGTAGGGTAAAAATACTCAATAACATGCGTTTGATATGGAACACTTTTTATTTTTCGGTTATAATCAGTAAATGTTGTCCCTAAAATAATGACAGTGTTATTTTCAATTGTATATATGTATAAATGTGCGATACACGTGATCTAATTTGTGTGTTCCACTGGATTTTATGTGTCAATTGCATATTATCAAGTATCGGTTGTCTGCTGGTATTTGTTTTTGTGCAGTTCGGGTCATGGCGCTGTTACGTTTAAAAGCTATATTTGAGTTGGCTCACTGTACCATAGACTCGAGAAATTATTTGATGCTTGGTAGGGCGAAGGGATGAGTTTAACTTGTATTAAAATTCGGGGTAGACAGGAATTGCTTGATTTGGATGGTAGGTATTAACCCTGCGAAGTCAAAATTTGGCCTATATGACTCGGATATCGCAGAGCGAGGTGATGGCGGTTGGTAGGGTTATTGGAAATGAACTAGGGAGCGGAGGATACCTGACTGATGAAGCTTGACTGTCTTCCCTCGGCTGGTGTAGGCTTGGCTGTCTTGGTACGGCTTGGCTCGGCGAGAGTGTGCTTGGCTGTCTAGGTGCGGCTTGGCAAGGCGTAAGTGAACAACCCGTCCTGTCGTCAGTGAGTGTAGTGGTGAGTGGTCCAACCTGCTCTTGTTGCCCGTATTTATTTGGTATAGTCACCTTTCGGCTATTGCTATTTGCATCTTTTGGAATGTGATGAAAACGTATATCCGCAGCCCTCTTATACATCGACTTACAGACGTAAACTGAGCAATATACTTTCCTTTTACTCATTTTGCATTCTTATCAACGAGTAAAACTTATAACTTATGTATAAACACGAAGAATTTACCACGATCTGCTCACCACTACACGAAACCGTATACAAACAGTCACCACGTGACAAATGTACCCTACTTGGTAAGTTTCTCATTTTTACCGCTAGATGTCATATCAGATAGCTGGAGTTGCCAATAAATCTGAAAACATTCTTGAATCGTTAACTTCTATCGTAGCAAGCTCTTAAGGCGATGGCGTTAAGTTATTAACTGTTACTTTTCAAATGATTTATTCATGTAATGAGCTTTTGTAGTTGGCTAGTTAGGTTAAACGTTACTGACTTGTCAATGTGTTGTTTTGTAACAGCTGATTTTGGGATGATTATTGTCCACTTTACTTACCACTGCGGACTAGGTCATCTACCAGTTGGTTGCTAGCGCTATCTGACGCAGTACCTTAAAATCAGGGGGATCTAATGGAGAGCGAGGAGGGCGACCATCCAGGGCGTGAGATTGCAATTTCTAGTTCACTTTTAGCATTGGAGGGCGAGACGGCTTCCTGATTGGCTTGACCGTTTAGCAAGTTTAGATTTCAGTGAAATAATAGAAGACTTCAGCCGCAAAAAAGTCGCAAAGTATTATTTGAATACGTCATAGTTTACATAATCTACTTCAAGGACACTTAAAGGTTCATTTCATATTATTTAAAGAATGTACTATAGTGTATTCAAAATATTGTAACTATTCTTTATTTTATTAGTATTACAAAACTACTTTCCATTTGATTTGATTTTTTTTTATTTCCTATCGTTGTGGGTCCCACCTTATCATATCGCGCAGGCCCCGCAAGGCATGGATCCGTCACTGCTTAAAATACACCGAGCGATACCGACGCTGTCTGCCTGTTGTTGCATCGTGCAACTTTACTTTCTTATGTGTGTGGAGCAGGCTGTTTGTCATAACTTAATGTGGTGTATGGAAATGGTTCTGGACCTTCTCAACTATTATAGAACAATCTCTATACTTCGTCACTCGTAAAACGGATCGTCTATATCGAGCACCCGACTTTGGAACACGATTTGCACTCTATCATACCGCCCATGGGCACCCGCAAGATTTTTCCAGAGGTGGGGGGGACCAAGTAACAATTTTCGTTTCATTACCTACCTGTCACTAAGTGATGGTGAGACGTACCCCCCATCCGCCCTCCAAATTTTCGTTTATTTTCTTACTTGTTTCGTAAAATTCATTATTCGACTGCTCGGAAACCGTTGGCTGTGGTACTAACAAAACAAAATCAACTAGTTCATTAAAATGGTTCGGTATTGTTAATCCAGTTCGCCAACTTTCTAAATAACTTGACATGATTTCTGATACCGGTGATCCCGAATTACTAAGTTAAATTAAACTGTGTAAATATCCCTACATCTGAATCTGCCCAATAATTAAAATAGCACTGTTTCCAAATATCCCGTTTGTACTGGCCGTTACAGCAGATCATCACGTTTTTCCTCTTCTTCACAACCAATCATAAATACTTCGCATTGCTCTTATTAGATATATGTGAATGAAAACTTCATACAAAATATTACAATATCTACTGTAAAAACACTGAAAGCTGCAAATGCTAGCCTACTCACCTTCAGATATAATAAAGAAAGTTACTTGGTCCTTGTTATATACAGAACACCCTCCACAAGCCCAAATAAATTCTTAGAAGAACTGGGAAATACTCTCAAGCACTTGCCTACAGCTACACACAGTATATTAATCGGATATATAAATATTGATATTTTAAATCCTACAAGGTAATATGCCCAAAATATTAAAAATGAGTATTTAAATGTATTACATGCAAATGGATTCATTTCGCACATAAACTCACCAACTAGAATAACCCCAAAATCCAGAACATGTATCGATCACATACATGTTAAGTCCCACAGAAACAGCAACTTTGACCCTTTTGTTCTGCATACCAGTATCACAGATCACAGTCCTACATTTCTCATACAAAATAAATCTCAAAAATACACTCCACAAACAGGAGAAAATACTTTGAACAATGTACGAATAAATTATGAAACTCTCAAAAAATTCCTTAACAAAGGAAACTTGGGAATCTATCATAACTGAACATGATGCTAACAAAGCAGCTGATAGTTTCATTAAGTTACTGACTCAATACATCTCTGAACACTCTACTACCATATATAACGTAAGATCAAAATTTAAAAAAATTACTCCATGGATCACATCTGGAATTTTAACTTCTATTAGAATAAGAGATAAATTACATCAGAAAATTGTTAAACAAAGGGAGAGGTCTTCAAACAGTGATGAGGTCCCAGAAACTGTTAATAAATATAAATTGTACAGAAACTGGATAAACAGGCTTGTTAAAATAGCAAAAGAAATGTACTATTCCAAACAAATTATGTCAAACTCCAATAATTATAAAGTCCTTTGGAAAAATATTAATGATTTAACATGTAGGAAGGGAAATAAATCTTCAGCTGTTGACAGCATATTTATCAGAGACTCACTAGAAACATCCCAACCAGCTGCCATTGCAAACAAATTTGTCGACTATTTTAGTAACATGGGTTTAGAACTTTCTAGAAAAATAAGTAATAGAAGAAAGGAACCTGACAACACAAATGCAAGTGATAGCACTGCAAAATCTCAACCTCAGTCTATCTTTTTATACCCATAACAAAATCAGAAATAAGAAACCACATAGCTGCTCTAGAAGATAACTCAGCAAATGGCTATGATAATATCTCTAGTAAAACAATTAAGATAATTAGTTCAGAAATTCTACAACCACTGCACCATATTTTTAATTCATCACTAACGAAAGGACAATTTCCAGACTCATTCAAAATTGCCATCATAATCCCAGTCCATAAATCAGATGATAAAAGAGAGTTAAATAACTATAGACCAATTTCCCTCACAACCCACCTCTCTAAGCTACTAGAGAAATGCATCAAAACCAGATTACTTAACTATCTGAGTAAGTTCAACATATTGTCACCAAATCAGTTTGGTTTTTGACCAAAACTAATACTCATGATGCAATATTCTCCCTTACTGATTATTTGTATAAAGCCATTGATAGTTCTAAAAGAACAATTTCTGTGTTCCTGGATTTAAGAAAGGCTTTTGACACCGTAGACCACAATATACTCATTAGAAAACTTGAAAAGGAAGGTATTCGTGGTACTCCTCAAGAACTAATAAAAAGCTTTCTTTTTAACAGAATACAAAAGGTACGAATCAAAGATACTCTAAGTAGAAGTGCTGAAGTAAAAAATTGGAATTCCCCAAGGGACAGTTTTAGGTCCTATTCTTTTTCTGTTATATATTAACGATTAGTGTGAGCTAATTGTAATGCGATGATTACCTCATATGCTGATGACACTGTCATCACAGTCACAGGAACAACTTGGGAGGACACTTTTAATAGAACTCAAGAAACCCTTGCTACAGTCCAAAAATGGCTGAGAAAACCACCTCCTTACCTTAAATGAAACCGAAACACAATACCTGTGCTTCTCACACAACAAAACACAACAACCCACAGACAATTTAACACTGAAGATCCACACACCAATTTGTGACAATGGCGAAAGATGCAACTGCTATACCCTACAGAAGTCAATGAATGCTACACATTTAGGGATTATTATAGATAGTCATTTAAAATGGAATATGCATGCATCAAAGTTGGCCAATAAACTCCAAAAGTTAATTTATATATTTTACAGAATCAGAAATATCCTTTCAGCAAAAGTCTTGAGAACTGTATATTTTGCCTTAGTCCAGTCACAACTACAATATGGAATAAATGGTTGGGGTGGAATACTTGATTCACATTTGGCTCAGGTAAATACCTGCCAGAATTTCATTCTAAAAGTTATGTACAAAAGGCCACCAACTTTTCCAACATGTGAACTGTATCAACAAAGCATGTTGCTTAACATACGACAGTTATTTGTTCAGTCATCAATCATATTTATACATCAAAATAGGAAGCTCTTCTCTAATGGACAAAAACTTGGAATGTGCACTAGACTTCAAGACAGAACTGGAATAAATATCTCTCGTCGAAACACACTACTTGGCCAAAGGAATTTAAGTTGTCTTAGCACTAGGATATACAATATATTGCCAGTATATGTGACAAATAACACCCTGAATATATTGAAGAAAAGGCTTTTTATATGGTTCCTTAATAACTTTGATAGAGTAAATGAACTTACAAATTTTCGCCAACATATTTAACCAACTCAGTCACAAATAAGTAATGTATCATCTTCTTTTATTTTTAGTATCCTTATAATTAATGCGTTTAATATAAACTTTTCTTATTATTATCAGTCAAATACATTTGTTGCAAATAAATTAAAAATTGTGTTCATGAAGCCCACGCACAAGTTTATCTTATGTGGGATTCACCCTGTATTTTTGATACAACATCTGTATATGTACATATTTTCTGTAGTGAATAAAAATGTGTGCTCGTAAAAAATGAAACACTTGTAACCTACTAAGTGATAAACTCGTAGCGTGATCCCATGGTTTCAGCAAACATTTGTTTTAGCAATAACAATATTTCGCTTTATTATTACTAACCACAAATTAAAATAGATAAAGACCAACTACCAGTATATCACGGTACTCCTTACTACCGGTATTCGCATTCTCAAGTGGCCGTACTGCCGCGTGACTGAAACTTGAAGAATGGTGATATGAACGTAAACAAACCACTGCTTTTAATGTGTAATAGAGCGTTATGCTCAAGCTTTTATCTGTTTATGAAAATTATAGGAAATAAAAAGAAAACTAACAGATATTGTACAATTCCGTCGAGTTTTCTAAGACCAGTCAAATTTCGCCGTATTTTTGTCCCCTAAATGTAAGACATAATAAAAGAATGAGGTAGTGTGCATCATGTCACCCGGTGTAAGCTGTACAGCGTTGCCAAGATGGGCTCCACCACGCGTCATGGCGATCCTCGCTCGGAAGTGATGAGCTCCATATCAGCAACGCTGTACAACATTTCCCGGAGCGGCTAGCTGGTGAACCAAGTCTTAATTCCCCGTACAAATACAACCCGATATAAAATAAGTAACTTAATTTACGTATTTCACAGTCATACAGCATAACCTTTTTGATGTATAAGGATTACAACGCAACCAGGAACTACATTTTCCAACGACCCCGAGTCGAGAAAAAGTTACCTTACAAAAAGATAACAACTTTCGTTCTTGAACACACAAAATTTTGAAATTAATAAACCAGTTATACGACATTCCAATGTATGTATATTGTGTTAAAATTTGGATTCGATCTGATGACGGGTTTGTGAGATAATAATTCTTAAATGTGACGCATGGTTGAAACAGGCTTAAAACAGTTACGTTTTGTGTTTCAACTGCGATAAAAAAAATATTAAAATATAAATTAAAAATTCCAAACCTACATGAACTAACGTAAAATAGAACGACGAAAACGATGATGTTATTGGATTTTATGTAGGTCTATTGGTTACTTCACAAACAACCTTCAAACTCGAGTGCCCATAATATTTTGGTCGACAGTAGGCCTAAATATGCAAGTCATGATTTTGATGGTTAATGATGATCGGATATATTTTGAATTTGTTGAAGTACCGTACCCATTTCAAATTGGTGGTTGATACATTAAGCATTAAGCCCAGCCTACTCTTTATTCTGTGAAGCTACTCCCCTCATAAGTACTGGTACATGTTGTGCATCCAAAATTGCCTGCCTGCCATTGGATTCATATACAACAATACGACGTGTATCACCATTGAGTTCACCATTTTGTGTCGACTGACCTGCCATTTACATTCGATTATGAGTGCGAATCATGGTACTGTAGATTTGATAAAGGCACAAATATCGCAGGACAATTTAACTGTTATAAATTGCTTCGATTCTAGAAGATGTAACACTACAGGTTAAGAATCTACAACAACAATGGTAGATTCATAGCAATAATGGCAATAATCTCTTTGTTCTCAAGAAACGAGCCACCTTACTATTGCACACTTTATTAAAAACAAAAATGTACAGCATTTCGTGGCACGAATAACGATCGCGGGAAGGCAAACGGGCATAAAAATATGGGGAGAGTATAATACAGTCAGGCGCATAATTAGGGCTCTTGGCACCACTGTGAAAAAAAGGAAAAGAACAACAACTTTGCTGCCCCCGACTTGGAAAATGAAGATTTATTAAAGTTTCTTTAACATATGGGGCTGTTTCTTCATCTGTGTGTGTATTTAATTGTGCATGGCTTTTTATGGAAGTGAAAATTGGCCTGTTGGAGCAGCAGAAAAGAGGAGAATTGAAGCTTTTGAAATATGGTGTTACCGGAGAATGATGAAGATCAGATGGGTACAATACAGCTAGACTATAGGTTGTGTAATGACAAAGAAATAATTGTACATTTCCTTGGACATCTCACGATTTTGTTATCATTTAGGTCTACTGCAGTTTCTCTGCGCTTGCAGCTTGCACTGGCACTATCAGCCAGAGGTCCAAGAAAGGGCAGCACAGCAGAAGCAGTACCCAACTATAACCTAACAGTATCTCTTAAAATAGCATTCTTACCTGGTAGAAGTCTTGGGTTAAGATCAGTAAGGGACTCATTTCCACTGGCATTAGATGACTAAAATAAAGCAAAGACAAACACGATTAAGGAGGATAATTATATGGTGAATGATGTACATAATAACCTCTCTTTATGAACTTCCTACCTGTAAGTCATAGTCCTCTATTCCGACGTAACTTTTAAAGCTATTACTCATTCTGTCGTTCATTTTCAAACGTAATCATTCCGATGGTGCTTAATTAATTGAGAAAATAATCACAAATAATGACATATTTACTACCAACACACACTACACATTGCGGACCCACCTCCACGGCAAAAACAATACGCAAATAGATCAGCAGCGCCACCAATACATCCTGTGTACGTACAACTTCCATGAACGGTCGGTATGGGCACAGTATAGATACCAATACAGTATGGACACTTCGGCAAAACCGGAAGAACGGATTTTCAAAAAAACAATTGATAAGGGGGAGCACCAATACACCTGTAAGCCGCTAGGTAGCACCACTTATGGACAAACACATGATAAACAGCTGATTGATGAATGTATATTTTATGTCATTTATTTAACTCTATTTCAACACACTAGCTCTCTTTATAATCAGATATTTTAAGAAAATAAATAACAAGAAAATATAAAGTGTTAATACTACTGTGTTTTAATTCTAAGAAGTGTGGAATTTAATGTTTAACACCACATTCCTCCAGTCCTGTGGTGTCGCATTGTGATTGCATCGTAACGATGAAAGGTTATGATATGTTTTTAATGATTAAATTAACACACGATATATTGAAAAGTGTGGGGGAAATGTGGATTTTGTTTCTTAAACTTTTGTAGTCTGAGATAATGCAATTCAAGTTTTCTACAGTAACTGTAAATAAGTGTTAATTTTTAATGTTCTTAGCTTCCTAACGTAAATACCCGGGAATTTATTTAGTCAATAAAAATGTCATGTTGATGGGTGGGGACAGCCTTATTATGCAGTGTTATTTTCACATTTCATATTATGCCTAGGCTACTTCTTACTCCTCATTTCTTAGCCTACTCACACTTCTGTTCATTATCTTGTGTTCCAAGAAGAATTCAATACCGGTACTGTAAGTCATGTGCTAAGGAATCTCTTTTCATTACCTTTATTAGTTCCACGTCTTTGTATGGCTATTATAGGAGCAACAAGTAACTTTCAGATTCAACAAATAGACTGTACATTTAATAATAATGTTATTGGTTTTACGTCCCTTTTAACTACACTGGCTTTTAGAGACGCCGGGGTGCCGGAATTTTGCCCCGAAGGGGATCTTTAACGTGCCAGTAAATGTACTGAGACGGCTCCCTCGCATTTGCGCACCCTCAAATGCCAGCTGAATGCGCCAGGTTTCGAACCTGCAACCTTGGGCTCAGCAAGCGAGAACGTTACCCCTGAGCCACGCAGCCAGACTAACTATACATTTACTGGTAGATTTTGTTTAGCCTACAGATGGCCTAAAAATAAGTAAAGTAAAGCTGAAATACAAGCTCAAGCTTACAGTAAGTAAACCGGTCAAGCACCCTTCGTACAGAGGCCTGCTTCTTTAATCCTAGAAGCCAAGGTCACACCCAGATCTCCATTCGGAGATCCTAAAGTCGTCATATTATAGTTTTGGACTGGGTTTTGATGCTTGGTTAATCCATGTTAGAATTTCAGAGTTGCATCCAGTGGTTCAAATTCCAAATATAAAAAAGAAAGGTTCTGTGGCTTATGATCACGAGAGCCACGTGAAGCTACAAGTTTGCTTTGCTTTCTGTCGCTAGTGAATGTAATAAAGTAATATAACTGATAAATAACACTATGTGCAATGGTGTCGCCAATCAATCAAGTAAAACGCTCCGTCCTAAACTTGCTCTAACCATAGCTTAACACCAATCAGATCTAACTTTAACCTCGTCACGACTAATAAGTTGCCATCTATCCGCACCGCACTTTTTACTTGTCAGTGGTATGTCAACTCCTTATTCTCCCCATTCTGCAGAAATGGAGATAATGTAGGATGAGTTTTCCATGCGATGGATGGTTTTTACACCTGGATGAGAGAAGTGTTAGGCTCATAATGCTGTGTTGCTTTTATAGAGGTGGGGCAGGTCTTTCCAGTTGGTACCTGTAAGCGACATGTACATCATAGCAGAATTAATACTGGTCATTAGGAGGCCTAACTACATGCCATAGCTTCAGTTACTAGGCCCAAGAGTTAACAAAGGGCTATCATGGTGTTATCAGTTCACACTCTGCCCTGTGTGCTGGGATTCAGTTTCAAGTCGTAACAGCAGTCTTATTTTAAACACTAAAGTTTCAAAGTATGTATAATTTTATTAATGCAGCCAATGGCCATGTACTTTTCTTTTCAGGACGGGTCAGGGAAGGGATATCAGAGGGAAATTGGCCGTGGATTTATTGAAAGGAACCGTCCCGGCATTTGCCTGGTAGTGAAAATGGGAAACCACGAAAACCATTTTCAGGACGGTAGAGGTGGGATTCGAACTCACGCTCTCCCGATGCCAGCGAGGCACGAGGTAGCGCATTAGCGCTCTCGGCCACCAAGGCCGGTTCAAAGTATGTATGCCTCTTGGTAAGCTATAATCTGGAGTCATTTATATAACCATATTTTTCGACATACCGGAACTGTATATATTATTATAGTTCCAATTAGGACCTCTTTGGTCTATGACCCGTGTACTTGTGTGTGCATGGTATTTGATAATCAGTGTTGTGGTGAATGTAATGTAATTGTTGTTTTAAGGGGCGGAACTTCGAGGTCATCTGCCCCTAGAGTGTTGTGGTGACTAGCAGTGTTTGTAACTTGAACAGTACTCAAAAAAAGGTTTTGCATATTGCGATTTAGAATTTTGCTATGTGTACTATCCTACCAGCGAATTGTTACCGGTGGCGGAAATCGGAACTAATGCGCTCCGCCCAGCCACACGCCTGCAATAGACGTGCAGTTGTCGCCAGCGAAACCTCATCGCATGTCATTTGTGTGCATGATTCGTGCTGGGTCGTGCGCTGTGCGGTGTGTTCTCATTGTACGACTGTGCATGCGTTCCCCCTCTTGCCCAGCAACCGCTCGCGGCAGCCATAACGAGGTGAGCTGACGTAATGTATACACAACAGCCGTGCTCCACGTCTAGCAGTAACAATTCCCTGGTAAGGTAGTATGTAATGACATACAAAGAAGAACAACACACAATATGCTGTGCAAAAGAGACAAACACTAAAAGCATAACAAAAGTGGCAATCTTTTTCATGTTGGGGCATATCAATACCATGTATGGCCACCACGAGCCCTAAGGCATGCTTTCCGACAAAGCGGCATACCGTACTGAGAACCAACGAACCAACCTGGTTTGGGGCAGATTATCCCACTCTTGGAAAGCAGCTTCAATCAGTTGCTAAATGTTTGTTTGTTTGTTAGAGGATTGGGACAGTGCGAAACTGCACTCTTAATCTTTTCCCATGCATGTTCGATACTGTTCATGTCCGCAGAATATGCAATCCACTCCATTCTCCGTATGCCTTGCGTCTGAAGGAACTGATGACCACCCTAGCTCGATGGGCATTATCGTCCACTAGTGTAAAGCCCTCACCCATTGTGGCAGCGAATCCTGTAACGACAGGTTTGAGGATGTTGTCTCTGTATACCAGACCGGTCATGTTACCGTGGATAGGAATTAGAGGCGTACGTCGACCAAACATGATCCCTCCACAAAACATGACAATTTCCTTGCTGTTAGAGGCGTTCCTGGATGAAGAGCTTGTGAAATCTCTCACCCACCCGTTGCCACACTCAATTGCTCCTGTTGTATGGGTTTCTTCTCACGCCCAAGTACACAGGGCTGACGACCATGATGTGCAACCTCCTACATGAAACAACAAGCATTAGCATAGTCACCTGGCTATGGCTTCATGAGACAGTGACGGCAGAGAATCCCAATCATCGTGCTCCAATAGAGGAACAGTTTGACTATGGTTTGATAATGCACCGGATGTTACAGCCATTCCAATAGACCAAGAGGCACTAAGGAGCAATCTGGCCACCATGTTAGACAACTTCTGTACATCGACTGCAATCTGTTGTTTCATTTCAGGGGCCTGGACATCGTGGTCATTTAGCCCCATGTACTAGGGCGAGTGTGGAATTTTGATTGATAACCTGTGTTATTGTGATGCCTGTCTTAGTATGTGTATTTGCAATTCCGGTGAGGATTGGTAAGGAGGCGGCATTGGCTTTAACTTAGGAACCATCACAGCATTTGCCTGCAGTAGAAGTGGGAAATCTCGGAAGACCACTTCCAAGAAGGCTGAGGTGGGAATCAAACCCTCCTCTTCTCAGTTGTGCCTCACGAGACTGAGTGTGCCCTGTTGCAGCTCTCAGACCAGAATTACATTTCTTGGCAGAGCCGGGAATCAAACCCAGACCTCTGGGGCAACAGCCAAGAATGGTAGTCACTACGCCACAAGGTGGTCCATGACTGCAATCTAGATCCGCTGTAAATATTCTCAGAATTGCTAATTAACATCACACATAGCATGGATAGTTGTTTTTAAGGGGCGGAACAGCAAGGTCATCTGTCCCTCTTAACACAAAATAATACAAATTTTAGTTGAGTTAAAATTTATAGGTGGAACTATATTATTAGTAGGGCCATGATTCTTATGCAAGATATGTTTACGTAATAGTAATAATGTGTGATTCCTCCAGAGAGACTCGTGCGGGTATTTTTAAAGTTAACACCCATATACTGTACATTCTATGAAGACTATTGAAACCGTAGTCTCCGAACCACCATTAAAACGAAACAAACAAATAAACCCCGTGGCACTACAGTCCATGAAGGGCCTAGGCCTACAAGCGATCGCCACCCAGCCATTTGGCCTGCAGATTATGTGGTGACGTGTGGTGGGCGCCTCGGTTCCCCTCGGCCGTTAATCTTGGTCTCCATGAGCGTGGCGCTGCCTCATTGTCAGACAGCTATTCAGTTGTCCTTGCGAGGCTGTGTACACCCAGTTCCAGCCCTCACGCCGGTTTCTGAAATCCCTGACGGAGCCTGGAATCGAACCCGAGGTCTCCTGGTGCGAGACAGGCGCGCTACCCCAACACCACCCATTACTCCATTTAATTGGGCATGCAAAATAATTTGAAGATGGAATGTTTGGTGCATGGAGCATTCTGGGAGGGGGGAAGGGGAATTAGAAACCATAGAAATTCACTTCTATTAGGACCAAGAGGTGGATTAGAATCCATCCCTTTTCACTTAGATCACCTCGTGGTGTAGCAACTAGCATTCTGGTCTGAGGGCTGGAATGGGATACACTCAGCTTTGTGAGGCAAAACTGAGAAGAGGTGATTTTGATTCCCATCTCGGCCATGTTGTAAGTGGTTTTCCTTGGTTTCCCACTTCTACTGCAGGTAAATTCCGAGACGGTAGGCTACCCCTAACGTAAGGCCATAGTCGTCTCCTTCCCTATCCTCACATAAAATTATAAATGCACACACTAATACAGCCATCACAATAAGACAGTTTATGAGACAAATGATAGACACATCCATGTACACATGACTACAGGCCAAAATTTAAATTCTCCTTGGCAAAACCAGGATTCAAAACTGGGCCAACCAGTTAGAAGGCAGCTATGCTTACTTCTAGACCATGGCAGTAGCTGTGGAACAATGGGCTTATATGTTTGGCTATTTTTATTTCTTGGATATGAATATTTCTTTTATCCCCTACTTCACTCCCAAAATCTTTTTCATCCTAATTGACAGTGTCACGGAGCCCTTTCATTCTAGAGAAAAGGATCATCCATGCAGCCTCAACGTACATGGAAAGTAGAAGAGGCTAAGAAAGGAATGGGGAAGTGACTGTGGTCTATGGGAAAGCCACCATCTCAGCATTTTGAGATGAGAAACAAGGAAGCTAACTTGAAATGACAGGTGAAGGGACATGAACCAACTTATTTCACAAACCAGGTCTTCAGTGTGGTGATGTGATTTGCAGTTAATGTTGTACAACATCCTTAGGTCACAAACCCCAATCCTTCCATTTTCTAACGGGATGGGATAACCCAGAACTAATGGATCGTTGCACCTGTCTAAAACCATGGAGGATTATGTTAAGTCCTTTGGCTGTCCAACAATAAAATTGTAAGTTATTTTGATTTAGAAGTTATTGCTTTATGAGATTATTCCCAAATCCTTTGTTGTAATGCAATAAACAAACATTCCTGATATCGCCATGATCTCAGATCACTGATTTGATTTCTGATAGAGAGAGTCAGTTTTTGAAATAATGAACTGCTTCAGACCTGTCTATCACATTTGTTGACAACAAGACAAAACTATAGTTATCAGTCACAGAAGCTGCAGGTTATCTGACATGAATTCTAGTTTCTCTACTAAAAGGTAGCGATAAACAATATGTTGGTTTTTGGTGTAAAGATTTGCCTAGGTAGCTCCATTCAAAAATTGCACATTACTTGTCTTAGTAGGTAGCTAAAACCTTGCAGGTATAGTATTATTAAATTTCTTTCGTGTTGGACCAACTTAAATGTTACAGTATTTAGGAAGTTAAATTTGCTCCTCAATGACAATGCCAGGGCATTAAAAATCACTATTGAGAAAACCTCTTTGCGATTAAACACTCGCTACAATATTTTATATACTGTAGGCTTCTAAGCCAAGCCACTTCAGGATATAGTCACAAAATTGGTGAGCTTCACCTCTGAAAATTGAAAACAGGAAAAAATAATGTTTCTTAAAAAAAAAAGTCAAATGTTTCCATGAAAAAATATCAGAATACCCAAACATTTGCAGAAAAATATGCCTATTTGAGTTGGAATGTTTAGGCTTTCATGGCCAGAAAATAAATTACTGCAAATTCTTCTAGGTACGGTACTATGGATATGATGGGGCACAGACATGGCATAATACCTAGAAGAATTCACTGTAATATTTGTACGAGTTGTTTCTACATAAACCATGTAAACAAGTAAGTAATACTGTAATGCAGAAAAAGTGTGCGATTGCAAGCAGAAGTTTGTTCTTGACACTTTTCATTCTCTCTGTGGAGTTTCTTCAAGAAGAATATAGTGGTCGTAACCAGATGTGGCTGGTTGAACAATATAGGGGAAATCTGCTGGGACCTTTCCTTTTAATAGGTCACAGGCTTTTCCAGTACCTTGCCCAGTTTCATTCGTCTCTAATTAACTCTGATGAGTATAATATTTCTTGAATTGTAATCTTCTGTAAATCTTTCTGCCTAATCAACCCTTAAATGAATAAATAATGTGCAAATAGTAGGGCATGTTCTGGATATTAATTACATCCTTCATCAGCCATTACAATTTAATATGTCATTATAAAGACACACCACTCAGTCCTTCACACATCCTTAAAAAGAAAGGAGGCAACTTTTCCTAGCATCACTTCACAATCCATACGATTCCTGACCCCCACATAAATATGAATAATCAAGGGTAGAAATTAAAATTGATGCACATTCTGAAATTTATACCGTACCACATACTATGACAAGTGTAGCAAGCACAATGCCTATGTAACATTGACATAGAGGTACTGGTACTGGATACTTGTGATAAACATTTATACCACATTCTACACCTTTAGCTTGTATCACATGAAACCTTGGCCATGTTTACAGCTAGTATTAAACAGATTATTTCTGCAATGATGAGAATCAAGTCCTTGCCCAACAATAGAATAGGATGTGAGTTGCAGCTTGACATTATCTGAGGAATTTCCAACATCCCTGAACAGGTTTGAACAATGTGGCTTAATGTAAACATTGAAATCTGTTGCTATGACTTAAGATAACTGTAAATTTTAAAACCATTGAGCTTTAAAATGGTATATGAAACTCAAATTTATGAAAATGTTTGGATAGGCAGTAGGCTATTTTCATGTAGATTTATATAGCCTATATTTATGACCAATACATTACATTTTCGCGAGACCACCTCGTGGTGCAGCAGATAGCATTCTTGGCTGTCACCCCCGTAGGTCTGGGTTTGACTCCCGGCTTTGCCAAGAAATTTTGATTCTGGCCTTAGGGCTGGAATGGGTTACAGTCAGCCTCGTGAGGCAAAACTGAGAAGAGGAGGGTTCGATTCCCACCTCGGCCAACCTGGAAGTGGTTTCCCTACTCAAGGCAAATGCTGGGATGGTTGTTAACTTAAGGACACAGCCACCTCCTTCCCAATCCTATCCCCAATTTACAAATACACACACAGCCACCACAGTAACACAGGTTATCACACAATATGCCCACCCAATTTCTCAATTCCCGAGTGATAGTGTACGGCTTGTTGACACCCAGAGTTTGGTGTTACATCTCCTCACTTATGCAAGGCTCCACTCTTGTATGATTATTATGTACCGGTATTCATTTTCAAATAACATGGACCTATACGGTATTGCTTTAGTGGCACCATGTTCTGCATGTGACATAGTGAAGAAAAATCATCCCTAGGATCGTTGCTGAAAGTACAGAAGTATCCAGGAATTTGATTAGTGTGTATCGAAGATACAGTTGTTGTTGCTTATTTTAAGGGCTGAGACATCGTGGTCATATATCCCTGTGTATTTGGGTGTGTGTGGAATGAGAGGGAGGTATCACTTGAGAAGAAATTGGGTTGGCTTATCATTTACATGGTTGGGCAAACTTTTAGTGGTCTCACAGAATTAAATAAAATTAAGGGCATTGTGATATGTCTATGAGGTAGGAACATCAAGGTTAACAGCCCTGGTTTTTAAGTCACACAGTCTTGAAGCCATGCCGAGCATAGTGAGGGGTTGCTAACCTCAATAGTTTGTCTCTGAAAGCAACACTATTTACAATTTTGAGGGACTGGAGTACCTTCAGTCATTTCATGGGATTGTAGCTTTGGGTACACGACAATCCAAACTTCTCCAGAACTCTTCAGGAATAGCACAAAGTCCCATAGGTGAGGGAGCAAATGTTAAATCTGATTTGCATTGTAGCTTGTAATTAAAGCACTTAATTCACTGTAAAGGGCTCAGCTTAACAAATTACATTTAATAAAACACATCAACTAACTTCAGTCAGGAAACCATTTGCCTCCTAGGCTAAGTGGGGTTAGAAAACGGACACTTTAAAGGAGACAATAGCTTCTCTAGGGTGGAGATTTAATGTTTGTTGGGCATTATTACCTAATCTCAGCCTAGCACTGCCCTCCTTGTGGTTTAAAGCACTTCCTTTGAGAAATAAAGGCTACATACCCTATATATAGACGTGTAGATTTGCCACGTATGCCAGTAAATCCTCCTGATTACAGGCCTTTATCCAGTCATTATATCTGGATTAGGAATGAGGAATTTGTGAATTAATGGATAGGTGTTTGAGGGACTGATATCTCATGGGAATTAAAACCAGAATTATTCGATGAAACGTGTGATATTTGTATTTACCGCTCCAATGCACGAGGAAACCGGAATGCTGTTATGTCCAGTGTGACAAGAACTGCGCAAAAAATTACCGCACAGATGTTGGTCTCCCTCATTTCTGCCATTGGTTAAAATGCAAAATTATATTTCTGAGTTGATTTTAATAATTACAAACAATGTTTTCTTCAGACAAAATCGACAGGCCGCACTCAATGAATACGGGTAGACTGCTCTCTCGCGGATGCATGGTGAACCGTCGCCGCTATGCGTGCGTGCGTGCGGTGCTTCCGGAACCGGCCGATTCAAAACCATGACGAAAAAATTACATGGTAAAGGCCTGATGTGTCCTTACTGTATTGATATCTATACTGTGGTATGGGAGTCGAACGTCTTTAGCTTTGTGCCGTGGCGTAGAGGGTATCTATTAGTAGAAGCTTTTTGGTCAGTCAACACGAGTGTGCCCAATTAAATTGGGCGGGGAATTAAAAATAATTTCCTATTGCCTGAAATAAATTACATTAATATTTTATATCGTTACGCTTAGGAAACACTCCTCACACAAGACGCGGCGGGCTTAATTGGATGACTAGTTTCGCTCGTCAAGCAAACATCACCAGATCCTGCTTAATTTAGATTCATCGGATGTGTATATAACACTTATGTACAACATTATTTGCAATTATTAAGTTACAGAAGTTTTTAATAAAAATTTGTAACGAATCGCATTTTTAACCAATTATATTCGGTAAGATATATTAGTCTTTTACTCTAGGTGTTGCGGTCTTTTTTTAATTTTAACTTTTTATGGGTATAAATCTGAAAACATTCTTGAATCGTTAACTTCTATCGTAGCAAGCTCTTAAGGCGATGGCGTTAAGTTATTAACTGTTACTTTTCAAATGATTTATTCATGTAATGAGCTTTTGTAGTTGGCTAGTTAGGTTAAACGTTATTGACTTGTCAATGTGTTGTTTTGTAACAGCTGATTTTGGGATGATTGTTGTCCACTTTACTTACCACTGCGGACTAGGTCATCTACCAGTTGGTTGCTAGCGCTATCTGACGCAGTACCTTAAAATCAGGGGGATCTAATGGAGAGTGAGGAGGGCGACCATCCAGGGCGTGAGATTGCAATTTCTAGTTCACTTTTAGCATTGGAGGGCGAGACGGCTTCCTGATTGGCTTGCCCGTTTAGCAAGTTTAGATTTCAGTGAAATAATAGAAGACTTCAGCCGCAAAAAAGTCGCAAAGTATTATTTTAATACGTCATAGTCTACATAATCTTCTTCAAGGACACTTAAAGGTTCCTTTCATATTATTTAAAGAATGTACTATAGTGTATTCAAAATATTGTAACTATTCTTTATTTTATTAGTATTACAAAACTACTTTCCATTTGATTTGATATTTTTTTATTTCCTATCGTTGTGGGTCCCACCTTATCATATCGCCCAGGGCCCCGCAAGGCATGGATCCGTCACTGCTTAAAATACATCGAACGATACCGACGCTGTCTGCCTGTTGTTGCATCGTGCAACTTTACTTCATTATGTGTGTGGAGCAGGCTGTTTGTCATAACTTAATGTGGTGTATGGAAATGGTTCTGGACCTTCTCAACTATTATAGAACAATCTCTATACTTCGTCACTCGTAAAACGGATCGTCTATATCGAGCACCCGACTTTGGAACACGATTTGCACTCTATCATACCGCCCATGGGCACCCGCAAGATTTTTCCAGAGGTGGGGAGGACCAAGTAACAATTTTCGTTTCATTACCTACCTGTCACTAAGTGATGGTGAGACGTACCCCCCATCCGCCCTCCAAATTTTCGTTTATTTTCTTACTTGTTTCGTAAAATTCATTATTCGACTGCTCGGAAACCGTTGGCTGTGGTACTAACAAAACAAAATCAACTAGTTCATTAAAATGGTTCGGTATTGTTAATCCAGTTCGCCAACTTTCTAAATAACTGGACATGATTTCAGATACCGGTGATCCCGAATTACTAAGTTAAATTAAATTGTGTAAATATCCCTACATCTGAATCTGCCCAATAATTAAAATAGCACTGTTTTCAAATATCCCGTTTGTACTGGCCGTTACAGCAGATCATCACGTTTTTCCTCTTCTTCACAACCAATCATAAATACTTCGCATTGCTCTTATTAGATATATGTGCATGAAAACTTCATACAAAATATTACAATATCTACTGTAAAAACCCTGAAAGCTGCAAATGCTAGCCTACTCACCTTCAGATATAATAAAGAAAGTTACTTGGTACTTGTTATATACAGAACACCCTCCACAAGCCCAAATAAATTCTTAGAAGAACTGGGAAATACTCTCAAGCACTTGCCTACAGCTACACACAGTATATTAATCGGATATATAAATATTGATATTTTAAATCCTACAAGGCAATATGCCCAAAATATTAAAAATGAGTATTTAAATGTATTACATGCAAATGGATTCATTTCGCACATAAACTCACCAACTAGAATAACCCCAAAATCCAGAACATGTATCGATCACATACATGTTAAGTCCCACAGAAACAGCAACTTTGACCCTTTTGTTCTGCATACCAGTATCACAGATCACAGTCCTACATTTCTCATGCAAAATAATTCTCAAAAATACACTCCACAAACAGAAGAAAATACTTTGAACAATGTAAGAATAAATTATGAAACTCTAAAATAAATCCTTAACAAAGGAAACTTGGGAATCTATCATAACTGAACATGATGCTAACAAAGCAGCTGATAGTTTCATTAAGTTACTGACTCAATACATCTCTGAACACTCTACTACCGTATATAACGTAAGATCAAAATTTAAAAATATTACTCCATGGATCACATTTGGAATTTTAACTTCTATTAGAATAAGAGATAAATTACATCAGAAAATTGTTAAACAAAGGGAGAGGTCTTCAAACAGTGATGAGGTCCCAGAAACTGTTAATAAATATAAATTGTACAGAAACTGGATAAACAGGCTTGTTAAAATAGCAAAAGACATGTACTATTCCAAACAAATTATGTCAAACTCCAATAATTATAAAGTCCTTTGGAAAAATATTAATGATTTAACATGTAGGAAGGGAAATAAATCTTCAGCTCTTGACAGCATATTTATCAGAGACTCACTAGAAACATCCCAACCAGCTGCCATTGCAAACAAATTTGTCGACTATTTTAGTAACATAGGTTTCGAAATTTCTAGAAAAAAAGTAATAGAAGAAAGGAACCGACAACACAAATGCAAGTGACAGCACTGCAAAATCTCAACCTCAGTCTATCTTTTTTATACCCATAACAAAATCAGAAATAAGAAACCACATAGCTGCTCTAGAAGATAACTCAGCAAATGGCTATGATAATATCTCTAGTAAAACAATTAAGATAATTAGTTCAGAAATTCTACAACCACTGCACCATATTTTTAATTCATCACTAACGAAAGGACAATTTCCAGACTCATTCAAAATTGCCATCATAATCCCAGTCCATAAATCAGATGATAAAAGAGAGTTAAATAACTATAGACCAATTTCCCTCACAACCCACCTCTCTAAGCTACTAGAGAAATGCATCAAATCCAGATTACTTAACTATCTGAGTAAGTTCAACATATTGTCACCAAATCAGTTTGGTTTTTGACCAAAACTAATACTCATGATGCAATATTCTCCCTTACTGATTATTTGTATAAAGCCATTGATAGTTCTAAAAGAACAATTTCTGTGTTCCTGGATTTAAGAAAGGCTTTTGACACCGTAGACCACAATATACTCATTATAAAACTTGAAAAGGAAGGTATTCGTGGTACTCCTCAAGAACTAATAAAAAGCTTTCTTTTTAACAGAATACAAAAGGTACGAATCAAAGATACTCTAAGTAGAAGTGCTGAAGTAAAAAATTGGAATTCCCCAAGGAACAGTTTTAGGTCCTATTCTTTTTCTGTTATATATTAACGAATAGTGTGAGCTAAACTGTAATGCGATGATTACCTCATATGCTGATGACACTGTCATCACAGTCACAGGAACAACTTGGGAGGACACTTTTAATAGAACTCAAGAAACCCTTGCTACAGTCCAAAAATGGCTGAGAAAACCACCTCCTTACCTTAAATGAAACCAAAACACAATACCTATGCTTCTCACACAACAAAACACAACAACCCACAGACAATTTAACACTGAAGATCCACACACCAATTTGTGACAATGGCGAAAGATGCAACTGCTATACCCTACAGAAGTCAATGAATGCTACACATTTAGGGATTATTATAGATAGCCATTTAAAATGGAATATGCATGCATCAAAGTTGGCCAATAAACTCCAAAAGTTAATTTATATATTTTACAGAATCAGAAATATCCTTTCAGCAAAAGTCTTGAGAACTGTATATTTTGCCTTAGTCCAGTCACAACTACAATATGGAATAAATGGTTGGGGTGGAATACTTGATTCACATTTGGCTCAGGTAAATACCTGCCAGAATTTCATTCTAAAAGTTATGTACAAAAGGCCACCAACTTTTCCAACATGTGAACTGTATCAACAAAGCATGTTGCTTAACATACGACAGTTATTTGTTCAGTCATCAATCATATTTATACATCAAAATAGGAAGCTCTTCTCTAATGGACAAAAACTTGGAATGTGCACTAGACTTCAAGACAGAACTGGAATAAATATCTCTCGTCGAAACACACTACTTGGCCAAAGGAATTTAAGTTGTCTTAGCACTAGGATATACAATATATTGCCAGTAAATGTGACATATAACACCCTGAATATATTGAAGAAAAGGCTTTTTATATGGTTCCTTAATAACTTTGATAGAGTAAATGAACTTACAAATTTTCGCCAACATATTTAACCAACTCAGTCACAAATAAGTAATGTATCATCTTCTTTTATTTTTAGTATCCTTATAATTAATGCGTTTAATATAAACTTTTCTTATTATTATCAGTCAAATACATTTGTTGCAAATAAATTAAAAATTGTGTTCATGAAGCCCACGCACAAGTTTAAAGAATTTAAAAAGAATTTAATGAATAAAGATGTTTTTCTTAAAACAAACAATGATGTTCATAGGCATAACACAAGACAAAATCAAAACATTCATATTTCACACACACACATATGCATATATCAAAAAGGAACTTTTCACACTGGAGTTAAATTATACAATAAACTACCCCAGTATATAAAACTGGCCCCAAAAATAAAAACCTTTGATAGAATGTTGAAAGCTTATCTGCAGTGCCATTGTTTTTACTCAGTAGTTGAATATTTTAGCGTATATGAGTGATGGAATCTATAACTATATTTTACTTTTTTAATTTAATTGTAATACCTAGCTGTATGTTGTTGTATTTATAGAATTAAGTTTTCATATTATGATAATAGAGTGAGGTGTAAATAGTTGTGAAATGAGATTGTATCCAGGGGCGGCCGCTCCTTATGTGCTTAAGTGCTGCAGCACATTGCTTTATTTGAAAATAAATTATTTTAATAGTAGGCCTATTATCTAAAAATACAACGCTTTAAAATAGACGTCAAGCAAAGAATAGGAAATATTTCTACTCCCCTCACTACGAGGTTCAGAACATGTACGGTTCGAGGTATCTAGGCGTGCGCTCCACTCCGTGCACGGCGTTAGCTGTGCAGATCACAGCCCAGCGAGAATTTCCAAGTTTATTGGCAGGAAGCGTGAATTTTGTCTTCTGCGCATGCACGACCAACTTTTCCCTTGTGTTCTGGATGTGCTGTTGGGAAAACAGCTAAGACCAGTCATCACAGCGATTCTTTGTTCGACCACAGAGAGGCAGCACTGGTCACACGGAATGTGAACGTGGCCAGTGGCACTATCTGGACTCAGCAATAGGATTTAAGAGGGAATCGCTCAAAGAAAATCGGGTGAAAAAAGCAGAGGAAGCCATCAGCTGTTCCCACCAGAAGGTCTTTTTCAATATTCCCAACCTACTTATTCTATAGCCACATTTTGTTAATCGATGTACTATCAAAATTATAATTTTTATGCCGTCAAAATAAGGACATGATTATTGTGATGCCTAGTTCATAAATTTCACTATAGCAAAATAACATGTGATTTTGCATTACGGCGTTGCTGGTTTCATTTTAATGCTTTTGGTAATACTGAGTAGTACTGTTTTTGCGCGGTCAGACCAAGTGTTTCCGAGTTCGTGAATATTTTGTAATTGCAGGTGTTATTGTGTGCAGTACTTAATTAATTTTGTATGAGGCATGAGTATATGTGTTGAGTTTGTTTGCGTGTTTGTGCAATATGGAAAACTCAGTGGAGAGCCTCTTGAAAACCCCATTTTCAACCAGACCTCTTGGAGAAAAAACTAAGGTAAAGAAGTTAGGTAGACCTACCCCGGACTTAGATATTGCTCAGAAAGCCACTTCTAACAAATTTGCATACACTAGAAAATTTAATAGAAAAGTGTATGAAAACGATTGGATGTGCGGGACTGAAATTAGAAATGCCCTTTTCTGTTTCCCTTGTTTGTGTTTTGGCAATAGTGATTCTTGGGGAACAGTGGGTGTTAGAGATCTTGGACATCTAAACGCTTTAATGAGGAAGCATAATGACAGCGAGAAACACATCAATAAATCTTTAAATTTGACTGCTTTAGGAACAGTTAATATTGCAACACTATTAACTAAGCCGTGCTTATCATGAAGAAAAAGAAAAGCACAATCAACAAGTGGAGCAGAACAGGTATGTGCTATCCAGAATTATAGACTGCATTAAGTTTTGTGGAGCGTTTGAATTAGCTTTAAGAGGGCACGACGAAAGTGATAATTCAGACAATCCTGGCGTTTTCTTGGGCCTAGTAGATTTAATTTCCAGTATAGACAGTGCAGTAAAGGAGCACATTGAATCTAATAGTGTTTTCAAAGGGACCTCAAAAACCATCCAGAACGAGCTGTTGGACTGCATGCTAGAAACCTGCAGAGAAGTGATAGCAGAAGAAATGCAGCAAGCATATTTTGTTAGTGTGATGGCGGATGAAACTACAGATGTTTCAGAGCAGACACAGTTAGTGGTGGTATTTCGGTATGAGAAAGATGGTATTCCATACGAACGATTTTGGGGCTTCTTTAAACCAGAAGGTCAGAATGCGGATTCCCTTGCATCATGTATTTTAAGTGTAATGGACAACATGTTTAACGCTACACCACACAAAGTTATTGCGCAGACCTACGACGGGGCATCAGTAATGAGTGGTGGTAAAGGTGGAGTGCAAGCAAAGATAAAAGCCTAATATCCCAACGCACATTACATCCACTGCTATGCACACCGACTGAATTTAACAATGGAACATGCAGCTTCGCAGAATCAGTCGGCTAGAATGTTCTTCGCTCACCTGTCAGCGTTCCCTGCTTTCTTCTCAAGGTCGCCGCAACGGACGTCTGCTTTAGAAGCAGTGGCAGCTCGAAGAATTCCAACTGGACCAGCGACTAGATGGAATTTCAGGTCGCGCACCGTAAATGTGGTGTACGAGCAAAGGGTATCCATAAGGGAGTGTTTATTAATGCTGGAGAAAACCCCATCCTATAAAACTTGCCTGCAGGCAAACGGGCTTCGTCGCAGCTTAGAAGACGAGGAATTCATATTTTGGCTACATTTCTTTCATAAATTGATGCCACATGTGGACATTACCGGTATGTACAATCAGTTGCAGTCAAGAACAGCTGATGCCGTGAAGATAAAATCCGCTGTGTCACACTTCATGCAAGTGATCAACAACATCAGGGAATCGGTAGAAGACATTGCTAGTACCGGTACTTCTGAAGAAACGTGTGCTTCAGAAAACAAGCGCAGAAAGTTATCATGTCGGCGTACTGATGCCAAGGAAGTATGTGATAGAATAACACGAGAAGCCCGCAATCGCTTCCAAACCTTGGATCACCTGGGAGCAGCAAAACTGTTAGATTCCACCAACTTTGAACGTTTCCAGATAAAGAACTAGATGTAACTGTTCAGGCCTATAGCATGCTGGAAAAGAAAAGGCTCAGAACAGAACTGTCGGTTCTGTACTGTAGGCCAGATTTTAGGAATATTGGTGGGGCAGTCCCTCTTCTGCATTTCATAATATCCAGTAATCTGCAAGGTATGTTCTGCCAAACAAGCATGCTTCTGAGGATATTAGTAACAACACCCATGACTACTTCAGAGCCTGAGAGGTGTTTTTCATCGCTGAAGAGGATCAAGACCTTTCTGCGGAACACCATGGCACAAGAAAGACTAAGTGCCCTCGCTATGCTCTCCATTGAGAAGAAGATGGTCTCCAGTATGGAGGGGTTCAATGCCAGGGTGATTGACAAGTTCTGCAGCAAGAAGGAGCGACGTATGGACTTCTTTTTTCGTCACTGAGTGAGTGTTTCTATATGTTTATATATTTAAAAAAATTGGAAGGAGGGTTAGGCCTACAGCAAACAACTAATTTTCTACACCAGCCGCCACTGATTGTATCTATTAAGATTTGCTATTATAATAAGTTATAAATAGTTATAATCTTAGTAATATATACCTGTTAGTTCTTTTATTTTATGCATGTAAATTCTGACGTGTCCTATATCAAAAATGTATTGAATGCATGTATTTGATCAAATGGAATTAATAAAAATCTATCTATCTATCTATCTTATGTGGGATTCACCCTGTATTTTTGATACAACATCTGTATATGTACATATTTTCTGTAGTGAATAAAAATGTGTGCTCGTAAAAAATGAAACACTTGTAACCTACGAAGTGATAAACTCGTAGCGTGATCCCATGGTTTCAGCAAACATTTGTTTTAGCAATAACAATATTTCGCTTTATTATTACTAACCACAAATTAAAATAGATAAAGACCAACTACCAGTATATCACGTACTCTTTACTACCGGTATTCGCATTCTCAAGTGGCCGTACTGCCGCGTGACTGAAACTTGAAGAATGGTGTATGTTCTTTTAGTTGTAACTACACATTATCTGGAACACTTTATTGAGATTCAAAGATTTCTAACCAACTTTTATTCACAAACAAATATGTTAACACCAATTCACAGAATAGTAAAACCAAAGAGTTTTGTACATAGGAACGAAACGTTACCAACCTTAACATTTACAATTTTCTCAACATACTCCCACCTAATTTACAATTTTCTCAAAATTGGAAATTATCAAAGTGTCAAACAGGTGTACAATGTATGTCAACTGAATTCCTTCTCCTCTGTAACATGAAATCAAAGATCTAGTCTTTTAGGAGGGGCCACTTTTCTTCCTGCTCTTGTCCTCAATTCTTCAGGGGATTTGGACACATCCTTGTCATCATCGTCCATGAAGTGGGTTTTTTCTTGGTAACTCTCGGTGCAGGACTGGACCTCCAAGGGGTAGACTCTCTGTATAGGACGTACAACAGTACCACTGCTAGTCTTTAGTTGAACCACCCGGACTCTTCCATCTCGCCCTGGAATGAGCTGCTCAATTCTTGCCAAAGGCCAATCTATTCTCTTCCGATTGTCCGATCCTATTATAACCACCTCTCCAATTATAGGCTTTCTAGTTTCGCGCCGCTTGGTCCAGGTTAACTGCCCCAGATATTCTGATCGGAAGCGTCTTCTTAGCTCTTCTCTCAGTCTTTGCAGATACCGAATTTTCCGAGTGATGCTTGCTGACTCAATGCAGTCCAGGTCAGGAACTCCTGTCTCTCGTACTTCTTGCAGTAGCATGGATGGGGTCAATGGAATAGGATCTCTATTATCTTCTGCCGTATAAGTCAATGGTCTTGCATTAATCACTGCTTCACAGTCAATAAGTATGGTCTGAAGCTCATCCCAAGACAATGAAGCCTTCCCCAATGTCTTCCGTAAAATTTGCTTCACCAGGCTCACCAATCGTTCCCAGAAGCCTCCCCACCACGACGCCGTAGGCGGATTGAACCTCCAAATTATGCGTTCTCCAGTGCTGTAGGTAACGATTTTCTCCCAGTCTAACCTTTCAAGAGCATTACACGTTCCTCGAAAATTTGTTCCATTATCACAGATGATCACTTTAGGTCGACCACGCCGTGCGATAAAACGCCTCAGTGCTCTTATGAATGCTTCAGTTGACAGAGACGGAACTAGTTCCAGATGTACAGCTCGGTAGCAAGCACAAGTGAATAGAGCAACCCATGTCTTCGATGAATCACGAATATACAAGGGTCCTGCCAAATCTATTCCAATGACTTCAAATATGGCCGCATCGTTAACTCGAAGATCTGGCAAAGGAGGAGACTGAGTGTCTAAGTTTTTTGCTTGAAAACGTCGGCAAACAACACATCTCTTGCCTGTTCCCTTCGCCAACTGGCGTCCTTTAAGGATCCAGAATCTCTCGCGTAACAAACCTAGGAGAGTTGCTGGACCGGGGTGATTGTTTTTACAATGCACTTCTTCTGCATACCTCTTGACCAACGGATGTTCGGAAGGTAGCACGGCTGGTAGTTTGAACGGACCCTTATCCACACGTTCGACTATCCGTGTCTTGAGTCTAATTATGCCCTTTTGATCTTGGAATACTTCAAAGCTCTTAAGTCTCTGATCGTCTGGGAATTCGAAGGACTCTTTTTGAATGAACAAAACAATTTTGTCTTCGGCTGTAGCCACCTCATTTGTCGATAACGGACCACTTCTTTTAACTTCATTGCGTCGACAGTTGTTGAGAAATCTGTAGATCCATCCCACCATCCGCACAATTTGTTCATATTTACTGAACCGGTGATACAGCCATGTCGTATTATGAGTGATGGCAATAAGGTTATGTTCGTTTACCACTTCATAGCGTATAGAAGATTCAGGCCAGTTTTCTTCTCCTTCAACAAGCCACTTAGGCCCTTCCCACCATTTGGATTCGATTAGTTGTGCGACAGTACATCCTCTTGAGGGTAGGTCTGCGGGGTTCAAATCCCCTGGTATGTGTCTCCAGCTTCGTGCATCAGTGAGCTCCCTTATCTCCTTCACTCGGTTCCTAACAAATACTGTCTTGTCTCCGTTGCCAAGAATCCAGGCTAGTACAGTACTTGAGTCGGTCCAACAATAAACAGCTACTTCTTTCCAACCTAGACTTTCTTGAACTGATTTCAGCAGACGCGCTCCAATAAGAGTTCCTAATAATTCCACTTGAGGGATGGTCAGGGGCTTAAGCGGTGTTACTCTTGCTTTAGCTACTGCTAACCGAAGATGTGCCTCTCCCTGATAACTGCTCCTGATAAAGACAACAGCTGCATATGCGTTTTGACTTCCATCACAAAATACGTGTAGTGAGATGTCCTCCTCATTGCCAAGGTGACGTATCGCCTCAATTTCTCTTAAGTGAGGCAAGTCCTTTAGCCACTTCTCCAACCGCCGTCGAGTATCTTTGTCGATAGGCTCGTCCCATCCCAACTTTCTGGTCCATAACTCTTGAATTAACAGTTTCAGCCTAATCGTTACTGGAATGGTTAGTCCAATCGGATCGAAAATGCGGTGGATTATGGAAAGAATAGTCCTCTTCGTCAAATCTCCTATTTCACACGATCTCTCCCACCAATCCATATTGATCTTCAGAGTATCGTCTTGGCGATTCCACCTAATGCCAAGCAGTGAAGACTCCTGAGAAGATCCGTCTCCGGTTGACTCCCATCCCCGAAGGTCGAACCCGGCCCTCGCCATGATAGTCCTTGAAAGGTAAACGAATTCCTCAACTTCTTCTGCTCGATCGAGGCTTGTCACCAGATTGTCAACATAAAAATTGTTCTTCAATGATGATGCAATTTTAGCCTCCTTTGGATCAGTTGATTCCATATATTTTTCCAGGTGGTAGCCAATTACTGCTCCAAGAAGAAACGGGCTACTGGTAACACCGAACACCACTCTGGCATGACGAAGGACTTGTAGGTCTTTCTCACTATTATTACCATACCACAGGAACTTCAGGTAGTCTCTCTCCTCTGGGTGTACACTTATCTGTAAAAATGCCTTCTTGATATCAGCTGTGATGCCTATCTTTCGTTGCCGAAACCTCAAGAGTAGTTCGGGTATGATTTCAATAAGGTTAGGTCCTTCTTCAAGGCAGTCGTTCAGTGATGGCAAACCTCTCTCCTTCGCCGATGCGTCGAACACGGGACGCACTTTCGTAGTTGTACTATTTTCCTTCAGCACTGGACGGTGAGGAAGATAGTGTCCAGTAGATAGATCCCTCGCCATTTCCACAATGCCTTCTTTCACCCAATCTCGTAAAATAGTGTCATATTCTTCATAGAGACCAGGCTTTGCCTTTAATTTTCGGGTCATTCGAATCAATCTGCCTTCTGCAATCCCTCGATTGGTTGGAAGGTCTGGAGCATCTCTCCCCCATGGAAGACGTACCTCGTATCTGCCATCTACAAACGCAACCGTATTTTTGAAATACCTCAGTGCTGACATCCTCTTCTCCTCCTTTGTGGTGTTCTCTACAGGATCGGTTATCCCAATGGTCTCCATTTTCCACAGATCAGATACGGGTAGCTGAGTAATACTGAGTGCAGTGACTGTATTCGCAATACTTGCATGCTTCGCTAGCTCCTTTTTTCCCACGGTGTCTACTACCTTCTTCTTCCCCGTTACCGTCCATCCTAAACAGGTTTCAATGGCTACCAGTCCAGAAGGTAGAGTCTTAATTTTACCTGTCCACAACTTTCCCGCAATGTCAGAACCTATCAAGATGTCAATAGGAGCTACAGAATCTCTGCACATCGGAATGTGTTCTCTTAGTAATTCTTCCCTCACTTCTTTCCTGACTTCTACTGATGGAATCGTAGCTGTAATTGTCCTTTGGTCTAACGCTACGAAATTGCATGCAAAGTCGTTATTCAAGCTGAGTAAGTGCACCTTGTAACATCGGTGCTTAACTACCCCTGTTGGCTTACCACCAAAAAGAGAGTGGATAATGCTCTCTTCCCCAATCGGAGAGTAGTTCATTTCTTCAGCCAAACTACTAGAAATATACGAACGTTGGGATCCACTGTCTATCAGTAACCTGGCCTTCCTGATTTTGTCACCATTCTTAACGTAAACTAACAGAGTCTGGAGATAGACCTCCGTTTGAGAGCTAACTGACAAATTGCTGTCAATATATGAAGTATTAAACAAGGAAACCTCTTCTCTTTTGATCTCAGAATTCTTCCCCTCAACACAACCTTTCTCTTCTGCTTGATACTTCTGAACAGCTGGACATAATAATGGTACATGTCGTCCACGACAAATAACACATCGTGCTCGACACTGCTGTGCAGAATGGCCTGCTTTGGTACAAGAAAAACAGCGCTTATCTTTATACAGAACATCTTTTCGGTTTTCAAGGGACATTTTTTGTGCATGGAGACATTCTGTGGAACAATGATTCACCCCTTTACAAAATACACACTTCTGAGTGTCAGATTAAATGCTCAGACTGGCAAGATCGATCGCAGAAGCAAAATTAACTTTGTCCATATCATGCGATTTTCCTGGACTCTTAGCCTGGTTGTAGGAAAGGGACTGATTATTTGCCATTGCAACTCTCTCCTCCCCTTCTACTTCTCTCTTCAAAAACAACATTAAATTATCCATCTGTTCCTTCAGTGTCCTATTGGGTTCATTGGAACGTTGCCACACCTTCAGTATGTCTGCGGGCAGACACGATTCTATTAGCGGAAACAATAATGCGGCATAATTATTCGAGAACACATTTAATGACTCTAGTGCCCGTAATTGAGTTTCTAGTTTGTCATACAAAATGCTGATCTTGACCGTCTTCCTTTCCATAACTAAACTCAGTAGTTCCCGTACATAATACTCGATAAGGAGATCATTACGTCCAAATCTGTCCTTAAGTGTTTGAATGGCCTTTCCGTAATTTTCGCCTGAGGGAGGGAAACTCACAACAACCGCGCGTGCTCGAGAGTTCTCTTTCGTGGCTTGAATCAAGTACTGAAATTTTTCCTCCTTACTTAACGACTGACACTCGTCAATTTGTGAGAACTGTGACCAGAATGAGATCCAACCGGCTATTTCCCCGTCATACTTATTCAATTCTAATTTCGGTAGGCGAAGAGATATTTCGTTTCCCGAACGATCGCCAACACAACTAGATGAAGTATGAGCAGCGCTATTCCTTGTTATCAGATCAGAGGCCTTACCTTTAATGCTGTGGTAACGTAAGGTATACTCCTCTGCTTTCTCCATTTCCGCCATCAGTACTTCTTCGATCTCCTCTTCCTTTGTTTCAGCACAGATGTTATCACAAATCTGACTGTCCAGCTCCGATAACTCGTGTCTTCTTTCTTCGAGCACTAATAAACGCGCACTTATTAATTGTAAATCTGCATCTCTCTGCGTCAGTAGTTCGTCTAAAGCACTGCAAGCTTTCGTGAACAATGTGCGGATAACCGCTCTCCTCTTAGTTATTTGTGTACCCGCCATAATTACGGGCTACGGATGTAAACAACAGGATACGGTATACTGGATTATACAGGCACAGTTATACTCGCTACTATCAAATTGTAATTCAACAAAGTTTATACACGCTTGTTAAAGTCCTGTCACGGTCGCCATATGTTCTTTTAGTTGTAACTACACATTATCTGGAACACTTTATTGAGATTCAAAGATTTCTAACCAACTTTTATTCACAAACAAATATGTTAACACCAATTCACAGAATAGTAAAACCAAAGAGTTTTGTACATAGGAACGAAACGTTACCAACCTTAACATTTACAATTTTCTCAACAGGTGATATGAACGTAAACAAACCACTGCTTTTAATGTGTAATAGAGCGTTATGCTCAAGCTTTTATCTGTTTATGAAAATTATAGGAAATAAAAAGAAAACTAACAGATATTGTACAATTCCGTCGAGTTTTCTAAGACCAGTCAAATTTCGCCGTATTTTTGTCTCCTAAATGTAAGACATAATAAAAGAATGAGGTAGTGTGCATCATGTCACCCGGTGTAAGCTGTACAGCGTTGCCAAGATGGGCTCCATCACGCGTCATGGCGATCCTCGCTCGGAAGTGATGAGCTCCATATCAGCAACGCTGTACAACATTTCCCGGAGCGGCTAGCTGGTGAACCAAGTCTTAATTCCCCGTACAAATACAAACCGATATAAAATAAGTAACTTAATTTACGTAATTCACAGTCATACAGCATAACCTTTTTGATGTATAAGGATTACAACGCAACCAGGAACTACATTTTCCAACGACCCCGAGTCGAGAAAAAGTTACCTTACAAAATGATAACAACTTTCGTTCTTGAACACACAAAATTTTGAAATTAATAAACCAGTTATACGACATTCCAATGTATGTATATTGTGTTAAAATTTGGATTCGATCTGATGACGGGTTTGTGAGATAATAATTCTTAAATGTGACGCATGGTTGAAACAGGCTTAAAACAGTTACGTTTTGTGTTTCAACTGCGATAAAAAAAAATATTAAAATATAAATTAAAAATTCCAAACCTACATGAACTAACGTAAAATAGAACGACGAAAACGATGATGTTATTGGATTTTATGTAGGTCTATTGGTTACTTCACAAACAACCTTCAAACTCGAGTGCCCATAATATTTTGGTCGACAGTAGGCCTAAATATGCAAGTCATGATTTTGATGGTTAATGATGATCGGATATATTTTGAATTTGTTGAAGTACCGTACCCATTTCAAATTGGTGGTTGATACATTAAGCATTAAGCCCAGCCTACTCTTTATTCTGTGAAGCTACTCCCCTCATAAGTACTGGTACATGTTGTGCATCCAAAATTGCCTGCCTGCCATTGGATTCATATACAACAATACGACGTGTATCACCATTGAGTTCACCATTTTGTGTCGACTGACCTGCCATTTACATTCGATTATGAGTGCGAATCATGGTACTGTAGATTTGATAAAGGCACAAATATCGCAGGACAATTTAACTGTTATAAATTGCTTCGATTCTAGAAGATGTAACACTACAGGTGAAGAATCTACAACAACAATGGTAGATTCATAGCAATAATGGCAATAATCTCTTTGTTCTCAAGAAACGAGCCACCTTACTATTGCACACTTTATTAAAAACAAAAATGTACAGCATTTCGTGGCACGAATAACGATCGCGGGAAGGCAAACGGGCATAAAAATATGGGGAGAGTATAATACAGTCAGGCGCATAATTAGGGCTCTTGGCGCCACTGTGCAAAAAAGGAAAAGAACAACAACTTTGCTGCCCCCGACTTGAAAATGAAGATTTATTAAAGTTTCTTTAACATATGGGGCTGTTTCTTCATCTGTGTGTGTATTTAATTGTGCATGGCTTTATATGGAAGTGAAAATTGGCCTGTTGGAGCAGCAGAAAAGAGGAGAATTGAAGTTTTTGAAATATGGTGTTACCGGAGAATGGGTAGATAGGGTTACAAATGAAAAGGTATTAAGACGAGTGGGAGAGGAGAGATGTTTCTGGCGACTGCTATTGAAGAGAAGAGATGGGTTGGTAGGACTCATACTAAGACACCCAGGAAAGTTAGTTATGGAAGGAAGGGTCGAGGATAAGAACTGTAGGGGTAGGAATATGTTAAACAGCTTGCGTCGGATGTAGGGTGTGATAGCTATATAGGGATGAAACGATTAGCTCAGGGCAGGGAAGTATGGATAGCTGCATCAAACCAGTCAAAAGACTGAAGATTCGAACAAAACGATTAATAGAAAAAAGACTTAATACAAAGAATTTTCATTAAATTTTAACAGATATCATACACAACCAATGGCCGAAACATCAATTATTTAAATAACGAGTTTAGGATTTCCTAATTAGTACAATTTCTCATTCACGTCTGATCAACAGCAAAAACACCAAGGTGACTAGACGATTCTTTCATTTATGTCCTTAAATAATCAACATTGCCCAAGTATATTCTTTTATGGGGGGTTTAAACTTTAATAACTTGACGTTTAATGCCCAAGCTGTTTTGTACAGTTTTCCAGAAATTTTACCGTCCCTAAAACATGCCACCCTGAGCAGTTGCCCAATTTGTCCCACCATAAATACGGGTCCTGAATACAGTAAATGATTCAATATTTTAAGGACGACCTTACGGGACCAGTGTTCTATTAGTCAGCAAAGAAAACCATGTTTTAGGGATTAAGATCAGCTAGCGGTGTTGCAATGTGTAAAGATACCTCCAGAACGTGCTTTCATATCGCTACTGCCGAAGTGTGGTGACCGCCACTCGTAATAATGGTGGGGAAACATACGGTATTTAACACTCGGCAAAATCATATTGAAATTGGAGCTATGTTTCCATTGGTGGTCTACTGTATGGCAGCATTAGAACAATTTTTTAAATGTAAATACATATTACGTCTGAAACATTAAATAAATTTTCTGTTGTAACAGTTGACTATCAGTAACTTCCATTTATGAAATAAATTGGTGAGACAATGAACAATCGAATGTCAACATTCTCGAAAATCCAGGAGAGTGGGCACGGCCCCCCTCCGCCCCGCCTCCGTTGTGCGGGCGCCCATGTCGGTTTTGGATTATATATTAATAAGATAAAATTACATTACTTACCTTTAAATGAAATATAAATCCATTTGTAGACCATGCACACGAAATAAATAATGTTATAACCACACAGACACATTATAGGCGGCCGTTCATAGTAAACATAATACACACGAATGAAAAGTATTCGCATATAAATTACAATATGTATTTGTAACATTACTCAAGAGTTTATCAAAAAGCGAAAGCGCACCAGCATATGTACGATAATATTTTACCTGCAGGTGGGCGCAACTGATTTGACAGACACACGAGTTAATTCTTATATCGTATTCGTCATTAGCGGGGGCGAAGCTACTTCTATCTTTTAGTAGCTGCATATTCATGACATTCAAATCCATATCGGCCAGTTTGTCAATGACCCTCCTACCCATCTGCTGTTGTTGAAAAAGTGATCTACCAGGTACAATGCGCCTGATCGTACACTATTACGTAATATGCAGAGAATGAATGAGTGTATTCACTATTGTAGCAAAACTGTTATTTTGGCAAATAATGTAATTTTTAACATTCCGATTTCTGAGATGTGCCAGACAGGCTTATTACGCCCACTGCTGCTATATTTAATATATGAACTATTTATATTTAGCACAACATTAATTAGAATGAGCACTTTTTCAAAAAGCGTTTGTTCTCAGTTTGATTTTTAGATCGTTTTACTTTTTACGTTTCCAGGGGGAGAGGGCCTGGCCCTCCCTGTTCCCCCTACAGGCCGCCCATGAAACTGCCTAAATTAGGTCATGGTTTATAGAGAATATGATATAAAATTTACAATGTACATCCTTCCCGCTTGGCATTCTCCATTTATCATTGGTTTCCCCCTTTATTTCTCTGCCCGCCTTGTTTGCTATTAGACTGGTCCACTTTTCGACCGGTTGCAATTCTAGCGGCATTTTGGGTAACATTTTGCCAAATGTGTTTTAATACTAATTCGGATCTAATGAATACAAATTTCGATGTTGGCATCCCGAATTTCGACCGGAAGCTCAGAATTCAAGATGGTGCCCAAGATAGTGGACGTTTTCATACTAGTACGATATTTCCACTCCCCAGGCCGATTGTCTTCATCTAAAGACCGTATTTAGGGTTATTTGTGTAGTAGAATGCGGCAGTAACTGTTACAGATTGTGCAAGCAATTATATAGCGTTGGCTGGAAGCTCATAATTCAAGATGGTGGACATTTTCTCAACTTCACGACTCGGGGCCGTCTTTTTACATTTTAAGACTGTTTAGGACTGTTGCATACATAAGCCTACCGGTACATGTTAAGTTATCAATTTGCAAATTAGTGGAAAGAATCAGTAGGCCATTGTTGTGCTTCTAACTCATTATCCTAGAACCAAACTACATTCTACATTTTAGCAATATTTACCACTTAATGGAATTTATTCCATTTTTCTTCAGATTGTTATTTATTAGTCTTTTTTTAAATTAAATGTATTCTACCCAACCTAATCCCTTCTCCCTTCGGCTCTATATGGCCCTGGGCCTATTGGTTCTAGTGGGAACAGCTGGTGTTAGGACTAGAAGCAGTTCAGGAAGCAAGGCTCAAATCATTCACAATGTTTTCTTTAACAAATTATTATTCAAATAGAAAACTTAATTTATAACATAAAATTAAACATTTGAAAATACACAAGTTTACAGAGCATTGGTAATGCACCTCTGGAATGTATCCCATTGTAGAGATAGTAAAATTCAGTTTCTTTATTCATGTTCTCACTCAGACCAGGGCACTGGAAGGTGTTTCACAGATGTTTTGGCAGACAATCCTTGAAAACTGAAAATCACACACTAAGGAAAGTCTAACCTCATGTCATGCAAAGTATGACCCATCTTCAATTTACAGATTAATAATCTCATTTATTACCCAGTTAGGCAGCTTGATGTAGTTAGTCATTTCGAACACAACTTAGAGTAAAATTAAGTTACCCAGCAAATTATACAAGTGTGCATTAATTCGGTAGACCTGCATAATAAAAGCCTCCAAATGAACCTCATATTTCACATGTTAGACCGGAGTTTGACAGTCAGAGTAATCAAGTCGTTGACATAAGCGAACAGCTGACATGTCATGCCTCTCATTTACAATGCATTACAATGCTTAATCACAGAATGATGGTATTCGATGTGATATGAAACATATTGCAGGCAGCTTCCACACCAAGAGATAGTAGGTTCGAATGCGACTTTAATGAAAATGAAAATCCACAGCCTGCTTCCAGTCTCCGACCGGGTCAGGAATGGAATGAATGAAGCCCCCATCTAGCGGCGAGGATATGAACTGTGCTGGCTGCCGAGGCCTGACGCACTTCTCTGGGGCAATGATTAAATGAATGACAGATGAAATGAAATGATAGTGGAGAGTGTTGCTGGAATGAAATTTTGACAGGGAAAACCGGAGTACCCGGAGAAAAACCTGTCTGCCTCCGTTTTGTCCAGCACAGATCTCACATGGATTGACCGGGATTTGAACCACGGACCAAGCGGTGAGAGGCCGGCGTGCTGCCGCATAAGCCACGGAGGGTGTGCGACTTTAATCATTGGCATTTTAAAATTGTTGAAATACGATAACTCTCCAGTCCTCAGTGTCTGCTGAGGCTGATAAAATTGAAGTTAAATATGACAATCACTTTAATTACACTGATGCATTTGTAGCCAGCTCAATACGGAATCGAACCTGTTCGAACTGTTAGGCGAACCCACATATAAAGTATGCAGAACACTGACGGCCCAGACGATATTCTCTGCAACCTTTCACTCGCATACGGTATGTGTGAACGTATTAGACTATTAGTGGTTCGAATCCGACTATCGGCAGCCCTGCAGATGGTTGTCCGTGGTTTCCCATTTGCACACCACGCACATGCTGGGGGTCAACCTTAATTAAGGCCATGGCCGCATCATTATGCGCGTACCCTCTTCTATCCCATTGTCACCATACGACCTATCTGTGTCGGTGCAACGTAAATAATAATAACATAATAATAATACTGTATTAATATAGATTATTCACCACCCCCATCTCTGATACGCCTTTGGCTTCTGGGAAGGATGTAATATTGTCGAGAATATTTGTTTTGTTAAGGGACTAATTTACCGAAATAGTGTTAACCATTCTGTATTTAACTATTTATTTCACTACACAACTATTGGCAACTCCAGCTATCTGATATGACATCTAGCGGTAAAAATGAGAAACTTACCAAGTAGGGTACATTTGTCACGTGGTGACAGTTTGTATAGGGTTTCTTGTATTGGTAAGCAGATCGTGGTAAATTCTTCGTGTTTATACATAACTAATAAGTTTTACTCGTTGATAAGAGTGCAAAATGAGTAAAAGCAAAGTATATTGCTCAGTTTACGGCTGTAAGTCGATGAATAAGAGGGCTGCGGATATACGTTTTCATCACTTTCCAAAAGATACAAATAGCAATAGCCGAAAGGTGACGATACCAAATAAATACGGGCAACAAGAGCAGGTTGGACCACTCACCACTACACTCACTGACGACAGGACGGGTTGTTCACGTACGCAGAGCCAAGCCGCACCTAGACAGCCAAGCACAGTCTCGCCGAGCCAAGCCGTACCAAGACAGCCGAGCCTAGGCCCTTATACTTGCATGATCCTTGCCTAGGCCTACACCAGCCAAGGACAGCCAAGCTTCATCAGTCAAGTATCCTTCCCCGCTCCCTAGTTCATTTCCAATAACCCTACCAACCGTCATCACCTCGCTCTGCGATATTAGAGCCATTCCACTACGAGTCATATAGGCCTAATTTGACTTCGCAGGGTAAAAACTGCCCTACCAAGCAGCAAATAATTTACAGTGTTTATGGTACAGTGAGCAAACTCAAATACCGTATAGCTTTTAAACGTAACAGCGCCATGACTGGAACTGCACAAAAACAAATACCAGCAGACAACCAATGCTTGATAATATGCAATTGACACATAAAATACAGTGGAACACACAAATTAGATGACGTGTATCGCACAGATATACATATATAAAATTGAAAATAACACTGTCATTATTGTAGAGACCACATTTACTGATTATAACCGAAAAATAAAAAGTGTTCCATATCAAACGCGTGTTATTGAGTATTTTTACCCTACTTATCCAGACGACCGCAGCGCCCCAAGTGTTAGTTTGAGTTGCCAATACAACAGACATATTCAAACATAGAACAACGAACAACTACTGCCACAGTCTTTTGTCACAAAGTCCAAACATCACAAGATGGCCCTCCAGCCAGCGGCCGCCATTTAGGGTCCAAAAATGACATAGTAGACTCTTTTAATCAGTTCCATAACATCCTCCCACCATTTTTGTTATCATACTATGATTAAAACCACTATACTTCAAATATTACAGATCAAGGAAAATTTACAAATTGAGGCGGGATGGAATTCGTATCTTCCTCCCACACCTTGTCGAACTCAAATGTGGAACACCGGGGGGCGAGACAGGAACATCAGGGCTCGATACAGGTGCACCAGGGCTCGAAACAGGAACACCAGGGCTCGAAACAGGAACACCAGGGATCGAGACAGGAACACCAGAGCTCGAGACAGGAACACCGGGGTCTTTATCCAAGACCTCTTCTTCACACTGCCACTCAGTAAACGGAGTTGCTTCTAGAGGATAGATGTTCTGCACAGGCCGCTTCAGCACTCCACTTGTAGTCATCACCTTGACCACTCTGACGACATTGTCCTTTCCAGGATGTACTGAAACCACCCTTCCTAAAGGCCAGTCCATTCTACGTGCACTGTCACTTCCAAGGATCACTACTTCTCCCACCTTCAATTCTCGATGTGAATTTGCTTTGCCTTTTCCCTGTTTAAGTTGCCCTAGGTACTCTAGTCTGAATCTTTTTCGCAATTCTACCCTCAAATGCTGCATGTGCCTGAACCTTTTTCCATGGTTTATCTGATCAATATGATCAATATCGGGTACTCCCACCCTCGGAATGTCCTGAAGAAACATTGCAGGTGTCAACGCTACCAAATCATCACTACGGTATCTTCAGACAAAGGCCGAGAATTGATGACTGCTTCTGCGTCCAACAGAACCGCTAATTGTTCCTCATAATCTAAGGAGGAACGACCTAGTACTCGTCGCAACAACTTATTCAGCATTTGAACAATACGCTCCCAAAACCCACCCCACCATGCAGCAGTGGGAGGATTGAATTTCCAAACAATTCTCATGAACGTAGCCTCAACATTTATTTTGGTCCAGTCAACTTCACTGAGAGCATTTTCTGCTCCCACAAAATTTGTCCCATTATCACTGTAAATGATGTTTGGTCTCCCTCTTCGAGCGACGAATCTCCTCATTGCTTGCAGAAACCCTGGAGTAGATAGTGTCCTAACGAGCTCAAAATGCACAGCTCTGAAAACCGCACACGTGAATAGCACCACCCAGACTTTTTCACCTCCTCGGAGGTATAACGGGCCAGCCAGATCAACTCCTACAATTTCAAAGACAGACGCGTCTCTAATCCGATCCTCTGGTAAAGATGCAACTTCGATGGTAATTCCCTTTGCTTGGTATCTTCTGCACCTGACACAGCTCGAAATCACCTTTCTTATTGTCCTTCTACCATTAACAATCCAAAACCGTTCTCGCAAAGTGGAGAGAAGAACTTGTACTCCAGCATGAGACATTTCTAGATGTTTCTCCATGATCATCCTGCGAACTAGCTGGTGTTTAGCTGGTAGCAGAATTGGAGTGAGGAATAATTCAACGTTCGGTCTCCTTATTAACCTCGTTTTTACTCGAAGTAATCCTCTTTTATCTTCAAACACGTTCAGATTTTTGAAGGACTGCTCCTTTTCGGCGAGCATCTCTTGCGTAACGATCTTCAACAGTTTCCTTTCAGCTACTTGCAATTCTTCGACTTGGAGTTCCTTTGAAATACGTACTTCGCCCCCTTTTGCTTTGTTGTGGATGAATCGTAGAATCCAGGCTGTCATCCTGACAACTTTTGAGTACTTGGAAAAGTATTTCAGATACCACTTTTCTTCTGGTTCCACAGAAACTAGTACGGTTGAAATTCCTTTCCTTTTCTCTTCATTTATCTTTTCTTCGTCAGGCAAGGCATTGTCGAGAGGCCATTCCGAACTAGGAGATCTCAACCAATGAGGGCCCTCCCACCATTTCGACGTCAAGAGTTTGGAAGCAGAACAACCCCTAGAAGGTAGGTCAACCGGGCTATTCACTCCACGTACATGATTCCAGCTATCAGGGTTAGACAACTGTTTAATTTCCTTCACTCGATTTGCTACAAAAGTTCCCCAGACTTCCTTCCTCTTGATCCAGCAGAGAGCTGTTGTGGAGTCTGTCCAATAATATGTTGAAAGCTCTGCTATTCCTGAACTTGCCTTTACGGAAAATGCAAGGCGAGCTCCAATTGAACAAGCTAGGAGTTCCAACCGCGAAATAGTCATCTTTTTCAGCGGGGCTACACGAGACTTTGGTTGAAGAAGCGTTATATTTGTGTCCTTTCCATCTTCTGAACGAAGAAACACTACCGCAGCATATGCTACTCCACTTGCGTCGCAGAACGTATGAAGGCTCCAAGATTCCTGTGTCTTGCAGCGTGCCATTTGTCTGGGAATTTTAATATCAGGCAATACCTCAAGTTCTTGATGCCAAATTTCAAACTTCTTCCTCATGTCATTCTCCATTTCTTCATCCCAGCTCATTTTCTTCCGCCAACTTTCCTGCAACAGCAACTTCGGTACTAGAGAGACAGGTCATGTGAATCCTATAGGATCAAAGTTTCTCTGAGCAGCCGCCAATACATTTCTTCTAGTGATCTTGTCGCCTATCTTCGACATGTCAATTTTCTCACAAGAAATAACATCTTCTGTCTTGTTCCATCGAAGTCCTAACACCGAGGTTACCTCAGGAACTGACGAGTCACTCTCAGGAGAATTTAGACTTGAGTACTCCCAGTTACGAAGATCAAAACGTGATCTGGCCAGCAATGCGGTAGATTCTTCTATAAACGTACTCAATTCTTCCTCATTATCCAAAGAGGTGATACAATTGTCTACATAGAAGGAATTTCTCAGTCTTTTTGCTGTCTCTTGGTAGTCTACGCTCTCTTTCAATTGAAGGTCAAGAACTGCTTCCAGCAGAAATGGGCTGCAATTCAGACCAAATACGACTCGGCAATGTCGAAAAACTTTCAATTCACTATCCTTTGAATCCTTCCCCACAAGAAGCGCAAGAAATCACGATCAGTTTTCTGGACAGATATCTGCAGGAAAGCCTTCTTAATATCGGAAATCACTCCTATCCTATTTTTTCGAAACATCAATAGAAGCGTGGGGATTTGTTGTAGCAAATTAGGACCCTTTTCGAGACATTCATTTAAAGAAGGAGTATCCTTCGATTTGCTGGATCCATCGAACACGGGTCTCACATTGGTGGTAGAGTTTTCTTTGAAGATTCCCCGGTGTGGTAAATAATAGCACAGGTCTTCCTTTTCTCCTTCTGCAACCTCTTCAATTATGCCCTCATTTATCCATTCCTGAAGCACATTTCCATATTCCTCAAACTTTCCTTCTTTGGTCAGTCTATTCGAAACTGAGATCAATCTCTTCTCCGCTATCTCCTTGTTGTTCCGTAAGTACTGTCGGCTCTCCAACCAAGGTAACTCAACTTCATATCGGCTATCCGCATTAACCTTTACAGTCTCTTGGAAGTAATGACGTGCAGCTTCTTCCATCTCTTCTCTCGACTTGTTTTCCATGGGGTCAGATATGCCTATAGTCTCCAAGTTCCAAAGGTCGGTTATAGAGGCAGATTGAATGAACAGGGTAGTTGAATACAAAGCCAGGGAACTACCCTCTTCGTCTTTCAATCTACCAGTCACGGTCCAGCCAAGCGTTGTCCTTACAGCAACCAATTCTGATTCAAGCTTATGGGTTTCATTCAGCAAAAGACTCCTTGCAACATCAGCTCCTAGCAGGACTTCCACGTCGGATGGATTTGTTCCCACATCAGAGAGCCATATCTTTTTTGCTTTCATTTCTTTCATCCACGGTCCAAACTTCAACCTTGGAATCTTCCCACATATTACCTTCTGGTCAATCAATTGCAACGTGGTATTAAAGGAACCATCACAGCTGCTTACATTCACATCATACAGGTGATGATCTTCTTCACGGGTCTCAGCGCCCCCAAACAACTTGTGGATCATCATCTCGGTCTTCAAAGGTTTATATCCCATTTCCTCAGCAGTCTTCCGTAAAATGTAGGATATTTGTGATCCACTGTCTATAAGTGCTCGGACCATCTTCTCTTTTCCCTTGTGTGTCAGTTTGATGCACAGCGTCTGTAGAAACACCTCCTTTGTGGCACTCTGAATGTTCATGGAGATATTGCTCTGCCTTTCCCTATCATCCTGTATTTTAGATTCAGGTTTCTACTCGACCTTCTATGTATTCAGTTTATGACACATGATCACAACGTGAGGACTAGTGCACAGTGGGCAACGAAGATGTGTCTTGCAATTTTTCATTCTGTGTCCTACCTTAAGACAAGCAAAACAACAGTTTTCTTTGGCCAGCTTGTTGCGCCTTACCTCCAAACTCATTTGTTGAGCAAGGTGGCATTCCTTGCTCTCGTGGAATTTGCTACAAAACACACACTTTCTCTTCTTGCCTTCAAACTTGGCCGAGAACAAAGAATTTGCCGTTGGTAAATGTGTGTCGACATTTTTTCCTCACACTCTCTCTTGTCTTTTCGTATCGGACAGACCAAAACCTGCCCGAGCAAAGATTATCCTCTCTTTTCCCTCCACTTCACGTTTGAGGAAATTTAGAAGAGCCTCTAGCCTATCTTTCTGTTCACCAATCAACTCAAAATTCACTGATTGATTTCTGAGCCATGTCCTTAATCATCTTCAGGTAAGCATGGTTCCACGAGAGGGAACAACATGGACCCATACTTATCCCTTGTCACACCTATAGATTCTAGAGCTCTTAACTTCCTCTCTAATGTGTCATACAGTAGGCCTACAGCTATTCCTGATTTGTCATTGTTGTGCGACACATTCTGAATGACTAACCCAATAAGCTCCCTAACGTAGTACTCCGTCAGGAGATCTTCACGACCGAACCGATTCTTCATGCACTCTATTACCTTTGGATAGTTTTCAGCGGTAGCCGGGAAACTGTTCAGAAGTTCTCTGGCACGACTGTTAGGTTTGGTGCACTGAATCAGATATTGAAATTTATCTTCTGATTCTATGTCACTATCTTCATGGATTCTCTTAAACATGCTCCAGAACCCTAACCAATCTTTAACGTCCCCTCCAAACTTGGCTAGTTCCAACCTAGGAAGTTTCAAGTTTCTTTTAGCTGCAGATGAAGCTTCAGAAATGTGTTCTCTAACCACACCAACATTCTCATTAGAGCAAATATTCGTCATCTTTAACCTTACTTCATCTAAATTATCTCTATAAGTCTCAACTGCCCCGTACTCACGGCTGTAGACATCATCCTCTTCTTCTAATGCTAGTTCCAGTATTTTTTCATCCAAAGGAGCAAGTTCAGCAGTTAACCTCTCCAATTTCATCAGCATCTTCTGTGCCGATTCCAGGTCAATTATTTCGCTGGTTAAATGATGCATTACCCCATTATATGTCTTTTTGTAGGACGCTCGAATTGGCTTACGTTGTTTCACAAGCTTTTCCATTGTTGTGTAGGCTAGGCTATACCAAGATTTTCACACACAAAGAAATCTTACGTATCTTGCCGTAACTTTTCGTAATTTACGTATTAAATCACGTCGGGGTCACCATATGTTTTGTTAAGGGACTAATTCACCGAATTAGTGTAAACCATTCTGTATTTAACTATTTATTTCACTACACAACTATACAACAGACATATTCAAACATAGAACAACGAACAACTACTGCCACAGTCTTTTGTCACAAAGTCCAAACACCACAAGATGGCCCTCCAGCCAGCGGACGCCATTTAGGGTCCAAAAACGACATAGTAGACTCTTTTAATCAGTTCCATAACAATATTAACAAACATATGTTCCTGCAACGGAACAAATTAATCACGTTTGTGCACATACTGTTGCCGTGCCATTGTACGAAGAACGTGTTGTGACCCGTCGCCTTTGTTCTGTGCACTCCAATGATGTTCTGTAGGCAGTTTGTATATTATGGGGAGACATGTGCATCGAATCATCACACAAACACAGATTGTGGCTGTCTCCACATTACAGATACAGTTTGAAGGGGTTATATGCACAAACTACCACTGCAGTTCACAGCAAACACAGGACGAGCCGGTACCGCCTAGCACAATACTCGAAACACAGCATTCTTGAGGTTTCTGGGCTGATAAGAACACGCCGATAGGTCGCGGCGTGCTCAAAACCTCGTGCAATGTTAGAACAAGTTCGAACTCTGACGTCATCTGTTCGAGCAGCTCGAGCTGGGCTGAAGCACATCACTAACACTGTCCTCCTAGCAGTGCGCATATTGACCACTGCAGCTCTGAGTTCCCACCTAACATTAACATGTAATAGCATTGCTATCGCAAGCTGAAACCAGCAAAAATGTACCTATACACTATATTTAGTGTACATGAATACACATTGTTGGGTACAATGAAGTAAAATATAAAATATGTTCATCTTTTAGTAATAGGAGTTCGTTTGAACTGCGGATTTCGCTTATTATATAGCATGCACAACTGTCTGGTATGTACAAGAGTACAGTATTCTAGTTAATGTTTGTGCTATTCCTGGACTGCTCAGCGTAACCGATATTATTTCGTCAGTTACTTCTTCCAGGGAAACAAAACCTGGCTTACGATACCGGAGACCATCTCTCCATCTGTCTTTGGTTTTAAATTAGTGGCATTACTGGACATGGACTCTTGATACCGTGGGGCAGGTGACCTCGCTGTTCCGTCCCTTAAAACAATAACTAACTCGGGATACTACTAATTTTATCAAACACTCTTGGCATGATATAGGTGGGCTATGATCTTCAGCCCGTTGTTATTGTTTCTTTAGGAGCATACAACATCGTGGTCATGTATCCCCGTGTTCTTGGGTGTGTGTATAATTAGTCTGATAACCTGTGCCAATGTAATGTCTGTAATAGTATGTGTATTTGTAGTTGAGGTAAAATTTGGGTTGGAAGCGGCCGTGACCTTAATTTAGGTACCGGTACCAACCCGGCATATGCCTGGCATATAAGTGGGAAACACTTCCAGAATAGCTGAGGTAGGAATCGAACCCACCTCTTCTTAGGTTTGCCTAATGAGGCTGAGTGTACCCTGTTCCAGCCTTCAGAACCAGTAATCGAACTTGGGCCTCCGCAGTGACAGCCAAGAATGCTAGCCACTACGCAACGAGGCGGACTCGACAGCTCGTATCAAATACCCTCCAATATAGACCATTGCAGCGCTCGTTATAGAAAATTGGTCATTTAGTCCCGTATCTGCTACCCTGTGTCATTGCGGCGTGTGCATTTGTAATTCCGGTGATAATTTGGAAGGTGATCTTTAAGTTAGGAACCATCCCGGCATTTGCCTGGAGTAGAAGTGGGAAACTACGGAAAACCTGTCCAGGAAGGATGAAATGGGAATCTTACCCACCTCTTCTTAGTTTTACCTCATGCAGCTGAGTGTACCCCGTTCCAGCCCTCAGACCAGAATTAAATTTCTTGGCAGAGCCTGGATTCTAGCATGGATCTCTGGGGGCGACAACCAAGAATGCTGGCCACTACACGACGAGGTCAGGTATCATCATCATAAGAACTGGAGCAATAATACAAGATCACCTAATTTTCAGTCGCATGGTCAGCGTAGGCTACATACCTTGTCTTATTGCTTTAATCCATGATTTCCTAGTTGGCTCTGGACTAGGAAATTCATGAAAACTAGTTCCAGGAACATTATTTCTAGAGCCTTGTTTACAAAACGGCACGCGACAGTATACCATCTTAATACAATGGCCTTATTTCAGTAATATAACTTGATTCGTGCATACACAAATGTGTATAAATACCGCCAACTGAACTGATCATGTAGGGTGATATGCAGCGCCTCTAGCGGCAAACATAGCATCTGCAGGGCGGACAGCTCCGAGAGGCCATTGGGCAGGCTTTTTATTATCGGAGGCTAAGTACCAGGTTGTTAAAACTGTGAGAACTCGGGAACATTTGTCAATCAAAGCAGGGTGTTGGTAATTCCTCGTAAAAACATCTAGCAGAATTTAAATTTGGTATAAATAACCAAGACTCAACGGTAAACATTCAAAAGAGGTACTTTCCAGTACAAAATTCTTAAAGTACTGAAATTAATAATAATAATTTAATTTAATTAATTTAATTTAATTTATTTATTAAATACTATTTATGTTACATTATTGTGATATGTCTCACGAATCTGATGACAGTACAGGTTATCTGTGAGACATATTAATTATTATTTACAACATATATATAGATTATATTTCAGTACAAGAGTGCATGCATTTTTTTGTAATGTTAATGATAAAATATTAATGTAAATAATTAAAGATACAAAAAATTACACTATGGTAGTTATATTAATAAATTTATGTTATAAGTTAATGTTTGATTAAGTAATATTTTTTAATGCGACTTATAGCTAGTTGTTTGCTGTTAATGTTTGTCAGTCCAGGTGGTAGTTCATTATGTAGTGATGGTATAATATAATTTAGTCTCTTGAAACCATAGCTATTTATACATAAAGGTTTAACATGTTTAGTACTTGTTATAGCTCTTGTTTGTATGTTGTGAGAGACATTATGCCTGAATCTTGGATCATGGTAGTAGAGATTCAGTACAGTAATTTGAAACAACTCTTTAATATTAAAATAAGGGATATCAGTGAAATATTTAAAGAACCTGTTTTGGCTATCTTGAAGATTATTAATTAAAGTTGTGTTTTGATTTCCCCAAGCTGCTATCGCTTATCTTAATTTGCTTTCAATCAGAGCACTGTAAATTGTTTTGTAAGTTTTCCTATCTACATAAAATCGGAGATTGTAGGTGTAGAGGTTTGCTCTTAGTTTTTAGGTAGATTTCTTTAGAAAGCTAACTATTGCAATGGGTTCCATGTTTCGACTTCCGGAAAATTTCGACATATCTTCGCGTTTCACATCCCCCAGACCCCAAAACCACCGTCAGTTCAAAAGTTTATATATAATTTATGTTGTTTGAGTCTTCAGTCTTTTGACTGGATTGATGCAGCTCTCCATGCCTCCCTGTCCTGAGCTAATCTTTTCATCTCTACATAACTACCACACCCTACATCTGAGGCTATCTGTCTAACATATTCTAACCTTGGTCTACCCCTACAGTTCTTGTCCTCGACCCTTCCTTCCATAACTAAGCTTGCTATTCCTGGGTGTCTTAGTATGTGTCCTACCAACCTATCTCTTCTCTTCATTAGCAGTCGCCAGAAACATCTCTCCTCTCCCACTCGTCTTAATACCTCTATGTTTGTAACCCTATCTACCCATCTGATCTTCATCATTCTCCTGTGGGGGCGTGGTGGCTCAGTGGTCTAGCTGTATGCCTCTCACCAAGGCGGTCCGGGTTCGATTCCCGGTCAATGCATGTGAGATTTTCGAAGTGAAATGCCATGTCCTGTGGTTCGGATTCCACGTAAAAAGGAGGTCCCGTGGCTCATGATCTCAAGATTAACGGTCACGTTAAACTACAAGCTTCCTTTCCTTTTCCTTCATTCTCCTGTAACACCACATTTCAAATGCTTCTATTCTCCTCTTTTCTGCTGCACCAATAGTCCAAGTTTCACTTCCATAGAGCGCCACGCTCCAGACAAAGGCTTTCAAAAATGACTTCCTAATACCTAAATCTATATTCGATGTCAGCAGATTCCTTTTTTGTAGAAAAGCTTTCTTTGCCTGAGCCAACCTACTTTTTATATCCTCTTTGCTTTGTCCATCACTGGTTATTCTACTTCCTAAGTAACAGAAGTCTTCTACTTCCTTCAGCTTTTCACCTGTCAATTTGATCTCCATAGAGGTTTCTGATTTATTTCGGCTGCATTCCAGTATTTTTGTTTTACATTTATTAATTTTCATCATGAATTCTTTCTGTAAGACGGAGTCCATACCATTCAAAAACTCATTCAAATCCTCAGGCTTGTCGGCCAAGATGACTATGTCATCAGCAAATCTCAGAGTTGAAATTATTTCTCCTTGAATCTTCACTCCCACTTTAAATTTTTCTCTAATTTCCTTCATTGCTTGTTCAATGTAAATATTGAAAAGTATGGGTGATAAGTTGCAGCCTTGCCTTACACCTTTCTGAATACCAGCTTCTCTCTCATGTCCTTCAACTCGAATGACTGCTGTCTGGTTTCTGTATAGATTGTATATCACCCTCCTATCCCTGTACTTTATTCCAATCGATTTCAAAATGTCAAACAATTTAGTCCAATCAACGTTATCAAAAGCCTTTTCTAAGTATACAAAAGCCATGAACGTTCTCTTATCTTTCCTTATTCTACCTTCCAAAATCAGCCTAAGACTTAGTACAGCTTCCCTTGTTCCTACATTTCTCCTGAAACCAAACTGGTCTTCACCCAACTCCGTTTCTATCTGGCTTTCAATCCTCTTGTAAATTATCCTAGACAGGATCTTTGAAGCATGAGTAATCAAGCTGATTGTACGGTAATCTTCACATCTGTCAGCTCCCACTTTCTTTGGTATAGGGATGATTACATTCTTCTTGAAATCAGGGGGTACCTCACCTGTCTCATAAATCCTACACACCAAGTGAAATAACCTGATCAGACCTTCATCTCCTATGCAGCGTAGCAACTCAATCGGTATATCATCTATGCCTGGTGCTTTGTTCCTGCTTAAGTCTTCCAAAGCTCTATCAAATTCTGATCTCAATATTAAATCTCCTTTCGCATCCTCATCAATTTCCTCCTCCCTTTCCATTATGTGATTCTCAATCTCCTTTCCCTTATACAAACTCTCTATGTAAGCTTTCCATCTCTCAACCTTTTCTTCCCTATCTGTTAGAGGCTTTCCATTTGTGTCCTTAATATTACAGCACTTAGTCTTCTTTTCCCCAAAAGTATTCTTAATCCTTCGATAAGCTGTGTCTACTTTACCTAATTTCAGACAATTTTCTATACCTGCACATTTCTCTTTCAACCATTCTTCTTTCGCTTCCTTGCACTTCTTGTTAACCTCATTTCTCAGACGTCTGTATTCTGCTTTTCCCTTCTCATCTCTTACATTCTTGTGTTTCCGCCTTTCATCCATCAATTCTAGTATATCCTGAGTGATCCACGGTTTTCTACCTATTCTTTCTTTCCTACCAATGTTTTCTTCTGCGGATTTTGCTATTTCATTCTTCAAAAGTGCCCATTCGTCTGCAATTGAAGTTTGTTTAGGGTTTTTCATTAGTCCTTCCTTTATACTCTTCTTGAATCTTTCGTTTACATCCTTCTCTTTCAGTCTGTCTATTGCCCACCTTTTTGGCTTTTGACTTTTCTTCAGTTTCTTCAACTTTAATCTGCATTTCATTACGACCCGATTGTGGTCAGAGTTTATGTCAGCACCAGGAAATGCTTTACAATCCAAAATCTGGTTTCGAAACCTCTGCTTGACCATAATGAAGTCGATTTGGTAACGCCCTGTATCTCCTGGTCTCATCCATGTGTATATTCTTCTATTGTGGTTATTGAATAAGGTGTTAGCTATGACCAACTCATGCTCGGTGCAGAATTCTACTAGCCTGCTTCCTCGATCATTCCTTTCACCTAATCCGAAATCCCCTACTATTTTCCCTTCTCTCCCTTTTCCTACCACAGCATTCCAATCTCCCATTACTATAACATTTTCATCACCCTTGATATACCTCAGAATTTCGTCTATTTCTTCGTAGACCTTTTCAACATCCTCATCATCAGCTTGACTGGTAGGCATATAGACTTGTACCACTGTGGTGCACGTAGGTTTAGTATTGATTTTTGCTACAATAATCCGTTCACTATATTGCTCATTATATTCCACCCGCTGTCCAAGTTTCCTACTCAATATGAGGCCAACCCCTGCTTGGCCATTGTTTGATTTAGTGCTATAGTCTCCTGACCAAAAGTCCTGTTCTTCCTGCCAGCGCATTTCACTAATCCCAACCAAATCCAACCTCAACCTATCCATTTCCCTTTCTAAGTTTTCTAACCTTCCACTTCCTTCAGACTTCTAACATTCCACGCTCCGATCCGTAGAATGTCAGATTTCCTCTTTGTCACTTCTGTGATGTTAACCCCCTCTCGAGTAGTCCCCACCCGGAGATCCGAACGGGGGACTAGTTTACCTCCGGATTGAAATTTAACAAGGGAGGAGGCCATCATCACATGTAATTATGCATAGAGAGGTGCATATCCTCGGGAATAGCATACGGCTGTAGTTTCCCGTTGCTTTCAGCCGTGCAGCAGGACGCAGTGTAGCCATTATTTGGCTTATATTATCAATATCTTAACCGTCTATAAGACTAGTAAAGAATTGATTTATTCTGAAAGGCTGCTACTCCCTTTCAGAATAAGTAAAAAGCAATTCTACTAAACAAAAATACTAACCTTCTACCGTACTAACAATTAAATACCAAAATTCTACTAACGAAAAAATACTAAAGTTCCACCAACAACAAATACTACCACTAAAACAGTCTGTCACCAGGCACACTCACATGCACCCTCACACATCACAGTCTACTGAAACAATGAACTAGAACTAATAAACAATGCAACTGCTACCAGACACACTCACACACCACAGTCTAATAGAACGACATATATCTAATAGACAAACTAACTACCTACTTACAACTAAAACTAACTACATACGTACTGTACTGTTATTTGAATTGACAATATTTACAGTAATAATAATAATAATAATACTATTAAATTTTTATTAAACCCGAATTTATGTAATTAAGTACAGTTCACCTTAATCAGTCGACTGTACTATACCGATAATGTAATGAGACCTATATTAGACGAGGTATGTATATATATATATATAAATATATATATGTATATATGTATATCAGTTTCTTGTGGACACGATAACTGCCGTAATTTTGCACCAATCACTTTGAATTTTTTACATAATATGTATCCCTACAAAATCTCGGTCTAGTTCGTTAATGGGCAAAATCGGTCGAAGGGGGTGAAAATGGGGGGCTTTTTTCGAAAAATTGAAATTTCACTATAACTCTCTTAATACGCGAAATATCGAATCCATTCGAAGTTCATAATATGTGTCGGATAAGTGCCAACAATTTATGTCAAATAAGTTTTTTGATAGCACCAACCATTGACCAAAGGGGTGGAAAAAAGTGGGTTTTTCGGGAAACATTAATCATATCTCTCTTAATAGGCACAATATCAAAACCGTACAAAATGGACAATATTCCCCTAATAATTACCTAAAACTTTTGTCTGAAAGAATTTTTGATATGACCCACCATTAATTACGCCAAGGGATGAGAAAAATGATTTCGGAATTATAAGAAAATGCCAAGAGCTATCAGAGGTTGCCATGGCAACACTACTAAATTGATGAGGGATGAGCCGTTGCCATGACAACGCACTTGCACGAGATCAGATTCAGTATTTCCATCTGACTAAGCCGGCCCCGTGGTGTTGGGGTAGCGCGCCTGCCTCTCACCCGGAGTCCCCGGGTTCGATCCCCGGCTCCGTCAGGGATTTTAAAACTGACGTGAGGGTTGGAACGGGGTGCACTCAGCCTCGTGAGGACAATTGAGTAGCTGTCTGACAGTGAGACAGCACCCCGATCACGAATACCAATATTAACGGCCGAGGGGACCCGACGCGCTGATCACGCGTCACCCCAATATCTGCAGGCCAAATGGCTGGGCAGCGGTCGCTTGGTCGGCCTTAGCCCGTCATGGGCTGGTTGGTGCCAGAGGTTGACTTTGACATCTGACTAAGTGAGAAGCGGGTTCGGTGACGTAACTGGTAGCATGCAGAATGTCTATGCCCAAGGTCGTGGTTTCAAAGCCGGCCGAAGTCGTCGGATTTTCTAAGAGCGCTAAAAATCCCTCAGTATGCTTTCCTTTGGAGGGGAAGTTCCAACGTTCGTTACGAGTTGCTGGTTGGGGTGGCATCTAGTAGCCAAGTTCACAGCTAGGTGTCATTGACGGTAGTACCTGGTAGCAACATTAGGAACTACTGCTTGAAATTGACCGTCTGCAGTCCTTACCTGAATTACAGACTAATACATCCATTACAATTCACACCGTTTATCAGACAGATTCTACACTCACACAAAGTACACGGGGTTAGATGACCACGTTGTCGCAGCCCCTAAACTGAGGAACCAACCAGAGGTAGATTTCATTAGAAAGCTAACTATTGCAATGGGTAGGCTACCATGTTTCGACTTCCGGAAAATTTCGACATATCTTCGCGTTTCACATCCCCCAGACCCCAAAACCACCGTCAGTTCAAATATATATATATATCAGTTTCTTGTGGACACGATAACTGCCGTAATTTTTCACCAATCACTTTTTACCGAATATATATACCTATAAAATCTCGGTCGAGTTCGTTACTGGGCTAAACCGGTAGAAGGGGGTGAAAATGGGGGGCTTTTTTTTGAAAAAGTGAAATATTGCTATAACTCTCTTAATATATGAAATATCGAATCCGTTCAACGTTCATACTATGTGTCGGATAAAGCCCAAAAATTTATGTTTGAAGAGTTTTTTTATATCACCAACCATTGACCAAAGGGGTGGGAAAAGTGGGATTTTCGGGAAACATTAATCATATCTCTCTTAATAGGCACAATATCAAAACCGTACGAAATGGACAATATTCCCCTAATAATTACCTAAAACTTTTGTCTGAAAGAATTTTTGATATGACCCACCATTATGCCAAGGGATGAGAAAAATGATTTCGGAATTATAAGAAAATGCCAAGAGCTATCAGAGGTTGTCATGGCAACACTACTAAATTGATGAGGGATGAGCCATCAGACGTTGCCATGACAACGCACTTGCACGAGATCAGATTCAGTATTTTCATCTAAGTAGGAAGCGGCTTCGGTGACGTAACTTGTAGCATGCAGAATGTCTATGCCCAAGGTCGCGGTTTCAAAGCCGGCCGAAGTCGTCGGATTTTCTAAGAGAGCTAAAATCCCTCAGTATGCTTTCCTTTGGAGGGGAAGTTCCAACGTTCGTTGCGAGTTGCTGGTTAGGGTGGCATCTAGTAGCCAAGTTCACAGCTAGGTGTCGTTGACGGTAGTACCTGGTAGCAACATTAGGAACTACTGCTTGAAATTGACCGTCTGCAGTCCTTACCTGAATTAAGACTACTACAGCCATTACAATTCACACCGTTTATCAGACAGATTCTACACTCACCCAAAGTACACAGTGTTAGATGACCGCGTTGTCGCAGCCCCTAAACTGAGGAACCAACCAGAGGTAGATTTCATTAGAAAGCTAACTATTGCAATGGGTACCATGTTTCGACTTCCGGAAAATTTCGACATATCTTCGCGTTTCACATCCCCCAGACCCCAAAACCACCGTCAGTTCAAAAGTTTACATATATATATATATATATATATATATATATATATATATATATATATATATGCATATCAGTTTCTTGTGGACACGATAACTGCCGTAATTTTGCACCAATCACTTTGAATATTTTACCGAATATGTATACCTATAAAATCTCGGTCGAGTTCGTTAATGGGCTAAATCGGTCGAAGGGGGTGAAAATGGGGGGCTTTTTTTCGAAAAAGTGAAATATTGCTATAACTCTCTTAATATGTGAAATATCGAATCCGTTCAACGTTCATACTATGTGTCGGATAAAGCTCAAAATTTATGTTTGAAGAGCTTTTTTTATAGCACCAACCATTGACCAAAGGGGTGGGAAAAAGTGGGTTTTTCGGGAAACATTAATCATATCTCTCTTAATAGGCACAATATCAAAACCGTACAAAATGGACAATATTCCCCTAATAATTACCTAAAATTTTGTCTTAAAGAATTTTTGATATGACCCACCATTTTGCCAAGGGATGAGAAAAATGATTTCGGAATTATAAGAAAATGCCAAGAGCTATCAGTGCTTGTCATGGCAACTCTACTAAATTGATGAGGGATGAGCCATCAGACGTTGCCAAGATAACGCACTTGCACGAGATCATATTCAGAATTCCATCTGGCTAAGTGTGAAGCGGCTTCAGTGACGTAACTGGTAGCAAGCATGCTGAATGTCTATGCCCAAGGTCGCGAGTTCAAAGCCGGCCGAAGTCGTCGGATTTTCTAAGAGCGCTAAAAATCCCTCAGTATGCTTTCCTTTGGAGGGGAAATTCCAACGTTCGTTGCGAGTTGCTGGCTGCGGTGGCATCTAGTAGCCAAGTTCACAGGTAGGTGTCGTTGACGGTAGTACCTGGTAGCAACATTAGGAACTACTGCTTGAAATTGACCGTCTGCAGTCCTTACCTGAATTACAGACTAATGCAGCCATCCCTAAGTACACGGGGTCACATGACTGCGTTGTCGCAGCCCCTAAACTGAGGAACCAACCAAAATCTCTGCGGGAGATATAATTTTGCGTGAAGATGTAACAGACCGTTACATAGTTACACATCAGTGTCGAAACCTAGCATAAGGACAGTGTGACCACAAGTATAAAAATGGACCCCAAATGACAAGAAGGTTACCGTTCCCATAAGACAATAAAATGTTTAAAATAAGCATAAAATGACGAAAAACAAAGTTAATTAAGCTCCAATTATAAAATACCTTCTCGCAATAAATGAGGTCTGATCCTTCTACGAAAACCTGCATATTCTGCCTATTTTCGCCTATCCCCAAGTTTGTCCGGTGAAATCTACCTCCGCCTTCCGGCGTGCCGAGAGGACCTTTTTTATTATGTTTACTGTGTGTGTGTTCATTTTAAAGTGTTCATCAAGGGTAATTCCTAGGTATTTTTGTGTCGAAGTACTATTTATGAAGGTGTTACATTTGCAACCTGCCAGGATGTTTTGGTGTATGCATGATAAGCTGTGGTGCGTTAGTTTGTATTTTTCTTGTGTGAAGTGATCAACTCTGATGTCCATTATTTTAGATTTGGTTGTATTTATATACAAATTATTGTCATGACACCATCTTGTGATGTTATTGAAGTCTTCTTGAAGTCTATCAAAAGCTGTTTTAGAGTCTTTATGTATGGTATATATAATGGTGTCATCAGCATAAATAAATATTTTACTGTGTTTAATGGCTTCATTCATGTCGTTTACGAACAGGTTATATAGTGTAGGTGAAATAATGCTGCCTTGAGGGATACCTTGTGTTCCTTCTACTGCGTCACTGATAGTGTTATTGACCATAACTGCCATTTCCCTGTTTTTCAGATAGCTTTCAAATAGTTTGTAAGTCGTGCTTCTTATTCCAATATCGTGTAATTTAGCAAGTAGTTTATTGTGATTTATTGTGTCAAATGCTTTAGAAAAGTCAAGAAAGAGTACCATTATGTGATTGTTCTTATTTAAGGCATTATTTATTACATTGGCAAATTCAGCCAGGAGTAGTTCAGTACTTTTTCCCTTCCTAAAACCGTATAGGTGTCCCTTTAAAATATCTTATTTATTTAGGAAATTCTTCAATCTCTTATCCAAGCATATTTCCATTATTTTGTGGAGGATTGATAAAATGCATATTGGTCTGTAGTTGTCAAAATCTAAGTGATCGCCATTCTTATATATTGGTTTAATAATTGTGTATTTCAGATATTTTGGTATTATGCCTGATTCGAATATCTTGTTTATGAGTTGTGTTATGATTGGTATAGTTTTTTTTGGATGTTGCCTTTATGTCTTTCAAGCGTATATTGTCTGCCCCAGGCGATTTGTCTGTTTTTAATTCCTTAATTATATTTTCTATTTCATATTCATCAGTTTCAAGTAATGTAAAGGAATTCATTAATGTGTTTCTATTTGATTGCCATATGTTGATACTACAGTTATGAGCTAGGCTGTTTATTTTTTCACTAAAGGTATTGATGAATTTATTGACTATCACTTCGTTAGTATAATGTAATATTAAATGTTTGTTTATGACTTCATTGACAGTTTGTGTTTTCCGACCTGTTATATCATTAATGACTTTCCACATTCCTTTATTATCGTTTTTGGAACTATTTATCTTATTTTTATAATATTGATGTTTTGTTTATTAGCTTATTTAATTCGTTACTGAAAGCTTTGTATTCATTTTTTATTGTAATATTATCCTTGTTTCTGAGCATTGTTTTGTAAAGTCTGTCCCTTTCCTTACATTGTATTTTTAGGTCATAAGTGAACCATTGTTTGCTTTTTCTGTGTTTACGAGCTGTTATGTAAGATGCTTTTTGGTAGATTTCCTTAAATTTGGTTGTTATATTGTTATATATGTCATTAGGATTTTTTAATTCAAGGCAATCTGTCCAGTCTGTGTTGTTAAGGCTTGTGTGTATTATAGTATCGTTCATTAGCGTAATGTACGATTCATTATCTTGTAATTGTGTCTTATCATTTTTTGGCCAAATACCTGCATATGTTATGTAGTGGTCAGAGATATCTGATTGTATGACTGCAGAAGTATATTGATCTAGTCTGCTACGATAGTATATGTGATCAATACATGTTCTCGAGTCTAAATTTGGATCATAACGAGTACATTGAGTGATAAGTGGTAGGAAACCATGAGTTGCCATAATATTTGTATATTTGATAGCTGATAGACTGATGTCATTAGATAAAGTATCAATGTTGATATCTCCTAAATAATAATAATAATAATAATAATAATAATAATAATAATAATAATAATAATAATAATAATAATAATAATAATGTGATTGGTTTTACGTCCCCTTTTACCTACCGTGGCTTTTAGAGACGCCGGAGTTCCGGAATTTTGCCCCGAAGGGGATCTTTAACGTGCCAGTAAATCTACTAACACGGCTCCCTCGCATTTGCGCACCCTCAAATGCCAGCTGTTTGCGCCAGAATACGAACCTGCAATTTTGGGCCCAGAAAGCGAGAACGTTACCGCTGAGCCACGCAGCCAGTCAGTAATGAAATTAACCAAATACCCTGAATTAATAGTCAGGAACATATTTGGAGATGATGCTATCCGAGACCCACCCAGCCATCCCAAATATGAACACAACTTATAAAGGCAAAATTCCAGCCGATTCAGCCATTTTTAGCTTCATGTACCATATTGCTAACCCCACGCATTCGCACTATATTGCATCCGGCTGACCAATGGTTTTCGCCTAGACCAATAATTGTCAGGCAGCAGGGCTGCGTTAGTGAATACAGGGTCTTTATTTTTGCTTGGCAAGGTGATTCCGCTCGACCTTAGCCGGCTGTTACAGGTTGGCGCGCGCGGTCCGGCCGTATTCACACGCTCTTGGTGCGGTAGACGTGTGAGCACCGAGCTAATTGGGTGTTTTATAAAGCTACTGTGTACTGTATATCGTATTTATAGTGTTTTATTGTAATTGTGTATAGTGCTGTAATGCCTTATGTGAAATATTTGTTACGTGAACGAATATCTGCACAATATGTACACAAAGTGCAAGAAATCGTGCACTAGAACAAGACAAAAGTTTCGAGTGAAATTTCCAGGGAGACCCATTCCTATAAATCGGACAATAAAACAACTTGCTAAGAGATCCAAACGTACAGGTTCAGTAAACTATAAAAATAGATGTCGTTATTTCATTACTGAAGCTAAATTAACCGGAGTAACCGGAAACTTCATAAGGAGATGCCAATTATGTTTGGCAGCGGATGGGGAATATTTTCAGCATCTACTGTAAACATGGTGAGTAATAATAATAATAATAATAATAATAATAATAATAATAATAATAATAATAATAATAATATCGCATGGCCTCGGGTGCTGGGTGCAAGCTTTGAAATTTGACACCCAGAGGGTAGCTTGCATGTCGAATTTCGTTGTTCCTTGAATCACCATGAAAGTCAAGGAGGTTAGATATCTAAGCTTCTTGAACACTCTAGCGCTTTCTAGTAGAGAAATGAGGAACTTTGTGTTGGCGGAAACTCCCGAGATTAATTTTGCCATTATGAACACGGCCTACTGAATTCAAATGGGTTCTTTGACATGCCAACATCGTATGACATGCGTTTCGTATTTTTGCCGCCTTTCAAAAATCACTTACCACGGCCAGGAGCGAACCTGCAATATTGGGGTTAGTAGACCGACACGCTATCCACTCGCCCACCGTGGCAAGCTAACATGGTGAGTAAAAATGCATGATACTGATTTTAAGTACCGTATTCTGCTGTACATATGCGGGCGCGGTCGCTGGTAACAGAGCCGTCACTGGCGGAGCGCTTGAGCGAGAATGTCCTTGCCAAGCAAATGTAAAGACCCTGTGTACACACTAGTGATGGGAAGCGTGATTCAGAGCTCTCGATCCAGGCTGGGCAACCGATGCAGTCCGTGCCTTGTAATGCTATCTCGATGCTATATGAGACATCAGGCGCATATGTTTTCACTCTCGAGCTAGAGCTGGCAATCGTGATTTAGAGCTCTCGATCATCTCGATGTTGAATCGAGACATCATGCCCTTGCTGTGTGCTGTTCCTCGCCTGTAGGCTGTTTGCCTGCCGATCACTCTGCTCGCCACGGTGGGTGAATGATTATTGTGTCGGTCTACCAACTCCAAGCTTGCAGGTTCGCTCCTGGCCGCTGTAAGGCCGGTATTACACTATCAAAGGAATTTTATGAAACTGAACTTTTATAAAAGTTATACGAAGCAATATCGCACCATTACACTACATCAAATATTTTATCATAGTTCAGCAAAATGTATGAAGGACAGTTCCTTGTCCACTTAACTACTGTATATTATGGTAGTTGAAATTATGTAATGGCAATACCCTTATATACAAGAAACGGAAAGATGGGTTAAACCATGGGTCGCACGAGTTAAATCTTGGTGAACGAGCTGCAGTACGAGGACTTGAAAAATGTCAATACTTAATTCTTATATAATTATGAAGAAATGAATGATGATGACGTTCCAAACCACCACTGTCCGAGCAAATAAAATTTAAACATACGAAATAAAAAGTAAGCAATAAGTGGAATTCGATCCTTGGTCATATCGCACGGGAGTCGGTCGCTTTAGCCCTTCCGCCAACTAACCACTTGCTCTAAGTTATTGGTTACATATTATATTATCTACTGGCAAAGATAAAATGCCTATTTATACTCGCTTGTAAATTGACAAATTACCTAAAATACAAATATTACAATATAAAATATACTGCTATTCGGCCTATTTAACTATTTAATTCTTCTTTATATCCTGAAATGTGCGTCCTGTGCGTCCTTTGTGGACAGCTCGTATAGCCTCGGCTATTTTACCTACACTTTACATCTGTTGTCGCCTCCGTAGCATAGCGGTCAGCATGGTTAGCTGCCGCCCCGGAGGTCCTGGGTTCGATTCCTGGCTCTGCCACGAAATTTGAAAAGTGGTATGTGGACTAGAACGGGGTCTACTCAGCCTCGGGTGGTCCAAATGAGTAGAGGGGGTTCGATTCCCATCTCAGCCATCTTCGAAGTGGTTTTCCGTGGTTTCCCACTTCGTCTTCGGGAAAATGCCGGGATGGTACCTACTGTAAGGCCACAGCCGCCTCCTTCCCTCCTCCTCGCCTATCCATCCCAATCTTCTGAGGCCCCTGTTCGCTTTGCAGGTGAGGCCGCCTGGGCGAAGTGCTGATCACACCTCCCCAGTTGTATCCAACGCGACCAGATGTTCCAAGCTCCAGGACACTGCCCATAGGGGCGGTAGTGGTGAGTTCCCTCGCTGAGTCCGTGGGAACCACCAACCTAGAGGGTAAATTGACTAAATAAATAAATAAATTTATATCTGTTATTTATGTTTTACATTGTATAAAATTCACTATGTAACATTTCATGCATTTCAGACTCTGATATGAGCATCTTTGTTGTGGTAATATTCCAGCTGTTATGATCGGCCATTTTGGTTTGAATCTTTCATCAAAGATAGCATGGTGCTCTTACATTTTATAAAATGAATTTTATAAAACCACCTTTTATAAATGGTTTCCCCATTACACTGCCATATCTTTTATAAAAGATCTTTGACAAATTACTTTGATAGTGTAATACTGGCCTTCCACCGCTGAGGTCCGATTCGAGCATCACTCGAGACTGACGTGAGTCTCGAGTAACTCGAACGAGAGTTATGCTCATCAGTACGGTACGCCTCAAGATACATGGAGAGCACTGACGTCAGTCTCAAGTATCTCGTACGAGACTTTTGCCCATCATAAATAAACACCCCTGGTTTTTGTCACGCACAGTGTGGGTAGTCACGCATGAATAATCATTATCCAGGCCAATGGTTTTGCCTACATGTAACATTGCAAAATTTAGATACTTTGGGCTCTGATATTATTTCCTATCTCTATGTCTTGGTTTAGGCTATGTCTAAGTGATGGCCAATTTCATTAGAATGATATATTGATATAGGCTACTGCATTCTAGGTTTACACTGTTAATCGACTGCATACATTACATTTAACATTAACTTCCCTCATTATTTCAATATGAAAGCCTACAATACTCTTTATGTTCCAACCTGCCTACTAATGTACTAAGGCTACTTGCCAAACTCTGTTTAAATACTTACTGCAACAGTTCTGATGAAGGAGATAACATTTCCTTGGCCTTGGCCTATGGCATTGGTAAATTATAATTAATTGTGGTGACAGAGACATGACAACTTGATCATAATGAACTTTCCCAAACTGAAATTAACTCATTTATCTAAGGAAATGTGAACGTTTGCAGCCTCTCTTCAAGCAGTAATAATTTAAATAATTAAAAGGACAATTGCCGCACAGGAAAGTTTCCTTTATTTATAGATAAATTCGAATTGTTACTCAATAACACGAGCAAAGTAAATTTCGATATAATAATTTATGGGGATGTAAATGTGGATTTCTTAAAATTTGATAGAAATTGTGAATTATTAACACAGTTACTAATTTCCTATGGACTGAAACCTACATTAAATACCCCAACAAGAATAACAAAATTTAGTAAAACCACTCCTGATCAATTTTTTTTAAATACAGATAAATATCACCATTCAATAGAAGTCTATTGTCCGGGTTTTTGTGACAACCATGGACAAATACTGAGTTTTGAAGTACCCGAAACAATCAATAATAATGATAATGGAGTAAAATCAAAGTGCAGGTCATACACTTAAACAAATGTTACATATTTCAATGACTTATTAAATAAGGAAACATGGTCAGAAATTTATAAACTAGAAAATGTAAATGATAAATTTAATGCATTTAACAGTACCCTAAAACACTATTTTGAAACAGCATTCCCCTTTAGACAAAGAACTGTTCAAAATAACAAAAGTCCTCTCGGCACGCCGGAAGGCGGAGGTAGATTTCACCGGACAAACTTGGGGATAGGCGAAAATAGGCAGAATATGCAGGTTTTCGTAAAGGATCAGACCTCATTTATTGCGAGAAAGTATTTTATAATTGGAGATTAATTTTGAATTCGTCATTTTATGCATATTTAAAAAATTTAGTGTCTTATGTTGACGGTAACCTTCTTGTCATTTGGAGTCCATTTTTATACTTGTGGTCACACTGTCCTTATGCAAGGTTTCGACACTGATGTGGACCTATGTAACGGTCTGTTACTTCTTCACGCAAAATTATATCTCCCGCAGAGATTTTGGTTGGTTCCTCAGTTTAGGGGCTGCGACAACGCGGTCATGTAACCCCGTGTACTTTGGGTGTGTGTAGAATCTGTCTGATAAACGGTGTGAATTGCGATGGCTGTATTAGTCTGTAATTCAGGTAAGGACTGCAGACGGTCAATTTCAAGCAGTAGTTCCTAATGTTGCTACCAGATACTACCATCAACGACACCTAGCTATGAACATGGCTACTAGATGCCACCGCAACCAGCAACTCGCAACGAACGTTGGAACTTCCCCTCCAAAAAGAAAGCATACTGGGGGATTTTTTGCGCTCTTAGAAAATCCGACGACTTTGGCCGGCTTTGAACCCGCGACCTTGGGCATAGTAGTTCAGCATGCTACCAGTTACGTCACCGAAGCCGCTTCACACTTAGATGGAAATCGAATCTGATCTCGTGCAAGTGCGTTGTCATGGCAACGTCTGATGACTCATCCCTCATCAATTTAGTAGTGTTGCCATGGCAACCACTGATAGCTCTTGGTATTTTCTTATAATTCAGAAATCATTTTTCTCATCCCTTGGCGTAATGGTGGGTCATATCAAAAAAAAAATCAGACAAAAGTTTTAGGTAATTATTAGGGGAATATTGTCCATTTTGTACGGTTTTGATATTGTGCCTATTAAGAGAGATATGATTAATGTTTCCCGAAAAACCCACTTTTTCCCACCCCTTTGGTCAATGGTTGGTGCTATAAAAAAAATCTTCAAACATAAATTTTCGGGCTTTATCCGACACATAGTATGAACTTTGAACGGATTCGATATTTCACATATTAAGAGAGTTATAATAATATTTCACTTTTTGAAAAAAAAACCAATTTTCACCCCCCTTCGACCGATTTAGCCCTGTAACGAACTCGACCGAGATTTTATAGGTATACATATTCGGGAAAAAATTCAAAGTGATTGGTACAAAATTACGGCAGTTATCTTGTCCACAAGAAACTGATATACATATATATATATACATACATAAATTATATATAAACTTTTGAACTGACGGTGGTTTTGGGGTCTGGGGGATGTGGAACGCGAAGATATGTCGAAATTTTCCGGAAGTCGAAACATGGTACCCATTGCAATAGTTAGCTTTCTAATGAAATCTACCTAAAACTAACAATTGGATAACAACAGGGATTATAAATTGATGTCAAAGAAAGAAATGTCTACACAAATTATATAAACAATACCACACAACACCTGAATTCAATTTATACTACAAAAAATACACTAGCATATTGAATAAGGTAATAAGACTAGCAAAGAAAATGCATAATGATAATTTTATTTCCCAATCATCTAATAAAAATAGGGCTATGTGGTCCGTGATAAAGAAAGAAACTGGAAAATCTGCTAAAATACAAAGGAACATTACACTGTCCAGAAATAATAAAGTGATAAATAATCCAGAGGAAGTAGCAAACACTTTCAATGACTATTTTCTGGAAATTCCACAAAAATTATTAAATAAATCACAGGTAAATACACTACATTCTAATAATAAAATAAATATATGTAGTGATTTCTTTATTTATAAATCATGTCACAAGTGAGGAGGTAAGAAAAGTTATAAAAGAGCTAAAAAATACATTTTGTGCTGGCATTGATGGCATCCCAGATGCAATTTTAAAGAAATGTGCAGAAAATATAATACATCCACTTACACACTTAATAAACAGTTCAATTCTCTCAGGAACATACCCGGATATTTTGAAGTTATCAAAAGTAATTCCAGTGCACAAAAACGGTTCAAAAGATGAATTAGATAACTATCGTCCTATTACCTTACAAACTGGTATCGCAAAAATTGTGGAAAAAATCATGTATATGTGACTGATAAGTTTTATAGAAAAAAAATAAAATATTATCAAACTCACAACATGGATTCAGAACGGAAAAATCTACATAGACAGCAATTAATGAATGTATTAATAGTATAATGAAATTAATTGACAATAAGGAACATGTAACTGGCCTATTCTTGGATTTATCGAAATCATTTGATGTTGTTGACCATAAAATCCTCCTTACAAAACTAAATCAATATGGTATTAGAGGTCTAGCTAATAAATGGATAGTGTCTTACTTAACAAGGCGTAAACAAATAGTAAGCTTGAGACGCAAGGATGATGGAACCAAATTACTTAATGAAACATTGTCCAATGAGGGAATTATTGAATTTGGAGTACCCCAGGGATCGGTTTTGGGCCCTGTTGAAATTTAATTATGTTTACAACTGACTGTAACCTCTACTGTAAATCTAAGTTGGCAACAATGTGATAAAAATATATTTTACTTTTATAAGTTGGCAATTGTTTTAAACCAGAAGAAGATGTACAGCTAATGGCGGAATGTATGTGTAAGATATTGTCTGTGAAATCTGAATCCATCAGCCATCAAAATTGTATCTATATTGAATGTAGGGAAGTTTTTGATAACTCATAAACATGTGTTATGCTGTAGAGTCAAAAGGCGCTTTTTGATGATACTTGCTGTTTAATTTTTGATAAATAAAAGGACGTCATACATATTGAAAACGACTTGATCATTCATCCCTGCTCGGAGCATAAGAATTACAACAGTTTATCGGCCCAGATACCGCTCATACGTCAGACACGCTGAGCATTACGGGATACAATTTGGACGTCGAGAAAAAGTCAGCCGAGTCAGTCGTCGTCGTCCAAGTCAGAAGTCGTCAGGTCAGTCCAGTCAGCCAAGAAAGTCCACGTCAGTCATCGAAGACAAGGTCAGCCCCGTCGAAGAGGACGTCAACCACATCGTCAGCCCAAGAAACGTCAGCTAAGTCAATCTAACCTCAAAATGTCAGTCAAGTAGCCTATACATGAGTCAGAGTAAATTGATAAAACTATTTGAAAATAGTTGACCAAATGGTCAAAAGATAATCGCCTCATAATCAACTATAAAAAAACAGTATGTCTAAATTTCCACACTATACAGAATAGGAATCCTGCGAAGCCCAATATAACATTAAATGGTCATCAAATAGAAAATAAATCAGAAACAAAGTTTTTAGGACTATGGATACAACTTGACTTGAAATGGAATAAACATATACAATATCTGAATACTAAACTGAACTCGATGTGATTTGCGTTACGTATTTTGAAAACCTGCACTAGCATGCACACATTAAGAAATACTTATTTTGCTTATTTCCATTCATACTTAAGATATGGTGTCATATTTTGGGGTTTGTCGCCAGATGTACTAAGCACGTTTAGGATTCAAAAGAGGGCGATTAGAATTATGGCAAATGTAAACACTATAGAATCATGTAGACCTCTGTTTAAAGATTTAAACATTCTCCCTCTGCCCTGTATATGTATCTTTGAAAGTATTATGGGTTGTAAAAAGAATTTAATGAATAAGGATGTTTTTCTTAAAACAAACAATGATGTTCATAGGCATAACACAAGACAAAATCAAAACATTCATATTTCACCCACACACACACACAAGCATATATCAAAAAGGAACTTATCACACAGGAGTTAAATTATACAATAAACTACCCCAGTATATAAAACTTGCCCCAAAAATAAAAACCTTTGATAGAATGTTGAAAGCTTATCTGCAGTGCCATTGTTTTTACTCTGTAGTTGAATATCTTAGTGTATAGAAACGATGAAATCTATAATTATATTTTACTTTTCTATTTTAATTGTAATACCTAGCTGTAAGTTGTTGTATTTATAGAATTAAGTTTTCATATTATGATAATAGAATAAGGTGTAAATAGTTGTCCAATAAGATTGTATCTCTTAAGATCTGTTATTATAAAAAGTTATAAATAGTTATAGTATTAGTATTACTGTATATACCTATTAGTACTTTTATTTTATAGATGTAAATTCTGAAGTGTCCTATATCAAAAATGTATTGTATACATGAATTTGATCAAATAGAATTAATAAGACTATCTATCTATCATTAGGAATGTAGGTAGGTATTCGTCTTTAAACTTCTGACAGCAATTATTCCCATAACCTAGAAACAAGATTCGAAGACTACTGACTACCGGTACTGCCCCCCCAAAATTGAATTATTCTGGGACAAAATGAGAGTATTTTCCGTTCCCATGATAAAATTTAACCAGCAAATATAAATTCTGGAAGTGTGACACAGGAGGGTATTGTTACAAGCTCGAGGCCGTGGGAGAGCCCGATCACGTGATATATTGCACAATAGACGCTTCTAGAAGGCTAAAATTGGAATAGCAACAGTGAGTTTGGAAATTAATTTTATAAATATTGTTATAAATTATGCTATTGGATCCCAGCCCAGAGCCAATGAGAAGAGGTCTTATTGAAGATGGAATCAACTTCAACTACATAATTTGGTGAAATTATGCATTTAGGCCCTTAGAAGAAGATTTTCTTATTTGGTAATGAAGAGAAAATTAAAAGAAATTATGTCTGATACTTAAAAAACAGCAGTTCGATTAGTCTACGCAGTAATAAGCATTAGTAATCTACGCGCTAAAATGATGGTGGGAGATTGATATGGCCGCCAAAATTTCAACTTGGAGGGGGAGATCCAAGGATCGAAGTTCTTATTCCAGAAGTCTTTGAAGAGTGAGGAAGTGTTTTTGTTGGGTTAACGGAGATCCCAAGGCTTTGTCCGAGTGCGACGACTGTCGACTTGTGGAGACGCTAGGTTCATAGGTAGAGCGTATGAGATTACCGCACTTCCATTTTAAGTAAAGTTCTGAGGAACATTGAAATTAGCATATCTCTTATATAATTGAGATTTGAGTTCAACTAAGTGAATATATATAAAGAACAGTTCGAATACTACATTCTGTTGAAAGTCGAGCGTTCTAACATTTACCGTTTCGACAATATAAGCCTGTTAAGACAGATTTTCAAATGTGTTGGAAATAAAGCTGAATATCATTTTAGATTGCAACGTGAAGTTGGCGAACGCAGTTCAAGTGAACAGTAGCGAAGAACTTTTAACATTGGCGCAGCAAATTAACATTATCATAATGACTATCATTATTCTTCAAGTGGTTTCATTCAACATAATTAACATTGTTGATATGATGAACTAAATAGTCATGCGCCAGAGACATATTCGATAACAGGAGTTAAGATGCAACGACGGAACTTCATTAGACGACGTATTCTTGAATACAGACGTAGTGTGCGGTCCATCATGTACATTTTCGTCAGTCTACGAACACTAATGTAACATCAATTAGCAATAGAAATATTTCATTCACCATTTATATGAATATTTCTATAAATTATATTCCAATGATGAGGCTGATACATATTTACGACGGAGAATGAAGATTCTACAGAAGAGATTTGTCAAGATGCTAGGGTACCCCAGTAACCACAGAAGAATTTGCCAGAAGGATGTCGTTCGAGCCCAGGCGAATGTTGGTGAATTCCAGAGAGAGAACGTTTTTTCTATCTCTGAGGTCGCAGATCCGAGGTTCGAATGCAGATCCATCTCAGTATCTTGAACTGAGGAAACATCTAAAGTATTGTGAGAATACTAACATAGATCTTCAAGTTTTCTTCCAAATATGGTAGCTGTGTGTCTAATTTTTAGTATAGAGCTTGATTAGAGACATCCTGAGCCAACGATCTTACTCCATATTTTCACATTTCATGTATTTCAGTGTTCTCATGTATTTTACACTTCAGATGTGTGCTAAGATTTTTATGCTTCAAGATTATTTAGGAGATGATTGCCCTTCATCGATTTTTCAATTTTATTCTACGGATCAGTTGTGGAACTGACATTAAACATTTTGTTCGAAAAATCATATTGCCTCATAGAAGACTAGTCGTTTCGACTCTCGAATTTTAATAATTTGAATTAAACCAAGTATTATGACATTGTGTCATAGCTTCAAATTATTATTTTTTAAATTTAATTTGAGCACATTAATGTAACAACATCAAACTTCAAGAACAAAAGAGACATCGAATGATATTGTTATATCATTATTGTACATAAACCGTCGACGATCTAGGAAATACTAGTCGTTTGATAAGACCGAAGTCTTAATCCTTATAAACATTCATTGTGTAGAGTGGAAAATCATTACGACGTTGACAAACCTATTTTTTATTATTTGTAAAGCTGAGAGCTTTGTTCATTTAATATGTTAGAGGAAATATCTTTTGATAGAAGATTATTCAAATATTTGGCTAGGAATTCAAAGCTAGTTTATCCCGGTCAAGATTGAATTCTATTTGACACTATAAATAACATGTGTGTTATTTTTCACTATTTGTGTAATATCACGTCCTTATGTAGACCTGCTATTGCAACGATATACAATTTAAAGCTTGATAAGTGAAATGAGACAGGAGTATTATTTTTATTACATGTATTTGCGACAGACCAGTTAACAGTTAATTATCTTTTTGTGTAGTTAACTTTAGGAGGTCAATCACGACAGTCTAATATCGTTCATTACAATTGGAAGTTTCGTTTGAAGAACTTAAGTATGTATAATTGTAGATCAGTAGTCATGTGAAACGATACTGAGGGTCATGCCATTATTTGAGAGAAGTCACTACAGAAGAAATGTTAATAACAATTAATCCATTTTTGATTATTGTTTAACATAGTGGATGATAATTGTTTATGCCATATATACTATTATATGAGGATTTGTAGAGCTATGGAATGCTCATGCGAAGGAAGTTCCGCATTTAAGGGAAGTCAATGAAATTATTGTTCTTTGATAAGAAAGGCATGGATCATGATAAGAGTCGTTGTATACAAGTAGTCCAGTTTTTCGAGCACACATTTTTATTCACTGACAGAAAACAGGTACATATACAGATGTTGTATCTGAAATACAGGGTGAATCCCACATAAGATAAACTTGTACGTGGGCTTCATGAACACAATTTCTTAATTTATTTGCAACATGGTATTTGACTGATGATAATAATAAGAAAAGTTTAAAGTAAAAGCATTAATTATAAGGATACTAAAAATAAAAGAAGATGATACATTACTTATTTGTGACTGAGTTGGTTTAAATATGTTGGTGAAATTTTATAAGTTCATTTACTCTACAACGTTATTAAGGAGCCATATAAAAAGCCTTTTCTTCAATATATTCACGGTGTTATTTGACACATTTACTGGCAATATATTGTATATTCTAGTGCTAAGACAACTGCAACAGCTGAGAAATTTTTGTAGAGCACAGTGTTAAATTTGTTGAAGAGAATGAATATTTTCGTAATTTCTAATCTCGCTCTACATGTCGTTTGTCTTTTGTCACATGTATGTTCTTTGACCTTTATGTTCTTTGCCTTTTTTGTATATAGACTGTACTCTGTATCATGTGTCTCAGTGTCTTGTTAAACACATCCATGTCAACATGTGTTCGTGTGTATCAATCCGTTTATCCCGTGTATAGAAACCCATGGATAGTTCTAGAAGTTTCTACAGGTTATGAGCCCAGTAAGCCTAAATACATTTTTGTAGAGCACAGTGTTAAATTTGTAGAACATAAATTCACCAGGTGTGCTGAGAAAAATGTTGAAATGAGTGATGTAATGTATTGTCCGTTGCATGACATTGTAAATGATGATGAAAACAGAATTGGACAGGATGATAACCTGCCAGTCGTTGAAGTTTTGGTTGCTGGTCAGTTTGGGGACAACATTGATGGTCCAGGTATTGCTCAGGTTAATGAAGACATTGTTGTAATTCATGATAATGATGATAATGAAAGTGATGAGATTAACCAGGTTGGTGTTCCAGAAGATGCAGATAGGAGGTACCCTTTAAGGGAGAGACTTCCAAAACAATTTCCTGATTATGAAGTCTATTTTGCTGAAAGTGGTGGTTATGTGGAACCGAACACTGTGTGTGAAGCACTTAGCGGTAAGGATGGCATGCAATGGAAAAAGGCGATGGAGGAAGAACTCAAGTCATTTCATGATAATGATGTATGGACATTAGTTGAGAAACCTGAGAGAACAAATATTGTAAGATGCAAATGGGTGTTTAAAGTGAAACATAATACTGAAGGCAATGTGTCTAAATTTAAAGCACGCTTAGTGGCTAAAGGTTGTTCTCAACGGTATGCAGTTGATTATCTGGAATCTTTTGCACCTGAGTGCGGTATAGTACATTGAGACTATTTTTTGCTCTTGCTGTAAATATGGATCTGGAAGTTCATCACCTAGATGTTTCAACAGCCTTTTTGAATGGCGTTCTTAAAAATGATATTTATATGTACCCCCCAGAATGCTATGAGTGTGGCAGTTCTAAAGTTTGTTATCTTCGAAAAGCTGTTTATGGGTTGAAGCAAGCATCTCGCACTTGGTATGAGAGGGTTCATCAAATTCTTACTGAAATTGGTAATAAGAAGTCTCTGTATGAACCATGTGTATATTACTGTAATGATTCATCATCTTTTGTTGTTATTGCCATCTATGTTGATGATTTTTTGTATTTTTTATGATCATGTCCAAGTGGAGAAACTGAAGTCTGTGTTGCATTCTCATTTTAAGATCAAAAATTTGGGACAAGTCTCTGAATGTCTGGGGATGAGAGTTCAAAGAAGCAAAGATTGTATTAAATTGGATCAGAAGTGTTATCTGTTAGATGTGTTGGATAGGTTTAACATGTCAGATTGTACTCCTGTGAAAACTCCAATGGAAACAGGTTTGTTGTTGGAGAAATCCACATCCTGTGATAAATCCTATCCCTATCAACAGGCCATTGGTGCTTTGTTATACCTTTCCATTTGTACCAGGGTAGATATTGCATATGTAACTAATTATTTGAGTCAATACAATAATTGTTATGGTAAGGAACATTGGACACGTGTCCAGAGAGTGTTCAGATACTTGAAAGGTACGGTGGATCTTGGTATCATGTATAAAAAATCAGAATGTGACGTCAAGGGTTTTGTTGATGCTTTTTTGGAAACGATTTAACTGACAGGAAATCTGTGAGTGGTTTTATATTCAAATATGCAGAAGGCCCAATAAGTTGGGAAAGTAAGAAGCAGCCAGTTGTGGCATTGTCTAGCACTGAAGCAGAATACATAGGTCTGACTTTAGCATGTAAAGAAGCTCTGTACCTTTGAGGTTTCTTCTTTGAATTGTGTTAGAGAGGAGGTCCAATTCAGTTGTGTAATGACAGTCAGAGTGCTCAGAAGTTGGCTGAAAATGAAGGTTTTCATCAGAGAACAAAACACATAGATGTGCGCTATCATTTCATTAGGGACATCTTAAAGAAATGCAAAATAAAGTTATCCTATGTGCCTACTGCTGAAATGATTGCTGATGTATTGACAAAAGGTCTGCCAGTTCATGGTCATGTGAAATGTGTTACTGGCATTAGCTTATCCTAATTGCAGCATAATGTAGCATTGCTTGATTAAGGGAGAGTATTGAAGAGAATGAATACTTTTCGTAATTTCTAATCTCGCTCTACATGTCGTTTGTCTTTTGTCACATGTATGTTCTTTTGTTGATGTTATCCAATAACTTTCTTCTTCTGTAACATTTCATGTTACAATGTTGGTGTTCTGTGTTGCTCGTGTGCCTTTGGTGTTCAAAATAGTGTCCGTTAGTAATGGCTACCTAACGTAGGCTATATTGCAGTTTGTTCATAAACAACTTATTATTCAGAGTATTCCAAGTGTTATCTGGTGATTTAACTAAAGACATCAATAGGTTATGGGCCCAGATACGTGTTGAGAAATTAAGTGTGTGATAAAACGTCTTATAGACGGTTAAGATATTGATAATATAAGCCAAATAATGGCTACACTGCGTCCTGCTGCACGGCTGAAAGCAACGGGAAAATACAGCCGTATGCTATTCCCGAGGATATGCACCTCTCTATGCATAATTACATGTGATGATGGCCTCCTCCCTTGTAAAATTTCAATCCGGAGGTAAACTAGTCCCCCGTTCGGATCTCCGGGTGGGGACTACTCGAGAGGGGGTTAACATCACAGAAGTGACAAAGAGGAAATCTGACATTCTACGGATCGGAGCGTGGAATGTTAGAAGTCTGCTGGGAAGTGGAAGGTTAGAAAACTTAGAAAGGAAAATGGATAGGTTGAGGTTGGATTTGGTTGGGATTAGTGAAATGCGCTGGCAGGAAGAACAGGACTTTTGGTCAGGAGACTATAGGGTCATTAGCACTAAATCAAACAATGGCCAAGCAGGGGTTGGCCTCATTTGAGTAGGAAACTTGGACAGCGGGTGGAATATAATGAGCAATATAGTGAACGGATTATTGTAGCAAAAATCAATACTAAACCTACGTGCACCACAGTGGTACAAGTCTATATGCCTACCAGTCAAGCTGATGATGAGGATGTTGAAAAGGTCTACGAAGAAATAGACGAAATTCTGAGGTATATCAAGGGTGATGAAAATGTTATAGTAATGGGAGATTGGAATGCTGTGGTAGGAAAAGGGAGAGAAGGGAAGATAGTAGGAGATTTCGGATTAGGCGAAAGGAATGATCGAGGAAGCAGGCTGGTAGAATTCTGCACCGAGCATGAATTGGTCATAGCTAACACCTTATTCAATAACCACAATAGAAGAATATACACATGGATGAGACCAGGAGATACAGGGCGTTACCAAATCGACTTCATTATGGTCAAGCAGAGGTTTCGAAACCAGATTTTGGATTGTAAAACATATCCTGGTGCTGACATAAACTCTGACCACAATCTGGTTGTAATGAATTGCAGACTAAAGTTGAAGAAACTGAAGAAAAGTCAAAAGCCAAAAAGGTGGGCAATAGACAGACTGAAAGAGAAGGATGTAAACGAAAGATTCAAGAAGAGTATAAAGGAAGGACTAATGAAAAACCCTAAACAAACTTCAATTGCAGACGAATGCGCACTTTTGAAGAATGAAATAACAAAATCCGCAGAAGAAAACATTGGTAGGAAAGAAAGAATAGGGAGAAAACCGTGGATCACTCAGGATATACTAGAATTGATGGATGAAAGGTGGAAACACAAGAATGTAAGAGATGAAAAGGGGAAACCAGAATACAGACGTCTGAGAAATGAGGTTAACAAGAAGTGCAAGGAAGCGAAAGAAGAATGGTTGAAAGAGAAATGTGCAGGTATAGAAAATTGTCTGAAATTAGGAAAAGTAGACACAGCTTATCGAAGGATTAAGAATACTTTTGGGGAAAAGAAGACTAAGTGCTGTAATATTAAGGACACAAATGGAAAGCCTCTAACAGATAGGAAGAAAAGGTTGAGAGATGGAAAGATTACATCGAGAGTTTGTATAAGGGAAAGGAGATTGGGAATCATGTAATGGAAAGGGAGGAGGAAATTGATGAGGATGCAAAAGGAGATTTAATATTGAGATCAGAATTTGATAGAGCTTTGGAAGACTTAAGCAGGAACAAAGGACCAGGCATAGATGATATACCGATTGAGTTGCTACGCTGCATAGGAGATGAAGGTCTGATCAGGTTATTTCACTTGGTGTGTAGGATTTGTGAGACAGGTGAGGTACCCCCTGATTTCAAGAAGAATGTAATCATCCCTATACCAAAGAAAGTGGGAGCTGACAGATGTGAAGATTACCGTACAATCAGCTTGATTACTCATGCTTCAAAGATCCTGTCTAGAATAATTTACAAGAGGATTGAAAGCCAGATAGAAACGGAGTTGGGTGAAGACCAGTTTGGTTTCAGGAGAAATGTAGGAACAAGGGAAGCTGTACTAAGTCTTAGGCTGATTTTGGAAGGTAGAATAAGGAAAGATAAGAGAACGCTCATGGCATTTGTAGACTTAGAAAAGGCTTTTGATAATGTTGATTGGACTAAATTGTTTGACATTTTGAAATCGATTGGAATAAAGTACAGGGATAGGAGGGTGATATACAATCTGTACAGAAACCAGACAGCATTCATTCGAGTTGAAGGACATGAGAGAGAAGCTGGTATTCAGAAAGGTGTAAGGCAAGGCTGCAACTTATCACCCATACTTTTCAATCTTTACATTGAACAAGCAATGAAGGAAATTAGAGAAAAATTTAAAGTGGGAGTGAAGATTCAAGGAGAAATAATTTCAACTCTGAGATTTGCTGATGACATCGTCATCTTGGCCGACAAGCCTGAGGATTTGAATGAGTTTTTGAATGGTATGGACTCCGTCTTACGGAAAGAATTCATGATGAAAATTAATAAATGTAAAACAAAAATACTGGAATGCAGCCGAAATAAATCAGAAACCTCTATGGAGATCAAATTGGCAGGTGAAAAGCTGAAGGAAGTAGGAGACTACTGTTACTTAGGAAGCAGAATAACCAGTGATGGACGAAGCAAAGGGGATATAAAAAGTAGGTTGGCTCAGGCAAAGAATGCATTTCTACAAAAAAGTAATCTGCTGACATCGAATATAGATTTAGGTGTTAGGAAGTCATTTTTGAAAGCCTTTGTCTGGAGCGTGGCTCTCTATGGAAGTGAAACTTGGACTATTGGTGCAGCAGAAAAGAGGAGAATTGAAGCATTTGAAATGTGGTGTTACAGGAGAATGATGAAGATCAGATGGGTAGATAGGGTTACAAACAAAGAGGTATTAAGACGAGTGGGAGAGGAGAGATGTTTCTGGCGACTGTTAATGAAGAGAAGTGATAGGTTGGTAGGACACATACTAAGACACCCAGGAATAGCAAGCTTAGTTATGGAAGGAAGGGTCGAGGACAAAAACTGTAGGGGTAGACCAAGGTTAGAATATGTTAAACAGATTGCCTCGGATGTAGGGTGTCGGAGCTATGTAGAGATGAAACGATTAGCTCAGGACAGGGAGGCATGTGGAGCTGCATCAAACCAGTCAAAAGACTGAAGACTCAAACAACAACATAAAACGTGTCGGCGTTGTATATTTCTGTTCGAAATCTCGACGAAGCTGACTTTGAGGTTACGCACGTGTTGATATCGTTGCAGTGCAAAATAGATTCTACAAGGTTTATCAACATCGGACTTCTGGAAGGGAAATCAAATTGGAGCACTTAGAAATACAAAATAAGTATTTGTTTACGTGGAATTCCCGGAGCACTTGATGCTATCGAAGGCAGGTTAGTCAAACCAAATGTACATCCCGCGAGTGCGTCTGCTGATGAAAGGGCGGCGTATAAAAGTGCATTAGAAGCATTTAATAAAGCGGACAGTAATGCTTTAATTATTTTAATTACAAACATGACTGAAGAAACATTGCAGAAAATAATGCGTCTTAATACGTCTCGGGAAGTATGGTCGGAACTACATAAATTGTTTGACAACGTTTCTGAAGACAAGGTTTATAACCTCTGCTTACAGTTCTTTAGTTTTAAAAAGCATCCTGAAGATGACATCGTGTCACATATTTCGAAACTGAAAAATTTGTGGAGTGAATTAAAGCAAGAAATGACTAAAGATGTTAAAGGTAATTCCGAATTGCCAGATTTATTTGTGATATGTAAAATCTTAGGTACATTGCCTGAAGATTATTTTTCGTTTAAATCTAGCTGGATGTTAATGTCTAAAAGTGACAGGACAATTGATAATCTGACCAATCAATTGTGTGCATATGAGAAGGCTTTGAGGACCAAGGAGGATGAATTTATTGCTCAGGAAACTCTATTCACGGAATCGTCAAAGCAGCTATCCCAGCCAGTATGTTCAACCAAGCCGAAGATGAAAAAGAAGATTATATGCCACTACTGCCAGAAACTCAATCATACTGTCAAAGTGTGTAGAAAATGGGCAGCCGATGGAAAACCTCCGAAACCAAGTTGCGCAGATACTAAGGATACGAACATGACACTTGTTGCTGTTACCTCGGCAGTAATGAATGCTGAATGTAGGCCTAATGACTGGTACGTAGATAATGGTGCGACAAGTCACATTACGAACGACAGAAATTCATTAAAGAATTTTCAGCCATTTTCAACGAAACATTCAGTGACTACAGCTAGTGGTGACATGATCGAAGCGATCGGAAAAGGTTCAGTTAACATTGAAGCAGCAGTTGGAGGAAAATGGCATGCAATTACTCTGGCAGATGTTTGGTATGTACAAAAGGTTCAGAAGAATCTATTTTCTGTTCTAGCAGCTCAAGATAAGCATCCAAAAAGTGAATTCATATCAACTGCAGAAATTTGTAACTTCAAAGTTAACCAAGATGTCAAACTGGTAGGCATACGTGATCGATTTGGAGGACTTTTTAAATTGGTAATGAGAAATATAATACCCATTTCTCACAATGAAGTTAATGTCACAGGCAAAGATAACCTGCTACGGCTATATCATGAAAGATATGGACATCAAAACAAGCGCCATGAAGTCGATTATCAGCAAGGACCTAAACATCAAAGTGGAAATGGACAGTGAACTGTGTGAAGGCTGTATTTATGGCAAGGCTCATCGTCTACCGTTTGGCACCAGAAAGAAGACAACGGAACCAGGAGAGCTTATCCTCACAGATGTGTGCGGACCATTCCAAAAATCAGTGTCGGGATATCGATATTTTGTTCTTTTCAAAGATGACTGCACAAAATTTAGGACAATCTACTTCATCAAAGAAAAAAGTGAGGTTGTGAAAAAGTTGAGACAGTATATAGCTGAAGCAAAGACAGCTGGACATGTTATTAAAGAACTTCTGAGTGACAATGGAAGAGATTTTGACAATGAAGAAGTCAAGAAAATTCTTCAAAAGGAAGGAATCACACAGCGTCTCACAATGCCGTGCACTCCTGAACAGAATGGATGTAGTGAGAGAGAAAATCGAACAGTCGTGGAAACAGCAAGAGCCATTATGCATGCTCATGGAAATATTCCACAAAGACTTTGGGCTGAAATGATAAATTCAGCTTCGTACATCCTGAATCGGACAGGACCTTCCAATGTTTCTGGGGTATCTCCATATGAGATGTGGTATGGCAAGAAACCTGGAACGAAGCATTTGCGAATAATAGGATCCACTTGCTATGTTCATGTTCCAAAACAACGACTAAAGAAAATGGATCGTAAAGCTGTGAAAGGGATTTTGATTGGCTATGATCACGATGAAGTGTATCGAATTTGGTGCAAAGAAGAAAACAGGCTAATCAGATCACGAGATGTAATTTTTGAGGAGAAGACTTTAATCGAGAGGAAAAGAATGGATATCCAAATAAATGTCGAGCTACCTAACCAAGTATTTCTGGAATCAGGTACTCAGACAGAGGACCAGCCTGATGTTAAACCTCAGAGTGATGAAGAAGAGGATTTCTTGGGTTTGGACGACCTTTTCCCAGATGAAGATGATCACCAAAACAATGAGATGACTGGACGACAGCTGCGAGATCGGTCTACACTTAAACGTCCAAATATTCTTCAAGACTATGTAGCATCCGTTTCAACAACTTTTAAAGAACCAGATGGCTATGCTGAAGCTTTGAAATCGGATGAACGGGATGACTGGAAAGAAGCCATGGATCGAGAAATGAGAGCACATCAAGAAAATGCGACTTGGGTCATGTAGGATTTACCGCATGGAAAAAGATCCATTCCCTGCAAATGGGTTTATAAAGTAAAAACAATTGCAGATGGCTCGGTGGATAAATTTAAAGCCAGGTTGGTGATAAAGGGTTTTTCACAACAGAAAGGTGTCGATTATGACCAGACGTTCATTCCTGTGGCAAGAACATCTACTATTCGAACTCTACTCGCTGTTTCTGCCAATGAAAACATGATGCTAGCTCAAGTAGATGTGTCAACAGCATTTTTATGGTAATTAAGAGGAGACCATATTCATTAAGCAGCCTGAAGGGTACAATGATGGTTCCAGTAGAGTATGTCGTCTGAAGAAGAGCTTGTATGGGCTGAAACAAGCCCCTCGCTGTTGGAACAAAACGTTCAGTGACTACATAATCAAATTAGGATTTCGAAGGAGTGAAGCTGATCCTTGTGTCTTCGTTAGGCAGAGAGGTTGCAGCAAAATTTTCTTCGTCCTCTATGTTGATGATGGCTTGATAGCAGCTGACAATGAGCATGAACTTCAGCAGTTTATCAACGAACTCAAGAAGGAATTCAAAATGACTTCAAAACCATTGTACATTTTTGCCAACGGCTTGCCTCGTGTTGGGCAGTCGGCGGCAAGACTTCTGTGTTGGCCGCGGTCATGTTAAGACGTGTTGTAAGAGCTTCCGCTCTAAGGCAATTTGTTCTGCCTTTTGTATTTTTATAACTTCATGTTTCAGTTCTTTAGTTTTGTGCAACTTATTACGATGGTAATATCCTTTCTTTTATTTCTTTCGAGTTCTTGCTCGGGATTTCTCCTTTCGAGATTTTTAGGTTGTGATCTTGATATTTTTCATGAAGCCTTATGGCTTTTGCTTGTTTTGTCGAAGCACAATTTCTTCCCTTATTAAGCTGTTGTTTGCTTACAACCCATTGCCGGGGTGATAATATTTCTTGTCACCAAGGAATATGCTTCCTCGTTTATTTTATACTTAAACGCATTATCGCCAAACGTGACCGTTGGCTGCCAAGCAACCATGTGGGGTTTTGATACAGATAGGAGTGTATTTATTCATGTTTGATTATTATTTGTTTTGTTTCCACTTTTGTATTTTGTTTCTTTTAATATATTGTTCTTTAATTGGTTTGTTTTAACCCATGGATTTTTCTCTCAGTATTTTAAGTATCCTTGTAGCATTTTCCAGTCCCTCGCCTCTGAAACGCGAGACCCACTTCCACACCCCAAGTATTCAACTTGCCTGGCAGGCCATTATTTGTAATAGTCGCCAGAGTTACGCACCAACGAGAGCGCGATAGGATTCCATATCTCGAAGGGCGTACAGAAATAACTGTCGTATGTTAAGCAACATGCTTTGTTGATACAGTTCACATGTTGGAAAAGTTGGTGGCCTTTTGTACATAACTTTTAGAATGAAATTCTGGCAGGTATTTACCTGAGCCAAATGTGAATCAAGTATTCCACCCCAACCATTTATTCCATATTGTAGTTGTGAATGGACTAAGGCAAAATATACAGTTCTCAAGACTTTTGCTGAAAGGATATTTCTGATTCTGTAAAATATTTAAATTAACTTTTGGAGTTTATTGGCCAACTTTGATGCATGCATATTCAATTTTAAATGACTATCTATAATAATCCCTAAATATGTAGCATTCATTGACTTCTGTAGGGTATAGCAGTTGCATCTTTAGCCATTGTTAGAAATTGGTGTGTGGATCTTCAGTGTTAAATTCTCTGTGGGTTGTTATGTTTTTTGTGTGACAAGCATAGGTATTGGGTTTTGGTTTCATTTAAGGTAAGGAGGTGGTTTTCTCAGCCATTTTTGGACAGTAGCAAGGGTTTCTTAAAGTGTTCTCCCAAGTTGTTCCTGTGACTGTATGACAGTGTCATCAGCATATGAGGTAATCATCGCATTACAGTTTAGCTCACACAAATCGTTAATATATAACAGAAAAAGAATAGGACCTAAAACTGTTCCTTGGGGAATTCCAATTTTTACTTCAGCACTTCTATTTAGAGTATCTTTGATTCGTACCTATTGTATTCTGTTAAAAAGAAAGCTTTTTATTAGTTCTTGAGGAGTACCACGAATACCTTCCTTTTCAAGTTTTCTAATGAGTATATTGTGGTCTACGGTGTCAAAAGCCTTTCTTAAATCCAGGAACACAGAAATTGTTCTTTTAGAACTATCAATGGCTTTATACAAATAATCAGTAAGGGAGAATATTGCATCTTGAGTACTAGTGTTTGGTCTAAAACCAAACTGATTTGGTGACAATATGTTGAACTTATTCAGATTGTTAAGTAATCTGGTTTTGATGCATTTCTCTAGTAGCTTAGAGAGGTGGGTTGTGAGGGAAATTGGTCTATAGTTATTTAACTCTCTTTTATCATCTGATTTATGGACTGGGATTATGATGGCAATTTTGAATGAGTCTGGAAATTGTCCTTTCGTTAGTGATAGATTAAAAATATGCTGCAGTGGTTGTAGAATTTCTGAACTAATTATCTTAATTGTTTTACTAGAGATATTATTATAGCCATTTGCTGAGTTATCTTCTAGAGCAGCTATGTGGTTTCTTATTTCTGATTTTGTTATGGGTATAAAAAAGATAGACTGAGGTTGAGATTTTGCAGTGCTATCACGTGCATTTGCGTTGTCAGGTTCCTTTCTTGTATTACTTATTTTTTCAGAAAGTACTAAACCTATGTTACTAAAATAGTCGACAAATTTGTTTGCAATGGCAGCTGGTTGGGATGTTTCTTGTGAGTCTGTGATATATATGCTGTCAACAGCTGAAGATTTATTTCCCTTCCTACATGTTAGATCATTAATATTTTTCCAAAGGACTTTATAATTATTGGAGTTTGACATAATTTGTTTGGAATAGTACATTTCTTTTGCTATTTTAACAAGCCTGTTTATCCAGTTTCTCTATAATTTGTGTTTATTAACATTTTCTGGGACCTCATCACTGTTTGAAGACTTCTCCCTTTGTTTAACAATTTTCTGATGTAATTTATCTCTTATTCTAATAGGAGTTAAAATTCCAGTTGTGATCCATGGAGTAATTTTTTTAAATTTTGATCTTACGTTATTTATGGTAGTAGAGTGTTCAGATATGTATTGAGTCAGTTAATGAAACTATCAGCTGCTTTGTTAGCATCATGTTCAGATATCATAGATTCCCAAGTTTCCTTAGTTAAGGATTTTTTTAGAGTTTCATAATTTATTCTTACATTGTTCAAAGTATTTTCTCCTGTTTGTGGAGTGTCTTTTTGATATTTATTTTGTATGAGAAATGTAGGACTGTGATCTGTGATACTGGTATGCAGAACAAAAGGGTCAAAGTTGCTGTTTCTGTGGGACTTAACATGTATGTGATCGATACATGTTCTGGAATTTGGGGTTATTCTAGTTGGTGAGTTTATGTACGAAATGAATCCATTTGCATGTAATACATTTAAATACTCATTTTTAATATTTTGGGCATATTATATTGCCTTGTAGGATTTAAAATATCAATATTTGTATCTCCTATTAATATACTGTGTGTGGCTTTAGGCAAGTGCTGGAGAGTATTTCCTAGTTCTTCTAAGAATTGCTTTGGGCTTGTGGAGGGTGATTTGTATATAGCAAGTACCAAGTAACTTTCTTTATTATATCTGAAGGTGAGTAGGCGAGCATTTGCAGCATTCAGTGTTTTTACAGTAGATATTGTAATATTTTGTATGAGGTTTTCATGCACATGTATTTTTATGCTGTCATGGGTAGAATTTTGAGGTGGTATGAAGTATTCATTATATCCTAAAATAGCAAATGGTATATCCTCAATGAGCCGAGTTTAAGACAGTATAATAACATCTGGTTTATGATCACGTTGATCGAGCATAACTAGCATACTTTCAAAATTTGTTATCATGCCACCTATATTTAGGTGCATGATTTTAATGCCTTCAGTAAAGCTAATTAATTTGTTCAAGTCTTGAGTACTGTTTACAATCTTTGAAGTAATATCTTGAAAATTAAGGTCTACTTCGTTATCTGATTTCATATCGTTGTTGTTTTATTTCAGGGTACCTCCAAAATTACTTTACACTCACTTAGAAACAAAATGTTTATAAAATATTGATTGACCACTTGGCTCAGGCAGACATACCTTCAGTTTCCTTGATTCCCATGAACTATTGGTAGGTCAGCTGCAGTCATGATTTGTAGAATCGGGCTGTTTTCATTTTTCCTCATGAAGATTTTCCCGTTCCTAGTCAATGCGAATTTATAATACATTGTCCGTTTAGAATTCCTGGCAAGCCAATATAAGTTTTGGTTGTCTTTGGTTAAGTGTTCATATGTAAAGTAACGTTTTATCTGTGTTGGCAGATGGGTTTTAGCGGAAATACAACTAGAGACCGATTGTCTACTCATGTCAATGATACAATTATTATATTTTATTAAACCCGAAGTTATGTAATTACGTACAGTTAACCTTAGTCAGTCAATTGCATTAGACCGAAAATGTAATGAAGCCTATATAAGACAATGTGTAAGCAGTATATGAAAACTACGGAGTGTTAGAGAATGGTTATGTGGAAAACCAGTGTATATAATTAATTGAGAGTTGTATTGTAACCGAGAAGCCATAATCTCGAAAGTAACGTGTTAACAACGTTAAATAGTGATTATTATTATGAACAAATTACATGTAAATATTTTTCGGAAATGATTTAATTAGTTAAATAATTTTGGTAGGATTTATTAATCGGATGTTTTGGAATAGCGTGTGTTTTGTGAGCGGATGTTTTTGTATGAATGATTGTCCACTGTTAAGAGTAATTGTTGAACCGGATTGGTCTAGAACAATTTCGGGGTGCGAATGAAAGATTGTATAAAATTTTCAGAATGATTGTTAAAGAAACATAGAAGTTATGAGCATTTTTGTAAGACCTGAATGTTAATTTTACGTGTATTTTAAACGCACACAAGGGAGTCTCAATGCGGGCTAGCCAGAATGATTCACCGTTAGGATTGGAGAGCGGTGTGACATAATATGAACAGGTGAAGACTCACAGCCTCGTATAAATTGTAAAATGTTCTGGATGCAGCGTGGTGCTAGCGTTCATTGATAAAGCGAGCTGATGCACGGGCGTTTCCAGACACGTGCTAGTGAATGTAACCAGTTGTCAGGAATGCCATGAATGTAAGAGCCTTCCTTAAACGTTTTTCGTTTATACGTAGTGTAGGCCTAAACAAGCCAAGGCTTTTATGCTGATATTTTTTGCACGGCATTGTAGTAAGATGTGTAGTAGAAAGGAAGTGTGAATGCTTGTGTGGTTTTATATTTCTTTTGTTATTAGATTAGTTTATTGTTATTTTGTTTATTTAGGTTAGTTTACCATTGTTGATAAATTTATTCAGTTCGTTATCTGTTGTTGTTGGCGTGTGATTCATTTTAAATATAAGGAGTAGAGTATTGTGGATGTATTGTAGGCGAAGCTGAGTTCCCAGTCCCAGAGAACGTAAGTAAAGGTAAGTGTGCCCCGTGTAGTTAGTTGTTGATCCACAATATTCTTGTAACTGCTGTGTGTAAATCCCTAAAGACCATGATGGAGCGATTTCTAATGTAGTAATTGGCCGGGGCTGTTAGAAATAGGCGATCCATCTGGGGCAATGGATATTCCAACAGGCTACTTTCCGGATTTACGGGTACTGTAGGAATGGTGCCCTAGAACTTTAGGGCTACGAAATTAGCTTCGTAGTGCCTCTAAAGGAAGTTGGTTTGAACATTTCTAGTGAAAGAAATAATTACCAGACTTATGGGATGTCTTGTCCAATTTCGGATGGATGTGAGTGTAATTATATAGGCTTATTTTAAATTGATATTAGGAAGGTTACACTCAGATAAAGATCAGATCTTAGAAACCTGAGAGAGATATAGTAGGTAGACAGTTTCGAAAAACGACCTACGATCTGAATATTTATTTTATTTCACAGGTACATGGCGATTGCTAATGTCATGTTAAAAATAACGCTAACTTGTTTTAATTACTGTAATGGTAGAATTTTCTTTGTGGTATTATATTTAAAGTGAGTCACAGGAGAGCGAACATTATGAGTAAGTTTATTTAACATAGGGTGTACTATAAGTTAATGCTAAGGTAATTTTAAGTTACTTTTAGACATTAAGGTGCTCAAAAATTATATGGAGGAAGACGTTGCTCAGATGTTGTTATTTGCTCTGTTGTTGAATAGGTCTCTATAGCAGTATATAAAGCGTTATTGCAATAGCAACCGAGGATGTAAAGAGAATGTTGGAGGAAATGCAGGTGAATTTGAAGGAGCAACTGCAGGGCAGTTTAAAGGATGTCCAAAACGAAATGAAGGCGAATTTGGATGCTGTCAGAGGTGAGATAAGGGAGAATATATCTGTGAATATGGTAGATATGCAAGGTAAATTCCAGGAAGCGAAGCAGGACCTAGAACAACTGACGCGTGAACGAAAGAAGGACCTTGACACAGTGATTGTTAAAGTTGTTGATTCTATTACAGATCAAGTTGCAGAAAGTGTCAAAGAGAGTTTCAAAACTGAAATTCAAGAAGTTCAGACTTCTTTAGAGGGTTTACAAACTAGTGCCTCTAAAATGGTTGCAAATGTCACGCGATTACAGGCCAGCTCAAAGCAGATTCAGGATGATGTAAGTGGTGTACGTACAGATGTCGGAGATGTCCGAACTGATGTTAGTAATGTTAGGTCAGATGTATCTAATGTCCAAAGTAGAGTCGATACTGTCCAATCCAAAGTAGATACAGTCCAAGTAGATGTATCCAATGTCCAATCTAAAGTAGATACAGTCCATGTAGATGTGTCCACAGTCAAATCTAAGGTAGATTCAGTCCAAGCCGATGTCACTAATGTTCAGGTTGACATAAACAATATGCAGTCAGATGTCACTGATGTACAATCTTACATAGGAAAAATACAAACAGATGTCAATACGGTATTTGTGGATGTAGCGAAAGTCCAAGTGGACATTAACAAAATTAGGCAAGAGGTGGAAGCTTCTAAAACATTGTGTACTCAGAATATAACTGCTTTAACAACACGTTTTGTTAACGATGCGTTAAAAACCACAGCTTCTCTGGCCGAATTAAAAGATAATGTAGAAACTTTACGAACGCAGGTTATTGATCAGAATAAAATTCTTAAAGCAGATATTGAGGAAGACATAGATGAAATGTCAAAAGCTAATGCACTTGTCTGGAAAGACGAGTGGAACAAATCCAGTGGTGAACACGTTAAGCAAATCCAAGATAACATAGAAAAGAAATTATCCAGTACTCAAGTAGAAATTAATCGAGAGGTTATTGAAGTAAGAAAGGATTTAGGTAAAAGGATTGATACGCTCACTGAAAAGCAAGTAGAAGATAGAACTCAATCTAGTCAGGATGTGCAAGCTTTGAAAGAATCGTTAGATAGTAAGACTAAAACGATAGAGGAACGGTTAAACAAGGTTGACACTAACGTTAATGCCATGAGTGAGGAGAAAACTAATGAACTAGAAGAATACGTAACCAAGAAATTACAAAGTCTTAATCTAGGAGATGTTGCCAGTCGTGAGACTTATAAGGAAGATTTAAAGACCGAAGTAGGCCAACAGCTGAAGAAGATTATCACTGAGATAGACGAAAAGGAAAAGGAGAAGATAGATTTCGAAGATTCGAGGAATCATACTAGAAGAAGTAGCCTAGAATTGGAAGAAAGGGAAATCAGACCGGAAGAAAGATTATTCAGGTTTACGGAAGGTTTAGAGGGGAGGAGTAAAGAGCCCGAAAGTTACAATAGGGATTTTTGACCAAACCTTCAGGATTCATATCCGAGAAACTACTTTGTTAAAGCCTAGGAGAGCCTATCTGTATTAACTAGGTAGGCTATACGATTACAACCGTACAGCCACATATTGCTGTCTGTAGATTTTTCCTGTGAGTTTGATGGGTTTATTTCCTTACCACAAAACTTATCAGACTCTTACAGTCAGTAAGGGCTCGATAGGGAAATAAAAGTAATTCTTTCTGTGAGGTGTCTCCCATGGAGAACTGTCAAAAAATGAAGAACACTGTGTCCACATTTATGATTAAGGAAGATCTTTGTGCAGTTTCCATCAGAAAAGTTGCCCAGTGATATTGTGAATGAAGATAACTACTGCAAAACATTATTAAGTTTTGAAATAACAAGGAAGCTATGAAATGCCGAATGGACATTTGGTTTAATTATCTAACGCCATACTGTAAATTTATGTTATCTATGTGTTTATTGTCTGTATGTCACGATATGACTCTCTGAGTTAAAGTGACAATTAACAAGTAGATTGGTTTAAATAAATAAATAAATAAAAATATCCGAGAAACGTGACGGTCATAAGAAACTTTGAAGACAAACTGCGTAAGTTCAGCAACCAAGATAGTTTCACACCGATAGAGTACATCAGAAATCTCAAAGATTACTTTATCGAAACGCATATTCCAAGAGAGAGAGAGAGAGAAATGAAGATCGTAGAGCGCTATCTGCCAGATGGGCCCCTTGAATGGTTTCGCGCCTTTAGATATACCTTCATGAACTTCGATGAATTCGCAGAAGCACTGAAAAAGCGTCTCTGGTCTATTGAAGCTCAAAATTCCCTACTCGCAGAAGTATACTCACGAAAGTATTCAGGAACTCTTCCCACACGCTACGCAGACTTCTTCACGAGTCAGCTCGCCAGACTTAGATTTCTTCAAGCCCCGTTATCTACAGCTCAGTTCATAGATGCGATAGCCAGGATACTCCCTGTTGAAGTCAGAGACTAATTATCTCGTCCGGGATCAACGATCTAGCGAGTATGGACGAATTGCTCCGAAAACTCGATTACACGAGCCCGATGCCGAACGTTGTTGCGAAGAACCAAAGGCAACAGTACAAAGACATTAATACAGTATATCTTAACCAAATACAACAGGCAGACAATCCGAAAGAACCAGAAAAGGAAATATTGGTCCTGAAAGGAATAATTATTTCCGTGATCGCAGACCAGAACCCAGATACTGGAGATTCCGTGGAGGCCGTCCATATCAGCAACAGCAAGGACGTAGTAACGATGATAGCAATGGCAACCGTAGAAGTGGTTATTATCACAATAATAATAACTACAGATACAATAATAATGGTTATTATAACAGGAATAACAATAGGAATAACCAAAATTATAATCGCAACAGAAACTCCCAAGATGGAATAATGACGAAGGAGAAGTATGATGAACGTCATAAGGAAGGAAAAGAATATCTTAAAGATTTAAGAGATAAGGAAAATGGGAATGATAAAAAGGTTTGAGTATCGATTCCAAACCAAGCACCAGTAAAGGAGAAGGTAATGGAAATGGTTCTCATAAACGATATGGAGGAACCATTTACGTTGAACAAAAGAAGTAGAAGAGAAAAGAGAATATACTGCAGCAAAGAACCAAGAAAAGAAGAAGAAGAAGACTTTGAAGAACCAAGAAAAGAAGAAGAAGAAGACGTTGAAGAAGAGAAGAATAGAAGAAGAGGAACGGGTCAGATGAAGATAACTGGTATGAAAATGAGAAGAAAGAGCGTTCCGTATAACTAATGCTTATGGGAATAACTGTTATGAGTTGTTTGACGAAGAAAATAACGTTATTCAAGGATAATTCAACGCTAAGAATTTAAAAAAGTATCATAAGGAAATAGGCTAAAATAATTCAATATTCGAGTTCAAGTGACATATCAAAAGTAATGAATGAATTTGCAACTGTTTCTAACTTAAGATGAAGGAAGAATGCCACCGAAAATTGAATTATTCTGGGACAAAATGAGAGTTGTTTCCGTCCGCATGATAAAATTTAACCAGCAAATATAAATTCTGGAAGCGTAACACAGGAGGGTAATGTTACAAGCTCGAGGCCGTGGGAGAGCCCGATCACGTGATATATTGCACAATAGACGCTTCTAGAAGGCTAAATAAAATTGGCATAGCAACAGTGAATATGGAAATTAATTTTATAAATATTGTTATAAATTATGCTATTGGATCCCAGCCCAGAGCTAATGAGAATAGGTCTTATTGAAGACGGGATCAACTTCAACTACATAATTTGGTGAAATTATGCATTTAGGCCCTTAGAAGAAGATTTTCTTATTTGGTAATGAAGAGAAAATTAAAAGAAATTATGTCTGATACTTTAGAAACCGCAGTTCGGTTAATCTACGCAGTAATACGCATTAGTAATCTACGCGCTAAAATTAAGGTGGGAGATTGATATGGCCGCCAAAATTTTGACTTGGAGGGGGAGATCCAAGGATCGAAGTTCTTATTCCAGAAGTCTTTGAAGAGTGAGGAAGTGTTTTTGTTGGGTTAACGGAGATCCCAGGCTTTGTCCGAGTGCGACGACTGTCGACTTGTGGAGACGCTAGGTTAATAGGTAGAGCGTAGGAGATTACCGCACTTCCATTTTAAGTGAAGTTCTGAGGAACATTGCAATTAGCATATCTCTTATATAATTGCGATTTGAGTTCAACTAAGTGAATATATATAAAGAACAGTTCGAATACTACATTCTGTTGAAAGTCGAGCGTTCTAACATTTACCGTTTCGACAATATAAGCCTGTTAAGACAGATTTTCAAATGTGTTGGAAATAAAGCTGAATATCATTTTAGATTACAACGTGAAGTTGGCGAACGCAGTTCAAGTGAACAGTAGCGAAGAACTTTTAACATTGGCGCGCAGCAAATTAACATTATCATAATGACTATCATTATTCTTCAAGTGGTTTCATTCAACATAATTAACATTGTTGATATGATGAACTAAATAGTCATGCGCCAGAGACATATTCGATAACAGGAGTTAAGACACAACGATGGAACTTCGTTAGACGACGTATTCTTGAATACAGACGTAGTGTGCGGTCCATCATGTACATTTTCGTCAGTCTACGAACACTAATGTAACATCAATTAGCAATAGAAATATTTCATTCACCATTTATATGAATATTTCTATAAATTATATTCCAATGATGAGGCTGATACATATTTACGACGGAGAATGAAGATTCTACAGAAGAGATTTGTCAAGATGCTAGGGTACCCCAGTAACCACAGAAGAATTTGCCAGAAGGATGTCGTTCGAGCCCAGGCGAATGTTGGTGAATTCCGGAGAGGGAACGTTTTTCCTATCTCTGAGGTCGCAGATCCGTGGTTCGAATGCGGATCCATCTCAGTATCTTGAACTGAGGAAACATCTAAAGTATTGTGAGAATACTAACATAGATCTTCAAGTTTTCGTCCAAATATGGTAGCTGTGTCTCTTATTTTTAGTATAGAGCTTGATTAGTGACATCCTGAGCCAACGATCTTACTCCATATTTTCACATTTCATGTATTTCAGTGTTCTCATGTATTTTACACTTCAGGTGTGTGCTAAGATTTTTATGCTTCAAGATTATTTAGGAGATGATTGCCCTTCATCTATTTTTCAATTTTATTCTACGGATCAGTTGTGGAACTGACATTAAAAATTTTGTTCGAAAAATCATATTGCCTCATAGAAGACTAGTCGTTTCGACTCTCGAATTGTGATAATTTGAATTAAACCAAGTATTCTGACATTGTGTCATAGCTTCAAATTAAATTATTGTTAAATTTAATTTGAGCTCTTTAATGTAACAACATCAAATTTCAAGAACAAAAGAAACAACGAATGATATTGTTATATCATTATTGTACATAAACTGTCGACGATCTAGGAAATACTAGTCGTTTGATAAAACCGAAATCTGAATCCCTATAAACATTCTTTGTGAAGAGTGGAAAACATTACGATGTTGACAAACCTTTTTATTGTTTGTGAAGCTGAGAGCTTTGTTCATTTAATATGTTAGAGGAAATATCTTTTGATAGAAGATTATTCAAATCTTTGGCTAGGAATTCAAAGCTAGTTTATCCCGGTCAAGATTGAATTCTATTTGACACTATAAATAACATGTGTGTTATTTTTCACTATTTGTGTAATATCACGTCCTTATGTAGACCTGCTATTGCAACGATATACAATTTAAAGCTTGATAAGTGAAATGAGACAGGAGTATTATTTTTATTACATCTATTTGCGACAGACCAGTTAACAGTTAATTATCTTTTTGTGTAGTAAACTTTAGGAGGTCAATCACGACAGTCTAATATCGATCATTACAATTGGATGTTTCGTTTGAAGAACTTAAGTATGTATAATTGTAGATCAGTAGTCATGTGAAACGATACTGAGGGTCATGCCATTATTTGAGAGAAGTCCCTACAGAAGAAATGTTAATAACAATTAATCCATTTTTGGTTATTGTTTAACATAGTGGATGATAATTGTTTATGCCATACGTACTGTAATATGCGGATTTGTAGAGCTATGGAATGCTCATGCGAAGGAAGTTCCGCATTTAAGGGAAGTCAATGAAATTATTGTTCTTTGATAAGAAAGGCATTGATCATGTTAAGAGTCGTTGTATACAAGCAGTCAGGTTCATGTGAAGTAACGTTTTAGCTGTGTTGACAGAAGGGTTTTAGCGGATATAAACTAGAGAACGATTGTGTACTCATGTCAATGATACAATTGTTATATTTTATTAAACCCGAAGTTATGTAATTACGTACAGTTAACCTTAGTCAGTCGATTGTATTAGACCGACAATGTAATGAAACCTATATAAGACAATGTGTAAGCAGTATATGAAAACTACGGATTGTTAGAGAATGGTTATGTGGAAAACCAGTGTATATAATTAATTGAGAGTTGTATTGTAACCGAGAAGCCAGAATTTCGAAAGTAACGTGTTATCAACGTTAAATAGTGATTATTATTATGAACAAATTACATGTAAATATTTTTCGGAAATGATTTAATTAGTTAAATAATTTTGGTAGGATTTATTAATCAGATGTTTTGGAATAGCGTGTGTTTTGTGAGCGGATGTTTTTGTATGAATGATTGTCCACTGTTAAGAGTAATTGTTGAACCGGATTAGTCTAGAACAATTTCGGGGTGCGAATGAAAGATTGTATAAAATTTTCAGAATGATTGTTAAAGAAACATAGAAGTTATGAGCATTTTTGTAAGACCTGAATGTTAATTTTACGTGTATTTTAAACGCACACAAGGGAGTCTCAATGCGGGCTAGCCAGAATGATTCACCGTTAGGATTGGAGAGCGGTGTGACATAATATGAACAGGTGAAGACTCACAGCCTCGTTTAAATTGTAAAATGTTCTGAATGCAGCGTGGTTCATTGATAAAGCGAGCTGATGCACGGGCGTTTCCAGACGCGTGCTAGTGAATGTAACCAGTTGTCAGGAATGCCATGAATGTAAGAGCCTTCCTTAAACGTTTTTCTTTTATGTAGGCCTAAACAAGCCAAGGCTTTTATGCTGATATTTTTTGCACGGCATTGTAGTAAGATGTGTAGTAGAAAGGAAGTGTGAATGCTTGTGTGGTTTTATATTTCTTTTGTTATTAGATTAGTTTATTGTTATTTTGTTTATTTAGATTAGTTTACCATTGTTAATAAATTTATTCAGTTCGTTATCTGTTGTTGTTGGCGTGTGATTCATTTTAAATATAAGGAGTAGAGTATTGTGGATGTATTGTAGGCGAAGCTGAGTTCCCAGTCCCCGAGAACGTAAGTAAAGGTAAGTGTGCCCCGTGTAGTTTGTTGTTGATCCACAATATTCTTGTAACTGCTGTGTGTAAATCCCTAAAGACCATGATGGAGCGATTTCTAATGTAGTAATTGGCCGGGGCTGTTAGAAATAGGCGATCCAGCTGGGGCAGTGGCGGCCGACATACTGTTAGGCTGGGAGGGCGATCACAGTATTTTCCCGCACCTTTTTATAAGTTGACAGAGGAAAAAAAGAGTACCGGTAGGCCTAGAATCAAGTTACGTTTATATGCAATGAAAATATCGCTACTCGATATTCTTGATGTCAGATCCTAAAGCTGCCCTCAACAATTGTTTTTATCATTTGGTGCTGGTATTACAACAATGATTTCATAGGGTAACAACACTGAGAACCTGATGTGAAAATTACTCTCAAGATAATGTTTTCCGCTACCGTTTTTAAAATAGCGTCCACAGAATTAATTTTGAAACGCAGAAATACTTAATCACACTTAGACGTAAGCATAAAAAACACCATCAAGCCTTAAGGAGTTTCATCTCTAGAGCACAGCCGTAGCAAGAATTAAAAATTATTAGTATTACCAGGTATTACTATAATTATTATTATTACTATTATAGAGACATCACGAGAATATCACTTTCGGCACAAGCACTTCCAAACCACAGTCGCACCGGTAAATTTAAAAAACTCCTTAATGATTTACAGATTAATTATTACCAACAGAGAGATTACAACTGCTGAATATTACCACCGCACTCAATACTCTTCAGCACGACAGCGAATTAGCTCACTGGTGCCAACCTCTTCACTAACCACTGTATGCTAGCCAGAGGTCCGTATTATACTTCACCATTGCAATATGAATCGAGATTCCTGTTCTCAGATGCTACACTTAAATGAAAATCGACAGCCTGCTTCCAGTCTCCGACCGGGTCAGGAATGGAATGAATGAAGCCCCCATCTAACGGCGAGGATAGGAACTGTGCCGGATGCCGAAGCCTGTCGCACTCCTCTGGGCAATGATTAAATGAAAGACAAATGAAATGATAGTGGAGAGTGTTGCTGGAATTAAATGTTGACAGGGAAAACCGGAGTACCCGGAGAAAAACCTGTCTGCCTCCGTTTTGTCCAGGACGGATCTCACATGGAGTGACCGGGATTTGAGCCACGGACCCAGCGGTGAGAGGCCGGTGCGCTGCTGCCTAAGCCGCGGAGGCTCGCAAGATGCTATACTTAAATATAATTATATATTTCTTGTCTTCAAAGATAAGCAAAGGCCATGCTGCTCATGGATTATTGTTATTTAAATTTAATTTTTATTGTATGCAATCATGGAGATTTGATTTATTCATTCATTTACTTTATTCGCTTATGGGGTGATTCCCCGGCTGGGCGCATGCTCGTAGAGTAGCGGGGGAGATGACATAAATACCGGTGCTACAGAGCTATTCGGACTCCGCCAGCTTAAAGACAACTGCCCGCACACCGCGTCCACAGATTACCCCTCTGGCAGCCCACAAGCGCGCCAGTCTCCATACTCCCCTTACGTCTCAATCCCCTCGCCCGGGCACAATCTTAGGGTGGAAAGCCAAGAGTCCGTAACTCCATACTGACCAGTGAGCTGCGCGCTGAGAGTAAAAAGGTAATCAAAGATTTAAAGGGTACATTGCCATCCATGCAAAAAACAAATGTCATTATTGTAAACATTCCGCAGAGATACGATTTAATTCCCAAATCATGTGTAAATGTAGAAATAGAGGCTACAAATGGAAAAATTCATAAAATTTGTAAGAGTTTTCCAAATATCCAAATTGTAGATGTAAGTAAATTAGACAGGAAGTTCCACACTCGGCATGGCCTACACTTAAATAGATTAGGAAAAGAGTACCTTAGTGATGAAATCTGCAAAATTGTAAATTCAAACGGTAAGAATAATTCAACAGTAATATCATTAGAGTGGAAGCAGGGAAACTGGTAGAAGAAGCCAAACGTAAGGTTTGGCATTCACACTTTTTGAAGTCAAATTTAACGGATTGCAACAATGGTATTTCGGATTTGTCTAGCAACAATAATAATAACAATTATGATAATAATAATAATGTAAATAAATCACCAACACAAACTTGCAAAAGTAACAAATTTAAAATTTACCACCAGAATGTCCAGTCTCTTTACAATAAAATTGATTACATAAATCTAATGCTTAAAAATGAACTTAAAGACATCTCAGCACTATGTATTTCAGAACATTGGCTGAAAGAGGAACAACTCGAATTAATTCAATTCCCAGGGTTTATACAAGCTAGTAAATACTCTAGATCTAATATTAGCCATGGTGGTACTTGCATCTTCTTAAGAAATAATTTAGATCATGAACAGATAACAGCTTATGATTATCTAATTATGGAACAGGATTTTGAATTCTCTGCCGTAAAAATTCAGCAGTTTAAGTTAATAATTGTATGCGTATACCGTTCTCCGTCAGGAAAGTTTCCTCTATTTATAGATAAATTAGAATTGTTACTCAATAACATGAGCAAAGTAAATTTCGATATAATAATTTGTGGGGATGTAAATGTGGATTTCTTAAAACTTGATAGAAATTGTGAATTATTAACACAGTTACTAATTTCCTATGGACTGAAACCTACAGTAAATACACCAACAAGAATAACAAAATTTAGTAAAACCACTCTTGATCAAATTTTTATAAAAACAGATAAATATCACCATTCAATAGAAGTCTATTGTCCGGGTTTTAGTGACCAACATGGACAAATACTGAGTTTTGAAGTATCCGAAGTAATCAATAATAATGATAATGGAGTAAAATCAAAGTGCAGGTCATTCACTGAATCAAATGTTACATATTTCAATGACTTATTAAATAAGGAAACATGGTCAGAAATTTATGAACTAGAAAATGTAAATGATAAATTTAATGCATTTAACAGTACCCTAAAACACTATTTTGAAATAGCATTCCCCTTTAAACGAAGAACTGTTCAAAATAACAAAACTAGCAATTGGATAACAACAGGGATTATAAATTCATGTCAAAGAAAGAAATTTCTAAACAAATTATATAAACAATACCACACAACACCTGAATTCAATTTATACTACAAAAAATACACTAGCATATTAAATAAGGTAATAAGACTAGCAAAGAAAATGCATAATGATAATTTTATTTCCCAATCATCTAATAAAAACAGGGCTATGTGGTCCGTGATAAAGAAAGAAACTGGAAAATCTGCTAAAATACAAAGGAACATTACACTGACCAGAAATAATAAAGTGATTAATAATCCAGAGGAAATAGCAAACACTTTTAATGACTATTTTCTGGAAATTCCACAAAAATTAATAAATAAATCACAGGTAAATACACTAAATTCTGTCATAATAATAAAGTAAATATATGCAGTGATTCTTTATTTATAAATCATGTCACAAGTGAAGAGGTAAGAATAGTTATAAAAGAGCTAAAAATAAATTGATGGCATCCCTGATGCAATTTTAAAGAAATGTGCAGAAAATATAATAAATCCACTTACGCACTTAATAAACAGTTCAAATCTCTCAGGAACTTACCCGGATATTTTGAAGTTATCAAAAGTAATTCCAGTGCACAAAAACGGTTCAAAAGATGAATTAGATAACTATCGTCCTATCACCTTACCAACTGGTATTGCAAAAATTGTGGGAAAAATTATGTATAAGAGACTGATAAATAAGTTTCATAGAAAAAAATAAAATATTATCAAACTCACAACATGGATTTAGAACGGAAAAATCTACACAGACAGCAATTTACGAATGTAGTAATAGTATACTGAAATTAATTGACAATAAGGAACATGTAACTGGCCTATTCTTGGATTTATCGAAAGCATTTGATGTTGTTGACCATAAAATCCTCCTTACCAAACTAAATCAATATGGTGTTAGAGGTCTAGCTAATAAATGGATAGAGTCTTACTTAACAAGGCGTAAACAAATAGTAAGCTTGAGACAAAAGGATGATGGAACCAAATTACTTAATGAAACATTGTCCAATGAGGGAATTATTGAATTTGGAGTACCCCAGGGATCGGTTTTGGGCCCACTACTCTTTCTTCTATATATCAATGATATAACTCAGAACGTTCATTCACATAAAGAAATTTTGTTTGCGGACGATACAACACTCGTAATAAAAGGTGAAACTAAACAGGTCATACAGCAGTCTGCTGACTCCGTTACAGGAGAGTTAACCAAATGGTCACAAGATAATCGCCTCATAATAAACTATAAAAAGACAGTATGTCTAAATTTCCACACTATACAGAATAGGAATCCTGCGATCCCAATATAACATTAAATGGTCATCAAATAAAAAATAAATCAGAAACAAAGTTTTTAGGACTATGGATACAACAAGACTTGAAATGGAATAAACATATACAATATCTGAATACTAAACTGAACTCAATGTGCTTTGCGTTACGTATTTTGAAAACCTGCACTAGCATGCACATATTAAGAAATACTTATTTTGCTTATTTCCATTCATACTTAAGATATGGGATCATATTTTGGGGTATGTCGCCAGATGTACTAACCACGTTTAGGATACAAAAGAGGGCGATTAGAATTATGGCAAATGTAAACTCTAGAGAATCATGTAGACCTCTGTTTAAAGATTTAAACATTCTCCCACTGCCCTGCATATATATCTTTGAAAGTATTATGTTTTTTAAAAAGAATTTAATGAATAAAGATGTTTTTCTTAAAACAAACAATGATGTTCATAGGCATAACACAAGACAAAATCAAAACATTCATATTTCACACACACACACACACACAAGCATATATCAAAAATGAACTTTTCTCACTGGAGTTAAATTATACAATAAACTACCCCAGTATATAAAACTGGCCCCAAAAATAAAAACCTTTGATAGAATGTTGAAAGCGTATCTGCAGTGCCATTGTTTTTGCTCAGTAGTTGAATATTTTAGCGTATAGGAGTGATGGAATCTATAACTATATTTTACTTTTTTAATTTAATTTTAATACCTAGCTGTATGTTGTTGTATTTATAAAATTAAGTTTTCATATTATGATAATAGAGTGAGGTGTAAATAGTTGTGCAATAAGATTGTATCTATTAAGATTTGCTATTATAATAAGTTATAAATAGTTATAATCTTAGTAATATATACCTGTTAGTTCTTTTATTTTATGCATGTAAATTCTGACGTGTCCTATATCAAAAATGTATTGAATGCATGTATTTGATCAAATGGAATTAATAAAAATCTATCTATCTATCTATCTATACCACCAAACACAGTCTTCCTGTTGGATAGAGCTACAGTTTTACATTGACATGTAATTTTCTTAGCATTATTAGAGTTCAATTTTTGACTAAAATATCAAGAGAAAATGAAAATCCAGTTTCGTTCTCTAGGAAGGATACCGTCCTGGAGTCCTTAGGGCCAGCCGCTACTGGGTAATGGATATTCCAACAGGCTACTTTCCGGATTTACGGGTACAGTATTTAAGATTCCACAAATATGATTCGAATTCTACAATTTAAATTAAAGCTAATTGTTTACAAAGCAGTAAAATGGCACTCAAGTTTTTTCTCCAGCAAATAAAAATCGTTTTAGATCTCTTTTATTCGTATAGCATCTGAAAACAAAAACAAGTGGGACATTACACGGGATGACATTATTCATATTAAGTAAGATATTTACCGTATTCGTCAAAGAAAGATATTTGCACAACTTGAAGAATCAAAAATATATTGTTTTGTAGTTACCTTAGCCCATCTTCAATAAATAACTTAATATTCAAGCCAGTAGGTGATAATATACATATCAGCTGTTAACTTCCATCTTTGATTTATCGTTCCAAATGGGCTGACCATTGGCTACAACACGGCTAACAAATCCTGGGAACATGCCTTTACGGCGGATGGTTCAGCGGTAATAAGACCTACGTCACAACATGGATGCGATTTGGCGTTACAGAACAAGTCCAACTACAATCCTCAGACCTTAATGTAGAAAAAAATATGGCGGCGATGGTTGCCCTACCAATAGCTAAGATCATGTCATCGGGCTTGTCACAGTTCGTGTATATTATTATTTTTACTCACCTAAGAGCATAAAATATATCACTAGAGGAGAGTAGGTTCCGAAGAAATATGCATCAATAATTTCGACTTACCTGAATTAATTTATCTACATAGTGCTGGCCTCGAATTATAGGTGTCTTCGTCTTCTCCCAAAGGCCAGCTACAATAGTCTCACTGTTTTTGAGGTTGAATAAGAAGCTTTTTGGCGAGTTATCACGATTTGTATTTAAGTTCAGTAATTATAGAATAATATTATTAGCAAGAAATCAAACAGATTCAGAAGTAGGAGAGAAGAAAGTACCCGGTTACTGAAGTGCTGTCCCAGCACATGCAGAGTATTTGTGTACACAATCGGAATGAGAATAGTTGCCTGAAATAATCGAACCGACGCCATAGAGATACAATTCAATTAAGACCTCTCGTGGAATTGCCTAAAATCTCGGGTAAAACATCACACCGAAATAGTTGATTGAAATATGCAAAGAAGTCGTCGTGTGGATATCAGAACATAATTATGGAGAATACTACACACAAGGGACACGATAATATGTTACCATCTAACCTATTAAAAATTCGCTGTTACCATTTGGAATAGTTGTACGCTGGAAATAGTTGATTTAGCATAGTACTATACGTTGGAAAGCACCATCTCCCTCTTATGGAATTATCGCGGCACACCATCTCGCAATATAGGTACATAATTGGCAAGGTACTCACAACACTTTATTACACACATCATAATAAAAAAATAACTTGCAAGCTGTAAAAGAATCACAAAAGTATGAATAATGACCGAACACAATGAGTTCACTGTTTGGAACAGGGGGAACATCTTCCTTAACCAATAAAACAGAAGTTCACTGTATTATTTGGCGTGTATACAAGGCAGTGTAGAACATCTGCCAGACTGGTAATGATTTACGGAGGCACATATTGCTGAGCATTCAAGATAACCGTCAACGGTTTGGTCTAGCTCTAGATGCTCATTGCGTTTTCCCTTTACGTACTTAAGTTCGATACTACTGACATGTACTAAGCTATTATTATATTGCCACTAACTAGCAAATCATTGCGGTGTATATTCTTGAGACACTTCTATTATGCTTTAGTCTTAGGTACTTCAACATCCGAAGTAAATGACACAATGCCATCGGTTGACTGGACAATCATCACACAAAAGAACCAGTCCATATTCAGCGTATTATCACATATTTACATACGATTGCAGTACATTAACGCGAACTGGACTTTACAGGCAGAGAATACACTAAAAATTACAGATGAGCGACAGTTTATCCCAACTTTCATCAAACGAAGCTGAAGCTAACCAAAGCTAAATAGTGTATCCCAGCAACGAATGTAAACAAACATTATGCCGGGGCTTCAGCATACGCCATTTTCACATTTTCGAGACCTGCATTAAGGTCTGAGTATTGTAGTTGGTCTTGTACAGAATACCAATTAGACCGCTAACCAGTCTTTAAGGATCCCAAAGACTTGTTATGGCTTAACCATTTCTTACAGATCGGGCTGATATTTGGTTCTCTTACTACTCACGGACCAGGAACCCCCCTCATGAGTAAAGTTCAAAGAATTCGTGCCTATAGTGACACAACACTACCACTGTTCGTTATATTTTATTTTATTAAGGACAAGCTGTACCCGGCATGCGTTGCAATGCCAATCAAAGAAAGTGTTGGCGTTGAAATTCTGTTTCTTGAAGTGCTTTTGGATACACAACATGTTAACTGCCTTTAAGCTATCGTAAAATGGATTTTATAATTTAGAACCATTCGTGGGAGCGTGCACAACAACTTTCAAAAGTTTCATCGCTGTCACTCATTTGTTGAATCTACTCGTACGCTACCTATTGTGAAATGGATTTACTAAGTCGAAACCCTTCCCTGGCGTGTACACAATAACTCATCAATGATTCATCGCAATCGAATGAATGGTATATGCACGTATAGGGTTTTTTGTTTAAACGATTCGTGCGCTGTCACTCATTTGTTGAATCTACTCGTGCGCTACCTATTGAGAAATGTATTACTAAGTCGAAGCCCTTCCCTGGCGTGTACACAATAACTCATCAAGGTTTCATCGCAATCGAAGAATGTTATATGAACGCAATAGGGGATTTTGTTGAAACGCTTCGCGCGTCGTCACCCATTTGTTGCATCTACTCTTGCGCTACTTATTGTGAAATGGATTTACTAAGTCCCCTTCCCTGGCGGGTACACAATAACTGATCAATGTTTCATCGCAATCGGATGAATAGTATATGAACGCATACCTGATTTTGTTTAAACGATTCGCGCTCCGTCACTCATTTGTTGAATCTACTCGTGCGCTACCTACTGTAAAATGTATTTACTAAGTTAGAAACCATCACGTAAGTGTCCACAACATCTCACCCAAGTTTCATCGCTATCGGACTAATGGGATATGAAGACATAGGGGACTGTATTGAAACGCTCCGCGTGTCGTCGTTCATTTGTCGAATCTACTCGTGTGCTACCTACTGTGAAATGTATTTACTAAGCCAGAAAACTTCCTTGGAGTGTCCACCGTATTTCACCCAAGTTTCACCGCTAACGGCAGAATGGTATATGACCTTATACGGGACTTTGTTGAAACGCTTCGCGCGTCGTCCCTCATTTGTTGAATCAACTTGTGCGCTGCATATTGTATAGGGGATTTACTAAGCCAGAAATTTTCCATGACGTGTACACAACATCTCACCCAAGTTTCATAGCTACGGACGAATGGTACATGTATGCATACGGGACTTGGTTGAAACGCTTCGCGTGTCGTCGCTCATTTGTTGATTCTACTCTTGCGCTACATATTGTAATATGGATGTACTCAGCCAGAAACCTTCCCTGGAGTGTACACAACATCTCACCCAAGTTTCATCGCAATCGGATGAATGGTATGTGAACGTATACGGGACGTTGTCGAAACACTTCGCGCGTTGTCACTCATTTGTTGAATATAAACGTGCGCTTCGTATTGTAAAATGGATTTACTTAGCCAGAAACCCTTCCTGGAGTGTACACAACAATTCTCCAAACATTTATCACTATCAGACGACTGGTATATGACTTTATACGGGACTTTGTTGAAACGCTTCGCGTGTCATCGCTCATTTGTTGAATCTACTGGTGCGCTACCTATTGTAAAATGTATGTACTAAGCCAGAAACCTTCCCTGGGGTGTACACAACATCTCACCCAAGTTTCATCGCTATCGGATGAATGGTATATGAAATTATATGGGACTTTATTGAAACGCTTCGCGCGTCGTCGCTCATTTGTTGATTCTAGTCGTGCTCTACCTATTTTTAAAGGGATTTACTAAGCTAGAAACCTTCCCTGGAGTGCACACAAAATCTCAGCCTAGTTTCATCGCTACCGGACGAATGGTATATGAACGCAAACGTGACTTTGTTGAAATGCTTCGCGCGTCGTAGCTCATTTGTTGAATCTACTCGTGCGCTGCCTATTGTAAAGTGGATGTACTAAGTCAGAAAATTTCCCTGCAGTGTACACAACATTTTACGCAAGTTTCATAGCTATCGGACGAATGGTATATGAATGCATACGGGACTTTGTTGAAACGCTCTGCGTGTCGTCGCTCATTTGTTGAATCTACTCGTGCGCTATCTACTGTGAAATGTATTTACTAATTTTGAAACCTTCACGTATGTGTACACAACATCTCACCCATGTTTCATCGCTATCGGACGAATGGTATATGAACACATACGGGACTTTGTTGAAATGCTTCGCGCATCGTCGCTCATTTGTTGAATCTACGCGTGCGCTACCTATTGTAAAATGGATTTACTAAGTCAGAAACCTTCCTTGGAGTGTACTCAATATCTCACCCAAGTTTCATCGCAATCGGACGAATGGTATATGAACGCATAGGAGACATACCCACAGACATACCCACAGACAAACTATCACGTTACATTGATTTTTATATATATAGATAAGTGCGCACAATGTGCATTACATTAATTATTTACAAAATTCTGTAAGCGATGACAACCTTTTGGTACACACGAGAGCGTGGTAAGTATCGCCTGCCTTTTGACACAATTTACAAATGCACTCTGGCGTGGTCACATGGAACACCTCAGTCTCACAAATCCTGTGGTGAAAACCGTGCACCGCGAATCGGGTCAATGTGTGTCTCAACTCATAGGCAGTGCCCTTCCATTCTGTTGACGTCATGGCCGTCGTGGAGTAGAAATCAATTGGGGTCTCCTTCTTTTTTGCAAGTAGTTCTTGTAGCAAATCGTTGTATTGTCTTGTGGATGGTAGTTGGTGAACCAGTCGGAGTTCTTCTATAAAGTAAGGTTCCCCGCTAGTTCATACGCCAGTCTCGATGGGGTGAATTTTGACAAACAAAGCAGTCTTTTTAAGAATAAGGCTTTCACTTTCTCTAAATCTTTCATGTTATTTTTGCTTAAATTAACCCATATTATATCCAATCCATACGTTCAGGCCCGACGAGAGGGGGGGGGGGGGGGTCAGGCAGGGCTGGTGCCCCGGGGCCCGACCCTCCCAGGGGGGCCCGGCGTCCTAGGAGGATGGGCCCGATCGGGCATTGATTTATTATTGCCTTTATGTGACTTGAATTTTCTACTGGCAATCATTTAGTGAATGCAATGAACTGTCTGTGAGCAGAGTTACAAGGATTGAAAAACTTATTCTGTCAAGTGGACAATTTTCCTTTACAAAGCGCTTGTGGGAAGAACAACTGTATGAAAGCGGCCAACTTTGGCGATGAGGCTTCGCTAAGTATTGTTCTCAGATTCTAAATTTAGCTTATTCGGCTTATGCACCAATCCTTCAAATAACTTTCCCATCCCTTCACTTATTTCGCCAGGGCCACGAGAGCCTGGGCTGCCCTGGTGTGTTGGGTCTGGTAGCTCAATAGATTGAAGTTTGGTGCGTCACGTCAAGCTTAGATATTTAGAGGTGATAGTGTATGAAATGAATATATTGTCTAGCTGGACGTATCGCATGCCGTGCAGGCAGGAAAGTAAAATACATTTTAAAGTAGCGTCCACAAAGTAATTCACTTTATAGTTATTGTTGATGGTGCCTTTGGCTATGGGGTTAAAACGATGAATCATGGAAAATTAGCTTAGAATCACTGACTGTGGAATTTGAACCCACCTGTTTCCGAGTTCATGGACAACAGCGTTTTCCAATGTGAATTTGTTCCCCCAGTAAAATACTTTAATAAAACCGATGAAATTACGGTCCGGCAAATGCATTTTCTTTTCAAATTTGTGTACAACAAACGAGCATATTGCGTTTACGAGTATCACTGAAGTTCGAAAATTATTGATATCAAAGAGGATCAGCAGAAATTTAAATCTGAACACTGTGCTTGCTTACAGTGTTAACTCATCGGGGCATATTTAAATCTGTCAAACGCCAAAACTAAACATTATAGTGAATTTAATGAAAAGTATTACCTAGTTCTCAAAGGCTTTACTCTGATATTTATTTTTGTTAATTGAAAATAATGCATTGGGTGTGCTTGTCAGGTATAAACATTGAATTTTCAAATACTTTTGCGTACATTCCCCCAGTTTCACTGTTGTATATTTAACATACCAGCATTAACTTATTTATATTGATAGTAATTCACGCTCTGCTTGTGATAATAAATATAGCATGGATTTAGTGGAATATATAATTGAAATATTACTGTATTATATAGTAGCCTATTTATTGCAGCCAATGGTCATATCAGGACATTTCAATTGAACGCCCGTAGGCTATCTAACAAGTTCAATTTCAAGTAGTTCCAATTTTGGCTACGGAAAAGGAAGATGATGATGATTATTATTATTGCTTGCTGGTTTTTTATGTACTTGTATTTGATTTCATGATGAACATTTTGAGCAAATTTACGAGGATTATAATTTAAATTTACAGAATTTGGTTATAAAGGGGGGCCCGGGAGATTCCATCCCCAGGGCCCGTCGCCGCTCTCCACGGCCCTGCATACGTTGCAATTGGTGTAACTTTTGCTTTAAAGAGTCTCAGTGCCGATTGCAGAGACATATCCCTGAAATGACTAATGTCGTTCATTGATCTGACAGCACAGATCATTTTATCTTTGATGTGACGTGTAAATAATTTCCCTTGTATTTGCAAAGTAATTCCTAGATATTCGTAATGACTGGTTTGAAGCAAAGGTTCATCTCTGAGGTAAAGAATGTCATCTTTGGCAGTTCTTCCGCCCTTTCTGAATATCATTGCTACCGTTTTCTGAAGGTTTATTTCAAGATCGTTGTTTTGGGCCCATAATTGCAAGTTGATTCAAGCTGTCTTGTAGCTCTTTTCTTGACGACGAGGTCAGAACCATATCATCGGCATATACGATGATTTTGACTTTCTGGGAACGTAAGAGACATACCACATCTGCAGTCGCGACATTAAATAGAAGAGGACTTAGAGGGCCACCCTGAAGTACTCCCATTGTTTGATCAATAGGGTTAGATATAGTTATTCCGTTATCTATTTCTACCTGGTTGTTATGTAGAATGTCCTTAATCGATCTGGTGATGTAGTGGTGCTCCAGACCAATCATTTCGATGAGTTTCTTTACTAGTATGCTTCTATTAATGCGGTCGAAGGCTTTAGAGAAGTCTATGAAGACTGCATATACTTTCTGTTTTGGAAGCCTTAAAGTGTCCTGTATTATGTCGAGCAAGTCATTGACAGCTTGCAGTGACGATCTCTGCTTAGGGAAGCCAAACTGCTCTTCCGGAATTTTATCGTCTATTAGTTGTGTCAGTCTTGTTGTAAGTATTTACATCATAAGTTTGAAGAGAGTATCTTCCAATGCAATGCCTCTATATGCATTAGGATCACTGGAGTCACCTTTCCCTTTGTATAGCATTTTTATTCTGGATCGTCTCCATGAGCCTGGTATCCTTTCCTGACGTAAGCATTCGTTCATAAGATCGGTCCACGTTCCTATGAGCATCGGTGCGGCTTCTTTATGATGTTCATTATAAATCGAGTCTGGCCCACATGCCTTTCTATCTTTACTGCTTTTTATTGCAAGTCAAAGTTCCTCTCCTGTGATGGGATCGAAAGCACTTGTGTGAGGGTCAGTATCTGGTCTGGTGTATTTTTCTTGCAGAACGTGACCAAGGTATTGTTCCCATGTTTCAATTGGTATGTCCATAGGAAATTTCGGTTGTATGGGTTTCAGTGCTCTGAAGGGATCCTGTTCAATTTCTTCATGTAGTATTTTCTCCTTCTTTTCTAAAAATACTTTTTTAGCCTTTTGATGATGATCTTATAGTGTTTCCGTAGATCTGCATATGTTTTCAGTGTTGTTTCCGTTTCCTGCTTTCTCACAGCGTGAAGAGCATTGATTGTTCGTTTCCTTATTTGAAAGCATTCTTCGTTAAACCATGGCTTGGCTTTCCAGGGTCTTTCTTCAACTGAAAGCGCAGAATTCCGCATGGAATTCTCTAAATTCCATAGTGCTTCATCAATGTTTCCTGCAATTATGGTATCATGTATGTCTGAGACCCTAATTGTTTGCAATTTGGTGAGATCCAATTTCCTCGATACTTTGCTTTTGCTTCTTAGCGAAGGAGTTTTCTGTATTCCCTGGTAGAGAACTGTGGCAATGGGTAGGTGTTTTCTTACGGTGACATTGTCAATCGCACGCTGTTGGAAAACGGTGAAACCCTTATTAATGAATACGAGGTCAATTGTACTTGACCCATTTTGACATATGTATGTTTTTGTTTCTTTATTGTTAGTCAGTGTCAGGCCTTCTTGTTCCATGTAATGCAGAAGTGTGGACGTCTTACGAGAAGGTACATCAATGCGACAGTTGAAGTCACCAGCTACTATTAGCGCATCCTTCCTCGCTACATGACTTAACGCTACAGTTAGATCGTCTATTAAATCTTCTTCTCGAAAATCTGGTTGAAAGTACGCACAAATTATGTATAAAATTGGTGTCTTCACGATTAGTATGTTGTTAGTCTGGTGCTTCACTGTAAAAGGGGATATGCTGGGTTTCAGCAGACAAGAGATACCTCCTTTAGGCCTTCCAATGTTACTTTTGATGGCGGTATTATGGATGCAGTAAAAACCTTTTGCTCCCCAGTCTTCTGTAGGAAAAGTCTCTGTTAACAGTACTATGTCATAATCATCAAAAATATTATTTGGAGCTAGTTGTAACGCGTTCTTTATACCTTCAATGTTCCATAGAATAATCCTTAATTTTTGTTGCCTTTCTGCTATATTATTACTAGAAGTTCTAATTTCTTGTTCTGGGCACTCATTTTTTCGCACTTGATTATGCGAGACGTGCTCCCTCGAAAAAGGGGCGACGAAAGGAAAAACGTTTAACCAGTAGTTCTGACATAATACAGGACAATTTAAGGCTCCCAAAACAGAAAGTACTAGCTGACGCCACGCTATCTTACGCAGTGGGGTGTAACTAGTTGATGGCACATATTTATATGAAGTTGTATCTCTATCCACATTATTCTCATTGACTATGTTCGAACACGTGTTTGCGTGTTGACCTAACCTATAACATCAGTATTCACACCACATGTAAATATTACCGGAACAAAAAGTGTATTATTTCATTCCTGAATAAACATCAATTATAATATGTTGTTCGTCGCCATGAATGTCGCAGCAAAGTTTTGTTTGACGTAAATGTTCGTATATATTGGGTAGTTATTGGATAGTTGTAGCCTAATCGGAAGATGGATTCCCATGTAGTTGGTTTCGCTGATCCTGAGGATGTGGCTGTACAACCATCAGAAAATGAGCAAGCTTACAAGAATAATCGCAACAAGAATAAGAAGTCTGGAGGATTCCAGTCTATGGCATTGGGCCACTCCCTTCTGAGAGGAATTCAAAAGAGAGGTTACAAAGTTCCTACTCCAATTCAGAGAAAGGTAAACATGTGATGTTGGGTGCCAACATTGTAAAAGTTCTTTGTTTATACTATCAAGCTCAAGATTTTATATTGATGACACCTGCCTACTAGCTTCCTATGCACCTCTTTAGTGTGATAACGGATGGCAAGAGGATACATACAGTACTGTAAATCTTCACATTGCAGTTATAGGCTACATTGAAGGATTCAAGCTGCTATAAGACTTCTTCGGATACTTTGTGTATACTTGCAGAGGATTCTTGAATCTCCTCAGTGGGCTATCCACTGCAATGTTATGGGTAGTCGGAGATCGCTGTGTAGTCACAGGGTTATGCATGTTCCGTTCTCTACTTATGTTTCCAGAGCTTGCAACTACTGTGATTGGTTTTTTTCTTTTTCAGTTTAATGGAGGCCATGTCTTCCTAGGACAACTGAATCAAGGGGGAAACCCATACTTCAGTATTTGCAGTGGTCCACTTATTAATTGCACCGTAACCGATTTAGAAGTGCTTCTGGACCAGTCTTTTACCTAGCTTCGACTGGCTACGTGATACAGTGGTAACATTCTCACCTTCTGTGTCCAAGGTTGCAGAATCGAATCCTGGCACAGTCAGTTGGCATTTGAGAGCCTGCAAATGCGTTATAGATCCCCTTCTGGGTAAAATTCATTAATTGTGAAGGAGACGAGAACCTGACTTCCACTTGGATAATAGGCCTATCTGATAATATATGATTTTCATACCTTTTCAGGGGTTCCAGGGGACAATAACAATTGAAATTGCTATCCATTATGAGTAGGTTACTGGAAATATGGGCTAAATTACATAAATATGTTGTTTGTTTCTTGTTCATTGAACGACGGCAGCCATGCTGCTCAACAGTTATCATGGAGGAGATATTGACAAGACATGGTGTCACATTGACGTCACTGTAGCATGCCCAACATCTATGATATAAAATAGACCACCACTAGGCAAAACCCATTGGTCTACAGAATGATTATGCGTTACAAAATCCGGGGGTGCATATTTGGCTAATGCGGCCCATAGGCTAAAACCACTGTCAAAACCCATTGGATTGGCCAAAACGAAGGTTAGAATGGTCGTGTTGAGGTGTGGCCTTAGCCGCGGGAAGCTAGCAGGGCATTGGTGATGACACGTTAGGCTGTAACCATTGTCCAAAACCATTGATCTGGACGAGGTAGGCTGTAACCTCTGTCATAAAACATAGGATCGGACATGTTAGGCTGTAACCATTGTCAAAACCACTGTTCATTTCATTTGAACCCCTCACAGAACACTACCTAGACTGCCTATACAATTAGTACCGTATGGGTGGGGTTTTATTGGGGTTGGCAATACTGTACTTGTGCATAATTCATGTGGATAATGGCCGACACAGCTGGAATTATACTATATAAGTCGTGCAGGGGAGTATATAAGGGAGGGGGGGTACCCGGGAGGCCCTTCCACTAAATTTTGTCACACATAATATTTGCTTAAGAGTTCAAACATTAACAACCAATGTACTTATCATGTCTTATTGTTACTAAGTGACATATGGCACGGTGCAAAGTGAGGCGACTGTAGATCGATGTAAACAGTGTGACAATCAGTTTGCTCTGATCTTATGTGTAACAACATAACCTATTATTACCCTCCAGTGCCTTCGCTCTTAAGAACCTACCAAGAACAGCAGCAAGTTCCCTTGAAGCGTGTGACGAAAGTTTTTTTCCCTAACGTTTATACCCTTATAAAACTTTTGGCAATTTGCCTTTCTCTGTAGCTACTACCAAATAGAGTTTGAGTTGGTTGAAAACATACTTGAAATTCTACTTCTAAAAACAGACTCAACGGTCTGGTATCGTTAACTATTCACAGAGACGTACATCACTGATGATGAAGTTATAAACCGAATTGGTAATGCTTCAGGAAACCTTGACTTTATATTATACCGGTAGTAACTTAAGTTACTTAGTTCTTCAATTTTCGGTTCCAGTGATCTGGGTCGGGGCCACAGATTACCTACTACTACAGATAGCCGACAGCCATGCTAATTCTTGGCACCTAAGACTTCAGCGCTGTCTGGTGTTTGACCGCGGTACTACTACGTGTAGCCCGTAGCGCCACCTATGAGCAGAACTTGTAAACACTACCCCTCCCACCCCTCCACTCGTTCCTCCCGCCCCTCCCCTCGTTTCGCTAAATGAGGGGTCTAGATGCAAAACCGGCGATTTCCACTTTTTTTTATGACAATGAGTTAAAGTTGGAGAACCATTCTCTGAGGTGTTTGTGATCTGTTTATGAACTTGTTTGGCCTCAGGCCGGATTTTCAACCAAACAAGTTTATAAACAGATAACAAACACCTCAGAGAATGGTTCTCCACTCATTGTCACCAAAAAGTGGAGATTGCCGGTTTTGCATCTATACCCCTCAAATGCTTTGTCCACTTCGTTCCAAAATCCACACTTGGAATATATTGATAGCAAATATATACCTAAATAATCACACAAATAATGCTGCGAAATTGTGGAGTTCAGAACACTGAAATGAACAATGGAAACACACAGGATTCAATCTATCCATTTAAATTATTTTCAGGTAGTTTAAATTAGGGCACAAGAAAGGAAAAGGAGAGGGTCAATTTTTATTAAGATAAAAAACAGTGCTATTGGGTAAAAACCAGTAAATTTATTTTTAAAAGAGAATGTAAGAAAACAGATGGTGTAATTAAATCCACGGTCACACCATCCTATTACCTGGCATTTGCCTATCAGAAAGAGGGAAAACCATGGAAAAACCTCAATCAGGTAATAATAAGCCTATATTAAAAAATCACAATACATTTAGTACATAATTGGGAAGCTTCTTGGAAAGGGTCAATGATGATTGTTAGCAAATTCCTGCAACAGAGGAAAAACATTTAAAGAAATATTTCTTTCAAGAATTCATTCATGGTTTTCCTTGATATTCACAATGTGATACTTGAAGTAAAAAATAAACCTGTAAATTATGAAAATAATGTACTCTTTCCTAAAACAGAAACTGATGTGTAGCCGTAATCTGCAACAAACTACTGTATACTATTTTAAACAAGAGAACGGATCTGTGACAAGGTGCCACTGTCGCTGGACCATTGCTATGGTAACACGAACAATGTTGCCATTATTACCAAGGTCTTTGTGATCTGTTCTTGCTGCCATTAAGAGATTGGTTATTTATTTAGTTGGTCAACACAATATAATACCAGGTTGCTTTTGCTGTTCCAGTAATTGGAATCATGTGTTCACCGACTGAAAAATTGACAAGATCAATTGTCAATGATTAATAATAATGTTATTGGTCTTACTGCCCTATTGGGGCTTTTAGAGACGCCGGGATGCCGGAATTTCGCCCAGAAAGGTATCATTAACGTGCCAGTAAATCTAATGACATTGCTCCCTCACGTTTGCGCGCCCTCAATTGCCAATCAGCTGCGCCAGGATTCGAAACTGCAACCTTGGGCAAAGCTGGCGAGAACCACTGAGTCACGCAGTCAGTCAATTGTCAATGACAGGCTGCATGGTTCGGCGGTAAAGATCTCGCCTGCTGTGCCCAAAAGAGCGGGATTGTATCCTGGCACAGTCGGTTGGCATTTGAGGATGCTTAAATATCAGAAAACCATGTCAGTAGATTTACCGGCACGCTCAAGATCCCCCTTCAGGACAAAATACCACCACTTAAGCATCTCTAAAAGCCGCAATTGTAAAATGGGACGTAAACCCTTTCAACAAAGTCATTTGACGGTCTTGGAGTAACTCCTTGGGGCTGTCTCTCTTCCTCGGTCAATCCTGAAAGAGATGAGATATTAGGTACAGCATTATGAACCAATGTTCTTTTTAAACGATTGAGGAACTGGTCTTCAGTGAAATGAAGTCCACAAACTCGCAGCCGTCTTAGCTGTTCTTTCGACTTGGATGAAAGTGATGGATCAACTAGCTCAATCCACACTCTGGACCTGAAAAAAAAAAACGAAGTTACAATTAGAAAATGCTCATAGAAGAATAGCAATATTTATGATTACTACAAAAGAGGATGGTCATGACGTTCATTACTACTACATACACTAAATCGAACCCGGTCCACCTTGGTGAGAGGCCAGCAACTTGACCGCTGCGCCACAACGCCCCCAAGAATCTGATATGCTTGCGGGTTTCGGCATCCAGTCACATTTCACCAAGATACCGTACTGAGGGAGGAGTGCATTGATATACTTAAGAAACTTGAATTGGTTCGTTTACATGGACCATATGTGACAGATTACCCTACCCTTATGGGGTGGGGGGTAGTACTTGGTAGTAGTTGGAACGTCTACGTTATCTGCCCCTCCAGGTTATGTTACAGTCCTGTAAGTGTTACTGTTTGGTGTGCTTCATTCAATTTCCTCTCACACATGATAAAATGTTAACCATCCATTTCGGAATCTTAATACCATTTCAGTAGTGTATCTATTAAAGATAGGAACACTAACAGAATTCGTATGGGAAAATCACTTCAATGAAGGCAAACTACACGGTAGCACTGAATGAAATACGAACAGACGATAAAATTTTCTATAGTACATGAATTAGCCAAATTAACTTATGGTTTTTTACACTAGTTACAGCCGAACACATCCAAGCCAATGGTTACAGACTAACGCGACCAGATCAATGTATTTTGGTCAACAGTGACTTTGTATCCCACATGTTGGCAACAATGTGTGCCCTTGAGCGCGCCTTGTTCACAGTTGAACGGGTTCAAACGCTGTCAGAACATGACTGCCGTTAATAAATAAAAAAACACATATTTATGCAATACATAACACATTTCAGGTACAGTAGTGCCCAAAGTTATTAATTTCAATAAGTAATGTCGCCCAGTAGATGAAGGTATGTAAAAGCAACGTTCTGGTCTCATTTATTTTCCCCAGGAAAAGTAATGTTAAATCGATTACACTTTTTCAGCAAGTAATGAATTAAAATGCATACAGACATAAATGGAACCTAACCTTCATCTGTCAAGAGCCAGTGAACTGTCCCTACCTGGAACTTACCTCAGCAAACTGGAAGATCGCGATTCCGTAAACAAAAAAATCCCCTAGACAAAAAATAGCGGCACCCATGACTTTAAGAACGACACTAAAGGCTTAAAAGATCCATACTTGTTACATTCTGTGTGTTAATAAGGAGGTAACAGTTGAGGAGAAGAGAACATATGGAAAAGTTACCAAACTACTGATATAGGCCATAAATACTTTCTGTAATGATTCAAAATACATGTGGAAAGGATGTAGTTCACTCCTCCACTGTCTATAACCCAGACGCCATCCCAAATCATATCACGACTTATATAGTAAAATTCCAACTGTGTCAGTCATTATCAGTGTTAATTATGTACAAGAACAGTATTGCCAACCCCACCCATAGGCTGGTACTAAATCGTATAGGCAGTCTAGGGGTTATAAAATAAAAGGAACAGTGGTTTTGGCAATGGTTACAGCCTAACATGTCAACAGTGCCCCTCAACCCAACCATTCTAACCTTCGTTTTGTCCAATACAATGGATTTTCACAACGGTTTTAGCCTGTGGGCCGCGTTAGCCATATATGCACCCCAGGTATTTGACAAGCATAATCTTTCTCTCGACCAATGGCTTTAGTCACCCATACCTCATAATTATGGTGATTTATTTTATATCTTAAATTTTGGCAACACTACCATGACATGAATGTGTCATGTCTCGTCAGTGTCTCCGCCCATGTAACAGTTGATGAATGCTCAGCGCTTGAGGAACATGGCTGCAGTCGTTCAATGAGCAAGAAACAAACTCATATTTATGTAATTTACCACATGTGATAATAGACGGCAATTTCAATTGATATTGTCTCCTAGAAACGACTGAAAATCATAGATTATCCGTATTAATGAAGTTGTAAGTGTCAAAGGCATGTTCTCGCTTCAACTAGTAATGTAATGTAAATTTCATCCAGACAGAGCCCTAACCTAGGAGCAGTCAAAGGTTTTGTCCAGACAGTCGTCTAACCTAATAGAGACCAATGGTTTTGTCTTTAGAAGAGTGTAGTGCAAATTTTCAATTAAACTGAACTGCAAGTAATTTACGAACATTTGTAACTCACGACCAAGCCTCACTCTTGAACACAAGTGACTGCATCTGCATGTAACGATGCACTATTTGAAACCTCCTACAGCGGGGTAACATGGCAGCAATTCAAGGCACGTAAACCAAACCTCTGTACATCCGTGAAGGCATTGCCTACAATAAAATAAAATAAACCTAGACACGTAGGAATCCCGGTATATACTTGAACCAGCAATGTTATTCAAACAATGTTGAAACCTGTAATAACCTGCCGATTAGAAGTTACCACCATGATTAGCAGATTTGTAATTTTGTAATTTGCATGTTACTATGAAATACTTAAACACTTGGAGTCACTTGCACATTGATTAGGTTATGTTAGTCGCATCCCTGGTCATTTAGGCTAAATGTTCCCAAAATTAGAGGCCAATGTTAATATACGTTACAACCCACCCACCAAGTAGCCTACTACTCACTTTAATTTCATTTAAAAAATGCCATCAAAGGAACGTGATTAAATAATTAGAGAATAGCCCAATTATTGATACATACCTTGCTTCATCAAAGGGGAAGCGATGAAATGATAGGGCTCTTCCATCCTCAGGAGTGTATTTCCAACCTCTACTTTTGCAGCCAACAACAGAACATTCCGAGTGATATTTTCCCATAACCTACATATCAAATATACAGAATGAGGTACAGAAACAGAAAGCATGAAATACAAAATGTAATTGAAAATAAATTGAATTCAAGTCATTAACCTAGCTTTCTACTACTAAGAAAATTCACCAAAAAATACTGCATGGCTCTCATGAGAATCCTATCGATCAAGAAATCATTTGAATAATATATAATGCATTATTGGTACTTACCAGAGAAACTGAAATACCGATACTGGTTTACAATCAACCAAAATACCACGAGGCAATTTACAGGTGAGTACTTAAGCGTTGGAGAATGAAAGTCGCCAAGTTGTTGGGAATATAGACAATGCCACCAACCCAGTAGAAATAATGTTCACTTAATGACATGTGCTATAATTACTGTCCGTGAGCATGATAATTGCAAGGAAATGTCAATTAGGAATTATGTGTATATTTATTGACTAAATATAGGGATATATTTGCAATTCAATTAAAACGTGTATCATGCATATGTTGGCAAGACGATATACAGCGCTTAATCCGCTCCTTACGTCTGGCCGCGCTACTACACCGATGGTACCAAATAATCCCTATCTGGTTGACACCCCCTGGTCGGGGCTCTAATCAAGGACCTCGACTCGCACACTATCATATTTAGGCTATTTGCACGATGGGTTTGCCACACCCAAAGGTATTATGCCGGTAGTGTAAGTTGGTTCTTAAGTTTAGGGGCTGCGACAACGCGGTCATGTAGCCCTGAGTGTAAGTTGTAAATCAAAACAGTACAGTAATTTTAATAATTCTTTATAATAATTCTTTCCATCTAAATACAGTACTATGAAGTGAGCAAGATGATTGTAGAGTAACATAAAATGGTCTTAAGTTAGTTGTGTTTGACATTAACCAAACATAAAACATCACAATGAATTGGTTGAAAAAGTGATGCCAGATAGCCTTGAAACTCATCATTTTGCACCAAATTATTCCAAAGTTTCCCGGGGAAGAACCCCGCACCCCCATGTCTCCCAGTTAGGCCCTCCCCCAAAATAAAACTCTATATACGCCCCTGAGAGAGACCGTAGAAATAGTGCAAGTGTATGCTCCACAAGTAGGCTGCGCCTCTGAAGAGAAGGAGGAGTTTGAAGAGGAATTGCAGAAGCAGCTGGTAGGAAGAAATATGATTGTTATGGGGGATCTGAATGCCCATGTAGGAAGAGAAAGACAAGGTTATGAGAGTGTTCTAGGACCAGAGGGTTGGGGTGGAAGAATTGAGGAAGGAAAGTGACTGTTGGACTTCTGCCAAAGGAACAGCCTGCTAGTTGGGAACTCCTGGTTCAAGAAAAGAGAGAGCCACACAATCACATGGTACAGTGATGACTTGACAAGGAAGTCGGTGGTCGACTATATACTGTATGAGAAAGAACTAAATAAGAACATCACGGATATCAAGGTTATACCATCGGAGAACCTGGATAGCGACCATCGATGCTGGTAATGAACCTGAGAGGGAGTAAGGAGAAGAAAGGGACTGAGAACCAGGAAAGACGTATGAGGATATGGAAACTGAAAGAAGGGGATAGAAGGGTCGAGTACCTCAAAATGGTAAAGGAAGGAATTCAAACAGATGAAGAAAGAGGGGTGGAAGAGGAATGGGCTAGATTTAAGAAGACACTAGTAGGTGCAGCAGAAGCAGTATGCGGGAGGACAAGTAGTACGAAGAGGTGGAAGGAAATACCATGGTGGAACGAGAAGACAAAAGATATAGTAAGGGAAAAGAATAGAGCCTTTAGGAGGTGGTATCAAAATAGGACGGTAGAGACAAGGGAAGAGTACCAGGAAAGAAAGAAGGAGGCGAAGAGAGTAGTGGCTGAGGAGAGAAGAAAGTGGATGGAAGAGTGGACAAAGATGATGAAGGAGGATAGTGAAGGTACAAAAAAGGTCCTGTATGGGATGGTAAAAAATAAGAGGCGGAAGGATCCTACGGATTATGTTAGAATAGTGAACAAAAGGGGACAAGAGATAGAAAATAGGGAAGAACTGAAGAAAATGTGGAAAGAATATTTTGAAGAGCTTCTGAACCCAAATGGAAACCACGGTGAGGAGGAAGAAATCGGGGAAGAGGAAGATGATCTGCAAACAGAAGAGGACTTAACATGGAAAGAAGTGGAAGATGCAGTGAGGAAGATGAAAGGAGGGAAGGCACCGGGTGTGGATGAGTTGAGTGTGGAGATGGTGAGAGCAGCAGGAGAGGTGGGGATACAATGATTGTACCGAGTGATGAGGACAGCATGGAAGGAAAGGAAGACCCCAGAGGACTGGAAAAAAGGAATAATTGTCCCGATCTTCAAGAAAGGTAGTAGAACAGAATGCAGAAACTATCGGGGAATAATACTGATGAGTCATTGTGCAAAGATTTTTGAGAAAGTTTTAGAAAGGAGAATTAGGACAAGGATAGAAGGAGGGATGAGAGAAGAACAACATGGCTTCAGAGCAGGAAGGTCCACAGTGGATTTGATTTTTGCTGTAAGGCAGTTACAAGAACAGCACTATGAGTATGGAACAGATCTAGTGATGGCCTTCCTGGACATTGAGAAAGCATATGACAGTGTAGGCAGAAACAAAGTATGGAAGTCCCTGGACGATAGAGGAGTAGAGAAATGGACCATAAAGAGAGTAAAGGAGATGTACAAGGGAAGCGTGAGACGTGTGAAAGTGGGAGGAGAGAGATCGGACTGGTTGGAACAGAGAAACGGCCTGAAACAAGGAAGTGCACTGTCACCGTTACTTTTCATTGTGGTGATGGATGACATAATGACCCGAGTGGCACAAGTAATTGGGGAAGGAAAGATGAAAGCAATGGTGTTTGCAGATGATTTGATGATTTGGGGAAACGAGGAGGAGGTACAGGAACAGTTGGACGTGTGGGAAGGAATAATACAAGGATATGGGATGAAATTTAGCATAAATAAGAGTGAGATGGTGATCACAACAAGGAAGAAGGAAAGAACCACAACGGGATTAACAATTGGTGGGGAACAGCTGAAGAAAGTGGAGAGTTTCAAGTGTCTGGGAAGCCTGATGCATGATAATGGAAGAAACGAGAGAGAAATAAATGAGTGGGGGAGGCAGGCAGAAGCATTCCAGAGGAGTGTGAAAAGCATGTTATGGAGCAAGGATGTCCCTCAGAACTGCAAAAAGATCATATATCGTACGTACTATGTCCCTATCCTGACGTATGCCTCGGAAACCTGGGTTATGAAAGGAAGGGAGAAGAGCAAAATACAGGCTAGTGAGATGAGGTTCTTGAGAAGCAGTATTGGAGCTACAAAGATGGACAGAATAAGAAATGAGAGGACCAGAGAATTAATGAAGGAGGAACCATTACAGGATGGTATAGAGAAATCTAGACTTAGATGGTATGGACATGTAAAACGAATGGAGGAGAAGAGGATACCCAGGAGGGTACACGAGACGAAGTGGGAAGGAAAGAGACCGAGAGACAGGTGGCTGAATGGGGTGGAAGAAAGCGTGAAGAAGAGAGAAGACTGGACAAGGGTGGAGGCTGAGAGATGGTGGGAAGACAGAAGACGTTGGAGAGGCTTGTGTTCCAAACAGACCTGGCCAGTGGCTGGAAACTGTGCAAGATGATGATATGCACCTGAAGTCGTGATATAATTTGGGATGGCGGGTGGGTTATAGACAGCAAAGGAGGGAACTACATCATTTCCAGATCAATTTTGAATCATTACCAATGGTATTTATAGCTAATTTCTATAGTTAAGACTTTTTTTTTCCGTAGGTTCTCATCTCCATCAACTGGTACCTTTATTATTACCTAGCATCCTTGAAAGTTGTGTAGATTTTTGTTTACTGATATTCAGGTGTGTGCTGTCCTGGTGTATGGCCCTTGTTGTTAGAGCATCTAAGCCACTAATCTCATCAAGATTAACCTTTTTTGTAACTTAAATGTATCCTTCATGCCATACGAAATATATATATTTCTCATCAAGATATGTCGCCCCTGCAGGTGTGAAGGGGGAAACGGTTTAAGATAAGCAAGATTGAATGATATTACCATTACTTCATTCTAACATAGAAGTAAATACCCAGAACCTATTTTCTTTAAACAATCATGATTCAAGAAGATATGTATCACAACATAGGCCTATACAGATTTTCAGCTATATTCCAATATGAAATACAGTATAACCTGCCTTCAATGGATTAAACGGAAATAGTTGATGGTCCCGTGAACTTAGGAGTAGGCCTACCGGTAAAAAATATTTGAGATTCCCTTAATTAAACGGAAACTGTGTAACTTGGACAACGGAAATCAAAATACATATTTTAACGAAAAATTTCAGAGTTCTGCAATGTAGTGTTAAGAAAATTTTCAGGCACCCTGTAAAAGTCTACCTTGTCTGCTGTAACAGTTGATTCTGTAGCTAACAAGGAATGTGCAAATAGGTTTGCCTTCTTTCATTCTCCAAATTACACGTCAAAGTACGGCTAATTGCCTGTTTTCTGATCCCGAAGCCTTTCCCAATGCTAGCTTGAATGAGCTGTCAATCAACAAATGTCTCTTTGTCTTGGCCCTTGTCAATCAGCTTAGAATTCAGCTTACATTACTGACATATTTCGGCAGGAGTCATTATGGCTTCGAATGCAAGAGTTGAGTTTGATCTTAACAGAACAGTAAAAGTGATAGAGTACTGTATTATTTCGTAGTTGAAATACAGTATGTAAGTAAAACTTTGATTAAGGTATGAACACCATTTTATTTTTTCTCAGCATGTCCATGGCTTGAATTAATTTAACACAGGCCTGCCTCCATTAACCTGTCTAAAATAAAAATTTGCGAGTCCCGTTCGATTCCGTTGGAGGCAGGTTTTACTGTACTGTGTAATACAAAATCTGTCCATAAAAGAAATATTTTCAAAAAATAAATGTATCGCGATAAATACTTGTTAGCCTATATTATTTGTTTAACCTTTTTTAAGTGCTGAGTTTTTTAATTTGCATTTTTTTAAATACTGTAGAAGTTGTAATTTCTAATTTATCAGTTCGAGTTGGTGGAGGTTAAAATATCTATAGGTTTTGGGTCTTGATTAAATGTAAATTCACTAACCTACATTAAACTTAACTTATATTAATTTTCATTTTGAGACTACAGTGAAACCTCTCTATTACGGACACCCTTGGAACCGTAAATACTGTCCACTGAAGAGGAGTGTCCACTATAGAGAGGGTTAGAGAAAATGATTGCAATTTGGCACATGTACTTGTGCAGTATGTGTACTTACATGAAAACGTAGGGTAAAGCGCAGTAAATACAGTCCAGTTTTGTCCGCATTTAAAATGTTATCCGCCGAATAGCCGTTAGTGATGGAAGGCAATTTTTCTTCCCAGCTTGAGACATTATCCATATCAACAGTCGAGGATTCTCCGCAAATTTCTCTAAATTGTATATCGTGGTGCTTTCTGAAATTCTCGAGCCAGCCGCTCAAGGCTTTGAAATCTCCGATACCTAATTCTGCCCTGAAATCCAATGCTTTGGCTTGTATCATTGGTCTGGACACAAGGACGTTCTGACTTCTTATTTTGCTGAACCACCATCAATAACAGCGCCATTCTTCTTCTTCTATGGCTCTACAGTTCATTGTAAACCTTGGCCTCTTCAGCAACCTTCCGCCATTTATCTCGTTCCAACGCTAAAGCTTTCCAATTCCTATAGCCCATTTCCCGAAGATCTTCAATAACTCCATCCATCCATCTGGTTCTTGGTCGACCTCGTCCTCTCTTTCCCCCTGGTTTTCCATTTAATACCTTTTTAGGTACTTCCGTATCACTCATCCGTGCTACATGCCCGGCCCACCTCAATCTGGCTGATTTCACTATTCTTCTTTGTTATAAATGTTGTACAATTCATGATTGTACCTCCTCCTCCATGTTTCTCTTTCGCAGACTGGGCCTATGATTCTTTGAAGTATCTTTCTTTCGAAGGCATCCAGCATTCCAGTATCTTTTGCTGTTAGTAGCCAAGTTTCCGAGGCATATGTAAGCACAGGTCTTATAAGTGTTTTATAGATGGTTAACTTAGTGGTACAGGGCAAGAGCCTTGAGGAGAGAAGCCTTGTTAGTGCAAAATAGGCTCTGTTGGCTGCTATTAATCTCTATTTAATTTTGTAAGAGGTATCATTTGATTAGGTGACTGTTGATCCCAGATATTTAAACTGCTCAACTCTCTGTTTAGTCCCATTTTCCTACTGGCCTGTTCAAGGGCGGTGAATGTTTCTTCCATTGCCTTTCGAGTTCTTGCCACTATCATCGGCATAAGCAAGTATCTGCACTGATTTATAGAAAATTGTTCCCCTATTCAGGAGTTTTGCATTTCTCATTACCTTCTCCAAGGCAACATTAAACAGGAGACATGTCAGAGCATCACCCTGCCATACCCCATTCATCATCATCTTCATTTCCCCTTTTCCAATTGACACTGGGTGGGGGCAAATATGGTTCCTCTCCACCATACCCCATTCTGAATATATAATGTCTCAGACATCATTCCTCCCGTTCTTATACTACTTCGTATCCCACTCATTGTCATTCTCACCAACCTTACCAATTTTCCAGGAATTCCCAATTTAATCTTAGCATGGTACAATTGCTCTCTGTGTATACTGTCATATGCTCCTTTGTAATCAATGAAGAGGTGATGCGTGCCAATCCCGTATTCGATTGTCTTCCCTAAAATTTGCCTTAAGGTGAAAATCTGATCTATAGTGGACTTTCCTGGGATAAATCCACATTGATATGTATGCCTCAGTCTCTCTCTCTGATAAATTGGGAGAAGACGGTCAAATAGGATGATGGAGAATACTTTGTATCCCAAATTAAGTAATATAATTTCTCTATAGCCATAACCCAAGCTGATCTCCTTTCTTATATATAGGACATATAATTCCTTCTTCCCATTGCTGAGGCATTTTCTCCTCATCCCATACTGAAGTAGCTATTTTTAGGAAAGTCCGTTCCAATTCATTGCCACCTTGCTTGAGCAGTTCCGCTGGAATATAGTCTGTTCCTGTTGCCTTGTTGTTCTTCAATTTCTTCATGGCAGTTATCACTTCTTCTAGAGTTGGTGGACCTATATTTTCGTCAGGGTCATTTTCTCCTTGTGCATCTATCGAGTGTCTTGTTATCATTCTAAAATTGAGAAGTCTATCAAAACGTCTCTGCCATCTTTCACATATCTCTTTCCCCTCACTAACAATTTTTCCTGTTTCATCCTTTATCAGGCTAGTTTTGCCACAGAAGGGTTTCCGTGCAGCAGTTACCTCTCTATAAAATTTCCTCACCTCATTTTGATTTCCCAGAAGCTCCATTTCTTCGAATATTTGCCTTCATCCACTCTCTCTTTTTTCTCTGATGGATCTTCTTTTCAATCCTCCGTTTTTCTTTATAGACTTCCTTCGTTCTTCTTGTACAATTTGATTGTAATGTCCTTCTGTATGCTGTGTTCTTCTCTTCCGTTGCTATTTCACACTCAGTGTCAAACAAAGGAGATATGTTATATCCTGTTTCAATTCCCAGTGTTTCATTCACTGACGTCTCTACTGCATTTTTAATCATTTCCCACTGATACTCGATGTTACACTCTTCAGTATATTCAAGAATCTATATTATCCTCTCCTGGTACTGCTTTTTGACTTCAGAGGATTATAGAGCTGTTATATTATATTTAGGATTGTTGGGTCGGGTTCCTTTAATGCACTAGAGATCCTAGCCCTAATTCGTGCCCGTACCAGGAGTGGTCTGAGTCTATATTTGGATATCTGAGGCGTCTCACATTCAAGAGATCTGATTTGTGCCTTGCATCTATCAACACATGATCGATCTGGTTAACTATGTTTCCACCCGGCGATGTCCATGTTCCTCTATGTATGTCTTTGTGTTGGAACAATGAGGAGCCCACAACCATATTTCTACACACATCAAAAAAAGTTTTGCATCACCTCGGTTCCCAGATCTCCGGCATATAGACGTTGACTGTGTATATTGTATCAAAGATACAGTCCCTTTGACTGTTCATAGATGTCACTAAAACTGCTCAAAGATGTAAACAACCATGCATGAGCAGGGCCTATTAGACGGAGGGGGTACGACAGCCGATCAGTTCCAGTCATTCCACCAGGACGAAGGTACGCTGCTCATGTTGTCTGTAGTTCTACCATGCCTAGAAGGTCAATACCGCAGTTCGATCGCGTCCGCATTGTTACTTTGTGTCAAGAAGGGCTCTCAACAAGGGAAGTTTCCAGGCGTCTCAGAGTGAACCAAAGCGATGTTGTTCGGACATGGAGGAGGTACAGAGATACAGGAACTGTCGATGACAGGCCTGGCTCAGGCCGCCCAAGGGCTACTACTGTAGTGGATGACCGCTACTTACGGATTGCCGCTCGGAGGAACCCTGACAGCAATGCCACCATGTTGAATAATGCGTTTCGTTCAGCCACAGGACGTCGTGTTTCAACTCAAACTGTGCGCAATAGGCTGCATGATGCGCAACTTCACTCCCGACGTCCATGGCGAGGTCCAGCTTTGCAACCCCGACACCATGCAGCGCGGTACAGATGGGCCCAACAACATGCTGAATGGACCCCACAGAATTGGCATCACGTTCTCTTCACCGATGAGTGTCGCATATGCCTTCAACCAGACAATCGTCGGAGACGTGTTTGGAGGCACCCTGGTCAGGCTGAACGTCTTAGACACACTGTCCAGCGAGTGCAGCAAGGTGGTGGTTCCCTGATGTTTTGGGGTGGCATTATGTGGGGCCGACGTACGCCACTGGTGGTCATGGAAGGCTCCGAAACGGCTTTACGATACCTGAATGACATCCTCCGACCCATAGTGCACCCATATCGGCAGAATATTGGAGAGGCATTTGTCTTCATGGACGACAATTCTCGACCTCATCGTGCACATCTTGTGAATGCGTTCCTTCAAGATAACGACATCGCTCGACTACAGTGGCCAGCATGTTCGCCAGACATGAACCCTATCGAACATGCCTGGGATATGTTGAAAAGGGCTGTTTATGGACGTCTTGACCCACCAACCACTCTGAGAGATTTACGCCGAATTGTCGTTGAGGAGTGGGACAATTTGGACCAACAGTGTCTTGATGAACTTGTGGATAGTATGCCACGACGAATACAGGCATGCATCAATGCAAGAGGACGTGCTACTGGGTATTAGAGGTAGTGGTGTGTACTGCAATCTGGACCACAAATGCTGAAAGTCTAGCTGTATGATGGTACAACATGCAATGTGTGGGTCTCATGAGCAATAAAACGAGCTGAAATGTTGTTTGTGTTGATCTCTATTCCCTTTGTATTTAAAGGTTCCGGAACTCTTGGAACCGAGGTGATGCAAAACTTTTTTTGATGTGTGTAGATGCTGCAAATAATATAAGACTCGTTCCAATATCATTGCTTACAGAATGCTTGCTGTGGGGTCCAATTGTTGGCTCATATATCTGTTCCCTTCCCACCTGAGCATTTAGATCACCAGCTACTATTTTAATGTCATGGCCTGGGCAACCATCATTATGTTCTTTCCAAAAGTTCATAGAACGTTTCTTTCTCTTCTTCCTCAGATTCTTCTCTCGGAGCGTGGGCGTTAATTATAGAGTAATTAAAGAATTTACCCTTTGTCCTGAGTACTGACAGTCTTGGATTAATAGGTGTAAACCCGATTACAACATGCTTTAGCGGGTGGTGTACCACAAATCCTGTGCCGAACTTGTGCATCTCCTCGCTACAGCTATAGAATATACTAGCTTCTCGCTTTTCTAGAATTCCACTTCCGGTCCACCGTATGTCTTGTAGAACTATCAGGGTGTCTACCGGTAACGAAAGTAACGAAAAAGTAACGAATTTTACATACGGGTAACGACAATTTTCCGAAGGTGGATTGAATCCTTTAAACTCGCGCCTCTAGGCTCAGAGATTGCGATGGAGCGAGTTTCACGCAAGCGGCGCCGATTGCATAAGCTATATTTCTCCGTGCCCGACCTCGAGGAAATGCATACTGAGGTTACCCTGAGTGGTATACATCGTTCAGCGTATATTTTAGTTTTGTGTGAAATATTTATATGTGTTATTAGGAAGCCTGACTTTTCGCGAGACGTTCATTCGCGAAAACTTCTGAGATTAATCAGAAACCTCGCATTTCTCGCATTTATTTGGAGACTATGTCAAATTGAAGTTCAGAAATAACGCGAAATGTTACCGTTTCGAAAAAGGATTTTGAAAAAGCTTCGAAAAACTTATTTTAAAAATCTGTCTCGTAAATTTGCGACATCCAGTATGGTTAATTCGAAATTCCGTTATATGTCGATTTTTCGTTCGAACTTGGGTTCCATCGGATATATTATAATCTAACCGGTTATTTCGAAAACGTGTATAATTCGTGATTCGCATTCGAAAGAAAACGTGTCCTCTAGTCGTATTATTCGTGAAATCCTCTCAGAATAATTCTTAATATTTGATACCTACTTCGAACATTCATATTCATGACGGCCGGGTGACCGCACGACTTGCCTGCGAGAATCTCGTCAAATGGACCGAGATCGACGTCAGTAGCGCAATTCTTGAAACCCGTCCCCTATCGTGAACTTGTGACCACGAGGACTGCGGGGATCCCGTCAAAGATGATTGGGCACCAATCACGAAACATTCCGAAACCTACTCGCTACTTTTCCCATGACCGTATACTTAAAAGCGAACGGGGAGCGAGATGTGCGTCAACCCACTTAGCGTCGCGATACTAATTTCTCTTCGTGATCCACCCTGAACTGATGAGCTCCCAACCACAGCACAGGGACAGCGGGAATCACGGCGGCGGCCATGCAGCTTGTCCATAACTACTCGTGAATTTTAAAAATGCCCAACCCTGAGCTTGCAGCCACCTTTCTGTCAGGACGAATAGACAATCGTTCAACGGCCGGGTGCGGCGCGGTATGCATAATATCGCGAGGACAACGTGAATCTCTTAAAACGGCGGAGAGCGGCAGCGATTGCGATACATCGCGATATTTCTCCGCATTCAATGACGAGGACAACTGGATTATTGTCAAACGGACAGCAAGTGGCGCCGATTGCGTAATAATGATATATTTTCTCTTGCCCGACCTCAAGGATAATGGAAATCTCGTCGAACGACTAAAAGTGACACCGATTATCTAAATCGCGATATTTTATCCGTGTTTTATCGCGAAAACTACGGGAATCTCGACAAACGGGTGAGACCAGCGCCGATCGTTTAACATCTCGAAATTTCTCCGTACTTGACTGCGAAGACAGAATTCAGTTACAATCACGTAACGTCCCATAAATTTCTTCGTGATCTACCGCAGGGACAAAGGAAATCTCGCCAAACGGTCAAGAGCAAGGCAACCTCTTGGCAATTACAAAATCTCCTTTTTCACAAGACGACATATTAGCTGAAACAACTCATTTGATAATAAATATCTAGTATTTATTTATTATTTTAAACATTTTTATAACTCCCTAGGTGAATTGTACTGTATTTACCGCTTTAAACACAGTACATTGATGTTTTTCTTCACCGCGTGATGAGCCCCTTTGCTTGTAGACCGAAGACGTATCTTGAATTCAAAGGTAACTAAAATTAACTAAAAGGTAACTAAAAGGTAGCTAAAAAGTAACTTCATCCTTACAGTAGACACCCTGGCTATGATACTCTGCTTCAGCTTCATTGTTTGGTTCAGCAGCACTTTCAGGCTTCCTGGGTGATACGATGATCTCACATTCCAGGTTCCAATATATAAATCTGACTTATGCTTTATATTTCTTTTCTTTCATATACTAATGGTCCATTATCATTGTCCTTTTCCATGCCAAGTTTGTCTCCATTAATCAGTCCGGCTTTCTTTCGTTGAAGTTTCGCAACTTGACCTTTTTTTTACAGAGCGGGGTGTCAGCCCTACGTCCAACCTCTTCTGGAGGACGGGTAATTTTTAATCAGGGTTTTCTTCCCTTAGCCTTTTGGGGAACCAACCCCACATACTACAAGGCAGCAGCATCTTCACCAGAGCCCCGTTAGCCGCCTCTTTTCAGGGTTCCTGCTGGCCCTTCACAGCTACCGAAGCGGTTACGGGGCACACAGTCCCAACTGTACATCACCTCCCCAGGCAATCCCTTACTTTATGACGTTGCCATTCTAACATGACGTGGACGAGGGGTTGGACTTATGGGAGACAATACCAGCACCATTACCACTTTTAAACTGACCAATTTTTCACTCACTACCATTAAGACGCTATACCTTAATTATGTCTTCTTTTTCACAATTTCTGCTGCCTGTGCCTTTCCAATCTTTAGCACTTCAGATAGTTTCCGTACACCACATTTCTCATGTTTGTGATAATCTACGATGTCTACTTTCTCTTTTAAAGTTAAACTTTTACGAGGAACCATTTCAGATGCACTCTCTTGCTACTGTAACGCACAGGTCCTACAATAGATTTTAAAAGTTTCACGGTAAAACTGACCCAGATAGTGAAAGTATGAATTCCCTTATCCCGACCATTTCAAGTTCCAGAGAACAATGAAAGCAATAAGGGATAGGCCTAGGTTTATTTTTGGAGTAGGCCTAGTGCAGAAGATAGGGGATGGGAAGGTCAGCGCTAACTGGCTTCCAGGAAGCACAGGATATGTCGAAAGTACACTAATACAACAGTGTGTTCATACAAGACTAATAGATCTACAGAGATGCGATTTCTTTTCAAAACAAGTGTCCGCTAAGAAAAGTTGCTTGATTTTTTTAAACGCGGCCGGGTGTCCGTAATAGCATGTGTCCACATAAGAGAGATTTATTACTAATATACTTAATAGGGGTTTGGTCACGGACCTATAAAATCGTCCCTTATGAAGAGGTGTCCGCCTAAGAGGAGTGTCCGTTAAGTGAAGTTTCACTGTAATCGAAATTAAATTTTTTTGCAAACGCTTGCATCATCTCCATACCAGGTCTCTATGTCTACCCCTTATTAACCCCGTTTCCAACGGGGTCGGGAATGAGATACAATGAAATTCCACGTGGCTGATGATTTCTATGGCCGGATGCCCTTCTTGACGCCAACCTCACAAGAGGAGAGAGATGAAATGAATGAAGATGAATGAAAGTTCAATTTCAAGTAGTTCCAACTTTGGCTACTAGACGCCACTGTCACCCAGTGGCAAACGTTGGAACTTGATAGAACGTTTCTAAACCAAATAACCTACGCATTTAGTTACATACTACCAATTGTGGCGGTAGGTTCTTTTTCATGCCACAAATCTATGACATGGGCCCACCAGCTTTACTTCCCCTCCGAAGGAAGGCATACTGAAGGATTTTATACTCTTACAAATCCGACTACTTTGGCCGGGTTGAACCCGCGATCATTGACATAGCAGTTCAGCATACCGACTACGCCATCGAAGCCACCATCATCTCCATACCAAGTAGAGGGCCCAAAATAAAATTATTTCCTAAAATCGGCAGACAAATAATACTTGTTGCTCCTTACTAACACAAAAATTTATATTCTTTGATCCGAAATCACAATGTGGAGTGAGGGTTTTGCTTGTTTACATCACAGATGAACTCCAGCTGTAGAGGACAGACGTCTACAAAATGCTCTGTTAGTTACTTCCGGAAGCTAAAATCCAAACTCAAGTAGTACTACATAGTGCCCAACAGATGGCAGAACATGCCAGAGATAGAGTCGGCACTCGAGAGTGAATGAGAAAAATGTTCTTGTGCATCGTTTATAGACGGTTGAAGCACTCAAGGGGCTAATAAGGCTTCAGGCCTGAGACCCCCTTGCTTGTAGTACATACAGTAATTATTGTAGTAGCGTCAGTGGTTTAATACTGTAGCAACAAATGGTTTCATCTTGACAATGGCTTTAGGGGTGTGCAATGCAACCTTTTGATTAAATTGAACAACTAAAAGTAGCCTAATGTATAAACATTCTCAACTTACCACCAAACTTCGCACACATTTGATAATAATAATGTTATTGGTTTTACGTATCTTTTAACTTCTACGGCTTATAGAGACGCCAGGGTGTCGGAATTCAGCACCGAAGGGGATCTTTAACTTACAATTTCTGGCACGGCTTCCTCACATTTCTGCACCCTCAAATGCTAACTGACTGCGCCAGGATTCAATCCTGCAACCTTGGACACAGCAGATAGGAATGTTACCGCTGAGCCACGCAGCCGATCGCACACCATTGTACTTGGACACATGTGTCTACAAGAACTCGCACTGTTTTAAATCTCAGACCAACATTAAAAAAATGTATATAATAGAGTTACATAGTGGCAATTTGAGGCTCTACATCATACTAACATCAACATCCATATGTCATCCGCGCTTCATAGACTACAATGAAATTTCCCCTATGTATCACGTCATATCTGGGACCTACAAGAGTGCGAAAAGTGGAGAGATGGTAAAAATATCCCATTGTTTGTATGTTTCCAGGTACTATAAAGTTGTTCAACCAAAATACATTTTCATCCCCTTGTTTATCTCCTTTTTAGGGTCCCCCAGGGGCTCACATCTAGTGAGACGTGGGTTGGCGACCACGGGACCCCAGCTGAGTCCGGCATTGCTTCCACATACTTGTGCCGGGTTCCTCTGTCTTCTTTCCTGTCAACCTCCCTTGGTCAACTCTTGTTCTTTTCCGACCCCGACGGTATTAGGGTATCCGAGGCCTAGGGAGTCTCTTCCTTTCCCGCCTTAATTGGCCCTTGTCTCATCTTTCCTGATCCCTTCCTTCTGGGAGGGGTCAGCCTTCTTTTTCTTTTCTTGTTATCTCCTGCCTTCTGCTCAAGGCCCTCAAGGAGGTAGGGTGTATGTAGCCCCACCACTTCTGGTGCACCCTAGAAAGTGCTACACCCTCAGGGGCTCACGGCTGGTGAGTTCGGGAGTTGGAGACCCCGAGGGATTCCTGAGCTGGGTCCGGTTTCACCCTTTTGTCCCTTACCTGTGGGACGGACCCTCTCCTCTTTCACTTTCCTGTCGTTTTTCTTTTCATTATATTTCCTTTTCCCTTTAAGATTCCCGCACTGTTATTTTTGCATCTCCACTCCATTTTGTGGGTGTTTTCAATCTCCATTGCATTTTGTAAGTCTTCTCGATCTACGTTGCATTTTGTGAGTGTTTTTCAACCTCGATTGCATTTTGTAAGGATTGGCATTCTAAATTGCTTTTTAGTAAGTCTTTCAATATCGGGGGGAGGGTCCTTTTGTGAGTATTTTGAATTTCAATTGCATTTTGTATTTTCAACCTACACCGCTTTTTTGCAAGAAGTCTCAATTGCATTTTTGTGGGTATTTTGAATCTAAATTACATTTTGTAAGTATTTTCAATCTAAATTGCATTTTGTAAGTATTGTCCATCCAAATGAGAAATTTGAATTTACCATACATTTTGTAAGAAATTTTAATTGCATTTTGTATTTTCAACCTACCCCACTTTGTTCAAGTAGTTAATTCTCAATTGCATTTTGTGGGTATTTTGAATCTAAATTACATTTTTTGCGTATTTTCAATCTCATTTGCATTTTGTAAGTATTTTGATTTCACTTGCATTTTGTAAGTATTTCGACTGTACGTTGCATATTGTACGTATATTGAATTTCACCCACATTTGGTGCGTATTTTTCGATCTATTCCTTTTGTGAGTATTTTCGTTCGAAATTCCCTTATGTACGTATTACCGATCTCCATTTTGTGAGTAGTTTCTATCTGAGTTCCTTTTTGTAAGTATTTTCTTGCTCACTTACTTTTCGTTCTGGTTTCCACTTCATTGACATTTTCGCTATTACACAAACCATTAGGGGCCGATTACATGGATGTTAGTCCCCTTAAAGCAACAATTATCATCATCATCATCACCTTTTTAGGGGCAGATGACCTCGTAGTTCCGCCCTTAAAACAACAATAACTATCTCCTTGATCTCCTTAACCATTCTTTGAAGTTGCCAGTGACCTCCAGAGTGCACTTTGCTTCAATGTCATTGGAAGTTCAATGGTTGGGTATGTTTTATCTTCTGCAGACCATCCCTGTTGTCCTGGAAGGAAATGATGTGGTTGCTATGGCTCGGACAGGGAGTGGAAAGACAGCTTGTTTCCTCATCCCACTGTTCGAAAAGCTGAAGAGCCGCAGTGCAAAGACTGGGGCAAGGGCCCTCATCCTCTCACCCACGAGAGAGTTGGCTTTACAGGTGAGTTGTCATGTCATCAGTCAACACTAGATCCTGGATTTTGATGCAGGGCAATGACACAAAAAGCAGACATGTTAAGATCTAGGGATTTTCCAGTTTCGGTAATCATAAACTCTGAAACACTTATCTGGGTGCAGATAAGACCTTAAGGTACAAGTTTCACAAAAATATACCATGCATTTTTGCTCACCTATGGCCACCAATGAAAGCCTAACTTTGAACTGTCCTGGGCCATAGAGGAGACTGCCTCTTAACTGTCTCCATAACCTGTGAAAACAATAAATCCGCAAACTACACTCACAAGCAAGAAAAAAAGTGAAACACTATGAATTTCATTCTAAACTCATTCTTGGACCGTTCCAAACCTTGTATGAATCAAATACTATGACATTCCAACAATGTGGCAATGTATCATCAAATGGTTAGTGCGCTAGGATTTGGTCCAAAGTGCCCCGGGTTCAATTCCCAGCCGGGCCATCGGGGATTTTAATCTCCTGGGTTTAATTTTCATGGCTCGGGGACTGGGTGTATGTGACGTCTTCATCATCACTCCATCCTCATTACGGAGCGCAGGTCACCCAAGGGTGTCAACTAGAAAGACTTGCACTTGGCCTCTCCGGAGGCCACACGATCATTATTATTAGCACAATAATTGATAAACATTATTGATCATGACCAGGCTTCGGATAATTATGCACTTAAAAATGCCAAAATATGCATGCAAATATGCACTAAAAAGTGTCTAAATAAGCACTAAAATATGCATTAAAAATAAACATATATCTGATATCAATTGGGGTTTATATTACAAGAAATTAATGTTACATATTAAATATCGCTAAAATAAAGAAAATTACTTACAGTACTACAATAGATTGCTCCAGTTTGTCAATAAAATTTACAAGTCTTGACTACACTTAATCACTGCATGATGTAATAGGTTTTCAAACACAAACTTGCACCTATTTTCACTTAAAATCACTTTGTATTCAGAAAACACTCTCTCCACATCACATGCCACAATTGGAGCATACTCCCAACTTGGCGAAATCAGAGACCTCTAGTCAATTTTGTCTTTGCCTTGGATAACACCACAAATGCTTTTAAGTTTGAGGAGACCGGAATTTTTCAGCACTACACTCTGCAATTTTTTCGAGAAAACTTGATTAGTTAGGTTCTTTAGGGATCGATCGACCTCTTCAACAATTCCAATGCTAACGTGAAGAGGCAGTCCTTTTTCTTGCAATTTCTTGATGGCTGAAGGTATGCAACGCAAATTGGAACGAATGAATATAAGTTGCTCACGAACACCATCTTTGCTCAAGACTTCTTGAGCTTCTTTAATAGAAAAAGCTTCTTCAGAATCGAGGTCTTCAACTACCTGTTTTACTACCTCGAAATAATTGACATAATAAACAGCAGCTTCGAGCCACGTTCCCCATCTTGTATGAACTGGTGAAGGCGGGAGCGGCACATCATGAACTACATCAACAAATTTTTCTTTGCGACTTGGAGCCTTCAGGAACACTCTTTTCACTGTGGAGATCAACGTGTTTATTTCAGGAAAGGAAGCCCGGACTGCTTCAGCGACTCAATGAAGTCCATGTGCTACACATGTGACGTGTATAATCTTGGGATATAATATCCCAAGACCTCCCATGGCTTTACACATGTAAGGTGCGGCATCTGTGCAGGCCACGATAACATGATCGTAAAGAATGCCCGATGGCCACAAACAAGAAAGTGCATCATTGAAAAATGCAGCAACTGTTGAGTGATTCACCTTAGGCAACACAGCCATAGTTCGTAGATATGATTTGTCTCTCTCTTCTTCTTCTCTTAAGATTACAAACACGAAGTTAGCTACATATCTTTGATCTACGTCCGTTATTTCGTCTAGTGAGACCCAAATATATTTTCCATGAGCTTTTTCCCTTAGTTTAGCTAACGTTACATTGTAAAGCTCAGGAACGTAATTCTTCCTAATTGTTGATTCGTCTGGGACTGGTTGTTTTGTATACTCCTGTAGAAACTGAACTACATTCTTATTGTTTAGTTTAGCCAACGGTATATTTGCCGAGAGAAATGCTTTACACAGATGTTCATTAAATTTACTACGTGTTGGTCCAGGTTTAACTAAAGCAGTGGTTACAAGAACCTGGTGTTTTTGTTTCAGGTTAACGTCTTTCAATTTATTGTGTTTCGTTGTTTGAAGGTGATGTTGAATTTGATACTTTTTAGATGTGTTTACGACTGTGCTACAGTATTTGCAAAACAATACACTTCCGTCAGTTGAAAAGTCTTGAAACTCTCGTACATACCCTTTCATTACCTCATTAACAGTTCTCTTCTCCTTAGGCATCTTAAATACAGTAGCTATTTAACGTGCTATGAGCCACAGCCTGTTTAAACTCAACGAAAGTAACACTGACAAGGTAACTATTTAAGGAATGAGGAAAAGATAACCTGCTTTACAGGAAATACCAAGAATCAGTCCCCACCTAATTGCATTGCAGGTAGACAAAGCTCGTGGACGAAGTGAAGAGTGCCTTTCTGAGTTCGAAAGTGTGTGTTAGTGGTGTATTACAAAGACGTGACATAGACCCACGATACATTAATGCCGTGAATTCAACACTGGATTGGTTGTGTAGTGAAAAAAACATTATTTTTTTAGAAGGGAACTCTTGGTTACAAGACAGGGACCTTGCTTATGATGGTCTCCACCTCAATAGAAGAGGAACAATGAAATTTGGAAAACTTTTAAACAGAGTTGCCAAGTTTTTACTCTCGGAAAACTAATTGCTAGAACGAGTGATGATATCTTATTGTTTAGAGAGAAGAAAGCGCTGACTACAAGTGGACACCTAGGTGAAGTACAGTGCAGTGAACACAAGTACAACTGTTTGGATGAGTTCATGCAACAGGACTGTAATATAAGTGCATGCATAAACTCATTAGAATTAGGTGGAGAGGTTAGGTGTTTGTACATTAATAGCAGAAGTATTCGGAATAAGCTTGATGACATTGAAATTCTCTTGCAAATGATAGGCCAGATAGATGTATTGGTAGTTACAGAAACCTGGGTGAAAAGTAATGAGGCAGATTTTTATAACTTCAACAATTTCACAAGTGTGTTTGCTCATAGAGATGACAAAGTTGGTGGGGGTCTGGGTATTTATGTATCACAAAAATGGAAAGTGAATGTTAAAAGAAAGTGTGAAATGAATCATAGTTTGATGTGGATTGAGGTATTCAGAGATGATGTTAAAAGTAATAGGCCAACATATAAAAGCATTGATATTATTGCAGCATATAACCCCAATAGAAGCAATGCCATACCCTTCTTAAATTCATTTGAAAGTTTTCTTAGCCAGATAAACAATAAATTATGCATCTTCCTCGGAGATACCAACATTGATATCCTAGCTGATGATCAATTAAGAAGGAAATATCTAAATCTAATAGCATGCTATGGGTTTAAACAGTGCAACACTAAATATGCTACACGACTTTGTGACACTGCAGCTACCTTAATAGATCACGTGTCACTAAACAATTCAGAATTAAGTTATAAAATATCAAATGTCAGCAATGATATTAGTGATCACAGTATATTAATTCTTGATATTTCCAAGACCAATTATAGCACGTACACTCAGTCACATAACTCGACAAAATCAACAACACACGAGGACTCTTGGGATAGGCAACACACTCCTGAAACTAATATATCTATAAACGCTGATTCCCATAATGATGCAAACAGTACTGTTAACTCTCTATATAACTCTTTCATCAAACAATTGAATCTAAGGAACAGGCATAGTCAAAGAAAAATAACAAACAAAACTAACAATAAAAGACAGACTACTAACTTACCATGGGTCACAGCTGAACTCCTTACACTTATAAAACAACGAGACACTCTGCATGCAAAGCTCAAAAATCCCCTTCACAAAAATAATAATGATATGAACCAAGAATACTGTAGATGCAGGAATAGTGTAACAAACTTAAAAAGAAGACTAAAGTCAAATTACTACTCAGAAAAATTCAGAACATATGGAAACAATTCCAAAAAAACTTGGGAGACTATCAAAGAAATCATACACAACAAAAAACCAACAGTTGAGACATGCACTTCACTTGAAATAGACAACAAAATTATCACAGACAATCAAGAGCTATGCGAATCATTCAACTTGTTCTTCACAAACATTGCTGGAAGTCTAGCAAAAGCTATTCCTGAACAGAAGGAAATCCTCAGTAAGGACCACAAGCAGTCAAATTCCCTCCACTTATACCCAACAGATGAAGCAGAGGTCAAGTCCATCATCACAAATTTAAAGAATAAAAAGAGCTGTGGCTTAGATAGGATCAAGACAAATTTCATTAAAAACAATATGCAATCATTTATTAAAATCTTGGTTGAAATGATTAATGAGTCCTTAGTTACTGGCATGATACCAGATGACTTAAAAGTGGCCAAAGTAGTTCCTATATTTAAGGGTGGTGACAAAAGAAATCCAAATAATTATAGACCTGTTTCTATTTTATCGGTAGTTTCAAAAATTCTGGAAGAAGTGGTAAAAACAAGATTGCTTTCATTTCTGAACAAGAATACATTCTTTCATAATATGCAATATGGATTCAGGGAAAAATCTAGTACTGAGGCAGCAACTATTGACCTAATAACAATGCTACAAGAAACTATTGACAAAAATAATATGGCAGTTGGGTTATTTATTGATCTCACAAAAGCCTTTGATACAGTAGATCATAAAATACTGTTGTCAAAATTAGAAAATGCTGGTGTCCGAGGTATAGCTCTAAAGTGGTTCCAAAGCTACCTTCTTGGAAGAAAGCAGCATGTAGCTTTGAATAAATGCATAAGTTCAGGAAAATATATAACTCATGGCGTTCCACAAGGATCTATACTTGGACCTACATTATTCTTAATGTATATAAATGATATTGTGGAATGTAATTTGAGAGGGCATATCAAATTGTATGCAGATGATACAAATATCTTCTACACTGGGAAAGACATAATTGAAATCATACAAAATGTGCAACAAGATATAAATACTCTCTCACAATGGTTCCAGGCCAATAAATTAACAATGAACCTACAGAAGACCAATTACATGGTAATTTCAAAACAAAGCATGAAAGAAATCACACATGACAAAATATATATAAATAATATTGAAATAAAAGAGGTTAATCAGGCAAAGTATTTAGGTCTAATCATCGACAAACACCTGACCTGGATTGAACACGTTGAACGAATTGCTAAGAAACTCTTACCTGTAGTGGGGATCCTAAGGAAACTTCGGTATCTTATTCCCCTAAACCTTGTAAAACAAATCTACTATTCACTTGTACATAGCAAGCTCCAATATTTAAATGTTATTTGGGCTCACTGCAGGAAATCCACACTGAATGATTTAATGACTATTCAGAATAGGGCTATTAGAAACATATTTAACCTTCCTTACTGCACTCCAGTAAAAGATCTGCACATCAAAAGTAAAATTCTACCCCTCAGCATAAGTGCAGAACTCCGAGCAGCTATGCTAATATACAAGATTAAACACAACACAATACTCTATAGCTCTCCCTACATCTTGAACTCAGACAATCATTCTTATGGAACTAGGCATGCGAAGGACGTAGCCTTATATATCATTCACTCTTCTAAATATGGTAGAAATAGTTTCAAGTTCTCTGCATCACAGTCATATAATAAACTTCCTGATGAAGTAAAAAGTGCACCAACTTTGTCGGTATTTAAGAGGAAAACTATGGAAGTATTGTGGGAAAAATTCGATGCATCTTAATACATCAAATAAGTTAAGTTATGTATAAGATTAAAAATCCTAAGTGCTTATCATTTTAAGGGACCTTGGTCTAAACAATCTTAGATATGTTATCAACCTTATAATAGGCCTATGTCCTTATTCATCAATTTGTGTTACCTTCAGAATTTTCTTCCTTGGTGTGTAAACACACATATTACTGTACAATTCCTCTGTACGAGCCTATGGCTCTTTGGAATTAATTGAATAAAATATCTATATGGCCGGATGGAGGGCTCGTGTTGCTAAATTTAAACACGATGCAAACCCAGCATTGCTCAACATTCCTGTTACCTGAAATACATGTCAAATATTCCAAAAGTGTCCTGCAGAAGCTGATGTCTACACTCAAGATTAAGAATGTTCTTGAAATATGCACTAACAGGAGGAATCCCCTAAATATGCACTGTTAAGTTAAAACTGTCCCAAATATGCAATTGCATATGCAATATGCAAAATGCATAATTATCCGAAGCCTGATCATGACAATTACAACAGTGTGCAAACACATTGCCAAAGTTACGAAACTCAATTTACACCAGGTTTAAAATGATCAAACATTGAGTTTTGTTAAGAAATTTGTAGTGGTTGGCTTCGCTTCTTATGCCGGCAAGTGTAGTAGGGTCACATCATTTTGAAATTGACATTTATTTGATATTTGTGTTTTAGACACTGAAGTTCATCAAGGAGCTTGGGAGATTCACTGGCCTCCAGGCAGCAGTCATATTGGGAGGAGACTCAATGGATAATCAGTTCAGTGCCATCCACGGGAATCCAGACATCATCGTCGCTACACCTGGACGTCTTCTTCACATTTGTGTGGAAATGGAGTTGCAGCTTAAGAGCGTGGAGTATGTTGTGTTTGATGAGGCAGATAGGTGAGTGGAGGAAGCTCGTCCCTATTGTTGTTTAACATGAAACAAATCATGTTGAAAATGATTCTCTATTGCATACCTGCCAGGTTGTGTACTTGTGCAAATGGATTTAATTTCAAAGATATTAGTGGTTCAATTCAGGTGAAATGAAATGCTTTGTACCTTAGAATGTCATCAGTAGAGCTCGGATTTTTAGGGCTAAAAATCGGGAAAATATTTATTTTTTATGTATTAAAAATACCTAAAATATGTGACAAAATAGTAAAAATATTTAATTATAATTTGGTTTATTATTATGCAGTACTCATGAATGCAATTTATTCTATGTCTCACTAACTGCTGAAGCATTACAATACACAACGACATATATCTTCAGGTTGTCCATTACAAATGACCAACGATTATCGCGAAACGCTTCTTCTGAAGGTGCAAAACTGCGGCAATATGTTTATTGCTCTTGAGGTGTTGTGTAACTTGAGATCGCTGTTCAGCCTTGATTGCTTTCCCACATGATCGGCAGAACTGAGTTCCCCTATCAGAAGTAAAATTATCTTTATATTCTGCAACAGACGATAACTTGTACTGTAGTTGGTTTTACTTTAGGCACCTTAGAACTGCTTTACACTTCACATGAACGGCATGTGAGTGACACTGTTTCCAGGTAGCTGGGGGAGGGGAGGGGGAGGTGTAGTACGTGGTGCAATATGGCTATGGACAAGGAAATCCACGGCATCCACAGTGAGTGGCACAGGGCGACAAGTTAGAATAACACAGTTGCAAGCTGACATACGCTCTGCATGAAGATAGATAGCTCACAGGTTCTTCTCCGTTGAAGTAACACAGAACAAAAATGCAATATACTGAAAGATCTAGCTTTCTGATTTTAAAAAATGTAAATATTATGTCTTTTTATATCCTAATAAGTGAAAAACAGGAATTTATGTATTTATAGAAAAAATGCTTAAAATATGTATTTACATAAAAAAATATTTATTTACCTAAATATCCGAGCCCTAGTCATCAGTTACTTGTATAGTGGAACTTCGTTAGTATGTTTTTGATGGGACTGAAATAATCAGACGTCAAAAGCGGGAAAACATACTACTGAAAACGATATACTGTATTTATGTGTATAAATAATTTTTAAAATGTGCGTCATAGATGTGCACGTGAAATTGCTGACCTTAAGAATTAGTTATGCGCTACTACAGTCACAACATAAACATAGGTTTGTCAGTAACTAACAGGGGGAATAAATAACATAAAAATGAATTACAGTACAGTATATGAACTTTAATCCTAATAATACAACTTACCTCACAATCGAACACGAATATTTTCACTGGTGTGAAATACTTGTGTATGGTTGATGAATACCGTATTTGCTCGCATATATCTCACATTAATCTCTGACGCCGTCATAAAGATGATCGTGCGGTAGTAATTTTGAAACAAGTCTTGCCCGCTATGTTATTGTTCGTTTTTGCGGCGGTGCTATCCTTTCTTTCTCGGTGTTTGTTGTCCGTCTGTTGCATTGTCTACAAGTAGGCCTACCAGTATTGTCTTCACGTTCCATTTTTGTTTCTCAGTTAAGTGTGATTGTTTTCTTGTGGAAATCGATCTTTTAGTTATGTAAAAACGCGGAAGTTATACGGCTGGATTTAAACTCAAATTGACGACGATGGTAATAGAGCTGCCGGTCAAAAATTCATTGTGAATGAATTTGATATTCGCTACTGGCATCAACAGAAAGACGCACTAGAAACTAATAACCAAACATGTAAGGTGTTTTCAAATGTGGCGACGCAGTAAAACAACAATATGGAGTGTGATCGTCAGCTGTTTCGTTGGTGTTCCACATGCTACATAAGTAATTATTAGGTTAGAACATGTCGAGATCTGGTATGGTTAGTCACGATAAGCTGACAACAGAAGACAAAATAAAGAAGGCCGTCTGTTAAACTCTGGCATGATTGGATATAGCGATATGGGTTATGGTGGAAGCACACTCGCTGCTAAACTGAGGTGAGTTCTCGACCACTACGTTCTAAGCTTACGCAATCACTTAACCTTGGCCGAAGTCCAACTGGACTGGCAAATACGTAAGGGCTGGCCAAAATATTGAACGGAAGAACGTCAAAATTGGAATGTAATAAGCGGGTGTACTAAAACATGCTAAACAATATTTTACATACAATTTAGTGCTTTGGGACCGGGACTTTCATAATTCGACGTGATATGCGGGATACGTGTTAGTGAGGAACGTACTAGCGGGATTCCACTGCAATTAATGCTGAAGAGCTCTGCCTATCTCAAAGGAAGGAAATAACAGACATTTTGTCATGTTTTACTACTTTTTCATGCATGCGGTTTCCCATGTACTTCGTCGCTTGGAGGTTTTACGGAAAAGCCATCTGGAAATTTGGCAGGAATTCTCTTGTCTTTTCCCGTGGCTCATGATCTCAAGATTAACGGTCACGTTAAACTACAAGCTTCCTTTTTCTTCTCTTGTCTTGCATTAAATTAATATATATTCTTTAATAGTCCCGCCCCATCGGTACCTACACAAAATTCATATAATCGTTTATTAAGGGCTGTGCATGTTTCCTCAGTAACTCATTACACCTTACATCACAGTTAATTCTAAAAAATATATATAACTTTAATCTCATAATTATGTCAACACAATTCCAGAAACCTACACATAAATTAAAGACTTGGGAATCCCCCAATAAAGCACTCGGAGAACTCCAGGTTGACCATGTTGCTATCTCCTGGAGGAACACCAAAGAAGTCCTGAGTGTAAAAACCAGAAAAGGATTCTTCGAGTCAGATCATCAATTATTTCAAATCAAGGTAAAATTTCAGCCCAACAGAAAACGATCAAGAGGAACCCGAATTTTCAGAACTGACCCCGAATACCTAGAACTCAACAAGAAGGAAATAATTGAAGACATCCGTAGGGTAGATACCACGGACTGGTCTGAACTCGCCGAGAAACTGAGACAAATAAAATTGGATCAACCCCCGAGAAAGAGAAAACATAGGTGGTGGAATATCGCATGCGATCAAGCTATCGAAAATAGGATTCAAGCATGGAATAATTTCAATAGTTATAAAAAGACAGAAAAGTGGCAAGAAATTGTAGAGGCACGAAGAAACGTGTCTAACATAATTCGGCGAGAAAACGCAAATACAAGAATAACAGACTGAACGAAATAGAACAGGACTTTACAAGAACAACACCCGGAATTTTTACAAGATCTTCAGAGAAAATTTAGCTGGCTACCAGCCTTCTAACCTGTCTTTCCAACGATTTCATGGAACTCTGGAAACTAACACAAAGAGTAATTGTAAAATTCTAGCCAAATATTTTGGTACTCCTCAATTGTGAAGCACCATCTGAGCAACTCCTGTTTGCAAAACTAGCGCCAATTCCTGATTCACTTCCTCCTTTGCACGAAGAAATAGTGACATAATCAAATCATTAAAAACAATAGAGCACCTGGTTAAGATGGACTTATTGCAGAAATATGGAAATTGGACCAAAAATTATAGAATAATATCAAATGTTTGGAAAACAGAGAAAATCCCAGAAGAATGGATGAGTGCCTTGATACATCCCCTCCATAAGAAAGGAAACAAGACAGATCCGAGCAATTACAGTGGAATCTCACTTCTTCCAGTATCACATAAATTTCTTTCTGAAGCTTTGCTGAATAGACTCGAGTCACAAGTAGACCAACAGATTGGCGAGTATCAGGCTGGGTTTAGGAAAGGGAGATCCTGTATTGAACAGATTTGGAACCTCAAAACCATACTACACATTAGACGATGTTGAATTTGTGGATGGTCACATTTGTGGATTTCCAAAAGGCCTACGATTCTGTTGACAGACAAACACTGTTTAATATTTTGGAAGAATTAGGAGTCGATAGGAAGAACAGGTCCATCGTCCAGGAAACACTATCTGGAACCACTTCGAAAGTGAAATTCTTGGGAGAAATCTCAAACTCATTCGAAATCCACAAAGTAGTCCGCCAATCTTGTTCAATATCGTATTGGTCAAAATAATGAGAGAATGGGAAAGACATCCATGATTCGAACGTTTTATTCTAGTGTGTTTCCTATGATTAATGAGTTGGAGAAAATTAGGTATAACATGGAAACAAAGCATTTTCAGACCCGTGTTCATATAACATAATTTTTTCGTCTATGTGTGAGGGATGTGTCTTGCAATTTGTGTTGTACATTTTTGTGACACCCTGTATACAGGCGAAGCCTCAAAATTTTAAATAAATTTAAGTTTTTTACAATTAATTATTATTGGAGTAGTCAAACCAGAAATATTATTTTATGTTATTACAAACTTACAAGCCGTTATGTCGAACAGGATATTCTTGTTGTGTTAGGATGCTATTGGAAAATTGAAGAGTTAAAAAATCCGGCTTTCTATTTTGTACTGTGTTTGACTAGTTCATGTTCATTTTTTTTTTTTCCCAAGCGAATTGACCACTTAGGATCACGCAACAACTTTATTTCTTTTTCTTATTCTTTGCCTGGAGTTTCCTCTGTCTCCAATATTCCTTCATGCGTTCACTGGCATTTTTTCTTTGGTCTTCTGTCCAAGTTCGTCCACTTCTCTTAGGTCTTCCTTCATCTTGAAACCCTTCCAGATTGTTCACTTTGCTCTTAAATACATTTCTTTCTAGCATTTGAGATTCTGTGATGTTTAACTTTTCTAAATCTTTCCTAACTTCCTTAATCCATGTTGTGGTGGTCTTTTTCTTCCAGAGATAGTCGAATATTTGTTTAGTTAATCTATGGTCGTTCATTCTATAGAGATGTCCGAGGAATGTCAGCCTTCTCTTCCGCATAGACGCGGAGATTCTTTCCACGTTCTGGTAGACTTCTCCGTTGCTTCTCAGTCTCCATCCATCTTCAGTCTGAACTGCACCCATGATTTTTCTAAGAATTCTCCTTTCCATGACTTCTAGCTTTTCGAGGCTATAGTTCATCGAGAGACATTCACTGGCAAAGAGGCACTCTGTTTTTACGACAGTGTTATAATGCCTTATTTTGGCATTCCAGGAGATGCACTTTTTGTTGTAGATATTTTTTGTTAATCCATACGCTCTTTCCATTTTTATAATTCGATCTCCAACAGCTGCTTTTTCTAACCCATTCTCCTGTATAGTCTCTCCTAGGTACTTGAACTTTTTTACCCTTTCAATCCGTCCTATCTCCGTGTCAAGGAACTTTGGTCCATGTTTGTCATTTGTCATAAATTTTGTCTTTTCAACTGATATCCTTAGTCCTGTTTGGCTAGCGATCTTTTCCAAGAGGTTGATTTGTATGACTGCTTCTTCCGTGGCTTCCGATAATACTGCAAAATCATCTGCAAACGCCAGGCATTTGACTTTAATTCCTACCGACTTCCTCCCGAGGCAGATTGGGTTTATTCCTCGACTCTCCAATTCCGAGTTCCAAATTCTCACAACATTCTCTAGGACACAGTTGAAAAGGATTGGTGATAGGCCATCCCCTTGCCTGACTCCTGTCTTAATTTCGAACGGCCGAGAAAGCTCTCCCATGAACTTCACCCTGGAAGTTGTGTTTGTTAGGGTCTCTTTGACTATATTTGCTAGTTTGGTTTTGATTCCAAATTCCCTTAGGATCCTGTCTAAGGTCTCTCTGTCCAATGAATCAAATGCCTTTTTAAAGTCTATGAAGGATACCACAATTTTCTTATTACTCAGCAGTCTGTGACGGATTATTGATTTCAAGTTGAAGATCTGCTCAACACAGGAGCGTCCTTTCCTAAACCCTCCTTGGTACTCGCCTAGTTGTTTGTCCAGCGTATCTTCTATTCTGTTTAGAAGAATCTTGGAGAGAATTTTATAAGCAATTGAAAGGAGGGACACACCTCTGTAGTTGTTCACGTCTTGCTTATCCCCTTTCTTGTGGAGCGGATGGATCAGCGCTGTTTTCCATTCTTCTGGAATTTTCTCGGTTTCCCAGACTGCACCAAGGATTCTGTGAAGGTCGTCTAGAATTTCTGGCTCAGCCCATTTAATCATTTCTGCTGTTATCGAATCTTCTCCACTTGCTTTGTTGTTCTTTAGGTTCTTGATGACATCCCTGATCTCTTCTTTTGTTGGTGGTGCATCCTCTTTTGAGTTTTCTGGTGAGTCTGCTATTTCTAATCTAGAAGTGGGGGTTGGACAGTTCAAAAGATCTTGAAAGTATCCAGCTAGTATTTCGCAGTTTTCATGGTTGTTCAGTCCAATTTTTCCCTGCCCATTTCTAAAACTCATACTTGGGGCTTGGTAACCCTTAAGTTTGTTTTTGAATGTCTGGTAAAAGTCTCTGGAGTTGTGTTTAACGAAGTTGCTCTGAAGATTTTCTAACTGTGCTGCTTCAAAAGATCGCTTGGTCCTACGGAAAATTCTGGATGTTTCTTTCCTCTGTTGTCTGAATTGTTCCAAGTGTTCCCTTTTTCCAGAAGATTTCCATCTTCTCCATTCCTCAGACCTCTTACTGAGAGCTCATCGCAGTGTTCGTTCCACCAGATTTCTCTTTTCCTCTTTGCCAACCCCAGTGTCTTCTTTGCGGCGTCATTGATTCCTGTACAGAGTTGTTGCCAACTTTCCTTTTTGGTGCTGCGGATTTCTTCCCTTAAGTTCTTAACAATGTCGTGGGAAATATTCAATTTGCTCATGTTATATTTGGTTATTCTAGGTGGGTCTCTCTTTTGTCGTAGCGGAAGGAAGCGGATTTTGGCTTTGGAAAGGTAGTGGTCTGAATCGAAGTCACCGTTTCTAATCACCTTGACATTCATTACCTCTTTTGCGTTTTTCCTTGATATCGCTACATGGTCCAGTTGGAATTCCCCTAAATTTGGATTTGGGGATACCCAGGTTTTCGCTTTTCTTGGGAGTTTCCTGAAATTTGTTGACATTATTCTAAACTGGAATGCTCTGCAGAGTCTTATGAGCCTTTCCCCATTTCTGTTTGTCCTCCTATGTGCTGGGTAATCTCCCACGATGTCCCTGTATTTTCTCTCTTTTCCTATTTGTGCATTAAAATCTCCCAGGAGAATTTTTATGTTTTTCTCGGGTATCTGCAAGATTTCAGTGTCTAAGAGATCCCAGAAATCGTCCACCTTCTGTGGATTCTTTTTGTTGTCTTCATTAATGGGAGCATGGCAGTTGATAAGCGTGTACTTCTTGTTTTTACACTTGAATGTAAGTAGCGATAGCCTTTCTGATTTCGATGTGAATTCTGTGACACTAGTCACTATCTTTTTGTGTACGTAAAAGGCAGTCCCTAGTAGAGGCATGTTTCCCATTATTTTTATTGCTGGCTTTCCTTTAAATACTCTGTAGTGTTCAGTGTCCACAACATTCTTGTCTAAGAATCTGGTCTCTTGCACAGCTAGGATCTGGATTTGATTCTTGTCTAAAAGCTTTTCAAGTTCTTTTTGCTTTCCTACTTTGAGGAGCGAGTTAACATTTATGGTCCCAATGAAGTACTTATGTTTAAATCTCAGCTTGGAAGGTATTTCAAGACGCTCCGACTCGTCTTTGTTGCAGTTGTTGGGACTCCCCAGAACCCTAGGTCCCGATGCATTGCATAACGCAATGGTGGATTTCTCTTTCGAGCTACCACCTGGGGTAGTGCTTTCTTTCAGCGGACTTTCCATTCTGCAAATAAAGTTGTGATTTGTTAGGGGAGGAATTATCTTCCAAAGTAAGATCGGATTGTGAGTCCGAAATGATTGTTTTTTCGTGGTTTACTCCACTAGGTTCTTCCGCTCTCTCTGCCGTTGGGAAATACTTTGTTTCCTCTTCCGCCTTTGAGACCGTTGACCAGTTTCGCCTAGTAACCCTAGGTAGGGGCCCTATGACAGGGTGCTACCATCCGGAGCCAGATGGACCCTGGTTTTTTTACGAGGTTGATACTCCTCCTGCTCCTCCTTCCTCTCCACTTGCGAGATGAGGCCCCGGGCTTGTTATTTATTGTCTTTGAATATTCTGTGGAGTCGAACATCTCATATTCTGTTCAACGAATTCTTGCAGCAACATGCGATATCTGTTTTATTCCAACAGACCTACATTGTCTACATCTTGCCATTGTATTGTGTAGTGGCTAGCACTCTTGGCGGATGCCCAGGTTCGATTCCCCACTCTGCCAAAAAATGAATTCTGGTCTGAGGATTGGAACAGGGTACACTCAGCCTTGTGAGGCAGAACTGAGTAGAGGTGGGTTTGATTCCCACCTCAGCCATCCTGGAAGTGGTTTTCCGTGGTTTCCCACTTCTACTTCAGGCGAATACCGGAATGGTTTCCAATCCTCATCTGAATTACAAATACACTAATACAGTCATCACAGTAACACAGGTTATCAGACAAATTATATACACACATCCAAGTACATGATCAGGTTCTTGCAATGTCCCTAATTGAATCAACAACAACAGTTATTGGATTGAAGGTGACAGATTGTGTGTTTGCAATTTGTTGTAAACATTTTCTTTTATCTTTTATTGATGTTTTTGTTTCACACCAGATCACAGGATGTTCAAAGGTTGAAATGAAGTGTGTTCGTTTTACCCTATATTTTTGTATTTACAAGAATTTCTCCTATTATCCACCTAGTCAGTACTATTTATTTTTAAGATCCTCCCATTAGACTCTTTTTCAGCACAAGTTCTTTAACATTAAAAAATACAATCATCTCCTCTCTTTTACTTTCATCAATAAAACCATTTTAGTTATTTCTGTAAATGGTCCCTACCATACTGTTAATATTCTAAAAACAAGTATAAACATGGACAAGTTGAAAAATATCACTTTGCTTTTGTCCAATTGTCCGTCTGGCTGCGTGGCTCAGGGGTTACGTTCTCGCTTGCTGAGCCCAAGATTGCAGGTTCGAAACCTGGCGCAGTCAGCTGGCATTTGAGGGTGCGCAAATGCGAGGGAGCCGTGTCAGTACATTTACTGGCACGTTAAAGATCCCCTTCGGGGCAAAATTCCGGCACCCCGAAAAGCCAGTGTAGTTAAAAGGGACGTAAAACCAATAACATTATTATTATTATTATTATTATTATTATTATTGTCCAATTGTCCAATGTTATGTGTCATTTTATATCATTTAATCTAAAGTCAAACTTGAAATGATGTGCATTGGAATTCTCATGTTGTGTGCAATTATGATAGTACAATATTGTCAGCTGCCAGTATGAAGTTACTTGAATGGTAAGGTGTACTGCTTATTTTTTGATAGTTATTGTGCGAAAGAGTCTTGTGAGATGTTGAATAGGCCCTTTTGAATATTATTGCTCGTACATGTAGCAGTATCCTTTTCTTCCATCAGTTCGGTTCCTTAAGCTTGGTTGTTACGTGGTAGGTTTGGCGTTTTATTCAAACGAGTTTGTTTTGTGTTGAAATCTGTAATGGTATGGAATAATATCTGATCTTCATAGTTTAATAATTTATATTCTTAATACTGTAGGTTGCATATTGTGTGATATGTGAATTAATTATAATTGTTGTTTTAAGGGGCCTAACATCTAGGTTATTGGCCCTAAATTCTAATAGGAGGACTGAGTACTTTATTTTAGATATCTTGAAATTGGGACTAATTAATGGTCAAGAAATGTAAAATGTGTGGTGTAGCAAGGCAAAAAAACAAATATTATATGTATGTATTTTACATATAGAAATATACTCTACTCTGATTTACCAATAATGAACGGTGACAGCTGTCAAAGCTAGCCTGTGGGGAAATGCTGCATTGCCACTGAGGCAGATCATGACTCATAACATTCCAAGAGGAAGTCATAAATACTGGGGAAGTTAGCCCCCCTGCCTGGCTGTCTAATGGCCGTGACGAGTGAGGGCACAGTAGAATACTGAGTCAAACCATGTGTTTACTGCTGTGTCTGCATACATTGCAACATTGCTCGCTGTTGCCGTGGAGACTGTTACCCCTCTCGTCTCCACTCCTCACCTCACCCTTCAAGAGGATGACAGCTTTCACCATTCATCTTTTGTAAATCAGAGTATAATTATGGTTGAAACATTCACTTTCTAAAGGACAATTTAAAAGTGCAGAACTGATCAAGAAATGAAGATGTGGAGTATTGGAACTAAATTTGCTCTTATCTGTTCAAACACCATGGCTAGTCTTTTTCATTGAGTGTGGTAATTTGTAACCATATACGTACATTCTTGAGCATTTATAAACTCTCTTTTATATATCTGTCATTTTAGGTTATTTGAAATGGGATTCGGTGAACAATTACGCGAACTTGTGACGCGGCTCCCAGAAAACCGACAGACATTGTTGTTTTCCGCAACACTGCCCAAAGTGCTTGTTGAATTTGCTAAGGCTGGTCTCTCTGATCCAGTGCTGATCAGGTAAGTGAGTCTCCTGCTTCTGTTGGAAATCGCCTGGATATCGTACCAAGAGTAATGAATCATTTTGTACTAGCAGTGTATTAGTGTCTTGCTACAGTACTGCTTGCTGAGAGTTAGACAGTGGACATTAGCCTACTGCTGATGAAAGGTATTTTTATTGAATTTAATACATGCTTCTCCATTTTCTGGCTCCCTTCCACTGCTATGACATCTTATGCACTTCTACTTCCCCATATCTTTGCTTATGACCACAGTGATGTTTGTTAAAAGTTTGATGAAGCATCAGACTGCTGCCATAAATGAGGAGCTGAGAAATACCGTATATCCTGGCATAATTGTTACACCTACTTTTCAAAAATTAAAGAAAATGGTTTATAAAATTTCATCGCATAACACAGTTTTATTGATAGAAGCCATTTTTCAGTGTTGCCCGATTCTAATAAAGAAAGCTGTATCGTGTTGACCGACTGAAAAGCTTTCTTTATTAACACAGTCGTTAGTGTGAGCTGGTTGGTTGCACATGCTGTCGTGAGTTCATAACCTAGTGAGAATTTGTCAGAAGAAACGAGTCTATGACCATGCTACGTCACATAGCACATTCGCATTTGTGCGATGGCATATGCTGCTGCGAGCTTATAGCTAAAGCCCTGCACGGATGCGGATATCCGCAAAATTTTCCGTCATGCGGATAATGTTTACAGTAAAATTGGGGGTAGTTTTTAGAATACAATGTTGAACTGGATTTTTTTTTTTTTAATAAATTTATCTTTTGCTGCATCTTTCATGTCAAGATCGCAGGTTCAACCCCCCCCCCCCGGCCGAAGTCGTCGGATTTTTTAAGAGCGTTAAAAATCCCTCCGTATGCCTTCCTTCGGAGGGGAAGTAATGCCGACGGTCCCATGTCATAGATGTATGGCATGTTAAAGAACCTTCCACTAATTACACCTGCTTGAAGATAAGTTATAGGTTAAACATTTGACTAATGCTCTTAGGTTCCAACGTTTGTCGCCAGGAGCCGACTGCAGTGGCATCTGGTAACCAAGTTCTGAGCTAGTAGTCGTTGATGGTGGCGTTTGGTGGCAAAAGTAGGAACTACTTGAATAAATTCAATGTCTGCAGTCCTTACTTGAATTAAAAACAGATAACACACACTAATATGGCCATCACAATTAACACCGGTTATCAGACAGATTCTGCACACATCCAAATTACACGGGGCTACATGACCGCATTGTCGCAGCCCCTAAACTAAGGAATCAACCATCCATCTTTCATGTTTCTTGTTATTTCTGTAGCGGTTCCTCAGGTTACAACTATTAAATGCTACCTTTTGTAACCCTACCACTTGGATTAGTGGAGTGGGCCTTAATCTCAGAGGTCCGGAAAAAGGAATACAGGCGCTAACTAAAAGAGATTTCAAGTTTCACACACACATATACAGTAAAAATTCTTTTATACGATTCACACTTATACGTTTTCTACACTTATACGATTTTTTTCTTGGTCCCGGCAAAATCCCTATACTTTCCATGTTAATTTATTTCCTATATACGTTTTACATTTATTCGTTTTTCACGCTTATACGATCAGATCTTACGTCCCCGAGAGAAAAAGGCGTCGTTTATACGTTTACAATGGTTTCCTTACTTAAAATCTCTAAAAATATTGGAGCCAGAAACTTATGACACGCACTGTATGTTTCTCGGAAACCATCCCTCGCGCGGGGCTATGTGGTGGAGAGAGCGACCTTGAAGCTATGTTCAGCCGGAGTTGCTTGTGTTGCGAAATACACCACCACTTGCTTCAGTCATTGTTCTGCCTTGTTTGGTGCTTCTCGTGGTTATCCTTGATTGCAGTGAACATGGGTGAAAGGAAGAGGAAGTGCATTACTAGAGACCTGAAAATTTAGCATCTATTTTCCTTTAAATTAGCATTTATTTCTTCCCTTTTTAGCATCTATTTTTGGAAAATTAGCATCTATTTTTTTCTGGATTCTTACAGACTATGACTTTATTGGCGACACATTTGTTTTCACTTACATTTTAGGCCTACAGAAAATTGAAAGTATTGTAAATAAGTCTGACTTGCACTCTTTCAAGTTACATCTACTGTCTGCAACGACTGTATGGTAGTGCAATAAAACACTCACTGTCTACATTGTTTCTTACATTAAACTAAGTACGGCAAGTTGCGATAGCCGACTGTGGCCTAGATGCTACAAGCAGGCTGAATGCTAGCACTGTGTGGCTGTGAGGGGAGTTACTAGGGCGGACAGAGTACAGTTGCCGAGTCGGAACAATAAAAGCCATGATTAGCGTACTGCTGTGCACTTTCAAGAGCAGTTACAGCAGTACGTCCCATTTCTAGAAAAAAACGTTGAACCTTGAATTGCTTGAAGGTTGCAAAAAAATAAGGTTACTATTTAAGCGGCAAGCCGAAAAATTTTCCGTTTAGCGAAGTCCACGTGTTCGACAAACCACCTGTCGCCACGATGCGCCAAGTACATAAACGAGTTTCGTTCGTCAGCTGTCTGAATAAGTTATAGATAGTCGAAAGTTCGTATTGATACAGAAATCGATTGTTATATCGACCAATATGCGTAGCACACTGCGAGTCCGAGATGAGGTTCAATATTGAATATATCAAGTTACAAAGTTTCCGCCTAATCAACATACATTTAATTTTAAGTTAGCGTCTCATGGGTACATGTTTCGGAATTTCTGTTAATTCCTTCTTCAGCCCTTTACATTTATATTCGGAAACACCATTACACAGACCAAATTGACCTCGTCAATGTCGAAACATATAATACACTGATATTAAATCACTATAAAAAAACTATTAAAAAATTAAAACATGACAAACTTATGAACAATTAAAACATTCCTACTGTTGACAGCAACTTCAATATGTAATCGCTATTATGAACATTCTTGCTTAGTGTGCGATGGTTAAAATGCACAGTCACTTGTGTGTCAAGAAAAACAATGAACATTTTGTTAGTGTCTATGACCCAATAGCTTGCAATATTGGTGGGTAAAATGATGACGAAGTGGAAACTTTGATTCCAGCACATTGTTTGAAAGTGCGCTGGCATGTGGCTATAGATGTGTTGTTGGCACCATGAAATCAGGGACAACTCGTTCGACTAATTGACTTTGAAATTTGCATTGACCCATTAAGTGGATGTGCTATCGTGTACTATCAGCTCCACGGACCTGAAATGAAATCGTTCGGTGGTTGAAATTTTGGACCCTATTTAACAAAAAATTAATAAAGTACTGCCATAACAAAATTGGACTTACGAGGGAACGATTTGAAATGCAATGCGCCTATGATATGATACAGTGCTGGGTGATCGGCTCATGCACCTGAAGAAAAATTTTGAGAAAGATTAAGAAAATTATTATTTTATATAAAAGTGAAGAGTTGCGTGGAGCAAATTACAGTATGTTTGATTAACTTACCGACGTGAATGCTAGTGCAATGCGATATAGGTAGGTCAAGTGCTATGCTGCTTGTGGTCCGGTGTGTATACAACTGATCTACTTGTACTGCGAGCAGAGTCAGCTGCTGCCTGGCGAGGTTGAGGAGAGCAGGTGGGCGGTGGAGAAGTGGAGGGGTGGAACTGCGCAGAGTGGAAATGACCGGCGCGGCTCGGGGTGGGGCGGGAATACCGATGTCAATGACCTTACTGTTGTCTATGGAGGTTTTAATTTTTTGGAAATGAGGTGGTCTGCTATTGTATCGAACAATACATTGGTATCAAAATTTATTTCATTCAAATTTTTGTGTGCATTGGACCTTTGGAACACGTTAATGTGTCTTCTTCTTTCTTCTTCTTTCTCTTTACATCACTCCCACTCCTATGTGGGGTCGATGTTTCTGACAGCTCTCCTCCATTTAACCCGGTCATGCACATCCTCTTCTGACAACTGTTTTTCTCTGAGGTCCTCCTGTACACAATCCATCCATCTTCGTTTAGGTCTGCCTCGCATTCTCGCTCCCTGTATTTGCATGTCTAGCATCTTCCTCCCCACGTAGGATTCCTCCCTTCTTCTCACATGCCCGTACCATTGAAGTCGCTTTTCTTGTATCTTCTTAGATATTTCTCCAACCTTCAATGTTCCTCTTATTTTGACGTTTTCCACTCTATCACGCTTAGTCACTCCACTCAATCACCTGAGCATTTTCATTTCCGTGACGTCAAGCCTGTGTGTGTGCGTTTTGCGTGCAGGCCATGTTTCAGAGCAATACAGCAATGCAGTTCTTACGACAGTTTTATATATTTTCCCCTTAACCTTAGGCTTGATCCTGCGGTCACAGAGCACTCCTGACATTTTCCTCCAGTTCATCCATCCTACCTGAATCCTGTGTGACACTTCCAGATACAGATTTCCATTTCCAGTCACCACCGAACCCAGGTATTTGAACTCATCCACTCTATTTAATGTTTCCCCTTGCATTCTGATCTCAGAGTCTTGGTCTGTATTGAACCTCATATACCATATTTACTCGAATACGACCCGCTCCTGAATAAGATCCGCACCCTGATTTTGAAGAACAAAATTTTAAAAAAATATTTTTTACTCAAAACTATTTACAATCTTTACTAAATAAACAGAATAGCATTTCTACAAAATAGTTTCCAACAGTTCTGAAGTCGTACTAAAATAACACGCAGAAACAATTAAAAATACAAATAAAAGACACAAACACTTCATTCATCGTCATCAGAAGTACCAACTTCGAAAAAATTTTCACCATCACTTTCACACAAAATGTCGTCATCACTGCCATACATAGCATTGGAAATACTACATTTCTTGATGCTCTTCCGTATGAGATCTCCCGAGATACGATTCCTTGCCGTCAAAATCCACGAACAGAGCAGCTGAACTTCCGGGCGCTGAATACGACCAGTTGGGGTCAGTGTGTGCTTATCGGCCGCCATCCGCTCCGTATACAGCTGTTTCAAGGCTGCTTTGAACGGGCGGTTCACGCAGACATCCCGTGGTTGTAGCATAGACGTCATCCCGCTCAATCACGAATACATGACTCGTCAATATCATATTTCCTACCGGGCACGATTTCCAATAACTTCAGCTTCCCTCACAACTTTCAATTTCTCACTCACAGTAAACGACCGCAAACGCTTCGTAGAACTCATGTTTACACTCAGAAAACGTGCGCGAGACTTTATGACGCTGCCTGCTTACGGTAAAACAAAGTGATAGTCGGAAGAAGGTTAGCACCATCTAGCGGATACTCGCAACACCCGATATCGCGCGTGGCGGGCAATTTAAATCTTTAAAATCAGGATGACTCAAATAAGACCCGCACCCCAATTTTTCACGTCCGATTTTGTTTAAAAATGTGCGGGTGGTATTCGAGTATATACGGTACTCTGTCTTCTTCCTGCTAATCCTGAGTCCTCTGTCTTCCAAGGCTGCCCTCCACTGTTCCAGTTTTTCTTCTATGACATCTTTGGTGGTACTACACAACACAATATCGTCCGCAAACATCATGCACCAGGGGGCTTGGTCTCGTAATCCACAAGACATTTCGTCCAGAATTAGGTCAAACAGATATGGACTTAAAGCCGAACCTTGGTGTAAACCTACTCGAACCGGAATCCAATCTGTAAGTCCAACGCTGCTTCTAACCTGTGTTCTTGCGTCTTTGTACATTTCATGAACCAACTGCACGTACTTCTCTGGGACTCCCTTCGCTCGTAAACATCTCCAGACTTCTCCTCGGGGCACCCGGTCATATGCTTTCTCTAGGTCCATGAATGTGAAGTGTAATCCCTTCTGTCTTTCATGATACTTTTCCATTACTTGTCTCAGAGCAAACACTGCGTCTGTGGTCCCTTTTCCTGGCATGAAGCCGAATTGTTGCTCGCCAATGCTAGTCTCCTCCCGGATCCTCTTGTCTATCACTCTTTCCCAGATTTTCAAGGTATGGGACATTAACTTAATGCCCCTGTAGTTAGCACAGTCCTGAATATCCCCCTTCTCTTTATATATAGGCACTAAAATACTTCCTCTCCATTCATCAGGTATTGTTTCCTGAGAGTACATTTTTTGCATTAAATCCAGCAACATGTCGATTCCATCTTTCTCTAGATACTTCCACACTTCAACTGGTATTTCATCGGGTCCTGTTGCCTTTCCGTTTTTCATTTTCCTAAGTGCTAATGTTACTTCTTCTTTTCTAATATCCATTGTCAGACCCTGGTGTTTTTCTCCTACTCCTAAATATACCCTTGGGTTCTCTTCATTGAGAAATTTTCCATAGTAGTTTCTCCATCTGCACTTGATGTCGGAATGGTCCGTTAATACTAGACCAATTTCATCTTTGATCTGCTTTATTTGGGTGTAGTCCTTCTTGTCTTTATCCCTCGCATGCGCTATTCTGAAATTTTTTCTTTCACCTTATGTAGTTTCCAACTCTTCGTACAGCCGATCCATCATTTGTGCCTTTGACTGTGCTACTACCTTCTTTGCTTCCTTATTACATCTCGTGTAGTTCTCTTTATCCTCTTGTCTACCTGACATATCCCATAACTTCTTTGCATCACTTTTGGCTTTCACGATCTTCTGTACCTCCTCATTCCACCACCATGTTTCTTTGTCAGCTAGTGGTTTCTTGCCAGAAGTTCTCCCTAGCACTTCAGTTCCTATCCTCCTTTTCAAACTGCTGTTGTGCGCCCACCACTCCTGCACATCATTGCAAAGAACCACTCCATTGAGTACTTTCTCCTTAAACTGGTCCTTCAACGCCTCTTCATTTAATCTCCACCACTTAATTTTTGTTAAGACTCGCACGGGTCTGCCTTTCTTCCTAATCTTCATTTTCCAGTCCATGACTACCGTCCTATGCTGTGCTGCCACTGCTTCACCATTAAAAACTTTACAGTTTTGTATTTCCCTTAATTGAGACCTTTTACACATTAAGAAGTCAATCTGGCTTTCTCTGGTCCCACTCTTGTAAGTCATATATTGACCTGTGTTTTTCTCGAACCGTGTATTCACAATCGCCAAATCATATGCCATCGCACAATCCACGATTCTATGTCCTTCATCATTCCTCACTCCTACTCCCCAGCCTCCATGTACTCTTTCGATTGTATCTCGACTCCTTCCGACATGTCCATTTAAGTCGCCACCCACTATCAATCTTTCATTCACTGGTATATCTCCAAGCTCCCGATTCATATCTTCCCAGAAGGATATTTTCTCTTCCTCATCGCAACCCACTTGCGGAGCATAAACACACACAATGTTTACCATTTGTCCATCAAGACACAGTTTGATGCTCATTATCCTGTCACTCCTTCTCTTAACTTGAACTATGGTCTCCTTTATGTCTCGGGAGAGGATTATTCCCACTCCATTCCTCCCATCCTTGTCTGCTCCACTGTATAGTAGCTTATAGCCACTACCCAACTCTCTAGCCATATTTCCCCTCCATCTAGTCTCTTGCACACACAATATCTTCACCTTCCTCCTTTCCATGAGATCCACTAACTCCCTTCCTTTCCCAGTCATTGTTCCTACATTCAGTGTGCCTATTCTTCGTAACTCACCATATTTTTGAGCTAGCCTCTTTGGCTGGGTTCGCTCGTGACCCAGTAGCCCTAGCCCATTTCTCACAGGGGTCGGGCGAAATCCCTGCACGTCGCTTCTGGGGTACGCCCTAGCATTTTCCGAGGCTAAACTAAGATTCGCTGTCATATTGGTTTTGGCATAGTTTTCCGGCCGCATGCCCTTGCTGACGCCAAGCCTTTTATACCTACGGCCAGGTAGTAAATCAGCCGCCCCTCACATGGGAAACAGACGCTGTTTGTAGCCACCCGTTCTGGGTCAGACGCTACGGTTGATATCAGTCTCTGAAGTGAGAGCGATACCTTTTACTCAATTCCCGAGCACTGGGATGCCACTTCCGCCAACTGCACTGTACCGAAGGACTCCTTCTCCACTGCAGGCACCGTTGTGGTCTTCACTCATAACCCCGAGCTGGGCCCTCCATATTTATGACCCCTGGAGAGAGAGTGTCCCAGCATTGTGAAGCCCCCAGGAATTGGGCTACCTGTTGGTCCGCGGGTTCTATTGGAGGGTATTTGAACCAACCCTACTAGTGCTGTAGGGCCTCCCTATCCAACACCTGGGGACGCGCCCTCTAGAGGTTACAGGTTCCCCCGAGGGGGAACACGTTAATGTGTATGTTTTCCATAATATTCATCAGACTGCCTTTGGACACGTAATGCAATATATTAACATCGTTTTCTAAGCTGGTGAAACTGTGTTTACTTTCTTCCATGTGGGATGCCATAGCCGAATTTTTTTTTAATGTAATTGGCTGGACAAGAATCACATTTGATTTCATATACACCCGATTTGGAATATTTGTTGGTGTGATTGATTTTGCTTGAATTGAAGAATTTTTTGAAGTTAGAATTGTTGGTTTTGAAGGCAATATTTAAATTATGTTTCTTTAAGATGTTAGAAACTGTATAAATGCTTCGGTCCACATAAGTGAAGGTTGCGAATCTTTTCTTTTCGTGTCCAATTTCGACTAGTGTGGTTTTCGGTTTATTTTTTTCTTTTATGAATAAGGTTATTGATGTAGTTAAAACTATAGCCGTTGATGTTTGCTATTTGATGGATGATCTCTATTTCCTGTTGCAAATCTTTTTGGGACAAAGGTAGACATAGGGCTCTGTTTATGAGGCTGGTGAATGTTGCCTTTTTATGACTTCCAGGGTGGTTGGAGTTATGACGTATGGTTGTGCTCGTTTGGGAAGGTTTCCTGTATATTTTATAATGGAGTCTATTGCTTTTTCTGGTTACCGTTAGATCTAAATAATTAATTTCATTGTTGACTTCGGACTCAACAGTGAACTTAACGTTTTTGTCGATGTTGTTCAAGTTCTCGAAGATGTGGGCTATATTTTGACTTTGTTCATTAATGATGATGAAGACGTCGTCGACTTATCTTCCCCAAAATTCAATTCCATCAACGTGGTTAATTACTTTTTCATATTCTAAATGGTCGAGATAAATGTTGGCTAGTATGCCGTAGAGGGGTGATCCCATTGCGAGACCTTCGGACTGTCTGTAAATTTTACCATTGAACGTGAAGACATTATTATTGGTCACCAATTCTAATATTGAAACTAATTCCTCAATTTCTACTTTAGAAAGTTCGCTATTGTTGGTTAATTGTCTGCGTTTGACGTCTATGTTTTTTTTTTTTTTTCACTGGTTAATTAGTGTACATGTCTTTGATGTCTATTGAGTGCATAGTGCTGCTGTCCTTTAGTTTCAAGCCTACTGTTTTTTCGCAGAAATGCATGGTATTCCTGAAGGACATGTTTGCCTTGAACTTATAATGTCTGTTGAGATACTGTTGTGCAAATTTTTCAAGCTTGTAAGTGGGACTATTTTTAAAGTTAACAATTGGTCTGATTGGTATACTTGGTTTATGAATCTTCGGTATCGATCTCAAAGTGGGTAGACTTGGGTTCATACTCGTAAATTTAGTGGCTTGTTTGTCATCTATAATGAAAATCGTGTTTTTCAAAAGTTTTTTGACTTGTTTTTGGATAGCATTAGTTGGATCGTTTTTGATTTCTTTGAAATTTGTGGTGTTGAGAAAATTATTGGTCTTTTGGATGTAATCATCTTTGTTCATTAAAACAGATGTGTTTCCCTTGTCGGCATTTGTTATGACTATATTGTTAACATTAATTTTTTTGGCTAAGTTTTTAAATTGCACCTTATCGTGAGAATTGTTGTGACTATTTTTGCGTTTGTTTTTATTGGTTTTTATGATTTTTTTTATTTTCTTGTTGGTGTCGAATCTCGTGGCGTTTTGTTCCTCATACGGCAATTTTTTAATTGCTGCTTCGGTTTCGGCTATTAAATTGATTAATTCGTTGTCATTATAGTTCTGGTCCCAATTATGCTTAGGCCCTTTCTGTAAAATTTCTAACTCTTTTTGATCCAATGCAATGTTGGAAAGATTTTTGATGGGGTTTTGGAAACCATGTGGGTTGTTCACCACTGAGTTATGATGGTTGGGGGGCGTTTGTTGTGCACCCATCAGGTTTTTAAATTTGTTGTCAAGCGCCTTGACCTTCCTTATGGCGCACGCGTGAGTCAGCTGCCATACAATAATCTGGTAATTGTCCCATTCTTTTTTGTTTGTTGAATTGGACGCTTCCAGATGTGCCCGGTATAATGAATTGTTAATGTTATTCTTCCTCATGTGCAAGAACCTTATCTCCCGCTTAAGCACCCTGTCATTGACCAAAAACTGCGTATGCTTGTCATATTGATTCGAATGACCCCTCCTTTGATAACCCTTAAGATGCTTCAGTATTAGTCTATGTTTCTTATATTTCTTGAGGAATTCAATGTCTTTTATGATGTTTGCTAACTTCAACTTAAGATCTTCAGTATGCCTTCCTTCGGAGGGGAAGTAAAGCCGGCGGTCCCATGTCATAGATTTATGGCATGCAAAAGATCCTTTCACAGACTAAACTTGTGTAAAGCAAAATTTGTTAGGTTAGATTTCGTCAGAACGCTCTATCAAAGTTCCAACGTTCGCCACTAGGTATCATTGATATCTGGTGACAAAAGTTGGAACTACTTGAAATTGAACGGAACTTGTAGCTCACCCTTTACGGTGTCCGCTGGAAGCAGCTACAGACTCAGGCGAGCCGAACATGTCCTCGGACACTCCCGGCACTAAAAGCCATACGATAAATAAATAAATAAATAATAAATAACTTAAGATCTATATATTTAAATTTCAACCTTTTAGCTTGGCTTGCCTTAAGTTTATTCGAAGAAGAATCCATTGCAGGTTCCGTGTTGACATTTAGAATTGAATATAACAAGTTACAAAGTTTCTGCCTAATCAACACACATTTAATTTTAAGTTAGCGTCTCATGGGTACATGTTTCGGAATTTCTGTTAATTCCTTCTTCAGCCCTTTACATTTATATTCGGAAACACCATTACACAGACCAAATTGACCTCGTCAATGTCGAAACATATAATACACTGATATTACAACACTATAAAAAACTATAAAAAAATTAAAACATGACAAACTTATGAACAATTAAAACATTCCTACCTGAAAAGAAAAAATTCGCAACCTTCACTTCTGTGGACAGAAGCATTTATACAGTTTCTAACATCTTAAAGAAACATAATTTAAATATTGCCTTCAAAACCAACAATTCTAACTTCAAAACATTCTTCAATTCAAGCAAAATCAATCACACCAACAAATATTCCAAATCGGGTGTATATGAAATCAAATGTGATTCTTGTCCAGCCAATTACGTGGGCCAAACAGGTAGAAGCTTTCCGACTCGTTATAATGAGCATTTTTCAGCAATAAAACATAAAAAAATTCGGCTATGTCATCCCACATGGAAGAAAGTAAACACAGTTTCACCAGCTTAGAAAATGATATTAATATATTGCATTACGTGTCCAAAGGCAGTCTGATGAATATTTTGGAAAACATACACATTAACGTGCTCCAAAGGTCCAATGCACACAAAAATTTGAATGAAATCAATTTTGATACCAATGTATTGTTCGATACAATAGCAGACCACCTCATTTCCAAAAAATTAAAACCTCCATAGACAACAGTAAGGTCATTGACACCGGTATTCCCGCCCCACCCCGAGCCGCGCCGGTCATTTCCACTCTGCGCAGTTCCACCCCTCCACTTCTCCACCGCCCACCTGCTCTCCTCAACCTCGCCATGCAGCAGCTGACTCTGCTCGCAGTACAAGTAGATCAGTTGTATACACACCGGACCACAAGCAGCATGGCACTTGACCTACCTATATCGCATTGCACTAGCATTCACGTCGGTAAGTTAATCAAACATACTGTAATTTGCTCCACGCAACTCTTCACTTTTATATAAAATAATAATTTTCTTAATCTTTCTCAAAATTTTTCTTCAGGTGTATGAGCCGATCAGCCAGCACTATATCATATCATAGGTGCATTGCATTTCAAATCGTTCCCACGTAAGTCCAATTTTTTCAGGGCAGTACTTAAGATTAATTTTTTGTTAAATAGGGTCCAAAATTTCAACCACCGAACGATTTCATTTCAGGTCCGTGGAGCTGATAGTACACGATAGCACATCCACTTAATGGGTCAATGCAAATTTCAAAGTCAATTAGTCGAACGAGTTGTCCCTGATTTCATGGTGCCAACAACACATCTATAGCCACATGCCAGCGCAATTTCAAACAATGTGCTGGAATCAAAGTTTCCACTTCGTCATCATTTTACCCACCAATATTGCAAGCTATTGGGTCATGGACACTAACAAAATGCTCATTGTTTTTCTTGACACACAAGTGACTGTGCATTTTAACCATCGCACACTAAGCAAGAATGTTCATAATAGCGATTACATATTGAAGTTGCTGTCAACAGTAGGAATGTTTTAATTGTTCATAAATTTATCATGTTTTAATTTTTTAATAGTTTTTTTTATAGTGTTTTAATATCAGTGTATTATATGTTTCGACATTGACGAGGTTAATTTGGTCTGTGTAATGGTGTTTCCGAATATAAATGTAAAGGGCTGAAGAAGGAATTAACAGAAATTCCGAAACATGTACCCATGAAACGCTAACTTAAAATTAAATGTGTGTTGATTAGGCGGAAACTTTGTAACTTGTTATATTCAATTCTAAACGTCAAGACGGAACCTGCAATGGATTCTTCTTCGAATAATCCGAGATGAGGTATCGCTAGCGAGCGATTAGGCCACCTACTAAGCATTTCCTTTTGTTTAATAAACAAATTCGCAAATAAATGAGCAGATTTAAAGTAATTTCGCTATAAAATCACACTTATTCGGTATTTTCGCATTTTGGGTCACAATTCGCATTTTGTCGCACTTTGATTTCTGCTTAAAAGTGGTTATTTTCCACATTAAAATTAACATAGGCTTGAATTCTGTACGAAATTTAAAAATTCGCATTTATCGCGAATGCGATTTTTTCAGGTCCCTATGCATTACGATTGCTGAAAAAGTACGCATTTTGAATGTAGTGAAGGAAAGTGGCAACATGAAACGCACTGAAATCGCTAAGAAATTGGGGATTGCTCCGTCCACCTTAAACACAATTGTAGCTAAGACGGCCGATATTGATATATTGCCGATTATAGTTAAACAATCGTATTATTATTTCTTGTTGTTCACTTCTTAACGGGGACCACCGCTCGCCCGCGCTGCAAGCCTGTCGCCCGCCAGGCACTTTGCCGTAATGCGTAGCTCGCGCAGCACTGAGTCATTGATTAGCCTATAGTTCACAGCTGGTGCTGAAAATGTTCGCCATTCACTGCTACACATCGCTGGCACCTCTTTATGAAATTGTCATTTACGTTCTGAAGTTCCTCAGCACCGATTGACTGTATTTCAGCTGGAATATAGTCTTTAAGCTCATTTTCGCGAAAGATTTCCTATACTTTATGAAGGTATTTACACACGTTCACGTAATGAAAATCGCATTGGAACATCACACTGAGCACTAAACACGTGAACAATTGACTAAACTGAACCCCACATTGTTAAAGCTCTCGGCAGACTGCAAAGGAGGGAAACTTGTGGCACCAAGAAGCGCATTATGGCAAAGTGCTTGACGGGAGACCGGCTCGCGGCGGGGGCGAGCGAGGGTCCCCGTCGCATATAAAACAAAGTCCCTGTATAACCCATATTGTCACATACATTTTTCAGTTTTTATTTACCGACTTTCATTTACCCGTTTTTCACACTTATGGGTTTTTTTTTTTTTTTTTTTTTTCATTGGTCCCCTGGAAATCGTATAAGTGAAGTTTTACTGTATTCTGTTTAAAGTAATACAAAGAAAAGAACCTTAACCTAAGTCGCACCCATTTACATTTAATTTGAGTTGAATTTGGTATTTAATTTTCTTGCTTTACATATCGATATGTTGCCTGTAACAATTAATACGAAACTCAACGACTAAAATGAATACTGCTTAATCAAGGTACAAAACTTAACCTAACCTGAAAAGGAAAACTCATTCACATGGCCAACACTCACTCACGCCATGCACTGAACTAATATTGGTCAAACAGAAATTAACAAATGAAAAACCCATCAAGCTAGACAACACACCCCCCCCCTGCCCCCGAATGCAATAAACAATAAAACGCCGAAAACGAACAAAAGGGAAACACTCCACGCGTCTGAATAGTAGAATAATTTAAACTAGCGGCAGGGGTTAAAGAAATCCCGCAGAAAAACGTGAGAAAATATCTCTCAAATATACAACAGAACTCACCTTATAGGTGGTGTCACCACGGCAAGGACATATAAATGGAAAACCACGAAGCTACTTGCCAGCGGTCAAACGAACCTACTTCACACACATTTAGGTCTTACAAACTTGACGCCTAACACTCTAATTTCACCACTAACACACCAACATGTAGATCTTACAAACTTGACGCCTAACACTACATAACCACAAATCCCCCCCCCCCCCCCAAAGGCAAATAAAGCAACCCAAATCACAATGATCCGCCAAATATTTGTCTGGGCCTCAGAAGACCCATTCAAATACCACGCCGACACAATTACCATTGGACCAGAACACAACCCGTGGACACATCAACCTCACTACGAAAATTAGCGACAAACGAGCCCCGAAAATTAACAAATCTCTATCAAAACCCAATAACCGATCGAGAATCTTATTAATTTATAATTATATTATCTATAATTATATATTATAATTTATATTTATTTATAATTATATTATCTTATATTATCTTACTTATGAAGGAAGAGAAAAAGAAATGGCTGGAGAAATGGACGGAAATGATGGAGGAGGACTGTGATGGCAGTAAGAAAGTGTTGTATGGAATGATAAAGGCAAAGAGAAGAGATACAGGGGAAAATGTCAGAATGGTGGACAGGAATGGAAAGGAGGTCGAAAATATGGAAGAAGTAAAGGTTATCTGGAGAGAATACTTCAAGGAACTCCTAAATCCAACTAAAACCAGCGTAGTGGACATTGTGGAGGAAGAAACAGACAGTGACCAAGACATTTCAGAGAAGGAATTGACATGGAAAGAAGTGGAGGAAGCATTAAAGAAGATGAAAGGGGGAAAGGCACCGGGAATAGACGAAGTGAGTGTGGAGATGGTGAGAGCAGCAGGGGTGATAGGAACACAGTGGCTCTTTCGAGTAATGAAAGTGATATGGAGGGAGAAGAAAATACCAGAGGACTGGAAAAGAGGGATAATAATACCCATATTTAAAAAGGGAAGTAGGAAGGAATGCAAGAACTACAGGGGAATTACACTCGTGTGCCACTGCGCCAAAATATTTGAGAAGGTACTGGAGAGAAGAATTCGGACAGAAGTTGAAGATGGGCTGAGGGAAGAACAGTATGGATTCAGGCCAGGAAGGTCAACAGTTGACCTCATCTTTGCAGTAAGACAGCTACAAGAACACCATTATGAATATGGGAAAGATCTGGTGATGATCTTCTTGGATATTGAGAAAGCATATGATAGTATTAATAGAAACAAGGTATGGGAAGTAATGAGAGCAAAAGCAGTGAACAAGGAGACAGTGGCGAGAGTGAAAGCAATGTACGAGGGAAGCAAAAGCTGTGTAAAGGTGGGAAGAGAGAGAACGGAATGGTTTCAACTGGAGAGTGGTCTGAAACAGGGAAGTGCCCTCTCACCCCTGTTATTTATAGTGGTGATGGATGAAATCATACGAAAAGTGGTAAATAGCATTGGGGAAAGGAAAATTAAGGCAATGTTGTTTGCTGATGACCTTCTGGTATGGGGAGAGGATGAGGAAGAAGTACAAGAGCAATTAGATGAGTGGGAGAAGGTAGTGTTATCATATGGGATGAAGTTCTCAGCACAAAAGAGTGAAGTAGTCATCACAATGAGGAAGAAGAACAGACTGGATATGGGCATAACACTTGGAGGACAGCAGTTGCAGAAAGTAGAATGCTTCAAATACTTGGGAAGCATAATTGAAGAAAAGGGAGGCAATAGGATGGAAATAAATGAGAGGGGAAGGTGTGCAGATGGATTTTTCAAGAGTGTTAGGGGGATGATATGGAATAAAGATGTACCACAAAAATGTAAAGGAATCATCTACAAGACCTACTTTGTGCCAATTTTGACATATGGTTCAGAAACATGGGTGATGAAGGAAAGGGACAAGAATAAAATACGAGCAGTGGAGATGAAGTTCCAGAGGAGTAGGGTAGGAGTGACAAGAATGGACAGAGTAAGGAATGAGAGAGTCAGGGAGATGGTAAGAGAGGAACCATTGCAAAATAGAATAGAGCGATCTAGGCTACAATGGTATGGACATGTGAGGAGGATGGAAGAGGGGAGGATACCGAAGAAGATGTTTGGAATGGAAATGACGGGAAGGAGGCCAAGGGGAAGACCAAGGGACAGATGGACAAAAGGAGTTAAGAAGAGTGTGGAGGAAAGAGGAGTGTGCTGGGACACAGTAAATGACGAGAGATGGTGGATGGACAGGAAACGATGGAGAGGCTTATGTTCCAAGCAGACCCGACCAGCGGTTGGAAACTGCACAATATGATGATGATGATCTTACTTAAATGCACATTTATTATTAAAAAAAAAAAAGAACTTGGTGTTCTTCACGATGTTTGCACATGGTCGCAACAACGAACAATAACCTATATCAAACATGTGGAACAACACTTTAATTTATTTTAACCATACCCTTTCAACTCCCAACAATATCAATACAAATATTTAATTAAAACAGAACCTCAAAATTAAACATTTATCTCGTTGACCAAGTGTGAACACAATTTAGTATTTATCCCATTATTAACAGTTACTGCATCACTTAAACAGAACAAAAGAGTTTAAAGTTCCAATTTGTAAGTTTTCTGAAATTAGTCCAGATATGATTTTAATTCGCATACTGCTTTCTTCATTCAAAGCGAGGAGGAATCCGAGCCTCCCCGTATACGATTCACTCACTGTGCTACATTACATCCATTCACCTTCGTTGCTCAAAAATAAGACACTGGTCCTTAGCGTTCACCGTCAGATCCAGCCTTCTCCATTTTAGACCAGCCAGGTCTGCCACCACAAGTTTGAATGTGGCTAAAAATACGGCCATAAGCCGTTGTAAGTTTTTATTGTTTAGAAGTTGGCAATTTGAAACATAACAAATGCAATAGGAACACTAGCTTTAGAAGATAGCTGAAATTGCAGTTTTGACGTAATTTACCCCACCACGTACGGTACAGGATGGAACACAAGTTTGTGCAACTAAATTATTGCATAATATGAAGAAATTTATGAGATGCATATTTTAAGTCCAGAATGTTCAGTTTAGAGAAAAGAAAGTTCATTTTTTTGTGTTTTTAGGGTGAAGAATATCCAGAATATGCCGTGGTGGTTTGTATCATCGGTACAATTTCCCTATTTGCTTTCGCTTGGATTGTATGAGATTAATAGAGAAGTGAGAGAAGCCAGTCATGGAAATACCCTCAATTAGTGTTGACTTATGCAAAAATGATAGTCCTTTATACCTAGGTTTGCCTGCTTGGGTAAACCCAACGACCAAGTAAGTGCTATAATTAGCCACCCACTGTTGAACATGCCGTTACTCAGAGGGATGAAACTAAGTCAACATTGTCTTGCAATTCATACATAGCCTAGTGGAACAAATTCCTTCTCAAATGTTTAAATGTGTTGTTGGTTGGTTCCTCAGTTTAGTGGCTGCGACAACGCGGTCATGTAGCCCCGTGTACTTTGGGTGTGTGTAGAATCTGTCTGATAACCGGTGTTAATTGTGATAGCTGTAATAGTGTGTGTTATCTGTAATTCAGGTAAGGTCTGCAGACAATCAATTTCAAGTAGTTCCTACTTTTGCTACCAAATGGTACCGTCAACTACACCTAGCCGCGAACTTGGCTACTAGGTGCCACCTGCCTGTGAACGTTGGAACTTAATAGAGCGTTAATGAAATCTAACCTACAAATTTAGTTTCACACAATTGTAGCTAGTGGAAGGTTCTTTTACGTGTCATACATCTATGACATGGGCCCGCCGGCTTTAGTCCCCCTCCAAAGGAAGGCATACTGAGGGATTTTTAATGCATTAAAAAATCCGACGATTTCGGCCAGGTTTGGACCGGCGATCTTGGGCATAGAAGCTCGGCATGCTACCAACTATGCCACCGAAGCCGCTTTAATAAATGTTGCTTTAATAAATTAAAAATATTATTGTAATGTCAGCAGATTCAAATAACAAACATGCGGATAGCGTTTTGTTTATCCGCGCTGGGCTCATAACCTGGCGTGGGCTTATCAGAAGAAAGCAGTCTCGTTGAAAATTCAAGTTTTTGGCCCTTAATCGGTTTCATCTCCTCTTAAAGGAAAAGTATGCTGAAATATTTTGTATATTGGTTAAAAGAAATGTTTTTTCATTAATATTGTGTTGATGTGTTTTTTCCTTTCTTTGTAAATTTGTCTTTTTTTTTTTTTTTTTTTTTTGCAGATTTTTACATGTCTTTCATGTTGGTTTTTTTTTTTTTTTTTTTTTTTTTTTTTTTTTTTTTCAGGTATTTGGCCAGGATTTGAAATTTATATTGTTTGCAGCCCTGGCTTAACTCTATATTTCAGTTTTGCTGAGTTATTCCTCGGTATTTCTCAACTCCACATATCACATAAAGAGATTATATGCTGCTTTTAATTGACTTAATGCTTGTTACTGTGTTTACTCGCATACGAATCGCACCCTTTGTTTTTTTTGTTTTTTTTTACCCAAAATATTTGTGTATGTTTGACTCACTGAAAAGCTGCACATCATATTCACAGGCTTATCAAGTGATGCTTCTGTATTTACTCTTTAGGCATTGAACATCTCCAAGGTGTATCATAAAGTTTTTATCAATTTTACTGAAGAATTATCTATTCCTAATCTTATATGCTTAAACACCTTTAATTTCTCAAATCACTCTAGTTCACTGCAAAGATCTCTAGTTACGACAGAAGAGTAAAAATTACTTCTGTTGCTGGAAGGAATTTTGAGGCTTGCTAAATTCATATTAAAACAACAATTATGCTAAAATATCTTGCTGTTTGAAAAGTCCCTTAGGCTAGCAAATACTTTCTGACATTTGAAGCCCAGCACACTGGCCACATGGAACAAACTAGAAGCTTGACATGAAGTCGGCCATGTAGCCAGTCGACCTTGATGCAAGAGATGCTGTGAATTAGAAGGAACTCAGGGCAGCTGTAAAAGTGTACCTATATTCACGAGCAAAAGAATTATGTTGCATATACGTTGCAGAAATTTGTTGGAAGTATTATCACTTGATGTGCCATGCTACGGTGCTCATCTGTTGTCTGTTGCTACGCGAGTGCACTGCAGGATTACTAACCTGTAAAGTAGGCCTATTTCCCTTTGGAAAAAAAAAAAAAACCTGGCAGTGAAGGAATCGTGTGTTAGGCTGAGGGTAAATTTGTACGTATTTATATGCAGCGTAGACATCCAGAATAACAAACATCCTTCTTAACGTGCACTCCAACTGTATTTTAATATTTTCTGATAGATTTGTTCCATTACAAATGAAATAATATTTGAACAAGAAATGTTATAATGAATTTTTTGCTGTGCTTCTGTATTAAACTCAAACAATTTGATAGTGCATTTACTGATGTTTGCTTGTTATAATGTTACAAGACATACTTGAAAAGCCTCTATATTGTTCGTAAAATATCTCAATTTTTTTGGGCATATTATGAGGCCCTGAATTTGGCGTTTAAAAAAGTGTGTCCAGCATGCAAGTGATCTCCCTCTCTTGACATTTCTCATTGTTGTGATGCCTTCTGCCTTCATAAATCAGTTAATTGTAATTTTAGGAACAATTTGTGGGAAGTGAGAAGGAGTTTCTTTATTTTTTTATTTATAGGCTAGATGTGGAATCTAAGCTGCCTGATGAATTGAAATTATTATTTTTGGTATGCCGCTCTGATGAAAAGGCTGGTGCTCTTTTATGCTTGCTGAAGCATGTTGTGAAACCTCGTTCACAGACTGTCCTATTTGCTGCAACGAAACATCATGTTGAATACCTGCATATGGTGAGTAGAATCTTGTTATAGTGATCACTCTGAGCTGTTTGTAAGGTAAATCGGGCAATTTACATCTATTTAGGAAGTTATCAAGAGGTACAATACACACAATGGACAGGAAAAAGGAAGGAAAAAAAAACGCAGAAAACATAATAGTGCTATGACAGGCACGTGTGGGCAGAGGAGAAATCAAAGGAAAAGACAAGAACAATTTCCTTAGCCGGACACATCACCTTTTAAAAAAGTGGACATGACACCATGAATCCACTCCAGAGCTCAAGGTTAGACCACCGCCTGGATGAAAATTACTGCTTGTACTCGTTACACACAACATGATCCCATAGTGGAAAGCCTCCTTGGCCACCAATCACATTAGTTTAATGTACTCTCTCTCTATGTCTACCACCTTGTGCCTTACTTGTAGAAGGCTTCATAAGTAATAACAAGGTTTATCAAAAGTCAACAAAAACAAACGCCTATGATGGCTTTTATTAATCCTATTTAATTTGCCTTCTAGAAGAGGTGACTGACAATGAAATATTTTAAATTTCTTTTTATATATAGAAATAAAATGTACCTGTCTTATCTGTAATAATGTCTCCTAACTTTCCAGATGTTGGACAAAGCTCACATTAGCAACACATACATTTACTCAAATCTTGACCCCTCGGCTAGGAAGATAAATGCTGCCAAGTTTCAAGTGGGCAAGGCATCTGTATTGATTGTGACAGACATTGCAGCCAGAGGAATTGATATCCCACAGTTGGATAATGTTATTAATTATAACTTCCCAGCTAAACCAAAGTTGTTTGTACACAGGGTTGGTAAGTAAGACAGTTTTTAGCCCGGTCTGTGTGTCAGGGGAAATGATGCTCTCTGAATCACAATATTTAAGTTATGAATCCACAAAAATTCTATTCTGGGAAACATATGATAGAATGTCCATCTGTCTGCAGGTCGATGTGCCCGAGCTGGCCGGAGTGGTACTGCCTACTCCTTGGTATCCAGTGATGAGTATCCTTATCTCGTAGATCTCCATTTGTTCCTGGGTCGCCCACTATGTCTCGAGACTAAGGAGGATGAGGACATGGTGGGCGCCATCCCCCAGTCTGTGATGGAAGGGGAGCTCAGTGAACTGGCTGTTTGGCACAACTCCGAGACAGACTTGGTATGTACTCACCAACTTTGGATTTCTTTTCTACCAAAACTAAGAACATTTGGTTCATTTTCCATATTGATAAGTTAATTACAGGTTTAACAAATTCCATTATACGATACAAGTTACTTTGTGCGAGGCTCTATCACCTCTTATGGTACATGTTTCGGACTCAGCAACAGTCCATCATCAGCCTGATTCAGCAAGATCACCGTCCAGTTTTCCACCATTTGGTGAAACGTCTCATAATATAAAACACATAAAATATGAGGTTGAAATGACACTGAGATGAATGATATTAAAAATTTTAATGTTAAAATTATTCCAAATCTGTCGATCAATTCATTGTTTTTTCACCGTGCAATGAGCTTCAATGCTTGCAGACCGTACAGATATCTTGAATAAAAAGGTAGCTAAAAAGTAATTACTTTTTACTTCATACATAAATTAGACACCCTGGCATAAGGGCTGAATAAATCAAAATCTATTTTTTAATTATCTTTGTCTTCATTGAGATATGTTCGTGATCAGACCAATACATGTCTCACATTTAAAGACAATGCCTTGAGGATACCAAAACAAACAGTTGGAACTAAAATCCAAATCAACCTACAATGAGCACATACAAAACTATTAACCTATTAAAACCTGTCTTTATTGGAACCTTCAAGAAGCGGAAAAAAATGGATAAAATCACCGGTCTCGTGAATTATGACCTATTATTCTTGTTAATTTACCTGTACGTAGCGGAACCTGTCTAACGCGGAAACAGGATAAATTTACAGTTTAAAGTAAAATTATGTGTTTAAGAGTATTCCTTTTATGGAACACGAATGTTTTACAAACTCATTCAACTACCCTTTATGTTCATTTTGTGTGGTTTGGACATCCCTTGGCGAGGTTTCTCAAGTCTTGTGCAACCTTTGGGGCAGATGACCTCGTTGTTTTGCCCCTGAGAACAACAATAACTAACTTGTGTGACCTTCACTTGGTAAGGGAATGCCCCACATTCTTGTGAGGATTAACATACAGAGGTAATAAGGAGGAATGATAGATCCAATGAACTGCTTCTCACACAATGCTGTAAAACACTTAATGTGATTCAGTGATCAATTGTAGAAAGTTGTGCTGTTGTTCCTTAAGGAAGAAAGCGCGTTGTTTTAGATTTAAATGCTAAAATTGTTGTAGAAGCTAGCGTTAGAAAGAATGTCGGAATTTGTAGAGCATTACCGGCAAGAAAAGAAACCAGAGGATGACAATGAAAATGGTGATGATGAAGTAGGCGACAATGTGTGTAGTATGAAGATAAGGACGAGCCTTTTCAGCGGTAAAATACTGCAATCCTTTTCACTCGCGAAAAATCATACGGAGTTATTTGATATTGTTTGCTGTGCCTGTATCTTAATTGAAAGCCATGCCTCTAAAGTAAATTTGAATTTTTCTCCAATTTCCGTCATTGCTTGTTTAATGTATGGATTGAAAAGTATAGGTGATAAGTTGCAGCCTTGCCTTACACCTTTCTGAATACCAGCTTCTCTCTCATGTCCTTCCGCTCGAATAACTGCTGTCTGGTTTTGGTATAGATTGTAGAGCATCCTCCTATCCCTGCACTTTATTCCAATCGTTCTCAATATGTCAAACAACTTACTCCAATCAACGCTGTCAAAGCCTTTTCTAAGCCTTCAAATGCTATGAACGTTCTGTTCTACTTCCTTATTCTAGCTTCCTAAATCAGCCTAAGTCTTAGGACAGCTTCCGTTATCGTACGTTTCTCCTGAAGCCAAACTGGTCAACACGATTGTACCCAATTGTAATGGGTGGTTCCCTAATCCTGAAAATTTTACATGAGATTAAGTGATCAACATCAGATCCTTTACACTTAGACTATTAATTCTAGGTTTATAAGTATGGGTTATGATATTTACAATATATGCACTTGCAGTAATTAGTTGCACAGTACTAAACTAGCTCAACTAGTCATGATATGGTGTTTTTTTTTAGATACTGATAAGGTTGATTGACCTTCAAGTTTGTTTGCTTAGTGTGATTATGCGATTGTTGTTAAATGGTCTGGTTATTCTGGATTATTGCTTATAAATGGTCTGGTTATTCTGGGTTATTGCTTATAATTAGAGGTGTTAGTTTTTGTTAATTAGCGATAAAACAAAAAGTCATATTTAGAGGTCGGGATGTTTTATTTTCATGTATTTACATGTTTTGTGCTGCCCAGGAGTGAAATTAAATCGCAAAATAATGTGAATTTTGTGAATAACACCACAAGTACCACAATCTGCGAAATAAAAAACATTTTTCATATTTTTTTCCACACCAATCCGAACATTCTTGTCCACAAGCCGATAATCGAATTTGGTTGGTGTTCAATTCGAGAATGATCGAAGGTATAGTTTCGCGAAGGGTAATACTACGATATACTGTCGATATTCTCGTTACTCGTTGGATTTTAGCGCTGTGGTAAACAGCTGTTATCTCGCGGCGTGAATAGTTTGGCCGACTACCTCAAAAAGGTTATGTGATAGTTTTTCATTTTGTGAACTACGTTTGCCTCCTGTTACATCAGTAGCGAGTGTAATTCATAGTAGAGAATTCGATATAATTTAATAAAAAGTGCGCAAATTGTGCGTTATCATCGAAGCTAGTGTGTTATTTGCGTGAATCAGTTGGCGACCACGTGTTCGTCGTAGTAGTTCCAAACTTAGCAGTATGGGAAGATGAGACGCGACATAATTTAAATATTATGACACGAATTCAAAAATAAATTTTGCGTGTGGTTACGACTTTATACTGGCGTGTGACTACAGTCAACCGTGTGATAACAGTTACTGGGCATCGCTTAGTTGAGTTTAAAAATGCCGAAGTTAGCAGTTTCTGCCACAGACAGACTTAAAGAATATAAGAATGGAGGATTTATAATTTCTTGTGGCATTCTTATGTGCAAATATTGTGATTGTCGGTTAGATTATCGCAGGAAAGATGCATTAGACAAACATTGCAAATCGGAGAAGCATTTAAAACGCCGAGAAAATTCGCGTCTTGAAGTTAGTGTTCCTAGAGTGGCTACCTTGAAAGAAACATTATCAAATGCTAGTCGTGTGAAGGATATGAAAGAAGGGTTTATTTTGGACACTACTGCTGCGTTTGTGAAAGCTAATATACCAGTAGAGAAACTAGACAATCCTGCTATCCGTACTTGGTTTAATAAGTACATTCGCGGAAGTGGAGATTTACCATCAGCAAATCAGATTCGTCAACATCCCCATGATTGGGGAAAGAAGGAGGGAAGAAATTAGGGAAGATATAAAAAACAAAGACGTTTTTCTGCTATGTGACTAAACTACTGACAAGAATGGTAGGTGTGTTTTCAACATTCTTTTTCGTCCATCAGTACCATCAACTCTGTTGTTCTAGATTCTGCCAACAGCGTAAATTGCTCCAATGCTATATTAGACACCTTGAATTCCTATGAAATTGAACGGGAGCGTGTAGTGGCAGTAGTTACGAACTCAGTACGCTAAACATGACAATGTGTAACTACTCTTCAAGGATTGATTGAAGAATTAGGTCACGTCCAGTGCTGGGCTCATAAAGTCAATCTTATCGGCTGTATATTTGAAAACGAGCTAGACGAATTGAACATGTCTATAGTAAAGACAAAGAATGCCTTTTTAGATATGCAAAAAAGAAAAAGCAATTACGTTGCATTTCTAAGGGAGAAATATGAAAATGCAGAAAACTGTATGTACAAGATGGAATTCATGGTTTAAGGCTGCAATGTATATGGCCACGCATGTGGAAGATCTGGTAGTATTTTTCAAAACATTGGAAGATTCAAATTCTGGGGTCAAATTTTTCCAACAAGCATAGACTTCAACAATGCAAATTATAAAATTACAAGCATTGTATGTTTCTGTTGTTGGTGCCTCTCTTATGGACTTGCTTAATTTCTTGGAGGGATCTATGTACCCAACAATTCACTTACTGGCTGGGAAGCTAGATGACCTTGAGGTAAAGCTCAAGCTATTAGGCGATGGTGGAATGTTCAATCATACGATCCTCCAGAACTTGGTTGGTTGGTTGGTTCCTTAGTTTAGGGGCTGCGACAACGCGGTCATGTAGCCCCGTGTACTTTGGGTGTGTGTAGAATCTGTCTGATAACCGGTGTTAATTGTGATGACTGTATTAGTGTGTGTATCTGTTTTTTAATTCAAGTAGAGACTGCAACTTTGAATTTTCAAATAGTTCCTACTTTTGCCGCCAAACGCCACCGTCAACGACTACTAGGCCTAGTTCAGAACTAGCTACTAGACGCCACCGCAGTCGGCTCTTGGCAACGAACTTGGAACAGCTTCCTCAAAAGATGCAGATAATGGTTAAGTCCAAGCTTACGTGTGTTGCCCAGTCAGCTCTAGTGAAAGTCAGGATTTTAAGGACCACGGATCCAGCCAGGAAGACTGTAGAAGCCATCGGGTCATTGTTTGATCCTCGGCATGCACCTAAGAACATATCGCCCACAGAACTGCTCCAATTTAAGAAGAATGCCCCATTACTTAAGAAGATGGAGTCTCAACAGTTTTTAGAGGCTCACAGCATTTACCTGACTGCAATCAAGAACCAACTGCGTCATGAAGATCATGTGAATGTTCCAGAGATCCTCATGGGATTAAAGCCTGCTCACCGAGACTATGCAACAGCTGCATTAAAATGTGTGTGGTATCCTTGTTCAAATGTGGATTCTGAAAGGTCATTTTCGAAATACAGTCTCATAGTAAGTGATAGGGGGCGACAATTGACAGCTGCAAATGCTGAGACTTTAACTATGATATACTTCCAATGATTTCACTGCATTATTTGGATAAAACTGAAAAAGGTATTTACTGAAATGTGTTTCGAGATGGTGAATGTAATATAAAAATGTGACTTCCATATAAGTATTATCTCATTCTTCCATAGCCATGTTTAACGGTTTACCCTACTGTTTTGTTTTTTACTTTGTTTTATTAATTGTTTACATTTTTAAATGCACTTATTGTACAAACCTTATCGCTTTCCAAATTTTAACATGTCATCCCCCGAAAAAATAATAAAAACACAAAACACCACTTTTTGAATTTTAAATCAACGAATCTTCAAAAAAATAAAAACACTTTCTAACTCCTCTACTTATAATCAATTAATTATTTTAGTCCTGCAGAATGTTTTAGTATTTTGCTTTTGTATGTTACCTTCATTCTCAATATTTTTGCTACTAAGTGAAGTTATTGCTGTCATCCTTGTTGCAGATGAACATGAAGCGAGTATGCAGTAACGCTTACAAACAGTACTTACGGTCACGGCCTGGTGCCTCAGTAGAAAGTGTGAAACGTGTGAAAGAAATTGACTTTTCTCATTTGAAGCCACACCCTGTCTTTGGTATTGATGAGGCTTCAAATAACGATAAGTTTCAGATACTGGATCAGATGAAGAAATACAGGCCTAATGGTGTAAGTGTTTTGCTAGTATAATTGAGCCCCTTAAAAATCAATGTTCCTTAAATAGGGGTATTTCTTAAAAGGGGTTCCCAGTTTTCTAGATGAAAAATCATGCCAAAATCACATAAAATGATCACAGGAATCTGTCAACAGCTAATCCATTGGAAATTATTGCCATACACATTCACTAAATCATTCATCGTCATCATCATTTTCCGTTTTCCAGCTTAAGCTGGGTTGGAGCAAGTATGACACCCCTCCACTTAACTGTCTGTCCACCATCATGCCTCAACCACTGAACTCCACTCGAGGTTACGTTCTCTCACACTGTCTTTCATTAACTCCACCCACCACACTCGAGGTCTTCCTTGTCCTCTCTTTCCAGTCATCTGTCTCTCCATCACTAGTTTTGGCATTCTTTCATCATTCATCCTTTTGACATGTCCAGACCATCTCAGCTGCTCCAGCTTATCAGTCAGCGTCTGTACATTCACTTCTTTCGAACAACTTCATTTCTGACTGTATCTCTCCTAGCCGTCCGTACCATACTCTTCAGGAACTTGATTTCGGCTGCCGGTATTCTACTTTCATGGCCAAGTTTCTGCTCCATACATGATTATTGGAAAGTAATAGGTCTTATACATCACTTCTTTAGCCTTCAATGGTATGTTTTTATCCCAAATTAAACTCTGAACTTGATGATAGAAAACACTCCCTCATTGTATTTTCTTGCTGATCTCCATATCCAATCTTGCATTTTCCATCAATTCTCTTCCCAAATATTTGAAGAACTCTACTACTTCCAGATCTACATCTCCAATTTTAACAATCTCTTTTCCTTCTTTCTTTCCTCTTGTCATTACCATTGCCTTAATTTTCTCTACACTAATTTTCATTCCCCATTTCCCAATATTTTCCTTTTGTACATCCAGCTGTTCTTGGACCACATTCACATTCTCTCCCCAAATCAGAACATAAGCAGCAAATAGGATTATGTTATTCTTGTACTTGTGTATGCTTCCTTTATTGCCTTTAGGTTATCCAACACCAGTATAAACAACAATGGAGAGAGTACAGTCCCCTGTTTTAATCCTTGTTCAATTTTAAATTACCTACTTGAATCGGGACACAGCTGCAACAATTATTGTACATTGCTTTTATCATTTGTATTATTTCTTCTCCAATACCTGTCTGTTTTAGTCTTTCCCAAACTTTGTCTCTTATCATATGCCTTTTCTAAGTAAATGAAGGTCATTCTTTGACTAATTTTAATTGATGGCTGCTGACTGTTATTTTTCTTGTCTACCCAGACTGTTTTTGAAGTTGGCCAAGGATCCAGTTCTGCTGTGTATTCTGTTATGAAAAATACTCGTCAGAAACATAAGAACTCGATTATCAATCATAAGAGAAAGTTAGCAGACAGAGAAGAAAAAGAACAGGACAAATCAGGTAATACAGTGTTTTCTGCACTTTCCATCTTTTTCCTCATAAGTTACAAATCTAATTGCATTGCTTGAATAGGATGATCTTAATTTATCTTATTGATGCATGTAAGCCATGCATCCTGATTTACTGACTTGCTTTCAGGTAAAATAAAAAGTAAAACGAAGTAAACAGAAAGTCAGATACATTTCATAATACCGTATTTACTCGGCGGTAGGACCCCCTCGCCTATAGTTTCCCCCTTAATGTTTGAGAGCCAAAATACAAAATTCTTGGAAATCGCTTATAGCACCCCTCCTTAATTATTGAGAGTCAAAATTCAACATTCTTGGAAATTGGCGAATTCTTAAAAAAAAATATATATATATATCTTTATATATATAATTCTTCGACACGTGTGTATGTGACTGAACTCCTCCTAAACGACTGGACCGATTTTGATGAAATTTGGTATGTATATTAGGGTGGGTCCCTGTATGGTTTAGATTCACAATCTGACCCCGTAGGTGGAGTGAACACAATTTTAGAACCTCAATTTACACACAATTTTAGAACCACAATATACAGTCAAAAACAGTCGTCATGGAAACCACTAGCCTTGGCCTTGGTGAAAGCTGATGTCTATGGACGGTTTGTCTCTGCACGTCAGAGCCACCTGGTTGCAAACACTCTGTCCGTGGCGGAAAGTTGTGTTTTATACCAAAGGTGGCAGTGATGTCGAATTCTACTGTTTGTCTCTGCACGTTAGAGCGTTTCAAAGTCCCGTATGCGTTCATATACCATTCATCCCATTGCGATGAAACTTGGGTGAGATGGTAAGTGTACTCCAGGGAAGGTGTTTGGCTTAGTAAATCCATTTTATAATAGATAGCGCACGACTAGATTCAACAAATGAGCGACGACGCGCGAAGCGTTTCAAGAAGGTCCCGTATGCGTTCAAATATCATTCGTCCGATAGCGATGAAACTTGGGTGAGATGTTGTGTACACTCCAGGGAAGGCTTCTGGCTTAGTAAATTCATTTTACAATAGGTAGCGCATGAGTAGATTCAACAAATGAGCGACGACGCGAGAAGCGTTTCAACAAAATCCCGTGTAAGTTTATATCCCATCCATCGATTGAAATGAAACTTTGATGAGTTGTTGTGTACACTTACCTAAAGGTTTCTAACTTAGTAAATCCATTTTACAGGAGGTTGCGCGTGAGTAGATTCAACAAATGAGCGACGACGTGCAAAGCGTTTCAACAAGGTCCCGTATGCGTTCAAATACCATTCGTCCGATCGCGATGAAACTTGGGTGAGATGTTGTGTTCACTCCAGGGGGAGGCTTCTGGATTAGTAAATCCATTTTACAATAGGTAGCGCACGAGTAGATTCAACAAATGAGCGACGACGCGAGAAGCATTTCAACAAAATCCCGTATAAGTTTATATACCATTCATCGATTGAGATGAAACTTTGATGAGTTGTTGTGTACACTTACCTAAAGGTTTCTAACTTAGTAAATCCTTTTTACAGGAGGTTGCGCACGAGTAGATTCAACAAATGAGCGACGACGTGTGAAGCGTTTCAACAAGGTCCCGTATGCATTCATATACCATTCATCCGATTGCAATGAAACTAGGGTGAGATATTGTGTACACTTACGTGAGGGTTTCTAACTTAGTAAATCCATTTCACAGGAGGTTGTGCACGAGTACATTCAACAACTGAGCGAAGACGCGCGAAGCGTTTCAATAAGGTCCCGTATGCGTTCAAATACCATTCGTCTGATTGCGATGAAACTTGGGTGAAATGTTGTGTACACCCTACGGAAGGTTTCTGGCTTAATAAATCCATTTTACAATAGGTAGCGCACGAGTAGATTCAACAAATGAGTGACTGCACGCGAATCATTTCTACAAAGTACCGTATGCGTCCATATACCATTTATCCGATTGCGATGAAACTTTGGTGAATTGTTGTGTACATTTCAGTAAAGGTTTCTGGCTTAGTAAAATCATTTTACAATAGGTAGCGCATGAGTAGATTCAACAAATGTGCGATGGCGCGAGAATCGTTTCAACAAAGTCCAGTATCTGTTCATATACCATTTATCCGATTGCGATGAAACTTTGGTGAATTGTTGTGTACACTCCAGGAAAGGTTTCTGGCTTAGTAAATCCAGTTTTTAATAAGTAGCGCACGAGTAGATTCAACAAATGAGTGACGGTGTAATGGCCAACGCGGGAAGTCAACAACCCACCAAGAGTATTCTGGTAATAGTGGACATATATATAAGGGTTTGTTGGCCAAAGCATTAGACAAAGATGTAATGATAAAAGAGTTGACTTTACAAAGGTCGCATGACAATTTAGCAAACATGTGGAGGACCAGACAATATTATTGTCACCAAATAAGGAGGTCCAGGAAGGCATAAAGGACACAACACCACCAATAACTTTGTTGTAATAAGATATATTATCAAATAGGTGGCACATAAAACAAATACTCAAAGGTGGCACATAAAACAAATACTCAAAGGTGGCACATAAACATATGAGAAACACTGGCACAAATTTACACAATTGAAGAAGCACTCGCATGGAGTTAACACACGTTAAGTCTTGAGCCTAAAACACATATATTGTTCCAAAGAATGATATAGTTTAAATATGTAACACAAGTGGAGTTGCAACAAATAATGAAAAAAAAAACAGGTCGCATGGAACGAGAATGTGTCGTCGAACCAGGACTGACTTACAGTGATGCGCCGATACCATAAGCCCAAAAAATGAATTGTTAATAAAACAAATTATGTGTGAAACGCAGGAAGTCAAAGTAGTTGCTGTCTTACAAATACCGGGATATGCCAATCGCACGGCATTGTCACAATAATAAAGCAGTTTAGCCTAGCGTCAACCTCCATTTAGTGATGGCGCAGGAAGATGGTGCCTGGCCTTGTAACACATGCTTCCAGACAAACAATGAATTACTTATCACACGAAACAACATCATTATTCATACGCGTGATGACAAATTGTTAGGCAGTAGATGAAGATAGAAGTAAACACATTACAACAAACTATCCGACGCCGCGGATTGAAGAATTCGTCGACATGGCGCGTAGCAACATCAAGCATGGGTCTAGATGAGACCGAAAATCACCATAATGTCACTGCCCTAACAAAATATGAATCATGTGCATGGGACATGATTGCTAAGTACGGTTACTATGAAGATAGCACCAATTATAGAGATGATTAGCTGGATATTCGTTGATATATCACAACCAGTGTTGAAGCACAACATTCCGTCATGGCTGCAGACTTAGAGAACGAAGAAGAAACACGTGATTGGTCGCTACAAACAGCAAGGAGGCCTCTGATAGGCTGAAAGCAGCCAATCACAGTAGAGAGTTCAAAGACAAGTCAAAGAGAATAAAGAAGAATCAATGTCGCCAACTTAGAACACCAAAATACCTTCTAAGCAAAAATATCCTACTGGAAACACGGCAGTGGGAATACAACATGTAATCAAAACAAATGAATCATGACAACTAACCAACATAAACAAAACAAACTTGCAAATGAATAAATGCAATGAAGACAAATAATAAATATATGTACAACCACACAGAGTGGAAACAAATAAGGATACACAAAAACTGGTTTGCCAAGACAGTGGCCGAACCATATTGCCCGCACAGAAACAACAGGCAGGTTGTTTATGAAATACAAGAGGGTTTAGTTCTGCGGCAACAAGGAAGACACCTTGACGATGGGACGTTTCAAGAGTCCAGAGGTGGTATGTAGAGAGACCACACGAGCTAGGCCGTCCTTACCACAATGAACCTCAAGAATACGTCCAAGTCGCCAGTAAGTAGGAGAAACATTGTCGTCCATAATAAGCACAAGCATGCCAACCTTGAGGTTAGGAGACACACGGTTCCACTTGTGACGTTGTTGAAGGGAGAGTAAATGATCTGTGGACCATTTACGCCACAATGAAATCATAATCTGTTGAAGTAATTGCCATCTAGACAACCTATTGATGGGCACTTCAGAAGCGTCAGGAATGGGCAAGGCATTCAAAGGTCGTCCAACAAGAAAGTGACCTGGCGAGAGATAGCACAAGTCAGTAGGATCCTCAGTCATAGGCGAAATGGGTCTAGAATTTAGAATGGCTTCAATTTGCACCACGAGAGTGGTCAATTCTTCATACGTAAGTACTTGAGCCTTCATGATTCTTATTAAATGAGATTTCAAAGATTTGATGTTTGCCTTCCAAATTCCACCAAAATGCGGAGAACTAGGAGGAATGAAGTGCCACTGAATTAGTAGCGATGAGGTAGAATCTTGAACAACAGATTGAAAATCTGCAGAGGAGAGCAACGAACCAAGATCAGCAAGGTCAGACTGTGCGCCTTGAAAGTTGGTACCATTGTCGGAATACACTTGAGCGGGAACGCCCCTTCTACTGCAGAAGCGAGTAAAGGCTACAACGAAAGCATGACTGGAGAGGGAAGTGACGACTTCAGTGTGCACAGCCTTCGTAACCATACAAACGAACATTGCGATGTAGGCCTTAGTCGAGACCCTTGACCTGGGGCCACCGTACCTGATAGTGAATGGACCACAGTAATCAACACCAACGTGATTAAAGGGAAAGGTTTGATTGAGGCGAACAGCTGGGAGTTGACCCATTAACTGTTCAGAAGGACGTGCAGCGTAGCGCACGCAAGTAACACAAGAGCGAGATAGACTACGAACAAGTTTTCGTAGTGAAGGTATCCAGAAGCGTTGTCGGATAGTCGCAATCACAACCTGGACCCCGCCATGAAGCAACTTTAAATGGGTATGTCTGACCAGGACTTTAGTGAAATGATGGTAATTGGGCAAAAGTATCTGGTGTTTTGTATCAAATGGAAGGTCGGCCAATTCCAAACGGCCTCCCACACGAATAGTGCCATCAGAGTGAAGCAAAGGGTGCAAATTGCTGATGGTGGAAGTGGATGGCACTTGCTCATTCTTCATTAGAGCAGCAAGTTCAGTAGAGTAGCACTGAGCTTGAATTATTTTCACACATGTAAGTAGTGCAACATCAATTTCAATGGCAGTGAGTGGACCACTGATCCTAGTGGTATTTCTACAATTAGAGAAAAACCTAATACAATAGGCTATGACCCTCAACAATCTTGTGTAGGAAGAAAAATTGTTTAAAAATTCAATGTCAACGGGTTTAGATACATTTGCGCACGAAATTCTACACTCAGGCAATTCGGACACAGGAGTGTCAAAGATATCTGAAGTACTGGAGCTTGTAAAGGCCTTCAACCATGCTGGACCATACCACCATAGCTGATTATTTTTCAATTCTGAGGGCTTACAGCCTCGGGAAATTATGTCGGCTGGATTGTCACGGGAAGAGACATGTTTCCAGGCGCAGTGACCAGTAAGCCTTTGTATTTCAGCAACTCTATTGGCTACAAAGGTTTTCCATTTTGAGGGGGGCAAAGCCAACCAAGACAAAACAATAGTGGAATCTGTCCAACAATAGACGGATTCAATAAGCAAGTTCAAAGCGGGTTGCACCTTTGCAAGTAATTTGGAAAGCAAAAGTGCACCACATAACTCAAGTCTGGGCAAAGACAACTGTTTAAGAGGAGCAACCTTCGACTTAGCGCACACAAGAGCAACAGTGACGATGTCGTTGGTATCAATTGACAATAAATAGAGACAAGCTCCATAGGCCTGCTGACTGCTGTCGCAGAAGCCATGAAGTTGCATAGATTTGATTTCTGAAGCAGGCTTAATCAAACGTGGAGTAGAAATCTCAGAAATCGCAGGTAAATTGCTATAAATATTCAGCCAAGCTTGCGTGATTTCCATTGGAAGGGGGTCATCCCAACCGAGTTTGTGAATCCACAAATCTTGGAAGAGAATCTTACAAGCAACCACAATAGGTGACACTAAACCCAAAGGGTCAAAGATAGAGGCAACAATGGACAAAAATGAACGCTTAGTAAAAGTAATTGAAGTGTCACAGTTCACGATAGGTGACTGAATCCGCAACAAGTCATCGATAGGTTGCCAATCAAGTCCTAGCGTTCTGGCGACTGTTTCTTCACCATCGCCGAAACTACGGAGTTGTTGTTTCTCTTGATGATCAATGTTATCTATTAGAGTCATGGAGTTTGAACTCCACTTAGTTCAAAACCACCTAATCTCAAAAGAAGGGTCAATTCATCATACAGAATGAGTGCGTCATGCTCGGAATCACATCCCGAGATACAATCATCAACATAGAAGTCGTTTAAAACAATCTGAGTGGCAGCTGGAAAAGCTGTGCCATCAGTGAGGGCGATCTCCTTTAACACACGAGTGGCTAAAAAGGATGCTGGGGCAGTACCATATGTAACAGTGTTTAATTGATATTCTACTATTGGGTCTGAAGGAGAATCTCTCCAAAATATTCTCTGTAAGTCACGATCTTTGTGATCTACAAGAATCTGTCTGTACATTTTACTCAGATCAGCTGCAAACGCTATCAAGTGAGTACGGAACCGAAGCAAAATAGAGATCAAATCCTGATGAATTACAGGGCCCACCAACAAAGTATCATTAAGGGAGCACCCAGACGTAGTAGCCATCGAAGCATCAAATACCACTCTGAGCTTTGTAGAAGTACTGTGCGGCTTGAAAACAGGATGATGGGGAATGTAGTAAACCTCACCATCAATCGGGTGGGGGGCGACTTGCATATGGTTTAAGGCTAGATATTCATGCATGAATTCAGTGTATTCTAACCTTAACTCAGGGTTGCGAGCCAAACGTCTTTCGAGAGAGTGAAAACGATTTAGTGTAGCGTAGCGAGAGGCACCTAGAGGCTCCGAGTCTACCTTGCGAGGGAGTCTAACCACAAATCTACCATCGTCTTTGCGAGTGGTAGTAGCAACAAAGTGTTCTTCACATATGGATTCGTCAACAGACAACACTGGGGTTTCAACTTCTTCAACGTTCCAAAACGCTTCCAGCTGTTGTTCTACATGAGGGCGTGAGAGTGTAAGTGCTGATACCACGTGCGATGGTTGCGAGGTGCTTGCACTGGGCAGCCTCCCAGAAAACACCCAACCCACAGAGGTATTTTGAATGATGGGCAAATCACCAACTGGTATGATTTTACCAGGACATAACAGGTCAAAGAAATATTCTGCACCAAGAACAAGGTCAATAGATTTAGTGCAATTGAAATCAGGATCAGCTAAATCAATATGTGAAGGAATGTTCCATTCAGAGGTGTCGAAACCAGCAGCGGGTAGCTCAAGTGCAATATTGGGAACCACGAGACATTCAAGCTTAGCAGACCAATTAGTAGCACAGGCAAAAACGTTCACATCAGCAACAACAGTAGCAGTGCTTTGATTTTGACCAACACCGCGAATGTGTACCTTCATAGGTTTGGTGTGGAGTCTTAATTTCTTAGTTAAGTGTGACGAAATTAAGTTACAATCTGATGCAGAGTCAAGTAGTGCAGTGACAGGTACACGCAAGCCATTGCCAGCTAATATATTCAACTTGGCAGTGGGTAATAGAGTCCTTGAAGATTGATTGTCACGAGCGACGCTACTGCAACTCGTGTTTACCACGTTAGCATGAGCTTGAGAAGCATCATTACTAGTGCCACTGGAGGGCTCATAGTGAAGAAGAGTGTGGTGTCTTCGGGAACAAGTGTTACAAGAGTACTTCGAACATTGATGATTAGGCTCGAAATTACGCAAACAATTGTAACATAATTTTTGAGACCTGACAAAATCCCATTTGGCTGTGGACGAAAGTTTAATAAAGGTACCACATTTCGACAATTGGTGATCAATGCTCCTACAATATGTACAACGAAATTTGGTAGTAGCTAACATGGGTTTCTGAGGCAAATGACCTTCAGCTTTAAGTTTGGTTACAGCAGTATGTAATGCAGGCCTGGACCCATTCTTTTCAGTTATTTCCAGTACCTTGCATTTTTTCTCTAAGAAGCTAACCAAGTCCTGGAGAGTGGAAATTCTCCCAGAATCAACATGATTCTCCCATTCACGGATGCTATCATTATCTAGTAGCTCCAATATAAAATGTGACAATAACAGGTCTTGAAGGGGAACCCCGTTAAAGTCCAAAGCTTCTAACGCATTGACATGAGAAACAAAGTGGTCGATGATGGCACGCAAGGACACTGAATCATTACCGTATGCAGGGGGCTTGAAAAGCTTGGTGACATGGTTATGCGCTATGAGCCTAATGTTATTGTATCGAGTTGTCAGCAAGTTCCATGCAACCATAAAGTTATCATCTGACACAGTAATGTTCTTTAGGAGGAGTTTGGCCTCCCCACTAAGACTAGAATTAAGGTAGTAGAACTTAACAATATCAGAAGGAGCATGGTTATCAATTACTATGGCCTTGAAGCTATCTCTGAAATTCAGCCAGTCTGTGAAGTCGCCACTGAACTGCGGAATTTGAATTTCAGGCAACTTTATATGCGCTGCAGCTACGTTAGCATTAGTAAATTGTGCACTCTGCAAATTATTCAAAGGGTTATCACTGTCTGTAGTGTTGGATTTTTTGAAATTGTCACAATGTAGTTTAATTTTAACCATCAACTCAAAATACTTATCTTCGAAGTCACAACGTTCGGCTATTTCTTCGTCGATATTGTCTGTAACATCCTCTAAAGCGACTTGCGCTTCGTTAAATTGTTTATAAATTTCCTCGCATTTGTGTTTGCGTAACACTAACATTTGATATTGTTCTTCTGTAATGTCCTGAAAGTTGCTAATTACTTTTTCTTGTGAGGTAAGCATGCCCTTAGCGACTGCACGCTTCCTAACTAAAAGTCGTTTTTGGGCATCCTCCATAATGACTTTAGGATTGCCCGCCTAGATGTAATTACCAGAGTTGCACACCTAACTAACACAACCAACTTAACTAACACAAAAAATAAACACTGAGACAATGGTCTCGATTAAGTTGTAAACAAACATCTGAACATAGAATACTGTATTGTGTCCTTGGGAAGTTAATGGGAATGTATACACTGTTAATTTATGGCCTTCCTGGTGAAATAGCAAGAAACAAGGGCCCAACATGGCCAAAACAATGCTTAATAATTCATTCAAAGTAGTAAACAGCTCAATATCCGGCCCGGAGGACCAAATAATGTAATGGCCAACGCGGGAAGTCAACAACCCACCAAGAGTATTCTGGTAATAGTGGACATATATATATAAGGGTTTGTTGGCCAAAGCATTAGACAAAGATGTAATGATAAAAGGGTTGACTTTACAAAGGTCGCATGACAATTTAGCAAACATGTGGAGGACCAGACAATATTATTGTCACCAAATAAGGAGGTCCAGGAAGGCATAAAGGACACAACACCACCAATAACTTTGTTGTAATAAGATATATTATCAAATAGATGGCACATAAAACAAATACTCAAAGGTGGCACATAAAACAAATACTCAAAGGTGGCACATAAACATATGAGAAACACTGGCACAAATTTACACAATTGAAGAAGCACTCGCATGGAGTTAACACACGTTAAGTCTTGAGCCTAAAACACATATATTGTCTTGAACGTAGCTGCAGATCAGTACATCATAGAACGGCATGCAATACACGGCGGTTCCAAAGAATGATATAGTTTAAATATGCAACACAAGTGGAGTTGCAACAAATAATGAAAAAAAAAAAACAGGTCGCATGGAACGAGAATGTGTCGTCGAACCAGGACTGACTTACAGTGATGTGCCGATACCATAAGCCCAAAAAATGAATTGTTAATAAAACAAATTATGTGTGAAACGCAGGAAGTCAAAGTAGTTGCTGTCATACAAATACCGGGATATGCCAATCGCACGGCATTGTCACAATAATAAAGCAGTTTAGCCTAGCGTCAACCTCCATTTAGTGATGGCGCAGGAAGATGGTGCCTGGCCTTGTAACACATGCTTCCAGACAAACAATGAATTACTTATCACACGAAACAACATCATTATTCATACGCGTGGTGACAAATTGTTAGGCAGTAGATGAAGATAGAAGTAAACACATTACAACAAACTATCCGACGCCGCGGATTGAAGAATTCGTCGACATGGCGCGTAGCAACATCAAGCATGGGTCTAGATGAGACCGAAAATCACCATAATGTCACTGCCCTAACAAAATATGAATCATGTGCATGGGACATGATTGCTAAGTACGGTTACTATGAAGATAGCACCAATTATAGAGATGATTAGCTGGATATTCGTTGATATATCACAACCAGTGTTGAAGCACAACATTCCGTCATGGCTGCAGACTTAGAGAACGAAGAAGAAACACGTGATTGGTCGCTACAAACAGCAAGGAGGCCTCTGATAGGCTGAAAGCAGCCAATCACAGTAGAGAGTTCAAAGACAAGTCAAAGAGAATAAAGAAGAATCAATGTCGCAAACTTAGAACACCAAAATACCTTCTAAGCAAAAATATCCTACTGGAAACACGGCAGTGGGAATACAACATGTAATCAAAACAAATGAATCATGACAACTAACCAACATAAACAAAACAAACTTGACAATGAATAAATGCAATGAAGACAAATAATAAATATATGTACAACCACACAGAGTGGAAACAAATAAGGATACACAAAAACTGGTTTGCCAAGACAGTGGCCGAACCAGACGGCGAGCGAATCGTTTCCACAATGTCCCGTATGCGGTCATATATCATTGATCCGATTGCGATGAAACCTTGGTGAATCATTGAGTACACTCCAGAGAAGGTTTCAGGCTTAGTAAATCTATTTTACAATAGGTAGCGCATGAGTAGATTCAGCCAATGAGTGACGGCATGCGAATCGTTTAAAGAAAATCCTGTATGCGTTCATATGTCATTCATCCGATTCCGATGAAACATTGATGAGTTGTTGTGTACACGCCAGGGAAGGTGTTCAACTTGGTAAATCCATTTTACAATATTGGTATCGCACAAGTAGATGTAACAAATGAGTGACGACGCGCGAAGCGTTCCAACAAAATCCCGTATGCGTTCATATACTATTCATCGATTGTGATGAAACTTTGATGAGTTGTTGTGTACACTTACGTGAAGCTTTCTAACTTGGTAAATCCATTTCACAGTTGGTAGAGCAAGAGTGGATTCAACAAATGAGTGACAGCGCACGAATCATTTAAACAAAATCCCGTATGCATTATGTGCCATTTATCCGATTGCGATGAAACTTTGGAGAGTTGTTGTGTACGCTCCCACGAATGTTTCTAGATTAGTTAATTCATTTCATGATAGTTGAGAGGCAGTTAACAGAATTGAAAAAAATATTGTGTATCCAAAAGCACTTCAAGAAACAAAGTTACAACACTTTCTTTGATTGGCAGGACAACGTCTGCCGGGTCAGCTAGTATATATATATATATATAACTGGAATTCATCCGCTTTTATGACAAAAATATTTTTCTTGTTACGTTATTTAGTTATTCAGACTATATGAGCGCTATTTTGCATACATAAACCGCGTACGCAATTGGGCAGGATATCGAATTGTGTAGCCAATAGGCTTCACCCAATATCCAATAGAAGATGCCACACTATTGGTCGAGTAGAAACTCCAAGTTTAAAATCTGCCAATGAAAGTTATGGTTTCGTATCTTGCCTGCATTCTTTTGTTTAGTATACAAAGAAAGATGTATTGCCCTTCGAAGTGGTGTTCACGCCAGCCTTCTTCTCAGTTTTATTTAAACTCATTTCATTTGTTGCAAGAACCGTCGGCGTTTGTGTGACACGTTATTGGTATATTGATGTGTAACATGTGAATAATACGTACTCGATTGTGTTTACAAATGTTAGTGAGATGTGATCGTTCAGCATCATCACTCATTCCCTAATTGATGCATTCTCCCTCCCTATGTTCAAATAAAAATAAAGTTTGCATTTCCATGTCTGATACTAATTGTCCATTATATTTCTTTGTTACTAAGATTTTTGCCTAGCAAGGGATAGTAGTGAAAGTCATTGGGGGATAGCCGGGAATAGTAATGGATAAGTGAGGTTATGGCAGTCTCATAATGGGCTGATTAAAGATGTAAACTTTGTTTATTTTGACTAAATATATCGCATACCTGCCAACCCTTCTGATTTATTCGGAAACTTTCCTATTTTTCACCTCGTCTTCCGATCTTCTTAATTACTATTATTTCTTCCGAATTTCGGTCCCCAGTGATATATTGTAAAAGAAAAAGGAACTGCAAATAATTTCTATTCGCAAGGAGATTGTCTCGTAAGTCGTAATTGCTTTTGTGATTTGCGTAACCTTGTTTTTTGTGTAAGTTTTTGTAAGTTCATCGCTTGGCAGTGAGCTCTATAGCCGCTCTCTCGGAATGGTGAGTCAGCTGATCAGCCTACCGCATATTGATTGGTGGTATTTCACGGATAAATAGACGTCAAGCCTACGCTGATTAGTCGAGGCTGGCCACGTGACTGTGCAGAATGGGTGAAACCTTGTATGCTACGCGCGGGAATTGTGACTTCCTCCGTTTGACGCCACGTGTTTATACTCTGCTAGCGTCACGTTTAGTGCATTTAATTGAGGTATTAATGTGTGCGTCGGTAGATAATTCCGGTAGATTGTTCCGTGTCGTGTGTTTTAAGTTTTTCTCGTCACGTTATGGCGACAAACCTCATAAACGTTATCTCCAAGTGTTCAAAGAAAGCTATAAAACTGAATTTCCATTCATTTTACCATCTAGTAGAGGAAACCATTTTGCTCTTTGTTCCGTGTGTCGTTGCGATATAAATATAGCTCATGATGGAAAAACTGACATTGTAACTCACAGCAACACTTAAGAACAAAAAATTAGGTACGTTTTTTGTTCACGGGAATGAAGACAATGCTGCCATTCGAGCAGAATGTTTGTTCACGGTGTTCGTCATAGAACATAACCTCTCGTTATCATGTTCCGATCACTCGGGACAATTGTTTAGAAAAATGTTCCCGGATTCGGAATGCGAAGAAATATGCCTGTGGCAGGACAAAAACATCCGCCATTGTTCATGAAATGGCACGTGACGCCGATTCAAAAATTATTAATATTTTAAAATGTGGGCCTTTCGCGATCTCCACTGATGGTAGCAATGATAGAGATAGTAAACTGTATCCTGTCGTCGTGTCATTTTTCAACAAAGAATCGAAGATGATTGAAAATCGTTTGCTATCCATGGAAAATTTGGAAGGTGACTCGACTGGTGCTAACATTGGAAATTTGTTTCTGCGTCTTCTGGAAAGACATGCCATTCCAATGGCAAACTGTATAGCTTTTAGTGCAGACAATGCCCCTGTTATGATAGGGAGGAAAAATGGTGTTGCTGCAAAATTAAAAGAGCAGTGTAAAAACATTATTGTTGTAGGATGCCCATGCCATTTAATTCATCTGGCTGCTGAGAATGGTGCTGATTCCCTTCCTGTGAAAATTGATGAGATAATGATTGATATTTATTATTATTTAAACAAAAGCTGCAAGAGTAAAGATCATCTGAAGTTATATCAAGCTCTTTACCAAACTGATGTTAGGAAAATACTGAAGCATGTGTGCACGCGTTGGTTGTCTTGGATAAATGCTTAGAAAGACTGATTTCACAGTGGAAGCCACTGCTGAGTTTTTTTAAGGATGAGGTGAACCAATCCACTGGCACAAAAACATCTCTCAAGTATTTCCAAATTCCCAAAGTAAAGGCACGTGAAGATAAGCCTGCAGAAGTGGAATTTGGTGTTAGTGTGAACAACAGAGTACAAGATCAAGCACGTGTTATCATTGGCAAAAGGAAGTTGGAGAGCAGTTCTTCTTCTCCGCCTGTAAGGAAAAAAGTGACTGAACCAAGTCAAACTGTTGGTATTTCAAGACAGGAGAGACTATTTCTTTTTCTGTCATCTAAGTTAAATGAGGCATTTTGCTTGTTTCTGGCATTTACCATCCCTACATTTGAAAAATATAACAAAGTTCTTCAATCGCAAGCACCTCACATCCATGTCCTAAGATCCATACTGATTGATTTCCTGTTGGAAATTCTCTGTAGGTTTGTTAAGCCAGTGGCCATCAAGAAATATTGCACAATTTTAGAAGTGGTCTATCACACGAGAGAGAATCAGAAAGCTGATGATGATTTGGTAATTGGTTCAACATTTAGTTGTGTAGAAAATCTGGCTTCTGAGGAGAAGAAGTTCTTTTATTTGCACGTCAGGAACTACTTTACTGCACCCTCTGATTATATTATTCATAAATTTAATTTGAACAGTGAGTTTTCTGTTAATGCTCAAGTGGCACAGATAAGGTCTTTGTCTACTGCTTCCTTTAGTGCCGTGAAGTATTATATCTCTAAGTTTCCAATTATGTTGCCAAAAAAAGACGGTGAAGATGAGCACCAAGCAATGGATGCATTACAATGCCAGTTTTGTGCTCTCCAAATGGAGGATTTGCCATCTTCTATTGTGGAAGGAAAAAGAGCAGATTGTTCTTGGTCTGCTATAGGGGATATACGAGGTGGAGATGGGTGTCTGAAATATGACAGACTAGCTGGAGTAATGCTGTCAATATTAACAATCCCACACAGCAACGTTGAATGTGAGAGATTGTTTAGTCAGGTGAAGAAGACAAGGACACAATTCCGATCATCTCTGAATGACGAAAACCTCAACAAACGGTTAGTGGTTAAATCAAGCCTAAGTGGAAATTGCTACGAGCAGCAGTATGACGGGGCATTTTTGAAGAGAGCAAAGTCGGCTACAAGGTCTGCATTAAATCAGTAAGCAGTCTCTAGATTACCATCCACATGTATATACATTACCTATTCATAATTAGGTAAGTTGTCCATGGTAGCCTAATTAACTTTAGTTGGACAAAACTTGAATATGTGGTAGCGAAAGCGAAGTGTAATCCATCAGAATGATTGTATGCATTTTCTTTAAACACACGCTATTACCGGTCGCAAGCCCGGGGCCTCATCACGCAAGCGATGAGGAAGGAGGAGCGGGAGGAGTATCAACCTCGTTAAAAAACCAGGGTCCATCTGGCTCCGGATGGTAGCACCCTGTCATAGGGCCCCTTGCCAGGGTTACGGTGAAGACCTCAACGGCACTGGCGGCGGAGAAGAGGGGCTTCGGTACGGCGTCGATGGCGGAAGAGGCAAACCCGTAGCGTCTGTACTCCAGAGGAGCGGCTACAGAAGGCGTCTGTTCTCCATGTTAGGAGCGGCCTAGTTGATACCTGGCAGTAGGTATAAAATGCCTTTGGACCGGGCGACTCCATCGTAATAATAGCCTAAAATGAATGCAAACATGATATGGCCTCGGAAAATGCTAGGGCGTCCCCTGCAAGCGACGCGCAGCTCTTTGGACTCTGGGGGAGCTGTGAGAAGTGGGCGACCAGGATCACAACATATCAAAATTGGTACCATTAACGTATTGACCTTAAATGGCAAGACGGAGGAACTCGTAGATTTCATGAAAGAGAAGGAAATTGTCATCCTCGGATTGAGTGAGACAAAGTGGCAAGGTAAAGGAGAAAGAACCCTGACAGATGGATACAGGCTGTTTTACAGTGGAGGAAAGGCAAAGCAGAATGGAGTGGGAATAATTGTGAGGAAAGATATCTTGGAATATGTGGAAGAGGTAAAGAACGTGAGTGACAGGATTATTGTCATGAGAATTCAGTTTGAGACAGGAACAAAAGACCTAATACAAGTTTATGCTCCACAAACTGGAAACAAGGAAGAAGAGTTAGAAAGTTTCCTTGAAGAAGTAGACAAGTACATTGAAGACAAGGAGGCCATAATAATAGGCGACATGAATGCCCAAGTAGGTACAGAGAGACTGGGAAGAGAAGAGATCGTGGGACCCTATGGATATGGAAATAAAAATCCAGAAGGGGATATATTAATTGACTTTTGCCAGAGAAACCAACTAATGGTTGGAAATACATGGTTCAGGAAGAAAAACAGCCAAAAGATTACCAGATATGGATGGGGAGAGAGAAGAACTAAAACCCTGATTGACTACATTTTGGTAGAAAAAGACAAACGCAAAAACCTGATGGATGTTACTGCCATGCCGGACGAGGCTTTTGGTGGAGATCACAGAGCAGTAATAGCAAAGCTGAAAGTTGGAAAAATTAGAAAACTGAAGGAAAGAAAAGAAAGAAACATAAAAACATGGAGGTTGAAGGATAAACAGGTGCAAGAAGAATTTAAGATGGAACTGCAACAACTAGTACCAAAGACTGATGTTGGACATGTGGAAGAAGAATGGAAGCAATTTAAGGATGCATTTGTTAGTTGTGCAGAGAAAACATGTGGAAGAACATCGGGGAAGATGAAAGATAAACAAACAGCATGGTGGAATGAAAGAGTTAAAGAAAAAGTGAAGGAAAAGAAGAAGAGTTGGAAACAGTGGAAAACAAAAAGGACTGAAGAAAGTAGATTGAGATATGTAGAAGCTAGACAAATCTGCAAGAAAGTAGTGGCAGAAGAGAAGAAGAAAAGTTGGGAGTTATTCGCACAGGAAATTAAAGACGATTGTCAGCGTGGAAAGAAATTATTATTTAGTGTAGTTAAGAGTAGAAGGAAGGAACATGTAAACGCTGGATTTGTGAAAAACAAAGAAGGAGTGATATTGAAGGAACCAGAAGAGATTAAGAACCGATGGAAAGAATATTTTCATGGACTGTTAAATGTCAGGAATGTAACGCACACAGAAGTTACTGTAGTGCCAGATGTGGAAGAAGAAGAAATGGAAGCGGACATTACAATGGCAGAGGTGGAATTGGCCATTAAGAAGATGAAGATGGGAAAAGCTGTGGGAGTGGATCAAGTGGCAGTAGAAATGATAAAGGCTGCAGGACCCATTGGAATATATTGGACTTCAAGAGTACTCAAGAGTGTGTGGAGAGCAAAACAAATTCCAGAAGATTGGCAGAAAGGTATTATTATACCAATATTCAAGAAAGGAGACAAGAAGGTGTGTGGAAATTACAGAGGAATTACTATTATCTCGCATGTTGCCAAGATCATGGAGAGAATACTAGAGGAAAGAATCCGAAAAAGGGTTGAAAACCAAATTCAAGAGGAACAATTTGGGTTCAGAAGGGGAAGATCAACAGTGGAACCTATCTTTGTTGTAAGACAAACTATGGAAAAACACTGGGAATATGGAAAAGACATGGTAATGACCTTTATTGACTTAGAAAAGGCATATGATAGTGTCCCTAGAGACAGAGTTTGGGAAAGCTTAAAACAGAAAGGTATTGGAGATGAAATGATACAAATGACAAAAGCAATGTACAGTAATTGTTGCAGTTGTGTGAAGACCCAAGCAGGTAGAACAGGATGGTTTGAAATTGAAACTGGTTTGAAACAAGGGAGTGTGCTTTCACCACTGCTATTCATAATGGTGATGGATGATATACTGAAGGCAACAAAGGAAGCCTACACAGGTACAAGAATGAACATAATCTTATTTGCGGATGATGTTCTGATTTGGGGAGAGAATGAGAAAGTGGTCCAGGAACAGCTGGATGTTTTAAAGGAAAATATTGAGAAATGGGGAATGAAAATCAGTGTAGAAAAGAGTAAGACAATGGTGATGACAAGACATAAGGAAGAAGGGAAAGGAATTGTTAAAATTGGAGATGTAAATCTGGAAGTAGTTGAGCACTTCAAATATTTGGGAAGTGAATTGATGGAAAATGCAAGACTGGATATGGAAATTAGCAAGAGAATACAAGGTGGGAGTGCCTTCTACTATCAAGTTCGGAATTTAATTTGGGATAAAGACATACCAATGAAGGCTAAAGAAGTGATGTACAAGACTTATTACTTACCAATATTGACATACGGAGCAGAAACTTGGCCTATGACCCGGAGGGATGAAAGTAGAATGCAGGCAGCCGAAATGAAATTTTTGAGGAGTATGTTACAGAAGACTAGAAGAGATAGAGTGAGAAATGAAGACATTCGAAAGGAAGTGAATGTCCAGAAGCTGAACGAAAAGCTGGAACAGAGCAGATTGAGATGGTATGGACATGTGAAGAGGATGAATGATGAAAGAATGCCAAAACAAGTGATGGAGAGGCAGATGACGGGAAAAAGAGGACGAGGAAGACCTAGAGGTCGGTGGTTGGACCTTGTTAAGTGCAGCGTGATAAACCGGAACATGGAGTGGCGTTCAGTGCTTGAGGAAGAGTGGTGGACAGACCGAGTAAAGTGGAGGGGACTCATGTTTGCTCCGACCCGGCCTAGGCTGGAAAACGGAAAATGATGATGATGATGATACACTTTATGTGGCCCACTCCAAGTGTGTTTTCTCCAAAATTTCACAAGCAACGATTTAACATCCTTCCAATAGTTCATTAGTTTTATTCGCTTAAGTTTTAAAATGTTGAAATTGGTCCTCTCCGACCAAGCGATAAAGCTCAGTAGAGGTTTACTGTACTTTAATAATAGCTGAAATCATCAAAGTCAACTGACTAGGATAACTGTAAAACCTTTGTCAGCATGGTGATTAAATCCAGAATAATTAAAATTGATATCAACCAACACATGTATACATCTCTTATATTATAGCTTGCATACTTTTCAACAACGGAAATAACGCTTGTAGTGATACGCTGAATTAAACTTGGAAGTAAGTCAAATTATACTTGACTACACAATAACAATGATCATGGACAAGTTTCCATGAAATACCCTAATATTTATTCGAATATTTATTTCAGTTTTAATGCCTCCACACGGCTCTATTCTTAAACATTTTTACTCCCCTGAGTACTCATTTCAAGATTAATGTGTCATACACACACATATTAACGCATATTAGTCATCCTCAATGGTGAACGACGAATTTATTCTTGCAATTAATTCTCAGCTGATAACTGTTATTACTACTGTACCCCATACCTAGTTGAGGCTACGCCTGTTGTGATCGAGCCATAGTTGAGATTTGTGGGCAAGGAGAAAAGATAGCGCTCAGATCGAGTCAGAAGAATGGTAGGAAACGACGTAGGAGGCCAAGGGAGATGGAGCCACTACCCCTCAAACATATGGAATTATGGGAGAAATACTGGATAATTATAAAAATTAATTTGGAATAAAACCTTTTCTAACCTCAGAAGGGAAGGAAATATCAAGAAATCTTATTGATAATAACTTGAAGAAAGGTAGACAACTCCTTAAGTTATGTTATAACTTTATAGCCGAAATAGTGTGGTCGAGGTTAGAGCTGTGACGTCAGACAGCGGAAGGAAGGAGGAAGTCACGTGGTAGGTCAGGGCGAGACGGCTGAACGCAGTGACATCAGCGAAGAGAAGTATTCCAGCAGTCCAGCTGAGTAGATCAAATCGTGCTATAATAGTACAGTTTATAAGGCAGTGCAATACGGAAAGTTACGTGCGGGAGAGAGTCGCTAGGCGAGGCCTGCAATGCAGTATTCGGAGTTCGTTTTTGGAACACACGCTGTCCATAGGGCAGGTCATTCATGCCGTTAACTTGAGCAAGGAAGCCGGTGTTCAGACACATGTTATTTCAACATCGCAGTCGTATTCAAGTGAAAAAGCAATGCTTTTTCAAGCTTACAATTTACCGAAACAATACGCAGTATTACACTAGGATTGAGAAACATTATTTAAGCTACATTCTCAATGTATAACAGCACAGCGAAGCAGTATAATGAGGCCAGTATTCAACCTCATATTACACAAGGACAGTGAAGCGGAGCGTGTCGTGCTGTGGGCGACATTTTGTTACATTGCGATAGTCCACGAGTTGAACATTACTCTGACATTTTGTCAAGTTTGAGATGTTAGGACTTGTGTTTCAACAGTCCAATTGTGCAGTCCAGTTACAATCATATACTTTTATTATGGACATTCAGATGGACTTGAACTTATTTCAGCGGTATTACAGCATATTTCATAATTCATTTGAACCGAAATATTTAAGGCGACCATGGGGCCGTTCCAACATTACTGCTTTTGGCAAGTGAAAATATGTAAGCGTATACACTTTGTGAATGGTGGCACGTGCAGTATAATAGTTACATATCATGAACAGTTATGAAATGTCTTAGTTACGAACACAGATACAGGGTGTCTGACAAATCCGTACACTTTTGAAGCTACATTATTTTTCTACCAGTGCAATTCAGCCGCTGTGGAGACTAACATTATTATCGAATGCCAACCGAATAATTTATGGAACAGTGGCAAGACATATTCGAAGAGTATGGGGTACTCTGTGTTTTTGAACTTTTGTGGAAGATTTTGGACAATATCCATGATGGATAATCTTCTGTTCATCATGTCGTGCTAGGCGGTTACGGAGACGTGATGGCATTTCAGAGCGATGGATTCGGTTCCTAACTAAGAGGATAAATATGACATCAAATTCACTTGGATGGAGTCAGGCGTTAGTTCAGTGGGTGATACAGCGTTTTCGTCGATCTTGCGAGAAATCTGTGACAAACAATTGGATTACCGACGATCTTTTAATTCTATTAACATCTGGAATATGAAGGTATTGTAAGAGTTATGGCATTACTGATATGATTTTTCATGAACACTGGGCATACTCGTATATATTTTAGTAGGAGTACTACTATTATTTTTCGACATGGCTTAGATATTTTATTACTCCATTTGCTAAAATATGGTGTTACCATGTGATATGGCAGGCACATTTATGCAACGTTCTCACCATTGGTTGACTTTATTAGACAGGATTTTGGTCTTTATATTTTTCTGTGAGGATAGTATTTCTTGATTATGGATATTTTAGCGAGTGTCTCGAACTCGTGATCTGCAATTTTATAATTTGAGTATGTACAATTCATCACTTGGCATTTTTTTAATTTTATTGGATTGTTTGGTGATATTAAAATTTTATTCACTCAAGTGAATGCATATCGCCTTTATGTGACAAATAGAGTCGTGTTGATTCCAATCATGTACATTCACTCATTAGCCTACGAGATGGGGCCTGTTTTTCTGAGTAACTGTGTGGTGGCACTCCCCTTACCTGTCGTTTCTAGGGAATTATCATCATAGTCTACGAGGCGGGGCCTGATACTCTAAGCAATTGTGTGGTGGTACTCACCTTACCTGCCAATCGATGGTCTCATTTTATCATTCGAGTGTAGTTATGATCGTAAGAGGATTAAACAATAAACTACCAGTCACATATTAGTTGAATTTTGTTAAATAAATTAAAAATAAATGTCAGCAGGGTTACACTTTGTAATTCTTGTTTCGCCAATCCAATAATTTGTTGCAATACTCTTTTGAGAGTATATTCATTTAACAGTTGATACTTTTGATACTCTTTGTGAGTGATTTGATACCATTGAGAAGGATTTCAAGTAATTGAAGCTTGTAAGATGAGTTACTTATTGTCAGAATTTATTTTGAGGCAGATCATTATTAGATATTTTTGATGTGAGGTAATATAACACATTGGTGTTTTTCTTTGAAGTAAATCTTGAGGATCTAAAGAGAATTTATGCTCTGAATTAAACCAGATCTTGAATTGGATTACGATTACTAAGGTAATTTTCACATTGTTTAAGAAGTTGTCTAGATATGACCAGATTAATCACAGTTCTTGTAGATTTTGTGCGTTAATCATCTGAAGCCAGTTATATATTTTTGTGGATCATGCAACGTGATTATGTGAAGTATTTTTGATAGATATTTTTGGAGGTTGCCCTGTGAAAGTTTGCAATATTGCCAATGATAATTTTGAGGCAGACTTGAGGTTGTTGAACGTAGTCTAGCATATTTTTGAGATTCATTCTGTGCGCTGAATAATTATGGTGTTATATGGAATAATCATGGTATTCAAATGTGGCATTTGACAAAGTGAGATTAAATGGTGAAATTTTGGATAGTGGGATCCAACGTGATTTTGTGAAGGCAAAGTATTATTTTGGCATGATAATTAAATATGAGGTATAACTTGGAACTGATAAAATTTTATGACAACGTCCTATAACCTATTGTATAGCCCGGGGGCAGTATCCCCTAAGACCCACCTCTCCATCTTTCATCAAAACCACCCTCATAGGCATACCATAAGCCTCATGTACTTCTTCAAACACAAGCAGGCCCGGCATACTGCTGACAGCCACGCTTACGTAATACAAACACGAACACAGTAACTGGAGCGACAGCAATGAGGAAATGCTGACCAGGCAGTGGGGGGAGGCCTTAAAGGCTAGGCCCGGAAGAACCCCATTATCTGATCTTGGCCAGCGGCCCTGCCCGACGAGGTCCGTTCTAGCTCTTCACCAGGTGAGATCTAGCCGTGTGCTCAGATACCTTATCTTTGTAAACACCTACCCTAAACATTTGTGCACTTTACAACTTGTACTTCATTTTATATTTGTTTAACTCCCCAAAAGGGACATCATATCACAGCTACTGGCCAATAAACACTTGGTCAGTAAACACACACGTTTATTACTAATCACACTCCATTTTACATCATTATACCCAACCTGACCTTAGTCATAATTGCCCCAGACCGTAGAGACCAGTAACTGCATCGTTAGGATTCTTATTGTACTCGAGCAAGTGGCCTGACTGCCGAGTGTCAAGTCGCCGACTCTGCACGTTCGCTGAATTGCTCACTCTACTTAATTGGCAGGCTAGATTAGCAGCCTGCACTTAGACATTCATCCCCTAGCAGGTAAGCGCATCCTGCAGGGACGCCCCCAATAGATTAAGCACTCACACCAACACACTACACTGGTAGTCTCTCCCAATCACGGGAAACTACCCTCATCCGGAAACAGCCCTTAAAATTAGCACACCTACACTACTCTGTATATCCCAACCCCAACAAAGGGATAAAACACTATATTAAACAATTTTTAGGAAATGAAATAAATAAATAATTTTGAAAATCCAAGATTTTCTGATTATAATAATAATAATAATTTATGAAATAATAATCTGAAGTTTAAACATATTAATGATCTGACCCGATGAATTAAAATTTGAATAAACTCGATGAATTAAATAAATTGATGAATTAAAGTTGAATAAACTCGATAAATTAAATAAATCGATGAATTAAAAGTTGAATAAACTAACTGAATTAAATAAATTAATAGGTGATTAAACAGCTGATGAATAAATGAATAAAAGAGTGATAATTAATTAAAGGAGCTGATGACTAATAAAATATAAATGAATTTAAATGCATTTAAATAATAGATATGATTCAAATAAATTGATGAATTGCAACTTAAATTAATGAATTAAACAATTTAAATGGATGGATTGAGATAATTTAATTTGAACGAGATAATGAAATGAGAGCGTGTGGATGAAAATCTAATGAATTGATGATTATAATATTCATTTCAATGATCTGGTGGTAATAAATTAATTATTCTTACTTGAATATAACGAATATTGGGATGAGAACTGATGTGAGAAACATTTAATTTTTTTTGACATGATAATGATGGTGATGACCAATGAATAATGAAGTTTTCTTTGATTCGCAACCAAGCAATGATCAGCAATAATGTAAATATGGAGTATAAATTAATTGTTAAATTTGTTGGTAATTGTTGGGATTTCAAACATTGATTAGAGCCATTTAAGCCATAGAAATGAGTGAATAATTAAATATATGTGTTTTTAGGGTATTTTGTGTTAGACAGATTCATATTTCTTGACATCCACGTTACTGATGTTAAATTAACGAAATGTTAGGTCTCAGGGATAACGAAATGTCAGTGACGCAAAGACATAGTGCTACGGTGGCCCTGAGAACTCAAGCGAACTTTAGTAATTTTTATTCTTTCATGTGGATGAAAAATACTTTGAAATAGCACAGAGATGGTTCGATTTTTGAGGACTATAACAACCTAATGTTTACATTCGACCATACTCTTAGGCAGGGTTTGTGTTTCTTTTTCTGTCTGACTGATTAAGTTTAAATAACTTTTGTTTTATCTTAGTTGTGATCTGATGATGATGTTTTCCCAATCCTTTCCTTTGTCTCAATTAAGGCTTAACCAGAAAGGATGTGGTTTGCTAGGGGTTCAGTTGATGGCGCCCATTTCTATTTGCTATTATGATTAAATTTAAGCCCGTAACGACCCTAGAGATACTTTATCTCGTGTTACCCTCTGCTTTTGTGACATTTCGACTGAATTTCCGACACATTCCTTATTTTATTTCATGTTCATTTAACTCCACTCTGGCCTGGGAAGCCATATATGTGATGTAATGGCAGATGGGTCATCGCATACCTCGGATGAACGGGTTCAGCGGAGGGTAAATTGGCTTTTCTCATACGTGGGGCTTCGATTTTGTTCATTCAATGGGAACACATCAGATTGAGGTTACGAGGAGATTGATCTCTATTTCATTTAATGGTGTTATAAAATTTATTGAACTTGGTCAGACAATAGACTTGTATGCCCATTCCAGTGATCATGTTAATCATATTAGTGTTATATCATGTTTAATTATATGTCATTTTTCTTATACCCAAGTGTAGTTAGGAATGGATACACTGTGATGTTTTGCTATCCAACGTCTCTGAATTAAAACGTTTAGTTGGAAATTATAGATATGTCAGCGGAAGATTTGGCTAAGGTGTTAGGGTTTTGCAGAGTAGTATGTCCGGAATTGTGGCAAATATTACTAGAATGGAATCGGAAGTCAAAGAACAGATAAATGATTCAGAAGCTAGGTTACAAGCTAGATGTAAAGAAAATGTGAAAGCTTTACAGTCTAGTAATGAGGAAAATTTAAAGTCATTGCAAATGAGCACTGAAAATAATTTAAAGTCATTGGAAGAAAGACTGCAGTCCACTAGTAAAGCTGAATTGAAGTCATTGCAGACTAGTAACGAAACTGACTTGAAGTCATTGCAGACTAGCACTGAAAATAACTTAAAATCATTAGAAGAAAGATTGCAATCAAGTAGTAAAGATGGTTTAAAGTCATTGGAAGAGAGATTGCAGTGTAGTACTGAAACTAATTTGAAAGCTAGTGAGGCTAATTTAAAACGTAATTTTAAAATGTTAGAATCTAGATTACAAGCTCGTAGTGAAGAAAGTAACACAGAGTCGAAAAATAATTTAACGAGTTTGGAAAATAGATTAACGTTAAAAATGATGAATTACAATCAGATATAAAGGCAGTAGAATTGAAAGGAGAGGAAAATTTGCACATGTTAAGGAAAAACATTCTAGAGTTAGAAAACAAAGGTGAAGAAAATATTCTTAATTTGAGAACAGATGTTTTGTCTATTCAGAAAGATAATAAATCAGATGTATCGAAATTACGATTCGACATAGATGGTTTAGTAGCAGATGTAGGCAAAATACAAGAATGGTCTACCGAAGTATCTTTGAATCCTAGATTAAAGGTTTAGAAACGAATTTAGGTAATGAAATTAAAGGTTTGAAATCAGTAATTGGGACAGTCAAAGAGGAAGTCTCAGGAGAGGTTAATTCTAACTTGAAATCCTTAGAAAACCAATTGCAGGCAGACATTAAGAAAATTGATGATGACATAGATCAAAGAGTTAATGAAAACTTAGCATTGTTTAAAAATAGAGTCGGTGCAATAGTGGAAGATCGGTATAGTGAGGTCGATGCCGAAGCAAAAGAAAAGCGTTCAGGGATGGAAGAGAAATTAATCGCAAGTATGGCGAATTTGGAAGGGAGATTCACTGAGAATAAAGAAACGATGAAAATCAATTCAGCTCAGTTCAGGACAGATGTAGATCAACTAAAGGAACAGGTCGCATCAGTCAAGACAACATGCGAAGATAAGATAGACAAACTGAAGAACGATTTGGAAGAGAGTAACAGAACACAGACTGTTATTTCATTAGACAATTTGGAAACCAAAGTCAAGATAGTGGAAAAGCGAACGGAAGATAGAATGACTAAACTGGAGTCAATAATAAATAATTTCACAAGTCAAGACGTAACAACGGGGGATGTATCGATGAATCAAACACCGATAGGTCGTAATATGAATAGTCAAGAGGTGAGCGCAGGAGAGGATAGTCAAATGCAACAAAACGTTACTTTTGAAAGGACTAGTTTAACCCCTCAAGGTAATTTGAATCAGAATATAAACACTTTTAATACGAATGAACGATACTCAGGTCCGGTGACCATCATCAGAAATCTTGATGATAAACCAAGAAAATTTTCTGGGAATACAGGAGTCACACCAGTCGAATTTTTGAGAGATATCCGAGATTACATGGTGGAACATCGAGTAGCTAAGGAAAGAGAACTAAGGGTATTCGAACGCGCCTTAGATGGGCCAGCTTTGACGTGGTTTCGCGCGTTTAGACGCAACTTTGCGAACCTGGAAGTATTTGCACTAGCATTTTTCCGACGATTCTGGAGTGCAGAAGATCAGTTAAACGTGAGAGCAGAAATGTACTCAAAACGTTACTCTACGTCGCATCCAACACATTATGCAAATTATTTTACATCTCAGTTAGCTAAATTGCAATTTTTGATTCCTCCATTGCCAGAAGACGAACTGTTACAAGCAATAGCAAGGCAGTTGCCAGTAGAAGTCCAAAGATCACTCATAGCATCGGGAGCGAATACACTTGAACATTACGATGGTTTCCTACGCAGATTGGATTACACAAGCGCTCAGATGACACCTAGGAATTCGAGAAATGAAAATCGGAACACGCAAGCAGTGAATGCGGTAGTTGTCGATAATGCAGCACAGAAGATAGGAGAGATTCATGGGGGAATAGAAGAAACGAAGAGAATAGAGGAAATATTCATAACGTCCGTGGAAATGTCAGATATCAAGGACCGTATGAAAGGCCGTATGAACGAGATCCAAGAGATGGTAGATACAGGAACTACAATCAAAATTCCAGATATCAGAACCGGAACGGATACAATAACCGATATCGAGGCAGATATAATAGGAATCAGAATCAGCAGTCCAATCAAACCAATAGACAAGGCAATAATAATCGGAATGATCAGAATGAAAGACGACAAGAAAGTCAAGAGTACGGGAGAACAAGGTGAGAGGATAGACAACCTAGTGCACCATCCGAAGAGTTAATTCGAGATGTCTATAGGGCAAGCACGAGTGGTGCAGAGAAAAACGACAAATTAACGCCGAAGCAACATGCTAGTCATCGGGAACCCATCATCATAGTCGAAAGATACCAGGTTAAAGATGAAGATTTAATTGAAGAAGAAGAAGATATAGTCCACCGAGGGAATCGACATGAATTGCCAGTTATTAGTGTGGAAGTCATGGGAAAAGAAATAAAGACATTAGTAGATACAGGGGCCATGGAGAGCTTGATATCCATAGGCTGCCTGGAAGAATTGAAATTGTCAGGAGATGTTACGATATTGCCAACTGTTGTTAGCAAGATTCAAGGGGTGATCCCAGACAAGAACATAAAATATAAAAGTCAGGTACTTTTGGATATTGGAGTTGGAACCAGATGTTTTGAGCAAATATTCCTAGTTGTAGGCCAACTACATTTTGATATGATCCTAGGAGTGGATTTCTTAAGTGAGAGTGGCCTGATCATAGATATGCAGAGTAGGCGCATGTACTTTCAGGAAGAAGACATTGAAAATCAGGAATCCAAGATGACATTCTCAGAGAGAATATATTGGATGAGATTGTATATAACATTGAAAGGTGTATCGAGAGTAAAGCTGATATGGAGAGTAAGATGAATCCGGAAATACAGGAGCAATTTGATCACGCAATTTCAGAATACGAGGACATATTCAACGATAAACCAGGACTCATAGAGAATTTTACTTATAGCATCAAGTTGATGGATGACAAGCCATATCACAAGAGGTATAATATGTAAATATATCGATTAGAATCACACCAAGCTTAGAGTTGTGATCCTACCCAAGCTTGTCAAACCGGTTATTTGGATGATACATCGAACCGCAGCTCATGTAGGTGTAGATAAAACTCTGGCTCTTGCCCAAGAAACTTTTGTTTGGAGGCAAATGGGACAAACGATCCGCGACGTCATAAAGACCTGTGCCAATTGTCAGCGAAGAAAATATTCATCTAAACTAATGAAGGAAGTTCCCAGACCGTTATTACCTAGCAAGCCGAGAGAACTTTTCGCTATGGACATTTTTGGTCCGATTCCTCGTTCGACGAAAGGAAACCAGTTTGTTTTGGTAACTGTAGACGTATTCTCTAAATACGTATCTCTGTGTCCAATTCAGATAGCTACGTGCAAGTATGTGATCAACAGATTGGGGAAGACAGTAATTCCAAGTATGGGTAAACCTGAAACATTGTTGAGTGACCATGGATCACAATTCACCAGTATGGAATTTTCAACTGCTATGGAACGTTTGGGAATAAGGCATGTATTTAATTCTGTACGTTATCCAGAGGGAAACCTGGCCGAGAGAATTATGCCAGAGATCAGTAAGATGTGTCGTTTATACGTTTCGAGACAACACCACCGATGGCTGGAAGTCATACCCATCATTAGTCAATGCTTAAATTCTACCATACATGAAAGTACAGGACAGAATCCGTCCGTGCTTCATCATGGGATGAAACCTAATAGACCATGGGACCAAATAGTGAAGGCACCAGTAGATCCAGAACCTACCCAAGAAAGAAGAGTCGAGATGGCAGGAGAAAGACTCAGAAGACAGGCAGAGAAGAGGGCCAGGAGGCATGCAGGAAGAAGGTTTCATGAACCATTTCAGGAAAATGACGAGGTGCTGATCAGGAAGTCAGTCACATCGAATCTTCAACAGAAGATATACCACAAATTTGCGCCATTGTACGCTGGTCCATTCCGAATTGATGAGGCATAGAGAAATAACAGCTATAAGATTGCTAGAATCTACACGAATGAAGTTGTTGGAACTTTCAACGCAGCCAGCATTAGGAAGTGTCATTATGCTTAGGAAGAGGATGGTTGCATAGCTATCGTGTACATAATATGTTGTACATAGAGAATGCCTGAGAGTATTTTTCTTTCCTCAAGACTGATAAAAAAAAGGAGATGTACGGGAGAGATGTACCCGATACCTAGTTGAGGCTATCGGCTAAGCCAGTTGTGATCGAGCCATAGTTGAAATCTGTGGGCAAGGAGAAAAGATAGCGCTCAGATCGAGTCAGAAGAATGGTAGGAAATGACGTAGGAGGCCGAGGGAGATGGAGCCACTACCCCTCAAACATATGGAATTATGGGAGAAATACTGGATGATTATAAAGATTAATTTGGAATAAAACCTTATCTAACCTCAGAAGGGAAGGAAATATCAAGAAATCTTATTGATAATAACTTGAAGAAAGGTAGACAACTCCTTAAGTTATGTTATAACTTTATAGCCGAAATGGTGTGGTCGAGGTTAGAGCTGTGACGTCAGACAGCGGAAGGAAGGAGGAAGTCACGTGGTAGATCAGGGCGAGACAGCCGAACGCAGTGACACCAGCGAAGAGAAGTATTCCAGCAGTCCAGCTGAGTAGATCAAATCGTGCTATAATAGAACAGTTTATAAGGCAGTGCAATACGGAAAGTTACGTGCGGGAGAGAGTCGCTAGGCGAGGCCTGCAATGCAGTATTCGGAGTTCGTTTTTGGAGCACACGCTGTCCATAGGGCAGGTCATACAAATCGTTAACTTGAGCAAGGAAGCCGGTGTTCAGACACATGTTATTTCAACATCGCAGTCGTATTCACGTGAAACAGCAATGCTTTTTCAAGCTTACAATTTACCGAAGCAATACGCAGTATTACACTAGGATTGAGAAACATTATTTAAGCTTCATTCTCAACATGAACATGAAGTATAACATAAATTTCTCGCCAAATCAATACTTTTTACTTACTTAAAAATTCTATAGGTACATGTTTCGAAAACACACAATGTTTTCTTCCTCAGCCCACTTATTGGTGTTAAACATCATAAAACATCGATAACCTCACTAAATAACAAAAACACAGTTCACATTTCTTCTCTTGTTCTTCAACTACATTCTCAATGTATAACAGCACAGCGAAGCAGTATAATGAGGCCAGTATTCAACCTCATATTACACAAGGACAGTGAAGCGGAGCGTATCGTGCTGTGGGTGACATTTTCTTACCATGCGATAGTCAACGAGTTGAACATTACTCCGACATTTTGTCAAGTTTGAGATGTTAGGACTTGTGTTTCAACAGTCCAATTGTGCAGTCCATACACTTTTATTATACACTTTTATTATGGACATTCAGATGGACTTGAACTTATTTCAGCGGTATTACAGCATATTTCATAATGCATTTGAACCGAAATATTTAAGGCGACCCTGGGGCCGTTCCAACATTACTGCTTTTGGCAAGTGAAAATATGTAAGCGTATGCACTTTTTGAATGGTGGCACGTGCAGCATAATAGTTACATATCATGAACAGTTATGAAATATCTTAGTTACGAACACAGATACAGGATGTCTGACAAATCCGTACACTTTTGAAGCTACATTATTTTTCTACCAGTGCAATTCAGCCGCTGTGGAGACTAACATTATTATCGAATGCCAACCGAATAGTTTATGGAACAGTGGCGTGACCCATTCGAGGAGTATGGGGTATTCTGTGTTTTTGAACTTTTGTAGAAGATTTTGGACAATATCCATGATGGATAATCTTCAGTTCATCATGTCTTGCTAGGCGGATACGGAGACGTGATGGCATCTCAGAGCGATGGATTCGGTTCCTAACTAAGAGGATAAATATGACATCAAATTCACTTGGATGGAGTCAGGCGTTAGTTCAGTGGGTGATACAGCGTTTTCGTCGATCTTGCGAAAAATCTGCGACAAACACTTGGATTACCGACGATCTTTGAAATCTATTAACATCTGGAATATGAAGGTATTGTAAGAGTTATGGCATTACTGATATGATTTTTCATGAACACTGGGCATACTCGTATATATTTTAGTAGGAGTGCTTCTATTATTTTTCGACATGGCTTAATATTTTATTACACCATTTGCTAAAATAAGGTTTTACCATATGATATGGCAGGCACATTTATGCAACGTTTTCACCATTGGTTGACTTTATTAGACAGGATTTTGGTCTTTATATTTTTCTGTGAGGATAGTATTTCTTGATTATGGATATTTTAGCGAGTGTCTCGAACTCGTGATCTGCAATTTTATAATTTGAGTATGTACAATTCATCACTTGGCATTTTTTTAATTTTATTGGATTGTTTGGTGATATTAAAATTTTATTCACTCAAGTGAATGCATATCGCCTTTATGTGACAAATAGAGTCGTGTTGATTCCAATCATGTACATTCACTCATTAGCCTACGAGATGGGGCCTGTTTTTCTGAGTAACTGTGTGGTGGCACTCCCCTTACCTGTCGTTTCTAGGGAATTATCATCATAGTCTACGAGGCGGGGCCTGATACTCTAAGCAATTGTGTGGTGGTACTCACCTTACCTGCCAATCGATGGTCTCATTTTATCATTCGAGTGTAGTTATGATCGTAAGAGGATTAAACAATAAACTACCAGTCACATATTAGTTGAATTTTGTTAAATAAATTAAAAATAAATGTCAGCAGGGTTACACTTTGTAATTCTTGTTTCGCCAATCCAATAATTTGTTGCAATACTCTTTTGAGAGTATATTCATTTAACAGTTGATACTTTTGATACTCTTTGTGAGTGATTTGATACCATTGAGAAGGATTTCAAGTAATTGAAGCTTGTAAGATGAGTTACTTATTGTCAGAATTTATTTTGAGGCAGATCATTATTAGATATTTTTGATGTGAGGTAATATAACACATTGGTGTTTTTCTTTGAAACAATTCTTGAGGATCTAAAGAGAATTTATGCTCTGAATTAAACCAGATCTTGAATTGGATTACGATTACTAAGGTAATTTTCATATTGTTTAAGAAGTTGTCTAGATATGACCAGATTAATTACAGTTCTTGTAGATTGTGTGCGTTAATAATATGAAGCCAGTTATATATTTTTGTGGATCATGCAACGTGATTATGTGAAGTATTTTTGATTGGTATTTTTGGAGGTTGCCAAGTGAAAGTTTGCAATAATGCCAATGATAATTTTGAGGCAGACATGAGGTTGTTGAACCCAGCCTAGCATATTTTTGAGATTCATGCTGTGCGCTGAATAATTATGGTGTTATATGGAATAATTATGGTATTCAAATGTGGTATTTGTAAAGTGAGGTTAAATGGTGAAGTTTTGGATAGTAAGATCCGACGTGATTTAATGAAGGCAACGTATTAATTTGGCATGATAATTAAATATGAGGTATAACTTGGAACTGATAAAATTTTAAGACAACGTTCTATAACCTATATTAAACAATTTTTAGGAAATTAAATAAATAAATAAATAATTTTGATAATCCAAGATTTTCTGATAATAATAATGATAATTTATGAAATAATAATCTGAAGTTTAAACATATTAATGATCTGACCCGATGAATTAAAATTTGAATAAACTCGATGAATTAAATAAATTGATGAATTAAAGGTTGAATAAACTCGATAAATTAAATAAATCGATGAATTAAAATTTGAATAAATTAACTGAATTAAATAAATTAATAGGTGGTTAAACAGCTGATGAATAAATGAATAAAAGGGTGATAATTAATTAAAGGAGCTGATGACTAATAAAATTTAAATGAATTTAAATGAATTTAAATAAGATATATGATATAAATAAATTGAAGATGTTGTAGATTAAGTACAAATGTTGGGAGCGAAAGAAAAATATTAGGTGTACGGGACGGATCCCAATACAAAGTTTTATTAACAAAATCATTAAGATGAAACAGTCTAATAGAAGACTGAAAAGTATAGAGAGGACATTATTATGAATCGCCGAGCCAGGGAAAGGGGAGCTCGTTGCTCATTTACAAATGTTTGCTATTCTTATTATTATAATGATACTATGATGATCAAGCTTAAAGTTTGTAGAACAAACATGAATTTGTTCTTGAAAAGTAGGATAAATATCCATGAGAGAAATTGATCAAAGTACAAAAAGCAAAAAGGCAACAGTCAACGAAGTTCACAGGGCTCATCTACAAATTGCAGCCAAGTGAAGTTTGGCAATGGTGAAAGGGGGTTAATAAGTTCAATAATTGTTAAATGTGGGTTTTGAAAACCCGAGAAAACATTAAACACCTTGGAGTAAGACTAGGAGATGGCGGTGGCCAAGAGTAACAAGTAGTTCCGTGAAGAACTATACAGCCTATTTTCATATATCCTACTCATGTTAATTGCCTCTATCAACATACAAACTTTCAGTTTGATTGTTGTAATAGATTCGTAGATATTGAGAACCGTCTAAATATTTCAGATGGTCGCCAGGTTGGATTATTATTTATGTACTATTACATGAAGATTGTTGTGTACGTGTGGTATTCAGACTTCAATCGCATAATTAGGCCACAAGAAGTAAAAACGAGATTTTAAAATTTGGCACAGCTGCCATCTTGTGGTTATGAAAACAATTAAAATAAATTAGATGTCAGTGGATTAACATTTGTATGAGCATTTAACATGCAAAGTTTCACTGCACTCGGATGGTTAAATCGCGAGAAACGTCCATTTAAATATTTAAAGTTCGCATCGCCGCCATGTTGGATTTGTGCCCACCAGGTTTGTGAAAGTTATATCTGCGAACTTATGCTTATAGCCTCTATGAACATAAAAAAAATAAGTTTGATTGCTGTAAATGATTCGTAGATATTGAGAACCGTCAAAATATTTGGGATGCTCGCCATTTTGGATTGTTATATGTATAGGCCATAGAGTAATGCGCCATTAAAGGAAAATTATTGCTTAGCTTCATCATTCAATCTTTCACTTCGATCGTATGATTACGACACAAGATATAAAAACTTAATTTTAAAATTTCGCACAGCCGCCGTCATGATGTTATGTAAACAATTGAACTAAATTAGATGCCAGTACATTACAATACGTATAATCATTTACTGTAACACATTTCACTGCGCTCAGATTGTTAAATCACAAGAAAGGTCTATTAAAATGTTCCTACTTCGCTTGGCCGCCATATTCGTTTTATACTTTACAGGTTTCTGAAAGTTATACAGATAAACTTGTAACAGGGCCCTTTATCACCGACCAAAATTTCAGGGTGATATCTTAAATAGTTTCGGAGATATTGAATGCCAGTGAAATGTTTCGCACAGCCGCCATTTTGAGGTCATGTAAACAATTGAACTGAATTAGACGCCAGTACATTAAAATGTGTATAGACATTTGCTGAACCATGTTTCATTACGTTTGGATGTTTAAATCGCGAGAAAAGTCTATTTAAATGTATCAACTTCGCTTGACCGCCATGTTGGTTTTGAAGTATCCAGGTTTTTTGAAAGTCTCATAAGTCAACTTCTATAGTTCCCTTTATCACAGTACAAAATTTCAATGTGATATCGGAAGAAGTTTCGGAGATACTGAATGCCGGTGATATATTTCGCACTGCCACCGTGTTGGATTGGTGAGACACAATAAAATTTGTAGGGAACGGTCGGGGTCGGCCAGAATGGTGCTATGATCTTACCGAGTTTCATTGAAATCGCTCCAGCTGTTTAGAATTTATTAGGGACACACACACCTCACACACACACACACGCACACACACACACACAGACAGACACACCGACAAAAGGTCATCTCATAAATCTTTTTTTTTTTTTTTCATAAAATGAATATAGGCTAAAAATAAGTTATAAATAGAAGTAATCTCAAAGGGAGAATGATTGTTGTGCTCGGAATTCACTAAAATGTTCTCCAGCAGGGCACTACTGAAAAATATAGCGAAATAATTAACCAAAAACCCTTGATTGAAGAAGAACAACAATCAAGATGCATAGATTGCAATGACCTGTGTAGGAAGTTGGCTGAGCGAGCTATACCAGCAATTGACAATCTAAAGAGAATCGTGGAACAAATTTGACAAAATCGCATTTAATGACGTTTTGTTTTGAGCACAACAAATATAAGAAATGCTTGCACCAGTTAACGTGGAACATATACAATGGCTTTCGTAAGTGAAAAAGGAGACTAGAGATTTTAGTAATAAGTAGGGCCCGGATAGTTATGTGCTTAACTTTTCAGAAATATGTATTTATTTATGTGCTTAAAAGTGGGAAAATATGTGATTAAGTTTCCAAAATATGTTCTTAAATTTATACCATATTAGTGTTCCCCTAAAAATAGTTGAAACGTTCACAGTACGAATATTCCCGCTTAACAGACCGGGTCTTGCCTCAATTTCCGAATCCTACAATACTTCTTGAAGATGCGTGATACGAAATCATATATGTGCTGTTTTCGGATTTCATTCTAAAGAATGGAAGAAAAAGTCACTTTAAAAACTTTCTTAGCACTGATTGTATTGTCTTATACTGATACTTGAGTGCGTAAATCTGCTCGATTGGCGTGATAAGTAAATTAATTGTGCCCCCGCCACAGCTATACAAACGCGCAGTTAGACAGTTAAACACAGCTAGACCATTAACAATAGCCCTCAGATGAACTAAAATTCACTATTTGGTTTCCATCAGCAACTTCAACAGTATTTTAATGTGCAAGACACTTAAACATATACACACAAAAATAAACAGAATTGTATAATTTCCAAGTTGTAACATATACCGGCACGCAAAGAACTTTCCAGTTAATCCACCGGCTGACTGTCAATGTCTAGAACAAAATAATATAGAAGAAAATCACTCGACTTATGCCACTCGAAGCCATAGGCTACACGAAACTACTATATTGGAACGTAACATACACATACACACAGAGAGAACAAATTGTTTTGATTTCACGAATTTCTAAGTACAATAGAAGTACACTACACGGGTCGATGCTTCGTTCTAGGCTTTAAGATTGCAATGCACAACAAGCAGCATTTTCAAGTTTTCAAAAAGGAAGCTCTGCCTATTTGCAGCTAATACACTCTTGTATCACGAAAAGCTTCTTACCCCATCGGACGAGGTTATTGGTGCATATTTAAAGCACGCAATGTCTGACTCTTAAAAATATTCTTCGTTGGGCTCCAGATCTCCGTTGCCACTAAGGACACGACTTATTTGCACAAGTTTATTGTACCCCGGATTCTTTGATAAGACGTTCCTTAATTTGCCCATAACTTGTTTTCCGGTCTCCCCGGGAGAATTCTCAAGCTTTTCACGGACTTGAAGAATGTCCTGCAGAGCTGACGAAAGTGGTACGTCTTTCTTCTCAAGTTTTAAGATTGTGGAACTTAAAAAAGCAAAGTTAGATTTAATGTACACCAAGTCACCTTGAACTCCCTTTGCACACATAGGTTCTATAGACTCACTGATGCATGCAGCATCATCATTGTTTAGTTTTTCGAGGACTGATTTTGTAATCTCAAAATTGACCGCATAATAGCACGCCGCTTCCAGCCAAGTACCCCACCTGGTGCAAACTGGTTGTGGAGGTAGCAGCAAATCAGGGGCACATTGTTTGAATAAACTCACTCGACTGGGTGCTTTAACAAACACTTTCTTCACGGATGCGATTACTCTGTTCATATTTGGAAAAATACTCCTTACTGTTTCAGCAACACGGTGCATGCCATGCGCTAAACAAGTTAAATAAATCATCTTGCTGTACAGAATTTTCAACCCCTGGGATGCTTTAACCATGTAAGGTGCAGCGTCTGTAATTAATAGAAGCACTTTAGCACATCGGATGCCATCGGGCCACAGAAGCACCATAGCATCATTGAAAGCTTTAGCTATTGTGTAACTGTTGATTTTCTCAAGATGAACAGTTGTCAGTAAAAATGACTGTGATGGATCGCATTTTAATGCACCAACTATGATGTTGGATACGTAACGGCCAGTAACGTCGGTCGTCTCGTCCATTGCAATCCACACAGCGTTGTCGCCAATTTCAGTACGAATTCTGTGTACTGCCTCAGAGTAAAGTTTAGGTAAATAGTTCTTACGCAGTGTTGACTCGTCAGGGAGAGGAATTTTGACGTACTTTTCTAACGTGCCACGTAGCACTGGATTCTGCAGTTTGTTAAGTGGTATATCAGCCGCAAGAAATGCTTGACAAATGTCTTGTGAGAACTGGCAGTTTGCTGGACCATATTTCACATCTTGCATTTCGGGAAGCAAACGTTGTGTCGACTTCTTTAAAGATGCATATTTCACATGTTTCGCTGTCGTAACATGTTGCGTAACTTGTGAAAGCATGCCTGCCACTGTGGGTTTCTCACAAATGTTGCAAAATTAAATAGTTCCATCTCCCACACTAAGCGATTCAAAGTAACACATTTCGCACTTTTGGGACGCCTCGTATTCGTTGAAACGAGACCGCCACTGTCAGTATACTCACAAGCTTCGCAGACCACTGTGATTTCAACTAAAATTTCCCGTCTAGGTAAAGACTAGTGGAGGCGTAATGAGCCTGTTAACTCCAACCTCCCCCCCCCCCCACTTCCTGCTTTACTTAATGACCGGGAAATCCCTGTCTTGAAATACAACTACAGTATGAAGACAATGGAGCACTGACAAAAATAGAGAAGCCAATTACTGGAATTTCAAAGGGTCGAAAATGTGGTCAGCAGTCATCCAGGAAGTACAACATACCACCAAATATAGGAAATATGTGCTAATGAATAAATACGCCAGAATATGTATTTATTTATAAAATCTGTAAAAATATGTAAATAAATAGAAAATATTTAATTAAATAAAAAATATTTAAACACATAACTATCCGGGCCTTAGTACTAAGCATTGCAGGTAATCTAGATTACTCTTCCAGTAAGGATCGTGAACAGCACTAGTAGAATACCACAAGTAGTTGCTGCTAATTATAGGACTCAGACCAAAGATACACTAAAATGATTAAATATAAAAAACTTGTAATTTATTTCTAAAGCTTGATTAAGTGAGTGAATACCTTACAAAATAGGGTGTCTCAGTAGACACAATTAAGCTTGAAAATGGGCTAAGATAGGTAAAAATATATTGATCCTGAGATCCTGGACACAGCAGGTGCCTATGCATTAGGGCAATATAATGCAAGTAGCGAAAATACTTTGAACTTGATCATAAGAGTTGGAGTTGAAGCAGTAAAATTGTACTCTATGCAGATACGTTTGACTCCACAGCAGATGCTGCTGAGAAAACGGAGACTTTTGCTACAGGGCCCTTATGGCAAGAGAAAGACGAAACTGGCGTTCGAAGTCACCAGAATGATACAATGCTTAGACGGCAGGAAAATGCTAAGATTGGCCCTACACGGTTACCAAATGAAATCATGTGTAGACGACAGCAACATAATTGAACTGGTTTTAGCCAGTACCAGAAGAAGTATCGAACAATTATGTTTAGATTAAAAGAGTGACTTATATACAACTTAGATTATTTATATTGGTTTATGGTTTATGCTAAATTCAAATAGAAGGAAGACACCACTGTGATGTAACTTCCAGGTTACAAAAAAGTACAGATAATTTGTTTATACCAGATTTTTTTAGTAAAGGGGGGGGGGGGGGGGAATGGGGAGGTAAGAAAAGCAGGTTGTTTTCATTATTGTTCATGCATAATCTTTGCTCCGGAAACTTATCCGGGATCCAGTTAATTTATGGCTTGGAGTACTGAAAGTATATGTTAATAGTTATTGTTTGATAAATGGCACTGTTTGGCTAGTTAATATATTCCTTTAGAGGGGGCGTATTGCAATTTTATTTCAATTGAAGCGTTGATGCGGTTTCTCGAAAGTCATGTGTTACTAGCGGTGTCCATTGAACCGTTAGAACTTGAAACAGGTGTATTTCGCTGTGACGTCACAGACTTCGTATTTGAATACTCCTAGAACTAACTTGATGAATTTTCTGGGATTAGAAGAAGTTCAATACAATTCCCACGGTGGCCTCAATTATTTGTGTTTGACAGAATTTGTGGAAAGTCCTACGATGCGCCCTAACATAATTTGCAATCTCTCATAGCCATGCATTCCCTCGGAGGAAATTGAGAATTGAAACCCGTAGATGCTCTGACATTACCAGTAAAATGTAGCATTTGGCTAGATAACACTGCGATAAAAGTTTCTAAAACAGCTTCATTGCAGAATTAAAACATATTTCTGTAGTTATCTTTCACATGATTAGTTGTGAGCGCAGGTTTAATGTAGGTTCACTACATGGCTACAACAAGATTTCGGGCGAAGCAACTGACTCTCAGAGAGAGGTCAAAGCAACTGCTTGGTTAACCAACAGAGTCTAAACGGCGAGTGAGACAGCTCACAGCAGTCGGTAGTGAGGCACGGAGAGGGGCAGGAGGGAGAGAACTGTGACGTGAGACACAGCGAATACAACTATGTAACTTTTTTTTCTCAAGCACAAATTTCTTGTCTTCAGGCAATTAGTCGGTGACTCAGTCACTCATTCCCAACGCCACACTGGTTTCAGAAAAGACCCATGTTAGCAGTACGAGTTCAAAAAGTAAAGTTCACTGAGTATAAAGCGAGAAAGTCGCCCTCTGGTGGGGATGAGCTGAGGTGGTAAGCCTTCTTCATCAGCCGTAAACAGAGAGTTCATGTGTTGGCCGAAAGATAGCGCACCAAGAAGAAACTTGACGTTGCTAATGATTGGGGTGAAAGGCGACTCGTACGCTAAAACATACTTTCAAAGAACATGAGAAAATGCAAAACAACAGGGCGAAACACAAGAAGTATGTAGGTGGTATGCACGGAAGAAAAAATAATAGCAGGCAAAAATCAAAGAGAACCCAAGGTGGGTGGAGATTAATGAACGTTTAAGTGTATATTCAAAGAATATACCAGAATGCATTATCGTTAGGCGTCTCTTATGCGTCAAGTGTAACTCCCTCGTCACTCGACCTTCGAAAATGAAATCTACGGACTAAAACTCCCTTTTCCAAGAAGTCCATAGAATTAGTTTTCTCCAAAAGCGGAAAGTGGAAACCAACTCTGAAGGCTTTGGTTCTTCCACTAGTTGCAATCTTATTGACATATATGTCACCGTCTATTCCATTTTTCTCAAGTTATTTCTTGAGTGTTGTGACAGTAGTGACGTCCTTAAAGCTTCCTATCGAAAGCCACGCCATGTTGTCTACGGCTTGAAGATCGGCATCTTCCTTTGTACCAACTACTGATGCCCCCTTGGGCTGTTATAAATTTCTGTTCCTATTTCTTCTCGATGCAACATCTGAGAAAGGACAATTAGGCCTATCCTCAGTAGAGATGATGACTTCCTATGAGACAGCATCCCCTGTATCCATATAAAGTCTTCCCTCAATTGTGGTAAATCCCTACTAGTTACTAGGGAGAGCCATTCTGTATTAGATCGTGCTGTACTCTCACCATTCTTGACAGCAGTGCGATTATTTTTCTAGTTCTTCTGGACACAACTTCTGAGAAAGGGTGATCATAGATCGATTAAAAGCTTCTTTCAATGACATTAGCAATGAAAACATACGGTACCATTATTCTCATATTAATATGATAAGTATTTGAGCGCGACGTTTGGTTTGAAATCCAGCGCGATTCATGGTTGCAGGGCGAGCTAGGTACAGCTGGGAGATTACGATATTTTCCGAGTACCGGCGAGCGGGCCCGAAACCGCTGTGACGCGAGACCATCATGGTGACTATTGACCCAGTTTATTGATCTACCACCAGGAGTACATTTTTTAAGGAATGAGAAGAAATGAGAATAACATGCAAGATTTGCATGTTATTATAGATGATGTAAGATCAAAACTTGATATGTATTTTGATATATACGATATACATGTTAACATTTTAAGTTATGGACTACATTCACCAATGCGATGAAAACTTGATCCATGTTACATCGTGGTGGGGGAAGACGGAGACTTCCTGTAACCATCCACGCACGGCAGTGGTCAGATCGTATTTCAAGTCACATGAAAACACATCTCTCGAGGAGAGTTAAAACGCGTTACGAAAGTATCCAGTTCGACGCGATAGCATTATCAAACTCGTTGATATTTCGACAGAGCCAGTGTCGAAGAACTCTGTTTATTTTCACACAAGATGTGGACTTGTTAATAAACACACACGAGTAGAACTTGTGTTTTTCACGGATAAAGTCATACGCTCATTTTAACGCGAGGACTGTAAATTGTACTGCAATTACAATTAACATTATAAGGAACTTGAACTACGTTACAATAAGCTGCAATTCACGACAGTGAACTTTGTATTTAAAAGCAGTGCTATAAATACATGTGTATGATTTCAAATACGCAGCAATGTTGTTGGAACTTTGAACATTATTTCTCATCTACAAACGACATATTGTTTGACAAGATGTCGAGAGGAATAGTTCTAATGCAGTTTAGTTTACTAACTATGGCGGGTTAAACACGCTAACATGAATACTACTGAACCAGCAAAGCATCGAACATTTCAGTGGAACATTTCAATGAACCCGGGTAATGACTTACACTTACTGCGGGGCCACAAGTACACAGCTGATTAGTGCTTTCCATCGCTATTCTTTGTGCCACTCATGCGTGTAGGTTAATCACATTCCGTTTGGATATGGATATCGCGACACTACGTTAGAACAGACTTTGCTCTGGATGGAGTTGGAGTCTTGAAGGAGTGGTATTAAGAACAAAGTTCCAAATGGTTCCGCCTCGTCAATACTGTTTATTAAAATGTCGTGATACAATCACCTGTCTTTTAACACATGGTACATGTTTAAACGTCTAACTCGTATTGACGTCTTCATCAGCCTAAATATTTGGGCAGCACTTAAAACATTCCCTTTATATACTGGGTGAAGTTAAAAATTGTACATTAAAACACACATAGATCACTGTAACACATTAAAAAGTAGTTAAAACATTTTCTTATGTTAAAAGCTTCATAAAATCCTCAGCCGGGCTTGGCAGTCTTTCTTGGTTTATTTCTAATGTTAGCTTCAGAACCCCAAGCAAGGGGTGACCATTCCCAACTGGAAAGAAATGAAACTATGTATGAGAGAAAGAAGTGTTAGATAAAATAATACTTTAAAAACACTAAATGTTATATAAAGACTTACGATGTAATGCGGCAATGAGCTAACAGGGCCGTGCTGAGTCGGACGGAGACAGAGCTGTACTGAAACAGGGTGTCAACATGGAAGCAACAAGCAAGACAATAGGGGCGGAAGAGGAGAGGGGTGAGAGTTCGGGAGTGTTTTGGTTAGGAGTGGGGAAGGGGGGAAGGGGGGGGGGGGTATGGAGTAAGTTTAGGGGCAGGTAACATGGATCAACGGTTGTGGATTTATTTCTATGGTGGTTTATATTTTGTTTTGTAATGGATTAACTTTTCATAGAGTACGTTGTTTTCGAAATGAATCTCATTAAGATTCGTTAGGGGGGCGGTCTTTTGGGCTAAATCGATTTCAATTTCTACTAAGATGTTCATTGTAGTTCCTTCATTTGCTCGATGTAAGATTCTCAGATCGTTGTTAATGTCTGTGAACTCATGTTTGGTATCATTCATATGATTTGCCATGGCGGAAAATTTATTGTATTTAATGGCATTGAAATGCTCACCATATCTTGTTATAAATGCTCTACCTGTTTGTCCACAATAATTAGCGTCGCATTTAGCACATTTCAACATATACACACCTGATTTACTGAATTTGTTCGTATGGTTCAATTTATTAGTATTGAATAAAATATTATTGTTTGTGTTGGAAGTTCTATATGCTATTCTTAGTCCACACTTTTTGAAAATATTTGAAATACTATAAGTTTTGGTGCTGAAATACGTGAAGGTCGCGTATTTGGGCTACTCTTTTTGTTCCGGCGTTAGGCGGGTGACCGGTTTGTTTTTAAGCTTGCTGATAATATTGTTGACAAACAGGGATTTGAATCCGTTTACCTTGGCAATCTGTTTAATGATTTTTATTTCTTCATTTAGATCTGTTTTGCTTAAAGAAAGGGAAAAGGCTCTGCTGATCATACTATAAAAGGCGGCTTTCTTTTGATTGCCCGGGTGGTTAGAGTCTTTTCTTATTGTCGTGTGGGTCTGGGTTGGCTTTCTAAAAACTTTATAGATTAACCTGTTATTATTCAAACAAACTGTAGTGTCAAGGAAGTTGATTTTACTGTTTACGGATGATTCAGAGGTGAATTGTATGCTTTTATCCAAACCGTTTAATTTTTGCACGAGTCCTTCTATGTTTAAAATAGTATCATCGATTATTACAAACACGTCATCCACGTATCTTCCCCAATAATGTATACCGTCAATTTTGCCTACAATTTCTTCGTGTTCCAGATGATCAATATATATGTTAGCTACTAAACCAGATAGCGGAGATCCCAATGAGATTCCTTCTTTTTGTTTATATATCCTATTGTTAAAAGTGAAAAAAATTGTTTGTAAGTGTGAATTCTAATAGCGTCATGAATTCGTTAATTTCTACTTATGACAATATACTGTTGTTAGACAAATTTTGTTTAATGACCTTGAGCGATGGTGCAATTGGGATGTTTGTGTACATATCTTTCACGTCTACGCTATGCATGGAGTGTTTGCTCATTAAGGTAAGTTTCATGGTTTCTTTGCAGAAATTGAGTGTGTTTTTCAGGGATTTATTTGCTTTAAAAATGTAATGTAAAAAAAATCATTAAACAGATTGCCAAGGTAAACGGATTCACATCCCTGTTTGTCAACAATATTATCAGCAAGCTTAAAAACAAACCGGTCACCCGCCTAACGCCGGAACAAAAAGAGCAGCCCAAATACGCGACCTTCACGTATTTCAGCACCAAAACTTATAGTATTTCAAATATTTTCAAAAAGTGTGGACTAAGAATAGCATATAGAACTTCCAACACAAACAATAATATTTTATTCAATACTAATAAATTGAACCATACGAACAAATTCAGTAAATCAGGTGTGTATATGTTGAAATGTCCTAAATGCGACGCTAATTATTGTGGACAAACAGGTAGAGCATTTATAATAAGATATGGTGAGCATTTCAATGCCATTAAATACAATAAATTTTCCGCCATGGCAAATCATATGAAAGATACCAAACATGAGTTCACAGACATTAACAACGATCTGAGAATCTTACATCGAGCAAATAAAGGAACTACAATGAACATCTTAGAAGAAATTGAAATCGATTTAGCCCAAAAGACCGCCCCCCCTAACGAATCTTAATGAGATTCATTTCGGAAACAACGTACTCTATGAAACGTTAGTTAGTTAGTTAGTTAGTTATTGTTGTTTTAAGGGGCGGAACTACGAGGTCATCTGCCCCGAAACGTTAATCCATTACAAAACAAAATATAAACCACCATAGAAATAAATCCACAACCGTTGATACATGTTACCTTCCCCTAAACTTACTCCATACCCCCCCCCTTCCCCCCTTCCCCACTCCTAACCAAAACACTCCCGAACTCTCACCCCTCTCCTCTTCCGCCCCTATTGTCTTGCTTGTTGCTTCCATGTTGACACACTGTTTCAGTACAGCACTGTCTCCGCCCGACTCATCATGGCCCTGTTAGCTCATTGCCGCATTACATCGTAAGTCTTTATATAACATTTAGGGTTTTTAAAGTATTATTTTATCTACCACATCTTTCTCTCATACATAGTTTCATTTCTTTCCAGTTGGGAATGGTCACCCCTAGCTTGGGCTTCTGAAGCTAACATTAGAAATAAACCAAGAAAGACTGCCAAGCCCGGCTGAGGATTTTATGAAGCTTTTAACATAAGAAAATGTTTTAACTACTTTTTAATGTGTTACAGTGATCTATGTGTGTTTTATGTACAATTTTTAACTACACCCAGTATATAAAGGGAATGTTTTAAGTGCTGCCCAAATATTTAGGCTGATGAAGACGTCAATACGAGTTAGACGTTGAAACATGTACCATGTGTTAAAAGACAGGTGATTGTATCACGACATTTTAATAAACAGTATTGACGAGGCGGAACCATTTGGAACCTTGTTCTTAATATCATTCAGTCAATACGGGAAAAAATGTGCGACTCTCAGAGTCAAAAAGAAGTTGAAGGAGTGGTAGCTGACCGTTCATCCAGGATGGATGATAGCCTGTTAAACCAGGGGGATCCTCTGGAGTGGAGAAGGTGTTCCGAGGTTCAATTCCCGACGATCTGGGGAGTCCAAGCTATTGCTACATTTGAGAGAATATGTGATATGCAGGGCTTATCAATGCTCTCATTTGAACTTCTAGATTCGACAAGGTACAGAACAATCAGTAGAGTCTTTCGTAGTAGAATGTAGACATATAAATGCTAGTTTCTGCCATTATTTCTTGTGTATTTTTGCTTTTTGAGTAGTATGTCGAATTATAAAATGTAGGCATGACGTTCTAATCATGACTGATTGTATACTCGACAGGTTTTAGATTCTAATAAGGAATTCAACCATTTTCACTTTGTATTTCTTGATGTTTAATTAAATGTAATAGTAAATTCAGTAATATTTTTATTGAAGCTTTCAGGGTGTAGTGAAGAGGATTTCGATAGGCACGTTGTGATTTTGCGTATTTAGCAGCGTGGTGAACACATACATCTCAATCTTTGACATTTTTCGCAGCTGTATACGCTGTTATGAGCTACACTTATCACTGAACTTCTGGAATATTATACATTCGAGTGATGCTGACAAAGGTTTTTACAGTTATCCTGGTCAGTTATTTTTGGTGATTACTGCTGTTATAGAGATAATGTTAAACTCTACTGAGTTTTATTGCTTGTGAAAATAATACTACCGAATGATATTCTAATGGAAGGATGTTGAGCCCTTTTGCTTTCGTAAAAGAAGAAGACACACTGGGAGTGTGCCACAGACACTCTATATAAATGTATATTTTTGTATATAAGGGTATATTTCGATTTGTAGGCTAGAGGACCTACTTAAATGTGGAATCTTTTTATAATGCTACAGAAGCATTACATATTTTTGTCATATTAGGTCTTTGTATTAATTAGATTTCGATCTATGTTTCGTCTTTTAGTGAAATGCAGTTTCACTAGTGATGACTAAGAACAGTATTCACTTGATTTGGATTTTACCTTCCATTTGAAGCTACATTTGTCTTTCTTGTTGTTTTTGCCATAGCAATCATTTGCTATCATTCTACTTAATGAATAAATATTGGATAGTTTCATTTTAATTCTTTGAATGTGATACTTTATAGACGTGATAAGAGGCCACGTTAAGGAAACCATTGCAGGCATTGAAGTGTTTTCCACGCTTCTGAGATTACGTTTTTACGTAGTTCTTTTGTTCTTTTGAGCTCGTTTTCTTTCTTTGGCATGGTCTTTCTTAACGTTTCCTCAGTTAGGTAATCCTTGTGCCCCATTATCCTCGTCACTTGTTAAGTAGGATCTGGGGGTTTTCTAGCCGGGGTTTCCAGATTCTACGACCCACTTATCATCAAGGGATTTCAACAAGCTGACGGTAGGTATTTTCGGGTACAGTACGGTAGGTGAAGTTCTTTTATTTGTCAACTACGTTGTCAAACACGATTTTGCAAACAAAGGCCGTCAAAGTCAGAAGCAGAAGAAGTACAGAATTCAGTGAGCTGTGAACTTATCATAAATGAGCCTATCTCCCTTAGATTTTGATGTAACACCGTAAAGTACCGAGGGCTAGGGGCACGACGCATTGGAAAGCGTTCAGTGTACAACCAGCGAGCTTCATGACAGTTTCCCTCAGCCAACCCATACATGAGATGCATGTCGGCGCATTCTTCATTAGATGAAACGTCCGCCATGGCGAATGTGGCACTTCCACACTGTGGAGTAGAACTGAAATTTCTCCTGTGCATCGGGTCTGAAACAAACCCCACACAATTCATCGTGCAACCTGGAGTGGTAGCCGTTTGTTTACATCCAAGGCACGGTGGAAGCGCCACCATGTCCCAGCTGTCCAATGAGGCGTCACTTTCATTATCCCCTCCCCGCAGCCTCATCGCTCCCGTCTGTGTGTCTTTGGCCCTGCTTCCGCTTTCCCGCCCCGCCAGTCATAAAGTTCGAATGATCCAGGTGAGCGAATAAGCAAAGAATAAAGAGCCTATTGAATTTTTAAAATTTTAAATGAGGCCCAGAATTAAACAGGTTAATGCCGTTATTAATGCGCAATACGATCCGTAATGCAAAGAAATATAAATAAAAAACAAATCGTTTTTTCCCCTCAGGATTCGAGCCCGAAGCAGATGGGAAAACACGGAACGGTGCCAGCGCCTTCCCCATTGAGCTACGAGAACCACAGTTCAGCAGCTCGGCTCGTAACACACAAGATTGTTGACGCCACACTCGATGTTGCTCATAGCACGACGTTGCCAAGTTTCCTCGTAATTAGAATTGTTCACAGGGGCTTAACGGTTGGTTTGCGCCCACTGGTATCTTAACTCATATTGCTCTCCAGTCCCACCCCCATGCGAGGTTTGATTTTCTACCTCTTATATTCCGACATCCTGTGTATTATGCACTTATCAAAAGACAATTATTTCTAAATTATAATTATAACTAACTACATAAGCAGACGAGGTTATATTTGTCGACAACTGATGTCGCAGTCACCTCAATTATTAAAAAAATGCAACCTTAATTTATATTTTAGAATCACTTCTTTTGTGATGTGTTTCCATAGAGTTCATCATATATGTTTAAACTGTATTATCCTAAAGTAATATTTATAATGATATCCGTTTACCTTAAATTTGTATGAATATTAAAAAAAACTGATTTATTTATTTAACAGAAAGGATTCTTTATTTTATTTTCAAAGGATATATTGTAAACTCCTGATTAAACATTTCTAAAAAGTGTTCCAGATAAATTGCTTGTTTTTGTCATTTATTCAGTAATTATATATTTTTTAACTTTTTTTAAATCTTTCTACAAATTCAAGTCTATACCCCGAACTTTATGATTGGCGGGGCGGGAAAGCGGAAGCGGGGCCAACGGCACGCAGACGGGAGCGATGAGGCTGCGGGGAGGAGAAAGTGACGCCTCATTGGGTCGCTTGGTCAGCTGGGACATGGTCTCTTACGAGCACGCGGAATCAACAATGGTTGGCCTTTCTTTTAGCCTTGTTTTCCTTAATACTCAACGAATGAATTTTTCGTTGGATGGTCCATAAATCGTGGTTAGATCTTGTCTCTTTGTCCTCGAAACTCCGTGTAAGAGCAATTTTCTTGTTTTTCGTTTGGTCTATTACATTTGGCGATCCTAATTCTTTAAGGTCCTTCTCAGTCTGTTTGAACCAATATGATCTCGTTGTTTTGTTATTCTGGTATGTGTGAATTTAATAATTTACTATAGTCTGTTTGGGGCCATTTCTTCCAAGTGCCCCATCAATTGGATTCGTTGCAGATGCATTGCGTCTGTGAGTTTAGAGATATTTTTATATTGTAACCTTCGGTCCGGGGTATAGACTTGAATTTGTAGAAAGATTTAAAAAAACAGTAGAAAGATATATAATTACTGGATAAATGACAAACACAAGCAATTTCTCTGGAACACTTGAAATCCTTTATTACAAACGACCATCATAAAATATTCTAGTCTTTCTGAACCTCAAACGCATTGAATTGGACGCTTCACACACAGATATTTATTTATAATACGCTTTCATTATAACTTTAATCTGCCACTGATTAGCTCCTCTCTGCCATTATTTACTTTGTTCCACCAATATTTACTATACTTAACACCAATTCTCAGAATTAGCACAATTGTTTATTCAAGTTGTAATTGTTTATAAATTCAAAATTATATAATTGTTTGTAATATTTCAAACAGTTTATCAAGCTTTGTAATTACTTGTAATATTTATCATTGCTAATAATAATAATTTTGTAATTCTTTATAAATTTGTAATTAATTAAAATTTTAATTTGTTTATAAAATTTTGAAATTTGTCATTGTTTAATAAATTTGTAATTGTTTATAAATTTTTGTAATTGTTTATAAAACATAATTGTTTACAAAATTTGTAGGATAGCAACGTTTATAAAAATGGACAATTGTTTATAACATTAGCAATTATTTTATCAAATGTTTATAGTAATAGTATTGGCAATTTAATATAACATTAGCATTTATTTAGTTCAACTAAACTTATTAGAACTATAATTGTTTCTAACATAATTATCTGGATTTGGTAATTGTTCATCAGTATTGACATTTTTTTATACCATTAGCGTTAATTTTTACAATTGTTTATAACTAAATGTATTTGTACCGATTCAATTCAAAAATCATTCCAATTACTAGAATAAGTGAAAATAACCTGAAATAAATTACATGTGATTAAGTTCTATATATGTAATTTATTTCAGGTTATTCTTCACATTTTGTATTGCCATCGGGGGAGTAGCTTGAGTAAGGGCGGTATCTAGTGTAAGGGGTAGCGGGCTGTCTGAATGGCAACACGTGAGTGTAATGTGTATTGTGAGAGCGGGGTGCGGGCGCTGAAGGTCGCCTGGTGGCCTTGTCACGGTGAGTAAGCACAGTAAGGCAGGTCGGCAAGACAACTAATGTGTACGGGAGGACGACTGCTCGCAGGGACCCGGGAGTTAGGAGTTCGATGCGGGAGCTTGAAAACACAAGGGGTTACCCTGGGTGTATAATGGTGGTTCATTCCACAAGAATGGGGGGATGCAGAACTTTACAGTACAACAGAGACGAAATGGAAGGAATTACAAAGTAGTGTAGGTTTGGAGTGGGAAGGACGAGTCTGAAGCATTAACCTTAGAGCAACACTCACCAGCTTGTAGATTGTAGAGGCAACAACGGGTGGCGTGACGGGAAGAAATCCCCGTCTTGCTGGCGGGATTATTTTTACTAATCCTGGTAGTGTAGCAACCTTTAGTCAGCAATCGTAAGTGTTTATGTGCTCAAGATAAAGTTGATGGCTGGCTGTTTGTTTTATGTCGAAATGTTGCTTCATGTGTGAGGTAGGTCGCCAGTCCAGTTTGATTTTTGCTGTTGCTTTGTCTTATGGGGTCGTGGCGTGAAAAAGGAGATGATTATGCCCCATGGGGGTTCGGGGCATAACAATATTATATTAATTAGAATTATGTTCGTTTTGACCAACTGAAAGCGACAATATACATCGTTCAACTCAGTTTAACCTTGCCCCTCTTAGCCAACTGTCACATAAACACTTGTACTATCCCAGCATTTGCGTGGGGTGGATGTGGGAAACCACTATGCAACAAGGTGGACAGCTAACTTTCTAGTTCGCTACTTAATATAGAGGTACGGTATCTTATATTCCATGTTACAAATCGCAGTTCCCTAAGGAGTAATAAAGAAAAGGGGTAGGTAACTAGCGCACAAGGGTTATCATAATAATGCATTTTATTAATCCCTTAACGAGTCAAGGACTCATATACAAAGGAATTGTACAGTTTTATCTCGATGGCGACAAATTACAATACAATGTTTAGTTTACAAAGTTTTCAATATGAAAATATATACAACATTTTGTAGCTTTCATAAGTTTTTGTACCAATGTGTTCTTTTGTCTTCTCAGATTATGAAATTTCTTCAAACTGACATTTTATAATCATTCCACATAAACTGTTTTAGCCTCCTTTTAAAGATTGGTAGGCTAGGTGCAATTTTTATATTTTCTGGTAGTCCATTGAATTTTACAAAGGCACTATACTTAATGCTATTACTGCCATATTGTTTGGAATTGATATGGAAAAGTGTTATGTCATCTGCATGTATAGTTTTGTAAGCGTGTAAATCAGATTGTTTAGTGAAGTTTAAATTTATGTGGATTCTGTTGTGTAGGATTTGGTATATTAGGACATTTGATTTGATTTCTGCATTTAGGGCTACTGGTTGAATTTTACTCGTAATATAAAGGTGTTTGGTTGGTGTTAAAAAAGGGTAGTTATAAATATTTCTTATGGCTCTATTCTGAATTACCTCAATTTCCTTTTTTAGGTAATTTGAGCATTTTATCCAAATTGTATTCAAATATTGTAAGTGGCTATGGATTAAGGAAAATTACACTTTCCTGAGTAGATATTTTGGGATATAGTAGCTCAATTTTTTTTATCATCCCAGCGGCAGGTGATATTTTTTTTACTAATGCATCAATGTGCTTTTGCCAGGAGAGATTTTCATCTATTATTAAGCCTAGGTATTTGACAGATCCCGGTCACTCCATGTGAGATCTGTGCTGGACAAAACGGAGGCAGACAGGTTTTTCTCCGGGTACTCCGGTTTTCCCTGTCAAAATTTCATTCCAGCAACACTCTCCACTATCATTTCATTTCATCTGTCATTCATTTAATCATTGCCCCAGAGGAGTGCGTCAGGCCTCGGCAGCCGGCACAATTCATATCCTCGCCGCTAGATGGGGGCTTCATTCATTCCATTCCTGACCCGGTCGGAGACTGGAAACAGGCTGTGGATTTTCATTTGACAGATGAGACCCTTTTAACTGCTTTTCCATTCAGCATTATATTCTGAGTGATGTCTAACTTTGTTCTACGCTTAGATATTATTAAATAATTTGTTCATTTATTGTTAATTTATTTGACTGGGTCCAGCCAAGTATGGTATTCATGTCCTCCTGCATGTGTGTAATCAGCGTGTTGGTGGTGTACGCATTGTAAAAGATGCTTAAGTCATCTGTAAACAAAGTTATATTACCATGAAAACGGAGTGTTGCTATGTCATTAATATATACTAAGACGAGGGAAGGACCCAGTATTGATCCTTGGGGCACACCGTGGGTAATATTAACTTCCTCACTTCTGTAGCCATTTATTTCAATATACTGCTTACGAATAGATAGGTAATTTTTAAACCATGTCCAAGCTACTCCTCGGATACCTGCTTTATCTAGTTTCCCTAAAAGAATTTCATGGTCAACAGTATCAAACGCCTTTCTTAGGTCTATGAAAAGGCCACTCGCTGTCATCTTATTGTCTAAGACATCCTGCAAGTTAGAGATAATATGAATTGTAGCTATTTCTGTGCTTGAGTAATCTCGGAATCCATATTGCCCTTTGTAGAAGTAATCATTTTTATTTAAGAAATTAACAATTCTGTTTTTTACTACTGTTTCGAGTACCTTGGATATGGGTGGGAGGATGGAAATGGGCCTGTAATTGTCCGGATTGCTTTTGTCACCTCCTTTATAGACTGGTATGACTCGTGCTATTTTTAGATCATCAGGCACCAGACCAGTCTCTAACGATACATTTATTAAAGTAGTTAGTGGCTACTTAGCAAGTCAATGGAGTTTTTTAACAATTTCACTGACATACCATCTTTGTCTCGGCTACTTTTCATTTTAAGGCTTAATATAATATTGCGAATTTCCATCTCATTAGTCGGGGTCATAAATATGGAATCTGTGTTGACATTAATTTCATTAACATTCTTCCCTGGGGGGATGTTTATGGCTAATTTGTGTGCTATGTTTATAAAGTGAGTGTTTAGAGCATTGCAAATATTTTCTTTTCCTGTGAAAGATTTACCGTCAATTATTATCTCACTGGGACCATCTTTGTTTTCAGCTGTGCGGTTGCAGATCATTTCATTGATTACTTTCCAAGTATCTTTTATGCTATTGGCATTCAATGTTAATTTATGTTCATAGTATGAGGATTTCAGTTTCCGTTTTAAAGCTGTCACTTTGTTCCTACATATTATGTGCTCTTCCTTTAAGAGGTTATTGTTTCTGTGAATGCTAGTTTTAAGTTTAGCATGTAGTAGGTCCCTTTGTTTTATTAGTTGAATTAATTCTGTTGTTATCCATGGGTTTTTGTGGTTCTGGTGTATTTCCTTCAAAGGTGAGTCAGTGTTTTCTTTGTTGGGTGTCTGTGTTAAGATTTTGTGTTTCATGGCGATGTAAGTTTCGTTCAGCTCATCTAAGCAGTCTATTTGATTGAGATCACTAGAGCATTTGTTTTTGTTCACGTACCGGTAATTTTTATTCACGTTTTTTTGAACTAGACCTTTGGTTGTTGGGGGCGTATTAAATGTCATGTTCGAGATTGGGCTTTTGCCTGGATAGTAGTTTGACCAGTAAATCTCAGTTACAAGAATATTATCATCACTAATATCACTATTTATATTGCTTATTCTATAGGCATATTTACAGTTATTAGCGGCCACCTGATCAAGGAGTGTACTTGTTGATTCACTTATTCTTGTTGGATAGCGAGTATTGCCTTGTGTGAAACCATGGCTTGATAGTAGATTGAGGTGTGATTTGGTTACATTATTTTTAATTAGCATATTAAGGCTTTCACGGCCCGGATTATTATATAAATAATTCATGCTTTTGGGCTAATGCCGTGTGTATTTTTAATTTGAACCATACGTTTCGGAGAAACCTTGCCTCCTTTTTCAATGGAAATAAACAATGTGGCCATAGAAAGTAAATCAATGAGATTACAAAAAATATAGATAAATTCCTCTGTTCGTCACCAGAGAGCAGCTGCCAGAAATTACTGTATGGACCATGGTGGAACGGCGGACAGATTAGTAAGTAACGAGAAGGTAAAGGGGGGGGGGGTGTGGAAATATAGAAACTCCTCGAAGAATGAGGAGGGGGGAGGGGGGGAGGGGGGAGTTACATGCCTTACAAACCATCTTTAAGGGTAATGGCTATAATGAATCCACTATATATAGGTCCCTACATCCCAGAAGGAGGGATAGACAACCTTCTCAGAGCTCCGACGTGAGAGGAACTGCTTACCTCCCTTATATTCACAACACCACTGACCGCGTTGCTAAGATTCTCCGCAAGCACAAGATAAAAACAGTTTTCGGCACTATGACGAAAATTGGTCAACGTTTAGCATTAAACAAAGATAAATTGTCCCCATCACTACAACCTGGGGTGTATGAAGTCCCATGTACTTGCGGAAAAGTCTACATTGGACAAACAAAACGGTCCATTGCAACTCGCATCAAAGAGCATCAAAGGAACATCCGTCTAAACCAACCTGACAAATCAGCTATAGCTGAACATGCCCTGTCTTCAGGGCACGATGTTTGTTTCAAGGATGCTCATGCGCTTGCCCTTGTTAAGCACAACTGGTCTAGAATTATAAGGGAGGCAGTTGAAATTCGTAAAAATCCCAATAATTTTAACAGAGACACTGGATATCAGCTAAGTGACACTTGGCTACCAGTTATTAAGGATCTAGGGAGATAGTTCCTCTCAGTCTCTCTGTTCTTCACATATTTAAAATTGTACATTTTCCCTCTAGGGCTCAGAGCCTGGATTTGATCTCCTTTGTTCGTCACTGGGGAGTTTCCATCTGTTTTTTCGCCGTTGACTGTATGACGTTAGGTATCGTTCAGATACACTTCCCTTTTGTTTATGTTTCCCTATATATCCATCTAACCCTCCCCCCCCCCCTCCCCCCCTCCTCATTCTTCGAGGAGTTTCTATATTTCCACACCCCCCCCCCCCCCCTTTACCTTCTCGTTACTTACTAATCTGTCCGCCGTTCCACCATGGTCCATACAGTAATTTCTGGCAGCTGCTCTCTGGTGACGAACAGAGGAATTTATCTATATTTTTTGTAATCTCATTGATTTACTTTCTATGGCCACATTGTTTATTTCCATTGAAAAAGGAGGCAAGGTTTCTCCGAAACGTATGGTTCAAATTAAAAATACACACGGCATTAGCCCAAAAGCATGAATTATTTATACATTATTTTTGTTTAATAAGTTAATATTTGTATCACTAATGCATAAGGAAAGATTGTTTTTCGAGAGAATGTGCTCTAGAAATTGCATGAATTTTGTTGCGTTTTTTATGTTAGGATTATATACTGCAATTATATTAATAGTATGCAGGTTATTGCAACGAACAGTATCATTTCTTATAAGCTCTAACTGGATCAAGCTATGGTTACTCTCAACTAGGTTAAGAACTTTTGTATTCCATTTTTTTGGACATAAACTCCCACACCTCCACCATCCTGATTGTCTCTGTGTACAAATGCAACAGAATAGTTGTTTAGGTTGAAGTATTTAGCTTCATTACTTTTTACCAAGTCTCGGTTACCACTATGACATCTAGATTTTCCACAATATGTATTAGTATCTCGATATCTTCTAGTTTATTTTTTAGGCTTCTGCTATTCAGGTAAAGACACTTGATTTGGCTAACCTCATTTTTAGTGTCTGCTATGTAGTCGTGGATACAGTCATATTTACGCTCATCAATTGATGTGTGTAAGTCAACATCAACTAGTAGGTCCATGTCTTGATTCATTATTATTACTGTGAATGGGATGGCTGAGCCTTGTTCATGGAAGAGTCTCTTACTAGCCTTTCAATGTCTTCTGGTGAGCTGATCCTGACAGCCATGTCACTATCTGATTTACGGACGAATATTTTGCAGTCCCGGGTCCAGACGTATTTAAAACCTAAATTACGGAGGTCTCTTGCCTGTTTGTGAAGTACTTTATTTGCTGGCGTCAAATGCTCGTTAATGTAGATAGGCCTAGCCCCATCCATTGATTCCTGCATCACTTGAGTTCAGGTAAGGTTTGGATCTTTTGCCTTTTAGAATTGCGTCTTTTTTTTTAGCCTGCTGCAGAATTTTACTAGTAAAGGAGGTGGAAGACCTTCTCTGCTGTGTGGTAGCCGATGGCAGGCGTCGATATCGGACTCAACAACTGTGACACCCAATTGGTCAGCGATAGTCTTGACAATTAGAACGGGGTTTTCGTTTGAAATGTGCGGCACGCCATGAAGGTCTAAGTTGTTTCGCCGAACGTACTGTTGAAGCTCGAGATTCTCTTGCTTTAACAATTTGACCTCACTGCAGACGATATTCTTATCCTTCTCTAACTCACAAACTCTTTGGCTGAGCTTTGTTATTTCTGACAAGGCTTGCTTCAGAGTTTGTGCGGCAGTTGAAATGTCACTTTTCATACCATCGAAACAATCAGGAAAGTATGTCACGGACTTAAGCATGTCATTCTGAGTCTTTTCAATGTTTTCGAGTTTTGTCAGTCGGAGGTTGATTTCACAAACAAGATCGTGTAAATCTGGTTTACTTACATTCTCGTCTGGCGAGGCGATTTTAGAAACCTCATCCGTAGTTGACTTATTAGGCTACTCATTGCACTGCACACGACACAATACCATTGCTTGGCCTTGTCGGACAAAAGCCGGTTAAAAACTGTTTTCTTTATGTTTACACAGGTTCTGTGGTATGATTTACCACATTCCCCATCACAAATTATGTAATCTTCATTATCAGTTACACATTTTTCACACTGGCCGCACTTGGTTGATTTGTTACTTGTCGCCATCTTGTTTGAGTGGGAGAATCGGGTTATGAAGGTATTTGATATTTATTCAATTAATTCCAAAGAGCCATAGGCTCGTACAGAGGAATTGTACAGTAATATGTGTGTTTACACACCAGGAAGAAAATTCTGAAGGTAACACAAATTGATGAATAAGGGCATAGGCCTATTAGTAAAGTTGATACTATATCTAAGATTGTTTAGACCAAGGTCTCTTAAAATGATAAGCACAGGATTTTTGAGCTTATTTGATGTATTACGATGCATCGAATTTTTCCCACAATACTTTCGTAGTTTTCCTCTTAAATACTGACAAAGTTGGTGCACTTTTTACTTCATCGGGAAGTTTATTATATAACTGTGATGCAGAGAACTTGAAACTATTTCTACCGTATTTAGAAGAGTGAATGATATATAAGGCTACGTCCTTCGCATGCCTAGTTCCATAAGAATGATTGTCCGAGTTCAAGATGTAGGGAGAGCTATAGAGTATTGTGTTGTGTTTAATTTTGTATATTAGCATAGCTGCTCGGAGATCTGCACTTATGCTGAGGGGTAGAATTTTACTTCTGATGTACAGATCTTTTACTGGAGTGCAGTAAGGAAGGTTAAATATGTTTCTAATAGCCCTATTCTGAATAGTCATTAAATCATTCAGTGTGGATTTCCTGCAGTGAGCCCAAATAACATTTAAATATTGGAGCTTGCTATGTACAAGTGAATAGTAGATTTGTTTTACAAGGTTTAGGGGAATAAGATACCGAAGTTTCCTTAGGATCCCTACTATAGGTGAGAGTTTCTTAGCAATTCGTTCAACGTGTTCAATCCAGGTCAGGTGTTTGTCGATGATTAGACCTAAATACTTTGCCTGATTAACCTCTTTTATTTCAATATTATTTATATATATTTTGTCATGTGTGATTTCTTTCATGCTTTGCTTTGAAATTACCATGTAATTGGTCTTCTGTAGGTTCATTGTTAATTTATTGGCCTGGAACCATTGTGAGAGAGTATTTATATCTTGTTGCACATTTTGTATGATTTCAATTATGTCTTTCCCAGTGTAGAAGATATTTGTATCATCTGCATACAATTTGATATGCCCTCTCAAATTACATTCCACAATATCATTTATATAAATTAAGAATAATGTAGGTCCAAGTATAGATCCTTGTGGAACTCCATGAGTTATATATTTTCCTGAACTTATGCATTTATTCAAAGCTACATGCTGCTTTCTTCCAATAAGGTAGCTTTGGAACCATTTTAGTGCTATACCTCGGACACCAGCATTTTCTAATTTTGATAACAGTATTTTATGATCTACTGTATCAAAGGCTTTTGTGAGATCAATAAATAACCCAACTGCCATATTATTTTTGTCAATAGTTTCTTGTAGCATTGTTATTAGGTCAATAGTTGCTGCCTCAGTACTAGAATTTTCCCTGAATCCATATTGCATATTATGAAAGAATGTATTCTTGTTCAGAAATGAAAGCAATCTTGTTTTTACCACTTCTTCCAGAATTTTTGAAACTACCGATAAAATAGAAACAGGTCTATAATTATTTGGATTTCTTTTGTCACAACCCTTAAATATAGGAACTACTTTGGCCACTTTTAAGTCATCTGGTATCATGCCAGTAACTAAGGACTCATTAATCATTTCAACCAAGATTTTAATAAATGATTGTATATTGTTTTTAATGAAATTTGTCTTGATCCTATCTAATCCACAGCTCTTTTTATTCTTTAAATTTGTGATGATGGACTTGACCTCTGCTTCATCTGTCGGATATAAGTAGAGAGAATTTGACTGATTGTGGTCCTTACTGAGGATTTCCTTCTGTTCAGGAATAGCTTTTGCTAGACTTCCAGCAATGTTGGTGAAGAACAAGTTAAATGATTCACATAGTTCTTGATTGTCTGTGATAATTTTGTTGTCTATTTCAAGTGAAGTGCATGTCTCAACTGTTGGTTTTTTGTTGTGTATGATTTCTTTGATAGTCTCCCAAGTTTTATTAGAATTGTTTCCATATGTTCTGAATTTATCTGAGTAGTAATTTGACTTTAGTCTTCTTTTTAAGTTTGTTACATTATTCCGGCATCTACAGTATTCTTGGTTCATATCATTATTATTTCTGTGAAGGGGATTTTTGAGCTTTGCATGCAGAGTGTCTCGTTGTTTTATAAGTGTAAGGAGTTCAGCTGTGACCCATGGTAAGTTAGTAGTCTGTCTGTTATTGTTAGAATTGTTTGTTATTTTTCTTTGGCTATGCCTGTTCCTTAGATTCAATTGTTTGATGAAAGAGTTATATAGAGAGTTAACAGTACTATCTGCATCATTATGGGAATCTGCATTTATAGATATATTAGTTTCAGGAGTGTGTTGCCTATCCCAAGAGTCCTCGTGTGTTGTTGATTTTGTCGGCTTATGTGACAGAGTGTACGTGCTATAATTGGTCTTGGAAATATCAAGAATTAATATACTGTGATCACTAATATCATTGCTGACATTTGATATTTTATAACTTAATTCTGAATTGTTTAGTGACACGTGGTCTATTAAGGTAGCTGCAGTGTCACAAAGTCGTGTAGCATATTTAGTGTTGCATTGTTTAAAACCATAGCATGCTATTAAATTCAGATATTTCCTTCTTAATTGATCATCAGCTAGGATATCAATGTTGGTATCTCCGAGGAAGATGCATAATTTATTGTTTATCTGGCTAAGAAAACTTTCAAATGAATTTAAGAAGGGTATGGCATTGCTTCTATTGGGGTTATATGCTGCAATAATGTCAATGCTTTTGTATGTTGGCCTATTACTTTTAACATCATCTCTGAATACCTCAATCCACATCAAACTATGATTCATTTCACACTTTCTTTTAACGTTCACTTTCCATTTGTGTGATACATAAATACCCAGACCCCCACCAACTTTGTCATCTCTATGAGCAAACACGCTTGTGAAATTGTTGAAGTTATAAAAATCTGCCTCATTACTTTTCACCCAGGTTTCTGTAACTACCAATACATCTATCTGACCTATCATCTGCACGAGAATTTCAATGTCATCAAGCTTATTCCGAATACTTCTGCTATTAATGTACAAACACCTAACCTCTCCACCTAATTCTAATGAGTTTATGCATGCACTTATATTAGAGTCCTGTTGCATGAAATCATCCAAACAGTTGTACTTATGTTCACTGCACTGTACTTCACCTAGGTGTCCACTTGTAGTCAGCGCTTTCTTCTCTCTAAACAATAAAATGTCATCACTCGTTCCAGCAATTAGTTTTCCGAGAGTAAAAACTTGGCAACTCTGTTTAAAAGTTTTCCAAATTTCATTGTTCCTCTTCTATTGAGGTGGAGACCATCATAAGCAAGGTCCCTGTCTTGTAACCAAGAGTTCCCTTCTAAAAACATAATGTTTTTTTCACCACACAACCAATCCAGTGTTGAATTCACTGCATTAATGTATCGTGGGTCTATGTCACGTCTTTGCAATACACCACTAATACACACTTTTGCACTCGGAAAGGCACTTTTCACTTCGTCCACGAGCTTGTCCACGTCATTCATAATGTGAGTTGGTGTTGGAGAACTGTTCAAGCAATTGGTCCCTACATGAATCATTACCACCTCAGGGTCTTCACGAACCTCGTTTGCACATACCTTTCTAGTTAATTGCTCAGTTCTTATTCCTGGATAGCAATAGACTGCAGCATCATCAACTACTGGGCCTACATTTCGCAGAATTGAGTCACCCATGACAAGTACACGGGGACGTCTCCTTTTCTTATTAGTAGGGTTATGGATAGGTTTGTCGTATCTGGATGTCCCGTTTTCAATACCGGTATCTTGTCTTTCTTCTAATTGGGAATCGGAACGGCTGAGGATTTCAAATGGATTCTGGGAGATAAAGTTGTTAGGAATATTCCCAGATTTCACCAAGGTAGGCCTACGTCTTGGAAAGCGTGCATTCGTTTTAGACCTAACCTCTAAATAGTCTGCCTGAGTAGGCCTATCTTCTTCTGCTTGTAGTCTTTCTTTAAGGACACTTATTTGAGATTGTGCGTTTTTTAAATCAACCACAAGCATTTTGATTATTTCCTCTTTGGAGGCCAATTCTAATTTGAGGAGTTCAGATTCACTCGCCGCTCGCGGCAACTCGTACTTTTTTCCCAGTTGATTTCCTTCACATCTCACAATTTTTTCGCCACTACATGCTTTGTCTTCACAATTAAGACACACCTCTTCAATGGATAAAGAATTGTTATCACATTGAACACTTACATCACTCGATTGGGAACAATTTTCAAGAGATAACCGTTCGTGACTTGCGTTTAACATCGCCATCTTGGCAAGGTTAAACTGAGTGAAACTGCTTGCCTAAGACCATTCAGTATATAAGAAAGTTGAAACATTTCGTCAGATGAGCGCCGTGAGAGGAGATAGCCACTCCGCCGCTAAGCTTGAGCGAGCAGCGAATCACGATACAAATTTGAACTCATAGCATGCCCCTTAGCGAACCGTAAGTACCGATATGTCTTTTTAAAGATGCTTTTGAACACAGAAATACGTGATAACTAAAATTTCACTGAAAACCTGTGTTTCGGTGGTGTCTGCAATTGTGTTTGTTATAATGTTATTAAGGCGAGGCCTAGTGTAGCCCGTTCTAACCCTGACACCAGATCTAAGATTCTTGACTGAATCGTAAATCGAACCCGGACCTCATGGGAGGCAGCTAAATATGCTAGCCACTACACCACACTACATCATAATGAATTGCTTTCTGTATTTCTATTACCGGCACCTACCTTGGCGTCAGGAAGGGTATCCGACCGTAAATACCATCCGCCACAGAGCATTTCATCTCATCCCCTTCCATAGGGGGGGGGGGGGGGGGGCTGTCTGTCCTGGAAAACTATGAGTATTCTCAGGGGACTGTCACCGCAAAATACCCAGAAATATCAACCAATATTTTAGAGCATATTGGTCTAACTTTGTGTAATTATTTTAGATAAGAGTTAATTGTGAAATTCTAAGTTTATGTAGCCTACAATTTAGTGGCAATACAAAATAAAAGTAAAATACAACACAAATAACATTTTATACTTAATGAATTTTCTATTATGGCAAATATCTAAAGATTTGACAATTTATTAAGCAGAAAGGTAAACAGTTATTTTTTTTTAAATAATTTTTACAAATTGATTATTTATTTCTGAATAGTACCGTACTGTGGAATTCCCAGTTTTGCCTCACAAGGCTGAGTGTACCCCGTTCCAGCCTTCAGACCAGAATTAAAATTTCTTGGCACAGCCGGCAATCGAATTTGGACCTCCAGGGTGGCAGCCAAGAATGCTATCCACTACACCATGATGTAGTCTAATTTCAATCTTACAGTAATATTGATTATAACTTAGACAATAAGTTAAGATTAGGGTGCAACCAATTTTACAATTTTTACAATTATTTTATCCTTTTACCAAAGTATTTGACCAAAGCACTTTCTTAATTATTATTGATTTTTTCGGGGGGGGGGGGTAGAGCCACAAGCTCCCCCCTTATATACGACCCTGTCCCCAACCCTTTGGTAAAGGCAGAGTCGGCCCTAGCCAAGTTTCCAGGTGGTGCCGGATCTCATTTGCTCCCCCTCTCGTTCCCGCTGTAGAGACTAAAGGTAGTATACATGTTCCGCATCATTAACAACTCAGACTCCGAAAGATAAGAGTAGTATTATGGAAGAGAATCAATAACAGTAGATTGGTTAGTGTAGATGCAGGCGCCTCGGAAAATTTCCGCTTCGTTGCTGAGACAAGCCTCGGTAAGCACAAAGGTCTCGGACTCCTCAACAGTATCTTTTTGAAAGGTTAATTTCAGCTGCTAAGGCAGATAATAGACAATGTTTAACTAATTCAAATTGAAGAGGATTTTAAACTGATATGTCAATGATCTTCCAAGAACGTTACAGGAATAAAATGTTAATATTGAGATACTATTATATTAATGTTAAAGCTAGGAAGGTAAAATTTGTTATCTAGGTAGTTACTAGCACAACGAGAGAGGAGGGAAAGGGATTTGAACATAATACTCAACTCCTTATTATTTCTACAATTCCATGCTGTAGGCCTATGTCTATAGCTTTGAAATATGCACGCCTCAGAGTCATCTCACTCATATATAGCGGTTCAGTAGTAATAAGGTGATTGGGTTTTAAATTCTTCACAATCTATTGTTGCAATTTCTGCGCCCCGCACATGACAGCCCGAGGGCCGCTCCTGGGTAACGGGATTAATAAGGGGTGGGCACACATTATGGTGTTTGAAGCTATTTTCAGTGTTGCCTTAGTAAACGAATGTTTGATGCTTTGCAGTCGGTCTACACGATTGTACCCAAACAGAGATGGGTTATTCCCTAACCCTGAAAAATATTTACAAGAGATTAATAAATCCAGTTGGATGACCAGATATGATCGATGAAGACAACTGCTCTCACCAGGACGCGCAAGATTCAATCAGATAAGTAGCCTATACAATAAGACCTGGATTGACCTTTTAACTACAATCACATATTCACTGTAAACAAGCTAGTTTGGAGGTCGATCACCACTTCAAGTATTTTAACAAAACATCACATCACATAGACCATAACTTACAAACATTGACGAGTTGAACTATCTCAACTAATCCCGCAACTAAAGAAGTGTAGCCTACATATTGTAAATATTTTCACCCATACTTTCAGATATGAAGTGTACCGTTAATGGGTCTGATGATGATGTAATTTCCCATCTCATTTCGGTACACTCGTGTTGACCGATCGAAAAGCATTTAAATTTCGAGTAGACATGCATAAAGCGCCCATGTAGTATTGATACGGTACTCAGAATGACATGGGGTTGCCTAAAGATTAGCCTACGTCATGTAGGCCTACTTGGTTCATTGAGCGGCTTGGATATCTGGGTCATGCTCCGTGTACTTCGGTGTGTGTATAATATAATAATCTGTGTTACTGTGGTGTCTGTATTAGAGTGTGAATATTGAGAAGGAGGCGGCCGTGGCCCGAATTTAGGAATCATCCGGGTGATTGCCTGGAGTAGAATTGGGCATAAGAACATAACATAAAGGAATAACTGATATTTTCTCTGTTTTGTTAGAAATGCATCCATTATATTACAATTTTCCTTACACTATGCCTGGAAGGGCCTATCATCGGTGTGTTTTACGGACGCGTTGCTAGAAATATCGTCATCGAGTTCGTGTCTTTGATGAACGAAGCGGCGAAATATTACGATCAGAGAATTTTCAGTCCCATGTTGGGATATTTGAAATGCCCCCTAACGACGTGACTAAATTTAATACCGGTAACAATAATAACTTAATATTTAACAACCGAGCGGATAATTTCACAATATTTAATTGCCGAAGTTACACAGGTTGAAATGTGTAACTAAGAACTGCTTTATGGCGGCAATTATACGGGTCATCCAGTAGTAGTATTTATAAATTTGTTAGGGTCTTCCAGTTCTTTCCGCTCAATGTTGGTTCAATGAGGGTGTTTTGTTATTTTCATTTGAAGTGGGTTCATTGTAACAAGTGGAAAAACTAATCTCTTCGGTTTTCTGAAACTCGCAGCATTCAGTTACTGGCAATATCTTACTCGTCCAGCAACTTGAGTTTACTTTTACGTTGATAGGTTTATGATGTAATTAAGCGTCGGGCAATTATATTAATTCCGTCTGCTCCATCCCATTGTGCTCAGGTTTGTATCTAGCCTACTTATGAATAGAGGAACCGATATTATAGGTTGCTTCTTTTCACTACTCCGCAAGCTGGCACCAGTATTTCCTCACTCTATTAATATTTTACTCGATAATATACCCTAACTCATATCTTATAACACCGAGCGTCATTGTCGAATACGTTTTACTGTTAACTCCTTCTCACTGTGCACTTAGAGGGTTATATTTGGATTACCGTTAGCCTAACTTGAATTCGGTGTTCTGAAATTACCTCATTTCATGTGTTATATATGATAATGATTTGTGTGTTCTAGCTTTCTGAACATTACGGAGCAACAGCCCATTATTAAGAGCGAGCCGGAAGAATTCCTTCATATTGTGAGTTATATTTAATTCATATATCGTGTAACATATATTAGTGATGTGTATGACAAGTCTGCTACCAAATAGTAAGCTAACCAGGATGTATTCCTCTTTATAGTTACACATACGGTGAATTATTAGTTATTCTGTCGGTATGTTTCATGTTGGGTCATACCTGTATAATTCTTTCTGGGGGTCAAATGACCAATTACCCACTTCTAACCTGCTGGATAAATCTTGTGATATATTTGAATATGAAAACACGGCGGTCAAAGTAGAACATCAAACATAGGTGATCATAGATTCTATATGTCTTTACTAATAATAATGTGAATGATTTTCACAATTTGGATTATTCAGTATTGTTTCTTATTTTAGCAATAACTGATGTTTTTGTATTCATAACGCTGGTTCACTGTGCGGGCACCCTGACATTCACAGTAGGTGAAGACTATACCATATGATGTGCAAACAGTGGCTAATTTATTGGTAATGCAGGTTCACACTGTTGGCACTCTGACATTCATAGTAGGCGAAGACTACACCATATGTTGTGTCAACAGTGGCTAATTTATTGGTAATGCAGGTTCACACTGCTAGCACCCTGACATTCATAGTAGGTGAAGACTATACCATATGATGAGGCAACAGTGGCTAATTTATTGGTAATGCAGGTTCACACTGTTGGCACCCTGACATTCACAGTAGGCGAAGACTACACCATATGTTGTGTCAACAGTGGCTAATTTATTGGTAATGCAGGTTCACACTGCTAGCACCCTGACATTTACAGTAGGTGAAGACTACACCATATGATGTGCCAACTGTGTTTAATTTATTGGTAATGGAGGTTCACACTGTTAGCACCCTGACATTCACAGTAGGTGAAGACTACACCATATGATGTGCCAACCCAGGCTAATTTATTGGTAATGCTGGTTCACACTCTTAGCACCCTGACATTCACAGTGGGTGAAGACTACACCATATGATGTGCCAACCCAGGCTAATTTATTGGTAATGCAGCTTCACACTACTCGCACCCTGACATTCACAGTAGGTGAAGACTACACCAGATGATGTGCCAAACCAGGCTAATTTATTGGTAATGCAGGTTCACACTGCTAGCACCCTGACATTCACAGTGGGTGAAGATTATACCATATGATGTGGCAACAGGGGCTAATTTATTGGTAATGCAGGTTCACACTGCTAGCACCCTGACATTCACAGTAGGTGAAGACTACACCAGATGATGTGCCAAACCAGGCTAATTTATTGGTAATGCAGGTTCACACTACTAGCACCCTGACATTCACAGTAGGTGAAGACTACACCATATGATGTGGCAACAGTGGCTAATTTATTGGAAATGCAGGTTCACACTACTAGCACCCTGGTATTCACAGTAGGTGAAGACTACACCATATGGTGTGCCAACCCAGGCTAATTTATTGGTAATGCAGGTTCACACTGTTAGCACACTGACATTCACAGTGGGTGAAGACTACACCAGATGATGTGCCAACCCAGGCTAATTTATTGGTAATGCTGGTTCACGCTGCTAGCACCCTTACATTCACAGTAGATGAAGACTACACCTTATGATGTGCCAACCCAGGCTAATTTATTGGTAATGCAGCTTCACACTACTCGCACCCTGACATTCACAGTAGGTGAAGACTACACCAGATGATGTGCCAAACCAGGCTAATTTATTGGTAATGCAGGTTCACACTGTTTAGCACCCTGACATTCACAGTAGGTGAAGACTATACCATATGATGTGGCAACAGTGGCTAATTTATTGGTAATGCAGGTTCACACTGTTGGCACCCTGACATTCACAGTGGGTGAAGATTATACCATATGATGTGGCAACAGTGCTAATTTATTGGTAATGCAGGTTCACTCTGCTAGCACCCTGACATTCACAGTAGGTGAAGATTATACCCTATGATGTGGCAACAGGGGCTAATTTATTGGTAATGCAGGTTCACACTGCTAGCACCCTGACATTCACAGTAGGTGAAGACTACACCAGATGATGTGCCAAACCAGGCTAATTTATTGGTAATGCAGGTTCACACTACTAGCACCCTGACATTCACAGTAGGTGAAGACTACACCATATGATGTGGCAACAGTGGCTAATTTATTGGAAATGCAGGTTCACACTACTAGCACCCTGGTATTCACAGTAGGTGAAGACTACACCATATGGTGTGCCAACCCAGGCTAATTTATTGGTAATGCAGGTTCACACTGTTAGCACACTGACATTCACAGTGGGTGAAGACTACACCAGATGATGTGCCAACCCAGGCTAATTTATTGGTAATGCTGGTTCACGCTGCTAGCACCCTTACATTCACAGTAGATGAAGACTACACCTTATGATGTGCCAACAGTGGCTAATTTATTGGTAATGCAGGTTCACACTACTAGCACCCGGAAAATTCACAGTAGATGAAGACTACACCTTATGATGTGCCAACGTGGCTAATTTATTGGTAATGCAGGTTCACACTACAAGCACCCTGACATTCACAATAGGTGAAGACTACACCATACGATGTGGCAATAGTGGCTAATTTATTGGTAATGCAGGTTCACACTGTTAGCACCCTGACATTCACAGTGGGTGAAGACTACACCAGATGATGTGCCAACCCAGGCTAATTTATTGGTAATGCTGGTTCACACTGCTAGCACCCTGACATTCACAGTAGATGAAGACTACACCTTATGATGTGCCAACAGTGGCTAATTTATTGGTAATGCAGGTTCACACTACTAGCACCCTGACATTCACAGTAGGTGAAGACTAAACCATATGATGTGGCAACAGTGGCTAATTTATTGGAAATGCAGGTTCGCACTATTCGCACCCTGGTATGCACAGTAGGTGAAGACTATACTATATGATGTGCCAATAGTGGCTAATTTATTGGTAATGCTGGTTCACACTCTTAGCACCCTGACATTCACAGTGGGTGAAGACTACACCATATGATGTGCCAACTCAGGCTAATTTATTGGTAATGCAGCTTCTCACTACTCGCACCCTGACATTCACAGTAGGTGAAGACTACACCAGATGATGTGCCAACCCAGGCTAATTTATTGGTAATGCAGGTTCACACTGCTAGCACCCTGGTATTCACAGTAGGTGAAGACTACACCATATGATGTGCCAACAGTGGCTAATTTATTGGTAATGCAGGTTCACTCTGCTAGCACCCTGACATTCATAGTAGGTGAAGACTATACCATATGATGTGGCAACATTGGCTAATTTATTGGTAATGCAGGTTCACACTGTTGGCACCCTGACATTCACAGTAGGTGAAGACTATACCATATGATGTGCAAACAGTGGCTAATTTATTGGTAATGCAGGTTCACACTGTTGGCACTCTGACATTCATAGTAGGCGAAGACTACACCATATGTTGTGTCAACAGTGGCTAATTTATTGGTAATGCAGGTTCACACTGCTAGCACCCTGACATTTACAGTAGGTGAAGACTACACCATATAATGTGCCAACTGTGTTTAATTTATTGGTAATGGAGGTTCACACTGTTAGCACCCTGACATTCACAGTAGGTGAAGACTACACCATATGATGTGCCAACCCAGGCTAATTTATTAGTAATGCTGGTTCACACTCTTAGCACCCTGACATTCACAGTGGGTGAAGACTACACCATATGATTTGCCAACCCAGGCTAATTTATTGGTAATGCAGCTTCACACTACTCGCACCCTGACATTCACAGTAGGTGAAGACTACACCAGATGATGTGCCAACCCAGGCTAATTTATTGGTAATGCAGGTTCACACTGCTAGCACCCTGGTATTCACAGTAGGTGAAGACTACACCATATGATGTGCCAACAGTGGCTAATTTATTGGTAATGCAGGTTCACTCTGCTAGCACCCTGACATTCACAGTAGGTGAAGACTATACCATATGATGTGGCAACAGTGGCTAATTTATTGGTAATGCAGGTTCACTCTGCTAGAACCCTGACATTCGCAGTAGGTGAAGACTACACCATATGATGTGCCAACCCAGGCTAATTTATTGGTAATGCAGGTTCACACTTGTAGCACCCTGGTATTCACAGTAGGTGAAGACTACACCACATGATGTGGCAACAGTGGCTAATTTATTGGTAATGCAGGTTCACTCTGCTAGCACCCTGACATTCACAGTAGGTGAAGACTATACCATATGATGTGGCAACAGTGGCTAATTTATTGGTAATGCAGGTTCACTCTGCTAGAACCCTGACATTCGCAGTAGGTGAAGACTACACCATATGATGTGCCAACCCAGGCTAATTTATTGGTAATGCAGGTTCACACTTGTAGCAACCTGGTATTCACAGTAGGTGAAGACTACACCACATGATGTGGCAACAGTGGCTAATTTATTGGTAATGCAGGTTCACTCTGCTAGCACCCTGACATTCACAGTAGGTGAAGACTACACCATATGATGTGCCAACCCAGGCTAATTTATTGGTAATGCAGGTTCACACTGTTAGCACCCTGACATTCACAGTGGGTGAAGACTACACCATATGATGTGCCAACCCAGGCTAATTTATTGGTAATGCTGGTTCACACTGCTAGCACCCTGACATTCACAGTAGATGAAGACTACACCTTATGATGTGGCAACAGTGGCTAATTTATTGGTAATGCAGGTTCACACGGTTCGCACCCTGACATTCACAGTGGGTGAAGACTACACCATATGATGTGCCAACCCAGGCTAATTTATTGGTAATGCAGGTTCACACTGTTAGCACCCTGACATTCACAGTAGATGAAGACCACACCTTATGATGTGCCAACAGTGGCTAATTTATTGGTAATGCAGGTTCACACTGTTAGCACCCTGACATTCACAGTGGGTGAAGACTACACCATATGATGTGCCAACCCAGGCTAATTTATTGGTAATGCAGGTTCACACTACTAGCACCCTGACATTCACAGTAGGTGAAGACTACACCATATGATGTGGCAACAGTGGCTAATTTATTGGAAATGCAGGTTCACACTGTTCGCACCCTGGTATTCACAGTAGGTGAAGACTACAACCATACGATGTGCCAATAGTGGCTAATTTATTGGTAATGCTGGTTCATGCTGCTAGCACCCTGACATTCACAGTGGGTGAAGACTACACCATATGATGTGCCAACCCAGGCTAATTTATTGGAAATGCTGGTTCACACTGCTAGCACCCTGACATTCACAGTAGATGAAGACTACACCTTATGATGTGCCAACAGTGGCTAATTTATTGGTCGTGCAGGTTTGAACAATTGACACTCGGTCATTCACAGAATGTTAAGACTTTACCATATGCCGATGCTAAGAGTCATTCATAAGTCATTTGAGATATGATTGAATGTAAGGGAATTTGCGCTGTTGTTTGTTCATTCTGGTGGTTATAGGATAGTGGATAACAAGGAAGACTGCTATAATACGAAATTTGATCTCCGTAGTGGTTTCAATTAATGTATAGATAATAACTTGGCTGTTATCAATCATAATTCAAATGAGAAACCATCCCCACCACCACATCTTTCCTTCCTCTGCTTCATGGAAACGAGAGCGAGTCAGAACTCGAATCAGAAAATCTTACGCTTCGTGCAGTTTTGCCAAGCAATTACACCACAAATTGCATATGGCTGTCAAATCTTGATATAATTGATGAGTTTATGGAGTGGCATACTCTCTGGAGTAATTTGTAAACATTTATATTTTAGTTGGCTCAATGGAATACACAACTACCGTAGAACGAAGAGGCTTGAAACCCACGAAACCTGAGCTGAACCCGGCATTGCTTTTACTTACGTGTGCAACGATCCTCAGTTTCATCTTTCATGCGCACCTCCATCGGTTTACTCTCCTGTAGTTCCCATTCCTACGGTTAAAGGTTTTATTCCATAATCTCAGCTTCTTTTCTTTTGTACCTATTACCTTCTTTTTTATGGAGGCATGATTTCTTCCTTCATTTCATGATATTCCCGAACTTTTTTAAGAGGTAACTAAAACGATGTGGCAGTGTTTATTGGTGAGAAAAATGACGTGGCTCTTAACAACGGTGTGGAAATAAGAACACAACTCAAAAGAAGACTTTGTAATTTAACTCACACCAATATGATTGTGGTTTATCTTCCTCATATATATTATTAATTATTGTAATTCGCACTAATGTGGAAATCAGTGTGAATTATATATTTTTATTAGTTGGTTTTGCATAGTCGTTTACTGAACCGACTCATTTCGTACATATTTTTGTATGGAATCTAGCAAATTATATACACATCGCTGCTAGCTCATGGTAATTCTTGTTTGTGCACCGTTGATGGGGAAAACCAATTATAGATAAATTATTGAATACATGCCGCATCTCAAAATTGGCATGTCAATCATTGCCCCAGTAGAGTAGAATTGTGGCCATATTTCTATTATTTTTTGTCAGCATCCTTTCAAATACTTGAGTGGTTTAAAAAAAATTGAGACCTGATGTCTTTTATTAAAATGATTCTCTGGCCAGGAGGTACACTAGTCTTGATCTCGAGGTTTTTGCTACTCTTTTGGTATAGAGTTTTCAGTCGTTTTATTGGATTTCTTGGTTTTCACTCTTTGGATTTATTTTGCATTTGAAAAACTTAATTGCTATTTTTAAATTTAGTAATCTTATGTACTTGATGTCATTTAGTGCTCTAACTGTGTAAGTATCATGTAGTTTCATTCCCAGATATTTGAAATCAGACACGACCTTGATAAACGTATCATTGTTATTATATTTTGCACTTTGCATTTTTGCCTTACCTCCTTTTCTGATATTCATAATTTCTGTTTTTGTCACACTACTATTCAGTCCGTTATCCTCTCACCAATCTTCCGTATCACCTATTGTTTCTTGTAATTTCTGTTAGTTTGTTGATGTGACTACTAAATTATCTGTATATATGTTGGTAGATACTTCATCTTTCTTCTCCATTTCTCTTAATATCTCTTCAGCACTAAACTGAAGAGTGCAGGGCTCATGGGATCTCCCTGAAGAAGAACGCCTTTTGTTTGAAATATGGGCTTCGATAGTAACAAGTTATCTGATTTTCTTATTATGATGTATTTCAATATTGCTCGTAATATGATGTAATGGAAAATTAATGGGTTTTAAATGAAGTAAAAGAGGATATTGTAGGGGCAGATGACCGCCTCCTTAAGGCAACAATAACTAGCTAATGGGATATTGTAAACATTTAAGGAACACCCAGTAACTGCATTCAGCCTTCCGTTATGAACACTATAATAGTAATAGTACAAGAGGTAATGATATAAATGTATATCAAAATGTTGTAGGAAATAACAGTGGTAATAGCAGTGCAATACAAAACAAGTGTAATAAACCAGTCTTCCTAAAATCAATAACGGAAGATGAATTAAGTACGACTGTCAGAAAAATAAACATAGTTATAGTTGGGAAGAAATTTCACCCTCGATATTGAAACGGAGCTATGGTCCAACCCTAGACATTCGTACAGAACTGATAAACACGTGTCTCTTAAAAGGTATCGCCCAAGATATACTAATTCTATCCGTTGTCAAACCAATTTCTAAATGGGGTGACAGACATCAACTAGGCAACTACAGACCGATAACAATTCGTTACTATTTAGAGTACCTATGTAATTAGCCATTAAAATAATAGTGTTTATTAACTTAATACGATTGATTTAATAAATAAGAATCACTTTGGTTACACGGAGACCATATCAACTATAAACGATTTGCAGAATTTTATGGAACATTGCTTTCCTCTCTCGATGGTAATCTAATAAATATGTTATATCGTCGATCTGACAAAATCCTTTGATATAGTAGATCATGAATTATTATAGGATAAGGCAAAGAATTAATGTGTAAGAGGAGTGGCGTTTGATCTGTTAAAAAATATTACAGATGTCAATTTACACACGGTATGGTGTGAATACCGCGTAGTTTGAATACACTCCCAGTGTATGCCAAAACGTTATAACTCGATGTTCAATTCTTCATCTACTAGTTTATAGTCTTTTGTAAATTATGTACCACAATCAAGAAATAGTTTAATTATTTCATATGCAGATGATACCTCAAGTTTGAACTGGGACTGTAATAAAACAATTACACTTCATGAAAATCAAAATAGTATCGATCTTGTCACTCAGTGTTTTATTGAGCAAATGTTAAATGAAACCCATAAATACTCAGCATTATAATTACGTCACTTGAAACCCAGAAAGTGTTATATTCCTGTGCTTCTAAATGTTGAATGTGTGTAAATATGTCAACTTACATGTGGATATGCTGTGTAAGATAATGATGTATCCAATTCTTTATTAACAGCCGGTTCTGGAAAACAAAGTCTTGTAAGTTTGCATAAGGACAGTGGATGTGGGTAACACTAACAACCTTACATCGCAAATGTAAATCTCGCGGAAACGTGACACGAGTATTGATTAGCTGCATCTAAATTGATATGTGATGTTATTTGTTCCCCAAATACGTGGAAGGGCAACATGTGGCTCACTAAAATACGCCCGAGACTGAAGGGTTTTTAGCTCTCATATACTATAATATTAGTGCAATAGGTTGGGGAGGATATGAGAACACCCTCTTGGGCTGCCCCAGGTCTGTCGAGTGTTTCAAATGCGTACAACTTCAGTCTCTCTATGGATGTTTCATATGAATCTGAGGATGAAATATAATCACAAAAGTATTCCTTGTTATATGTCAAAAAGGGACCTGACGGTCACATGCTCCACTAACTAAGAATAACCCCTCAAAATATGTAATCTTCGAGATTAAATCATGTTCCTAGCCATCAGACAGTTGAACAAACTGGGATCAGAAGAAAGTTTTCGACCGTGGATGCCAGACTAATAATCCATAATAGAATTTGTTTCTTTAGAAGCTCGGAACATCATGATCACAAGACTATGTACTTGGCAGTTTGCTCAGTCATTGAAGACATGTAGTGTGTGTACTGTGGACAGATCATGAGTTAATCCGTGTCAGGAATGTGCTCCGCGCAGTGCATTGTTACAAATGCTGACAACTTTAAGATGTTCTGTGAGTACTTATCAGTTTCCGCAAATTGTGTCTTGTGCTTAGGCAGCTCACTGATAATGTTTTCTGAACGACAAATATCTAGCTGCCTCCCTTGCCGGCATTTGCAAGCACTGGGCCAGTAGCTGAATTGAAGGTGAAAACTCACTTCTGGAATGGGTACAGTTGTCCATGATTGTCTTCATGGTATCATTAAACATTATTGAGAACTAGAAGAAGTACCCGTTCTTCAAACGTCTTTTAGAACTTTCTGGCTTAAATCATTAATATAATCACACATTCTTAATGTATTATGTTGTTTCCATGTTACCAACTACATGTGTAGACCACATGCATTTTCACTCACCCAATTATTAATCAGAGGTAGGAAAGTGAAAATCCACAGCGTACTTTCAGTCAAATGACCGGGTCAGGTAATAGAATGAATGAAACCCCCATCTAGCAGCGAGGATATGAACTGTGCCGGCAGCCGAAGCCTGTCGCACTCCCCTGGGGCAATGATTAAATGGATATACATGAATGATTAAATGAATGACAGATGAAATGATAGTGGACATTGTTGCTGGAATGAAATTCTGACAGGGAAAATCGGAGTACTCGGAGGAAAATCTGTCTGCCTCCGCTTTGTAGGGAGGAAAGTGCGTTAATGTATTGGAAACAAATATCAGCTTATACGTAGTAAAAGTTAAATAACTTTTCTTAAATATTGTACACCTATCGTTTAACGGCTTCATACTATATTTAAACATATAAACAGTATGCTAAAAATACATCAAACTTGGTAGCAATTGTCATATCCGCAGTAAGTAATATTGAGGAAACTACGTACCATGTCATGATAAAGAGTAACAGTAACAAAACAAACTTCAATCATCCCAAGTAATAATAACAAAATCAGTTTAATCACAGCAAATTTTCTAAGTTTATGCCGTGTCTTGTGTGAGATTTCGCCTAGTAACTCCGAGATGGTTCATCTGCGAGCTCTTATGGTCCGTTTCTTGACTACCAAAGGATTAGCAAACTGTGCGATACCTCATTACTTATCTAGAACACCTCTGGTACTTTACTGCGAGAGCTAAACGCTAAAACAGTATTTCACCTCTCTATAAAGGCTTCCAAAATGATTGTATATTGAATTTCAGGGCAAAGCAATTAAAACTAAGCAACTTTTCTAGGTTTACGCCGCGTTTTGTGCGGGGTTTCTTTGGCCGTGAAAGGCAAAATACCAACTTTATTGAAATAAGTTTGTCCAATTCTGCAGTAAGATTAATTATGAAAACTAAATAAACTAATGTGACTGTCGATAGACTTCGACACATTCGTCTGTGAATTTGGGTTTCTGATCATGGCAAAAAAACGACAAAAAGCAGATAAATATTGGCCAACGGAAATATTCAGTTAACAAAAACCAAATCTATGAAAAGTAAGACAGCATACCGTGCAAAGTAGAACGCACTATAACACAGTAAAACAGCGTAAAGATTAAAATACTCACATACAATAACCGGCACAAAGAGTATGAAATTAGACTCAAAATCACGCCTCGTTTCAGACCCCACAAACCACCTCTATAAATAAATCAGTTAATGTAGGGACTAACATAGACTAACATAGCTCGGCGTTGACAGTGTTTTATAGGACAAATTTAGGTTTTACTCGCTAACCGTTGGTGATACACGAAAAGTGATAAGGACCTTTCGGATGGAAAATTAAATTTTAAACCTCGTATATGCCACAAAAAGTTTGCTATTTCTTAGCGTTATCTTTTTAATTTGAAATGGAAACATGAAATTTTGAAACAAAAGGTTGTAGTGACGTCGCTAAAATGGTCACCATTTTTAAATAGTGCAAAATATCGTAATCAAAAGTAGCCTGTATGTTAACCTGGTAAAACAGCTACATCCATGCAAAATTTAATTTTAATCGGACCAGTGGTTCTTGCGTGATTGAGTAACACACAGACAGACACACACCATCTCTATTTTATATATTAGTATGGATAACGTTGATCTGTTTCTCAGAGGCAACACAGTTTTTTGGGAATATCTCCGAAACCGTACATTTTAGGACCTTAAAAAGTGAGTTTTGGTATCCCTAGGGGACCTCCGAGTATTATTTCTCGTATCTGGTGGCTTAAAATGAGCTAAATCCGGTCTTTGTACTTTTGTCCATGCTCAGTGCCAAAGGGCCGAAAAAACTCACTTACAAATTGAATTTTCAAAAAAAAAAAGGTTTTTTAGTGAGCGCCTACAACATAGAATCAACCAACATGCAAAATTTCAGCTATCTTGGTCTAGTTGATAATCCCTTGCAAATTGTCCCAACAGTTTTGGACGAACGCACATTTGTGAATGTTGAGGAAGGGCGTCCATTTGTATGAAAATAATAGCTCTTGTCAAAACCTAGACTAGCCCGCGAGACGTTAAACATGTGTGTTCTGGAGCGCATCGGGCTTCAACTGGAAATTTAACCTCCTATGAAAATGAATGTGAGGCTTGGGTTGACCTCCACTGCTTCACATGGCCAACAACTTGGTATTGACACACACTTGATGACAGCCTTCACTGCTAGCTCTTACTGTAAGTACGGTGTTGGCCCACCCTCCACCTTCATGACAGCCTACAATGTTGGACACTCACTGTTAACTTGATTACGAGGGTTTCTCGGTTCTTGGAGCGTTGTACGGAGGAGAAAGAGGGATGTGGGTTGTATTGTACTGTCACGAATTCACCTTGAAGAACACCCCAGACATGGTCCATGGCACTGTGCCTCAGCCTTTACTAGACCGTGGTCGGCAATTTCATTTGGAGAAACTCTCCAGCTCTTGTCTATAAAAATATTCATGTTCAGATCTCAATTTTGAATACATTTTAATACATCTTTGCAACGTCAATTGGTAATGTATTATGAATTACAAGTGAATTGGTATGCAATGAAATTTCAAGTAGCTGCCCCTGTACTTCCGACTAAATCTCGATTTCTTTCTCGTTCACGTTAAATTTCTCTCTGCCTAAAACATTATTGATTTAATCTGGTCTCAAGAGGGTAAAAGAATCACGATATTTGTCCTTAGTAACGTATGGTAACGCTAAGTAACTGCATCCACGCTGCGAAGTCACAACACACACACTCAATGCTAGTGACAATATGCCAGCCCTACGTTTTGCGAGTGTATACGAACTGCAGTTCTTACTGATGTTAACATCACAAATACTGTCAGGTTGACGTACCAAAAAGTATGAATGCGATTTTCAATTATCTTTGTTAAATGTTATTGTATTCCTTGATTCCTTCAGTGCAAATCATCTGAAAGATATTCCACCTATGCAGAGGAACATATTTGTTAAACAAGTAATTTCTTTGCAGAATGATACAGACCTTCACACGGACATTTGAGGAATCTTCCATTCATGAGCTCATTCCTTGCGTCAAAACAGAAACACCATCTTCACATCTGAAGGAGGTACGTATATGTATGGCTCTTTACAAGACATCCCCTTATCATCTAATTGCATTTCAATATAAGGGTGGTAATTTTACAATTGTGTTGATGACAAACAGAATGCTTGGCTGTTTGGTTGTGTTTTGTACTGCCTGCACAATCCATTTTGATGAAAGGATGGCGAATTTTAATTTCTGTCCCGTGCGATAGTTCTACCCGCGACCGCCGGCTTTGTGCGATGTTGCTCTGATCACTGAGCTAATATGGGATGCATCTTATTCGTATATGTCATTTAGAAAGGTATATTATGTGAAGCTAGCATATGTTCAGCACAGTCACGCTTTACTAGTTGCCGACTCTGTGCTTTCGTACACTACCAGATATTTAATTTGTGTAGTTACCAGCATAATATAGCAACGATATTGATGTAACATACTCTACATTAGACTCCCTCTAGAGGCATTTAATAGAACGGGAGATAATAACTACATATCTGTATAATGTTCATGTCTAGAAGAAAGATGTGATGGAGGGTACGAAAGTCGTTAAGCGAGTTTATCTTCACTTGCGCTTAGCAGAGCTGTACAATTACATGGTTTGTTGATTGTGTAAACGTATGAGGTGATAGCACAGAAATAAATTATTCCATCTTATCCCTAGGAGGTGAAAGGAGAAGTCCTGGAACGCGAAAGCGATGGAAGTGGAAATCAATTAAATGAGTAAGTGTTCAACATACATAAAATATGATCTTCCGCTTTAAGCGTGGATTGCCGTAAGTTTTGGAATTTTATAAGTTTTGTTGGTAATGTCAGAAGTGTCTCTTGTTGTATGTCTGATAATTGAAGTAGATATGTGAACTTTCTAGTTAGCGTTCTCTCTAGTTTGAAGTATTTGAGAAACGTTTGTCAGTCTGTTGATGGGAGCTATTTCTGTCTTGCAGAAGTGTGCTTGGAGGAAGCACACATGCCGCGGTGATAAGAATGTGAATTAGTTTTGTAAGGAACATCCATTATTTCAAACCCCACTCCACTAAGTCCTTAGCCCCAAATGATTCTTCTGTAACCCAAACTAAAAGCATAAATAGCTTCCACCTGACGCATAGTTGCAGAAAGTAAAATCCAATGTGTTCTTACTTTCTCACATGTGTGCTTTAAATAAAGTCTAGCCTAACACAATTATCATTTGATGCCTGTGCTCTAAATAGTGTATTACAGTTTAGCCTTATGCATGTGAGTGGCAGGAGAATGACGACCAGATATGGATTGCAGTATAGACATTAAACATATTATAATTACTTTACTAGGTTATATAGTGGACAAGTTTTTAATGAACGCAACGAAGTCCCAGAAATGGAAATTATGTGCGGTTCAACTTCGTAAATACCACAGGGCAGTATTATTAAGACATGAATTCGTTTCTTGGATGAAGGGCTGATGAAAGTGCATAGAGACAGCTACATGCCTATTTTCAATGAATAGTAATTCATTGAAATCAGCAGGGCTTGGACTCTGAATGGTAAATGTTTTGTATTTCTACCTGCAATATTATTGCAGACGCAGCAAGAAATTTTTGGCATTATTTCATGGTGTGCTCAGAACCATCTGTCCTTAAGACAGGATTTATCACTTGTATTACTGAGGAGAAACGTTCCCATCTCTACCTCTAAGTCAAAGTACTGTATAGTAAACATGCACCTCATACGCTATCTACTGGCTCTTTATTAAATTAAAAAATAATACGAAGCCAACATTATTTTAACTAAGTTAGTCGTTTCAAATCTCTACCGGACATCGACAGGGGCTTCATTCATGGCTACTCGAGGTGCGATCAGTCCAGCACAATCATAGGCGCATTAGTTTTCGAGTCCTTGGGTGTTAACCGCGGACACACCTCTTTCTGATAGCAAGAGAACTGGAATTTCATGTATACAGAGCTCCAAATTTGTTTTTAACGAAATTGAAATCCAGGGCAACATCCTACCTCTAGAGACCAAAAGTGCAATTACATCGTTAACGTTGCATAAGGCATCTGGACCCGATGGCATAACAGCTGAGCTTCTGAAGGAGACAGGCGACAGGTGTGCAGATCAAAACACAATCAGGAAAATTGGAATATGGCCACCTGCATAAATTTTTGTTCCTTTGTGCAAGAAGGGCTCCACAATGAAATTTGTTAATTACAGGACCTTGGCCCTAATTTCATATGTGAGTAAGGTCATGCTTTACATATTGAGCGAGAGTGTCCAAGCTTTCCTTGCATTTCTGATCCCCCTGAACAAGCTGCATTTGTCCAAGGTAAAGGTATCAGGCAAAATATATTAAACATTTGTCAGCTGATTAAAGATTGCAGAAAATTTCAGCTTCCGGTTATTAACTGCTTATTTGATTATTGCAAAGCCTTTGACTGCGTGTTCAATGGGAGAAGTTGAGGCATTGGTTAGAATAAACGGAAAACAGTCTGAATATTTGAAGATCAAATTGGTGTCCTTCAAGGTTGTATACTGCCACCGCTGCTCTTTAATATTTATGGAGAATACAACTTAACAGATGCGCTGGACGGAAGGGTTTGTAGCATTCCTGTTGGTGTAAGAAAATATCATACTTTCATTGTGCAGTTGATAATGCACTCATAGCTATTAATGAGATGAACATGACCGATATCCTTACTCGTGTCAAAGTTGTGAGTGCAGTTATTGAACTTCAGATTAATATTAATAAGACCAAAGTTATCATTGATAGAGCCGAAAAATTTACCAATCCAAATTCCTTCAAGGAATTCCAGTTGTATCAAAACTACTATAATAATGATATTTATTGCAACCAATGGTCAAATACAATAATAATTAAAATTGCACACAATGAAGTCACGTACAGAATTCTGTTAATGTCACGTTTCTCTTGCTACAAACTTTTGCGTGATATCTTTCACACGACTTTCCACACAATTCACACCTACAGTTCTCGTCTGGGTTGTGGTATACCTTCTTGCAGCACAGCTTGAAATGAAAACCACGAACAGCGAAACGTGTCATGAAATGGCGATGTTCATACATAGAATTCCTCCACTCTGAGGTCGTCATGGCATCTGTCTGGTAGAAATCCATCCAGATGTTGGCTTTTTTCTCTTGAAGTTCTTGCAGTATTAACTGATATTGCTTTGTAGATGGCAGTAACATTCTTATGCGTAGCTCTTCTATGTAAAATGGTTGTCTCGTTAGTTCATAGGTCGTCCTTGACGGTGCATTTTGTCCTAGACAGAGAATCTTTTTCATGTATATGGCCTTTACCCTTTCTATCTGAGCAAGATCGTTTTTCGAGAGATGCTCCCATATTAATCCTATTGCATATGTCATGATTGGAGAAATTTTTATGTGAAAGAGTTCTAATGCAGTCTGTATGGAGAGTTGTCTTATTAGTTTTATCTCATTCATGGCTATAACCGCGGTAGCAGCTCTATCTTTTACATGTTTGGAGAAATTCCGTCCAGTCGTTTGGAGTATCAGGCCAAGATACTTGTAGGAGTTTACCCTTTTTAGCTCCACATTGCCATACATGATTTTCACTGATGCTGGTAACCTACCTCCATTCCTGAACGTCATGTGTACTGTCTTATGTGGATTAAGCTTGAGGTCATTAATGTCTGCCCATCAAAACTACTATGCCTTGGTTCAATTATTTCTGATCCAATCCGCTCTGCTAGCTACCAAAATTCAGAAGAGAACCGCAATGGCCAATATATAATGAAGAATGTGTCCCATTTATGGATAAATTGCCTTATTTCGTTTTCACATAGTACGCAGTTTAGTATTTCTATATGGAACTGTGACATGAACACTCCATGATAGAGACTGGAAGAAAGATGATTCTTTTGAAATTAGGTGCTGGCAAAGGATGTTTCGTATACCTTGAATGTTATTTCATACCAATGAGTCCATTATGAAAGAGTTACCAAATTCATTGGGCACATAATGCGTCGTGGGAAGGACAGTTTAGAGAATCAGATTATCCTTGGAAATGTCCTAGGAAAGGGAGACCGTTGACGAATTTCCACTCGATTGTCCAACATCAAGAATGCAACTGGGCGGATCCTTTTTGGAGCAGCATGTTTGAGAAGGAGAAGAAATAGCAACCTCGGAGCTCACGGTCCTAATGATTGAGGGATCGATGTATTGACCTCCTCGGTGATCACGATCCTCATGATTCAGGGTTCCATGTATTGATGGTGATGTTTGATAGATACTTAACTTCCTACTCTAATCTGTCTGTTATATGATTTATATATCAATTACAATTAGATAAAAGGTAGATTATATGATTAATTATGTTTGTTACTTTCGTTCACTTTGGAGTAATATCTATTCCATCCTCCTTCCAGACATCTTGTTATTGTTTTTTTTTTTCAAACCAAAGGTGTCGAGGTTAACAGCCAAGAATGTCGCCATGCTACCCAATCAAAGGCTTCAGAACAAAAATTTATTGCGATGCCAATAACGGAAAGAAGATTTTCCTGTCGTAATTTTGTTTATTGAAAATTTATGGTTCATAAACGTATACGGGACAAATGAAGAATTAGGAAACATTCATTTGTATGTGTATAAATTCAAAACTTGATGGTGGTGATGGTGAGAAACAAACTTATTTAAACTACCCCTAAATGAAAAACAATATGGATAACCTAGAGTGGGAAATTAACACCAATGGTTGGCGACCAACATTTAAATAAAACTGAACAAATCAAGTTTCAAATTAATTCAAACCTAAAGGAAAACAGGAGTTTAAATTTAACAATGTTTATCTTCACCTGAAGTAAAAACATCAAACTCATCACACCAAACAAAGTGAAATAAGAAGCTACATAAATAGATAAGCATAAGTCAGTGGTGGCCGCTGGATTCTGGAACCGGAGAGGCGGTCTCATAACTAACCAACTCTGCACATTTATTTTGATAAATTTCACAGATGGAGGAGAGCAAGATGGAACGAGTATTATTCGATCTGAAACGTTTTGGATTGAGTATTAGCGAATGCTTTGGACACCCCATCCTACGGTTCTACAGTATTTTAAGGTGTTTTTATTATGTTAACCAATAATTGATCACTGATGTAAATTAATTTAGAATGGAGATCATGCAAATTGTGAATTCCAGGGCGCTAGAGTACTCAGTGGCGTATCAAGGATATCAAAGTTACATTGGGGGTGAGCAAAATGAGACATAATCAATAGAAGCAATGAAAATATTCCATGCTGCCATAAGCCTAATTGTAGCATTTGGGATGGAAATAATAATAATCTGTGAAAAGCTATCGCTAGGAGATCTAAGAACCATTGAGAAAGTCAAACCTAGATGTTAGAACCACAATTATCATCATCAAAGTCAAAGCAAGATACACACAATCGAGATTGGTGCACGTACTAGCAAAGGAAACATATTACATGTAGACTCTGAGATATAAGCACTCATTACCAACCTCACATTAATACATGCAGATTCTGAATGAAAGGAATATGATATGTGAATAAATATGGCCGGAATTCTACACAACTGCCTCCATGTTGGAGAGGAATTGGACCGGCCCAAACCAGGAGCTGCGACATGTTTTAGTAAGAATGGCTATACATGGGTTCCACCACTAACTCTGTGCGACGGCGCGTTACCACGAAGCAACAGAAGACTGCGAGTGCACGCTATGTGGTAAGAGATGTGAGCGTTATCACGTAGAGAGAAGAACTAAATCAGTGACTGAATACAGCAATATACCATAATATCACGAGCTACTGAATTAATGTATTAAGTATGAATGTACTAACTGGCCATTTGGCGGCAATAACTTTTCAATCATTCAATTTACATTCATAATCATTAATAGCAAAACTTCGCTAACGAAAGTTGGAAACCTGGTATCTACTTTCATCTTGGTTGATTTCGATAACATTGTATGCGTCAGGGGTATGACATTTCATAGGGTGCGAACGGATTGCTTGCTGTAGAGCTACGGTGTGGCAGTTCTGCCAACGAATGAAGAATTAGTTTTAGTACTAAGGTTTCATAGTTGGCACTCATCAACGCTCCCCCCAAACCGATCGGGTTGAGTTGTTTGCATTCTTTGGATTGTGTTTCGAAGTGGTGAATGCGGCCTCGTGTTGATGTTGGTTCCGTCTTCTGGTTTTCTTTTACTGAACACATTTCATACGTCACTAGAACTGTCTGCGGTACTGTGACCCTCTATTGCTATATATTACTTGGAGTGTAAATAATACGTGCTCTGGTGTGTTAAGAACTGTTGGTGAGATGGGACAAATCAGCATCATCACTTACTCCGTAATTGTTGCAACCTCCCTCACTTATTCATGGTTCGTTGAGGCCCCTTGAACCACGTGGTTCCTAACTCTGGCGGCTTTCTTCCTAGCCTAGTATTCCTATGGGTTTCTTTCTTTTCCTGAGTCCACGTCACTCCCACTACAGGACGCAATGTTTTAGTTGTCAATGACTGGATAGTGTCGGATGTTCCAATCAGCATTGTAAATTTATCCCTCTTGAATATATCTTTGGGATGAAGTTCTAAAGATTCGAGGTATTATCGAACAAGTCTCGTCTATTTGGCGTCTGTCCTCTTCCCTCTAGAAATGATGTTGAAGATTCTTGAGGTCAGTGTCTGGCTGTCCATTCTGACCATAGAAGATAAGTCTCCTCTTTCTCATGGCTGATGTTCTGCTAGTAATAAATTTTGAACTCCGCCTTATCAGTACTGTTGGTTGGTTCCTCAGTTTCGGGGATGCGTCAACGCGGTCATGTAGCCCCGTGTAATTTGGGTGTGTGTAGAATCTGTCTGATAACCGGTGTTAATTTTGATGACTGTACTAGTGTGTGTAATCTGTTTTCAATTCAAGTAAGGACTGCAGACATTGAATTACTTCAAGTAGTTCCTACTTTTGCCGCCAAATAAATGATAAACGTACCTGTTTCGTTATGTCATTGATACCTTCTTCAGCGTGATGATATGTAAATCGTAAAGTAGATAACAAAGCCAAAATAGAAATGGATATCCTTGGTTTGAATTTAAGAAATTAAAAACTTGCAAATATATTAAACTTCTTCCTTGTTTGACTCATGAAATGGGTGCGTTGCTTTTTATGGATGGAAATCCTGGATCGGCGTATTAGAAGTTTATGATCTGTGCAGATGTCATCAATATTCCGGTTTTTTTTTTCGTGATTAGGACATCACTTTTGTCGCACTGTCGGTTAATGACATAATCAATCATGTGCCAATGTTAAGAGTGTGGGTGCATCCATGTGGTCTTGAAGCGATTTGGCAGTTGGAACTGGATGTTGGTGATCAAGAGCTCATGCTCAGCACACAGGCCAATAAGTAACAGACCATTAGTACTGCATTTCCCAATTCCATGTTTACCCATGTCTTTTCCCCATAATAGGCTGTCCCTCATCATTCTGGCGTTGAAATCTCCTAGTAGTGCAAGCTTGTCTGTAGCAGGCACCTTAGTGAGGACTGTGTTCAGTTGGTGGTAGAAGCTGTTCTGAGAATCCTCGTCATCCGTAAGATTGGGGGCATATGAAGAGATGAGAGTAATGAACCTGCCTCCTTCAAGAGGTATAGGGAAAGTCATGAGTCTTTCATTTACTGCAATGGGAACGATTCGATGATCATTCACCAATTTGGTCTTTACTGAAAAACCCACTCCATGGATGCGACGTTCATTTTCCTCCTTTCCTTTCCAGAAGATGGTGTAGCCTGATGAAGCTTCAATTATTTTTCCTTCTCCCGTGAATCTGATTTCACTGACAGTAATGACATCAAAGTTAAGTCTGTTCAGCTTATGGTTCACGAGAGCTGTTATCGTTGTCTAATAATGTTCGGACGTTCCATGCACCAAAAGTGAAGGACGTAGATATCTTTCTCTCATGATTTCGACCACAAGTTGGAGTAACCCTCTGAGTGCGGTTTCCCAGCCAGGTATTGTAAGTGACAACCGATGTTTAGCCCACATTTTCTAGAGCCTTCCCCATTCAGGGTGGGCAGCGGTGATACTAAATACGCCTGCCCGTTTGCTGATGTTGCGCTGGATCCCTGAGTATTCACAGGTCTCAGGGAGGCGACCATCACACTTCTGCCGCCAACGTGCAGGTCCAGACTAGAAGCTCCAGTTTACCCAAACCAGCTTCCGTCATCCTTATCCCATCGCCGTTGGGCTTGTTGAGAAACATTAGGAGAGAATGTCATATGCATGAGTTTGTTTAAGGTGGATCGCAACTTGCCAGTGAGTGACCCACACACTATGGTCCTAGAGCCATTCACTGCGGGACATAGAGCATGAGACATGCAATGGTCCTAGAGCCATTCACTGCGGGACCTAGAGCATGAGACATGCAATGGTCCTAGAGCCATTCACTGCGGCACATAGAGCATGTGACATGCAGTGGTCCTAGAGCCATTCACTGTGGCACATAATGCATGAGACATGCAGCTTCCAGCACTAGACCTGCAATGGAACGCCGCAGACTCAAAATATAATTAAGTTGCGCCGTTACGGCCAATCTTCCTGGCATGACCTCTTCCACCGCCACAGCCGTTCCTCCTCCGTCTGCTTTGCAGTTGGGCGGAATACATTGGATTTCTGTGGCATTTCCTCCGCTGAGGGCCAACACCCAATCCTAAGGAGGCTCTTCCGCCCAAAGCCGTTGGCCTACCTTAGGAGTTGAGTCATTTACCGCCGCTCAACACTCAGAAACAAGTGAAAAGTGGAATGAAATCGTGTATATGAGCTCCCAATATAATTGTGTTTAAACAACGTTCAAAGTGTATATACCCATATTGTTCAGTGCTGTGTGCATTTAGTGTCTAAGTAAGTAATTGAATAATCAAGTTCATATAGGTTTGAAATAGCTTCTTATAGAGAAATATTCATTCGCCTGAATATCCTTTCTAAAATTAGATACACCTAAGTCAAAGAAAATATAGCAAATACATCTCGTATGTCCAAAGAAGACATGTCTCAGATTAGAAACTGAGTCTTGTCAACCGGAAGAGATGTTCACTGCGACATCTGTAGTAGACAAGTACATGATTCTGAAGAAGTAATACAATGTGAAAAATGCACTTACTGGCAGCATCGCATATGTGCTGAGATAACCAAAGGGGAATATGAGATATTGAAGAGGAGTAATTGTAAACTAGCGTGGTTATGTTTAACATGCAAGCCGAATATACGAAAATCAACCGATCTTGAAGAACGGATAATTACAGTAATAAATACAAAAATAGAAGATGCTCTAGTTTCAATGAAGAATAGCCTACGAGCACAAATGAAAGATGGATTCCAATGCATATTGCGAAATGAATTGCAAGCACACAGAACACCTGTAATCAAATATAAAGCTCCAACTATTCCAGCAAATAACGAAACAATCATCTTAGATATTGCAAATGAGTGTGACCCTCAAGAGAAAGGAGAAATTGTAGAAACCGATATCAACGAGGAAAAAATAAAGCAGGGAGTCTTCTCTCAGAAAGATATACGTAAAAATATGGAGATACAAAATGTAGACACATGGGACGCAGGAACAAAAGAGGAATCCTGGACAGAGGTAGTAAGGAAAAGAGATCGTAAAATAATAGGGCTAAAAAATACAACACTAGGTCAATTTCGAGCAGGCATCCGTAAAGCTTGGCTTTACGTAGGAAAGGTTGATGCACCTGTGACTGTAGATGATGTGACTAATTATATGACCGATGGAGGGATAGAAGGGGTTATTGACTGTAAACTAGAAACAAAAGGGCAGAACAAAGCATTCATGGTAGGTTTCAACTTTGAAGAAAAAGTAAAGACAGACAACCCCGAATTCTGGCCCAAGAATGTAATGGTAAGGCAATATCGTTTTCGCTTCCAACAACAACGAGGTGCCAGATTCATTAGAATTGATAGACAATAGATATGCTGAGACAAAAGAGTTTTCCGCCCTGCTCTGGAATATTGAAGGATTAATAAACGCTATGAGACTAATTACAGATCAGCTAACAGAGAAGATATAGTAATTTTGACTGAAACTTTCTTAACAAAAGCAGTAGACGTACAAGGTTATTATGGAGTACATTCATTAGCCATTCAGAGGGGAAAAGGAAGGCCAAGAATAAAACTTGGTAATTATTTACACTTCGCAGATCGTAATTGCAGGAGTATACATACAACCGCACATATCGACTGAGGACACCTCGGAAATAATATCAAAGATCTACAATTTCATTGGAAACGCGGAAAATGTAATAATAGCTGGGTACCTAAACTGTCGCATAGACAAACCAGACCACTAAAGCTTAACGATCATGACGCAAATGGCGGAAGAAGGATATAAATTAATCAATAGAAGGGACCTTATAACTTATGTTGCATGCAATGGATTCAGTGCAATAGACCTAGTGTTCATAAAAGGAAGAGGCATCCAACCTAAGACGCAGTATGGAGCATGGACCTCGAACTTGCCCCGATAAGAAAACATATACCGATTAAAACAATCGTAGAAACAAAACAAGAAGACGAAGGATCAAGAAGACATCATGAGGAGCGGAAGTTTACATGAAAGATAAATCTCGATAAGCTGGAAATTTCGAGGGACGAAGTATATGAAGCTACAAACCAAATACAGCAAAATCGTATTGACACAGCCGTTAATATAATGAAATTGACGTTATCAGAACGGCTGCAGAACCATACAGAGAAAGAAAAGCAAAAATATGGTTTGACCAAGAATGCTTTCAACTAAGGAAAATAACTTTGCACGCACTCCAGAAGGTCAGAAGTAACAATAAATTAGAGGATCTGGAAGAATATTCAAAAATAAAGAAGACATATAAACAACTCATTAAGGAAAAAAGAAAACAATACATAGAATGGGAAGCAGAAAAGACAGCTGAAAAAGCAAATAAGGACCCATTCATCGCATTACGAAAGAAAAAGTGTACTCCCATCACAGAAATTCAAATAGACACATGGAAAAGGCATTTTGAGGAGATTCTAAACACGAAGAAATTATCGCCAGACATTCACTATGTCTCAACAACGGAATTCCAAATAAAACATATACAAATAACCCAAGAAGATGTGAAAAGTGCAATTGCAAGAACTAAGAATAAGAAGGCAGCGGGTCCAAACGGATTATTCAATGAGCACATTAAAGGAACTGCAACCTAACTTTTGGATGTATGGACAGATCTCTTTAATCATTGTTTGAACACAGGCCAAATACCTGAATCATGGAGACAATCAGTCATAAAAGTATTGTATAAAGGGAAAGGGGACGCATGCAACCCACACTCCTACAGAGGTATTGCACTTGAAAATAATGATTTCAAAATATTTTCAAGAGTGATTATGGACCATCTAGTTAAGGAAATAGGTCACCTTCTTCCTGATCAGCAATACGGATTCAGGAAACAACGAGGCACCATAGAAGCAGTTAGCAACCTTGTGAGTGAAATAGAACAGACATTGCGATTTCCAAGAGGAAAATATTATGCAATATCTATAGATTACACTAAGGCTTTTGATTTTCTAGACAGAGAAATTCTCTTACAAAAATTGGCAACAATGATAGGAGAAAACCATAGTATTACAATATTACTAAGAAACATTTTATGATATAATAGAGTCAACATCAGTGATGGAATCACTATTTCCGAAGAAATATACCAGACAAATGGGGTGATGCAAGGAGATCCGATTAGCTATGCTCAATAATCATAGGTATGTCGGCTGTGGTAATATTAAACAGAATTAGGCTAATCGGAAGAACTCAAACAAATAAACTATCCTAAGCATTATCTAGTAGAGAAGGTTTTACGTAAGATAGGCTAAAAAGTCATTGGTTGGGTACATTGGTTGGGTTTTAGCTCAGCATTCAATTCCTGGATTGATGAAAAGGATCTAGTTTGAGTCTTGTTGGTTGGTTGGTTCCTCAGTTTAGGGGCTCCGACAACGTGGTCATTTAGCCCCGTGTTCTTTGGGTGTGTGTAGAATCTGTCTGATAACCGGTGTTAATTGTGATGACTGTATTAGTGTGTGTTTCTGTTTCTTAATTCAAGTAAGGACTGCAGACTTTGAATTTTTCAAGTAGTTCCTACTTTTGCCGCCAAATGCCACCGTCAACAACTACTAGTTGAGAACTTGGTTACTAGAAGCCACCGCAGTCGGCTCCTGGCGACGAACGTAGGAACTTGAGCGTTGTTTGCATTTTAACGTAATTTAGCTTTACACAGGTATAATTAGTGGAATGTTCTTTAACATGCCATAAATCTATGACATGGGACCGCCGGCCTTACTTCCCCTCCGAAGGAAGGCATACTGAGGGATTTTTAACGCTCTTAAAAAATCCGTCGACTTCGGCCGGGTTTGAACCCGCGATCTTGGGCATAGAAGCTCAGCATGCTACCAACTACGCCACCGAAGCCGCCTTAGTTTGAGTCTGTTGTGCTTCTGAACACAGCCAAAAATACCTTTGTTAGCTCAGCTTATACAGAGACATTGTAAACGAGACGAAGAAATGGACGGCAAATTATTTGAATTACTTAAGGCTAAAGAATACGTGATTGCTTTAAAGAGCATTGAAGAAACCATCGATGAACAGCAACGAAATAAAAATGCAAAGGAATTTCTGGAATATATAATACAAGAGTTACTCATCACTTATGTCATGCTCAGCGACGTAGGGGCGGTAAATAACGAATTTTTGGATTTTTCATCCACAATTATACAGAGTTTAGAGCATATAGATAATCTTCTTCACAAAAATATCCCCTTACATAGAGAAACTAAAATATTTGCACATGATGGATGATTTAAATGAGATAACAAATCTAGGGCAGGCTTCTGGTCTGGGATTGCGACGACTTTGTAACCTCCCTCATTATAGCCGAGGCCTCGTTTTAAAACGTCTAGGCCCTCAGAACGGCAAGTCCTTGGTACAATTCGAAGAAGAACGCGTATATAACAAAGAAACATGTAACTCCAAACAGCATTATTAACAACATTTGTATGTCTTGAGTCTTAAAAAAAGAAGTCACCGCACTTTTATTGTGAGGAGAGAGGTTTAGATCTATGCAATGCTGTTCAATGCATAGCATGTGTTTGACCAGCCATTGTATTCTCATGTGAGCACACACCACCGGGATCAATCATAAACGTTCTTTTTTTTGAACAAGTTACAACCCTGGACAAATGAGTAGTTGCATAATGTCCGAGAGCAAACGTGCTTACATTGTCAGACTTGATCGCTCTCTTGTCATCATCTCGACTCAGAGCAATCTTGTGCAAGCGGTCCGTAGTTACACGGTGCAACCTGGACCTGAAAACCTTCATCAACACTCGTAACATTGAGACTTCGAAGATGCATCGTTTAAAGTCCTGGAGACCAATGGTTCGTGTAACTCCCTTACTTTTTTATTAACCATTTTTTGTTTGTTATGTCCAAAGCATACATTTTCGGTCGAAGTCCTATAAATTTCCGAACGAGCTTTCCACATGCCTCGCCTTTATATTTACCCAGCACCATCTTTTCTTTATTGAATACAGAGTGAGTAGTCACAGGTGAGTAATCACTTGTGACGAAATACTCATTCAAGTTAGCGCTCGTCGTGTCCTGGTAAACATCATCAGTTGTTACTGAATGCATTAATGAGTCAGGGTCCATGTAGAATAATTTCAACTTTTCACTGCCATAGAACGGAAGCAAAACGTCATGGTGATACTGATACATCAGCGTTTTGGATAAATCGAGAGCAGTCATATTTATGTAGACTGGTTTGTCTAAATATTGTGAACGTTTTGCTAAATGAACAGCCGCAATATTAGGTCCGAAGATCGTTCTGTCAACAAAGTTAGGTTTGACACAAGATTCTCAAGCCGTTTCGCTGTTGTTACGAGACGAATTTCTAGGAGGTTTCGAACGTTTTCTGTTTTTTCCGAACATAGCATTATTAAAAAGCTTGTATAAGTCCTTTCCAAAGTCGTTCTTAGCTTGTTTTCTGAGTTCATTGTTAAAGTCCACGTAACTCCTTTGCCAACGACATTGAACAAATCTTAACCATGGACCTTTCTTACCACCAGACCATGTTCTATTGCATGTTTTAAAGCCATGCAATGGACAACATAGCGTTCGCGGCTTCCGAGATGTAATACCAGTTTCTCCACAACAGCCAACTTGCGCGGTTTTCTCCTTTCAGCAAGAAATGGCACATCGTTATGTAGGTCGTTGTGTTCTTTCGGTTAGTCGATATTCACCTCGAAAACTTAGCCATGTTCATCATTTAGGCCGAGTTCTTCAATTTGACAGTGTCTGGAGAGACCCAGTGAAATCCACCGTAAGGAAGTGGTAAGGACATGGCCCAACCATACAGATTGTTAGTTTCTACTTACATAATAAACTGTAATGGTTTTTCGCGATCATATTCAGGCATGTACTTATTATTTGCCACTCCAAAGCGATGTGAAACGTGAATCATACCACCTCGTATGCCGCGCTCTACAAAACGCAGTTGGTCGTAGTCTGTTAGGTCATCGAGCTGAATGCCTGTATAAAGCAGCATAGCATCCCAGGTAGGATAAGGAAGAGAAACAATATGAGGTGGGTTGAGTTTGTGGGTTCGCTTAGTTGCCGTGCGTAATGTTTCGACACGTCTGCACAGAGAAGCACGTCTTGTTTCGAGTACAGATCGCTATATTCCCCCAAGGCTTTAACACCAAAATATTTCCATATATTATTTGCATGTTCATAGTCCTCATCGCTAATATTTTTCTATTTTAATTTGTAAAAGAACATTTCCTTTGAAGGTAGACTCGTTTCTTCATATCTACCCCACGAGTCGATGTATTCATAGAGAAAAACGCACTTTCTCCTCATTAAAGAAGCATCGTTTTCTCCAAAGTGTTTGATATTTTGAAGAAAGTGTTCTAAGTTTTCGGCTAGCTTTTCCAGACTGCTATTCAAGAAACAAAATGTGTCTTTAAATTTAATTCGCACAGAATCATCTTGAATATATTTCGTGACGGAAATGTACTTTTCACTAGTGTTCTGAGTAGCTGTCACTCTCCCCGGTATTGAACTTAGTTCTCTTACAATAAAATACATATCATAATTCTGGAGATTATGTATAAACATGGATAAGATTGTGACTTGTTTACATTTCAAATTGCAATTGTTATGTGCACAGCCTGGGTGTTCCCCGGTGATATGACAGTGGTCTCTCACTTGGTAATTATTTTCTTGATAAAATTCTTTTCCACATATGCAACAAGCCTTAGCCACGTTCTTGCTCCTCTGTCACGTTCAAAGACAGTTTTTCTTCGTGCACAAAACTTAATGTGCGAGCCAAGCTTGTTAAATAATTAATTAACTCCTTGACTGCATTAGGTCCGTGGTATAGTTTCGGCTCTCTGTGTAAACAGAGTTGTATGGCTTCGATTGAGGAATCTGCTTTTAAAGTATACACTAAAGATCGTGGGTTCATGTTCCTGATAGGAGATATTCCAACTCGCTTCGTCCCTAGGCGGACAAGATTGAACAGGTTTCAAGAGGCATTCAAAGAAACTTGAACCTTATGGTGAACATCTCTAAAACACAATTTGAAACTGCCATCGTGCAATTTCACACGAGCAATTTGATGGTCAAGACAGTTTATTTTATGGTCTGCTAGTTTCTCGGCAGCACTTCGCCCGTGCTGGTCATGGAAATGAGAAATGCAGCTCATGCATATAGCCGAGACATTTTGTTATTTCGTTAGTTCACCGGTCTAGGGCGATAAAGTATTTATTTAAACATAGTGTCCTAAGCCTTTATTGTTAGTAATGTACAACAGATTGGTATGGTTTGCTAACACTTCATCAACAACCTTTTACGACATAACGTTGTGTTATTATCTAAACAGGAAACGTTTACAGAAATATTATTCTTTTTGTAAATAAAGCGTGTTGTGTATGCATACTAACTTTCAACTTTTATTTACTTGAACAGTCAAAACTTAGACAAAATGACCACACAGCAGTGAGTGCCAGACAGCTTGTTCTCTATACATACTAACTTTCGACTTTTGGATGATTGACATCACTGCGCCTGTAAAAAAATATACAAGTCCCTATAATAGAACAAAGTGTATTAGCATTGATCGCTTGTTACAAAAAGTACAAGTCCCTATGATAGAACATAGTTTATTATCATTGCTCGTTTGCTGAAAAGAATCACAAGTCCCTATAATAGAACTCAGAATGCACCAGCGCTCACACTAACAGAACTAGGAATCGAACCTGGGTTTTCTGTACCAAGTTCAGCAAAATAAAATACAAAAAGTACAAGGCACCATGATATAGAACATACGAATGGCCCATTTGCACAGTAGCCACTCGCCAGATGGAACATTTTTGTACTACTCCTTTCTAATCCTTGACATTCTATAAACATTAAACATTAATGAACCACGGTTTCCTAGAAATAATTTAACATAATATTACAACTCAAATTCATTATACAAATGGACACTAATTTACATTCACTCACTTGCTAGTACCAGCAGACTGGCAACTGGCAAGTGGTGTATTTTATAAAGGAGTTGAGGGAGGAATGTGCTGCGCCCGTCTCACTAACTCTCCTGTGGCTAACTGAACACTGTTGACGATTTGGCTCATTCATAAGTCGTTATTACCGCTTATTACCACCGCGGGGGATAAATTTGAAAACATAACCTTTTAAACAAAACAAACTAGATTACGCTGAAACCCAAGCATCGGCATGTGAACACCTCCAGTCGAACACGTCCCCACAAAATATGTATACCAGGTCAAGCCATCAACCATTTGATCCACATAGAAAAAAATCATTAGAACTAGGGAATCCTTTAATCCACGACACAAGGATGAAAAGCATGACTGCCAAGATTTTATTGTAAAAACAACGCCATTTCTTTATGAAAATAATTAATAATGCACTCCTCGCATTAATAACGAACAAACGTTAAAAGAGACCCGATACTGGTATATTCATATCTTTGGCACCGGAAATTAATTTAGAAATACTTTTTACATAGTATGAACTTGCTGGATTGAAATTCAGGTCGAAAATTTGTAATACTACTTCGGAGGAAAAGGATTAAGTCGTTGTGTTTATAAAAGTGAACGTTCAAAGAAAATGTGCCGGCCAGAGAGTGGATCGCTCAGTCCAAGTAAAGCAATCATATGCACACAATCGGTGTAGCCCCAAGTTCTGCTATCCATTCATCCGTTATGTTTTCAACAGTGAAGTATAATAACCCTTATGAAGTCACGTGGCCAGAATGGTCATTCTATAGAGAATTACATGTGAATTAATTTGTGTCACTCGAATGAGCGGACACATTGCTAGTTACTTGGTATTTAGTTTCCCGTTTCAATGAATTAATCGTGATGCCTTCGTACAGCCTTCTTTTTAACGTAAATTTCTTTTCTACTCGACACGAAAAGAATATCAATGAAAACATTCCACTGTAATGAGTGATAGAAAATAATATTGAATGCTCGTTCTTGAGATATAAAGCAGTACCCAATTACCATATAATTTTATTCGAGACGATGACAAACCATCTTGACTTTCAGGAAATAAAAGCCGTATGTGAATGTCATTAACCTTGCCCCATGCACAATAATATTTTTCGTGCAGGAAAAGGAACATCTCGTTATCCAGAATAACTCTTACTCCAAGATCTCCGACGTATAAAACAGCATTGCCCGTATAATAAGTATTCAAACTGCATGACAATTCATCATTGAAGAGTAGAAACGCGCTCGGTTCCTCATGTTTTAGGAAAACGTGCATAGTAATGGTACTGCTGAAAGTTGCACTAATTAACTTTACATTAGTTAGATCTCTGCATCATCTTACATAGCGAAATGAAATGCTATTCATTCGGTCTACACGATTGAACCCACATTGTAATGGGTGTTATTTCTTAGCAAACAACAACAACCCCTGGCACTATACAGCCCATGACGGGCTAAGGCCGACCAAGCGACCGCTGCCCAGCCATTTGGCCTGCAGATATTGGGGTGACGCGTGATCAGCGCGTCGGGTCCCCTCGGCCGTTAATCTTGGTTTTCGTGATCGGGGCGCTGTCTCACTGTCAGACAGCTACTCAATTGTCCTCACGAGGCTGAGTGCACCACGTTCCAACCCTCACGTTCCCTGACGGAGCCGGGGATCGAACCCGGAGCTTCCGGGTGAGAGGCAGGCGCGCTACCCTAACACCACGCGGCCGGCGTTATTCCTTAACCTTGAGACTACATAATTCACTGTCATTAATTGTTTATAGAAAGGAGATATGCCACAGTGGTTGAGGTACTTGAAAGTAAATTCCCTAAAAAGGGAAAGGTAACACCGAAGATCCCAACTCCTATCAAGCTATGGCACTAGAGAAGAACGGTTCCAAAGTGTTCACCAAAATCCTATGTAATAGGTTGACCGAGTTGTTTGATATCTATATTGCGGGCTCTCAATTTGGCTTTAGAAGGGAAGGATCAACTCCTCATGCAGTAATTAATTTATTGACTGACATAGATGATGTCTTGATAAATGGGGATAATTCTTCGCAGTTTTCATAGACTTTACCAAATGACGTTCAGAAAGGGAGGAAGAAATGCATTACAAGACCAATTGTACCTAGGAGCAAAACAAATTAGCCATTAATAATCAGTTCAAATATCCGGGCATTTGTCTTCAAACTGCAAGAGCCACCTACTCTTTTCTTGTTAGAGACAAAACTATAGCAGCGATTAGAGCTGTGAAAAAAAATCTAAAACCCGATAAACTATCCCTGACCACCTCAATGGAACTCATTCAAATGGAAATAATACCGGTTTTGATTTATGGAATTGAACTTATATGGGATCAATTAAAAGTTAGTGTGAAAACTCCAGAGAATGTAAAGGCCTCTTTCCTCAAGAGAACACTAGGTGTATCGAAATTCACTCGATCGAGATTTGTATATGTACTATGTATGGTAGACTAACTTCTGCAAGAGATCAGAAATAGATTGTTTCTGTCTTCGACGACCGCTTTCCAAGATACTATAATGAAGACGAGAACAAAATGAGCAGATATTTGGTGGTAATTTATCAGCACTGACTCGATGACGAATTGTCACGACTATTTACGAGTAGAGACATGTTGTCGCCAGGTTTGCACGTCATGGATTACATCATGCGGTCTGGACTAATAAGAGACTTCATGAACTTTTTGATTCGTGTGTGTGTGCGAACTGTGTGATGTGCGGTGTGGTGAAGAACACTTGCAATTTGGCAAAAAGAGATAAAAAAAAAACATTGTAAGATTATGCTGATCAAATTTAATGCACATTGTGCGCAATTGTTTAAAAAAAAAATATTGTATTTGGATGACTAATTACGATCTTCAAGCGATGGTTATCTGATGCTTTACACTTAGGATTTTTAATCTATGTCCACAATTGCGTAGTAAAATTATAAATTATTTTGGTCCCAGAATGTAATTGTGTACTTAAGAGCAGGGAACGGATATCTCTTTGTGAAGGTATACTTAATTATATTTTGTATTATCTTTACAAATCATGGTGTGTGGAGTTGAAAAATGGAGTATTTATTTTCCGTATTTTTCCATATTTTGGTGTTTAGCACATAATGTTCAATATTCTTAGTCATTAAGGTCAATACAGTCCATATTTCGGCAAAAAAAGTATTAAATTCTATTAATGTAGCAGTCCTGTCAATAATAGAGAAACATTTAATATTTGAACTGGGGTGCAACTCATCATCACGCCTGTCCACGCCTGAGTTGATAAGGTAAGGTGATAAAAGGCGTGGCGAAAGAGAGATGAGTGAACCCGGAAGAGGTGAAATCAGCTGAGCATCACACATAACATCGACTGTCTGTCCCATAATTTTGTTACTCAGGAAATCCCATTCATCGACGATATGCCAGTAGTTTCCGGATTATTTCGTAATTCGAGCATTCCCCATGACGGCTCAATACCTCCATCTACTGTAGTTCCTACCAGTGATTCACTGTTTGAATTAGCAGTGAGACGGATCGTTGTGTTCTTGTACGCACCGCTGTGTCTACAAGTGCTGTGTTTTCAGTTGCCTATTGACACTCATTGAAGACATTAACATTGTTACAAGATGCCTAAAGTAGCACAGTCAACTAATATAAAATTAAAAAGTAAGTAGCAGAATTTAAAGAAGATGGTTTAGCAACTGACAGTAAGGTATTATTTTGTAATTTGTGTCAATGTTCAGTGCCATCTACTCAAAGGTTCCTGGTGCAACAACACATTTCAACCAGTAAACATCAGACTAACAAACTACGAAATTACTATCTGAGACTGTTGTTTCTGACACATCCATCAACTTCTTGTGTAACGTCCGGGTTCAACACCCACCTCTGCCGCGCTCTCATCTCTGCTGACATCCTCCCCTCTTCAAACTGAATAATCAGTACCTACTTCAGGGAATTCCTGGAGAAACATACTAACCTAACTATCCCGGATGAGTCAACTTTCAGAAAAATCTATGTTTCAGCCATATACGATAAATCTGTTCAGAAGATAAGACACGTAATTAAAGACGGTCCGATTTGGGTTTCCAGTGACGAGACGACAGAAAAAGAAGGTATGCTAATTGGCAACGTAATCATTGGTTTGTTATGTGAAGATTATTGTAAACGGATTCTTTTACACTATGATGTTCTAGAAAAATACAATAACAAAACTATAGCAAAATTGTTCAATGAAGCTATGGGTATCCTCTGGCCACAGGACGATCAGTATGATAAAGTGTTACTTTTTATTAGCGATGCCGCACCTTATATGATGAAAGCTGGAGAACCATTGTGTGTTGTATATCCTATGAAGACTCATTCAACTTGTGTAGCACATGCCTTTCATCGTTTGGCAGAAGTCGTAAGAGGCAGTTACCCCAAAGTAGATTTCATCAGTGAAAAAAGATTTTCTCAAAGCCCTCAAAAGAGTTCATCTTTTGAAAGAAATGTACTCAGAAATTCCATTGCCACCTAAGCCAGTTCTAACTAGGTGGGGTACGTGGCTGCAAGCGGTTGAATACTACGCTGAATATATAGACTCCATTAAGAACGCTAACTGAAGATGCAGCCTCAATTGAAGCTGCGACACAAGTGTGAGGAATGACTTGATTTATATTCAGCATAATTTTTCAAGCAACACAAAAACACTCAAAAGTTTCCAAATCTCGCATCTTTCACTTTCTGAAAGTTTCGAAATTGTGAATCAACTAAATCATGGTACAGGTAAAGTTGCAGATGTAGCAAAAATGAAGATGGGCACAGTTCTTTCAAAGAACCCTGGATATGAAAGAATGGGAAAGGTTGCTGAAGTTATGTGTAGAGATGTAAGTGTCAAGTTAACGTTGGATTTAACCCCAGCAGACGTTGTAAAGTTTAAATATGCCCCCATTACCTCTTCTGATGTTGAACGAAGTTTCAGTCAATATAAATCGGTACCATAGAAGACGATTCACCTTCAGCACATAGAAGAACATTTTGTGATCCATTGTTTTGGTAACAGAGTTTAAAATATAGCGTGTTCTTCAAAGATCATATTAAAATGAGAAGTACAGCATTATGGTTCATGTAGATGTACTTTCTATAGCTTCTTTGAACTTGGATATCAAATAAAAATGATAGTTTTTTGTAATTTTAAGTCCATATATAATTCCATATTTCAATAAAAATATCTAAATATACATAAGTACATATTTCATGAATTATTAGTACATATAAATCCGTTCCCTGCTTATGAGTAATTGTACGTCGTATGTGATTTTTAGCCTATTTTCATCTATGAAAAATAGGCTTATGAGATCACCTTTTGTCCGTGTGTCTGTCTGTGTGTGCGTGTGTGTGATTGATTTTTTTATGTGCCCCCCCCCCCCTATAACTTCTAAACAGCTAAAGCGACATCAATGAAACTCAGTAAGTTCATAGCACTATTCCGTGCGACCCCAACCGTGCCCGTCAAATTTTGTTACGTCTCACCAATCCAACATGGCGGCTGTGAGAATTATTTCACCAGCATTCAATGTCTCCGAAACTATTACCGATATCACCCTGGAATTTATTACGGTGATATAGGAAACTACTAGAATTTCACCTATGTTACTTTTGAAAAACTGGTAACTACAAAACCAGTATGGGGCCCACGCGAATTTGCGAAATTAAAATAGACGATTCTCGCGATTTAACCAAACAAATGCAATAAAACTTTGTACAGTATATGTTTATACATATTGTAATGCACCGATATCTAACTTTAATCAATTGTTTACATAACCGCAAGATGGCGGATGTGCGAAATATTTCACCGGCATTCTCTATCTCTGAAACTATTAGCGGTATCATCCTGAAATTGTGTACGGAGATAAAGGGCACTACTGGAAGTTCATCTATAAGACTTTCGTAGACCGGTTAACTACAAAACGAACATGGCGGCCAAGCGAATTTGAAAATTTTAAATACACCTTCCTCGCGATTTAATGTTCCAAACGCAATGAAGTCTGGTACAGGAAATGTGTATACAAATAGTAATGCACTGGTGTCTAATTTAGTTCAATTGTTTACATAACCTCAAGATGGCGGCTCTGCGAATTATAAAATTAAGTTTTTATTTCTTTTGTCGTAATCATGCGATCGAAGTTAAAGTTTGAAAAATGAACTTACGCAATAATTTTCCTTTAATCATGACTCTATGGCCTAAACTTATAACAATCCAACATGGCGACCATCCGAAAAATTTAGACGGATCTCAATATCTACGAATCTGATACAACAATCAAACTGAAGTTCTTTATGTTCAATTGTTTCCATAACCACAACATGGTAGCTGTGTGAAATTTTAAAATCTCGTTTTTTATCGTGTCCTTATCATGCGATTGAAGTTTGAATACTACACGTACACAATATTCTTCATGTAACAGTACATAACTCTAAGACCTACATAAAAATCCAACTTGGTGACCATCCGCAATATTTAGTCGGTTCTCAATATCTACGAATCTATTGCAGCAATCAAACTGAAATTTTGTAAGTTGATATACTCAATTATCATAAGTAGGATATATGAAAATAGGCTGTATAGTTCTTCACGGAACTACTTGTTTATATTATCATGTTAGTGGCTACTTACCTAACTTGCTTCAGTGGATATTTTCTATTGCCTGTACTATCTTCCACAGGTCGGTGAACACCCTTACAAATTATACCCCTGGAGCCTCACATTTATAAAATGGTAACAGGAACACGGCAGCCTGCAGTGACATGAGGAAACAAATCTCAACTGATAACTGTATAAAGCCCTACTCATGTAGCACATGCGGAGCAAACTTTACTTGGAAGGGCAATTTGAAGATACACATGTTCAATCATAGTGGTATGAAACCATATTCATGTAGCATATGTGGAGCAAACTTTACTCAGGAGGGAAGTTTAAAGGTACACATACGCACTCATAGTGGTATAAGGCCATATTCATGTAGCACGTGTGGAGCAAGCTTTACTACGAAGGGACATTTGAATACACACATGCTTATTCATAGTGGTGTGAAACCATATTCAGGTAGCACATGTGGATCAAACTTTACTGTGAAGGGAAGTTAGAAGAGGCACATGCGCACTCATAGTGGTAAACGGCCCTATTCATGTGGCACATGCGGAGTAAACTTTACTAGTTATGTATATTTGAACACACACATGCTCAATCATAGTGGTGTGAAACCATATTCATGTAGCACATGTGGAGCAAACTTGACTCAGAAGGGAAGTCTGAAAGTACACATGCGCACTCATAGTGGTATACGGCCGTATTCATGTAGCACATGCGGAAAAAACTGTACTCGAAATAGCGTTGTAAAGAAACACCAGCTGACTCATAGTGATCTAAAGCCGTATTCATGTAGTACATGTGGAGCAAACTTAACTACGAAGGGGAATTTTGAAGAAACACATGCTCATTCATAGTGGTGTAAAGCACTATTCATGTAGCACATGTAGAGCAAACTTTGCCGGGAAGGAAAGTTTGAAGAGACACATACTCATTCATAGTGATGTAAAGCTATGTAATTGTAGCACATGTGGAGCAAACTTTACTAAGAAGGGAAGTTTGAAGGTACACATGCGCACACATAGTGGTATATGGCCATATTCATGTAGCACATGTGGAGCAAACATTACTACGAAAGGCAATTTGAAGAAACACATGCTCATTCATAGTGGTGTAAAACCATATTCATGTAGCACATGTGGATCAAACTTTACTGAGTAGGGAACTTTGAAGAGGCACATGCGCACTCATAGTGGCATACGGCCCTATTCATGTGGCACATGCGGAGTAAACTTTTCTAGGAATGTATATTTGAAGACACACATGTTCATTCATAGTGGTGTAAGGCCATATACATGTAACAGATGTGGATCAAACTTTACTGAGAAGGGAAGTTTGAAGACACACATGCTCGTTCATAGTGATGTAATGCCATATTAATGTAGCAAACATGGATCAAACTTTAGTGAGAAGGGCGTTTGAAGACATGCTCATTCATATATGCTTATATTCATAGTAATATATTACTAAATTTATGTAGTACGTGCGCAGCAATCTTTTCAAAAATAATTTTTAGGAAAACGCGTATACTTATTCATACTTGAAAAAAAAAAAGCATTCGTAAGGTACATTTGGAACAAACTTTACCCTGAAGTGCTATGTGGACATCGGCTAGTTCCCTTTCTGATAGGAAGGTAGAAAATGCTTATTCATTGCAGCTTACAGCCCTTTTCATGCAGTGCATTTGGCGCAACTTTATTATTTTATTTTATTTATTTATTTATTAATTAATCAAAGCACAAACCGCAGCTATGCCAGCCCTTCATGATTGTACAAATAACAACCAAATAACAATTTAAAATAAAATATAAGATAAAGTTGAACAAATCACCAAACAAAACAAGTCCAGATCAAAAGCCGGTAGAATGTCCTTGCTCGTAGCCGTGTCGTCAGTGGCCCAGATGACAGTTCTAAATACAATTTCACTTCTCCTTCTCCTGCTTCAGGAACGTCCTCTTGTTTGCGGTTATTTTCCAACTCGCGTTTACTTGCAATGCTATTGTCAAGGGCTGATATGTGGTTTTGGAAGGATCTTTGGATTACGGAATGTTTTGTGTGTAGAATGTTGTAATTTCTTAGAGCCTGGTAGAATGGGAAGGGGCTCATAGTTTGAAAAGTGACAGCAGGTGATCCGAACGGTAATGGTCATTTAAAATAGAATGTAGGAAGGACAGGTCAGTTACCTGTCTTGTCATGTTGAGGAGAGGGATGTTTATGGCTGAAAGTACCTGCTGGGTAGTGAAGTGTCTAAACCTTGGCATCCTGTTGCTTACAATGGTAGCAAAGAAGGATTGAATTCTGTTTAATTTAGATATGTTTGACGGGCAAGAAGTTGTCAAAATGGGAGAGCAGTAGTTTGCAATGGGGTGGATTATCGAGAGGTAATGGAGGCGAAGGGCTGTGGGATTTGATATTTCTGAGAAGCGGTAGAGTATGCCAAGGAATTTCATGGCTTTGGATAAAGAATATTGTATGTGCTCTTTAATGCTTAGCTGGTTGTCAAATATGGCCCCGAGATCTGGCTGATGCGCAGCTGCGGTAATAGGCCTGTAAAGTAAGGAATATGTTGCAGGTACTGGCGAATTATGTAGGGTAATTGTTTAAAGGCTGCATTTATCTGGGTTTGGTTTCAACTTCCAAGTGCAACACCAGTCGGATAGAGCGTTAAGTGAGGAGTGGGGCGTCGGCTGGTGTCTTAATTTCATTGAAAATCTTGCAGTCATCTGCGAAGAGTAGGGTATCGGCAGTGTCAGAGAGTTTGGATGGTAGGTCGTCCATAAATAATGAAAATAAAAGTGGCCAAAGGGCCCTGCCTTGTGGGACGCCATAGAGCACAGGTAGCCAAGGGGATGAAGTGCCTTATATTACAACTCACTGTTGTCGGTTCTGTAGAAAACCGGCAAGGAGTGTTAGGAGATTGCCATGTATATTGAACCGTTCAGCGATTTTGTGGAGTAGTAGGGTATGGTCTATTAAGTCAAATGCTTTCGATATACCTACGTAGCAGATATCGAGCTGGGACCTTTCTTCAATGGCATGTGTTGCATAGATGTGGATAGTGGCCAAGTTAGTGAGGCACGAGCCTCCAGGAAGGAAGCCATGCTGGCTGGTTGAAATATATGGTAAGGTAAAACCAGGAGACGTTGGTGGATTATTTTTTCAAATATCAAGGATAGTGCGGGTAGTATAGATACTGGTCGGTAGGATGATACGTTTGTTTTTCCCCAGATTTTAATATAGGGACGATGTTGGCCTGTTTCCAGGCAGTGGGAAAATAGCCCTTGGCAAACACCTGTTGATTAGGTTGGAAAGCGGTGTACAGAAAGCAGTGACGGTGTTTTTCAGGAAGATGGGACCAATATCATCGGGACCGGTAGCTTTGTTGGTGCGGAGAGTTTGAAGTAGACTGAGGACTTCATTTGGTGTTGTTATTATTTTCGAAAAAGTGCAATTTGCTGCTGTTTCTACCGGTGGAAGAGATTGATTTTGGGTGGGAGTGAAAAAGTTTTCCATGTAGCTTATTGCGGTCTGATCCCTCTGCTGTGGTTCCCTGGTGTTCTACGCTGACGGGAATCCTTTCGGTTCTCCTCCTCGAGTTGATGACGGACCAGTAGCGCTTGGGATTTTCCCGGACGTTCTCAGTGATGGCTTCTATATGCCCTGTGTAGTCTCTCCTGAGCAGACGTCTAGCGTGTCGGTGAATGTACTCGAAAGTATTACGAGTGTGGGGATTGGGGAAGTCCTTCCAAAGCCGCCAGGCCTTCTTTTTGTTTCCCATGGCCACCCGAGTTCCATAGGAAATCTGGAACAGGTACTTGCTGTTGGTAGGCCGCCGAACCGGCACGAAGTCTTTGATGCTAGCAAGTAGCCAGTCGTACAACAGGGCGATTGCCGACTCCACGTGAGGTGTTCCGAGGCGGGTCCAGGGCAGGCATTCCAAGGCTCGGCATATGGCTGGTCAGTCAGATCGGCGCCAGTTGAAGGTCGGGGCGAGGGTGGCTCCTTGACTACTTTTGAGTGTGTGGGGGGGGGGGGGAACAAAGAGGTGTTAAGGGATTTATAGTCAGAGACAACGATGTTTCAACCAGCAGTCAGGGGGGCGTATATAAGGGGGCTGCTGAGGAGGCTCCATCCCCCCACCCCGAAAGAAACCAATAAAAATTAAGAAAGTGTTGGTTTGGTAAGAGCATAAAATAATTGTAAATGTGGTTGTACACTAATGTTCACTTATTGGCCAAGTTATAAACAATATTATGATTAAAATTATACTAACTCGAGGTGTAGTGGCTAGCATTCTTGGCTGCCGCCCCGGAGGTCCGAATTCGATTCCCGGCTCTGCCAATAAATTTTATTCCTAGTGTGAGTGCTGGAACGGGGTACACTCAGCCTTGTGAGGCAAAACTGTGAATTCCACAGTAACTTACGGTACTTTTGAGAAATAAATTATCAACTTGTAAAGAAAAAAGAGAAAAACAACTGTTTACCTTTCTGCTTAGTAAATTGACAAATTTTTCAATATTTGCCATTCCTACTCCATAATAGAAAATTCATTAAGTATAAAATTTTATTTGTGTGTTGTATTTTACAACTTTTTTGTATCGCCAGTAATAATTGTAGGCTATATAAACTTTGAATCTTATCTAAAATAATTACACAAAGTTATATGCTCTAAGATATTGGTTGATATTGCGGGGTTTTTGCGGAGACAATCCCCTGAGAATACTCACAATTTTCCAGGATAGTCAGTCCCCCCCGAAAAAATGTATATACGCCCCTGCCAGCAGTGTTGGATTTCTGTTTAAGTGAAGATAATATGAAGTCCAGTACGTTGGGGTCCCGCGTTGGGTACATGTTATGCTGCTGTAATCTGAGGCCAGTAATAAAATTATCTATAAAGAAGGAGTCATCATCATTATCAGGTGTACCTGTTCTTGGAGAGGTCCATTTTAATGTGGGAATATTGAAGTCGCACATTAACACCACTTCGCCTTGCGATACAGCTGCAAGCACTGAGTCTAGACACTGCTCCAAGCTGTACAGGGGAGTGCCCGGTGGCCGTTAGTAGCAACCCACAAATTTGTGGCGGCCTGGAAAGAGTAGCTCCTCCCACACTAGCTCACAGTTCCGCTCGAAGTCTGATCTCCTTTTGCACGGTAAAGCACTGTTCACTGCTATATACTAAAGTTAGCTTTGAGAGGCAGTTCACTATCACTAACCATTTGGGTAAGCCATGTCTCAGACAGCCCCAACACGCCTACATGACTTAATTCAGGCAGATGAATTTCACAGTCAGAGAGTTTATTATTGAGGCTACGCAGGATTTGGTAGCAGATGTTAACTTCTGAATTGGTGTTGTGTTCAGAGAATGTGGGCCCAGGGTTCAGCTGTATGTCTCCAGCCAACAGCAAGAGACCCAGCAGCCGAGTAACCTGCCCGGAGCTTGGCTGGCCTAGGCCCAGTGGTCAGGTGCCTGCCTAAAGGGAATATGGCGTACCCTGACAGAGAGAAAGCCGGGATGTAGTAAGTTCTCTCAGATAACAGCCACACGAGAGTGTCGCAGACTTTTCCACTTGCACTTGCGGATTCACAATATGGACCACAATTTGTCACCTTGACTTTTAAAAATACCGCACAAAGGAAACCAACGGTACAAACGTGCACTCACTCTTGCTGCCATCTTGGGAAAGGGTCTTTGAAGACACAACTCCTAATTCATAGTTGGCTGAAACCATAATCATTTAGTACATCCGGTCCAAACCTTACTCTGCCAAGTTCATTAGATAGACACATGCTAATTATTAGTGGCCAAATGTGCTTCCATGTTGTTAATGCGGAGCTATTTTTGCAGGGATAGGACCTTTGAAGTCACATGCTAGTACTTGAAGCCAAATTCCTGCAACATTATCTAAACTAGGAAAAGATCTTTAGAAAAACTCATGCGGAGAAAACATTAATACGAAAACAAAATTTTAGACACATGCTTATTGATTGGGGCTAATAGCCGCATCTACACAGATTATGCCCAGCAAACGTTACTGAAGAAAAATGTATGTCAAGCTTATGCATTATATATGGAGCAACATTTACTCACAAGTAACTGTTAAAAATAGCTTGTTACTTAGTTGCCACAAGGCATATTCAAATAGTACATGCGGAACTGTTTTTACTTTATTGGGTGTATAACGACACATGTGTTAATTCATACTTGCCAAAAGCAGTATTCATATACTATGTACGGATTATAATTCAATGATTGGGAGGCTCACAAAAATCACTTGTTCATCGTTGGGGCAAAAGCCATATCCATGTGGTACTTGAGGTGAGGAGTACGAAGGGAGATTTCAAGAAGCATATCTAATTGATAGTGGCCAGAAGTTATCTTCATGTTATTGAAAATAAGTTTAAATTACAAATAATATGTGATTGCGGATTGAAGAAAATTCACGAAATACAAGCTGAGAAAGGTTTGTTAGAAAGCGGGGTATTCATTAAGCACATGTTAATTCACAGAGGGTATATTATACCATAGCTCGTATGTATTCTTGTGGAAACATATCTCCATTCTTAGTTGAAAAAAACTACGTTTAATTGATATATATTGGAAAAGAGTTTACTCAAAAGATTGGTCTAATGAGACACGTGCGTATCCCGAATGCATGTACATTTAATACAGAGTTCTTAAAAGAGTATCTTAAGATATAACCAATTTTATCGTCATCAGGCAAATGCCGTATTTCTTTTGAATCATTTAATCTGTATGCAGGGTATTTGAAACAGAATTATCGCCTGTTAGCGCGCTTTCATCTGAAGCAGAATTCACTAAAAGGGTCTGGCTGAATTGAAAACTCATATTTAAGTACAGTTCGACCGGTAGCTAAATTCATATAATATATTTGATTTGTCATTCAGTATACGAGTCAGTTTTAAGGTTCATCAGTCACATTCATGTAATTTACAGTATACTCTGGATTATCTGGTTTGCGGATTAACCTTGCGCGCTTTCGCCTAATTAAAACTTATTGAGAATACAGTACACTTTACAACAATATCTGTTTTTCAAACTGTACTGTAAATTAAATACTTTTGAATGTTTCGTTTGTACATATTTTTGCAGTGTAGTCCCTGTATTTTTCGTACATATTTTGCAGTGTAGTCCTGGTGGAGTAAAGTTATATTTAGTGCGTTTTTGGTGACATGCACACGACTTCTTGCTTTGTCCAGACTTGTTTTGTAATAGCGAAGTGTAAGTTTCATAAGGAGTTGGCTGGTTGCTGGAAGGTAAGTGCTGTCTGCATGCCATTGACGGATCCGCTTGACTGGCCAACAGCTGTTAACAAGTTGTAATTCAGTAAGATGGCTCTTCAGTGTATAGATTATATGGGCCAAAGAAGGATTCAATATGGTAACATTATTGCCGCACTCAAAATACGTCTCGATGTAAGCAAGCAGAGAACTATTACAGAGCGCACTATAATGTCGGTGAGTTATCATAATAAATGCAATATAGCCTACTTTATAAGGAACTGTTTACTTAAAATAAATAAGAGAAGGCAATCTTTGTCCAAAAAACACATCCTTTTGGACTATCCATGCCATTCACCGCGGTCATTGTGCCGGATAATCGAGAGTACTGTACTAGTGAAATAATGTAATTACTCTGATATTTCCGTCGTAATGAAGGGAGAGAATTAACGTATTGCCCTAATAGGCCAGTCAAAAGTGACAATAAATTCTCAAAACATTATGTATCTCTGATTTTTTAGTATGTTCTTTGGACCCATTAGGGATATGTATACCCATGTTTTGAACTCTAAAAAGTTGTTGAAAAAATTGTACACACCAAAACCTTGAAACTTTTGGACTTATTTCAGATTCTGCTCTATATATCCTAATCCATGCATTCTTCGTCGACAGCTGTCGTTTACATGTGTTAAGAGCATAACATGTTTGATAAATTAAGCCCAACCGGAGCTCTGTAGATCAATTGGTTACCGAATGCCAACACTTTGAAAATAGACCAGTTTTTCCAAAAATTAAAAATTTTAGATTTAGACCTTTTTTGGACCGAAAATAAAATGTTCATTTTTTGGAAAACCGTGCCTATTTTCAAAGTGCCGTAATTCAGTAACCATTTGACGTACAGAGCTCCAGTTGGGCATAAATTGTCACACATTTAATGCTCTTAACAAACGTATTCTTCGACGAAGAACGCATGGATTAGGAGATATAGAGCAGAATGTGAATCAAGTCCAAACTTTTCGCGGTTTTTGGTGTGTAAACTTTTTTCGAGTTGCAAACTTGGGTATACATAGCCCTAATTGGTCCAAACAATATACTAAAACATCAGAGATAGTTACATCATGTTTTGCGAATGTAGCCATTTTTTGTGTCACTTTTGACTGGCCTATAAAATAAATGTTTGCAAATAGTGCCCAGCTCTCATTTGATATAGAAGGTATATCCTTAGTCGCTGGAAGGCACATTGACATAATATGAATTTGAAGCATGCTATGTGACCAGATACGATCATTTAAAAACAAGAAAATAAAATAATCCAGAAGTAAGGTATACTACCGTACCAACAAAACAGATTAAGTAATTTGTGGAAGGAGCGTGATGGACCAAATGTAACCCAAAGTAATAAGAGACTCAAAATACATGTCTATTGTGAATAGAGAACACCCAGACAACACTCTTAGGGTAAATAATATATTTTAACATAATTTGACAAAATTACAATAGAATATGCCACAAGGACATATGATGAACAAATAAATTGTCTTAGATAAGTGAAGAATCCAATTAATATTTATATGTGAAATTAAAAGGCTGACTGGTATCGAACCAGACAAGAGATCAGAAAATCCATGAAGTTAATTCTAATTAAAACAAAGAAAAATTGGTAAAACCATAAATTACCTTTAAGGTGGTGGTAGCCCAGAACCAAATTAAATAAGGTCAATGTAGGACCCAAGATCAAGAAGAAAATAATTAAGGAAGAATGATAATATGAGAGCCATTTATCAGTGTGACTAGTTTCAGTCATATCTCAAATTCAAGGCTCAATCAGCAAGAAACAAAACCATCACCTTTAATAATGATAACTAAGAACAATGCCAAATCGTTCATATGGTAACCTGACAGGAAGAAGAATGCCCATCGCTAAGATGGTAAAAAAAAGAGAATTCCAAGGAATATACTACATGTCCTATCTGGAAGAAAAGTTAATTAAAGTTAAATAAAAAATAATAAAGAAAAAGTAGAGGTTATAAAAACTCGGATAGGACAAATCGCAAAAATATATGTCAGTAGACCTACAGGGCAGAACGCCTGGGTATGACCAAAAAAACGTTCACCAATTACATGCAATAAAATAAAATATAAGCAACTGAATTATTACAGTCATTACCTGACATTACGCAGCCTTGTTCGATGCAAACATGGTACACTAACCAAAAAATACAAAACTTGCCTCAGAGACACAATACAACTGGACAAACCAGCACCAAGAAAATAGGAAGAATGAGCACTAAACTTTTACAGAGGTAATCACAAATAATACAATCCATGTCGAACTACAAACAAAACTGCGCAGATACCAGTTACTTCCATAATAAATTCCATTACTCAGTGCATTTTCATGTTACATACCTTTATGTTTGCCGAAACAAATTATTTAAATAAATCCCCCCCCCCTCTTTTTTTAAATAAAATAAGCTCTCCCACGAAATCGATTACATCTTCAATAGAATCAAGCTCCCACGAGGCCAATTTCATATGCCTAGCCGCCAGGCTAGGCTCCTCTTGGGGCTACCATTTTGGAGCTATTACATCTTGTGCCTTTCTTCGTCGAGGTTCCAACAATAATACCAATCATCACTTACACTCGAATAGTAACCAACAATTACCAGGTCGATCGATAGTTTAATTATATCGTAACACCAATACATAATTACAATAGATTGTCAATAAACATTTAGACGGCTATGTACTGTATCTTCCGGATGTAGAAAAGTTAGTTCCTACGGCCGACAGCCGACACAGAGTGTGCACCACCAAGCAGGCACATGGGAGGAAGTGCTCTTCCCGCCATCTGGTAGCGATAAGAGGTAACCAAGTTCATAGTTTTCACGCATGGAGCAGCGCAACTCTGCAATACTAGCAGAACAGAACACCGCACGCCCTCTGATAGCGACAAGGGGTACTACATTCAGAGTTTTACATAGAATATCACCAGGCTACGCACGAGCGCGATGTAATTAGTTCAAATATTCATTCACAGATAGAGCAGGGTAATCAAATCTGTACGAAGAGTTTATAAGTCATGATACAGTCACGTATCAGTATGAAAGTTTTCAAGTGAAGATACATAGAGAGAGGATCTTTCACACATCAGAATGAAATATTCCGGAAATTTTACAGGGAATGGAAGTAAGACATGTTTCCGCATTCCGCGAATGTTTTAGTTAGTGATATTTGTACATCAAACAATAGATGTTTTGCGAATGTTATACAGAGGAGTTTTCTTCACATCCATATGATATGTACTGCGAATATTTTAGGGAGAAGGGTTTGTTCACATCAAACTGATATGCTCCGGAGTTGTTTAGAAGAGAGTTTTAGTGCACATGAAAATGATATGTTCTGGGAATGTACACTAGTATCCAAAAGTTAAGGATACTTTATAAATAAGGAGGGCAACAGGAAATAGACCGTAATTTGCACGACAAATGTACCTACCAACCTTACGTGTTCGCTCTGAATAGGAAAGGAGTATTCCCTGCTTTGACTAGCGGCGTAACCAAAAGTTAAACACAGCCAGTGCCTGCGCCCCATATTCCCTCCGTCGTGTTTGCCCTGTTATAATGGGCGGAGTGTAGCCTTGTGGTGAACGTGACAACATAATGGCACACCGAAGCTATTTGAACCCCGTTTTGAAGGGTAGAATACTCGGCCACCTGGAATCAGGCCAGACACAGACCAAAATCGCCGTATACTTGAATGTGCCTTAAACCCTTCAGAAGTCATGATTTTTCCGCGGCTCCTAGCTCCATCCCTGATTTTTCTGAGCATTTAAACCCACAACGTTCTTCGTGCTTTCATCTATTCTTATTGCCTTTTCGGCTACTGGTGGGTATACGTCTATCAGTCCTACCCAAAAGTCATTCAGCGGCACTGATTCAAATTTCGTTTTAAAAGCGGAGGTACATTGATTTTCAATAAGATCTTCATAGTCAGGCACGGACATGTGAGGTATATTTCGGTTGGCAAATGGATTTTGCACCCACTCGATGTCCTTTACTATGCTGGTATCTGGGAAGTAATCCGTCATAGATTTTGAAAATTAATTAAATGCTCACAAATAATTGTGTGCACGCCAGCTTTGACTTCCATCTGATTTCAGTCAGAAATTGTGCCAGGAGAGGAAAGCATTCAAAGTTCCTCTCATTACACATTCGATAGAAAAGATGAGTTTGATTTGAATGATGTTATTTTGTCTCTGAATGTGAACGTGTTTATACCTTATCGCTGCAAAGATGTAGTAACTTCATTCAGTTTCCCGAATATGTCAGCGAGGATAGCCCATCGCATGAGCCACTTCTCGTTGCGTAAAAATTCAGCATGTTTGTTAGGCGCGGAAAGGTCTTCTTCCCCTATGAAGAAACCCAGAAGCTGGTTGCGCAGCTCAAAAAGCCTGGCCAGGACGTTACCTCTTGAAAGCCTTATAATTTCTGTGTGCATTAAAAGCGATTGATGTTGACTTCCCATTTCATCACAAGCCTTTGCGAGACTTTACATAATTGACAATTTTACAGCCTCATTAAGAACGTCCTTTAAGTCTGGTGGAATGTTCTTAGCCACAAGGGCATGTCGATGCAAGATGCAATGGCTACTGGTACAATTTGGCGCATTATTTTTATTCTTGATACCGTCCCTTTCAATTTTCCCACCATCGCTGCAGCCCCATCGCTGCATACGTTAACACACTTTTCCCAATCGAGATCATGTTTACGCAGGTAACAATATATGATTTTAAAAATTTCTTCCCCAAATACATAGGTCTCCAAAAGTGCGCATAGAAACATCTCACGAAACAAGCAATGTCGCAAGTCGGACGACATCTGTACTCTCGTCCAGTTGCATTGAATACGCTTTACAATTTTTCAGTCTCTGAATTAATTCGACTTCAATATAGCCTGCGATTTTAAGTATACAGTCGGACACAGTGTTGTTAGAGCATTGGATCTCTGAAACGTTTTTCGCCGCTTCCACTCCAATCATACAGCCGACTATTTCTTTGACACATGGTTTGATGTGATCCTCTGATGTTTTATGTGGTTTCCCAGTACGGGCAATCCTGTAACTTAAGAGAAACGATGCTTCAGTTTCGTTTTCATTATCAGTCTTTGCATATTTCGCTAAGCAAGCCACAGCGTCATCGTGGACTTCCTTTTGGGTTTTAAAACAACTGACGTCTTCTCCCTTTAGGTGCGGGTGGTTTGTTTTTAGGTGTCGTTCAAGCTTAGCTGGTGCCAGCGAACTGTTAAGGAGAAATTGGTTGCAAATGTTGCATTGCCCGACCGGATGTTCTGCATTCCCAATAGGAATAAATCCAAATGATGGATAAGATTCATCGTATTTCCTTTGTTCGAAGATTTTATACCTCCTCGTTCGATCCTGTCACTAGTTAGTTTATTCCATTTTTGACCATCAGTGGGATATTCCATCGCAGTTGTGTCCTAAAATAAATAAAATTATATAGGTCACACTACAGGCTGACTCAATTTGTGAACAGAAAAGAAATTGTTTCTAATATATTTGAACTTTTACTCACTAAACTGCATTGAAGAGCAATGTCTTGATCTTGAATCTCATCAGGTCCAGATGACAGTGTCTCAGCACTATTTTTTGGCACCTGAAAGCAAACCCGTCTTAAGCCAGTTAACCATGGCGTTAGTACCTTCCTGAAATAGTTGGTTAACAATTGTAAGTACATACATAAGTAGATTAATTATATATATATATATATATATATATAGATACATGTACACTGAATTTTTATCCACGTTCTCTGCTCCTGCTTGGAAAACATTGCGACTATCTTTCGTAAGCGCTGGTCTCACACTACTCATCTAACAGGCGCGACTGCGCACGAGCGGTGGTGAGGACGGGCGAGGTCATGTGCTCTGAGAGAGGGGATTCAGGGCAGCAACCGTCGGTAAAAGTGGCAACGCCCAACATTGTTGCAACTTGGCACTGAAGCATTGGTGCCAAAACTAAAAAAGCAACCCATGTATAATTATTAAAGCGGTTATATCGTCATATTGCAAATGGTATTTGCCTCAAAAAATGTACTTTAAATTGAGTTAACTGGATGAGCAGATTAAGTGGGCATTTCAAAATAACGTTTTTGATGCTTGACAACACTAATAGAATGTTAAAAAGATTGCCAATGGTTTCCTCTAAAAGAATGTACTCAACCGAAGTGTGTATCTTGTTCCGCCTTTTCACAGTGATAGCTCAAAGTCAAATTTGTCCAGTTAACTCTACAAGAAAGAAAATAGGAATCAAAAAATAAATGTGGAATCAGTGTGTAATATCGACTAAATATGAATCTCTCTTGTTCAGGTTGAAAAACAATAAAATATTGAAATGTGTAGCCAGTAAACATACCTGTTAGCAGCAATAGTTGTAGCACAGAATTGCTACTACGGAGCGTCACCGGTGGTCTGTATAGCGTCAGAACAGACAGCTGCCGTAACTGTAAGTTACACGCACCACTTATTCACAAGCACGAATTACGATTGAAAGGATTAGTACGGAAGCGAACGTACGATTTCCCTGAACTGAACTGAATTTAATGAAGTGAGTAGCGGTACGCTAGTAATTACAAGACAAAAGACCCTTCTGGATGCTGCTAGAAATGTCAAGCGTGCGCACTAGGAACTAATTTCATTTAAGAGGAATGGGATCGACTGCCACAAGAGATCTTGGACCATCTGATAGACGTCGCTGCGAAGCATGTGTGGCCGTTAGGGGAAATCATGCAACCTATTAACCGCATATATTGTTGTGAAGGACATTACCAAGTATGTTAGTTGTTGTCAAATGTGTACCTTAGCTATCAGAAGCTTTCTGACACTGTTCTTTTGGACAAGTTGTGCGACAGATGGTGTGTGATTCAGCTTCCATTTGTTCAGCAATTCGTCCGACATTCCTATCAATAGGTACGGACTCGTTTAGGGATTATGCTTAACTTTGGACACTTGTGTAATTTGTGGACGGTTTTTGTGTACATCTATATATGTGTTGGGAACTTTTTAGGGAGAGAGGAGGGTTTTAAGCATCCGTGATACAAATATATATTTTGGCTATGCACGTGCGCATATTATGTGTACCTTGAAATAATATATTGTTTATGATACCACGTTTTATGAACAGTTCAGTGTTGGAATTTACTCAGTATATCTTTATATAATAAGTCACATCTATGTAAGACATTCGTACAGCATCAGTGATATGACGTTTAGAGAGTTATTGTGAAATAAATGAGTAGATAAATACCGCTTTGCAGCTTGTTTATCTTGTTAAAACAAGCATATAAATGAGCAGTGTTATGAGATGAGATGCATTTGCTAATAGACAGACCGAGGTCAAGTTTTGTTTTACAAATATTACATTTCATGACAGTTATTCGCGCTGGCTTGATATAATATTAAGGATTTCAAATTTGCAGAAATGTAATTCAAGGTGAATTACAGAAGAAGGCTTAAGGTCCAGACGGGACAAGACAAATGTATTTGTCAACAACGAAAAATGAAGGTTTTTCCACCTGCATGTCATGCAAAGTGAGAATAACTACCACCTTAAGTCACTATCCCATTGGCCTATCACAGACTCCGCGGAACATAACAGGATAGGTGTGACGAATAGACTAGATAGCATGCAAAGGCCACCGCTAGAGCCTGAGGCCAAAGTTAATCTAATGTTTAGGATAGCGCGATTTACAAGAGTTGGAATCGAGAAAGTTCAAAGATAAAGGAATAACAACATTTCCATTTTCTATGGGTAAAAACGAAAATAATTACATTTTGGCAGGAAACGTTATCCATTGGATTTACCAAATAAGTGTCAAAAAGGGGGTTAGAAAATAATAACGGATGAAATGCAAGAATAGACTTATGACTATTCAATAAAGGGACATGGCTTCATGGCTTCCAATTACCCATTCAATAAGAACCAACGCATACAGTAACACCTATTGAATCCAACTTCACCATATACATATACAAATATTCCTCTGTCAAAGAATGTAAAGCTTCATCCACACTTGAAAGAGTATAAAAGTTTCAATTAAGCAAAATACAATACATTTCCAAACCATGCTCCCCTCAGCAAAGATCCGTATTTCATCTTGTGAGAAACCATCCCAAGACAATTTAACAAACAAAATCTATTTATAACATAATTTTTTCCATCACCTGATATTTTACATATACGAAGTTTTAGAAAATTATTTTATAGTATCATCAATTTAAAACACACATTGTTACAGATCTGTTTTTGGAATACTCCTTATGAATTTTTTAAATTGCATTACGAGAAAACCCAAGGTAAATATTGATCAACTTTGCTCGTAATTAATTTAGTTTTAATTTATTTTGAAAGCAATTACTGAAGAGAGCCACAATGTGTCTGAAACTCATATAATATATTCTGTTTTTATTATTGACTAATGTGGATTAAATTAAAAGATTCTTACAGTATTTTACTCCTCATTATATTAGCAATAAGCAAATCTTCTAAATATGATTAATTCTTTATCATTACGTTCCAAATATTGTACAATTCAGCTGACCAAAGCATCTTTAAAAATAAATTAATATGATTATTTCCTCACGAACAAATCTTTAAATTAGTAATATTGTAGAGGGTCTTTTTATTTGCTTGGCTAGGACGTGCTCCGCCAGTGACATCTCAGTTGCCGGCTGCCGCGTGCGCGTATGCACTGCAGAATACGGTGCTTAAAATCAGTATCATGCATTTTTACTCACCATGCCTACAGTAGATGCTGAAAATGTTTCCCATCCGCTGCCAAACATAATCGGCATCAAATTATGAAGTTTGTTGTTAATTTAGCTTCAGTAAGGAAATAACGACCTTTACGTCTATTTTTATCGTTTACTGAACCTGTACGTTTGAATCTCTTAGCCAGTTATATTATTGTGATTGTGTATACTGGTAGTGCTGTAATGCCTTATATGAAATATTCGATACGTGAACGTGTATATTTGCACAATACGTACATAAAGTGCAGGAAATCGTGCCTTAGAGCAAGACAAAAGTTTCGAGTGAAATTCCCAGGGAGACCCATGCCTATAAATCGGACAATAATACAACTGGCTAATTTGAGATTCAAGCGTACTGGTTCAGTAAAGAATTAAAAAAATAGACGTTAAGGTCGTTATTTCCTTACTGAAGCTAAAATAATCGGATTAACCAGAAACTTCATATGCAGATGCCGATTATGTTTGGCAGCGGATGGGGAACATTTTCAGCATCTACTGTAAGCATGGTGAGTAAAAATGCATGATACTGATTTAATCACCGTATTCTGCCGAACATATGCGCGTGGTAGCCGGCAACTGTGACGTCACTTGAGCGAGAATGTCCTTGCCAAGCAAATATAAAGACCCTGTATATTAACCTTCACCCGGTCGCGCCCGCGGTAGATTACCGTCCAATTGAAAAGAACGCTGTACAGCTTCTCTGATCGTTACAAAGTGCGCAAAAGGCTCATGGATTCTCAAGGTACAATATCCTTCGCCAGATGACAGAGGAGTAGCGGTTCTTGATGGCGACGTTTTCGCTCAGTTGTTCATCAAAGTTCCAAGGACGCAGTCGAGCGGTAGACTACCATCCCGCGACCGGAAATGCATTTGTTTTGCGGACCGCCCAAAACAAAATGTTAGTATTTATCATAGTATTTCCTCATTTCTAACACATTTCATTCACTACTGATAGCCTAGTTGCTCATTCTCCCCGTAACATACACACACAACACTATCATTAAAGCTGTCATATAGTGCGTTTTCATTTTTGCCACCACCGTTGTCGCTCATATTATGGCTTTTTATTGAATAAATATCGGCTTCGGTGGCGTAGTCGGTAGCATGCTGAACTGCTGTGCCCAAGAGAGCGGGTTCAAACCCTGCCGAAGTCGTCGGTTTTTTAAGAGAGTTAAATATCTTTCAGTATGCCTTCCTACGGAGGGGAAGTAAAGCCAGCGGTCCCATGTCATAGATTTATGGCATGTAAAAGATCCTTCTACAGACTAAACATGAGTGAAGCTAAATTTTTAGGTTAGATTTCATCGGACCGTTCTATCAAAGTTCTGAACCGTTTTTATCAGGTTCATTATTTTTTTGTCATATTATTATTATTATTATTATTATTATTATTATTATTATTATTATTATTATCATCATTTCCTTCATGTCGCATTATTGTGACATACGTTTCTCTGTCTTACCTACTGCGTTCAAACTTTGTAAATTCTGCTTAAATGTTTCGCCAGATGGTGAAACTTTTCACCCCTACTGACACAGTTTTACCATTGGTTGAAGCATAACTTGTTGCTAAGCTTTGCTTCTCCCATTGGCCCCCTTTATGTTCTGGAGAGGGGATGTTCTACGACTTATTTTTCTCGAGCGCGTTACTGCGTTCCTTTTAGAGAAGGTGGCTTCCTTCCAATTTGAGCCGTCATGTAAGACGGACGTGTGTGCACCCAGAAAGCAACTAAATGTAAGTACGATTCGGTCATTGAATTTATATAACTTGAGATCATTTTAAATTTCTACTTATCCATTTTTTATTTTATTTTTGTGTCTCCTTTGATTCACTTACTATTTCCCTTTCTTATGATGATTTGCATTCGATCCATGAACCCAAGTCCCTTCGCCTTTGTTTACGTTAGTTTAGCGAAGCCTCTGTGTTTATTTGTCATCCCTACCTTTCATGTAATCGGTTTTATTTTTACTCAAATCTCTCAGGTCTGAAATATATGCTATTTTTCTGCGAGGCTTTCCTGCGCTCTGTATTATGTCACAATTTGATGTGCACTCTTTCGAGGCATCTTTCATTTGATTGTCGTATCAGAGTTTGTTTTTTTTTGGGTCAAGGTATCATTGGAGTAACGGAGCCATGTCTCATTTCGCCTCCAAGTTGATCCTTCCCTCTGTTTTAGGAAAAGTGTGTGAGCGATGGTCTTTGTGTTAGTCACTGTCCATTCGCCATGCCTTAATTCCTTTGTTTCTTCGTATGTCGATATATTTAGACATTACTACCTCTATGTAAGCCTATATTTTCCTACAAAGCATATTTCTTAGCTGATTGATTTTTCCTTTCATTTCCTTTCCCGGTAATGTCAATTAATTTAATGTAATGCTCATTTTCCTTTATTTTTATGTGTTAATTTGGTGTTGCTTCCTCTGGCTTCGTTATATTACGTAACTCCGTGTCATCCCCCCACCCCCGTTTCCTACATACGCACTCCTCCAATCCCCACCACTTTCACCCCCCTTCCCCATGATTTCACAACATCATGAGCGTCTGAGTTCTGTTTTTGGCGCGGGGCATTCTAGTCCAGATCATGTCGTCTCTGTAAGTAGTCGCTCTTGTAATCTATCCCACGAATTTCTTTAAAGTCTGAGTTCTGTTTTTGGCGCGGGACATTCTAGTCCAGATCATGTCGTCTCTGTAAGTAGTCGCTCTTGTAATCTATCCCACGAATTTCTTTAATTTCTTTAATTTTGCTTCATCTTTATTAAGTTTTATTATTGAATCGCGTTTCCAATTAATTACTTTTATGATTTGAATTTATTTCTAGATTCCTTTTATTTTATATTTAAGTTGCTCGTGTTTTATTTTCATTTCTAATTTGTAATCAGTACACATGTGTTTATTTTATTATTAATATATTTTTATTCAGTAAGTACAATATTTGCTTCTGTCTTATGATTTCTCGTATTTGAGTTCCTCGTTTGTCTTTCGATTCGACTTAGTCTTGGCTTCGCACTGTAGCGAAGTTACGACTAACACGGTCTCTGGGACACTTGCTCTATTACTTAAGTTTAATTTTTCCTTTTGATTTTACCTTAAACCTTTGTTCTGGTTTACATTCTGTGGAAGTCATTTTTCTTTCGATTCGGAATTTTGGGCCCAGCACGCATCGAAAGAAGTATTCATTCCTCGTTCCCTACGTAATCCTGTTTAGTTTTTGTTGTTTTTACTGTATTCCTCATACCTCTGCTATTTTGTTTAACGTAAAAGCACAAAGCGGTGCAAATGGTTATAACAGAACATGGTTTTCGCGCGAAATTGTCCCCTCTAGGTTACCAAACTTATATATTTTTTCAATTATTACAATGTTGTCTTTCTGAGTTTAAGATACCTGTACTGAATTGTTCCCCCATCCCCGAAGAAAGTCTGGAGTGTGAAAGCATTTCTCGAGTGAACAAGACATCCAAAGAATCCAGTTCCGAGGTGAACAATGCAACAAGATAGTGAGTACTTCGCAACGCTGGAATAGGACACATTACGGTATTGTAACCTTTATTTTACAAAGTTGAAGTGTTTTACTTTTCTCCTTGTCTATTGTCATGTCTAAGTCAGAATTCCCACCCGTCAAAAAGGAGTTAAATTTTATGGGCCTTGAATCCTTAACAATGCCCACGCCACTATTGTAAGATACGACACAGGACCTGCTAATGATAGACTCTCCCCTATTAGATTGCTCCATCGCCCCTATTGGTACTGTTAATAGTGCTTGCCACAACGAAAATGTTGCATCAGTAGTGAGTAGGTGGGGTTTGACTTTTTCCGGAGAAAACAATACCTCATCAGTTTTTTGTTTTATCCAACGTGTGGAGGAATTGTGTTATTGTCACGATATTAATCCCGACAGTATTGTACGTTGCTTACCTATTCTTTTGTCTGGAAAAGCGCTGATGTGGCATCGCACTTCTCCAAATTTTTATAAGTCATGGGACGAATTTGTTGGGTGCATTAAGGACCGTTTCACGCCACAAGATTTCGATTTCGCTCTCAAACAAGAAATATACTCCCGTACTCAGGCTCCTGGGGAGATGATCGACGATTATGTAACCTCAGTCCGTCTGTTAGCAGCGAACCTCCCCCAACCCTTTCATCCCAGGGATCTGTTGGAAATTATATACAGGAATTTAAATCCCACTTATAAATACTTTATTCGGCGTACATCCGTTTTTTCCATCGAGGACATCATATTGCAAGGCCGTGAGTATGAATTAAATGCACGAGCCTGTTCGAACTATACTCCACCTCCAAGAGCCGATAATACGATTTTCCCCGAGTTAGCCTACTCCCCCCAGACAACACTGTCTAGCCCAGCTGTCGACCGAACAAAAGACGACACCTTACGGTTTAAGCCGTCTGCTCGCCATGCTGAGTCCCTTTCTAGGAATTCTAATCCAAGCCCTTCTGTGGCTCGTAATTCTTCTGCTGTTTCCAAGAACGGACTACACACAACCCAACAACAATCACACGCAATGTTTCTTCTGGTCTCATAACTTGTTGGAACTGTAATGAACTTGGACATCATTTTAAAATGTGTTCTTTAAAACGCCGAAAATTCTGTTTTGGCTGTGGGATGAATGAGGTCACGACTCGTTCCTGTCCGAATTGTAATTCCAACCAGGAAAACTCATAGGGAGGTGTTCTGAGTTCGACTCCCGGAGCAGTCCTCCATCCAAACTTGACAATGCATCTAATTTTGATGTTGTGTTACAACCAGGAGTCTCAGTAAATTTCGATAATGTCTCGGCACCTGCTATTTTGGATACAGGCGCCACCAGAAGTTTCATCCACCGTTCAGTGGCAGATAGCATTCGATCTTCGCAAAAACACCCCATACAGAATAAATGTCAGTTCCTGTCTGCGGGATCGTCAGTTATCGACGTTGCCGAAACTATTTTATGTCGCATTAAAATTCACGGATTTTCTTGGAAACATGTTTTTCATGTGGTTAACAATCTCTCCACTCAATGTATTCTAGGAATTGACTTTATGCATAAAACTGGTATGCAGTTAGATTGTATTAACGATTCATTTTGTTTCAAATTTCGCTCAGATAAAATGTTCCCCTTTGAAGAATGTACTTCTAACTACGTTGATGTGTCTCCTGTATTTTCCGTACATCTTCCATTAACTTTGATGTCCGAGCAACGTGATACTCTGAACGATTTAGTTGAGGAATTTTCTGATGTCCTCACAGAAGATTTAGGTTCTGCTGTAAATCACGAATGCCACATTGACTTGAGCGACAATGTACCTGTTCGAAGTCCTCCATTTCCTTGTAATCCACCCAAGCTCTTGGCCATGAAAAAGTATATCAATGATTTGCAAGATCGGGGAGTAGTGGTTCCTTCCAAATCAGCTTATGGGTCTCCTGCTTTCTTAATTCCCAAGAAAGAAGAGGGCGAGTACCGGCTAGTCGTAGACTACCGAAAATTGAACAAGAATGTAGTCTTTGATAATTTCCCACTGCCTACTATTGAGAGTGCTTTTCAACATTTCCACGGGGCCAATGTGTATTCGATGATTGATCTAAATAGTGCCTATTATCAGATTCCTTTGGATGCTGAGAGTCGCGACTTCACTGCTTTTAACACCCCTTTCGGGTTACATAATTTCAAACGTCTTCCGATGGGTATAGCTGTTGGTGCACAAGTCCTTAGTCGCGTGCTAGATGACATCTTGGGAGACCTGAAGTTCAATTTTGTATTTAATTATCTTGACGATTTAGTCGTATACAGCAGATCTTTTGAGGAACATGTCGTTCATCTTAGGGAAGTTTTCTCCCGCCTCAGGAAGGCCGGTCTCACTATCAATCCAAAAAAGATCTCTTTGGGCTGCACTCAAATTAAATTTCTTGGTCACATTCTGTCAGCCGATGGTATCCGTGTCATACCCGAGCGCGCAGATTGCATTCAGCAGTTACCTGTACCCACCACAGTTAGGACCTTGAGAAGATTAATGGGTATGTTCACGTTCTATTCTCGTTTTATCAAAAACTTCTCTGACATTTCGGCACCTCTAAATGCTCTCAAAAAGAAGAATGTGAAATTTGTGTGGGGGCCAGAACAGGACAAAGCTTTCAATGTTTTGAAAGAAGCCCTTATGTCAGCACCAGTACTGCACACGCCTGATTTCGAATCAGCTTTCTTTTTACATTGTGACGCCAGTGATTTGGCCATTTCTAGTGTTTTGAGCCACGTGTGGATGGAAAATTTGCACCAGTGGCCTTCGCGAGTCGTATGTTAAATCAACATGAACGGCGTTACTCAATTTTCGAGAAGGAAAGTCTTGCTGTGGTATTTGGATGTGAAAAATTCAGGACTTTTTTGAAACACCGTCACTTTACTGTTTTTACCGACAATGAGGCTTTGAAATGGAGTCTTTCTCACGTGAAAAAGCTTGGACGCCTCAACAGGTGGATTTTGAGGTTGTCATCTTTTAAGTTTGATATCATCCACGTAAAAGGGAGCGAGAACCCGGTAGCTGACTGCCTGTCACGCATGTTTGAAGAGACCCCTAGGACTCCAATCGAGAGCGTTTCTATCAGTACACCACTTCAAGAAAATATTTTCCTATTGCAACATTGTCCTTGGTCATTTGTGGATATCCGGAAATTCCAGTCTGAGGATCCATTTTGCACTGACCTCCGTGCAAAAATTGCAAACAAAGATCCGGCAGTAAGCAACTTTTGTGTTCGAAATGATGTTATAGGCTATGTTCTTCCTAACTCTTCTAAATTTAGAATTTTGCTCCATTAGCAGTACGTGATATGCTTTTGACATATTATCATGATTCTGCACTGGGAACTCATGCAGGGATGCAGCGCACTTTCCGTAAGATATCCGGTGAATTTTATTGGCCCTCAATTAAAGTAGATGCTTTTGCTCATGTCAGAAGATGTTTAACCTGCCAGCGTTCTAAACCTGCCCAGAACACTCGTGTAGGCTTCCACCAAGCTGGTATCGTCACTCGTCCCGGCGAACGCCTTTTCATTGATTACTTTGGTCCAGTCGTGAGATCAAAATCTGGCAATCAAGCCATTTTAACTGTCATTGATGGTTTTTCGAAGTTTGTTTGGTTATTCCCAGTAAAGAATATCACTTCTCAGACTACTATCCATTTCTTGTCTAGATATATATTTGGAGTTTTTGGTCCTCCCAAGTACCTTGTGTCAGATAACGCCTCTGTATTCCGTTCCAAAGCTTTTGAAACTATGGTATTTAACTGGGGCATCCAACATATTTTCTTGTCAACATATCGACCGCAGGGAAATCACGTAGAGCGTTTTCACAAAAACTTGAAGGCTTGTATGTCCGCTTTTCACAATGCCGATCAAACCTCCTGGGATACGAACCTACAGTATTTCAGTCTCGGGTTCAATACCTCTTTCCATTCGTCCGTTCAAACTACTCCAGCTGAATTATTCCTTGGCCGAGCGCTCGTCGACCCCTTGCTGCTCAAATGGAATATTGAATATCTTTCCGAACCTTCTCGCACCACCTCTGTTGCTCAAAAATGGGCCATCGCTACCGGTCACCTCAAGAAGGCAAAAGCCAGAGTAGCGAAGCGCTACAACTTAGGCCGTCATGATGTTAAATTCCAAATTGGAGACAAAGTTTTGTGTCGTTTACATCCTTTGAGTGACGCTACCAAACAAATTTCCAGTAAGCTGTGCTTACGTTGGTCAACTCCCAAGACTATTGCTCGGTTTTTAAATCCGGTCTCAGTTGAGTTGGTGGACGATCACGATAATTCAGTGACTTCGGCCCACGTCACGCAGTTGAAAAAATTTGTCAAATGATCTTGTGAATTTCACCTCGCTATAATGTTGTATTTTTGTTTTCCTTTTATTATAATTGGATGTCCGAGCTCCTTAATAGCCAACCTAGCATGTGAGCCTATTCTGATCTTAATTCGTGTGCTTCCTTTTCATTTATTCCTGTGACAAGACAGGAGACACCCGTGGCCTTTTTGTCGTACGCGAGTGTGTCGTGAATACTTGACATCTCTGTCGAGCTATATCTTTGCCTGAGGCCATCAACATATACCTGGTCGGTCACTGTTTGCAAATCACTCCTACTCCTCTTTTGTACTGTTCCCCGGCTTAACTCCTATTGTACGGCGACAGACAAGGACCCTTCAACACTTCCTGTTTGACCTTGTAGGAACTTTGTATTTATTTTAAATTTATTGATGTAATTGACTTTTTGTGTCATAGTTTTGAGATAGCATGCACATTTGTGTCATCTTGATTTTGATGTTTATTGTGAAGTCATGTATTTTGTTTGGTTTTAAATTGTCAAGTGTTCTTAGAAAGTCGTGTATTGTCTTGTAACCATCCTGACGGGCAGCCAGTAACAACAAGCAGCCTTTGTGTACCTGGGCTAACACAGCTGGGGGTGTTCTCGGAACTCGTTAACGGAACAGTCATCCCCCAATGGATCTATACATGGCTTTATTTTCAGCTGCTGAAAAGGAGAGTACTTTCCCTTTCGAAGACATTATGACACAATTGCATATTCCTCGTTGACGCAACGAACGGTCCTATATACAGAGTGTCCCAATTGTATTTTTTTAAATGTGATCACGATTTAACTTTGTCTGTCTTTTCTCATCAGAGGCTGGAGAGATTTGCAGTCTCGGGGTAACATCCATCTTGAAAATTTCGACATCCGCATCATCATGAACTAACAAGGACAATGATCACCATTTAATATATGAACTCACTGTATTTCTTTTTGAACGCAGTACTTTTGACGTTAGTGGCTAGTGTTGACGAGCAATGAAGGGGGTACCACCTTCATTTCACGGTCAGATTAGTCAACTGTTCATTTTTTTTGTATTCTCCTAGAGGTCCTTAGTACCCATTTTTTTAGTATTCAATTTTTTCCCCCTTTACAATTTTTTTGCCTCTCCATTTGTACGAAAAAAGAAATTTCCATGGCCAGGAAAATTCCTTTTTTTTGGGGAGAGCAGGGGAATTTTGAACCGTTTTTATCAGGTTCATTATTTTTTGTCATATTATTATTATCATCATCATTTCCTTCATGTCGCATTATTGTGACATACGTTTCTCTGTCTTACCTACTGCGTTCAAACTTTGTAAATTCTGCGTAAATGTTTCGCCAGATGGTGAAACTTTTCACCCCTACTGACACAGTTTTACCATTGGTTGAAGCATAACTTGTTGCTGAGCTTTGCTTCTCCCATTGGCCCCCTTTATGTTCTGGAGAGGGGATGTTCTACGACTTATTTTTCTCGAGCGCGTTACTGCGTTCCTTTTAGAGAAGGTGGCTTCCTTCCAATTTGAGCCGTCATGTAAGACGGACGTGTGTGCACCCAGAAAGCAACTAAATGTAAGTACGATTCGGTCATTGAATTTATCTAACTTGAGATCATTTTAAATTTCTACTTATCCATTTTTTATTTTATTTTTGTGTCTCCTTTGATTCACTTACTATTTCCCTTTCTTATGATGATGTGCATTCGATCCATGAACCCAAGTCCCTTCGCCTTTGTTTACGTTAGTTTAGCGAAGCCTCTGTGTTTATTTGTCATCCCTACCTTTCATGTAATCGGTTTTATTTTTACTCAAATCTCTCAGGTCTGAAATATATGCTATTTTTCTGCGAGGCTTTCCTGCGCTCTCTATTACGTCACAAATTGATGTGCACTCTTTCGAGGCATCTTTCATTTGATTGTCGTATCAGAGTTTTTTTTTGGGTCAAGGTATCATTGGAGTAACGGAGCCATGTCTCATTTCGCCTCCAAGTTGATCCTTCCCTCTGTTTTAGGAAAAGTGTGTGAGCGATGGTCTTTGTGTTAGTCACTGTCCATTCGCCATGCCTTAATTCCTTTGTTTCTTCGTATGTCGTTATATTTAGACATTACTACCTCTATGTAAGCCTATATTTTCCTACAAAGCATATTTCTTAGCTGATTGATTTTTCCTTTCATTTCCCTTCCCGGTAATGTCAATTAATTTAATGTAATGCTCATTTTCCTTTATTTTTATGTGTTAATTTTGTGTTGCTTCCTCTGGCTTCGTTATATTACGTAACTCCGTGTCATCCCCCCACCCCCGTTTCCTACATACGCACTCCTCCAATCCCCACCACTTTCACCCCCCTTCCCCATGATTTCACAACATCATGAGCGTCTGAGTTCTGTTTTTGGCGCGGGGCATTCTAGTCCAGATCATGTCGTCTCTGTAAGTAGTCGCTCTTGTAATCTATCCCACGAATTTCTTTAGCGTCTGAGTTCTGTTTTTGGCCCGGGACATTCTAGTCCAGATCATGTCGTCTCTGTAAGTAGTCGCTCTTGTAATCTATCCCACGAATTTCTTTAATTTCTTTAATTTTGCTTCATCTTTATTAAGTTTTATTATTGAATCGCGTTTCCAATTAATTACTTTTATGATTTGAATTTATTTCTAGATTCCTTTTATTTTATATTTAAGTTGCTCGTGTTTTATTTTCATTTCTAATTTGTAATCAGTACACATGTGTTTATTTTATTATTAATATATTTTTATTCAGTAAGTACAATATTTGCTTCTGTCTTGTGATTTCTTGTATTTGAGTTCCTCGTTTGTCTTTCGATTCGACTTAGTCTTGGCTTCGCACTGTAGCGAAGTTACGACTAACACGGTCTCTGGGACACTTGCTCTATTACTTAAGTTTAATTTTTCCTTTTGATTTTACCTTAAACCTTTGTTCTGGTTTACTTTCTGTGGAAGTCATTTTTCTTTCGATTCGGAATATTGGGCCCAGCACGCATTCTTTCCTCGTTCCCTACGTAATCCTGTTTAGTTTTTGTTGTTTTTACTGTATTCCTCAAACCTCTGCTATTTTGTTTAACGTAAAAGCACTAAGCAGTGCAGTTCCAACGTTCACCACAAGGTATCATTGATATTTGGTAGCGAAAGTTGGAAGTACTTGAAATTAAACGGAACTTGTAGCTCACCCTAAGGGAGTCCGCTGGAAGCAGCTACAGACTCTGGCGAGCAGAACATGTCCTTGGACGTTCCCGTCACTAAAAGCCATACGAAAAATAAATCAATAAATTGAATAAATGTTTCTATATTTACACCTCTGTATGTCAATTACATGTTCGATCAACCTCAAGGCAAGTCATATTGCCATTGAAAGTGAACCAAAAAATCACAATTGAAAAAAAAAACGGGAGGACGGTAGATTACCGTCGCGCGACCGCAAGAAGGTTAATATCTCTCCAATTTAATGTTTCAAACTCTGGCACTAGAATGGAGAGCAGATTTGAAATGGGTGAAAGCCCTAACCTGCTGATAGCCTAATGACATTCCAAATGTGTCATTACCCCTGAGGGTTCATAGAAGCTCTAAACTAAATGATGTTAGTTTAAAGACCCTCCAGGTTTGTGGATACCTTATAAATAGTGTCAGGAGAACCATGCTCTTACGGTATGGTGGCAACCGAGCAGCTCTAAATTGAATAATATTAACTTAAAACATGCCAGGTGTGTTAATACTCCTACGAGGAACCATATGCTCACAGTTTGAGAGGGTACCTATCAGTTCTAAACTTAATAATACTGTATTAGCTTATCGACACTCCAGGTGTGTCAATACTCCTAAGAGGAACCATAGGCTCACAGTTTGAAAGGGTACCTATCAGTTCTAAACTTAATGATAAAGTAAAAGCTTACAGACACTCCAGGTGTGTCAATATCCTTAAGGGGACCCATCTGCGCACAGTAAGGGTAGGTACCTAGGAGCCCTAAACTGAATAATACTGGCTTAAAGACACTCCATTGTGTCAATAACTCTATGAGGAACAATCTGCTAACAGGGTGGGTACTTAGGAGCACTTCTTCTTCTTCTTCTTAGCGTTATCCCGTAGGAACGGGGTCCGCTTTTCGGATCAATGCACGCCATTTCTTGCGATCTAATGCTTCGCGTGATTTCAAGTTTCTTGATCGTAAATCGGCGTTAATGGTGTCGAGCCACCGCAATTTCGGTCTCCCACGCTGTCTCTGGCCGTCGACCGTTAGATGGTAGGCCGAGCCGATGACTGAACTTTGTGGTGCACGGACAACGTGCCCATACCAACGGAGTCTCCATTCCTGCATTTTCTCATTGATTGGAGCCACGCCAGCTGTATGTCGAATCGTTGTGTTGGGGATATGGTCGAGCAGAGATATGTCTAATGATCTTCGCAGCATCCGCATTTCCATGACATGAAGTGAGTGCTCAGCACTTCTAGGTGCTGGCCAACACTCTGTACCATATAATGCAACTGGTCTCACCATTGTGCGGTATATCTTTGATTTTAAGCGGATAGGCATCTTCTTATCACAAAGAACACCGGTGACATCTCTGAATCGCATCCAAGTCGCATTGATTCGTGCTCGCACATCTTCATTCACAGAGCTGTCGCCATTCAATCGTGAGCCTAGGTATCGGAATGTATTTACCTTGGTAAGAGGAGCTCCATTAATACCTATAGTTCCAGGGGATGGAATCGTTTCGAGGTATTCAGTCTTGTGGATGTTCAAACGAAGACCAAATCCTTGCAGACGATCATGCCATGTCTGCACTTGGGTTTCAAGATCCATCCTGGAGTCTGCCGCAATCATCACATCATCAGCGTATAGCAATGTCCATGGGACACACTTCTGCAGGTCTCGCGTTATGGAATTCATGACGATAACAAAGAGCAGGGGAGACAGAGCTGAGCCTTGATGAACCCCAACTGTCACAGGGAAGCTGTCAGTCAGTCCTGCAGGGCATCGCACGTGGCTTTTGGTGTTGTTGTACAGCATTTTTATCCAGTTTATATACATTTCTGGAACTTGATGATCTCGGAGAGCGTACCAAATCATCTGGTGTGGTACTCGATCAAATGCCTTCTCGAGGTCAAGGAAAGCAAGATGTAGTGGCCTCCTTTTCTCTCGGAATTTCTCCATCAGCTGGCGCACAGCAAAGATTGCGTCTATCGTGCCACATCCCTTGACAAACCCACATTGATTTGCTGAGAGCTGTACGATGTTCCTCAGCCTATTGTCTAGGATACGTTCGAATATTTTCATAGTGTGGGAGAGAAGTCTAATTGGACGGTAATTGGTACATTCAGCTGGGTCACCCTTACCCTTAAAGATAGGTACTGTGATACTAGTTGACCAATCTGTAGGTATTTGACCACAGAGAATAATTGAATTGAAGAACTCTGTCAGCCAGGTGGTCGCGTTGTCACTAAGTTCCTCAATTTTCCAGATGTCTGCAGGAAGGTCATCTAGCCCTGGGGCCTTTCCATTTTTCATGCTACGAATGGCAACTTTGACTTCATCTTCAGTGATACAAGGTACTGGTCCAGCTGTAACATTGTTGTCTGGTATTTGTGGGTGAGGGAATTCAGTGTTGAATACTTCACTAAAATACTCTCGCCAACGGTGCAGAATCATCTTGCTATCGTGAAGTCGTCGACCATTCTTATCCTTCACACACATATAGTGTTCTATATCCTGACCTGCTCTACACCGTGCTCGGGCTAGTCGGTAGATAATTTTGTCTCCGTCTTTAGTTGTCAGTTGATCATATAAATGTTTGTAGTGATCTACTTTAGCCTCAGAAACTGCTATTTTTGCCTCCTTCTTGGTAGCTTTGTATTTCAGAAGATTCTCCTCAGTCGGTGATGTTCGCAACTGTTTAAAAGCTGCTTTTTTTTTCATGCACCATTTCCTGTACCTTGTCTGTCCACAACCACGTCTGTTTGTCAATTCTACGTGTGCCGGGCTGTGTTACACCAAGCTCAGATTGAGCTATACTAGTTACGCAGTTGTTGAATGATGCCCAAGTATAATCCGTATTTACAGAATCAACTGGAGGGAACACAATCTTCTCACTGAATGCCACTTTATGGTCTTGTAGCTTCCACCATTTGATTTTGGCATGACCTTTCACATAGGGTTTTCTTATGTAACCTTTCATTCTAAGATCGGTAACTAGCAGTTTATGTTGAGGGGCTAAACATTCAGATGGTATGACCTTAGTGTCTATGACAATTGGGAAATCTCTCCTACGAAGTAGTACATAGTCAATCTGAGTATTGTGCCCTCCGCTAGTGTAGGTGATCAAGTGTGATTTGCGTTTCTTAAAGAAGGTGTTAGTGATAATTAGATCATTTGCTTCGGCAAATTCAAGGATCCTGTTCCCGTCTTCATTTCTGAGATCATAGCCAAAATTTCCATGGCATTCATACCCCTCGCTGGTACTGCCAACATGTCCATTAAGATCTCCACAAAGTAGAAATAGGTCTTCTTCATTGCACGTTGTAACGGCATCTTGAAGTTCGTTCCAGAATGTGTCTTTAGCTGTCTCATCACAGCCTGTCTGTGGGGCATACGCTGAAAATATATGTATACGGCGAGTTGGGGTGTCGATAACTGCTGACATGAGACGATCGGAGTAGCGATGTACAGCTGATACTTGGTTGCGAAGTTTTTCATTCACTACAATAGCGACTCCCTGGCTATTAGTCGTACCATGATAGATCAACTTATACCCTTCTCCAATATCTCTAGATTTCTGCCCTTTCCACCGTGTCTCTTGTAGACACGCCAGATCTACGCAACGAGATTTTAGGATTGCTGCCAATTCGCGACTGCGACCTGTCAATGTCCCAATGTTCCAGGAAGCAATACGCAATGGTTTATTTTGGACTCGCTTCTTTAACCAATTTCGTCCTTGAATTGGTAGCCCTTGCTCTCTTCTCACGTTGGCCGGGCGAGACCATCGCGCGTCGCTTTCGGGGGACGCCCTAGCATTTTCCGATAATTCAACTTGTGCCATTGATCCATGAGTTGCGACGGTGATAAACCGACCGGCCTGTCGCCCGGGCCTGTCATCGGGCATTTTAACGCTACTGCCAGCATATAATTCGGCCGCCCCTAACATGGGGTACAGACGCCGTTTGTAGCCGCCCGCTCCGGATCAGACGCTACAGCTGATATCTGCCCTCAAGTGAGGACGATACCTTGTACTCAATCCCGAGCACTGGGCTGCCCCTTCCGCCATCTACACTGTACCAGAGAATATCCCCTCCACTGTAGCTGCCGTTGAGGTCTTCACCGTAACCCTGGCAAGGGACCCTTACATGGTACTACCAGCCGGGTCAGCTGGCCCAAGGTTTTTTCTAAGAGGTATTACTCCTCTATCACTCCCCCTTTGTCCTGACTTGTGACAGGCAGAGCCTGGCTGCCCAAAATAATGGGTCCAGGTTGGTGGGGTTTACTTAGGAGCACTAACTTCAATGATATTAGCTTAAATACACTCCAGGATCGTCAATACATTATTAGTAGTGTAAGGTTAACTATCCACATATAGTATGGTGGGAACCTACGCGCCCTATACTGAAGCACGGTACCGTATATTAACGGGGATACGGAATCGCCTATCTTACCGATGTTAAATTTGTTTAAGGGGACTTATGAGTGAGTTTTCATGAAATATGGACCAAAATACGGAAATTTGAATTTTACCGAAAATTGGTGCCCACATCTTTTCAGAATCAAGGAGTGTTGGATTTTTCCCGTGGCCCCATTTTTAAAGCCCAGGCGGTGATTTAAAGATGGATGCGCATCATTATTAAGACAAGATCTTCAGTGAAGATCAGTGAGCAACGTGACCACATACGTCTTCGACAGAGCAGAAAAAGGACCACCCCAGGAAAGAAAACTGCAAGAAAAAAGAGAAAACTGCTGAACTTGTCCCTAGAAGACAGGATGAAGAAGTCTGAGGGCTGTACATTTGGTGCAGGGCAGTTCTGATGTTAGTAACTAACCTCCAACTTCAATTGCAGTTTTCTCATGAACTGATTTTTGTTACATGTAATTCATAAAAAATGCTCCTTGTTTTGCTGTTTTGAAGATAATTGGTTCAAAGTTGGTTTGCATATTAAAATATGTATGAACATTACAATTTGCTCTGGATTTTTATGTCAGTGAAAATTAACTGTATTTTTTTTTTGCTTTCAAAATTAAATAATTTTTATTTTTAGGGCAAAACATGAATATTATCAATTTGACTATCATTTCTGACTCATATAAAAGGTACATAAAATTCCAGAGCAATTTCCATTTGTACAAGTATTGTGCTACTGTTTACCAAGTATGGATGAAAATAAGTGAAAACTCCATTGCAAGGAACTTTTTTATGACCCTATGTTTTGATAATATTTTTATTATTATTTCAGAAAAGGTCAGAGCAATCAATTTGTAATTCAGAATATGCTCTAATTAGAGGCATATCTACATGCGGTTAAAATTTCAAATTGATCTGTCCAGTAGTTTCGGATTTTGGAAACTCACTCATAAGTCCCCTTAATTCAGAAAGTCTTACAGATTAATAAAATATCTATAAGTATTGAATTTTGATGCAAATTTGTGGTAAACAGATCCACTTGCCGAAACAACTACGATGTTTAGTTAGAACATATATTATATATTTTATATAGGATATATTTTATTAAGCTTGTTATATATTGCGTCGGTCCTAAGTTATCTGTTAGCTTATGAACCATATTTTGACGGTCTAGTAGGTTAATCATTCTCCCTTTCATTTGTTTGAGTTCCTCGTGGACATCGTTTAGTAAACATTGGAGAGCCTGGATGGTTCACCGTCCCTGTCTGAAACTAAATTGTTCATCCGACATCATGTTGTTAGTCTATATGGTTTGTCTTTTGTGGAGTAGTTTTCTAAAACCCTTAAATGCGAAACATTCTAAGGCGATTCCTCTATGAACATTCAAATCACCCATGTCGCCTTTTTCTTTATATAATACTTTCATAATGGAAGATCTCCATCTATCTGGAATACTTCGTGCTGAATTGTATTTGTTAAAAAGCCTTGTCCGCTCTTCTGCGAGTATGTGTAGAGAAGCTTTGAGATGTTCATTGCAGATATTATCGGGTCCCAGTTCCATCACTTCCGCTACTGTGAATTACTCAGTGTGGCTCGTGGATTCTAACCGCCGCGTATCTGTACTTATGTCCGTCTGTGGGAGGAAGTGCTCTTCCCACTATTGAATGGGTACCGTATATCTCTTGGAATTCTAAGGCCCGAGTCCCTTGCTCTGTGAAGGGCGTATAGTGTTGTCTTTTATGCTTCATAGCATCTTGCATTGATTCAGGGTTCAGCTGTTCACGTGTGTGTTTTTGCCGGAATGATGGCGGATTTGATGATATTTCCATAGTTTCTAATCCGTATCCATATTGCCCTCATTGATGTATTATATCGCGAGTCAATAATCTTCATTTCTTCTGATAAAAGATTCCTTGATGATTATGTGCTGCGATTTGGGGCTGTGTTCCAAGCGATATCCATGATGAAGGACACGATAATTGGCAGGTTGTTTTTAATACTACAGCATTAGCTATTTTCCTGTCTGTTAGTTAAAGTCTCTTCAAATTTGTGAAAATTAGATCAATCGTGCTGCTGCCATTCTGGAAGAATTAGGTTTCATCGCATTTATTATTTATTAAAAAGAGACCTTCCTCATCCATATGTGAAATAACAGCATAAGCCTTCCCTTGTATTATATCAATGCGACAATTCAGATCGCAGCTAATATTACAGTCTCCTCTTTATTTATCTTGTTTATGACCTGTCACTTCGGTAATAATATATTTTAATTCTAGCTCTGGTTGGAAATATGCGGCCACCTTGACATTGGATTTGGTCTTTGCAGCCAGAATGATGTCTGTATCGTGAATGATGCGAAAGAGACATAGCCAAGGTTTTAGAGGTATGGTTATTCCTCCCTTGGGTATTCCTAATTGTCCTTGTGAGGCGAAGGAAAGTATTGTGTCATGGTTGGGAGAAGACCAATCTTTGATTAGGAAAGTCTCTGTTAGAACCATCGGCTAAAATATTGGGATTTAGTTGTTGGAAAGCCGTGACTAAGTTTCGACGTTCCAATTCATTATCGCTAGGCGTCTATTATGCGTCAAGTGTAACTCCCTCGTCGCTTGATCTTCGAAAGTAAAATCTACACAATTAGTTTTCACCAAATGCGGAAAGCGGAAACAAACTCTGAAGGCTTTGGTTCTTCCTCTAGTTACAATCTCTTCGACATCTATGCCGCCATGTATTCAATTATTCTCAAGTTATTTCTTGAGTGTTGTGACAGTAGTGACGTCCTTAAATCTTCCTAAGAAAAGCCATTCCATGTTCTCTACGGCTTGAAGTTCCGCATCTTCCCTTTTACCAACTAATGATGCCCCCTTGGGCTGTCGGAAATTTCTGTTCCTATTTCTTCTCGATGCAACGTCTGAGAAAAGACAATTATCCTCTGTGGGGTTGATGACTTCCTAAGAGACAGCATCCCCTTTATCTATATAAAGTCTTGCCTCAGCTGTGGTAAATCCCTACTAGTACCTAGGGAGAGCCCTTCTGTATTAGATCGTGCTGTACTCTCATCATTCTTGATAGCAGTGCGATTTTCTATTTCTTCTGCACACAACTTCTGAAAAAAGGTGATCATAGATCGATTAAAAGCTTCTTTTAATTACATTAGCAATGTACCATACGGTATGTGTAGTTCCCTTATTAGTCAACTACGTTGTCAGACACAATTTTGTAAACAAAGGCCGTCAACGCCAGAAACAGAAGAATTCAGTGAGCCTGTCTCCCTTAGATTTCGATGTAACGCCGTAAAGCACGGTACCGAGGGCCAGGGGCACGACGCATCGGAAAGCGTTCAGTGTACAACCGGCGAGCTTCATGACAGTTTCCCTCAGCCAACCCATACATGAGATGCATGTCGGCACATTCTTCATTAGAAGAACCGTCCGCCATGGCGAATGTGACACTTCCACACTGTGGAGTGGAACTGACCTGTGTATCGGGTCTGAAGTAAACCCCACAGAATGTGCCGTGCAGCCTGCAGCGGCAGCCGTTTGTTTACATCCAAGGCACGGTGGAAGCGCCACCATGTCCCAGCTGACCAATGAAGCACAACTTTCCCCATCCCCTCCCCGCAGCCTCATCGCTCCCGTCTGTGTGTCTTTGGTCCCGCTTTCCCACCCAGCCATTCATAAAGTTCGAATGTTCCAGGTAACCGAATAAACAAAGAATAAAGGGCTTATTTCATTTTTAAAATTGAAAATGTGATGCACAATTAACCAGGTTATTGTCATGATTATTGCGCAATAAGATCTGTAATGCAAAGAAAAATAATTAAAAACCAAATTCGGGAAAAAGAAGTTTTTCCGGATTCGAACCCGAAGCCTTGCCCGCTGAGCTACGAGAACCGCAGGTCAGATGCTCAGCTCTAAACACACCAGAGTGAAGACGCCGCACTCGACGCTGCTTATTGCGTGACGTTGCCAAGTTTCCTCGTAATTAGAAATGCTCACAGGGGCGTAACGGTTGGTTTGCGCCTACAGGTATCCTAACACATATTGCTCTCCAGACCCACCTCCATGCGTGGTTTGATTTTCTACCTCTTATTTTCCGACCCCTGTATATTATGCACTTATCAAAAGACAATTATTTCTAAATTATAAATATAACTAATTACATATGCAAACACGGTAAAATTTGCTGTCTTTAGTCACCTGAATTATTCTGAAAATACAACCTTAATTTATATTTTAGAAATATTTCTTTTGTAAAGCGTTTTTCATAGAATTCATCATATATATTTAAACTATATTATCCTTAAGTAATTTTTATAATGATATTCAAAAATTATTGAATTATTTATTAGTCTGAAACGATTTCTTATTTTATCATTTGATATGATTTAGTCGACTTCGTCGTTACGTTACGGCAACGTCACGAAATGTACCGAGAATGCACTGAGGTGTGTAACGTCATACAGTAATACCGCTTTGTGCATGTGTACTAAGTTCACTGGTGAGCTCTGGCGTTACGTTATGGCAACGTCACGAAATGTACCGAGAATGCACTGAGGTGTGTAACGTCATACAGTAGTACCGCTTTGTGCATGTGTACTGAGTTCACTGGTGAGCTCTGGCGTTACGTTATGGCAACGTCACGAAATGTACCGAGAATGCACTGAGGTGTGTAACGTCATACAGTAGTACCGCTTGGTGCATGTGTACTGAGTTCACTGGTGAGCTCTGGCGTTACGTTATGGCAACGTCACGAAATGTACCGAGAATGCACTGAGGTGTGTAACGTCATACAGTAGTACCGCTTGGTGCATGTGTACTGAGTTCACTGGTGAGCTCTGGCGTTACGTTACGGCAACGTCACGAAATGTACCGAGAATGCACTGAGGTGTGTAACGTCATACAGTAGTACCGCTTTGTGCATGTGTACTGAGTTCACTGGTGAGTTCTGGCGTTACGTTATGGCAACGCCACGAAATGTACCGAGAATGCACTGAGGTGTGTGACGTCGTAGTACCGCTTGGTGCATGTGTACTGAGTTCACTGGTGAGCTCTGGCGTTACGTTATGGCAACGTCACGAAATGTACCGAGAATGCACTGAGGTGTGTAACGTCATACAGCAGTACCGCTTGGTGCATGTGTACTGAGTTCACTGGTGAGCTCTGGCGTTACGTTATGGCAACGTCACGAAATGTACCGAGAATGCACTGAGGTGTGTTACGTCATACAGTAGTACCGCTTGGTGCATGTGTACTGAGTTCACTGGTGAGCTCTGGCGTTACGTTACGGCAACGTCACGAAATGTACCGAGAATGCACTGAGGTGTGTAACGTCATACAGTAGTACCGCTTTGTGCATGTGTACTGAGTTCACTGGTGAGCTCTGGCGTTACGTTATGGCAACGCCACGAAATGTACCGAGAATGCACTGAGGTGTGTGACGTCGTAGTACCGCTTGGTGCATGTGTACTGAGTTCACTGGGGAGCTCTGGCGTTACGAGACGGCAACGACACAGTGAGCGTGACGTCATCCAGCCAGCTCCCTCCTTTCACCGCGATTACTTGTAACTTTCTATCGTTCTGATTGTTTCTTGATCATCTAACATGTCAAGAGTCTTTAGAAGCCTCCAACCTTTTTAGCATCTGTCAGCATTTGTAGCATTTTTAGCATTTGAAATGATATAAAGTCCAGTCATTCAGACTGACTGTCTCTTCTTGTATTTAAAGGATATAAGTTAGACTGTGGTTTAATCATTTCTAAAAAATGACTTCTTCATCGTCCCGAAAGGATCTCTTAGGAGCAACAATGGTTGGCCTTTCTTTTAGCCCTGGTTTCCTTTATACTCATTGAATATTTCGTTGCATGGACCATATAAGGTGGTTAGACCTTATCTCTTTTTCCTCGAAACCCCGTGTAAGTACAATTTTCTTGTCTTTAGTTTGGTCTATTACAGTTGGCGATCCTAATTCTTTAAGGTCCTTCTCAGTCTGTTTGAACCAATATGATCTGGTTGTTTTGTACTTCTGGTATGTGTGAATTTAGTTATTTACTACCGTATAATCTGTTTGGGGCCATTCTTTCTAAGTGCCCCATCAAGAGGATTCATTGCAGACGTATTGCGTGGAATAGACTTGAATTTGTAGAAAGGTAAAAATAAAACAGTAAGAAGATATTATTTAATAACTGAATAAATGACAATAACAAACAATTTCTCTGCAATCCTTCATTAAAAACGACCAACATCACATTTCTAGTATTTCTGATCCTCCAACTGATTGAATTGGACACTTCTCACAGAGATATTTATATAAAATACTTTTTCATTATAACTTAATCTACCATTGATTAGCTCCTATCTGCCAGCATTTATTATGTTCCGCTAATATTTACTATACTTAACACTAATCCTTAGAATTAACAAAATTGTTCATTTAAGTTGTAATTGTTTATACAATTAAAATTAAATAATTGATTATAATATTTCAAACTGTTTATAAAATTTTCTAATTGCTTGTAAAATTTCTCATTGTTTATAATAATAATAATTTTGTAATCTTATTCTTATATATATATATAAAGGAATGTCTGTCTGTTCGTCTTTTATACGTTCATAAACCATTCATCCATTGCGATCAAATTTTGGTGAGTACTTATACACACCTTCGAGATGTTCATAGGCATAGTTAATCCATTTCACAATAGATAGCGCGCGAGTAGTTTAAACAAATGCGTAATGGCGATGCGTTCATATACAATTCATCCGATTGCGATTAAATTTTGGTGCGTTGTTGTGCACAGTCCCGGAAAAGTTATAGGCGTAGTATATCCAATTTACAATAGATGGCGCGAGAGTAGCTTCAACAAAATGGCGTGCGTTTGTTTCAAGAAAGCCCCACATGCGTTCATATACCATTCATCCCATTGCGACGAAACATGAGTGAGGTGTTCTGTACACTTCAGGTAAGGTTTCTGGCTTAGTAAATCCAATTAACAATAGGTAGCGCACGAGTAGATCCAACAAATGAGTGACGACGAGCGAAGCGTTTCAACAAAGTCCCGTATGCGTTCACATACCATTCGTCCAATAGCGATGAAACTTGGGTGAGATGTTGTGTACAATACAGGCAAGGTTTCTGGCTTAGTAAATCTATTGTACTCGTATAATAGGTAGCTCACGAGTAGATTCAACAAATGAGCGACGACGCACGAAGCGTTTCAACAAAGTCCGGTATGCTTTCATAAACTATTCGTCTGATAGCGATGAAACTTGGATGAGATGTTGTGTATACTTCAGGGAAGGTTTCTGGGTTAACAAATCCACTTTACAATCGGTAGCGCACAAGTAGATTCAACAAATGAGCGAAGACGGGCGAAGCGTTTCAACAAAGTCCCGTATGCGTTCATATACCATTAGTCCAATAGCGATGAAACTTGGTTGAGAGGTTGTGTACACACCAGGAAAGCTTTCTGACTTAGTAAATCCTTTTTACAATAGGTAGCGCATGTGTAGATTCAACAAATGAGTAACGGCGTGAGTATCGATTTACAAAAATTCCGTATGCGTTCATATACCATTCATGCGATTGCAATTAAATTTGGAGAAATGCTGTTTTCACTCCCGCAAATATTTCTGATTTAGTAAATCCATTTTACAAAATGTAGTGCACGAGTAGATTCAATAATGAGCGACAGCGCGTCAATCGTTTCAACCACGTCCCATGCTTTCATATACCATTCATCTGATTATGATAAAACTTTGGTGAGTTGAGTACAGTCCTGCGAAGGTGTATGAATAAGTAAATCCGTTTTTCAATGGGTGGCGCACAAGTAATTGAACAAATGAGTGACGGCGCGTGAATCGTTTATAAAAATCCCATCTGCGTACACATGCCATTCATCCGATTGCGATGAAACTTTCATGAGTTGTTGTGTACATGCCTGGGAAGGTTTTCGACTTAGTGAATTCATTTTACAATAGGTAGCGTACGAGTAGATTCAACAAATCGTTGATGGCGCTCGAATCGTTTCAACAAAGTCCCGTATGCGTTCATAGACCATTCATTTCATTGCGATGAATCTTTGGTGAGTTGTTGAGCACGCTCCCATGATTTTTTTGACATAGTTGATCTATTTTACAATAGTTTAGAGGAGGTTAACTGAAATAGAAAAAAAATTGGGAATCCAAAACCACTTCAACAAACAACGTTACAACACCAACACTTTCTTTCATTGGCATTGCAACGCATGCCGGGTACAGCTCGTTCTTTATAAATTTGTAATTTATTAAATGTTTTAATTTGTTTATAACATTTTGTAATTTGTTATTGTTTATAAAATTTGTATTTGTTTATAAATTTTTGTAGTTGTTTACAAAAATTCTAATTCTTTACAAAATTTGTAGAATATCAACGTTGAAGAATATGGTCGATTGTTTATAACGTCAGTATTTTTTAAATCAAATGTTTATAATATTATTATTGGCAATTTAACATAACATTAGCATTTGTTTAGCTAACAAAAATTATTTATTAGAACTAAAATTGTATCTTAACATAATCATCTGGATTTGGATTTGGTAATTGTTCATTAGCATTGACAATTTCTTATAACATTAGCATTAATATTTACAATTGTTTATAACTAAATGTAGCCTATTTGTACCAATTCAACAATAATTCCAATTAAAGGAATATGTGAAAATAACCTGAAATAATATACATGTGATTTATTTCAGGTTATTTTCCACATATTTTATTAATTAGAATGATGTTGTGTCGACCGACTGAAAGCTGCAATATTAATCGTTTCACTCAGTTTAACCTCGCCCCTCCTTCCCAACTGCCACTTAAGCCCTTGTACGGTACTATTCCAGCATTTGCGTGGATTAGAATTGGGAAACCACTACGCAACAAGGTGGACAGCTAACTTTTAGTTCGCTGCTTATTATAGAGATACGATATCTTTTATTCCATGTTCCAAATCGCAATCCCTAAGGGGTAATAAAGAAAAGGGGTGGGTAATTAGCGCACAAGTGTTAAGTGGGAGTATTGGGTAATGAAGGTGGCAAGGGTAAACTGAGTGAAACTGCTTGCCAAAGACCATCCAGTATATATAAGAAAGTTTAATCATTTCGTCAGACAGTGGCCAGGAGAGAAGGAAAATGAGTGTGTGTTGGATAGTTTTATGATATTGATATTTACTTTTTTAACGTAGGCTTGCTTTGCGTTATTGATGTAATATGTATTTATTTCATTAAGCTTTGTAACTTGTCACAAGGGCATAGGGATATATAATATTGGTACTACTACCACTAATAATAATTACTACAATATTAATAATAATCTGGTTTGTGTCAGAAATGCAACCAGCATGCCTATTCATCCAATTTTTTTCATAGGTTAGCCTATTTGTTCTTTTTAACGGGTACAGGTAAGCTACCGGTACATTGCTAGCAATATCGTCACCGAATTTTGTCTTTCAAGCACTTCGTGGCGAAAATTTAAAATATGGGAATTGTGAGTTATATGTAGGGATGATTGAAGTACGGTAATCTCTACAGACGTGACTGAATTTAATAATGAATATAAGTCCTACAACCGGAGTTCTGCTTGGACACGTTCATGCCCTGTGTAGATTAATTTACAGTATTTAATTGCTCAGGATACACAGATTTAAATGTGTAACTAGGAACTTCATTATAACGGCAATTATGCAAATTACACAATTATATTCATAGGAGTTGCCTAGATGCAAAAGTGTCCATGTCCACATTTCAAAAATATGAGTTGACAACACTGGATTGTAGAGCTAGACTTATTGCACATGCCTGAAATGCTATTTATCCTCAAAACTGTCCATGTCCTATGAATACCAGCTTTTGAAAAGTGTGGTTGGATTCAAAACTGCCCATGTCCATAGGTAATAAGGCACAAACTTGCCTTGTCCCTCTCCAGTTATAGTGGACATGGACACTTTTGCATCTGGGCGACTCAATAAGGTTGTAAGGATAAATACAACTTTGAGTCCCTTCCGTTCAATGTTATACCTTACTTAATCAACTCTGAACATGAGGGAGGAGCCAGATTATCTCACTCGCTCGCTCCATCCAATAGCATACCGTGACTGTGCCTACATAACTGAACTCTCTATGCCGTACGAAATGTTTATTTCTCTCCGCACACGTAAATAATTAATTATTGAATTATTTTGATGAGCTTATGTTATAAAGCTAAACATTTAGAAGATGACTGTCCAAACCCTATGACGCTACGTCCAGTCGTTCTGGAGATAACATCTGTCTTTGAACAGAAGTGATTTTGAGAGTGAACGATTAAGTGTTGAAATACTGGTATTTAGGTTCGCCAGGGAAATACAAACTAGAGTGACAATATTGCTGTATCAATTCAGTAGTGGAGCTTTAAAAAAATGCTTTAAGCCAAGGATTTGAACTCATAGCATGCCACTTAGCGAACGTGTGTCAGCCGAACAGTCTTGCACAGCGAGGTGAAGAATATTTTTCTCAGTAAGTACCGGTATGTTCTTTTAAAGAAGCTTACAAATACAGAAAAACGTGATGTAACTAAAATTTCTCTAACAACCTGTGTTATAGTGATGTCTGCAATTGTGTGAGTGATATTGCAATTAGGGCGAGGAAACTCACACACCCTTTTCTTTTTTAACTTACGAGCCCTAGTGCACCCCGTTGGAACCCTGAGACAATATCTAAACATCTTGGATGAATCGTGAATCGAACCTCGACCTCTTGGGAGACAGCTAAATATGCTAGCAACTACACCACAAAGTGGTCACAATTAATTGTTTTCTGTACTGTATTTCTATTATGATACCTACCGGTACCTTATAAAGAGTTCATGTAGAATTGTTATCCAGAATGATATGGGGTGAAGATTAGGCTACCGTACCGGGTACGTCATGTTGTTGTATTTAATTTGAGCGGCTTGGACCTCATGGTCATTTAGCCCCGTGTACTTGGTTGTCTGTAGAATTTGATAATCTGTGTTACTGTGTGTCTGTATATTTAATTCAGGTGTCTATTGGGAAGGAGGCAGCCGTGGTCTTGATTTAGGAAACATCGGGGTAATTTCCTGGAGTAGAACGGGCATAAGAATTTAAAATAAAAGAGTAACTGATATTCTCTGTATTGCGTTAGAAATGCTTCCATTTTATTACAATTCTTCTTACACCGTGCCTATTTATCAACGGTTGAGTGTGGATTTTTCAAGGGTGCGTTGCTAGCAATATCAACATCGAGTTCGTGTCTTTGATGAACCTTGCGGTGAAATATTAAGATCTGAGAATTCTCAGTGCCATGTTGGGATATTTGAAATGCTCTCTACAGACGTGACTAAGTCATTGACCTGTAGGCATTACCTCGAGTTCAATGGACTAAGTTAAATAACAATAATAATTTAATAGTAATATTTTACAACCGTAGCCTACTCTTACATGTGTGGATAATTTTACAATATTTAATTGTCGATGATACACAGGTAAAAGTTTAACTAGGAACTCGTTTATGACGGTAATTATACAAGTTACCCACTGATAGTATTTATAAGTTAAATATATCTTTCAGTCACTTCTGTTCAATGTTGGCACAATGACGGATTTTGTTGGTTTTCTTTTGAAGTGGGTTCCTTGAAACACGATGCGGGACTTTTTCTTGTGTTTCCTGAAACTCACTGTATCTTCTTTCTGCCAATATTTTAATACTCGTGCAGTAACTTGAGTTTTTCTTTTACGTTGATAGGTTTGTAATGTAATTTAGCGTCGGACAATTATATTTATTCCGCGAGCCCCATCACATTGAGCTCAGGTTTGTGTGTAGCCTACTTAGGAATAGAGAAACCAATTATAGGTTGCTTCATTTCACTGCTCCACAAGCTGGCACCGGTAATTCCTCATTCCATTAATATTTTACCCGATATAAACTCGTATCTTATAACATCGAGCGTCATTGTCGAATACGTTTTGTTCGTAACTTCTTCTCGCTGTGCGCCTGGAGGGTTATATTTGGATTACCAGTAGCCTAACTTGAATTCGGTGTTCTGAGATTACCTTATTTCATGTGTCATGTATGATAATGATTTGTGTCTTCTAGCTTCCTAAACAATATGGACCATCAACCATTAATTAAGAGTGAGTCGGAAGAATTCCTTAATATTGTGAGTTTTATTTAATTCATATATCGTGTAACATGATGTGCATGACGAGCTTGCTACCAAATAGTAGGCTAACCAGTGTTCTTCTTTTTATAGTTACACGTAACATATAACTGTTTTTCTGTCGGTATGTTTTATGTTGGGTCATACTTGTATAATTCTTTCTAGGAGTCAGAGGACCAATCACCCACTTCTAACCTGCTGGATGAATCTTGTGATATATTTGAATACGAAAACACGGCGGTCAAAGTGGAACATCAAATAGAGGTGATCATAGATTCTTTATTTCTTTTCTAATTCGCGGCTTCGGTGGCGTAGTAGGTAGCATGCTGAGCTTCTATGCCCAAGATCGCGGGTTCACACCCGGCCGAAGTCGTCGGATATTTTAAGAGCGTTATAAATCCCTCAGTATGCCTTCCTTCGGAGGGGAAGTAAATCCGGCTGTCCAATATCATAGATTATGGAATGATAAGGAACCTTCGACTAATTACACTTGTGTGAGGCTAAATTAAAAGTTTAATTTGACTAACGCTCTTAGGTTCCATCTTTCGTCACCAGGAGGCGACTGCGGTGACATATAGTAACGAAGTTCAGTCCTAGTGTTAGTCGTTGACGGTAGTGTTTGGTAGCAAAAGTGGGAACTACTTGGAAATTCAATGTTTGCAGTCCTTGCTTGAATTGAAAACAGATAACACACACCAATACAGCCATCACAATTAACACCGGTTATCAGACAGATTCTACACACACCCAAAGTACACGGTGCTACATGACCGCGTTGTTGCAGCCCCTTAACTGAGGAACCAACCAATTTATTTATTTATCGTATAACTTCTTTTTTTAAGCCTCCGTGGCTAAGGCGGCAGCACGCCGGCCTCTCACCGCTGGGTCCGTAGTATAAATCCCGGTCACTCCATGAGAGATCTGTGCTGGACAATCGGAGGCGGACAGGTTTTTCTCCGGGTGATTTTCCCTGTCATAATTTCATTCCAGCAACACTCTCCACTATCATTTCATTTCATCTGCCATTCATTTAATCATTGCCTCAGAGGAGTGCGACAGGCCCCGGCAGCCGGCACAGTTCATATCCTCGCCTCTAGATGTGGACTTCATTCATTCCATCCCTGACCCGGTCAGTCGACTGGAAGCAGGCTGTGGATTTTCATCGTATAAGTTATAGTGCCGGGAGTGTCCGAGGACAAGTTCGGCTTGCCAGAGGCTGTAGCTGCTCCAAGCGGACATCCATAGGGTGAGCTACAAGTTGCATTCAATTTCAAGTAGTTCCAACTTTCGCTACCAGGTGTCACTGACACCTAGTGGTGAACGTTGGAACTTTGATAGAGCGTTCCAACGAAATATAACCTATAAATTTAGCTTCACACAATTTTAGTCTGTGGAAGGATCTTCTACATGCCATAAATCTATGACATGGGTCCGCCAGCTTTACTTCCCCTCCCGAAGGAATGCATACTGAGTTTTTTTAACGCTTTTAAAAATATCACTACTTCGGCCAGGTTTGAACCCGCGATCTTGTTAATAGAAGCTCAGCATTCTACCAACTACGCCACCGAAGCCGCTAATGCTCTGCGCAGTGTATTGTTCCGTAAGCTGACAACATTTAGGTGTTCTGTGAATACTTATCACTTTCTGCAAATTGTGTCTTGTTATGTTTTCTGAACTACAAATATCTAGCTGCCTCCCTTGCCGGCATTTGCAAGCACTGGGCCAGGAGCTGAATTAAAGGTGAAAAATCATTTCTGGAAAGGGTTCAGTTGTCTATGGTAGTCTTGATGGTATCTTTATACACGATTGATAATACCTTTAAAATTGTCCCAAAGTTTAGGACGAAACACACATGAATGTTGAGGTAGGGTGACCATTTGTATGAAAATAATAAGTTCCTGCCAAAACCTAGACTAGCCCGGGAGACGTAAAACATGTGTGTGCTGGAGCGCATCGGGCTTCAACTAGAAATCTACATTATGAGATCAGTATCCGAACACTCATATGTAAATGAATTTGAGGCTTGGGCTGACCTCTATTGCTTCACATGGCCAACCACTTGGTCTTGACATACACTTGATGACAGCCTTCACTGCCAGCTCTTACTGTAAGTAAGGTGATGGCCCACCCTCCACCTTCATGGCAGCCTCCAATGTTGCACACATACTGTTAATTTGATGGCGAGGATTTCTCGGTTCTTCTCGGAGTGTTGCACGGAGGAGAAAGAGGAATGTGGGTTGTTTTGGACTGGCAGGAATTCATCTTGAAAGACACCCCTGATATGGTCTATGGCGCTGTGCGTCAGCCTTCATTGGACCGTGGTGGGCAATTTCATTTAGAAAAACTCTCTAGCCCTTGTCTATAAAGATATTCATGTTTAGTTCTCTATTATTAATACATTGCGTAATCTTGGCTACGTCAATTGGTCGTATATTATGAATTACAAGTGAATTCGTATGAATTTAAATTTCTAGTATCTGCCACTGTTTTTACGAATAAACCTCGAATTCTATCTTGTTCTCGATTTATTTCTCTGTGCCTCAAGCATCTTTGATTGTAACTGGTCTCAAGAGGGTAAAGCAATCACGATATTTATCAAGGATTCTTGCCCTTATTAACGTTTTACGGTAACTCGAAGTAACTGCATCTACTCCGTGAAGTCACAACATACACACACGATGCTAGTGACAATATGCCAGCCCTACGTTTGGCGAGCGTATACGAACTGTAGTAAACTCCGCAAAATCTGTCAGTTTGATGTAACAAAGGTATGAATGTGGTTGTCATTTACCTTTGGTATGTTATTTTATTCGTTGATTTCTTCAGTGCAAATTGTCTGAAAATTATTATTCCACCTACGCAAAGTATCCTATTTGTAAAACAAGTAATTTCTTTTCAGAATGAAACAGACCTTCACACGGACATTAAGATTGAGGAGTCTTCTATTCCAGAACTCATTCCTTGCGTTAAAACAGAAACACCATCTTCTGATCTGCATGAGGTAAGTATCATTATGCCTCTTTACAAAACATCTCCTCATCACCTAATAGCATTTCAGTACAACGAACGGTATTTTTGCATTTGTGTTGATGACAAACGGAAGAGTTCGGCTGTTTGGTTGTGTTATATACTGACAGCACAATCCATGTACTGACAGCACAATCCATTTTGATGGAAGGATGGATGGCAAATTTAAATTTCTGTCTCATGCGATACCTTTATCCCTGACGGCCGGCTTTGTGCGATGTTACTGGGGAATGCATCTTATTCTTATATGTCATTTAGAAAGGTACTTTATATGAAGGTAGCATATGTTCAGCACAATCACGTTTTAGTTGTTGTCCACTATGTGCTTTCGTACACTAGCAGACATATAATTCTTGTAGTTACCAGCATAATATAGCAACAATATTGATGTAACATACTCTACGTTAGATTCCCTCTAAAAGCATTTAATAGAACGGGAGATAATAACTACATATCTGTATAATGTTCATGTCTAGAAGTAAGATGTGATGGACCGTACGAAGGTCGTCAAGCGTGTTTATCTTCACTTGCGTTTAGCAGTGCTTACCAATTAAATGGTTTGTTATTTGTGTAAACGTATGAGGTGATAGCACAGAAATAAATTATTCCATCTTATCCCTAGGAGGTACCACAAGAGGAACGCGAAAGTGATGGAGGTGGAAATCAATTAAATGGGTAAGTGTTTAACATACATAAAATATGATCTGCTTTAAGGGTGGATTGCTGTAAGTTTTGGAATTTTATATGTTTTCTTAGCAGCGTCAGAAGTGTCTCTTATTGTATGTCTGTTCATTGAAGTAAGAAGTACGTCCAGAAAGTAAGTTCCGTTTGGTAATAACTTTAAATTGTGTACAGATACAGACAAATTATTTATTGCACAAAATTCTACAACCCTTAAACTACTTTTCCACATAACTGCCGAAATATTGCAGGCATTTGTCGTAGCATGGCACGCGATTTTGTATACCTTCTTCATACACGTGTGCTGCCTGTGTCTTCAACTAGTTGTACGTTCCGCTGCAGCGCCGTTCCGCATATGCGCGGTAGACGCTCTGTATCAAGGAGAAGAAACGTGCGCCATTTGGAGAGCGCTGTCAGCCACGTACGCGGTGTTGTGCATGTTTACTCGTACAATGTCGGTGTTGATTGAAAATCCCGCCGCTTGTGAAATCAGATCTGTGATTCGTTTTCTGAATGCTAGGAAAGTGAAACCAATTGAAATTTATCGGCAAATTTGCGAAGTGTATGGACAAAATGCGATGAGTGATTCAATGGTGAGAAGATGGGTCCGACAGTTCAATGAAGGACGTAGTGAAGTGCACGATGAAGAACGAAGTGGGCGTCCATCTTTGGTTACAGAAGAACTGGTTCACGCGATTGATGACAAGATCCGGGAAAACCGCAGGTTTACAATTAGTTCTCTCGCTATGGAATTTCCCCAAATCTCACGATCACTAATTCATGAAATTGTTACCGAAAATCTAAACTTTCGTACACTTTGCCGACGTTGGGTACCAAGGATTCTTACGGAGCAACACAAAACAAAACGGATGACTTCAGTTTTTGACCCGTTACAATGAAGGCGGCGATGAATTTCTGACACAGATAGTCACAGGAGATGAAACTTGGTTTTCTTACGACACCCCTGAAAGAAGTGGCAATCAATGGTATGGAGGCACACTTCATCCCCAGCAAAGGTTAAGCCGAAACAAATCTTGACACCTCGGAAAATGATGTGCACAGTGTTCTGGGACTGGAAAGGCATCTTCCTCATTGATTTCTTACCGCGTGGTCAAACAATCGACGCAGATGCTTACTGCGAGACACTTTGGAAATTGCGCCGCGCAATACAGAATAAGCGCCGAGGGTTGCTGTCAAAAGGTGTTGTTTTTCTTCACGACAATGCACGACCACACACTGCAAATGTGACGAAAAGCCTCCTACAGGGATTTGGCTGGGACGTGTTTGACCACCCTCCGTACAGTCCTGACCTCGCTCCTAGCGACTTTCATCTGTTCACACATCTCAAGTCTTTCCTTGGCGGTCAACACTTCAACAATGACGACGAGCTGAAAGAAGAGGTTTCCAACTGGTTGAAGACACAGGCGGCAAACTTCTATGAAGAAGGTATCCAAAAACTTGGGCCATGCTATGACAAATGCCTGCAAAAGTTCGGCAGTTATGTGGAATAGTGGTCTAAGAGGTGTAGTATGTTGTGCAATAAATATTTTTTCTGTATCTGTACACAATTGAATTTAATTACCAAACGGAAGTTACTTTCTGGACGTTCCTCCTATATATTAACTCTCTAGGTACCGGTAGCGTTCTCTCTATTTTGAAGTATTTGAGAAATGTTTGTTGGTCTGTTGATGGGAGCTATTTTTGTCGTGTAGAAGTATGCTTGGAGGAGTACACATGCCACAGTGATATGAGTGTGAATTAGTTTTGAAAGGAACATCCATTTCTTCAAACCTACCTCCACTGTATCATTAACCCCATATGATTCTTCTGTAACCCAAACTAAACACGTCAATAGCTTCCTCCTTACCCAATGCTGAGGCAAGTAAAATCCAACGTGTTCTTAATTTCTCACATGTGTGCTTCAAATAACGTTAACCTAACACAATTATCATTTGATGCATGTGCTCTAAATAGAGTATTACAGTTTAGCCTTATGCATGTGAGAGTAAGTGGCAGGAGGATGACGACCAGATATGGATTGCAGTATAGACTTTAAACTTACTAGGTTATAAAGTGGACAAGTTTTTAAAGAACGCAACGAGGTTCAGACAGTATTCCTATGTCAATCCAAAACTTCAATAAAGAAAATGAAACTATGAAACAATATGTTAAACCCAACAAGTAGACCGAATACGTATGAATCATCGAAAGAAATTAGAGGACAATATTTACGAACCCCCCAGAAAAAGGAAATTATGTGCGGTTTAACTTCGTAAATAAAAACACATAAAAATAACGACTATTTTCAAGTTCCTTTGTGCAAGAAGGGCTCCCTCATTTCATATGCAAGTAAGAACATGCTGTAAATATTGAGTGAGAGTCTCCAAGCTTTCGTTGCATCTCTTATTACCCTGAACAAGCTGGATTTGTCCGAGGTAAGGGTATCAGGCAGCATATTTAAAACATCCGTCAGCTGATTGAAAAATCGGAATATTTCAGCTTCCGGTTATCTGCTTACTTGATTATTGCAAAGCCTATGACTGTGTGTTCAATGGGAAAAGATGAGGCATTGGTCAGAATAAATGGAAAACTGTCTGAATATTTGAAGATCAGATTGGTGTCCGTCAAGGTTGTATACTGCCATCGCTGCCCATTAATATTTATGGACAATACAACTTGAGAGATGCACTAGATGGAAGGGGTTGTAGCTTTCCTGTTGGTGGTATAAAAATATCCAACTTTCATTGTGCAGATGATAAATCACTCATAGCTATTAATGTGTCTAGTTTCATAATTTAGTATTAAGGACCAATAATAATTATCTGATCAAAACTATAGCCCTAATATACTAATGTACCATAGTGTTCAAACTATTCGGATATTCAATAAATAATAATGTGGTGAACATGACCGATATCCTTGCTCGTGTCAAAGTCGTGAGTGCTGTTATTGGACTGCAGATTAATATCAATAAGACCAAAGTTATCATTGATAGAGCTGGAAAATTTACCGATCCAAATTCCTTCAAGGAATTCGAGTTGTATCAAAAAATACTGCACCTTGGTTCAATTATTACTGATTCAATCAGCTCTGCTAGCTACCAAAATTCAGAAGAGAACCGCTATGGCCAATATATAATGAAGAATGTGTCCCATTTATGGAAAAATTGCCTTATTTCGTTTTCACACACTACGCAGTTTAGTATTTCTCTATGGAACTTAGACATGGTCACTCCATGATAGAGACTGGAAGAAAGATGATTCTTTTGAAATTTGGTGCTGGCAAAGGATGTTTCGCATACCTTGGATGTCATTTTATACCAATGAGTCCCTTATAAAAGAGTTACCAAATTCATTGGGCACATAATACGTCGTGGGAAGGACAGTTTAGAGAAACAGATTATCCTTGGAGATGTCTTAGAAAAGAGAGACCGTGGATGAATTTCCACTCGATTGTCCATTATTATCAAGAATGCAACTGCAGCATGTTTGTCCGAAGACTGGGAGTGTTCGAGAAGGAGAAGTAATAAAATCCTCGGAGAGCACGATCCTAATGATTGAAGGATCTATGTATTGTCCTCGGTGATCACGATCCTCATGTTTGATAGATACTTAACTTCCTACTCTAATCTGTCTTTTATATGATTCATATATTAATTACAATTAAGATAAACGGTAGATATGATTAATTAAGTTTGTTACTTAATCTTCTCGTTTTTTTCCGGCATCGGTATGTAATATTTTCATTGACTTTTGGCGTAACATCTATTCCATCCTCATTTCAAACATCTTGTTATTGTATTTTTCAAATCAAAGGCGACGTGCTTAACACCCAAGAATGTCGCCATGCTTCCCTATCAAAGGCTTCAAAACAAGAATTTATTGCGATGCCAATAACAGAAAGAAAGTTTTTGTGTCGTAATTTTGAGAAACAAAATTGTGACAAAGGAATATGGTCAGAAGTCGCAAGGAGGAGGCGTGGCAATACGCCACTATTCATACAAACTCCTACTATTATAGGAACCAAGCAATCCTTCAACCTTCCCACAACAGAGAACACATATGTACTCCAAGCTGTCTACCATAAAGCCTGGCTTTATATAGGACATCTTCACCGCAACACAACTTGTGAAACGGTGATTAGCCACCTGAAGGGACTGAACATATCTGAACCATCAGACTGTGAAGAAATCCAAAAGAAAGGTACTCTAAAAGCTTATAAAGTAGGAATACCCCTTAGAGACCTGAGCAAGATCACTAATCCAGACTTATGGCCGGAGGGCGCAATTATCAGGCGATATCGATTTTGTTCGCAAGACCAAGGAGCAAGACATGATACCCAAAAAAAATCAGTGCACAATTGCCACGACACCAACATCAGCTACAACCATACTAACATAATGCTTTGGAACGTAGAAGGACTGATATCCGTCCTTGACATGAACTCCACTTTTAACTTACAGGATTACGATGTACTTCTCTTCACAGAAACGTTCAGCACATGTGACATAACCATCAACAATGTCTACGGAGCCCATTCCCCAGCTAGGTAAGGGGACAGAGGAAGACTTTCAGGCGGAATAAGTTGTTACATAAAGGCCCACTTACAACCAATCAAGGTAATAGACTGCACTGTGAACACCCTATCCATATCCACACGAATAATAAATATAATAGGAGTATACTTCAAACCTACGACACAACCGGAGACAATTATCGATGAACTAGGGAAAGCGCTAGAAAGCACAGACGATGACAAACCCATCATATTAATGGGAGACCTTAATTGTCGTATAGACAAACAGGATGCAAAAACTCTAGAGGTTAAAGATTTTCTCATGGAGTACCAACTCGAATTACTAAATAAGGAAGAAGAATACACTTACATAGCACCAAATGGAAAAAGTACGATTGATTTAATCTTCACTAACAATCAAGGCCATGGGCAGCTAGAAACTGGAAAATCCACCCTCAGGAAACGCCTACCCGTGATAGCCAAAATCCAAGTAAAGGGAACGATGCAGGTCCTCACGGACAAAAATGTCAAATCGAAAGATACATTAATGAAGAGAAATGGCAAGCAATAAGTATCCAAATACCATTAATAGTGAGTAAGCAGAAAACCCTAGACGAGACTACTGAGGCCCTAAACGAAATAATTCTGCAGGCAGCCACAAAAACGCCAACGAACAATCGGATAGCGAAACAATGGTTTGATTCAGAGTGCTATGCTATGAGGAAAAGTACTCTACAGGGCCTTAATGCAGCTAGAGAACACGGAAAAGGTGCACTAGCAGAGTGCGCTTCAGAACGTCGAAAACACAAGCAGCTACTAAAAGAAAAGAAACTATCTTATGATCTCCACGTCGAACAGAAACTAATCGCAGAAGCAGAAAGGAGCCCACATAAGATCTTAAGGTCTTCGAAGAAGCAAAACTCGAGTTATCCAATAAACATTGATCAATGGGAACTACACTTCAGCAGCCTTCTAGGAGAAAAAGATAAAATATCAAATGAATTCACATCGACAACAGATCACTTGCAAGACATTGACTTGATCACATGTGATGAAGGTATCCATCCTATAAGAAACGGCAAAAATAACAAAGCGGCTGGGCCAGACGGAATTTACATGGAGCATCTAAACGACACCTTACAAGACATAGCAGAACCTTTAACTGCTCTATTCAACAAATGTCTTATGATGAATTCAATACCACATCAATGGAGAAGATCAACTATAATAGTACTTTACAAAGGCAAAGGAAGGGAAGAAGACCCAAACTCCTATAGGGGAATTGCTTTAGAGAGTGTAATGTTTAAACTGTTCTCCAAAGTCCTATTAGGACGCATCGCGCAAAACCTTTATGCAAATATACCTACATTTCAATATGGATTCACTCCAGGCAGATCAACACTGCACGCGGTGCAAGAAATTATTCAGTAAATAACTATATCACTCGCTTATCGCAACTCCCCGATATATGTAATCTTCATAGATTACTCCAAAGCTTTTGATAGCATCAGCAGATCAACATTGGTAAACAAATTGGAGAGCATATTAGGCAAATCAAGTAAGGAGCTCCAAACCATCAAGTCTATCCTTGATGCAAACCATATAGCGGTGTTTGACGGCATAACTACATCGAATGACATCATACAAACACGAGGGGTCTTGCAAGGAGACCCGATGAGTCCGGTCTTATTCAACGTCATGACAGCGGATATCGGCAACGCTATAAACGTCAATGTAAAACTGCTGATGTACGCGGATGACATGGCCATTCTCTCCAAAAGCCCTAAACATTTACGAACGGCATTAGACGACATAAGGAACTGGGAAACATACAACTCTATGGAAATAAATGGCTCGAAAACCAAAGCAATGAAATTCAGGAGAGGAGGCAAACTTGCAAAGGGGGATCATTTCACTTATGGCAACTCTCCCTTAGAATTCGTAACAAATTTCAAATACTTGGGGGTCACCCTCCAAACTACGGGAATTACGTTTTCAATACACAAACAAGAACGAACAGCAGCTGCAGCAAAATCAATATATGACATACCCAAATAACAACTACTGTCAGTTTCAAGAGCAATGGCACTATTCAAGATCAAAGTCATGCCGACGGCCACCTATGGAATACAACTAATCTGGAAGTACCTGGCGGTCGGAAATCTAAGAAAGCAGGAAAGCGTTAAATCTAGCTTCCTCAAAAGTGTGTTATCCTTCTCAAAATTCACAAGAAATAGTTATGCTTATATCCTTGCACAGGAAACTCTCTTCGTAGATTACATAAAACACTGCTTTAGTTTATCGGAGACACAAGCATATGCAACCTTCATCGAAGAGAGGAGCAGCAAAGCAAGACAGATATCGGAGGGGATAAGAGAAACAGACGCAATGACATCAGACTGCTGGAAAGGACCAAACTTCAAACTCCGACACCTGTACACATGCTTTGCAGTACACGGCTTTCATGGAAGGATTTGCACAGAAAGCACCTACCATGATCCTAAATACAGCTGCATCAGTAAGCTATGTAATGAATGGTGCCCGAAATATCACCTGCAGGAGTGTAAAAATAGGACTTTATCACTAATTGAGCAATCTAAAGATTGGTGAAATCACGACAATGTAACTTTTCATTTTATCAGTACACATTGTGTTTAATAAATATAATATAAATTTTGTTTATTGAAGTGCATATGGATACACAATTTTAACCGTCTAGTGCGTATATGAATTAATTTGAAAGTTGTCTGACGCGTGGTTTGTCGAAACTATTAACGCTACCAATTGCAAAATGAATTTAAGACTCAGAAATCTGTGCAAGAGTGTGCACAACAACTCACCAAAGTTTCATCGCAATCGGATTCATGGTACATGACGTATATGGGACAAATAAAGAATCATGAAACATTAATTTGTATGTGTAGAAATTCAAAATTTGATGGTGGTGATGATGAGAAACGAACTTATTAAAATTAACCCTTAAGGAAAAACAATATAAATAACCTAGAGTGGGGAATTAACATCAATGGTAGCCGAGCAACATTCAAATAAAACTGAACAAATAAAGTTTCAAATTAATACAAACCTAAAGGAAAACAGGATTTTATATTAAACAATGTTTATCTTCACCTGAAGTAAAATCATCAGACTCATCACAAGCTACATAAATAGATAGTGCATAAGTCAGTGGTGGCTGCAGGATTCTAGAACCGGAGAGGCGGTCTCTTTACTAACCAATTCTGTACATTTATTTTGATACAATTCATAGATTAAGGAGTGCAAGATGGAACGAGTATTATTCGATCAGAAACGTTTTGGATTGAGTATTAGCGATTGCTTTGGACACCCCATCCTACGGCTCTACAATATTTTAAGGTGTTTTTATTATGCCGTTAATCAATAAATGCTCTCTGATGTAAATTAATGTAGAATAGAGATAAAGTACTCAGTGGCGTTACTAGGATATCATTGGGGGCGAGGACTCGAGCAAAATGAGGCATAATCAATATTCCACGCAGCTATAAGCCTGATTGTAGCATTTGGGATGGTAATAATCTGTGAAAAGCTATCGCTAGGAGATCATAGAGCCATTGAGAAAGTCAAAGCATTGGACCGATAACCTAGATGTTAGAACAATTATCATCATCAAAGTCAAAGCCAGATACATGAAGAGAGCTGTATGTCTCCCAATGAACACACGATCAAGATTGATATACGTACTAGCGAAGGAAACATATTACATGTAGGCTCTGAGATATACGCACTCATTACCAACCTCACGTTAATACATACAGATTATGAATGAAAGGAATATGAAATGTGAAGAAATATGGCCGGAATTCTACACAACTGCCGCCACGTTGGATAGGAGCTACGACATGTTTTTAGCAAGAATGCCTATACATGGTTTCTACCACTAACTCTGTGCGACGGCGCGTTACCACGAAGCAACAGAAGACTGCGAGTGCACGCTATGTGGTAAGAGATGTGAGCGTTATCACGTAGAGAAAAGAACTAATCAGTGACTGAATACAGCAATATACCTTAATACACGAGCTACTGAATTAATGTATTAAGTATGAATGTACTAACTGCCCATTTGGCTGCAATAACTTTTCATGCATTCATAATCATTAATAGCAAAGTTAGAAACCTGGTATCTACTTTTATCTTGATTGATTTCGATAGCATTGTATGCGTCAGGGTATGACATTTCGTAGGGTAGGAACGGATTGCTTGCTGTAGAGCTACGTTGTGGCACTTCTGCCAACGAATGAAGAATTAGTTTTAGTACTAAGGTTTCGTAGTTGGCACTCATCAACAGTCGCACCAAACTGATCGGTGGTAGTTTGCATTCTTTGGATTGTGTTTCAAAGTGGTGTTTGCGGCCTGGAGTTGATTATGGATCCGTCTTCTGGTTTTCTTTTACTGAACACATTTCATACGTCACAAGAACTGTCGGCGTTACTGTGACCCTCTATTGCTATATATTACTTGGAGTGTAAATAATACGTGCTCTGGTCTGTTAACAACTGTTAGTGAGGTAGGAAATATCAGCATCTTCACTTGTTCCGTAATTGTTGCATCCTCCCTCAGTTATTCTTGGTTTGTTGAGGCCCCTTGGATCACTGGTCCCTATCTCTGGCGGTTTTCTTCTTAGCCCAGTATTCCTTCATCTTTGCTCTATGGGTTTCTTTCTTTTCCTGAGTCCACGTCACTCCCACTCCAGGATGCAATGTTTTAGTTGTCAATGACTGGAGAGTGTCGGATGTTCCAATCAGCATTGTAAATATATCCCTCTTGAATATATCTTTGGGATCAATTTATAAAGATTCGAGGTATTATCGAACAAGTCTCGTCTATTTGGCGTCTGTCGTCTTCCCTCTAGAAATGATGTTGAAGATCAGTGTCTTGTTCATTCTGACCATTGAAGATAAGTCTCCTCTTTCTCATGGCTGATGTTCTGCTAATAATAAATATTGAATTCCGCCTTATCAGTACCGTGAAAATGATGTTTAATAAATGATTAAACTTACATTTTTCGGTATCTCATTGATACCGTCTTCAGCGTGAATGATATGCAAATCTTAAACTAGTTAACAAAGCCAAAATATATATGGATATCCTTACAATAAGTGTTTGAATTTTAAAAATGAAGAACTTGCAAATATATTAAATATCATGTATTTGAAAAGAAGAGAATAGTAAAAATGAAGTTTTGAAGAAGAGATTTTACCTTTATAAACTACCTACGTCATCACTCCTTTAAATTGAGTCGATACTGTAGTGATACAAGACGTCGCTGCCAGAAGAATAAAGATGTGTTAAATGCGTAGTGTTAAAATGCCGCTTCCAGGTGGAATAATGCTGTGAGAAACGTAACAATCTTTATAGTATATAGTCTCCTAACCTCGAAATATTCAGTCGATTTGCACTTGTTCGCCCACCCTGCTGCATTTGCTGTGCATTGGGTAACACTATGTGCAGATCATATGCTTAACCCAATAACCAAGCGTACTATACAGTACATGCATATGCTGCATGAATTACTCGTCTAGTGACTGGCCAAAAATATATTTGCATATAATATGTTGTGGGAAATGTAAACATTTTATGGTACGAGTATATAGTCATCTAACCTCCAAAAAATCCAGTCGCTTTCCACTTGTTGGCTCACTCTGCTCTATTAGCTGTGCATTGGGTAACACTATGTGCAGATCATATACCTAACCCAATAACCAAGCGTACTATACATGCATATGCTGCATGAATTACTCGTCTAGTGACTGGCCAAAAATATAATGCTTGGGAATATCGAGATAGTTCAATGAAATATTTCGTATTACAATCAATATGGATAGAAACTATTCAAATGATTTATGTTTTTTGGGCTAATGCCCTGTGCAAATAACATTAAATACCACCACACGTTTCGAAGGAGCCTTGCCTCCTTTTCAATCGAATTAAACAATGTGACCTAAGAACGTATATCAATGAGATTACAAAAAACTGGATAAATTCCTCTGTCCGTCACCAGAACAGTAATTTCTAACCCTTGTCTGAAATTTACGTTAAAATGACAAAAATGTCAAAAATCAAAATGCCAATGCTAGTGGCGACTCACTACGTAAATGAATACAAGAACAATTACAAAATACAAATTGCCCTTCGTGCACTGTTTGTGTATAGTCGTCATCTAAATAGGAGGAAATCATTATGTTGGTGCCTGCGAATGCTAAAGCAACGTCTCATATCACATTGATGTGCCATGACCATGATTTGCAATTGATTTCACGTCAGGCGACGCGTCGTCTCTAAAATTGGGTTATGTCAATGAAGAAAACTAGCTAAATTCAAAGAAAATATCAAGTCGACGGTTTATGGTTAATTATAGCAAGTAACGTTTATTCTTCAGATATTCATTTAGGCTAATCAGAGTTTATTTAAGTTCTGGTTTAGATAACAACCAACAATTGATTGATATATAGATTATTGCATTTGGGTTTGTATTAGCCCTTCACTTCTACTGAGTTTAGTTTTCAGTTAGAGGGGGCGTTGTGGAGCAGCGTCAAGCTGTTGGCCTCTCACCATGATGGACCGGGTTCGATTTGTGGTCCATGCATATGAGATCGTCGAAGTGAAATGCCATGTCCTGTGGTTCGGGTTCCACGTAAATAGGAGGCCCCTTGGGTCATGATCGCAGAATTTATGGTCGCGTAAAACGAATAGCTTTTTCTGTTGTCATATATTAATTGATACACCTCAAACGTGGCGAAAAAGGCCATCAAATATTCCCGATAATGTGACCTCAATGTGGCCATTAAACGGTGTCTCATAATTCCACAACAATTCAAAAATCTTGATTATTCATGGCAAATGAGGTACCATCCCATCATTTCCATAATCATATTAAATTTCTAGAGTGAATATTGTCGGCTTACATGCTGTCTCAGCAGACAAAAAATATCGCAATTTTCTCATTACCTACTGCAAATCAGAGTGGTCCGCAGACCCAATTATCACGTGTTCAAATTCTTATCAATATGCTTGAAAATCATCACTGTCTGAATTCCTTCCCTGAAATCTGTTGCAATGCTCTCTAGTAATAATCTGCCTTTAAATAACCATATATCAGCTGGAAGCCATGTTCTTTCATTAGAATCAAAGATTTATATCCAGTCAGAAAAAATGTAGATTTCATGAAAATGCTGCTTATTTCAATGGGTAGCATGTTGCGACTTCAAGAAAATTTCAACATATCTTCACGTTTAACATCTCCCAAACCCCAAAACCACCATCAGTTGACAAGTGTGTATGTAATTTATATATTTTTATCTCTTTATACCTTCATTATGCACTAATCACGTTTAAGTTTATACATAAAATATATCCCTTCAAAATCTTGGTCGAGATGGTTAAAGGGCAAAATCGCATTCAGGGGTTAGAAATGGGGAGCATTTTTCGAAAAAGTGAATTATCGCTGTAACTTTCTTAGTTTGGAAAAATCGAATCCATTCAAAGGTCGTACTTTTCTTTGGATAGACTAGGGGCCAAAAATCTTATCCCCATATAGTTAATCGATAGCACAAACCATTTACAAAAGATGTGGGACAAAGGGAGTTTCGACAAAGAAAAATATACCTCCCTTAATAGGCTCAATATCAAAACTGTTTAAAAATGTCAATAGCCTTATAAAAGTACCTAAAACCTTCGTCTGAAATAATTTTGCCAGGAGAAAACTACCTCTGCCTTCCGGCGTGTCGAAAGGGATTTCTCATGTTATTGTGAAGTTATGTGGATGACACGTTTGTTGTTTGGACGGAAGGTGAGGAAAATCTTAGCCATTTCCTGGATCACCTTAATCTCCAGCACCCTTCTATTTGTTTCACCATGGAAAAGGAATCTGATGGCAAAATACCTTTTTTAGATGTTCTCGTCACCAAGAAAGAGGATGGATCTTTAGGACAGAGCGTTTTTCGTAAGCCAACACACACCAATAGATATCTCCACTCAAATTCTCACCATCACCCTGCCCAGAAACATGGTATCCTTACAACTCTAACTACCAGGGCTAGGAGGATTTGTGAAGTGTCTTCTTTACAAGAAGAAATTAATACCTTGCAAACCACCTTTGAGAGCAACGGTTATAGCAAGGCTTTGATTTCTACGGTTCTGAAACCAACAAATAATAATAGGACGTCAGTTGAGAAAAGAGATGTAAGAGGAACTGCTTACCTACCGTGCATACATATCACGACGGATCGTATTGCTAAAATCCTACGTCGGTACAACATACGGACTCTATTTGGAACTTCTGTTAAGATTAGGCAACTCCTGCGACCAACTAAGGACAGGTTGCCTAAATTGCAACAACCGGGTATCTACAGAGTTCCCTGTACTTGTGGCAAGGTTTACATCGGGCAGACTTCGAGAACAATATGCACTCGCATTAAGGAACATAATAGATGTATCAGGCTCTTTCAACCTGATAAATCAGCTGTTGCCGATCATGCTTTAACACCTGGCCATGATGTCATGTTCCAAGGAGTGGATGTTCTTGCCCGTATAAAGCAATATCGTCCCAGAATCATCAGGGAGGCGGTTGAAATACGTAAACACCCAGATAATTTCAACCGCGACACAGGCTACAATCACAGTGAATCCTGGCTACCTATTATCAGAACCCTGAGAAAGTAATTCACTGCTGTTTTCCGTTGTCCCTAACATGGGGCTATAATGGCGTCCATCTTTGGGCACCTTCTATATGTTCTTTGTTGCTTTCTCTTAGCAATCATTTGTCATATTCCATATTATTCCTGACGAAGAAAGACATGGTTTCTTTCGAAACGCGTCGAATTTTAATATAATAAAACACGGCATAAGCCCGAAATTCAACATTATGAATAATAACACGGGCCGTGAAAGTCTAAATGATAATATAAATTGCTTGTTTTCGGTAGATCTCATTAGAAAGCTACCTATTGCAATGGCACAATGTTGGGACTCCCGGAAAATGTTGATCAAGTTTGTGTTTCACATCCCTCAGACGCCAAAACCACTGGCAGTTCAAAAGTGTATACGCAATTTATATATCTACAAGCGGTATCCGGCATGCGGTGCCAATCAAAGAAAGTTTTGGCGTTGTAATTTTTTTTTCTGAAGTGCTTTTGGATACACAATATTTTTTCAATATTCGTTAACTACCTCTAAGTTATCGTATAATTGACTTACTAATTTAGAAATAATCGTGGGAGCGTGCACAACAACTCACCAAAGCGACCACGTGTATTACATAAAGGGACGTGATCGCTAGAAGGTTAATCTCATCTACTATCGTAAAACTGAAAGGGACCTATTCCAGGGGTAAAAATCTTAAACTACTCTGCAATCTTCAAAATAAAATGCTAGCTTGCCCCCAAAATGTACAAAGCACCCTTTTAAACCCTCACGCTAACAGCACCAAGAATCGACCAAGTTGCAGAGTAGCCAACCTGTAAAATCAAGAGTAACAACTTAAAGACTTAAAACTAAAAAGTAAAACTCCCTAGGATATGAAACATAGAAATAGCCCATAATACAACATTTCCCCTCTACAATTTGCACAGCAGCCACCCGCCAGAAGGAACTTTTTTGTACTACTCCTTTCTATTCCTTGACATTCGGTAGACATTAATGAACCACAGTTTCCCAGAAATAACTTAACATAATATCACAACCCAAATTAATTATACAAATTGACACTAATTTACATTCACTCACTTGCTAATACCAGCAGACTGGCAACTGACTAGTGGTGTATTTTATAAAGGAGTTGAGGGAGGAATGTGCTGCGCCCGTCTCACTAACTCTCCTGCGACTAACAGAACTGTTGACGATTTGGATCATTCAGTAAGTGGTTATTACCGCTTATTATCACGGCGGGGGATAAATTTGAAAACATAACCCTATGAAAATAATTAATGATGCACTCTTCTCGCATTAATGACGAACAAAGGTTAATAGAGGCCCAATACTGGTATATCCATATCTTTGGCACCGGAAATTAATTTAGAAATACTTATACATAGTATGAACTTGCTGGATTGAAATTCAGGTCGACATTTTTTAATACTACTTCGGATGAAGTCGTTGTGTTGAGAAAAATGAACTTAAGAAAAGGTGCCAGCAAGAAAGTGGAACGCTCAGTTCAATCATATGCACACAATCCGTGTAGCCGTTTTCAACAGTGAAGTATAATTACCCTTATGAAGTCATGTGGCCTGTATATTCCAACTAGCTAGAATGACCATTCTATAGTAAATTAAATGTATATTAATTTGTTCCTTAAACTCAATACAAACGTCTTGGAAAGCAACGTAATTAGCATAAGCGACGGCAACCTGGAATCAACGGACATAGTACAATGAAATGTAGTCCTACGAGGGGACCCGCTAAATCCGATATTGTTTAACATTATCACAAATGACATTGTGCTAAAGATCACGACGGAAAAAGTCAAAATTCTACTGTACGCAGATTACATGGTGATCCTAAGCAAAAACAGGGCAATGATGGAAGAAGCGATCAACAAGTTACCGGAATGGTCAAGAGAAAACGAAGTTAACATAAATTTAAAGAAGACAAAGGTAATGAAGTTCCGCAAAGGAGGACGAATCTCATGGAAGGACGTTTTCAGATGTGGAAATCACACACTGGATATAGCGAAGTCTGACATATACCTAGGGGTAACTCTACAGGTCACAGGATTTACCTTTACAAGGCACGTCGAGGATAGAACAATCACCGCAATTAAGACCACAATGGATATAAAAAGACTTAGAAGCCTATCACTGGCGACAGCAATTTCACTGTTCAAACTGAAAATTTCCCCAGTAGCACCATATGCCATCGATCTAATATGGCCACACCTGAACTACAAGAATGTCAAAGCTCTGGATAGAGTCAAAGCCAGATACTTAAAGAAGACGCTTGGTGTATCGAAGTACGCTCCAACCCGACTAGTATATCAACTGGCGGGAACAACGACATTTATAGAAGGCATGATGTTAACATTCAGCTTGACCTCAACCGAAGCGTGCGACAAGTTCTTGGAAGAACGAGTACAGAAAGCAGCAGAAATTGACCTGGCATTCTAACGAACCCCAGCCTTGAAAGAGGAAGAATGGAAAACAGCCGGGTATGAACTCCGTCACCTTTACACAAGAGGGGCAATACATTGATTCCACCATCGAATCTGCAGCAGGAAAGGTTTCCACAGCAATGAATATGTCTGCGAACTCTGCCACCAAGCCTGCCCACAGTATCATCTGTTCGAATGTGCCCTAAAAACTCTGCCAATCTCACATTATAGAAAGGTCTCATGCAAATGACGTATTCTATAACTATGTACACATTGTGTTTAGTTCTATAAATATATATTTGTGTCACTTGAAAGTGCGGACACATTGCTAGTTACTTGGTATTCAGTTTCCCGTTTCTATAACTATGTACACATTGTGTTTAGTTCTATAAATATATATTTGTGTCACTTGAAAGTGCGGACACATTGCTATTTACTTGGTATTCAGTTTCCCGTTTCTATGACTATGTACACATTGTGTTTAGTTCTATAAATATATATTTGTGTCACTTGAAAGTGCGGACACATTGCTAGTTACTTGGTATTCAGTTTCCCGTTTCAATGAATTAATCGTGATGTCCTCGTACAGCCTTTTATTTTCAACGTATATTTCTTGTGTACTCATAACAGGAAAACAATATAAATGAAAACATTCCTCTGTAACGAGTGATAGAAAATACTATTGAATGCTCGTTCTTGAGATATAATGCAGCACCCAATTACCATATACTTTTATTCGCTACGGCGATGAACATCTTGACCTTCAGGAATTAACAGCCGTATGTAAATTTTATTAACCTTGCCCCACACAAAATAATATTTTTCGTGCACGTTATCCAGAAGAACTGTTATTTCAAGATATACGACTTGTAAAACAATATTGTCTGTATAATATGTATTCAGACTGCATGACACTTCATCATTGAAGAGTAGAAACCCGCTCTGTTCCTCATATTTGAGGAAAACGTGCATAGTAATGGTACTGTTGAAAGTTACACGAATGAACTTTACACTAGTTAGATCTCTGCATCATCTTACGTAGCGAAATTAAATGCTATTCAGTCGGTCAACACGATTGAACCCAAATTGTAATCGGTGTTATTCCCTAACACTAGGAAAAATCATATGAGATTAAATAATTCATTGTCAACAAATGCTTAGAGAAAGGAAATATGCCACAGTGCTTGAGGTACTCCAAAGTTAATATTCTCTAAAAAGGGAAAGGTAACACAGAAGATCCCAACTCCTATCGAGGTACAACGGTTCCAAAGTGTTCACTAAAATCCTTTAGAAAGGGAACGTCAACTCTCCATGCAGTAAGGAATTTATTGACTGACATACATGATATCTTAATAGATGAATAGGGAAAATTCTTCCTAGTTTTCGTAGTCTTAAATAAGGCTTTTGACCTACTATATAGGCAAGTACTTATCACGAACTTGAGAGCGCTTTATAGGACGGGAAATCTATTTTGCCATAATCATAATATCTGACAGTAAAGGTCATAGATGATAGCATTACAACATCCAGTGTCATGACCCAAACGAACTGTGTACTACAGGGTGACCACATGAGTCCCTAATTTTTCAATATAGTAACATCCAATGTGACAAAGAGTCACTCATGGGATGGGTAAGAAGGTCGTTGTATACTTGTATGTTGATGGCATTGTCATAGGAGGATCAATCCTGAATTACGTCTAGGATGCGATCGATAGACTCTAGGAATTGCCAGTGGATAATAAGTTTACAATCATAACTAAAAGGACATAACAAATGACGTTCCTGAAGAGAGGAAGAAATGCATTACCAGTCCAATTGTACCTAGAATCAAAACAACTTAGCCGTTCAGAATAAGTTCAAAAATCTGGGCATTTGCCTTCAAACTGCAAGGGCCACCTACTCTTTTCTTGTTAGAGACAAACCTATAGCAGCGATTAGAGCTATGAAAGACATTCCACAACCCGAAAAACTATCCCTGACCACCTCAATGGAACTCATTCAAATGGAAATAATACCGGTTTTGACTTATGGAATTGAATTTATATGGTATCAATTAAAAGTGAGTATAGAAACTCTAGAGAATGTAAAGGCCTCTTTCCTCAGGAGAACACTTGGTGTCTCGAAATTCACTCCATCGAGACACGAATATCTACTAAATATTGAAGACTATCGGATATAAGGGATCCGAAATAGAATGTTTTTGTCATCGACGACCCCTTTCAAAGATACTATAAGAAGACGAAAACAAAATGAGCAGACATCTGATGGTAATTTTGCAGAACTGACGCACTGGACTCGGACTATTTACGAGTAGAGGCATGTTGTCGCCAGGTTTGCACGTCATGGTTTACATCATGCGGCCTGGACTAATAAGAGACTTCCTGAACTTCTTGATTTGTGTGTGTGTGAACTGTGTGATGTTCGTTCTGGCGAATACCACTTGCAATCGTGCAGAAAGAGATAAATATCATTGTAAGATTATGCAAGTCAAATCTAATGCACATTGTGCTTAATTGTTTTATCAAATTTATCATTTACTTGGATGACTAATTACGATCTTCAAGCGAGGATTAGTTGATGCTTTACATTTAGGATTTATAACCTATGTCCACTATTGCTTAATAACATTATAAATTATTTTGGGCAGAGAATGTAATTGTATACTTATGAGTAATTGTTCTTCGTATGTGATTTTTTAAATCAAGTTAGTGGCTTCTTACCTGGCCTGCTACAGTGGATATTTTATATTGGCAGTAGTATGTAATTGTATACTTATGAGTAATTGTTCGTCGTATGTGATTTTTTTATCAAGCTAGTGGCTACTTAGCAAGCCCGCTTCAGTGGATATTTTATATTGGCAGTATTATGTTCCACAGGTCGGAGAACACCCTTACAAATGATACCCTTGTAGTCTCACATGTTCAAAATGGTAACAAAAACATGGCAGCCTGCAGTGACATGAGGATACAAATCTCAAGTGATTACGGTCTAAAGCCCTATTCATGTAGTACATGCGGAATAAACTTTACTCGGAGGGACAATTTGAAGAGACACCTGCTCATTCATAGTGGTCATAAGCCACATTCATGTAGCACATGCGGAGCAAAATATACTAATAAGTGGAATTTGAGGAAACATATGATCATTCATAGTGGTGTAAAGCCGTATTCATGTAACACATGTGAATCTAAATTTACTGAGAAGGAAAGTTTGAAGAAACACATGCTCTTTCATGGTGGTGTAAGGCCGTATTCATGTAGCTCATGCGGATCAAAATTTACTGAGAAGGGAAATTTGACGAAACACATGCTCATTCATAGTGGTGTAAAGCCGTATTCATGTAGCACATGCGGATCAAATTTTACTAGGAAGGCAAACTTGAGGACACACGAGCTCACTCATAGAGGTGTAAGGCCGTATTCATGTAGCACATGTGAATCAAAATTTACTGAGAAGGGAAGTTTGAAGAAACACATGTTCATTCATAAAGGTGTAAGGCCGTATTCATATAGCACATGCGGATCAAATTTCACTAGGAAGGAAAACTTGAAGACCCACAAGCTCACTCACAGTGGTGTAAAGCCATATTCATGTTGCACATGTGAATCAAAATTTACTCAGAAGGGAAGTTTGAAGAAACACATGCTCATTCATAGTGGTGTAACGCCTTATTAATGTAGCTCATGCGGATCAAACTTTACTAGAAGGGAAAGCTTGAAGACACACATGCTCACTCATAGTGGTGTAATGCCATATTCATGTAGCACATGTGGATTAAACTTTCCTCGGAAGGGACAATTGACGAGACACATGCTCATTGATAGTGGTGAGAAATAATAGTCTTGTACCATATGCGGTTCAAAGTTTACTAAGACTGGAGATTTGAAGAGACTCATGCTTAATCATTGTGTGAAAGGCTTTATTCATATATCAGATGAGAAAGGAACTTTACTCAGAATGGAGATTTGAAGAGACATTTTTATCCTTCATAGTAGATTAATTGTATATTTATGTAGCACATGCGGAGCAAACTTTATTGAAAAGGGAATTTTAAGAACAAACATGTTCAGTATTGGACGTATGCCTATTCTTGTAGCATATGCTGATCCAACTTTACTGAGAAGGGAAGATTGAAGACAAACTTGTTGCCGTAGCAGTGTCAGACCTTTATCATGTACTAGATCCGGAAAGATATTTTCTTGGAAAGTAAGTTTAAGGACACACATGCTCATTCATAGTAGTGTAATGCTATATGCACGTAGTAGGTGCGGAGCAAACCTAAGTCGTAATGGAAATTTGAGACGCAGTCGTTAATTCATAGTGGTGAGAAACCACATTCCGGTAGTACATCATTCATAGTGGTGAGAATCTACATTCTAGTAGTACATGCGAAAACAACTTTACCTGCTAACCACATTTGAAAAGACACATTTTCATACATTAAGGTGTAAATCCTTAACCATGTAGTACATGCGCAGCACTCTTTACCCTAAAGGATTTCTTGGAAACAAATGTGCTGATCCATAACGGTAAAAATGCGCATTCTTAAGTTACACGAGGAGACTGGCTACTTTTTTCTTCTAGTAGGAAGTTACAAAATGCGCATTTGCGTAGCTCATGTGTAGAAGACTTTGCTATGACACTATATTTTGAGACACACTTGCATATTCATAGCAGCTTACAGCCCTTTTCATGCAGTACATATGGAGCTACTTCTCTGAAGATTCACCTCCTATTTCATAGTGTGCTGAAACAATAACCATTTAGTACGTCCAGACCAAACTTTACTCTGCGAAGTGCTTTAGACAGACACATGCTGATTATTAGTGGCCAAATGTGTTTTCATGGGGATCAATATTTGCTGGGATAGGATCTTTGAAGTCACATGGTAGTTCATATGGTCTGAAGCCAAATTCATGCAGCATTTGCGAAATCTTAACTAGGAAAGGATCTTTGGAAGAACTCGTGTGGAGAAAACCTAAATTCGAAAACAAAATTTTAGACACATGCTTATTCATTTCGGCTAATAGCCGCATCTACACACATTATGCTGAGCAAACTTTACTAAAGAAAAAATTACGCCATACTTATGTATTAAATACGCAGCAACAATGACTCACAAGTATCTGTTAAGAATAGCTTGTCCCTTAGTTGCTCAAGGCTCATTCAAAGAGTACATGCCGAACAGTTTTTATTTTATTGGGTGTATAATGACTTGTGTTAATTCATACTAAGCAGTATGCATATAGTTTGTACGGATTAGAATTCAGTGATTGGGAGGCTCAAAAGAATCCATTGTTCATTGTTGGGGAAAAAGCCATATTCACGTGGTACTTGTGGTGAAGAGTACGAAGGGAGATTTCGAGAAGCACACATTAATTGATAGTGGCCAGAAGTTATACTCATGTTATGTAAAATGAGTTTCAATTACAAATAATGTGTTATTGCGGACTGAAGAAAATTCACGAAATATAAGGTGAGAAAGGTTTGTTGGAAAGTTGGATATTCAGGAAGTGCATCTTAATTCATGGAAGGCATGTATCCTTGTTGAAACATATCTTTTTTCTTACTAGAAAAAGGCTACGTTTAAGTGACATATGTTGGAAAAGAGTTTGGCTGGAAAGATAGTCTAATGAGACACGTGTATATCCTGTATGCATAACTACCACTTTACAAAAAATAGGGTTCTTAAGAGAGTAACTTTATTGGCAAAAGGCAAATGCCATATTTCCTGTATATTTATTTATTTATGCTTATGGCATTGTACACAAAAACGATATATACAAAAAAGGCAGCAAACAATGAACTTAGCCCTACAGATTTAACAGCTGTATGCCCAGTTCGTCTAGCCACTGTATGGCCTGATTAGATGCCAACAGTGGTTATGGTCGTCTGATATTCTGTGTTCCTGTGCTCCAGTATTGGTATTCTTTGTAATCTGACTGGTAACCTGTATTATTGTGGTGGTTGTGTGTTCTTCGTCATTTTATGTGGCTGTCGTGTGTTTAGCGTGATCTGTTTGATGACATATGTTCGCGAGGTTTGTCTGTTAGCCTGTGTTATTGTGCTGGCTGTGTTAAGGTATGTTCGTGAGGTTTGTCTGTTAGCCTATGTTAGTGTGTTGGCTTGGTTAATGTGTGTTCGTGAGGTTTATCTACTAGCATGTGTTATTGTGGTGGCTGTGTTAACGTGTGTTTGTGAGGTTTGTCTGTTAGCCTCTCTTAATGTGTGTCCGTAAAATTTGTCTAATAAACTGTGTAATTGTGGTGGCTGTGTGGTATCGTGTGTTATTTTAGCGATTGTCTGGTTTTCTTTGTTGCCTTTCTGGGTTCAGTGTGAGTTGTTTAGGCCTCCGGTGGTATCAATTCATGTGACGGATATGCACTTTATCTCGTGTGATTTTGTGATCGTGTCTAATGTTGATGAAGTAATTGAGGTCTGAAACTTTTCGATGTATAGTGTAAGGGCCCTTCCATTTTGGTATGAGGAACTCGGACATGTAATTCCGGTGTTGTGAGTTTATGTTTTAGTGTGTTAAATGTGTTTGTATGTTCTTCTGTGAATATGAATAGTGTTTTTATTTGTGTTAGATCTGTGAGTGGTTTGGCTATGCGTGCGAAGTTGTGTATTACTTTCCTGTAATAGCTGCCTAGGCCGAAGAAACTGTAAAGATGATCCTGAATAATTTATTTTGGAAAAACTGAGTTTAAGAATATTCCCGAATGGGAATATGATGTTATTTCCGTTTGAGCAGATGAATTATCAATTAACATGATAACATTGGTCCGGTTAACTCAAACATAAAATGCCAGCGCTTCGCCCCGGTGTGCCGTTGGGCTCGTCAGTTGGTACATACACACCTCACCAATACGCGTGGCTAGCACGTACTGAGAAGGCCATCAGAAGACACAAAACACGAGTATTGGTGAGGTGTGTATGTACCAACTGACGAGCCCAACGGCACACCGGGGCGAAACGGTGGCATTTTATGTTTGAGCTAACCGGACCAATATCATCATGTTAATTGATAATTAATCTGCTCAAACGGAAATAACATCATAACCTATTTGGATAGCCAAGGTAAGGCTTTTGTTCTATGAAAGGAAGCTGGACTTCCGTAGCACATTGGCATCACTCGTGACGTCAATACTACTCGTATTTTGTGTCTTGTGATGGCCTTCTCAGTATGTGCTAGCCACGCGTATTGGTGAGGTGTGTATGTACCAACTGACGAGCCCAACGGCACACCGGTCTAAACGCTGGCATTATATGTGTGAGCTAACCGGACCAATATTATTATGTTAATTGATAAAACTGACTTTGTCGAACAAACTTCCTCTAAATTACCGGTAAACATCGATGTGCATAACGATTTATTAATCTCTTGTTGTTATTTTGTACAAAATGTCCCGACCTATTTGTAGGAAAGCGAAGATGTCTGAAAGCATTTTAATTAACAATTTACTGCCATTATACATTATTATCACTTCCTAATATACAGTATCCATTATTTCAGTCACTCTTTAGTGTGGTAAACTACAAAACACTTTACGTGTAATCCAACATCACATTTTCTGCTGCAAGTGGTTTTATTTTGTGTGTCACTGAAAGTTCATGAGTTTTTTCTCTGGTCTGACTCGTCCACAGTTCTGGCATGGATCTGCAGGACTGAGAACTGGTCGGTGTTTGTCCGCAATCGTGTGATTGAGATCAGAAACTTGGCCAATTCAAACTGCTGGCAACATGTTCCAGGTTCATTGAATCCAGCTGATTTACCGTCACGTGGCTATTCGGCTTCGCAATTAATAGGCTCTCGGTGTTGGGAGGGACCTTCTTGGTTGTATGAATCTCCATAGTGTTGGCCTCAAACAAAAATGGTGTATGACGAAGAGAGTATCGCGAAGGAAATGAAGAAAAACCCTGTGAATTCTATGACTGTAACCAATGATGGTCCCCTCTGGTATGCTAGAAATTTTTCCAGCTATCACAGAATCGTTCTTCTAATCGCATGGATTCTTCGTTTCTGTAAGAATTGTCTTAGACGTGAGAAGATATCACATGAAAATCTGCAAGTTGAAGAGTTAGAAAAGGCTGAAATTTGGCTCATTAGTTCAACGAGAAAGCTATCATGGATTAGTTGCTAAGCGGCTGTCTTCATTACATCCGTGCCTTGAAGATGGTGTTCTCAGGTTAAAACGAGACTATTAATGCCAGTAGATTTGAAGCAATTCAGGTTCCCAAATATTCTCCCGAAGAACCATGTCGTCACCTCTTGCTTGATTATGGATGAGCACGTGAAAATAAATCATATTGGAATACAGCTTCTTCCTAATTATTTGAAGCAACGCTTCTGGATCATCGGAGGAAGGAAAACAGAATAATTATAAGAAAATGTGTCAAGTGCCGGAGGTTTGATGGACAACATAGCGAAACCGCTCATACCCCTCTGTCCATGGATCTGTGTATTTGAAGTGATAGGAGTGGACTTGGCAGGTCCAGTGTTCCTGGGGGATGAAAATAAAGCTTGGATTGTGGTTTTCACATGTGTGGTGTATCACACTGCGCATCTTGAAATGGTTACCTCTCTCTTCACACAGGCGTTTGTACAAGCGTTCCGCCGGTTTGTAGCAAGAAAAGGACGGCCCTTTGTGATTTACTCATACAATGGTACATATTTCACGGGTACAGAAAACGTGTATCATAATGTAGGCTGGGAAAATATTTCTAAACACTATTCTGTTGAACGTATTACTTGGAGATTTAATCCTCCTAGTGCTTCTTGGTGGAGAGGCTTCAGGGAATGGTTAATCCGTCTAATTATACAGCTTCTGGAACGAATTTTGGGTAAAGCCTGTCTAACTTACCAAGAAATGCTTACCCTTCTCTGCAATATAGAAGCCACCATAAGTGCAAGGCCGTTAACATTTCTGACCGATGGATGTGAAGATATAAGTCCACTCACCCCTGCCTGCTTTCTACAAGAAATGAAGACAACTGGAGTTTTAGAATGTGATGCATTGGATGCTATTACCCTGAATCAATGAAATCGTCATCTTTTGAAACGAAGAATGGCATCGTATAAAAGATTCCAGCAGAAATATCTGGGACTTTTGGCACTCCGTAAACTGAGTTGCAAACCAACACTTTTGTTCAAGAGAGGTGACAATGTTCTAGTTGGATCAGATGGCACTAAGAGGATAGATTGGCCCCTTGGAACAATTGTGAATTTGTTCCCTGGAAATGACGGTATTACAATATTTGCAAGAGTTGTTACATGTAAAGGAGAATTCTTGAGACCCATACAGCGACTCTACCCACTAGAAGTACCTGATGAAGACAGCACACCTTTGAGGGCTGGTTTGAATAAGAAAACAGATACACGTTTAGGAGAGCCGACTGGAACTGGTGTTCAACCCCCAAAGACCACACTTTCGGGTAGAACTGTCAATGTACCTGCTTGTTATGTGGAGTAGTTAACGATATCATTCTTCATCGGTGGGATGATGTGACAGTTGGCAACAGTTCCGTTTTGTGAGAAAAAGAGGACAAGGAACTGTGCATACAAGATGGAGTCTTCCGAGTGTTATTTATAATACCGTATGTGTTGTCTTGTAAATAAATCTCAAATTATAAAAGCCACCTTGTCAAACACTACAAAGTAGTTAAATAATTAAATTAACACGTACATGTTTCGCTACATCAATGATAACTTCATCAGCGTGAAAAATCATACAAAATACGGTATCTTAACAAAAACCTAAAAAGAAAATGGATAACCTCACAAAATGTCATCAATTTAAATAAATGAAAATTCACAAAAAAGAACCAATAATCAATAATAGGATATGTGAAATATTTGGTCGTTCCATATCCACCTGAGATATATTTTGCACATAGGAAAGGTTTGCTTCAGGACAAAGACCTGCTGAGGAATATCTGTCGTTAATAAATATGTATTAATCTGAAGGTTTAACTACGTATCACATCCAAACTGAGATACTAGTCATTTCAATAAATTTTGCACATGGGAAAGTTTGCTTCAGGACATAGACCCCGAATCTGGTTGTTGGTTATCTCCGTCAGCTGCTCAAAATGGTTAATGTATATTTGCTAGGTAATTATATAATAATGAGATGTGTAAAGTATTTGGACATTGATAACATCATAAACCAGTGCATCAAAAGTGGAACAAGTAATGAGTGTAATGTGACTTTTAATTTTTTTAAAGAATGACTTTTTGAAAGGGAATCCATTTTCTTTTTAGGTTTCTGTTAAGATACCGTAGTTTCTAAGATTTTTCACGCTGACGAAGTTACCATTGATATAACGAAATATGTACGTGTTAATTGAATTATTTAACTACTTTATAGTGTATGACAAGGCGGCTCTTATAATTTGAGATTAATATCAGTCAACACGGATAATATATAATATAAGAAATATTTAATATTGTAAATGAATATCCTTCATTTTCCCAAGGAGTACGAAGTGACGTTTCTGTTCGTAACACTATCAATGCGACAATTCAGACCGCCAGCTATTATTAGAGTCTCCTCTTTATTTATATTGTTTAGGACCTGGCTCACTTAGGTAACTATATATTTTAATTGTAGCTCTGGTTGGAAATATGCGGCCACCATGACATTGTTCCTTGCCACCAGAATATTTTCTGTTTTATGAATGATGCGAGGTTTTAGGGGTATGGTTATTCCTCCTTTGGGTCTTCCTAATTCTTCTTGTGAGATGAAGGAATGTATTGTGTAACGGTTGGGAGAAGACCAATCTTTGGTGGGGAAAGTCTGTTAGAACAATAACGTCTTTGGCGGCCAAAATATTGAGATTTAGTTGTTGGAAAGCCGTGACTAGGCCTTTGACGTTCCAATGCATTGTCATTACGTGTCTCTTATGCATCAAGTGTAAAAAAAAAAAAAAAAAAAATGATACTGATCATAAAATGATTTAAGGTAAATTCTTTACTTCATTGACACCACAAATCAATATTTTTATTTAAACTACTTAAATACAACCATAAAATACATAAATCACCCTTTAAAACCAAAATATTTAAAGGTAATCAATGCAACATTCTTGAAAAACGAACTCTATGGACTAAAACTCCCTTTTGCAAGAAATTCACAGATTTAGTTTTCTCCAAATGCAGAAAGCGGAAAACAACTCTGAAGGCTTTGGTTCTTCCTCAAGTTACAATCTCTTTGACATCTATGTCACCGTGTATTTGATATTTCTCAAGTTACTTCTCGAGTGTTGTGACAGTAGTGACGTCCTTAAATCTTCCTACGGAACGCTACGCCATTACATCTATGGCCTGAAGTTCCAAGTCTTCCTTTGTACCAACTTCTGATGCCCCCTTGGGCTGCTGGAGATTTCTATTCCTAGTTCTTCTGGATGTAACGTCTGGGAAAAGGTGATCATCCTCAGTAGACTTGATGTCTTCCTGTGAGACAACACCCCCTGTATCTATAAAATCTAGCCTCTGTTGTGTTAAAACCCTACTAGTACCTAGGGAGAGCCCTTTTGTATTAGTTCGTGATGTACTCTCATCATTCATGACAGCAGTGCGATTATTTATCTAGTTCTTCTGGATACAATTTCTGAGAAAAGGTGATCATCGTCAGTAAAATTGATGTCTTCCTGTGATGCAGCATCCTCTGTATCTATAAAGTGTTGCCTCTGTTGTGGTAAATACCTGCTAGTACCTACGGAGATTCCTTCTGTATTAGATCGTGCTCTACTCTTGTCATTCTTGACAGCAGTGCGAGCATGATGGGATGCTCTCTCCATTATAACAGACTTTAGAACAGCATATGCCTCTTGTTCAATCGATATGGCAGTGTTAATTTTCTTTCTAATTTGTTCCTCTATTCCTTTCTCCAAATAAAGCTTCATATCTTCTATTTCGTCAGCAAGTATCCCGAGCTTGTTCTCCTCATCCTTAGCTTTACAAATGACCTTGGGCGCTCATACTACGCAAGGCCATGTTAGCCTACATTTTTTCCGTTTTCATATTCTCCTTTCAGTAAACCAAAGCATACTGAATGCTGCCATCTGCAACATCCTTCATTCTCAACAGCAGGTATTTTTTATTCTCAACTAATTTCCGACAGATGTCGCTATGGTCGGCTCTGTAGTCTGTCATGTTTGGTGTTTCGTCACTTCCAGGTAGCGTCCGTGAAAGGTTTGTTCTACATCTTGGTTAACTTCGGACCACGATGCACCTGAGCGCTGGAAACTCACGATTTGCATCGGGAGTGCTACCTCTGCAAATGTACTGTCCCCGTTTACCTGGATAGTAGGCTGTCAGATATCCGCCCCCTCAATCGGATTGCCAATTATCAATCGCACCGGCACAGTTACATCAATGAAAATGGCACTGACATATACTATCGAGATAAGAGCACAGAAATTCACATGAAATCATTGTGGAACACACCAAAATAGACGGGGGTGCAAACTTACCGTTGCTTACCTCTTAATTATCTCGGGGTTTGAGTTGACAACAGGATCACTAAAAGTCCGTTCACACAATAATCTCCGCCATGACATTTAAAAATGAACCAGAAACGAAGACGAGAACTTTGAACTGTACAAAAGCTTTATTTCTAATAAAGGGTCTGATTTTCCTAACACAACAAAATATACGTGGCTATCAAGAGCCCAAGTCAATCTGACTACGTCCTCCAGTAGGACTTGCAAAATAATATACAACATGATATATAAAACATTTTAGCTCCCAAGAGCTCCAAATACCGTAATATTCATAACACTATTGGATTGGAAAAGGACGTCAGGGTGTGACATATATAGAGCATTTGTTTCCTTTTAATAAACAAGAGAATGATATTTATAGTCGCAAGGCCAGAGTGTACGACCTCACTCTCTGAAAACCATATGTTGACACAGCTGCGGGCTACCTTCCAGCCTGCTGCATACTGGTCAAATGCACTCCCTTCTCACACGCTATGTTACGTAAGAATCCAGCCTGCACTCTCAAGCTTTTAAATGTCTTACAAGACAACTCACATTATATTTACGCAAATCTTTCAAGTACTTTGATCACATCCTAATGGATCATTACATAAATTTCTTAAACTTGGTAACTTCAATCCAAATGTTTAATTAGCTCTTAAATGTTTATAACAAAATCACATAAATTATTTATAATAATTAGAAATTGTTTATAATATTTGTCAAAGACAATAAAAATATTATAAGCACGCCTTTAACATCACTCTCGTTTCATATTATTTTTGAAAAATATTTACAACAATTATTTACAATATTAACCTTTAAATTGTTTAAATTATTAATTTAATAAATACATTAGCCACATGTTCATTCGGTTGGTAATTTTATAATCCTGTTTAATATAATCGACCAATGAAGGTTAGTTATACATGTTAGTGTCACAATCTGTTTTAATAAAGTTCTTAATAATGATTTGTGACGGCAACCTTCATTCATAATCTTGTCTCAAATTCTTTCAAAACTCGTGTTAATTATAACAGTAAATCACTTGATTAATTTTCAACGAACTATAACAATCTTACTCCAGCGGAAAATCCTTCGCTAACAAGTTAATGCACAATCTGCATTAAAAATATGTCCAAAATCATCATATATTAATCTATATGGCATTTACAACTTTCACATCACTTACAAAACTTCCACAAATAATTCTTTAACATTTATTCCTGTGGGAACTTCCTTCATCTTCAAGGGCATTATATTTCAGCGACTTTCAACACGCGCTGCACTAGCGATTATACATTCATAGTTCCACTTAAAAATTTTATAATCATAATTTGTTTCAAAACTGTTTTTCTATTTAACCTTCGTAGATTTCATTCATGAACTGAAATGAAGTCAAAACTTGCCAATCACAAACAAATTTAATAGTGAATACGCTTATATACGCCTATCTGGTCTATCAAAATTTAAGACTAACATCTTAAAAGAAATTGTAGTATGAAAATACTATCTTCAAATAAAGTGCGACTAAACTGCAAAGTAGTCGAATAGAATCCAATTAGATTGGGGAATGCAAACATCGTTATATAATTCTCTAATTGAGAAAAACTCCTAACAAAAGTACTTGACTTTAATGCATTCAATAATTCATTATTAACATTACTCTTTCACAAAATTATCTATGATGCAATGTTCATTCATAACTGACGATAAATGTCTGTGTTGCAATCAATACAAATAACGACTAGTATTTCCAAGATCGTCGATAACGTAAGATTTTAACGCTCTAAAATCATTTAAATGTTCTTCCTTCTTGATGATGACAGAAAATTGTTCAAAGTAATTAAACTGGGGTAGAATTACTTTAATAAAGTGACACGCTGTCTGAATTTAAATCTGCCATAAAAATCATTAACTTACAGTCAAATCGTGACTACAAAAATATTTAATTACTGAAAAATCTAAATATCAGTCTCAACTGATTTAAAATCGTTAACTATGCCCATGACATAACAATGTCTTAATAAATCGTCGAAAAATGCAAAATTCATCAAGGTGTACTGAGAATAAGAATCTCAACAAGAAAATAAGGCAAAATACATGAGGGTAAAAATATGGGAAAAATGGTTGCTCAAACATTACTAGGTTACTCAAATACAATAAAACGTTCACGACTACCTTATCTGCCGATTGACGTTCCAGAGGAAAATTCCCCAAAGAAGACTGCTGATGGATCCATTTCACCACGTTAAAGCTGAGCTCCATCCTCGAAATAGGAAATAGCACCATCGGAGAATCGAACTGCTTCCTTCTCCGTGAATCGATCTGCTCCTCGAAGACGAATAGACATCCTTCCGGCAATAATCTTCTTTGTGAGTCGGGACTACCCTGACCTCTCTTGAAAAATTCCCTGAAGTTCCAGTAGACAATCATCATGACGTTTTGTAGAAATTTCCGAAGAAATTATTCATATTTAGAGTATGAAATTGTTTCTATGGCTGTTCGATGGTATTCAGCCATTACTTACGAAACATGGGTGTAGATGGTATTCACCGCATGTTCGCTTGTGTGGAATAGCAATTAGCGAAGTTCCATGTCGCTATCTTACTCCAATGAAGTATGTCCCAATTGCAATAAGCCTTCTTAGCCTTCCATTTGCACTTCAGTTGTAGTGTCAGAAGAACAAACTGCCGTATTCAAATGCTCCATTATACTGTATCGTTCTGTAAGCAAGCAATCTGAAGTCTTTCTACTCCACTCACAGCGTTAGCCTTGCTTTGATTCTGGCTTATACAAAAGTGTTTCTCTAGTGGTGAGATAATCACTTTTGCCAGTCGTATAAAACAGCTAATATCTTTTGAAGTACTCGGTTGAAATAGTTCAGCTTTTTTCTATAATTGCATGTAGTACTGCACAATACAATTATGTTATCGTAGACCGCTAACTGTTTGAAGCTAAACTTTTATAAGCTTTCTAAGGTCCGTTTCAACTTCACCTAGTTTGACCTGTATCTCGTTAACATAGTGGCCTCGCCACGCGTTATAAATACGATTCTTTTCACTTGCTGTTCACTTTGATGTCTCACTATGTTGAATATATAAGAAAATGACTTTCACAAATACTTCGATGATCTGAGCATTAGATCTCAGATTGATCAGCGAACGAAAGAGAAGAGAAGAGAAGAGGCTCCTTTCTTCTGCGCAAGCCCTTTTATTACCTTCTCGAGGGGCGTTACCATCCCTTCCAAAGCGTGATACTGCGTCATCGCTAGAACTTCCAACTTCGTTAATACATGACGGATTTTCAAAATTCAAAAACTGAAAATAAATTTCACCAAAATTCCAAATCAATGCTTTTACTGCAAATGGATTTCCACAATTCTGCATTCAAAAAGTCATAAAAATACCATAGTTTCAGCAATCTCCGTCTTCCTTTAAACTATCGTTGATTGGTTCATGCCTCTCCTCCAATAGCATAGTTTCTTCCTCAGCAGAATTCCTCGTTTCCTGCGACTGCGTCGTACATCTTGGAACATTCTGGACTAAAATGCTGACGTCACTGAGAATCTCAGCTCGAGTAGCTTGCTGGCATAACATTTACGTCATCCGTGCTTACGTCATGACTACCCACGTCATAACTATGACAGCCATAACTCTAATCATAATTTCAAATATAGCCACCGTGGTCTCTACATAATTCAATTACGGGGGCATTCTCCTCCCACCACGTTTTAAAAACAGTTGCAAATTGTTTTTAAACTCAATGTTACAAGTATCTCAACTCTCTTGAACACGAAATTGAATTATTACTGGCTTACTCTAGTATGATATTTCCTCTATGTTCCTTAATCATATATCTCTTCTATTCTGGGTTGTATGTGGTTAATGTATTCTTTCCTCTCTACTTTCTCTTCTGACCAGTGTTTCTATTCTCTAAGTTCTGCTGGCTCGTAGAAGGCCCAGGATCGATTACAACATCCTGCCTTTTCCTTTGATTGTCAGCTTCTTTATCCCTTAATTCTTTTAAGTATTGCTGGCTTTCCTTTTCTCTTTGCTGATATTGCTCAGGTGTCATAACCTGACTTTGAGTATTCTGGTTTCTATTTTGGTTTTGGTTATTCCTATTATAGTTACGATTATACCCATTATTGTTATAATATCTGCCTCTTCCATTATAGTTTCCTCGGTTGTAGTTCCAACCTATCCTCTGTTGATATGGTCGGTAACCTTGTGATCTGTAATTTCTAAACTGATTATTCCTGTGAGGACCTACATTGTCAGTTTTCTCCTCCTCTGGCTTGTCAGTTTGTTGGACTTGGTCCATGTATACCGTATTGATTTCCTTATACTCTTGCCTTTGACCTTTCTGGACTACGTTAGGCATTGGACTTGTGTAGTCTAACCTTCTTAGTAATTCATCCATGCTGGATAAATCCCTGATGTTGGACGAAATTATAAGTCTCCTCACCTCAACTGGCAGCATACGAGAAATCGCATCTATTAGTTGCTCCGTGGACAATGGGGGTTGCAAAAATCTCAAGCGGGACAACTGACTCGTAAAGAAATCAGCGTACCTCGTTGGAAGAGTACCTGAGTATTGTCTTGAATATACTTCCGCTCTTAACGAATTCTGCGCTTCTATGGACCAAAATCGTTTGATTAATGCCTCTGCAAACTCGTCAAAGTTGCTGAATGTATATCTAAAAGCTCTAAACCATTCAAGGGGTCCTCCAATCAGATATCTCTCTACAATCTTCATCTCTCTCTCTCTGGGAATGTGAGCTTCGATGAAATAATCTTTGAGATTCCTTACATACTCTATAGGTGTCAAACTATCAGTGTTACTGAATTTTTGTGGTTTGTCCTCGAAATTCCTAATGACCGTCACGTTCCTCGGATATGAATCCGGATAGTTTTTCCCACTATCTCGATAATTCCACTCAGATTCCATATTCCTCTCGTCATCCTCCTCTCTGAATCTGGATACACGTTCTTCAGGAGTCACGTCTCTTTCTTCTGGATCTAGGTGACATCTTCTGGTATGCTTCCTGTTCAATTCGCAAGCTGAGCCTTCTGTATCCTTGTCGGTGATTTCTGTTAAGACTTTCTTGACTATCTCTTCCTTGTAGTTCTCCATTAAACTAGCCTCTCCTAACTTTAAATTTTTCAGTTTACTCGTCGTTTCATTTACATCCGAGACAACTTTATGCATCTGTTCCTCTAATGTAGATTTTAAAGTTTGCATATCCTGATCTAGTTGTGTTCTATCGTCAACTTGTTTTTCGGATAGCGAATTTATCCTGACGCTTAAATCTTTTCTAATCTGTACTACCTCATTATTAATTTCTATCTGCGTACTGGCAAGTTTTCTTTCAATCCTTTCCTGAATTTGGGTTACATGTTCCCCACTTGACTTATTCCACTCGTCTTTCCATACCGCTACGTTTGCTGTTAACATCTCGGCTATGTCTACTTTGATATCCTCCTTTAATACTCTATTGTGGTCTAATACCTGTGTTCTCATGACCTCTACGTCGTACTTCAACTCTGCTAAAGATGTTGTTGTTCTAACTGATTCGTCGACTAACCTAGTCGTTAATGCAGTTATATTACGCGTACAAAGAGTTTTTGAGTTTTCGATTTCTTCCCTGACTTTATTGACATCAGTTTGGACTTTAGTGATATCTACGAAAACTGTGTTGACCTCTACCTGAATCTTAGTTACATCACTTTGCACCTCAGTTATATCCGCATGAATGTTGTTAATGTCTACCTGAACATTAGATACATCTGTTCTAGCTTTTTGAATTTCTTTCTGGACTTCCTCGACCTTGTCTTGGACAGTCGCTACATCGTTTTTGACAACCACTACTTCGGCTCTAGCACAAGCAATATCCCCTCGGACATTAGCTACATCTAAATTTAACATTGTAAGGTCCCTCTGTACCTTAGACACATCATTTTTAACATCAGACACATTTGTGCGGATGTCACTTACAGTATTTTCAATTCCTAGGGTATTAACCTGTAAACGCGACATATTATCCTCCAAATTAGCAGCACTAGTTTGGATACCCTTCAAATTTTCATCCATGCTAGCTTTCAAATTACTAGCATTCTCCTCCATTCTTGCATTTAAATTACTAGCATTCTCCTCCATTCGACTAGTATTCCTAGCTTCCATCTCCTTCATACTACTATTCAAATTACTAGCATTTTCCTCCATCATCTGCTTCATGCTACTATTCATGCTAGCTTTCAAGTTAGCAGACATCTCCTCTAACATTTTCTTCAAACTTTCATCTGCCATTACAATATTATTATTCAAAATGGATTGCTGTAGGGACATACATCAAAAGAGCAAAATAACAACGTTTGAGCAACACTTTTCACCATATATATAATTTGATCAATTTTCTGTCTTAAATCTAACTTATAACTACCTTATAATTAATATTCGAAGATACTTCATGTTGAAACAAACTCAAGCACATGTTCAAATTTCTCTGGCTCATTTTAAAATATCCTAACACAAATAATTTACATTTACAATCCAAATAATTAATTTTATCTTTAATATGACTAAAGTGTCATAAGCCGGTCAAATAAAATAAGATTCCAGATTATAGGCGATTTTTCTAAGTTTCCTGCCCATTTAACCTTCCTCAAGTTGTATAAGATCTGATCTTTTCTGAGTGTAATTTTCCTAATACAATACAACATTTAATTCCTATATAATCACACTCTTAAATACTACAATTGGCCTAGACATCTAACAAAGAATCAACCTCTTTATTTGAGTCTAATCGAACCTCACGTTTTAGGTTTGTCAATCTTTCTAGTGTTCAACCTGGTAATCCAGTTTTGTCGAATTCGTCCCACGTATTAGGGTCAATCTTACTGTTGACTCAGCCCCACGCTCTTGGATCGCCAATCTTTCTGTCCCCGTTTACCTGGATAGTAGGCTGTCAGATATCCGCCCCCTCAATCGGATTGCCAATTATCAATCGCACCGGCACAGTTACATCAATGAAAATGGCACTGACATATACTATCGAGATAAGAGCACAGAAATTCACATGAAATCATTGTGGAACACACCAAAATAGACGGGGGTGCAAACTTACCGTTGCTTACCTCTTAATTATCTCGGGGTTTGAGTTGACAACAGGATCACTAAAAGTCCGTTCACACAATAATCTCCGCCATGACATTTAAAAATGAACCAGAAACGAAGACGAGAACTTTGAACTGTACAAAAGCTTTATTTCTAATAAAGGGTCTGATTTTCCTAACACAACAAAATATACGTGGCTATCAAGAGCCCAAGTCAATCTGACTACGTCCTCCAGTAGGACTTGCAAAATAATATACAACATGATATATAAAACATTTTAGCTCCCAAGAGCTCCAAATACCGTAATATTCATAACACTATTGGATTGGAAAAGGACGTCAGGGTGTGACATATATAGAGCATTTGTTTCCTTTTAATAAACAAGAGAATGATATTTATAGTCGCAAGGCCAGAGTGTACGACCTCACTCTCTGAAAACCATATGTTGACACAGCTGCGGGCTACCTTCCAGCCTGCTGCATACTGGTCAAATGCACTCCCTTCTCACACGCTATGTTACGTAAGAATCCAGCCTGCACTCTCAAGCTTTTAAATGTCTTACAAGACAACTCACATTATATTTACGCAAATCTTTCAAGTACTTTGATCACATCCTAATGGATCATTACATAAATTTCTTAAACTTGGTAACTTCAATCCAAATGTTTAATTAGCTCTTAAATGTTTATAACAAAATCACATAAATTATTTATAATAATTAGAAATTGTTTATAATATTTGTCAAAGACAATAAAAATATTATAAGCACGCCTTTAACATCACTCTCGTTTCATATTATTTTTGAAAAATATTTACAACAATTATTTACAATATTAACCTTTAAATTGTTTAAATTATTAATTTAATAAATACATTAGCCACATGTTCATTCGGTTGGTAATTTTATAATCCTGTTTAATATAATCGACCAATGAAGGTTAGTTATACATGTTAGTGTCACAATCTGTTTTAATAAAGTTCTTAATAATGATTTGTGACGGCAACCTTCATTCATAATCTTGTCTCAAATTCTTTCAAAACTCGTGTTAATTATAACAGTAAATCACTTGATTAATTTTCAACGAACTATAACAATCTTACTCCAGCGGAAAATCCTTCGCTAACAAGTTAATGCACAATCTGCATTAAAAATATGTCCAAAATCATCATATATTAATCTATATGGCATTTACAACTTTCACATCACTTACAAAACTTCCACAAATAATTCTTTAACATTTATTCCTGTGGGAACTTCCTTCATCTTCAAGGGCATTATATTTCAGCGACTTTCAACACGCGCTGCACTAGCGATTATACATTCATAGTTCCACTTAAAAATTTTATAATCATAATTTGTTTCAAAACTGTTTTTCTATTTAACCTTCGTAGATTTCATTCATGAACTGAAATGAAGTCAAAACTTGCCAATCACAAACAAATTTAATAGTGAATACGCTTATATACGCCTATCTGGTCTATCAAAATTTAAGACTAACATCTTAAAAGAAATTGTAGTATGAAAATACTATCTTCAAATAAAGTGCGACTAAACTGCAAAGTAGTCGAATAGAATCCAATTAGATTGGGGAATGCAAACATCGTTATATAATTCTCTAATTGAGAAAAACTCCTAACAAAAGTACTTGACTTTAATGCATTCAATAATTCATTATTAACATTACTCTTTTACAAAATTATCTATGATGCAATGTTCATTCATAACTGACGATAAATGTCTGTGTTGCAATCAATACAAATAACGACTAGTATTTCCAAGATCGTCGATAACGTAAGATTTTAACGCTCTAAAATCATTTAAATGTTCTTCCTTCTTGATGATGACAGAAAATTGTTCAAAGTAATTAAACTGGGGTAGAATTACTTTAATAAAGTGACACGCTGTCTGAATTTAAATCTGCCATAAAAATCATTAACTTACAGTCAAATCGTGACTACAAAAATATTTAATTACTGAAAAATCTAAATATCAGTCTCAACTGATTTAAAATCGTTAACTATGCCCATGACATAACAATGTCTTAATAAATCGTCGAAAAATGCAAAATTCATCAAGGTGTACTGAGAATAAGAATCTCAACAAGAAAATAAGGCAAAATACATGAGGGTAAAAATATGGGAAAAATGGTTGCTCAAACATTACTAGGTTACTCAAATACAATAAAACGTTCACGACTACCTTATCTGCCGATTGACGTTCCAGAGGAAAATTCCCCAAAGAAGACTGCTGATGGATCCATTTCACCACGTTAAAGCTGAGCTCCATCCTCGAAATAGGAAATAGCACCATCGGAGAATCGAACTGCTTCCTTCTCCGTGAATCGATCTGCTCCTCGAAGACGAATAGACATCCTTCCGGCAATAATCTTCTTTGTGAGTCGGGACTACCCTGACCTCTCTTGAAAAATTCCCTGAAGTTCCAGTAGACAATCATCATGACGTTTTGTAGAAATTTCCGAAGAAATTATTCATATTCAGAGTATGAAATTGTTTCTATGGCTGTTCGATGGTATTCAGCCATTACTTACGAAACATGGGTGTAGATGGTATTCACCGCATGTTCGCTTGTGTGGAATAGCAATTAGCGAAGTTCCATGTCGCTATCTTACTCCAATGAAGTATGTCCCAATTGCAATAAGCCTTCTTAGCCTTCCATTTGCACTTCAGTTGTAGTGTCAGAAGAACAAACTGCCGTATTCAAATGCTCCATTATACTGTATCGTTCTGTAAGCAAGCAATCTGAAGTCTTTCTACTCCACTCACAGCGTTAGCCTTGCTTTGATTCTGGCTTATACAAAAGTGTTTCTCTAGTGGTGAGATAATCACTTTTGCCAGTCGTATAAAACAGCTAATATCTTTTGAAGTACTCGGTTGAAATAGTTCAGCTTTTTTCTATAATTGCATGTAGTACTGCACAATACAATTATGTTATCGTAGACCGCTAACTGTTTGAAGCTAAACTTTTATAAGCTTTCTAAGGTCCGTTTCAACTTCACCTAGTTTGACCTGTATCTCGTTAACATAGTGGCCTCGCCACGCGTTATAAATACGATTCTTTTCACTTGCTGTTCACTTTGATGTCTCACTATGTTGAATATATAAGAAAATGACTTTCACAAATACTTCGATGATCTGAGCATTAGATCTCAGATTGATCAGCGAACGAAAGAGAAGAGAAGAAAAGAGGCTCCTTTCTTCTGCGCAAGCCCTTTTATTACCTTCTCGAGGGGCGTTACCATCCCTTCCAAAGCGTGATACTGCGTCATCGCTAGAACTTCCAACTTCGTTAATACATGACGGATTTTCAAAATTCAAAAACTGAAAATAAATTTCACCAAAATTCCAAATCAATGCTTTTACTGCAAATGGATTTCCACAATTCTGCATTCAAAAAGTCATAAAAATACCATAGTTTCAGCAATCTCCGTCTTCCTTTAAACTATCGTTGATTGGTTCATGCCTCTCCTCCAATAGCATAGTTTCTTCCTCAGCAGAATTCCTCGTTTCCTGCGACTGCGTCGTACATCTTGGAACATTCTGGACTAAAATGCTGACGTCACTGAGAATCTCAGCTCGAGTAGCTTGCTGGCATAACATTTACGTCATCCGTGCTTACGTCATGACTACCCACGTCATAACTATGACAGCCATAACTCTAATCATAATTTCAAATATAGCCACCGTGGTCTCTACATAATTCAATTACGGGGGCAGTACAGACATGCAAATTGGACGCTTACCTCAATATTATTCTTGCACAAAAAATTCAACGTTCCAACCAATATTATGACCAACCTAATGTAAATACACACACTCACACGTAGGTTAAAGTTAATAAAACTGAACGAAAACAGTTTAGAACATCCCTAGTCACGAAAACCCAACGATCTGTAGTAATATACTGTATATCTAGGGAACTCACATGCAGTAATGTTTCATGGCGTCAAAATATTTGTATACTGTATATAATGCACTTACCAAAATACATTATTTCTAAATTATAAATATAACTAATAACATAAGCAAACACGGTTATATTTGCTGTCTACTAGGTACATTTTTCGTCAACTGTTGTCGCAGTCACCTGAATTATTTTAAAAATACAACCGTCAGTTATATTTTAGAAAAACTATTTTGTGATACGGTTTTCGTAGAATTTATCATATATGGTTCAACTATATTACCTAAAGTATTTTTTATGGATATCCGTTTACCTTAAATTTGTATGAATATTCAAAAAGTATTGTTGAATATAATTTATTTGTCTATAGGCCCTCTTATTTTACTTTTAAAGGATATAATGTAAACTCCTGATTAAGCATTTCTAAAAACGTTCTGTTAGGAGCACGTAGAATCAACAATGGTTTCAACCCTGATTCCTTTATACTCAACGAATGAATTTTTCATTGCATGGACCATATATGACGGTTAGACCTGATCTCTTTGTCCTCGAAACTCCGTGTAAGTGCAATTTTCTTGTCTTTAGTTTGGTCTATTACATTTGGACACGTAATTCTTTAAGGCCCTTCTCAGTCTGTTTGAACCAATATGATCCGGTTGTTTTGTTCTTCTGGTATGTGTGAATTGTATAAGTTACTGTAATTTCTTTGGGTCCATTCTTTCTAAGTGCGCCGTCATTTTGAATCGTTGCAGACGTATAGCGTCTGTGAGTCTGGAGATACTTTAATATTGTAAACTTTGGTCCGAAATATAGACTTGAATTGGTAAAAAATGAAAAAAAAAAACAGTAAGAAAATATTATTTTATAATTGAATAAATGACAGTAACAACTATATAACTATTTCTGCAACACTTACAATCCTTCATTACGACAATCATAAGAAATTCTAGTGTTTCTGATCCTCAATCTAATTTTATCGGACGCTTCACAGATATTTATTATAAAAAACCTTTTCATTGTAACTTTAATCTGGCATTCATTAGCTTTTATCTGCCATCATTTACTTTTTCCCGCCAATATTTACTTTACTTAACACCAGTTCTCAGATTTAGCACAATTGTTTATTTAAGTAGTAATTGTTTATTATTATTTTATTAAAGTGAAAAATCCCCTACAGGTGAGCGATTTAACTTGATCACATGATGTAATTTGGAGGTGTGTCTCCTCCGCTCCTCATAAATTCTCTTCATTGTATTTGTTTATAAAATTAAAATTATGTAATTGTTTATATCCGTATTCTTTCTAACTCTTTATAAAACTTTGTAACTTAGTTGTTTGTAAAATTTGTCATTGTTTACAATAATAATTTTGTAATTCTATATTAATTTGTATTTGATCAAAATGTTTAATTTGTTAATAAAATGTTGTAATTTGTCATGTTTGTTAAATTTGTAATTGTTTATATATTTTTGTAATTGTTTATAAAATGTCTAATTGATTATGAAATTTGTAATTTAGATTAGCAACGTGAATAAAAATGGACAATTGCTTATAACATTAGCATTTTATAAAATGTTTATAATATTAGTCTTGGAAATTTATTATAACATTAGCATTTATTAAGGTGAGCAGATTTCTTTTTGTATTTATTTATTTATTTCTAACATAATCATCTAGATTTAGATTTGGTAATAATTGTTCTTTAGCATTCTCAATGGTTTATAACATAACATTTATTTTTACAATTGTTTACAATTAACTGCATTGTCAATTTATTGCCGATTGAAAAGGCGATGTTTAATTTTTCCTGACGGCCAAAAGCTGTCCATTATGCGTACTACTACATAATTAAGGAATGAGGAATTTCTTATCATTGCGGCTTAGTCCCTAGTTACATTAGTCCTTAATCGTACAATACCACTTTATGGTCTCTGCCCTCTAAGGCAATTATTTACGCATAAAACGGTGTAAGGAGTTAATATATATATTCTGAATTTTTGAACGCAGAATTTTTAGCACTTTATCAATAAGAACACACCGATCACAAGATACCTTTTATTGTTTCCCTAACACACATTATTCACATTCATGTAACACACTTTCTCACGCTAGTCAGAAACATCTACCTATTTATGTTAATTGAGGTCAAATACCTCCGTGTTTCCAATACTAGCTTGCGGGTATACTCATATTAACGTCTACATGTACGACGACTTGAAAAAAAACAAACGTATAAATCAAGAGTCCATTATTTCAATCACTCAAACGAAAACTCAACACCGTATATTCCAAACTCTTCAGTTTCGTCATTATACAACTTGACTGGCGTCTATACTGCTCTACAATAACAAAGGATAGTTCATCTACCAGATTAAATCCTAGCATGGTAGATACAACCGGGGAGGACTGTGACACATACTTTGTGGTGCCGGCGAATTATTTCTTCTGAGTAATCTTTTTACCTAGCGTGTTTAGAGTGCATCTTAAATACATTTCAGGGAACCTATTCAACGGATTCACCTCTGAATTCACCAACATATTTAATTTTCCTCAAAACGGCCACTACGGTACCTGTAGAACGACTAGTCTTTGCTTTTGATTCATTAGCCCCGTGTACTTGTGGGTCTGGATACTTTGTCTGATAGCCTGTGTCACTGTGATGCCTGAACTAGTGTGTTGTAATTGTTGTAATTTAGGAAGGATTTGGGCAGGAGTTGGCCGTGGCCGTTTCATTCAGTAAAGATAGCTTTGAAGCCATATTTCAGTGTTGCTTTATTAACAATTAATATTGTAACTTTCAGTCGGTCAACACAACAATTACTGGAATATGGGAAAATAACCTGAAATAAAATACATGTGAATAAGTTTTATATATGTAATTTACTTCAGGTTATTCTTCACATATTCTAGTAATTAGTGTCGACCGACTGAAAGCTACAATATTAATTGTAGTCTGCCCTACAAGAACATTGTATATCAGATTTGTTAACTTGTCAGTATTAAAAGAAAACGTCATGTGCCTAACCTAATACGGAAATATGGTATATACAGGTCTATACATTAAAGTTGCAGTCCCTCTTCTGACACTAAGGGACTATATTTCTCTTAAATGGCAACATGAAGGACTCGCCTTGATTTTAGTGCAGATTTCCAGCAAGAAAGTCGTATATCACAACAGACCTAGAACGTTGTATATCACAAGCCATTTTCTATGGATACAAAATAAAGAAAAATAATGCTCACATACATATACCTAGGTAGTAAATACTGTATTCCTTTTGGAGGAAGGGGAAATACAGTAGATTGAAACCGTTTCCTAAAGGATACTTTTTAGCCATATGCTTTCAAATGTTCAAAGTTTTTATGAGCTAGTCAAGCTGGTATACTGTAGTATAAAAATATGTTATTGCTCACAAGTCACACGCAAAACAAGAAAATAAAATGGGCATATTGAGAACCGTCTAAATATTTTAGATGGTCACCATGTTATGTAAGCCATAGAGTTATGTAATATTAGATGACGATTATTGCGTAGGTTCATTATTCAAGCGTTGACTTCGATCGCGTGATTAGGACAAAAGAAATAAAAACTTAATTTTACAATTTCGCACAGCCGGCATCTTGAGGTTATTTAAACAATTGAACTAAATTAGAAGTCAGTACATTACAATGTGTATAAAAATTGCTGTACCATGTTTCATTGAGCACGGATGGTTAAATCGCGAGAAAGGTCGATTTACATATTTCAATTTTGCTTGGCCATCATGTTCGTTTCGTACCTAACAGGTTTTTCAAAGTCTCATACGTGGATTTCTAGCGGTGCCCTTTATCATCACCGTACAAAATTTCAGGGTGATATCAGTAGGCCTAATAGTTTCGGAGATATAGAATGTCGCTGAAATATTTCGCACAGCCGCCATGTTTGTTTGGTGAGACGTACTACATTGTGAAGGGCATGGTCTGAGTCGGGCAGAATAGTACTATGACCTTTCAGAGTTTCATTGAAATCGGTCCAGCCGTTTGAATTTTATAAGGGGGATACACACGCACACACGGACAAAAGGTGATCTCATAAGCCTACTTGTTTCATAAATGAAAATAGGCTACAAATAATACTGTGATAATCAAGGGTTTACATACAAATGTTAGCAGCATTATAATGTAAACACGTTCCTCGAGGTGCTATACTGCCTCCCTCTTCTCTTACCTGACTTGGACGAGGTTTTTGTTCAACTTCATGCCCTGAAGTCGCGGTATAAGCTTTGCCACTATTCTTCAGTCGCTTGCGCACATTGTTCTTCCACTGTAATTGATTTATGTTCCTTTTCCTGCTCTTATTCAGTACTAAAGATGAGCTTGGTGACACATTCAAATTGGCAAACTCCGCCATCTTTGTTGCTATACAACTTTCTTGCAGGAAAGCCAACATTCGAACCCCAAATTCTCTTTTTTTTTATTGAGTAATATTACGTTTTTGTAGGGCAGGCCTCAATTGTTTCACTCTGTTTAACCTTGCCCCTCCTTGCCAACTGCCACTTAAACCCTTGTACTATCCCAGCATTTGCGTGGAGTAGAAGTGGAAAACTACTACGCAAAAAGGTGGACAGGTATTTAGGTTCGCGGGAAAATACAAGATAGAGTGACAATATTGGCACATCAATTCAGTAGTGGAGCTTTAAAAAGTGCTGAGAGTTGAAGATTTGAACTCATAGCATGTCCCTTAGCGAACCGTGTGGCAGCCGAACAGTCTTGCATAGCCAGGAGAGAAATATAATTCTCAGTAAGTACCGGTATGTTTCATTAAAGAAGCTATCGAATACAGAAATACGTGATAACTAAAATTTCTCTGACAACCTGTGTTTTTGCGGTGTCTGTGATTTTGTATTTAAGGCGAGGAAACTCCTTCAGTCTTTTCTTTTTTTAACCTCACAAGGCCTAGTGTACCCCGTTCTAACCCTGGGGACGAGATCTAAATTTCTTGAATTATTCATGAATCGAACCCCGACCTCTTGGGAGACAGCTAAATATGCTAGCCACTACACCAGGAGGTGATCATATTGAAATGTTTTATGTATTTCTATTACCGATACGATACCGTACCTACCTTATAAAGAGTCCATGTAGCATTGTTACCCAGAATGACATGGGGTGAAAATTACGTCATGTTGTTTAATTTGAGGGGCTTGGACATCTTGGTCATTTAGCCCCGTGTAGGCCTACTTGGTTGTGTGTAGAACTTGATAACCTGTGTTAGGCTACTGTGGTGTGATCTTCTTGAGCAACTTTACCTTAGCTGCTGTCCTCCTTAGATCTTGCGGAGGATTATTTGTTAGGATAGGTAACCATTGAATGGGAGTAGATCTGACAATCCCAGTGATAACTCTCATGGCTTCATTTTGCTGCACATCAATCATTTTTGTGTGGAGGCTGTCCACCCACACAGGAGCACAGTACGGTATTCAGAAACAGGCATAAGAACATAATATATAAGAGTACCGCATCTGATATTCTCTGTATTTTGTTAGAAATGCATCCTATATTTTACATTTTGTTTCTTACACCGTGCCTATTTATCAACAGTAGAGTGTAGTTTATCCAGGGGTGCGTTGCTAACAATATCAACATCGAGTAAGTGTCTTTGATGAATCCCATGGCGAAATATTAAGATCTGAGAATTTTCAGTGCCAAGTCGGGCTATTTGAAATGCTCTCTACAGACGTGACTAAGTCATTGAACTTTGGGTATTGCCTCGAGTTCAATGGACTAAGTTAAATAACAATAATAATTTAATAGTACCGTACCGGTAATATATTACAACCGCAGTTTTGCCTGTGTGGTTAATTTTACAATATTTAATTGTAGACGAAACGCAGGCTTAAATGTGTAACTAGGGACTCGTTTATGATGGCAATTATATAAGTTACCCACTGATAGTATTTATAAGTTAAGTACACCTTTCAGTCCCTTCAGTTCAATGTGGTTCTATCAACTACTTTGGATGGTTTTCATTCGAAGTGGATTCATTGTAACACGACGCGGAACTATTGGCATGTGTTTTCAGACACTCACAGCATCCTCGTTCTAATATTCGTCCAGTAACTTGAGTTTACTTTTACGTTGATAGGTTTGTAATGTAATTTAGCGTCGGTCAATTATATTTACACGCGTGCCCCATCACATTGTGCTCAGGTTTGTGTGTAGCCTACTTAGAAATAGAGAAAACAATTATAGGTAGCTTCATTTCACTGCTCCACAAGCTGGCACCAGTAATTCCTCATTCTATTAATATTTCACTCGATATTATACCCTAACTCATATCTTATAAAATCGAACGTCATTGTCGAATACGTTTTGTTGTTAACTCCTTCTTCTCACTGTGCACTTGGTGGGTTATATTTTGATTACCAGTAGCCTAACTTGAAATCGGTGGTCTGAAATTACCTCATTTCATGTGTTATATATGATAATGATTTGTGTGTTCTAGCTTCCTAAACATTATGGAACATCAAGCATTAATTAAGAGTGAGCCGGATGAATTCCTTAATATTGTGAGTTTTATTTAATTCATTTATCGTGTAACATGATGTGCATATCGAGCTTGCTACCAAATAGTAGGCTAACCAGTATGTTCTTCCCTTCACGTAACTTATAACTGTTATTCTGTCGGTATGTTTCATGCTGGGTCATACTTGTATAATTCTTTCTAGGAGTCAAAAGACCAATCACCCACTTCTAACCTGCTGAATGAATCTTGTGATGTATTTGAATACGAAAACACGGTGGTCAAAGTGGAACATCAAATAGAGGTGATCATAGATTCTTTATTTCTTTTCTAATAAGCGGCTTCGGTGGCGTAGTTGGTAGCATGCTGAGCTTCCATACCCAAGATCGTGGGTTCAGAACCGGCCGAAGTTGTCGGATTTTTTAAGAGCGATATAAATCCCTCAGTATGCCTTCCTTCGGAGGGGAAGTAAAGCCGGCGGTCCAATGTCATAGATTTATGGCATGATAAAGAACCTTCCACTAATTACACTTGTGTGAAGCTAAATTAAAAGTTTAATTTGACTAACGCTCTTAGGTTCCATCTTTCGTCACCAGGAGCCGACTGCGGTGGCATCTAGTAAAGAAATTCAGAACTAGTTGGTCTTTGACGGTAGCGTTTGGTAGCAAAAGTGGGAACTACTTGGAAATTCAATGTCTGCAGTCTTTACATGAATTGAAAACAGATAACACACACCAATACAGCCATCACAATTAACACCGGTCATCAGACATATTCTACACACACCCAAAGTACACGGGGCTACATGGCCACGTTGTCGCAGTCCCCTTAAAACTGAGGAATCAACCATCTCTTCTAATTAATTTATTTATTTATCGTATAAGGTGCGTTCAAACAGTAACGAGCCGGAGGCGTAATTACAGAAAACGGTATCTGTACGTTAGAAATATTGGCCCTGGATGTTGAGGCACTTGTCCCACTGTGACTCGAGGCGGTGAATGGCTGTCTCATAATATTCCCTGGGCTGCGATGTGAACCGGTTCCGCACGTACAGCTGGACGTCGGCGTCCGAGGTGAATCGTTGGCCCCGCAGAGCCCTTTTCAGTGGTCCAAACATGGCGTAATCGCAGGGAGAGAGGTTTGGACTGTATGGAGGGTGGCCGAGAACCTCCCATTTGAATTTCTGCAGGAGTGCCGTGACTGTGTTGGCCGTATGAGGTCGTGCATTTTCGTGGAGCAGAATGAACCCACGGATGAGATTGCCAGGTCGTTTTATTTTGATCGCTTGGCGAAGGGTGGTCAAGGTTTGCGAGTAACGCTGGCCATTCGCTGTTGCCCCGTGCGGCATGAAGTGTATCAGTGTATCTTGGTGAAAGAAGAACGTCAGGTTTACCTTTCCTGCACTCGTGTGGATGGCCTTGCCTTTTTTTGGGTGGTGGTGACCCTGGATGCTTCCACTGGAGGCTTTGTCGTTTGGATTCTGGCTCGAAGTGATGACCCTTCTCTCGCATAGCGCTGCAGATGACCAAGACAGTGGGCCATTCGACATGCTTCCTGGTGTGGTTGAAGACTGTGGGGCACCCATTGGGCACACACTTTGCGCAAGTGCAGTCGTTCCTTTATGATGGTGTGCACACTTCCGACGTTCAATCCGAGCACGGCGGCTCTGGCGTTCACTGTCACTCGGCGGTCCTTGGTAATGAGTGCATCAACCAGCTGGACGTTGTCATCGGTAATGCAGAGGGGTGCCCCAGACCGGGCATCATCGGCTAACGACACCCGTCCTTCCCTGAAGTGCTTGTGCCACGCCTGACCCTTGTAATGGACATGCAGTGTTTGCCGTACACTTGTGACATTCGGCGATGAATGTCCGTTTCCCCTACTCCTTCCGCTGTCAGAATCCGAACAACACCTATTTGCTCTTCGTTTGACGCCTCCATGTCACTGTTTGCAATGCGACTGGCAGCGTTGGGCGATTGATGCATTCTGCTGCTCGCTTTGTATCGTCACGTGACATGCACGCGTGCCCTCTAGCGACGGGCTGTGACCTTCTTCGCTCTGGTCGGAACCACACTCGTTACACACGCCACGATTAGCCGATGTCGTCACTGGTTTGCGCATTCCAGCCTCTGGCTCGTTACTTTTTGAACGCACCTTATATTTTTTTAAGGCTCCGTGGCTAATGTGGCAGCACACCAGTCTCTCACCGCTGGGTCCGTGGTTCAAATCCCGGTCACTCCATGTGAGATCTGTGCCGGACAACACAGAGGCAGACAGGTTTCTCTCCGGATACACCGGTCTTCCCTGTCAGATTTTCATTCCAGCAACTCTCCACTATCAAAACTCAGCAATTCTTCTAGGTTTGTGCCGTGTCTTGTGTGGGGTTTCGCCTAGGACACCAAGCTGGCTCATCGGCGGGCTCTTGGTGTCCCCGCCCGGACCCCCACAGGAGTAACGAACTGCGCGTTACCTCCTTTTATATAGAGTGCAACTGCACTACTTGACTGTGAGAACTAAAAGCTCAAGCAGCCATAACCTCCGTATGATGAATTCCAAAAAGATGGTATATTGGCTTTCACGGCCCACGAATTCACCGGCCGTGAAAGCCAATATACTCCACTATCATTTCATTTCATCTGTCATTCATTTAATCATTGCCTCAGAGGAGTACGACAGGCTTCGGCAGCCGGCACAGTTCATATCCTCGCCGCTAGATGGGGACTACATTCATTCCATCCCTGACCTGGTCAGTCGACTGGAAGCAGGCTCTGGATTCCCATCGTATAACTTTTAGTGCCGGGAGTGTCCAAGCACATGTTCGGCTTGCCAGAGGCTGTAGCTGCTTCAAGCGGACATCCATAGGGTGAGCTACAAGTTGCGTTCAATTTCAAGTACTTCCGACTTTCGCTACCAGGTGTCACTGACACCTAGAGGTGAACGTTGGAACTTTGATAGAGCATTCCAACGAAATATAACCTAGAGATTTAGCTTCACACAAGTTTAGTCTGTGGAATGATCTTCTACATGCCATAAATCTATGACATGGGACCGCCGGCTTTACTTCCCCTCCGAAGGAAGGCATACTGAGCGTTTTTAATTCTCTTAAAAACATGACTACTTCAGCCACGTTTGAACCCGCGATCTTGGGAATAGAAGCTCAGCATGCTACCAACTACGCCTCCGAAGCCGCTGTAGCTCTGTGCAGTGTATTGTTCCGTAAGCTGGCAACATTTATGTGTTCTGTGAATACTTACCACTTTCTGCAAATTCTGTCTTGTTATATTTTCTAAACAACGAATATGTAGCTGCCTCCCTTGCCGGCATTAGCAAGCACTGGGCCAGTAGCTGAATTGAATGTGAAAAATCACTTCTGGAATGGGTTTAGTTGTCCATTATTGTCTTCATGGTATTTTTAGACACTATTGATAATATCTCTAAAATTTCCCCAAAGTTCAGGACGAGACACACAGGAATGTTGAGGCAGGGTGAACATTTGTATGAAAATAATTGTTCCTGCCAAAACCTAGACTAGCCCGTGAGATGTAAAGCATGAGTGTGCTGGAGCACATCGGGCTTCAACTGGAAATCGACATTATGAGATCAGTATCCCAACACTCAAATGAAAATGAATGTGAGACTTGGGTTGAACTTCAATGCTTCATATGGCCAACAACTTGGTATTTACACATATTTGATGACAGCCTTCACTGCTAACTCTTACTGTAACTAAGGTGATGGTCCACCCTCCACCGTCCTGACAGCCTACAATGTTGCACACATACTGTTAATTTGATGGCGAGGGTTTCTCGGTTTTTCTCGGAGCGTTGTACGGAGGAGAAAGAGGAATGTGGGTTGTTTTTGACTGGTATGAATTCATCTTGAAAGACACCCTAGATATGGTCTATGGCGCTGTGTCTCACCCTTCATTGGACCCTGGTCGGCAATTTCATTTAGAAAAACTCTCTAGCCCTTGTCTATAAAGATATTCATGTTCAGTTCTCTATTTTTAATACACTGCGTAATTTTGGCAACGTCAATTGGTCATATATTATGAATTACAAGTGAATTGGTATGCACTAAAATTTCTAATAGTTGCCACTGGTTTTACGAATAAACCTCGAATTCTTTCTTGTTCTCGTTTTATTTCTCTCTGCCTCAAGCATCTTTCATTTAAACTGGTCTCAAGAGGGTATAGCAGTCACGACATTTATCAACGATGCTTGTCCTTATTAACGTTCTATGGTCACTCTAAGTAACTGCATTTACGCCGTGAAGTCGTAACATACACACACGATTCAAGTAAGAATATGCCATCCCTACGTTCAGCGAGTGTATACGAACTGAAATGCTTTCTGAAGTAAACTCCACAAAATCTGTCATGTTGATGTAACAACGGTATGAATGTGGTTTTCAATTACCTTTGGTATGTTATTTTATTACTTGATTTCTTCAGGGCAAATCATCTGAAAAATATTATTCCACCTACCGAAAGGATCATATTTGTAAAACAAGTCATTTCTTTGCAGAATGATACAGACCTTCACACGGACATTAAGATTGAGGAAGCTTCTATTCCTGAGCTCATTCCTTGCGTTAAAACAGAAAAACCATCTGCTGATATGAATGAGGTAAGTATCATTATGCCTCTTTACAAGACATCTCCTCATCACCTAATAGCATTTCAATATAAAAAGTGGTATTTTTACAATTGTGTTGATGACAACATTGTGTGGTTGCATTTTGTACTGCAAGCACAATCCATTTTGATTGAAGGACAGCGAATTGAAATTTCTGTCCCATGCGAAACTTCTACCCGCGACCATCGCCTTTGTGCGATGTTGGTATTATCACTGAGCTACTATGGGATGCATCTTATATTCTTTTAGAAAGGTACATTATGTGAAGGTAGCATATGTTTTGCACAATCACTTTTTACTAGTTGCCCACTGTGTGCTCCCGTACTCTAGCAGACGTATAAATCTTGTAGTTACCAGAATAATATAGCAACAATATTGATGTTACATACTCAACAATAGCCTCCCTCTAGCATTTAATTTAACTGAAGATTATAACCACTTATCTGTATAGTGTTCATCTCTAGCAGTAAGATGTGAAGAATCGTATGAAATTCGTTAAGCGTATTATCTTCACTTCAGCTGAGCAGTGCAATACAATTACATGGCATGGTGTGTTTTGTGTGTAGATGTATAAGGTGATAGCACAGAAATAAATTATTCCATATTATCCCAGGATGAGAAAGAAGAAATCCAGGAATGCGAAGTTGATGGAAGTGTTCAACATATATAAAATATTATCTTCCGCTTTAAGCCTGGATAGCTGTAAGTTGTAAAGTTCTGTTGGTAATGTCAGAAGTATTTAAGAAACGTTTGTCAGTCTGTTGATGGCAGCTCTTTCTGTCTTGTAGAAGTATGCTTGGAGGAAGTACACTTGCCGCAATGATAAGAATGTGAAGGAGTCTTGTAAGCAACATCCATTACCTTAAACCCCCTCCACTGTGTCCTTTACCCCAAATGATTCTTCTGTAACCCAAACTAAAAGCGTAAATAGCTTCCTCCTGATCCAAAGTTGCAGCAAGTAAAATCCAATATGTTCTTACTTTTCCACTAGACCAGACAACACAGTGTGGGTAGACAAGACTTGTAGAGAGGGAAACATAGGGTAGACAGGTCCTGTAGAGTAGTACAATATAATCTAATACATGCATAAAGTCAAACTTTTGTTTTAAGTACTGTAAATGCCAAACAGATATCACTTAATGCAAGTACTTTAAATATTGTATTATAGTATACGTCAAGACAACTATCACTTGAAACATGTGCTTTAAATAGTGTAGTATAGTGTAGCCTTATGTATGTGAGAGTAAGTGGCAAGAGAAAGCCGACTAGGCATGTATAGCAGTATAGACTTTTAATGTAATATAATGAACTTACTAGGTTATTTAGTTGACAATTTTTAAAAAAGAAGGCAACGACGTTGAGATGGTATTCCGATGTCAATCCAGAACTTAAAAAAGAAAATGAAAGGATAAAAGAAGTTCACACCCTACAAGTAAACCGAATACTAATGAAACATCAAAACAAATTAGGGGACATTAATAACGAGCTCCCCAAAAGAGGAAATTATGTGCAGTTCAATTCGTAAATAAAGACACAAAAGAATAACGAATATTTTCATGAAACTAGGACTCAATATAGCATTCAGATTGAACAACACACTCGGTAAGCATATACATAACAGCAACTTAACGAAGAAAAACCCACATTCGAAGTCAGGTATGTATTTGTTCACATACAAAGAAGAAGGATTTAAGGTATCTACACTATGTAGGTCACTGTGCAAAACAGCTTGCAACACGATATAAAGCACACAAAATACAATAAAAGACAACGATCACTCAGCAATTTGTGAAGACACGCATGACAATACCCATCTTTTCACCAACATAGAAACAGATCCAGAGATTTTACAACGCATTTCAATGGCAGAGCTCTTCAGAAGAAAGGACCATTGTAGCCAAAAGATAATCCTGAGAATCTAAACGAACTCATGATTCTACAAAGATCCTACTATTCGTACCGCTAAATAAGGTGAGTCCACAATTATAATGACTAGATGAGGTAATGAATGCATATGGGAAGGAATAATTAGGGAAGCATGTTCTTCAAAAAGGATGCACCCTATGCCTATTCTCAACAAACCGAGGCCTCAGGCAGACAGTTCTGTAGGGTTCTATCTCGCGTTAAAAAACCGATTGCAAGCAAATATGGATTTTATCTACGCTGTGATGGGTGAATTAAATAGCGTACAGAAGTGATGAGAAAGTTCCAGAATCGAAAACATACACCACTTTGTAAAGTAATTCGAGCCTCAGATGTTTTTACATTCTCTTAAGTTATAGTAGTAGTTACAACTTCAGTCAATTGATAGAAGGGAAGGAGTCGTTACACATGTTACAAGGAGCAAGGATATGCATCAAAACATGGCAGATACTCAGCGATTGGCGAACACAGGAAAAATAATGAATACAGCACATTAGGAAGATATATAAGTTTTCTCCGAGTGAGGTAGGGCTCTAGACGGCATGGAATCGATCAAAATACATTTTTATTGAATAATGACTCGTCAAATATTAACGACCACATGTACTCGGAAGGACCACCTTTATTCTTCTTATTAGAAACATGACGGCAAGAAGTTATGCATATATGTATTAGTGGGTGTAATTGGGAAGAAGGAATAGGGGAAATAGGACACAAGAAAAATGTCATTTGAATTTGTCGAAACCTACCAAGATCTAAATTGGACTGTGTTATGGTGTTCATTTCCTGATTTTGAGACTGGATATTGGATTATTTCGTATGACCCCAGGACAGTATTTTTAGACATGGATTTGTCTCTTGGATGAAGGGCAGATGAAAGTGCTCAGAGAAAACTACAAGACTATTTTCAATAATAGTAATTCATTGGAATCAGTAGGACTTGACTCAAAATGTTTTGTATTTGTGCCTGCAAAGCACTATATTATTGCAGACAAAGCGAGAAATGTGGTATAGAAGTTTTAGCATTATTTCATGGTGTGCCCTGAATCCTTTGTCCTTAATACAGGATTTTATCCCTTGTATTTCTGAGGAGAAACGTTCCCATCTCTACTTAGAAGTCAAAGTACTGTATAGCAAACAAGCACCTCATTCTGTTTTTAATAACGAGCCCGCTATCTACGGGCTCCTTATTAAATTAAAGAATAATACAAAGCCAATTTTCATTTTTACTAAGTAATCGGACTTTTTAGTCTGACAAAAATGATACCTTCAAAGGTGGTAACGTTTCGTCATCGTCGTTATTTTTGAGTCACACCACACATGTTTTTTTACACGGAGGAATTAAAGCTGGGAAATTGCAACTGTAAGTGATGAAAAACATTATTGTAAAGATGATTTCGAAATGGGACCACCTGTACTTCTTATGATTCAGAATATATCACTAAACATGCAACCATTTACGATTTCATCAACGAGCTTGGTCTCTACGTTCTCCTTATGAAATGAAAAAATACGAAGATAAACATTTTAGAAGTGGACGGTAGTCGAAAGTATAGTATGACTCATTTATTACTTATATGCTCTGGTATGGGGTATACAGCCTCGATATATTTAATGGGAACCTGAAGATTGCTGTGGTGGGATGAAATGCGGGAAGAAATTTGCCTCCCTACCGCACGTTAACTCAGGCCTTGTGCTTATAATTGAACGGCCTCTGGTGTGAGATTACATTTTCCGTAAGCCTGTGTGTGAATTAAGAGGTCTCTTGCGCGAGACGTATTTCTCTGTCAGCCTGTGTGTGAATAAAAGACCTCCGGCACGAGATTAATTTCTCTGTAAGCCTGTGTGTGAATGAAAGACCTCCGGAGCGAGATTAATTTCTCTGGAAGGCTGTGTGTGTGTTAACTCCGCCTCTAGGGTTATGCCTAAGTGCCGTCTGAAGCCCGGGTAAAGGAAGAGAGGCACAAAAGCTTTTACTTTTTTAAATTTAACTGTCTTTGTATACCTGAGCTCTTTGTGCGTGGCGGTCATCTTGCACAGTAGCCCCTGCGCTAGTTTTACCTTACTCTCTATAAGACTAGCATGGGGTAGTTGCGTGTGCCCCGTGTACATTGTTTGTACTCCTTAGCCCCTGGCTCAGCTTTGGAGGTTAGGTTAGTGTAGTTTAGGTTAGGTAGACAAGCTTAACACGCCATTTGTATAAGTGTTTGCGCGCGGTAGCCATCTTGCGTAGTAGCTCTGTGCTAAAAATAATAAATTAAATATTAAAATAAATAAAATATTAAAGACTGAACTTTTAAAAATGTATACTTGTGGTCTTTTGGCATAAATCTAAATATAAAAATAATAAAATATAAATAATAAATGAAAAATAATATTACATAATTAAATAATAGAAATTAAATAAATACAGAATCAGTAATAATAATAATAATAATAATAATATCTAATTAACAGAAGTTGAATAATCAAAAAAATTAATATTAAAATATATATTTATATAATAATTAATCTACTAAATAATTCACAGTCAATAACGAATAAATAATTATTTGAAAAGCCCGCCATTTAAGAGTTCAGTTCCGCGTGGCAGCCACCTTGCGCATTAGCCCATTGCCCAGAATTGGTTTATTTATCGTACTATTATTTCCTCCTATAGATCACAAACTCGTGAAAACAACATCAATTAACCGTCGTAAGCATAGACGAGTGACGTAAAGATCTTACAATAAATTCCAGCGATCAGCTGTGACCTCAATTTGCATCATAACTTAACATTGAATCAAACATTCATGGGAATAATCTGTCGTGCGACTAAAAGAAAATCTTCAGTAGTCTCGTTATAAGAATCACTATGAATGCTGGGTAATATCACCTCGAAACACGTGGCTTGACCTTGAGTCAACCGGCCGCACAACTCCACTAGAATGACAATGTTCATGGCGCGACATCGCCTTTTCAAATCAGAATGCATTATTATAGTTTGAGCTCAAACGACAGTCCTATCTGTTGATCCTATGACTTAAATATACACTTATTTACAGGTTCATTAACACTAGAGCTAGTCTCAAACTAAGCTCATAAGAAAATCTGAAGTCGAAGTCAAAGAAGATAAAATGACAGATATATCAGTGCACACCAAGTGCTTTGGAATATGTAAAATACTGTTAGCACCCTCGTGATTCATTCCAATGGCCTCATATACCTCCTCGACTACCATTACAACTCGTAGTATCTTCAGAACATGTTCAGTGTCCTCCTAGGCACAACGATTAGCTTAACAAACAACACCTACACCTTTCGTGTTGAAAACTGATACGTAATTGTAGCGAGGAGGAATACATGGCTTGTGAAGCCTAATGCGTGAATCCTGCTGTATCCAAACACTGGAATAATGTGGCATCATAACTCAGAATGGAAATTAACCATGATTAAAATGACAGGGTGACCTTTATATCCGCCAAACGATACGATAATTATGGGTATTCAATGAGTTAGTGAATACCTCGGCATTCCATAACCAAAATTAAGCATATTGTTACGTACTATCCCCCCTGTAATACGGTCGTTAATTGGATCACAGTAGGTAAAGCACCACACAAATGGTCCTTTAAAGAAATATTAGCTTTATTGCAGGTCAGAAACTTACACCACACAATAGGCACATAGAAACCAATAGCTGTCTCACTCAAGTTTCTCCCTTATGGAGCACTCTCGCCTCTTCCACTCACTCACGCAGTTAATCCCTCACTAATGTGACCGGTGTCCTCTCTAGAAATATCTGCAACTCTTCCTTGAGTACACAAGCTACAGTTATTTACGATAGTCTGGCACTCACCACTAAATGCTTGAATTCCACACACTGCTTCGCTGTCTGCAGGCTAGGGAACAGTCCACTGGGTTTCGCAATTCGCACCACAATAACTTCTGTTGCACAGTGAAACACTCGCTCAAAGACACAGTCAGTCGTCACCGGCCAGGGTCGCTCTTTATATATCGGGGCTGATGACTCAACGGATGCTTCTAGAGTAGACTCTCAGACCTCGAGAATTCCATTACCGGGTGGGCCGCGAAGGTTCGAGACGGTCTCTTTGTTACTGCCTATCTTCTAGTTGCGCAAACCGCTGGTTAACACAGAGGCAGGGGGTAGACCAGGGCGGGCTGTGAATCACGCGGCGAGGTGATGAAGCAACCGCGCAGCCGTAACAATATTCAGGGTGTCTGATTAACAAGTTGTCTACCTCGAAGACTCGAAATGTAGCTTGCAAGGGCTGTAGGAGTTTTTAGGTGCCTCTTAAGATTACATCAATGGACGATAATAGGCACGTGGCATAGTCGCGCCACAGGCCGTCACAAAATTTAGTGATCGGAGCAGGGCTGTCCCAAAGATCTAAAAACAGTGAATATTGAATATTTGAATATGTCTAAACAGGTCCTACCTAAATGATTGCTCTTGAGTGTGGTTCTACAACTACTCATCCGAAGCAGAAACTTAAACAGATTGAAATTGTTGAACTCCAAGTTCTGCCTTTGAACCTTTACCTCCTTCCGATCCATCGCTTCTTTTTCCTCCTCATTATGTGGAATTGTCCTCTCCTCACATGGTAGTTTACTCCATCTCAACAATCATCCTGAGGTCAGTAATCTGTGCGTCCACGTGGTTGTTGGGTAGTTCCATCTTGGTAGTTGAAAATCGTTGCACTGAATTTACAATTAGTGTACACAAAATCACCAATCACTGGCTTTAAACTATTGCAGACTTGTGACAAGAATGGCTCTAAGACTGCCACTGGCGTTAGTGAACACGCGAGTGGTGTTCTGCTCACAAAAGCTAGTACTTTCATAAAAAATCGCAGAAAATCGTTGCGATCGTCGTCCAATGATAATTTAAAAAAAATTCCAGTCCAGACCATAGGCTGATTTGGCTCAAAATAGCCTTAATAAACACTCCACAAGGTTTTACGATATGTTAGAATACCTCGTGGCTTGCCCATGCGAAAATTGCACTATCTGGTTGCTCAAGTTCCAATGTGCTGATGGAATTACAGTCCTTTACTAAAAATCGTTCCTCCTTCGAACGCCAAACTTGTTCGTACGAAGTATTAATACAACCGTAGCACTTTTGTAACTAAATTGTTCGCAGTCACGTAACTTTTCGACATAGATTTTCAATTCACTTGAGACGTCGTCCCTAAAACTCGCCTGCACCACTTTCTAACAGACACGGTTTGACGTCACTCTAGACGAGTTTCCGGGTTCGTGAAGGAGCCCATCAAGTCATGTAGCGAATAATTAAACATGATTTGCATATCTGCGAGGAAAGATTGGTATCCGATATTGCCATAAATCCTTGAATTTCAGAGTAATATAACGGGACATTCATAATTACATTAATAAATTCTTAGAATTCCAAATTAAAGACATAACATCTCTTCCCCCCACACAGAAAGTTATAATGCATTACTGGAGCCAAAATAAGGAAAAGAACTAGCTCAAAGCTCCCTCGGTGTGTTCTAGCCGTCGTTGGGGGGAGTACCAACTTTTGCTCATTAAAGTGATCACCAACATGAGCCCTTCGGGCTCAATATAGTTTATCGACAGCACTAAACATCGTCAAAAAAGGTGGGACAAATGAAGTTTTGAGCGAGAAAATATCATACCTCCCTTGTTAGACACAATATCAAAACAGTTTGAAAAGGTCAATTGTCCTCTAAAAATGGCGGACAATGTAAGTTCACGTCTAGAAGCTGCTCTCGTGAAAATAGTGAATATGGCCTTCTTGACCAGGTCTGGATTAAAAACAAGAATCATAGCTGTGTTTTCTTGGTCAGAGAGTTGTTGATCCAAAAGAGTGACCAGAAATGAGGCGAGATGGTAAGTTGTCTGTAGTTTTGTACTGGATTAAGGAAATATATAGAGGAGGGTGAAATGTAATTTGTTGCCTGGTAATTTGAACTGTTTGCACGGGACAAATTGGCATCCGAAGTTGGGGTAAGGCTACAATAACTTTTTAAATACATGAGTGCGTAATTTTGCCAGTGAACATGGCTTCAAAATTAATGAGCTTAAGTGAACTAAAAGTGGCCGATTTAAAACGTAAACTGGAAGAGCGCGAATAGAAATGAAGTCAGGAATGAAGTCAGTGCTTCAAGTTCATTTAAGGCGGGACGTTATAGACGCTGGCAGAGACCCACACAGCGTCGTATTTGAGACAACCTGTGGCATCAGTGATGTGGGTAAGTTATTGAAAGAAAGTTCTAAAATCTTAGAAGATAATTTAGAATCCTTAGCAGATAAGTTGGAAGAGAACTACAAGAACTTGTAAGAGGAATTGAGGGAAACTTGTAAAAGTTCGGAAAATAAATTAGAAGATAATTCTTAAATCCTAGAAGGAAGAATACAGAATGCAGAAATTGACTATAAGAGTGAATTAGAGGAAGCGGCCAAACGCATTAAATTGTTAGAAGAAGGCTAGAAGCAGCCAAGTAAAGAGTGTATTGTATAGGCCGGACGTTAGTTTTAGGCGAGTGAAAAATCTTAATGGAAGCCCGGAGGCGAGTTACTACAGTACCTGTGTTGTTATCAGCTGCCCCAAGCAGTCCGATGATTGACAAAGCTTTTTCACACGACTGCTGAAGTACAGTCATTGACAAATATAATGACGTTCTGTTCGTAACTGCGGAACGTGTACTTCCGCGCCACATAAAACTTCGACGTGGACTGTACTGTCTGCTCATGTCTGGAATTCCATTACATCAGATCGGTGGTGACAAGTGAGAAGCGATAGGGTGAGAGAGTGAGTGTGTGTAGGCTCACCCGCAGGCTCCAAGGTCAAGGGCAATTGTCTAAAACAAACGTCCGGCCTATAGGCATGCATGCCTCACATAAGGTTGGTGAGCAAGCTGAGGTCCAGGTTCCAGTGCTGTACGTAGCCATGCCCGCTGGCCACTACCGCCTACTCTCGTTTGATGGTAAGATGCCATGGGGCGAATACATGGCACTCTTTGAGACAGCGTCAATGGCACACCAGTGGTCGACGGTTACCAAGGCAGCTATGTTGAGTCTCGCTTTGCGCTGTGATGCCTTGGTAGTTTTATAGACCATCCCCTTGCCGGATCGCCAAAAACTACGATGAGCTGGTTAAGCGTCTTGGGATGCATTTCGGCCAACGACATATGGAGCAGGTATACCGGTCGCAGCTGAAACGCCGGCCCCAAAAACCAAATGAGAGCCTACTGGAGTTTGAGACCGACGTCTCTCGTCTGATAAAGAGTGCCTACCCTACGGTGCCGGATGACGTATGCGATAGCTCGGCAATCGACAGTTTCCTCGAAGGTCTGCCTGAGACACAACAGGCGTTGAAGTTCGCTCGTCCCAAATCCTTAAGTGAAGCACAAATGCAAGCCACCGAGTTTGACGCTGTCGGGTAGTCCGTGTGAGGTCAGGCCCGATTGCGGGCTACCAACGCAGATAACACAGAACTTCAATGGACCATGGAGGAGTTGGTCCAGAAGGTTTTAGGAGGCATTGAAAACTAAGAGGAAGGAGTATCGCTGCTGGGGCTGTGGGAAACTAGGCCATCCTCGGAGTAGGTGCAACAATAAAGGCGCCCAATGACAGCAGCAGGAGCAGAAAAACTAAGAAGGGTTGATAGGACAGGGCAACTGTCAACCTGCACGAAGAAGGCTCCAAGAATGAGTGTGACTGTTGCATCTTAGGGAGGGAGATAGGACAGTTTTTACGTGGATGGTGTGGTGAATGGAAACCTGTTGAGTCTACTTCTGGACACAGGCTCAATGATAACTATTTTGAGCCTAGAGTCAGTATCAGATGGTAAGGGCATCCAACCATCGTCATAGCGGTTTCGGTAGCGTTGTTGGTAGCATGCTGTTCCCAAGATAGCGGGTTTAAACCCGGCCGAAGTCGTCGAATTTTTTAAGAGCGTTAAAATCCTTCAGTATGCCTTCGTTTGGCAGGGAGGTAAATATGTCGGTCCCATGTCAAAGATCTATGGCATGTAAAAGATTCTCCCACAGACTAAACTTGTGTGAAGCTAACTTTCTAGGTTAGATTTCGTTGGAACGCTTCATCAAAATTCCAACGTTCACCACTAGGTATCATTGACCTCTGGTAGCAAAAGTTGGATCTTCTTGAAATTGAACGGAACTTGTAGACCACCCAATGGGTGTCCGCTTGAAGCAGCTACAGCCTCTGGTGAGCCGAACATGTCCTCGGACACTCTCGGCCCTAAAAACCACACGATATATAAAAATAAAACCATAGTCGTGGATGTTGAAGACGACTGCCGGAGATTATGCCGAGGTCTACGGGGAGACAGATGCCAACTTCCTTATCTGTGGCACCAACTTTCAACATCAAGCACTCGTGGCCCGTATTGATGAAGTTGTTATCCTTGGGACAGACGTTATGACGCGAATTGGGTTTCTGCTAGACCTAAACAGAAGAGTTATCACCATCGGTAAAGAAGAGGTAATCCTCCAGCGCGGGAAGAATTTGACAGCACGTTTGGTTCTAGATGAAGACACCACGTTGCCAAAATGCAGCCAAATTATAGCTAAGCTAAGGTCAAACCGTACTGCTAGAACCGGATATAAGTGATGAGAAGCTTGGGCGTTATTTACTCGTTGCAAGAAAGTTTCTCTTGACTGGGAAGCAGATCCCAGTACGCCTGATGAATGTCAATAGCTATCCCGTGACTCTGAAGAAAGGAAGCATTCTAGGATATTGTTCAACCATCTCCTTCGTTGTGCAACGGTCTGTGAATAGCACCCCAGAATTTAGAGAACTCCCGGATTCTTTAGAACCCTTCGTCCAGGACAGGACTTTTGCAAGTTACCTGCTGAGAATAAAAACAATGTTAAGGACTTTATTACGTGTTGCCAGGACATCTTTGAAACTGGGAATGGGCCTAAGGGAAGAACAAATATAGTCGAACACAGGTAGACACTGGGGACGCAAGACCTATTCGCCAGAAGATTGACATTGGCAAAGCGTGAGAAAGCTGTGAAAATCATCCAAGAAATGGAGCAAGATGGTGTGTTCGACCGTTCAAACAGCTCGTGGATTTCTCCGGTTGCACTTATCATAGCGTTTAGAAGAGAAAGTGTGCCGACTCCCGAGTTTGCCGTATCTTTAGTATGGGTAGTTGCTGCGCCCGCCGGTATACTGCGCAGCGGTTGATTGTGGCTTGCTGGAGACACTTTCTAAGCGATCGCGAGTTTGAAAACATAGAAATGCTGCCGTGTTTAGTCCTTATTTCTTGGTGTTGAAAAGTGTATGCGATCAAGAAGCGATAGTGAAATAATACATACGTTATGCCACTGGTGTGTTTAGTATTAGTAAGCCTTTACACTTACTTCTTTACATTTGTGCTGTCGAGTGAATTATAACCTGGTAAGATTCGTCAAACAAAACTGTGTAAGTGAATATGCCGTGTTGTTTTGTTCCCGGGTGCTGATCTGGATACGACATGTCATCTGCAACAGGTAGGCACTTTTTTAGACCTCCAAAAGCCGAAGATGATTTATTTGAATGGGCTAAGGCCATTCCGAGGAAAGACATTAAATTGTCAAGTAAGTCATATGCAGGCTATGTGACAAACATTGCTCCGATAATTTCCTTATTAAAACGGACACTTTCATTATAGAAGGAAAGACAGTAGAAATGGCGAGAATGAGATGGAGTTTGAAGCCTGGTGCAGTCCCACGCTATCTAGCACGGTACATTGTCAAGCAACTAAGGGAAGGAATCAGCTGTGTGAAGTGTGCAACAACCCTTCAAAGTGAAAAGGCCGTCGGTCACAACAGCTGCAACTTTCACTCACATAAAGGACTTTGGAACAATAAATGCCCTTAGTTACCTAACTCACCCGTCTGACAGTGTCTTCAACATTCTTTGACAGGTCGAAATAGTCGTTGAAATGAAATTATCGTCCCTTTCAAATTTGTGGGGTGATATATTTTATGAGTGTTAGGACAGCATTGATGAGATTGTTTTAGGGCCGTGATTTTTTGATCTTGTATGGAACATAAACTGGACCTTATTGGAAAACTCGTTTTTCATTTCATGAAGTGCGCTTTTTCTTTCGTACGAAAGAAATTAGGAAAGAGCAGTCATCTTCTAAGTCAGGAAAATCATCGCGTAAGCTGTCCAAAGCTTCGGACAACTGAAAGCTGTAAGTTATATGGGGGAGTTTGTAATATATTATACTGTATTATATTATATTTACTGTATTTGTGCAGTAGTGAATGGTCTGTAGCTTTACGATTTTTACACATTCAGTTACATTTTGACCCCCGTCTCAATATTTTATTTCGTTATTATATGAACCTATGACGCAATCTGATGTTTCATAATCAACACAACGGACGTCAGCGTTTTATATACTCAGTGCGGACAATTTTATATTTGGATCATCTTGTCTAATACAATGTAGTGTAAGCTGATAACATTCAAGTACTGAAAAGTAACATTCAACTGCTTGTATTGATACCGTCCTCACTCAGCGCTAGCCGACGCCAGAGCCACCTAGCGGCTGGACCATACAAATTCCACAAGTCTTTCACTTTCTCTTCTATACGCTATGCACTTATTAAGTAGAAGGATGGAACCCTTAGAATTTTGCATGGACTATCGAGAACTCAATAACGTGACAAAGAAGGACAGCTACCCTCCGTCCCGAATTGATGACACTATGGACACGTTGGTCGGCTGTGTGCTTTTCTCCACTTTGAACCTTAACAGTGGATAATGGCAAGTCAGACTCGCTTCCAAGGACCCGGAGAAGTCAGCGTTTCCCATAGGAACCAGATTGTGGTAGGTCACTGTGATGCCATTCGGCCTTTGTAACGCTCCAGGAAGATTTGAGTGATGGAAAGCGTGCTCAGAGGACTGTCCTGGGAAACCTGTTTAGTGTACTTTGACGACATTATTGTGCTTGGTAGGTCAATTAGTAACCATCTGCAGAGCGTGGGTCAGGTTTTCCAATGCCTGCGAGAGGCTAACCTGAATCCTAATCCGAAGAAGAGTTATCTCTCCCGCAGGGAGGTCAATGGGCCATGTGGCCTCTGCAGAGGGAGTTTCAGTAGACCCGGAGTAGATCACCGCCATCCGGGAATGGCCAGTGCCTAGGGACAAGAACGAAGTGAGAAGCTTTTTTGGGTTGTGTACTTACTACCGTCGTTTCGTTCCTGGGTTTGCCAATATCGCTAAGCCATTGACGAGACTCACCGAAGAGTGGGACTGTCAACGAGCGTTAGAGAGTACGCTGAACAGTGCACCCATTTTAAGTTACCCTAGGCCTGAAGGGGAGTTCATCATTGACACGGGCGCCAGTACTTTTGGCATTGGAGGAGTTCTTTCACAAATTCAAGGTGGACATGAATGGGTGATTGGTTACTTCTGCAAGGTCTTATCCTAGGATGTACGAATTTACTGCGTGACCAGGAGGGAACTATTAGATGTTGTCAAGGATGTCGAACACTTTCATAAATATCTGTCTGTACGGATGGAAGATCCTACTTAGAACGTCGCTTGTACGGTTCAAGGCCTCAGAAGGTCAGGTAGCCAGGTGGATTGAATGACTCCAAGAATACGACTTTACTTCAGAACACCTTTTTTGCAATAGCCACCAAAATGTCTACGCTTTATCAAGGAGGCTGTATCCAGCAGATTGAAAACACTGTTCCAGAGTGGAAGACAAAGCTGCCCCCGTTCTTCGAATGACCGCCATTGATGACTCCTGGCAGGATGCGGAAGTGCTGAAGGACTAAGAGGTAGACGTAGGAATAAAAGAGCGGTTCTGGCGCAGAGGCTAATGGGCAAGATGGCCGCCACGGCCTGAGACCGTGGATGACGTCACAGGGAGAGGTTGGCCGTGTAGTTGCTAAATAGAATATTTATTATTATTATTATTATTATTCTTTCTTTCTTTCTTTCTTCGTTTTGCCCACTTAGGGAGCGCGCTTGAACTTGTTGACTCGGGTTGATGGAGCTTTCCTCTTCTTCTCCTCCCAAAATCTCCTCATGAACTCACTATGCCCCTTCTTACGTTCCTCCGTCCATTTTTTCCAGTGATCTTCTTAGCTTTTTCGGCGAAAGAGTGATTTGTAACTCGGGTTCCAAAAGTCTTGCGATTCATGATGCTTATTATTATTATTATTATTATTATAAGGTAATTATTGATTAATCATGTACAATCAAGACCAGCCTTATATTATCCACCCCTTGGTGTAGTGGCTAGCATTCTTAGCTGTTACTGCGAAGGCCCGGGTTCGATTCCTGGCTCTGCCAAGAAATTTAATTTCTGGTCTCACAAGTGGAACGGGGTACACTCAGTCTTGTAAGGCAAAAGTGAGAAAAGGCGGGTTTTAACCCAACTTCATTTAACCTCACCTAACCTAACCTAACCTAACTTCAAAGTGAGAGCAAATATGAGAGCAAATGTGAGAGCACACATAATAAACTAAGTTATAACCTAACCTAACCTAACTTAACCTAACCTAACCAAACCTAACTTAAAAGTGCGAGCAAATATGGGAGCAAGAAGTAAGAGCAAAAAGTGGGAGCAAAAAGTGAGAGCAAAAAGTGGGAGCAAAAATGAGGGAGCAAAAAGGTGGGAGCAAAAAAGCAAGAGCAAAAAAGTGGGAGCGAGAAGTGGGAGCAAAAAAGTAAGAGCAAATGGGAGAGCACAAATAATAAACTTAGTTATAACCTAACCTAACCTAACCTAACCAAACCCGCAGAAACCACATATAAATATTTTAGATTTTACATTTTAACGTTTTGCATTTTAACATGTTAGATTTTTGATTTTTTCATTTTTCATTTTTTAGATTTTTCATTTTACATTTTAGATTTTTTTGTATTTTAGATTTTACATTTTTCATTTTCCGAAAAGAGTAAACTACAAGGTCACATACCTAACCTCACTAAACCTAACTTTACCAAACCTAACTTAAGCTAATCCAAAGGCTAATGCACATACACAAAGTATATTAGGGCACATGCAACTATCCTTATGCTAGTCTTATAGCCTACTGTACAACATGATCACTACCCCAACCGGGTATATATATTTTTTTCATTTTGTTGTTTACGCATTTGTCAATTTTCCAATTTCCCATATTCAGTTTTTTTTAAATGTCAGGTTTAACTTTTACAATTTCATAATATGGAAACATGGAATTTGCATTTTGTTGTTCACACATTTGTCAATTTTCCAATTTTCCATTTTCAGTTTTTTTAAATGTCAGTTTTAAGTTTTCGATTTCATAATATGGAAACATGGACTTTGCATTTTGTTGTTTACACATTTATCAATTACACAATTTCCCATTTACAGTTTTTAAAATGTCAGTTTAGTGTTTTTTTCTATTTTATCAATATGGAAACATGGATTTTCCAATTTGTGTTTTACATGTTTATTTTGCATTAGGAGTGGAGATAGGTGGGTAGTAATTAAAAATGTACAAGCAGTGTCCATACAATATTTTTAATTTTAAATACATGTACACTATTTACACATAATACATTTTTATATATATTCTTTTTTGTTATAAATTGTACAGTTGTTTTTATTTTGTTTTCTATTTTATTTATTTTTTGATTATGAATACCATTTTTTTTCTTTTTGTGTTTTTCTATTTTTGCAGTGCTATTGTTTAAATTTTTTAAATTGTTTTGTTTTATGTATTTTTAGGCTCATGCAGAGGATTTTGATATTCAAAACTTAACTCTTTAAGCATGGTCAATGATTGAGTAATGATCATAGGCATGTGTACCTATACCATCAGCATCAATCAATCTTTTATCATCACCAGGACACAAAGCAATTTTATTTAGTCTTATAGATGATATGTCAAGTTGTTTAGAAGCGATAATGTTCATGGGCATTCTGTTTACATTGTTTTTCATGACACAATCCTTATAATCTTGAAAGCTTATACAATTTTTGACAACACCTCTGATAATACCTTTAATCTTTTTGATTTCTTTACCATTTATGTCTAAAGCATACATTTTAGCTCTAAGTCCAACAAATGCTTTTATAATTTGTCCACAAGCCTCGTCTTTAAATTTCCCCAACGTTTTTTGTTTGATGTTGAGTAACATATGTGATTAGTAGGATAATCTGATGTGTCCAGGTGTTCTAGGAAATCCAACTTGTCTTTATATACATCTTGGGTGTTAACCAAATAAATAAACGAGTCGGTATCCAGATACATGAGTTTGAGATTGTTCATTCCATAATAGGGTAGCAGGACATCATAGTGGTGGGAATGAGTTTTTGAAATATCCAGTATACACATTCCAATATATATATTGGCTTATTGAATACAATATGCGGAAAGCAGCTAGCTTAGGACCATAAATTGTTCTGTCAATAAATGTCGGCTTTGCTATTAGCTTTTCTGCCTTTTTGCTGTCAGTCACAAGACGTATGTCTATTCTTTTACGGATATTTTCCATTGTTTTTCCAAAAATGGCATTGTTGAACAATTTGTACAGATTTTTCCCAAAATCATTTTTGGCTTGTTTTCGAAGGTTGTTATTAAAATCAACGTAGGCCTTTAACCGAGGTCTTTGCTTAAACTTTAACACACGATTAATATTTATCAATTTTATTCCATGATCTAAAGCTTGTTTTAATGCCATGTAGTGAACAACATATCGCCTTCGATTTCCAAGATGAGGAATTAGTTTTTTCAGAGACGAATCCTTAGGTTGTGTACACTCTGGTAGGAAAGGTAAATCGTTGTGTAGATCATGAAGGTCAGATGGGTAATCAACATCAACGTCTAGAGTGTATCCCAGAGGATCGTCTTCCTTTAGTTTTTCTAGATCAACGGTATCTGGAGAAACCCACTGAAATCCGCCATAAGGAAGAGAGTGGCACATAGCCCACCCGTATTGGTTGTTGGCATCATCATAGGTAATAAACTGTGATGGTTTCTCAGAATCATAGGTTTCCATGTATTTATTGTTAGCTTCAGCATACCGATGAGACACCTGGCATATGCCTCCACGTATTCCAGACTCGATTAGAAGAATTTGATCATAATCCTGTAGCAATTCCAGTTCAAGTCCTGTGTAAAGGAGCATTGCCTCGAAACTTAAACCAGGCGAAGTAAAAAAGTGTGCAGCATCCACTCGGTGTGTTTCTAGTGTTTTGTTTCTAAACGTTTCAAAGCTGTCTGCAAGAAGGAGTACATCTGAAGTTAGGTAGAGGTCACTATATTCCCCTAGAGTTTTAATATTGAACTGTTTCCAGACATTTTTGGCATGTTCATAGTCTTCTTGACTAACATTTTCTTGACTTAATTTGTTAAAGAATGCCTCTTTTGGAGGTAAACACGTTTCACTTAACTTTTCCCATGAGTCAATGTAGTCATAACAAAATACCCCCTTACGACTCATGAGCATTGCATTTTCTTTTCCAAAGTACTTGTCAGTTTCAGGGTATAATGTTAAGTTGGAAACTAAGTTTTCCAAACTACTCGGCATTAACCGAAACGTGTCCCCAAATCTAAGCTTAACGTTTCCTACATATTTGGTAAAGGAAATATACTTTTCTTTGGAGTTAGCGATAACATCCACTCTCTCAGTAGTACATCCCAATTGCTTTACAATGAAATTTGCATCGTAGGCACTCATATTATGTAGAAACACAGGAACGGGGTTACGTGTTTTACACCTCAAATTACAGTTATTTTGAGCACTTCCACGGTATACCCCTTTAAAATGGCAGGGTCTCGAACTTTCCAGTCCTCTTTGGTAAATGGTTTTTGACACAAATAACAGGTTTCAGAACATCGAAACTCTGCTTCATGATCCTGAGTTAAGGCCTTTGGAACATTTAAGCTGTAAAGGCGATCGATTTCATTAGCTATTGAGATCAAAGAGTCCATAAACTTTTCTGCAGCGTCAGGACCACGATAAATAACAGGTTGGGTTGGAAGGCTTGTCTTTATGTGTTCCACAGCTGGTGAGGGTTTAACGTATATACCAAAGCTCATGGGAACATGACTCTGGTTTGAAACTGTATAACCTCCTCAGGATTAGGTAGACATGTTTGATAGGGTAACAGTATACTTTCAAAATCTGCATAGATAACGTAAGGTATTCTCAGCATTTTTTCAACATTTAAGAATTTGACAATGGGGTTTTTAATAGGCATTTCAACCCTAGCAATGTCATGCTGGACATACAAAGCTCTATGTTCTTTCAATTTTTCCATTCCTTGTTGTCCATATCGATTATCAAAGTGTGTAAAACACCGTTTACACGTATATATCTTATATTCATAGCGGGTAATCTGATGTCTTAATAGTTTATCAAAATCTTTGATAAAGACGTAGTGGTTCTGGCCGGATAATGAACTTAGCAGAAGGAGGTCGCGATGGTCTTGCAGCTCTTGATCCACAACCTTCAGAGGGAACAATTTGTTGTCTTGTTCCAATCAAAATACATTAATGGATATATCGTTGGCTTTTTCAAATTTGGGAATGTCAGCTAGTAATGTAGGAAATGATATTACAGAAAAATCATACTTGTTTTCCAGGTCCTTGTATTTACTAATGCGTTGAGCATCCTTTTTAACCAGTTTTGCTAAAATGGCATACATAAAACACTTTTCATCATTCAAATTTTCAGGATTAATGCAGGCTTTTCTTGCTTTTATAGCTGCTGGTAATGGAATATATGTGCTGCCACGCAAGGGATTGTACTTATTTATTTTCAATCGTACTCCTTCCATTGCTAACAAAGCCCAATTACTGCCTTTTAGCTCAGATTCTTCCATTTCCGTAGTTAACTTTGTAAATTGTGTTTCCAAGAAACTACTCAAATCTGTTTCCTAAAATAGGGCCTGCTGTCGTGTTCTAAAAGCACGATCTGTAATTTCATTGGTAGATGTATGAATGATTCTACATTCAGCCACAAGATTAACTTTTACCGACTTGTGCATTGCTAGTTCTTTCTGCATAGCTTGTATTATTTGCTGTTTGGACTCTTTAAGTTATGAATTTAAATCCTTGCACGTCTCGCAACGAATGAAATAGGATTTGAGTCGACCTTGAAAAGATGTCTCATATTCAATAAGTCCATTTTTGTCAGGGATCAATGACAGTAGGTAATGTTTTGTAGGCTCAGATTTTTGTCTTTTAGCTGCCGGCACATTACAACATTCTTCATGACGACGTCCATTGTAGGCATTGTTGAATTTATTGCCACACGTTTTACACTCATGAAATTCACCACACGATACTTCATGTCGCTTCCTATGATAGTCTCGAAGAAAAGTCTTTCCACACTCTTTACACATATTGCTAGGAATGGCTTCTTCCATTATGAATGTTGATTTCTGCAAACAGCTGCTTACTGCGTATCACAAGGCTAGAGGTTGGTCGGTGAGACGGTCTTTCACGATGTGAACACCGTGAGATTTAGTAGTCAACTGGTGATATTCTTGTGAAGGGTCCTCTAATATACCCCTAGTCTAGACCAACAGCTCTTTACAGCGTATGACAAGGCTGTAGACTGGACAGTGAGACGGTCTTTCACGATGTGAACACTGTAACAAGTAGTAGTCAACTGATTATATACTTGCTAAGGGTTCTCTAATATACAATAGTCAAGACCAACACCTACTTACTGAGTAGTACAAGGCTGTACAATAGTTGTTTTGACAGTCTTTCACGATGTGGTCACTGTGTATGTTGGTAGTCAACTGATGATATTCTTGATAAGGGTCCTCTAATATACCCCTAGTTAAGGGTAACAGCTGCTCACTGCTTATGACAAGGCTAAAGACAGGTTGTTTCAACGGTCTTTCACAATGCAAACACTGTGACAGGTAGTAGTCAACTGAAAATATTCTTATGGCCTACTCAAGGTTATCAGGTACTTACTGCATATCAAAAGGCTGTACACTCATGTGTGTTAGGCACTCTTTCTTGCTAAGGACCCCAATATTCCCTACACAAGGCTATCCATGTTAGTTCTAAACACTTAGTGGTTAATTGTATATTCAATTTTTGTACAAAGCTTATACAAGCATGTATTTCATGAGGTAAAACTTTGTTAAATAGCTGCATGCGACACGCAAAGTATTTTCCCACTATCTAGCGGTGACTATGAGAACTACTTGAACGACCAGCATGCTACCTAACGCTCCATTTTCAACACTCACTCACTGAACGACCAGCATGCTATCTAGCGGTCGATTTCAACACTCACTCAACTTTCAGCCTGCTACCTATTGGTCAATATGACAACTCACTCAACTACCAGCATGCTACATGGCTTTTTCGTAAGATTTTTGTTGGCTTTTTTGTTGGCTTTTGTTGGCTTTTTTGTTGCCTTTTGTTGGCTTTTCTATTAGCTCTCTCACATTTGCTCTTGCTTGTTGGGGCTTATTTGGTCTAGGAAAGTATGTCCGTCCTTTTTATGGCTGCATAATGCTTACAGCCATGTTTGTAAGCAACAACAACAACAACACACAAAATTCCGAAAAGAAATCCAAAGTACTCTAAGGTTTATCATTGACTCTCAACTCTTACACTTACCTCTATCCAATGCCTAGTCAAAAAAAAAGTGTATTTTTCAAATATTTCAAAAAATATTTGGAAAGTAGTCTATATCATTAAACTAAAAATCCTAAAACTACATATGTAACTCCGACACCTACCTCTATACCACTCTCAGTCCAAAAATAGTGTATTTTTCAAATTTTCCAAAACATATTTCCAAAATGGGTTATATTTCCAAAATTAAAAAGTTCACAAAAATGTTTGTTTGTTATAAATGAATGGCCTTTGCCCCCTCTACCGCCGTAACAAGTCCCAGGTCTCTAGGACAACAAAAATAAAATTTTGAAAATAGGCTACATTTTGAAAACTGGGAAGTTTACAAAAAAGTTTGTTTGACATAAATGAAAGTTCCCTATTCCCTCTACTCTCAAAATAAATTTCAAGTCTCTAGGACAACAAAAATAAAATTTTGAAAATAGGCTATAGTTCCAAAACTAGGAATTCTACAAAAAGGTTTGTTTGACGTAAATAAATGGTCATTACATCCTCTAGCACTATACCAAATTTCAAGTTTCTAGGACAAAGGAAAACTATTTTTGAAAAATGGTCACTATTTTGGAAACTAGGAATTCTACAAAAAAGTTTGTTTAACATAAATGAAAGGTCTCTATCCGTTCTACCTGTAAACCAAGTCCCAGGTCTGTAGGATAAAAATGTTAAAAGATCAATTGGGAATGTAGGCGATTTTTCATAAAACCAAACATTCTAAAAAGTGTTCTAGGGCTTAAAAGAATGGCCTCTATGTCCTTTCTTCTTCTTCTTTTCGTTTGGGCCTACTGAGGACCACGGGGCTCGTTTTGACTTCTTGTGAGGAATTTATGTTTCTTCTTAGCCCAGGCAGCTTTCATCTTCTGGCTGTGTGTCTCCTTTCTTTCCTGTGTCCCCTTCGGTCTGGTAGTCCCTGTACTCTTCCTGCTGGTGAGAGACACTGGAAAGACACCATGTTGAATCATCTGTCGGAATTGTGATCGATCCTGTATGTTTTTTGATGAAATTCCAAGTTGCTGTAGGTCTGACTTCACTGTGGCGATCCATTTGTTTTTGGACGCTTTCCCTCTTCCTGTCGTGGTGAAGATCTGGCTGGTAAGTCTATCTGGACCCATGCGTGTCAGATGTCCGTAGAAAGCTAATCGTCTCTTCCTCATGGATGTGACGATATCTTCTTGATGATCATAGAGCTCATTGTTGTGCCTGATCATGTAAGTACCACCCTCTTCCCTTATTGGTCCTAAAATCCTTCTAAGTATTTTCCGTTCCTTGAGTTCTAGTTTCCTCAGTGGGCCTTTCCGGTTCATCAGGAGACACTCAGGGACATATAGAACCTAAGGTCTTACTACTGAGTTGTAATGTAGAAGTTTACGGTTCTTTGAGAGGCATTTGGATGTGTAGATGCTCTTACAGGAGTGGTAGACCCTTTCCAGTTTCGTGCATCTAGTGTCTATTGCTAAGATCTCACTCTCGTTTGCTGGAATCCACTCCCCTAGGTACTTCACTGCAGGAATGTTTTGAATTGCGGTGTTTTTCACAAGAATAGTAGATGGGGCTCCCTTTATATTTGTCATGAACACTGTTTTTAGCCTACTTTCGATTTTTGCAAAAAATGAAAGTAGACTTATGAGATCACTACAGGGCCAAAAATTGTGTGTCTGTCTGTGTGTGTGTATGTGTGTGTGTGTGAGTCTGTGTGTGTGTGTGTGTGTGTGAGTGTGTGTACTCTGAATGTCTGTCCCCCCTATCAATTCGAACACGGTGAAACCGAATTGAACGAAATTTGGTACAGAGGTAGCACTGGCAAAGGGCACCTCAGTGTCATGTTTTATATTGCCGCCATCTTTACCAAAACTTAATGACGGCCACTCAAATGGTCAAAACGTAATAATGCATTACAACCAAACTAATAATCGGATCTTTACCAAATTTGGTAACAACGTTCCATCATATGAGGCGCGTCTTGTGCCCAAACTACGAGGTCATCAACCGTACCATTTCAGAATGGCGGCCGTGTGAATTATGCAAACTTTATAATCCATAACATGGGACCCACCAGTTCCGACTATCGAACCAAGAATCGTTTAATCTGTTTGAAACGACGTGGGCCGTTTGAAATTAAAATTTTATATTTTAATATTATAGTCTAGAAGTGATTTTAAAAAGCTGAGTCGTCTCGGTTATTTGACAAGATGGCAGCTGATCTCTCGTTCTGACCTTTATTTTATTAATTTCAGTATGTTGCATGCAATATAGGCTAGTGGTAACAAATATATGAACTTTCTATGAAATGAACTCGGTTTAAAATATACTCCAGTAAAGAAAACGTTTAGTCCAAGTCATGATTTGCTATAACGTGGTATATGTATTGGTTCCTAACGATCTATTAGAGTGTGGACGATTGGCTGAGTGGTCAGCGCGTCAGTCTTTCATCAGGCTGGCCGTGGTTCAAATCCTATCAGAGTTAGACTTTTTTCTTGATTTTTTTATATTTATTATTTCTTGAGTACTGAGACGTTATAAAATAAAGCATTATATGGTGCATTTTGAAATGGAAAATATATATTTAATGAAAACAACATTCACCACCGGAGTGACATCTAAGAGTAATTACTTGAACTATGTTATTGGTAACCACAGCCTTCTAGTTGCGAGCTATGCTCTCTACCGGCCAGTTAGTGAACCCATGTCTACAGTATAATTGCGAAGGTTATTATTTTTGCCGATAGAGGGTACACATCCCCAAGATAAGGCGCGATTATCACGGCCAACGAGAATGACTGGCTCTGGTGAGTCTTCGTGACGTCAGCAATGTAGTTCTGTTGCACTACTGCCTGGTCTTCGTTTTACTGCCGGTGTGGCACCTAGTCATCTTGTCTACATCATTGAACCTGTATAAACGTTGGTATTCATTTATCACTTGTCTTCATAGAAGGTATTGATACAAGTCGTTAGTCGGTGGGTAGTGTATTCCGCAGATCTCTTCTTTAAACGAATTAATTTATGTTCCGCCCCTTGAAACAACAATAAGTTAATGATATCTATACTGTGCTGCAAGATTCTTTGATCTAATTATACTAATGTGCACATAATTTAACTCACAACGAAGGTCACAGAATCTACAACTCGACTTAATGTAGCCTGTTCGTTGCAGCTATTAAAGACACAACGAACCCTTGAATCCTAGTTCGCGTGGATTTTTGTAAGGAGTAACTTCAATAGGCGTAGTTTTGCAAACCTATACAGTATAATTTATCGTGTTTGAAAACACACGGAACATCTAAACTGCGTCCATTTTATGAAGATTGATATAAAATATTGCATTTCTGCTGCTTATGAATTGCTCTCGACTTAAACGTACAAGCATCATCAAGCAGTACCGGTACATTGCCTACGTCACAGAAGGGTTTGGTTTACGCGCCATGGCCTGTCTTTCTCGTTTGCCGTGCGCGATTACAAATTAGCTGTGTAATAGTTATATTAAATATGTTTCTCCCAGTGATACGTTTAGAGCAACGAAGTTTAAATTATTGTAAGTAGTCGGTGTTAATAAACTGAATACCTACGTTGTTTGGAGTGTTTACTGATGAAATTGCAAAATGCTGGGGTAAATTATTTGAACGCCACTCCTCACATCCAGTGTGCCAATTTGCACTTCGAATTGGAAGAAATTAGGAGATGATAAAGACAAAGAGTTATAACTATACCCATACATTTAGGAGAAAGTAGGCTATAGTTCTTTCCTGAACATCTTGTTTGTATATTGACTTTCAAGCCAGTTTTAGCTGCTATGTTATAGAGGCTCTGTAGTTGGTGAGTAGCTTCTTCTATGTTGTTCGCTAACAAGGTAAGGTCGTCGGCGAAGGCCAGGCAAGGTACATTGAGATTGCCTTTCTTATACCCAATTTGCAGTCCTGTTCCTGATGGTAACGTGGTAGTCCATTCCCTGATAATCTTCTCAAGTACACAATTGAAGAGAATACAAGAAATGCCATCACCTTGTCTAACTCCTGTTTGGATAGAGAAGCTGTCTGAGAGTTCACCTCTGAACTTGACTTAGGAGGTCGTAGTCTTCAGTGTAGCCTGGATTAGTCTGGTGGTCTTCGCATCCAGTCCTAATTCCCATAGAGTGGAGAAGAGGGTCTGTCTGTCTATTGAATCATACGCCTTCTGGAAATCCACTAGTATGACTACCCATCGATGTCCGCCGCAATTCTTGTACCTTAAGATTGTCTTGAGGTTCTGTATTTGCTCTATGCATGATCTATTTGCACGAAAACCGGCCTGATGTTCACCTAGTTGGGAATCTAGTTGACTAGTAACTCTGGTTAGCAAGGCTTTATATATTATCTTGTATGTGACAGATATTAGAGATATGCCTCTGTAGTTATCAAGGTCAATCCTACTACCTTTCTTGTGTAGAGGATGGATCACAGCTGAGGTCCATCCCTCAGGTAAGGTCTCCGTTGCCCATATGTCCTGTGTGATTTGATGGAGGTTTTGTATTGATTGTTCATCAGCATGCTTCCACATTTCTGCAACTATACCGTCTTCACCTGAGGCCTTGTTGTTCTTTAGGCTCTTGATAATCTCCCTTATTTCTTCTATGGTTGGCGGTAAAGAGTCTGGATTTCTGGGGTCATGGAAAGTGAGTCTCTCTTCAGGTTCCTCTGCATTGAGGAGCTTCTTGAAATACCCTGCAAGGGTACTGGTGCAATCCTTGTTGTTGTACTGAAGTTTTCCATCAGGTCCACGAAGATGAAGGGTAGGAGCTTTGTATTGTGTCGACTGTTTTCTGAGTTCTCTGTATAAATCCCTCGAGTTATGTCTTTTGAAGTCCTCTTCTGCCTGTTTTATTAGAGCCTTATTATGGTTCCTCTTGGTTTGTCGCACTATATTGGAAGTTATGTTTCTTTGTTTAAGAAAGGCCTGGTAGTTAGCTTCATTCTTGCACTGGTTCCAAGTGACCCAGGCTCTACGCCTTTCTTCTATAGCCTGGTCACATGTAGTCGTCCACCAGGGATGCTTGGCTTTGTTGGATGAGGCAGGCATGGTTTTTTGAGCGGCATCCAGTAGAGCCTTTTGTAGGTTGGACCAACCTTGCTTCTCTGTGTTTTCCTTCAGGGTGGCTTGGAAACCACAGTCTTCATCACTCAGTTTGAGGTCGTTGAACTTTGGTATTTTACCAACTTTGGAGGTATTTGGTGGTCTTCTAATTGGCTGCGGGTTGGTTTTCACCAGAGATAAGTAATGGTATGAGTCTAAGTTAGCTGCCCTTAGCACTTTGACAATTTGTATCTCTTTGTGATACTATCTGTCCATAGCCACATGATCCAACTGGAACTCTCCTAGCATTGGATTTGGGCTCTTCCAAGTCTTGGCCTTCCGAGGCAGGCGTTTGAAGGCAGTTGATTTTAGGACCAGGTCATACTTATCGCAAAGATCTATGAGGCGTTCTCCATTCTTATTGGTCCTCTTATGGGCTGGATAGAGGCCCACTATCCGACGATATTTTTTCTCCTTGCCAATTTGTGCGTTAAAATCACCCATGAGTATGGTGGTATGATGTTGTGGAATCTTGTCAAGGGTTTCTTCTAGAACACTCCAATATTGCTCAACTGACTCTAGGTCTTTTCTGTTTGTGTCGTTTGAGGGTGCATGAAAGTTCATTATGGTATATGCCCTATTGCGGAACCTTAAAGATATTGAAGAAGTCCTACCATTAGGCGAAATGAACCCTATTATGTTATCAACGATACTATGATGTACAGCAAAGCCAGTGCCAAGGTGAGGGACGTTCTTCATCACTCTGATGCCTGGTTTCCCTTTGTAAATCCTGTATCCTTGAGATTCTATTGCATCTTCGTCCGTGAATCTAGTCTCTTGCAGTGCTGTTATCTTGATGTTATGCTTGTCCAGCACATCCAGGGTATGTTTCATTTTACCTACCTTTAACATGGAGTTGATGTTAATTGTAGCTAGGTAGGTGATATTTCTCTTATTTCTTGGCTGTTGCGTATACGGCGGAGCACATGAAAGTGCAGGCTCCCCAGAGTCCGATGGCCTGCATGCCCTATGAGTGGGGGTGGATTGGTTACCACCTGGGGGTATTCTCTATGTTAATGTTTCCCTTCATGTTGAGTTCAACGAGTAAGTAAGTAGGCCACCCTAAAGGGCGACGGGTTGTTTACCATCAAGGTTGTTAGCCCTGAGGTTTATAATATCAGCCGCTCCTAACATGGAGAACAGACGCTGTTTGCAGCCGCTCGATTCGAGTCAGACGCTGCTCCCTCCTCCTTTCTCAACCGGGCTTGGGACCGGCTATATCCTTTATACTTTATAATAAAACTTTTTTATTTTTTACATTTTTTGAAAAAATTTCAATTTTGAAATTTTTATCTTTTGGAAACTAAAGAGTTTACAAAAAATTTTGTTTGACATAAATGAACGGCCCTGACCCCATCTACCAGCAAAATAAATTTCAAGTCGCTAGGACAAAAATAACAGTAGTGGAGTAGTGACAGTTCTGACCCCGCCCCGAAATGTTACGTCAGAGGGTAATGTGGGGGGGGGGGGGGCGCAGAACTGTCACTACTCCACTACTGTTATTCCTTGTCCTAGCTACTTGAAATTTATTTTGCTGGTAGATAGGGTCAGGGCCATTCATTTATGTCAAACAAATTTTTTGTAAACTCTTTAGTTTCCAAAATATAAAAATTTCAAAATTGAACTTTTTTCAAAAAAATGTAAAAAATAAAAAAGTTTTATTATAAAATATAAAGGACATAGAGGCCATTCTTTTAAGCCCTATAACACTTTTTAGAATGTTTGGTTTTATGAAAAATCGCGTACTTTCCCAATTGTTCTTCTTTCATTTTTATTCTACAGACCTGGGACTTGGTTTACAGGTAGAAGGGATAGAGACCTTTCATTTATGTTAAATAAACTTTTTTGTAGAATTCCTAGTTTCCAAAATAGTGACCATTTTTCAAAAATAGTTTCCCTTTGTCCTAGAAACTTGAAATATGGTATAGTGGTAGAGGAGGTAATGACCATTGATTTATGTCAAACAAACCTTTTTGTAGAGTTCCTAGTTTTGGAAATATAGCCTATTTTCAAAATTTTATTTTTGTTGTCCTAGAGACTTGAAATTTATTTTGAGGGTAGAGGGGGGTAGGGAACTTTCATATATGTCAAACAAACTTTCTTGTAAACTTCCTAGTTTTCAAAATATAGCCTATTTTCAAAATTTATTTTTGTTGTCCTAGAGACCTGGGACTTGGTAAGGCGGTAGAGGGGGCAAAGGCCATTCATTTATGTTAAACAAACATTTTTGTAAACTTTCTAATTTTGGAAATATAACCCATTTTGGAAATATGTTTTGGAAAATTTGAAAAATACACTATTTTTGGTCTGAGAGTGGTATAGAGGTAGGTGTTGGAGTTAACATATGCCGATTTAGGATTTTTAGTTTAATGATATAGCCTACTTTCCAAATATTTTTTGGAAAATTTGAAAAATACACTATTTTTTGACTAGGCATTGGATAGAGGTAATTGTAAGAGTTGAGAGTCATTGATAAACCTTAGAGTACTTTGGATTTTTTTCGGATTTTTTTGTGTGTTGTTGTTGTTGTTGTTGCTTACAAACATGGCTGTCAGCATTATGCAGCCATAAAAAGGACTGACATACTTTCCTAGACCAAATAAGCCCCAACAAGCAAGGGCAAATGTGAGAGAGGTAATACAAAAGCCAACAAAAGCCAACAGAAAAAGCCAACAAAAGCCAACAAAAGCCAACAAAAAAGCCAACAAAAATCTTACAAAAAAGCCATGTAGCATGCTGGTAGTTGAGTGAGTTGTCATATTGACCGATAGGTAGCAGGCTGGTAGTTGAGTGAGTATTGAAATCGACCGCTAGATAGCATGCTGGTCGTTCAGTGGGTGAGTGTTGAAAATTGAGCGCTAGGTAGCATGCTGGTCGTTCAAGTAGTTCTCATAGTCACCGCTAGATAGCGGAAACATACTTTGCGTGTCGCATGCAGCTATTTAACAAAGTTTTACCTCATGAAAAACGTGCTTTTATAAGCTTTGTACAAAAATTGAATATACAATTAACCACTAAGTGTTTAGAACTAACATGTATAGCCTTGTGTAGGGAATATTGGGGTCCTTAGCAAGAAAGATTGCCTAACACACATGAGTGTACAGCCTTTTGATATGCAGTAAGTACCTGATAACCTTGAGTAGGCCATAAGAATATTTTCAGTTGACTACTACCTGTCACAGTGTTTACATTGTGAAAGACCGTTGAAACAACCAGTCTTTAGCCATGTCATAAGCAGTGAGCAGCTTAACTAGGGGTATATTAGAGGACCCTTATCAAGAATATCATCAGTTGACTACCACCATTTACAGTGACCACATCGTGAAAGACTGTCAAAACAACTATTGTACAGCCTTGTACTACTCAGTAAGTAGGTGTTGGTCTTGACTATTGTATATTAGAGAACCCTTAGCAAGTATATAATCAGTTGACTGCTACTTGTTACAGTGTTCACATCGTGAAAGACCGTCTCACTGTCCAGTCTACAGCCTTGTCATACGCTGTAAAGAGCTGTTGGTCTAGACTAGGGGTATATTAGAGGACCCTTCACAAGAATATCACCAGTTGACTACTACCTCTCACGGTGTTCACATCGTGAAAGACCGTCTCACCGACCAACCTCTAGCCTTGTGATACACAGTAAGCAGCTGTTTGCAGAAATCAACATTCATAATGGAAGAAGCCGTTCCTAGCTATATGTGTAAAGAGTGTGGAAAGACTTTTCTTCGAGACTATCATAGGAAGCGACATGAAGTATCGTGTGGTGAATTTCTTGAGTGTAAAACGTGTGGCAATAAATTCAACAATGCCTACAATGGACGTCGTCATGAATAATGTTGTAATGTGTCGGCAGCTAAAAGACAAAAATCTGAGCCTACAAAACATTACCTACTGTCATTGGTCCCTGACAAAAATGGACTTATTGAATATGAGACATCTTTTCAAGGTGGACTTAAATCCTATTTCATTCGTTGCGATACGTGCAAGGATTTAAATTCATAACTTAAAGAGTCCACCCAGCAAATAATACAAGCTATGCAGAAAGAACTAGCAATGCACAAGTCGATAAAAGTTAATCTTGAGGCTGAATGTAGATTAATTCATACATCTACCAATGATATTACAGATCGTGCTTTTAAAACACGAAAGCAGGCCCTATTTTTGGAAACAGACTTGAGTAGATTCTTGGGAACACAATTTACAAAGTTAACTACGGAAATGGAAGAATCTGAGCTAAAAGGCAGTAATTGGGCTTTGTTAGCAGTGGAAGGAGTACGATTGAAAATAAATAAGTACAATCCCTTGCGTGGCAGCACATATATTCCATTACCAGCAGCTATAATAGCAAGAAAAGCCTGCTTTTAAAACACGAAAGCAGGCCCTATTTTTGGAAACAGACTTGAGTAGTTTCTTGGAAACACAATTTACAAAGTTAACTACGGAAATGGAAGAATCTGAGCTAAAAGGCAGTAATTGGGCTTTGTTAGCAGTGGAAGGAGTACGATTGAAAATAAATAAGTACAATCCCTTGCGTGGCGGCACATATATTCCATTACCAGCAGCTATAAAAGCAAGAAAAGCCTGCATTAATCCTGAAAATTTGAATGATGAAAAGTGTTTTATGTATGCCATTTTAGCAAAACTGGTTAAAAAGGATGCTCAACGCATTAGTAAATACAAGGACCTGGAAAACTAGTATGATTTTTCTGTAATATCATTTCCTACATTACTAGCTGACATTCCCAAATTTGAAAAAAGCCACCGATATATCCATTAATGTATTTGGATTGGAACAAGACAACAAATTGTTCCCTCTGAAGGTTGTGGATCAAGAGCTGCAAGACCATCGCGACCTCCTTCTGCTAAGTTCATTATCCGGCCAGAACCACTACGTCTTTATCAAAGATTTTGATAAACTAGTAAGACATCAGATTACCCGCTATGAACATAAGATATATACGTGTAAACGGTGTTTTACACACTTTGATAATCGATACGGACAACAAAGACATTGCTAGGGTTGAAATGCCTATTAAAAACCCCATTGTCAAATTCTTAAATGTTGAAAAAATGCTGAGAATACCTTACGTTATCTATGCAGATTTTTAAAGTATACTGTTACCCTATCAAACATGTCTACCTAATCCTGAGGCAAGTTATACAGTTCCAAACCAGTGTCATGTTCCCATGAGCTTTGGTATATACGTTAAACCCTTACCAGCTGTGGAACACATAAAGACAAACCTTCCAAGCCAACCTGTTATTTATCGTGGTCCTGACGCTGCAGAAAAGTTTATGGACTCTTTGATCTCAATAGCTAATGAAATCGATCGCCTTTACAGCTTAAATGTTCCAAAGGCCTTAACTCAGGATCATGAAGCAGAGTTTCGATGTTCTGAAACCTGTTATTTGTGTCAAAAACCATTTACCAAAGAGGACTGGAAAATTCGAGACCCTGCCATTTTAAAGGGGTATACCGTGGAAGTGCTCAAAATAACTGTATTTTGAGGTGTAAAACACATAACCCCGTTCCTGTGTTTCTACATAATATGAGTGGCTACGATGCAAATTTCATTGTAAAGCAATTGGGATGTACTACTGAGAGAGTGGATGTTATCGCTAACTCCAAAGAAAAGTACATTTCCTTTACCAAATATGCAGGAATTGTTAAGCTTAGATTTGTGGACACGTTTCGGTTAATGCCGAGTAGTTTGGAAAACTTAGTTTCCAACTTAACATTATATCCTGAAACTGACAAGTACTTTGGAAAAGAAAATGCAATGCTCATGAGTCGTAAAGGGGTATTTTGTTATGACTACATTGACTCATGGGAAAAGTTAAGTGAAACGTGTTTACCTCCAAAAGAGGCATTCTTTAACAAATTAAGTCAAGAAAATGTTAGTCAAGACGACTATGAACATGCCAAAAATGTCTGGAAACAGTTCAATATTAAAGCTCTAGGGGAATATAGTGACCTCTGCCTAACTTCAGATGTACTCCTTCTTGCAGACAGCTTTGAAACGTTTAGAAACAAAACATTAGAAACACACCGAGTGGATGCTGCACACTTTTTTACTTCGCCTGGTTTAAGTTTCGAGGCAATGCTCCTTTACACAGGACTTGAACTGAAATTGCTACAGGATTATGATCAAATTCTTCTAATCGAGTCTGGAATACGTGGTGGCATATGCCAGGTGTCTCATCGGTATGCTGAAGCTAACAATAAATACATGGAAACCTATGATTCGGAGTTTATTACCTATGATGATGCCAACAACCAATACGGGTGGGCTATGTGCCACTTTCTTCCTTATGGCGGATTTCAGTGGGTTTCTCCAGATACCGTTGATCTAGAAAAACTAAAGGAAGACGATCCTGTGGGACACATTCTAGACGTTGATGTTGATTACCCATCTGACCTTCATGATCTACACAACGATTTACCTTTCCTACCAGAGTGTACACAACCTAAGGATTCGTCTCTGAAAAAACTAATTCCTCATCTTGGAAATCGAAGGCGATATGTTGTTCACTACATGGCATTAAAACAGGCTTTAGGTCATGGAATAAAATTGATAAAAATTCATCGTGTGTTAAAGTTTAAGCAAAGACCTTGGTTAAAGGCCTACGTTGATTTTAATAACAACCTTCGAAAACAAGCCAAAAATGATTTTGGGAAAAATCTGTACAAATTGTTCAACAATGCCATTTTTGGAAAAACAATGGAAAATATCCGTAAAAGAATAGACATACGTCTTGTGACTGACAGCAAAAAGGCAGAAAAGCTAATAGCAAAGCCAACATTTATTGACAGAACAATTTATGGTCCCAACCTAGCTGCTTTCCACATGGCTAAACGTAACATTGTATTCAATAAGCCTATACATATTGGAATGTGTATACTGGATATTTCAAAAACTCTAATGTATTCCCACCACTATAATGTCCTGCTACCCTATTATGGAATGAACAATCTTAAACTCATGTATATGGATACCGACTCGTTCATTTATTTGGTTAACACCAAAGATGTATATAAAGACAAGTTGGATTTCCTATAACACCTGGACACATCAGATTATCCTACTAATCACATATGTTACTCAACATCAAACAAGAGAACGTTGGGGAAATTTAAAGACGAGGCTTGTGGACACATTATAAAAGCATTTGTTGGACTTAGAGCTAAAATGTATGCTTTAGACATAAATGGTAAAGAAATCAAAAAGATTAAAGGTGTTAGCAGAGGTGTTGTCAAAAATTGTATAAGCTGTCAAGATTATAAGGATTGTGTCATGAAAAACAATGTAAAAAGAATACCCATGAACATTATCGCTTCTAAACAACATGACATATCATCTATAAGACTAAACAAATTTGCTTTGTGTCCTGGTGATGATAAAAGAGTGATTGATGCTAATGGTATAGGTACATATGCCTATGGTCATTACTCAATCATTGACCATGCTTAAAGAGTTAAGTTTTGAATATCAAAATTCTCTGCATGAGTCTAGCAAATACATAAAACAAATCAATTTAAAAAATTAAAACAATAGCACATCAAAAATAGAAAAACACACGAAGAAAAAAATGGTATTCATAATCAAAAAATAAATAAAATAGAAAACAAAATAAAAAATACTGTACAATTTATAACAAAAAAGAATATATATAAAAATGTATTATGTGTAAATAGTGTACATGTATTTAAAATAAAAAATATTGTATGGACACTGCTTGTACATTTTTAATTACTACCCACCTATCTCCACTCCTAATGCAAAATAAACATGTAAAACACAAATTGGAAAATCCATGTTTCCATATTGATAAAATAGAAAAAACTTTAAACTGACATTTTAAAAACTGTAAATGGGAAATTGTGTAATTGATAAATGTGTAAACAACAAAATGCAAAGTCCATGTTTCCATATTATGAAATTGTAAAAGTTAAACCTGGCATTAAAAAAACTGAAAATGGGAAATTGGAAAATTGACAAATGCGTTAACAACAAAATGGAAAAAAAATACCCGGTTGGGGTAGTGATCATGGTGTACAGTGGGCTATAAGACTAGCATAAGGATAGTTGCATGTGCCCTTATATAGTTTGTGTATGTGCATTAGCCTTTGGATTAGCTTAAGTTAGGTTTGGTAAAGTTAGGTTTAGTGAGGTTAGGTATGTGACCTTGTAGTTTACTCTTTTTGGAAAATGAAAAATGTAAAATCTAAAATCAAAAAATCTGAAATTTAAAATGTAAAATCTAAAAAAACTAAAATCTAAAATACAAAAAAATCTAAAATGTAAAATAAAAAATCTAAAAAATGTAAAATGAAAAAATCTAAAATCTAAAATGTTAAAATGTAAAATGTTAAAATGTAAAATCTAAAATATTTCAATGTGGTTTCTGTGGGTTTGGTTAGGTTAGGTTAGGTTAGGTTAGGTTATAACTAAGTTTGTTATTTGTGCTGTCCCATTTGCTCTTACTTTTTTGCTCCCACCTTTTGCTCTTGCTTTTTTGCTCTCACCTTTTTGCTCCCAATTTTTGCTCCCACATTTTTGCTCCCACTTTTTGCTCTCACTTTTTGCTCCCACTTTTTGCTCTTACATTTTGCTCCCATATTTGCTCCCACTTTGAAATTAGGTTATGTTAGGTTTGGTTAGGTGAAGTTAGGTTAGGTTAAGTTAGGTTAGGTTAGGTGTGGTTAGGTCATAACTAAGTTTATTATGTGTGCTCTCACATTTGCTCCCATATTTGCTCTCACTTTGAAGTTAGGTTAGGTTAGGTTAGGTGAGGTTAAATGAAGTTGGGTTAAAACCCGCCTTTTCTCACTTTTGCCTTACAAGACTGAGTGTACCCCGTTCCACTCGTGAGACCAGAAATTAAATTTCTTGGCAGAGCCAGGAATCGAACCCGGGCCTTCGCAGTAACAGCTAAGAATGCTAGCCACTACACCAAGGGGTGGATAATATGAGGCTGGTCTTGATTGTACATGATCAATCAATAATTACCTAATAATAATAATAATAATAATAATAATAATAAATATTCTATTTAGCAACTACACGGCCAACCTCTCCCTGTGACGTCATCCACGGTCTCAGGCCGTGGCGGCCATCTTGCCCATTAGCCACTGCGCCAGCTCTGAATGACCCCTTCATAAGAATAACATAGGGCTGGTTGCGCGCGGCGGCCATCTTGCCCATTAGCCCCTGCGCCAGAACCACTCTTTTATTCCTACTGGTAGAACCTGACCTGAAGATCGTAGTGGGCTGGAAGAAGAGAGGAGGAAGGGCGTCTTGGAATGAAGTAACTCACCTTTCTCCGAGCTCGAAGGCCTACTGGGTCCAATGGGACTCGAAAACCATAGAAGATGGGGTTCTGAGGCGTGTCTTGGAATCCGCAGATGGAATGCGGAAGAGACTGCAGCTCCTGGTTCCCGAGAAGGGGGTACCTGAAGTCCTGAAGCAGCTTCACGACGGAGTCCCAGGAGGACACTTGGGAGTGTATAAGACTCTGGAAAAGACTCGTGAAAAATTATATTGGACTAATCTAAGGAAAGACGTCAATGATTGGTGCAGGAGAGACATGTACTTCCGCCAACATTCCCCGGAAAGTGAGGATAGCCCCTATGCGACAGTACATCGTTGGATCACCGTTTGAAAAGATTGCGATTGATATAGCTGGACCTTTCCCCTCGACGGAAGGAGAGAATTTGTACATATTAGTTGCAATGGACTATTCGCAAATGGGTTGAAGCATACGCCCTACCTAACCAAGAAGCGGTTACCATCGCCGGAGTTTTGGTTAAGGAAATAGTCAGTCACTTCGGGGTCCCACTGGAACTGCATAGTAATCAGGGGTGACATTTTGAGTCACAGCTGTTTACGGAGGTTTGTCGAATTTTGGGGATCCGAATGACGAGGACTACAGCCCTGCATCCGCAGTCTGATGGGTTGGTGGAGCGCATGGACAAGACAATTGGAAAGTACTTGTCCTAAGTCGTCTCAGAGCATCAGCGAGATTGGGACCATCCCCTGCTCTTTTTTATTGGCCTATCGCAGCTCCGTGCTTAAGACCACTGGACAGACATCTGCAAACGTTCTGTTCCGTCGAGAACTTCGGTTGCCGTGCAATCAGCAGTTCAGGTGCAAGCCAGTTGAAGATATGAACGGTGAAGATTACGTCTAGAATCTTAAACAAGTAGTTCCGTGAAGAACTAAAGCCTATTTTCATATATCCTACTTATGGCAATTGCCACTATAAACATCCAAAATTTCAGTTCGATTACTGTAATAGATTCGTAGATATTGAGAACCGACTAAATATTGCGGATTGTCGCCATATTGGATTTCTATATATGCAGGTCTTAGAGTTACGTACCGTTACATGAAGATTATTGTGTACGTGTAGTATTCAAACTTGAATCGCATGATTAGGACACAAGAAGTAAAAACGAGATCTTAAATTTTCGCACAGCTGCTTTCTTGTGGTTAAGGAAACAATTGAGATAAATGACATGCCAGTAGATTAACATTTGTATAAGGATTTACTGTACCAAGTTTCACTGCACTCGGATGCTTAAATTGCGAGATACGTCCATGTGAATATTTATACTTCGCGTCGCCGCCATGTTGAATTTACGATAACCGGGTTATTGAAAGACATGTAGGTGAAATTATGTTCATAGCCCCTATGAACATAAGAAAAATCAGTTTGATTGATGTAATAGATTCGTAGATATTGAGAACCGTCTAAATATTTCGGAATGTCGCCATGTTGTATTTTTATATGTATAGGCCATTGAGTCATGTAACATTTGAGGAAATTTATTGCGTTGGTTCATTATTCAAACTGTCACTTCGATCGCATTATTACGACACAAGAAAAAACTTAATAAAAACATTCGCACAGCCTCCATCTTGAGGTTATGTAAACAATTGAACTAAATTAGATACCAGTGCATTGTAATGTTTATAAACATTTGCTGTACCAAGATTCATTGTGATTGGATCATGAAATCTTGAGAAAAGTCTATTTTAAATTTTCAACTTCGCTTAGCCGCCATGTTCGTTTTGGAGTTAACCCATTGTTGAAAGTCTCATAGATGAACTTCCAGTAGTGCCCTTTATCTGCGTATGAAATTTCAGGGTGATACCCAAGGCCAGTAGAGAACAGGTTGCCTCGTTCTCATAAGGTCTGTGGTAACAGCGCTCCCCTACTGCGTGACGTCATCAGCCGACCCGCGCTGAGCGGAAGGGGCTACTGTTACGGCTACCCTTGCACGAATGCAGCAGGTAACCAAGGGGTTGATGTACAACGTAATAGCTCGTGATACTTCTAGCTATAAGTGCAGTTTAATATAATAGAACTTTATATAATTAGAGCGTGTAAATACACGCTTTCTTTAGTATTATACAATATAGGCATCATAGTATAACACATGCTTTGATCTCATAATGCACTGCTAAACTCAAGGACGCTACAGAATCCCATTGTTTATATCGAATGTTGATGCCCATTTTTGTAGTGTAGACAGTCCAGGCAGGAATGTCATTTTCTTTTTCAGAAAAAGATATGAATGCTGAATGTAGCCTATCTCAGGTAAAATGCAAGAGATATTTTATCGTTTGTCCATTTAACTTTCTTTTTCTTACTTATGAGGATGTTTATTTGATTTTCGGTGAAAACTGAACTGAGTATTTCCCGGGCCCTTTTACGCACACTTTTACAAAGTTATCTTCTCTTGGCTTTTCAGTACGAGTTTCTTCTCCAGCTCTGTGTTCATTTGTCGCAACTTCTCATTTTCCATCTTCAAAACATCTATTTGATTTTCCTCCGTTATAGTTCGGACGTCATCACACACTTCTTAAACAGAGTGCGAGATTTCTAAAATTTGATCAACAGTTCTTTTATTTTCTCTCTTCTCACTACATATTTCACGTTCACGTATCTGCAGCTGGATTTCTTCGGGTAGGTATCTTTACCTAATTTAAGTGAAGGCACAGAAGTCTGTTTCAGCTTTCTCTTAGGAATTAAACTCAATAATTCTGCTTTCTGGTCCCTCTCATATTCATCCTCATAAAATGTTCAGAGCATATTTGAGAAGTATTAGGATTCCACTTTCCGACTCTTCTAGTACACAGCACCCGTTTTTAGCCTACTTTCCACATTTTGCAAAAATGAGGAAAAAGTAGACTTAAGAGATCGGGCAAATGTGTGTCTGTCTGTCTGTCTGTCTGTCTGTATGTCCTGCCTGTCTGGCTGGCTGTGTGTGTGTCCCCCCCCCTCTCAACTTCTAACCGGCTACAGCAATCGAAACAAAATTTGGTAGGAGTTAATATCTATACCTGAATATCTCACGGCCATATTTGAAAATGATGTCAGTGCTACCAACTGCTGAAAAATCGCAATTGAAATTTGAGCTCCGTGTTGGATATCTTAAAAGGTATGAATGGGAGCTATTTCAAAATTGGTACACGTATAGATAATAATATTGCAGTTTAATTTCCAGGAGGCCATACATGGCAGTGTTGCCAAAATTATTATAAGCCTGCTGATAGGTCCAATTTTTAAATGCATATAAGTTCTACACTTTCAATTGGAATTCAACCAAATTTTGAATGTGCTATGTGTATATAAACAGATATGACTGAGCGTATTTTTAAGAGCCACCAGGGCTGCCAACTGTGAATAAATGCTCTATTTTTTATCCAAATACCCATATATCAGAAAGTATGCAAGCCGACAGCTTTAAACTATGCACACGTATAGTACCTGACATTCTATATTAATTTGGAGTAACCTAGATACGTCAGTGCTACCAACATGATTCTAAGCCTGCTGAGGTCCAACCTTAAATACATGTAACTTCTATACTATCATTTGGATTTCAACCAAATTTTGTGTGTGCTATGTGTACCATAACATATATGACTATGCCGATTCTTAAGAGTAACCAGGACTGCCAGCTGTTAATAAATGCTGTCTCTGTTTTTGTTATCCTAATATCAATATATCAGAAAGTATGCAAGCCAATAGCTCTAAACTTTGCACACGTATAGTACCTGGCATTCTAGATTAATTTGGAGTAACTAATATAGGCCTACGCCACTGCTGCCAACATGATTCTAAAGCCTGCTGATATGTCCAATTTTAAAATGCATGTAACTTCTATACTAATTAATGGATTTCATTCAACATTGACACAACAATAGATCAGATTATTTCAGATTACTTCTGACCAATACATGCATGGCATTGTTGCCAACATGATTTTACGCGCTCTGTTAAATCCAATGTTTAACTGCATGTAACGTCCATGCCATCCATTGGACTTCAACCAAATTTTGTATTCTGTACCTTAAGGGATGGAACTAAGAATATATTCAGTCAGCAGGGCTGCCAACTGTAGTTCTCTATTAGGCTACATTATGCCAGGTATACAGTATTTTGAACTAATTAGAAATTTCGATATTACCGACTTAATCTGAATTGACCATTTACAATAACCACATATTCACTCCAAACAGACAAATTCCGGAGGTCAATCACCACTTTCAGTATCTCAACAAAACATCACATAGACTGCAACTAACAAATCCTGACGAGATGCATTATCTCAACTAATACTGCAACTAAGAAAGTGTACATATTGTAAATATTTTCACCCATACTTTCAGACATGATCGCTTGACGATCGAAACTGGTCATCGAAGTGTATTTATTAATTTCATGTTTTTTTTCAGAACTAGGGAATAACCCATCTCATTTGGGTACAACCGTGTTGACCGACTGAAAAGCACCAAACTTTTTGTACACCATTAAGATTGTATTATTGTTCCTCTTTACTTCCAGCAGCTTATCCTGCAGTATACAGGGTCGCTGATTCAAATAAGTCTGATCCATCGATCTCTGTACTGGGTAGCTTTAGTCATTTGGTTCTTTTCCTTATGTCTCCCCCCACTAGGCCATATCACCTCTTTTTTGGTGTACCCACTTACCGTCTTCCTCTGTACATGCATCTGCATAACCTGATGACATCATTATCATCCCTCATCATAAGTTGACCATACCACCTTAATCACTTTTTTCTGTATCTTAGGCGCTATCCAGTTTCAATGTGTCCCACATAAGGGGAATCCTTGGTGTTGATGTTACACATCCATTTATGCATTCTCATTTCTGCTACCTCTAAACTGCCGATATATTATTGTTCTTCAGGGCCACAGTTTTCATGAGGTACAACATAACTGGCCTCACGGCAGTTCTGTGATGGTGCAGTGGTGAAGCTGCTTGTCTCTCGCCAAGGGTTTGATTCACATTCAATGCATGTCAGATTTTCAATGTGAAATATAATATTAGAAATTTCGATATTACCGACTTAATTTCGTCATTATTCTAGATGGAGCCATATAGATTAATCATTGGCATGAATCTTAAATTTTTAGAAAAGTAGGCTCTTTAGTTCGTCACGGAACTTCTTGTTGCCCAACTAAATTGCCTTTAGGGAATGAATGATACTTTATATGCGCACTCCCGGGATCCCGCTTCGTTTTAATAACACTGTTTGTACACAAAGCCACCGTGCATCGCCAGGCATCGCAGAAAACTGAAAGAAAGAAAAAAAAAAAACGTCAAAACTATAAGGTCGTACCACGAAAACTAATAATACACAAATAATGGCTCTTTCATTTAACGAACACTCACCGGTACCTATTACTTGGGGAAACGTGTAGAGCAGTACTTAATGAAGCACTATCAAACACCACTATATAATGACACGTAACGAGGATAGATAAACACATCAACACAACACCATAAAGAATAGCTGAAGCTGCCAGCTTACTGGAGACTGTGGCGTTGGCTGTTGCCGGGTCTGAGCAATACGTCATCAGCTGGGGGAGTCGAGCGCATGCGCGCGTAACGAGACAACCTCCTATATACTAACCTTGGGTGATACCAGGTATAGTTTCAGAGCTATAGAATTCCGGTGAAATATTTCGCACAGCCGCCATCTTGTGGTTAAGTAAACAATTGAAAGAAATTAGATGTCGGTGCATTACAATGTGTATAAACATATTGTACAGCCTCCCAGGGGTATGCACCCCTTGGAGACCATCCCCCCATCATCTGCCTAAATCTCCTAACGGGCAACCCTTGGAAAGCCGGGCCAACATCCATAAACGTCGCAAGGACAGCTTGCCACTCTAGAAAGCAGCTCAGTCCTTGCACAATGGTTACACACAGCGACATACTATTAACTGGGGCAGCAATGCCAACACATTGCTGACAGCATAGCGCCGAAGAGTATAAGAAGGCGTCTTAATCAGGTCAAGGGATCTCTCCATTATCAGTGCTTCAACGTTACGGCCGAAGGCTACGCTGGTGTCATCAGAGGTGAGTCAGTCGTGTTCAGATTTCCTACTTTTATAACCTTTACCCACAGTTTGTACTTCACATTGTAAACATTGTTACATTCCCTACAAGGGACTCACACCTTAGAATGACAGACCAATAAACACTTGGTCAACACTCTACACTCGCCTTACTGTTTATACGCCTCTTTACATCCCAACGCCCTTCCTTATTCCCGTCACGGTTAGACGTGACAGACGGTAGTCTGATAGCGCTAGCTCAGATACCATCGTATTTCTCGAGGCGGCCCGGCTGCTAGAGAGCAGCGCGTGCCACTTAGCTGATACAAGCAGATTCAGTTACATAATTAGCAGTCAGCTGAGCGACCAGCGCAGTGACCCTTGCATTGAGTCACATCCCCTAAAACACTACTACATTATTTATAGGAGCGCCCCCTAGTTCCTAACACACAACAACACTCTACACTGGTCAGCTCACCCTGCCAAGAGAAGCTACCCCTTTTAGGCACAGCTTTATAAATTAACACAATAACTCTTTCCTTTTAGATCCTACCACCCCCAAATAAGGGATCTAAAACACTGGTGGAGGCGGGGTACTACGCATAGTAGAACGGGACTCAACCAACGAGCCCTCGTAGTTAAAACGACCCCTTCCGTACCGCAAAAAGCCAAGCAAATAGTGAAAAAAAATTTTTTGACCTTATATTACATTATACATTTTTTATATACATATAAAAGTTTGTATTATTACGCCAACCCCATTCTCCCCATAGTACAGAGTCAAGGGAAAATTAGATGTCCACATTTAGAAACACACTAAGAGACTTTGCGCACCATTTGTCGGCTAGTACGACTCCACTCCTGCCGAAGCTAAAAATTAGGAACGGTGACTTAATAACTGACCAGACTGCAGTACAACTTCTCAGGGACCTTGAATTCAAAACAGCACAGATCCGTGCTCAACACCCTGCCGCTGCAGCACAAGTTATACATTTTACACGGTCCCAGGCCAGTGAACAACACAAGAGTCACCAGTATCCAGCGCTAGTGAAGTAGATTGCCTGCCAACACTCCATCCCCTATTGTTGCAGCAACTGCAGATCACAGAGCAGAAAGCCAGTAACCTGCTCGAGCGCATTACAGAGCTACTAGAGACAGACACTATCAAGTCCAATAATCACACAACAGAAGCGGTTCTTGACATCCACACTATTTTGGAAACAGTAAAACAGGATTTAGACAGAACCGTACACATAGTTAAATCCACACAGTACGACAACACACCATCCATCAGCACAGACATATCAGGTGACGAGCCACCTGGTAACGTAACACAGGTGTCGTACACGGGAAGCGAGGCTAATTCCCCTCTAAACAGCCCAAACACCTCGACACACAGCTAACGAAACACAGCCGAGAACGAGATGAATAGACACACTGAGTACCCCATGATCCACCCCACAAAGTTCACGGGGGAAGGCCAGGATCCCGAGGAATACCTCAAGGCCTTCAATAGAACGGCTCGGATCAATGGTTGGAGCGAGGAAGTTAGGAAACGGCTCCTTCCTGCTTACCTCACGAAGGCGGCCATGACATGGTATGAGCTCCATGAGGACACACTAGAAGCTGTCACATGGGAGGAAACCGCTTTACTCTTAATGGAGGAGTTCCAGCTCATACCAGACGATGACGATCTCTATGACCAGATTAGACAGAGGTCACAGGGACCCAAAGAGAGCGCCCAGGCATACATCAATGTTAAATTGATAATGTGCGAAAAGTACAATGCAGCCATGACAAATAAACAGAAAGTCAAGCTGTTAATGCAGGGCCTTAGACCAGCCATAGTCGAAAAGCTATGCATCATGAACAACCCCACGGTCCAACATATGTTAAATAACATAAAGACCATAGAGGAGGGGAGAAAGATCACGGAAAAGGCTACGGAAAAAGCCGTGGATCTGCACTTCAAAACTCGGAAAGACGACACTAACGACAAAATGGACGAATTAGTGGACAGGATGGAGAAACTGACCATAGCTGCCATCCAAGCGGGCGGGAGACCGCTAAGGGACGAGCACGCAGACAAACGGGAACACTATCATACTGAGAGGGACAGGGGGTACACAGAGAGGAGACGCTACGGGAGGGAAGAAAATTACTACCCTCCACAGCGGCCAACAACACCTCCCCCACAGGATAGGCCACACTACCCTCCTCGGTACTCACCGATAGCATACACGGACACAGAGCCGACATACCCCTCAAGGCGTTCACCATCCCCGTACACACGGGAGTACTACCCTGAGGAGTACGACCACGACATCCCCCGACGAAACAGCCCGACACCAAATAGACAGTCCTACGCTGCCCCACAATACAGGGCAGACAGGGAGTACCGGGAAGACTCGCCCCCACGCAGGCAGGGATTTGCCGCCCCGCAGTACAGGGGAAATGGGGAATATCGGGAGAACCCGCCCCCACGCGGGCAAAGCTATACACCCGCACAATACAGGGGAAATAGGGACAGGCGAGAAAACCCACCCCCAACCAGACAGGAGTATGCAGCTACCCAATATAGGGAAAAGGGGAACCGACGGGAAAACCCGCTCCCCCAGCATCAGACATACACCCCACCCTGGAGGAAACAGGAAAACAGACCCCCGGGCAATAATAGACAGGGAAGAAAACACACGAAGGGCCCGGAACACTACCCCCTCCCCGACGAATACCCGAGGGAGTTCAGGGATGAGACACCCCACAGGACAGACAGGGGGGCAATACTCCCTACGCCTAGACACACACCGCAAGCGGGGAGCTGGCGCAGCCACCCCGAGGGGGGGCGCACATACATTACAGGCAGGCGTACACCCACATTTTCAAAAAACGCCTAGATGGGGAGGTTCGGCCAGCTAATGAAGCGGCTGAGGTTCCTCCCCCAACACAACACAAGAAAGGCCCCTCCCCCAAGCAAACTCGCAAGAGTAAGGGGAAGAAGCAGCCAGCTAAAGCTAAGGCTGACGATCCGCCCCCGGACCGTTTCCAAGCACACCCCGTGCAAGGAGACGGCAACTGTCTGTTTAGGGCCATGAGCTTCCTAATCCGGAATACCGAGGACTATCATGGGGACTACAGACAGAAAACGGTCAAACATATCCTGGCCAACTGGCAAGAGTACCGGGACTTTGTGTCGGACGAGCGGGAAAACCCATTCCAGACCGGGGCGGATTACAGTAAATACATGGGTAAGGACGGCACCTATGCCAGTGCCGTAGAGGTGACCGCCCTCGGCAAGGTGCTGAAAGCCAACATCCATGTATACACTGATGTACACTCGCCTCCGCTATTCTCAACTGCGGGATTCGATAGGGACCTACACGTACTTTTTACAGGAAACCCTAAGGCGGGACATTACACACCCCTCACAATCATAAGCAAACAGCCTGAGAACACGCCCATACCCTCCAAACAGAAAACCCTACCCCCTTCACCACAACACAGGGGGGGAATTGACCACACACAGGCGCACGACGCGAGCTCGCTCGGCATGGGGAAGCCAGCAACAGGAGTCGAACTCGCGACCGCCTGGAACAAAAGACGGGGTAACAAGGGCAAGCTCAGGGTCACATTCGCAGACACACCTTCCCGAGAGGAAGAAACCAACAACAACACAACTACACAAGGGCTGGGAACGATTAATACATTAAACGTTCGCCAGCAGACTCCTAGTCTCACAGCAAGACCGGTTAAAAGAGCTGGCAATGTACTTGGCGAACGCACTTTGCTGACCGGGGCAAAGTATTCAGGACAGGAAGCCAACCGAGAGGCGAAGCGTGCCAGGTACGATAAGCGGACAGCTCCGTGCCTTCCCAGCACAAATGTCACTCCGGCAACAACAGCAACAACAACAACATACATCTTACATAACACATCGGTGCAGGGCAGTGGATTTCAGGTATCGGCCCTCACGATACACGCCACCATAAATGGCCACAAAGTGCAGGCCCTAATTGACACCGGGGCAGCAGTAAGTTGTGTTAATAGGAGACACGTTACCGAAGCCCAAATACACGGTGTCACGAGGAACATCCGGCTGGTAACGGCCAATGCTCAGACGTTAGAAAACGCGGGGGTGGCAGACATACATCTTAGGATAGACCATTTCGCCACAACGCACCCCATGTTCGTTATCGAACACCTTTCTGCGTCAGCCATAATTGGCATGGATTTTCTCGCTAAATATGAGGCTAGCATAAATTTCGCTAGTGGTCAGATGCTTTTAAAGCACGACCAGAGGCTCACCACACATCCCATGATATACACCACGAACAAAGATGGGATTCGAGCGGAGCGAGAAAACCACGAGCAACAGGCCTCTGCATTACATACTATCAGCCAACACACACACACAGATAAGGCGGCCAGCCAGAACCACAGGCAGGACCTGACTCCGGAGCAAAATAAAAGGCTCACGGAGCTCCTGGAGACCAACAGAGATATTTTGCCCACTCAATGAGGGATCTCGCTGTGACAGACCTCATTGAACACCATGCCACACTCACTAGTGACCGACCGGTACACCAGCCTCCCTTCAGAGTGAGCCAGAAGGAGCGACATGCCATCGACGCTCAGATCTCAGAGATGCTCGAGGCAGGGGTCATTGTGCCCGTCATTTCTAACTACTCCTCACCGGTTCTGCTGACCAAAAAAAAGGACGGATCGCACAGGTTTTGTACTGACTACAGGAGGCTCAATAAGTTAGTCGAAAATGATAGTTATCCACTACCAAGGGCAGACACCTATTTGGACGCCCTTGGCGGAGCTAGCTGGTTCAGTTCGATGGATTGCTATAGTGGATTCTATTCAATCCCCGTCTATGAACCAGATAGGCACAAGCTGGCGTTCGTTACAGAGAACGGACTATTTACCTACACCCGTTTACCGAAGGGTCTCCGTAACGCCAGCCAAACCTTCCAAAAGCTAGTGGATAAGACATTTTTAGGGCTTAAATGGCGTTCCGTATTAGTGTACGTGGATGACATAACGGTCTTCTCCAACACTTTTGACGAGCACATCGTACATTTGGAGGAGGCTTTCGCAAGGATCAGAGAAGCTAAACTAAGGCTTAAACCTGCGAAATGTCAATTTGCCAGACAGCAGATTAACATATTGGGCCATATTGTCAACAGGGAGGGCATTATTCCCGACCCAGCTAAGACTGACGCAATATCGGGCATCCCAATGCCCACAAATTTGAAACAATTGCGCAGTTTTATTGGCTTGGCTTCGTACTATCGCAAGCATATCTATAGGTTTGCACACATCGCCCATCCCCTAACTGAACTCACACGTGAAAAAACGCCCTTCAGCATCAAGCAGGAACACATAGTTGCCTTCAACACACTGAAGCAACTATTGACCTCACCTCCATTACTGCAACACTTCCACAGTGATAGAACCACATTTTTACACGTGGATGCCAGCCTGTATGGGCTGGGGGCGGCCCTATTGCAGGAAGACGCCGAAGGGCGCAAACGGCCCGTCGCCTACGCTAGCAGGAAGCTAACGGCCGTTGAGACTAGATACTCTGCCACAGAGCGGGAAATGCTGGCATTTTCGTGGGGAGTGAACTATTTTAGAGTATACCTCTATGGTATCAAGTTCACGGTAGTGACTGACCACGCGAGCTTGCTTTTTTGGGACAAATTTAAAAACCCAAATTCACGGCTCAACAGGTTTATATTCCGCCTGTATGAATATGACTTCGTGGTCAAACACAAGAAAGGCGCTACACACCTAGACGCAGATGGGTTGTCTAGGCTGCCAGTAGCCGAGCCCCCGGATGACAGTAAGGACCACGACTGGGACGATATGCCCACCTTTGCCCTGACGGTGGTTGACATCAAACAGGAGCAAGAAAGTGATCCGCACTTGAAACAGATTCTATTGGCACTAGAAGACTTGGATAAAGTGGACTCCAAGACAGCACGGCTGTCTAGGCGATTTTTCCTAGACAAAGACGGGGTATTGAAATTTAAGCCCACAGCCATGCACGATAGCGCACCTATAGCGGTTCCGGAATCATTGAGAGAAAATATCATGATCGGACACCACAATAGCCCACTGGCAGGGGCACACTTAGGCACGCATAAAACATACCTTAGAATCCGTGACAAGTACTATTGGGTAAACATGAAGGCCGACATAGATACCTTTGTAAAGACATGTCACACTTGCCAACGATTCAAAACAAGACCTGGCAAGCCTCATGGCCTACTCAACCCAATACCCGTGGGAGAGTTATTTCACAGAGTCGGGATAGATGTGAAAGGCCCCATTACGACAAGTCAGAAAGGCAATAAATATATCCTGGTGGCCACCGAATATCTCACACGATACATGATTACAAAAGCTGTTCCCAAAGCAGACACGAACAGCATAGCCGAATTTCTATTTGATATAATTACACGATATGGCCTATTCCAAACCTTATTATCCGACAGAGGTACTATTTTCACCTCAAGAGTGCTCCAACAGTTTCTGGAGATACTCAGGATTAAGGCATACACTACCACGAGTTTTTCCCCGCAAACCAACGGACTCACGGAGAGTATGAACAAAATACTTGGAATAGCGCTGGCTAAATTTACAGAGGACGCAGGAACAGACTGGGATGAATACCTCCAAGCTATTACTTTTAGTTATAATACCTCTGTATCCACGGCTACGAAACACTCTCCACACTTCCTACTGCACGGATACACACCCAGAAGTCCCATAGACAATATATGTATCGCACAGGACGCCCACACAGACAATGCGGCTCGGCTAGAGCATTTGCAGATAGCCCGCATGGACGCTAGAAAAAACATAGCCGAGGCCCAGAAAAAGCAAAAAGAGCGGTACGATCGGAATAGGAAGACCGTGGAATACACACCCGGGCAATTGGTCATGGTCTCCAATTCTGCCCGTAAGAAGAACGTGTCCGAATTCCTCCTGCCACGATGGTCAGGTCCCTTCAAAGTCTGCAGGAAGGTATCTGACCTAAATTATATAGTGAGCGTGCGCCATGGGAGAAAACTCATAAAGGACACTATTCACGCCCGCCGGATAAAGGCATATCATACACGTAAAGCTCACACACCTACACGTACAGGCGGGCACACTACTAAGAGAAAAGGAAATGATCCCGCTGGCAGACGTGGAAAGAAAGCCAAGAAATAGCCTTCAGACCTCACTGACCGAACCGGGATACGATCCTAACGCTCACCAGAACTGTCCCGGAGACACAACCTGAATAGTGCCAGAAACAATTACTTTGGGTAAAAGACGGTCTCAAAACCCGCAACCTTCTGAATACCAGGAATATAAGGTCGGGCAGCTATCCAGTTCTAGAATAGAAAAATGAGAAAGCTAAGACAGATGGGGACAGTTCCACTAACAGCGGGTCATAAACGAAAAACAACAAAATCGCCTCCGGCATCTAGTCACCAAACACGCGACTAGCGGCCCAGACACACTAGTGTATAACGACATTTGGTACAACGGATAGGAATATACCTGAACCCCGATACAGTTAACACAAAATTTGGGGACACACATGTAGTTATTGAGAGGTTCTTTTGTATGGCGGACGGCCCCACTCACAATTACAGAGATAGCATTCAGACCGAGAGACACAAACATACAGTCACAGAGCATTGTCAAGCAAGTAATGAGATAATGCACACGTGATTGAAATTGGACACTATCGAGAAGCGATAAGGCGCGCAGGGCTGGTTGACCTTCACGCACACAGACGAGCTAAGCCTGCTCCAAGTGGACAGGAACCAACGCATCATTCACGGCCGATCTAAGGGCCCTATAACTTCCAAAATTACACTACGAGGAGAGTTCAAAAATACGCAAACTCCTCACAGTATTGAGTACTTTCGTTTGCGCATAGTAGATACACACTACATGTGCCATAATATATGCGGCACAGAGAGGGTCACACCAAGTCTTTACAGGCAACCGGGTCCGAACCCATGACCACACACCACACTCGCACCAAAAACTAACTATCCAATGGTATTTTTGGTACGCGAAACACAAGCAAAAACCACACTGGGGAAGCCCCAAGCCCTGAAACACAACGCAGACATAGAACACAGAGAATGACATGAGGTCGCGGGTTCCAATCCCAGTAAACATTAGACACCAAGGAAGGCAATCATCCAGGCTGCCAACCACACCAAAATTGGCCCATACCAATACATGAACAGGGAATACCACATTTCCTCACGCCAAAAACCGGGCATAAAAATTTCAAAATACACCTGACATGAGAAATACATTTCCCAGACACAGCTAGGATAATTTCGGAAGACAAAGGTCTTACGGAATGGTGACCACACAATAGTATTGGCAAATAGTATGAATTGCCACATTAAGGCCGCCAGGAATCTAAAACAATGACCACACTTGCATACGTGCAGGAAAGCACATGCCAGCGGATGACAAACAATAACATCCCAGCCTGACATTACACATACCAACTGCTGACTTGCAGACTATTCACACTGCAATACTGCGGTGACAAGACTCTATTGTGTATCGCCAGTGACCGTGAAATTACAAACACAAAACAATTATAACACCATACATTTTTTTTTTCACACTGCAAAAACATTTGGCAATGGACAAGACGTGACACAGCGGAACTTATCTTGGGCCTATAAGAGCACGTTCGCAAAGACGTTGGCAGGCCACGGGCGCCTTCTGCCCACACATGCGATACATATTACGACTTAGCCTACAACAGACCAACCGTCCGCGTGGTGTAGCGGAACATAGTCACACACACGTACACGCACTCAACAATTAGGAGCAAACACAGACAAGATCTCCCCTCTAATAACTTCTTTTATCGATCGTAAGACAAGGAGTCATTACAGATGACTAGAACATGGCCAAGCGCACTACGACCACGGCCACACTTACACTACAAATGGCAGACCAGATTAGGTCATGAAGCTTTGCTATCCCAAGGCACGGATAGAAAGCCAACATGGACCAAGGGAGGATGACAAACCATAGGTGGATAATCCCAGAGGGATTACCGATTACAGCAGGCTACCATGGATAATACCCAATTCCCTTCCAATAACCCTCTCACGCCCAACATAAACCAACGCAGACACATGTACACGACCAAAAACAGCTACACTACATTACGGAGTAGACACAAGGGGTTGATGGACTTCATGCGTCTAAAGAGAAGGCATGCTACGCCTTGGACCACGATGCTACCACCTGAGTATTAGGGGTGGGTCGGCAGACATTAAATAAGCATAATGCGCATCTCCAAATGAGAGATGAGGCCATAAATATATATTAACCATTCTTTAGTACTTAAACACTCCCGCATGACAGGAATATATTGGTATTATGCCCCACCCTACACCTATCCATACATGAAGGCAGACGCTTCATATCCAGACACATGCATGAGTATCCCATCCATTTACCAGGGATTTTTATATCAAACCTGCATGAAATTTTCGTATCTTTGCAATCCCGGGAATTACCTCCCCAGTCCACTCACTATAGGAGCATCCCAACGCCATCACCGGTTCCAGGCCACCACTAACGTGGAACCCAAAGGTGCGCAACCCCTTCCTGCCTTGTTTCAGCCCACTCGACAAATAACTACCCCCAGATCCTAATAACAGGGTACCTGACATTACAGACCCTACTAACACCTCCATTAAGGTAAAGAGAGCATTATTGCTGGAAAGCTGACGTAGCAATGGTAGACCAGAAGTAGCCTATGTACTTAGAAGATCTACAACCCCACAACACTGGAAATATTTTACATTTTACACAGAGATTAAACTATTTACACAGGTTACGCTACATTTTTTTAAACAAAGGAATCTGATACGATCTGATTGATGACAACGGCGTAAGCCGAAGGTCAGAGGGACCACACTTTGAGAGCTGGGGAAGATGAGATGGACCCTTACCCCAGTTGGCTCAACAAATCACTGACCTGACCAAATAGACGAACCACGTAAGGTCAAAGCATTCGCGACCTGGCACGGGCAAACATCGAGATCTAGGGGTGCATGTCGCTTATCCCCCTTGTCGGAGAAGGTTACACCCACTATGTGCCACGGTCGTCGAAGCCAAGACCTGCAGGGAGACTTTCTGAGAAGGGCGGGAGAAATAGCTCACTCAGCGCCAGACTCGGGAGCTATCCCTAGAGACGACCCATATTATGACTAGACTGTTAGTTAAATTTACGTAGGTAGGACTTCCATGGCGGGGAGTCAGACTCCTATTCGTCAGGAGTGAAGCAGGATCCTAGGGTTCAGCAGGACCAATCCTAGATCCGACAAGTCCTTACCCCGCGAGCTGAAGGTGAAGACCACGACGTTAATCAATAATGAAGAATGAAACATGAATATATATATGGAATGTACGCGCTCATTCGGTCCTGCGCCCACGTAAATGGATGACAACGGATCGCCAGAGATCTTAAATGAGTAGCATAGCGGGCACTCAAAGGGGTTCAGTGGGCCACCCCAACAATGCCGACAAAGGCGAAGAGATTCTTATAATGCGAAATGCATACTACTACAGCCGATACAGGCGAAGATTACTGCGAAAAGCAAACCACGATTGCCGACAAAGGCGAAGAGATTCTATTACTGCGAAAAGCAGACTACGATTGCCGACAAAGGCGAAGATTATATTATGCCATTGGACGACAATGTCCAATGCCCACATAAATGGCGACGCAGCGGGCAGTCAATGGGCATTAAGAGAGGGGCATTGCGGGCACCTCATAGGAGCCAAAGTGGGCGGCTCAACTACGACAACGATGAACGATAACGGTAATGAGCGGGAAGGTACAGCAGGCGAAACGGTTTGCTTAGTGGCACCGTAAGCCGCCTGTGATTAGATTAGTACTAGTAATAGACGTCGACACCTAGAATTAAGGGAACGGAATCCAGCGATCCTAGAGACAACCGGTGTTTCTAGGACTCGTGCGGGTGGTGTCCTGGGGAAGTAAATTGCCCCAGGCGATCGTTCTAGGCCAAATTTAGCTGTAAGACGGTTGCATTTGACACGCAACCTAGGATTAAGCAAATTTATTCACCGCTGTTGCCAGGTATGGCGCAGCACATTTCGGCAATAGATTAAGGCAACCCTTTCGGCTTAGAAATAGCATTTTTATTTATTTATAGACCATAATTAAGATAGATAACATTAAGTAACGCCGCTCGGCGCCTGATGACCCAGAAACCCGGCATCAGGGTAAGTCCGACAACTCATGATAAGGCATGATAATTCGTTGTAAGATAGCATAAGCCTACATTTAAGGAATTTTTTTTTTATATATAGATCACAATAGAATATCTCGGCACTTGGTGACTCAAAATCCGTTACCAAGGTAAGCCCGACAGCACTAGGCTAGAATAGGTTAACATAGGCTAACCTAGGTTAAGTTAGACTTCGGTGGCGCTACACTTAGTTTACAAACTAAGCGCTACCAAGGAGGGTTCTATATATACCTGTAATGAATTATAATGTATTGTACTGTCCTATTCATAATTAATCCACTTTCAACCACACAGGAAGACCACGGAGCTACGAAGAGATAAACATCTTTATATGGATACATTTTTTTTACAGGTAACCAAGAACATGAATATGTCTGTGGTAAATATATTACCAAAATACACATATATGTCATACACAAATACACTCCTCATCAATTTTAGTTGCACCCTTAAAGGTGACAACGCCAGCGGTCAGCGGTGGACAGCATACGTGGGATGATGACCATCGCTGAACGCAAACACATTTCAGCATACGCAAATGAAGCGTTACTTCAGGCTCAAAGGGCGACACAGAGTTTGTAAGTGCCGGACCTTCGACCCTAAGGTGGGATTCCGACCCACGACGGAAAACCACGAGGTTATGTGATAAGTACAGGGAGAGAATAGTGGACTAGCCACTAAACCGCACCAGGAACGGCCGATTAGAGAACGGTCGGCGAGGCATGATAGTACGGTGCGCACCAAGTATAAGAGGTATACAATAACTGGCCAGGTAACAGAGCTCTATAAGGTATATATATATATATGATAGTGATAATTGTAAAGTGTAAATTATTTTGTATTTTCTCGCCATGTCATACAATTGCAAGGTTCCACAAGAGTGGCCAAGATACTTATACGTACAGGGTACCAACATGGCAACCATTATTTTTCTATGTTCATCTTTATTACTATGTTTACTATGTTCAATTATAACTTGTCAGGAATTTTACAAATGTAAGGATTACTATTATTATTATCGGGTCATATCTGTTACCATTATCAAGACCACCAACGTACATAATGTCTATGATTTGTTTTCTTTCATTTTTCCTTCTTCTAACTTCCCCATTTGTCAGGGTGTTCCGTTTCATCCCGAACCAATAAATACACTTTGATTATATCCCTTAAATTATACCCTGGAACACCCATTTTTTCTATTCTCTTCTATCTTTCTCTTAGCAGGGAGCACTTTTTCCCCAAAATAAAGCCAGACGACACAATTCCTCGTCTAGCTGGGTTTTTCCTCCCTGCACAACTATGTAACGGATGAGTATCCAAACCATGTTTTTTTTCTTTTTTTTTTAACTAGCAATATGCCAACAATGTCAATTTTTTTTAATGTCAATTTTTTCTCGATCGCAAATTTTTCTCAATGTCAACTTTTTTCAACGTCCATTTCTATTGTCACAATGCCAATGTCAATGTTATATATATATATATATCTCTGTACATCCCATAACCCTCCCCTCTGAACACGGGCTGATCTCACACCTACACTTCGATACGACACCACCCATTCTATACGACGACGCCGACGACGACGAGAGAGACACCACCAGGAGATACGAGGGGGCTTCAAGAACCACTACATCAACATCCCAACCTCCAGTTCCGTTCCCGTTCGCGAGGACGCGAACAAATGAAGGAAGACGCTTGTACAGCCTCCCTGGGGTATGCACCCATTGGAGACCATCCCCCCATCATCTGCCTAAATCTCCTAACGGGCAACCCTTGGAAAGCCGGGCCAACATCCATAAACGTCGCAAGGACAGCTTGCCACTCTAGAAAGCAGCTCAGTCCTTGCACAATGGTTACACACAGCGACATACTATTAACTGGGGCAGCAATGCCAACACATTGCTGACAGCATAGCGCCGAAGAGTATAAGAAGGCGTCTTAATCAGGTCAAGGGATCTCTCCATTATCAGTGCTTCAACGTTACGGCCGAAGGCTACGCTGGTGTCATCAGAGGTGAGTCAGTCGTGTTCAGATTTCCTACTTTTATAACCTTTACCCACAGTTTGTACTTCACATTGTAAACATTGTTACATTCCCTACAAGGGACTCACACCTTAGAATCACAGACCAATAAACACTTGGTCAACACTCTACACTCGCCTTACTGTTTATACGCCTCTTTACATCCCAACGCCCTTCCTTATTCCCGTCACGGTTAGACGTGACAGACGGTAGTCTGATAGCGCTAGCTCAGATACCATCGTATTTCTCGAGGCGGCCCGGCTGCTAGAGAGCAGCGCGTGCCACTTAGCTGATACAAGCAGATTCAGTTACATAATAAGCAGTCAGCTGAGCGACCAGCGCAGTGACCCTTGCATTGAGTCACATCCCCTAAAACACTACTACATTATTTATAGGAGCGCCCCCTAGTTCCTAACACACAACAACACTCTACACTGGTCAGCTCACCCTGCCAAGAGAAGCTACCCCTTTTAGGCACAGCTTTATAAATTAACACAATAACTCTTTCCTTTTAGATCCTACCACCCCCAAATAAGGGATCTAAAACAATATACTGTACCAAGTTTCATTGCGTTTGGTTTTTTAAATCGCGAGAAACGTCTATTTAAAAGTCGGAACTTCGCTTGGCCGCCATGTTAATTTGGTAGTTACCAGATTTTCAAAAGTCACATAGGTGAATTTCTGGTATTTCCTTTTATCACCGAACAAAACTCCAGGTTGATATCGGTAATAGATTCGGAGATATTGAATGCTGGTGAAATATTTCGCACTGCCGCCATGTCGGATTGGTGAGGCGTACCAATATTTGAAGGGCACGATTGGCGTCGTACGGAATATTGCTATGAACTTACCGAGTTTCATTGAAATCGGCCCAGCCGCTTAGATTTGATTAGGGGGGGGGGGGGGCACACTCACGATCACACACATACGCACACGCACGCAGACTGACACACGGACAAAAGGTGTTCTCATAAGCCTATTTCTTCATAAATGAAAATAGGCTAAAAACGTATGGTTGACATCCATGACAGAGTCCGTAGTGACATACAGCTTGCGAGTGACCGAATGAAGACACGGTATGACCTCTAGGCGGACAGAGTAATTTATCAGCCTGGAGACCTCGTGTGGTTGTATAACCCGAGGAGACGTCGTTGGTACTCCCCTAAACTGCAATGATAATGGGTTGGTCCATACGAAATTTTCACCAGGATCAATTATGTAATCTGTAGGATTAAGAAACAATTATATATAGTTCATTGTTTCATTAGACTGTGATGCGTGAGGGTCCATGTGAGTGTGCCTGGTGTCAGCTATTTGTTTATTAGATATATTTCATTAGACTGTGATGAGCGAGGGTCCATGTGAGTGTGCCTGGCGGCAGACTGTTTTAGTGGTAGTATATGTTTTTGGTAGAACTTAAGTATTTTTCGTTTGTGGAATTTTGGTATTTCGTTGTTAGCAGAAAGTTAGTGTTTTTGTTAGTAGAATTGCTCTATTACGTTATTCTGAAAGGGAGTAGCAGCCTTTCAGAATAAATCAATTCTTTACTTGTCTTATAGGCGGTTAATATATTAATAACATTAGCCAACTAATAGCTACACTACGTTCTTCTGCACGGCTGAAAGCAACGGGAAACTACAGGCGTATTGCTCTTCCCGAGGATAATCACCTCTCTATGAATAATTACGTGTGATGATGGCCTCTTCCCCTGTAAAAATTCGAATCCGGAGGTAAACTAGTTCCCCGTTCGGATCTCCGGGTGGGGACTACTCCAGAATTATTGATTTATTGATTTTATTTTCACGGCTACACTTAGAGCTTAAGAGCTCCTTTACAGTAGCGCCCTACATAAAATAAGATTAGGGCTTATAAAAATAAAACATTTCTCTTACATTTACAATATAAATAATCATAGTCTAACAATGATAGTAACAAAAAGATAGTAACAATACAATAATAATAATTCTAATGATAATGGAAAAATTATATACAAAAGAGTGAGAGTGCATACAGACTATCAGCCCGAAAAACAAACACCATATACTGTACAAGAAAAGCTAGTGAAGTAGACAGGTTGTCAGCTATTGTCCTTGTGTTATAATTGAACTTTAAAAAAAGTATTTTAACATAATACAGTAATCAAATGTGAGAGGTACACTGCTCCAAGAAGCAGGATGAAATATGTCTTTTGAAAGCCCGAGAGGGGGTTAACTTCACAGAAGAGACAAAGAGAAATTCGGAAATTCTATGGATCGGAGCGTGGAATATTAGAAGTCTGCTAGGCAGTGGAAGGTTAGAAAACTTATTAAAGGAAATGGATAGGCTGAGGTTGGATTTGGTTGGGATTAGTGAAATACGCTTGGAAGAACAACAGGACCTTTGGCCAGGAGACTATTGAATCATTAGCACTAAATCAAACAACGGCTGTGTGGGGGTAAGCCTCATTTTAAGTAGGAAACTTGGGCAGAGGTTGGAACATTATGAGCAATATAGTGAACTGATTTTTGTAGCTAAAATCAATACAAACCCTACGTGCACCACAGTTGTACAAGTCTATATGTTACCAGTCAAGCTGATGATGAAGATGTTGAAAAGGTTTACGAAGATATATATGAAATTCAGAAGTATGTCAAGGGTGATGAAACCGTTATATTAATGGGAGATTGGAATGCTGTGGTAGGAAAAGGAAGAGAAGGGAAGATAGTATGAGATTTCGGGTTAGGTGATAAGAATGTTCATGGAAGCAGGCTGATGGAATTCTGCACCGAGCATGAGTTGGTCATAGCTAACACATTATTCAATAACCACAACAGAATAATATACACATGGATGAGATCAGGAGATACAGGTCGTTACTAAATCGATTTCATTTTGGCCAAGCTGAGATCTCGAAATCAGATTTTGGATTGTAAAACATATCCCGGTGCTGAGATAAACTCTGGCCACAATCTGGTTGTTATGAAACGCAGAAGTTGAAGAAACTGAAGAAAGGTCAAAAGCCAAAGTGGTGGGCAATAGACAGAATAAAACTGAAGGAAGTAAACGAAAGATTTAAGAAGGGTATAAAGGAACGACTTTTGAAAACCCCTAAACAAACTTCAATTGCAGACGAATGAACACCTTTGAAGATTGAAATAAAAAATCCGCATCAGAAAACATTGGTATGAAAGGAAGAATAGGTAAAAAACCGTGGATCACTCATGATATACTTGTATTAATGGATGAAAAGCGGAAACACAAGAATGTAAGAGATGAAAAGGGGAAAGAAGAATACAGACGTCTGAGAAATGAGGTTAACAAGAAATGCAACGAAGCGAAAGGAGAAAGGTTGAAATAGAAATGTGCAGGTATAGAAAATTGTCTGAAATTAAGAAAAGTGGACACAGCTTATCGTAGGATTAAGAATACATTTGGGGTAAAGAAGTCTACGTGCTGTAATATTAAGGACACAGATGGAAAGCTTGTTACAGATACGAAAGAAAAGGTGGAGAGATGGAAAGCTTACATAGAATGTTTGTACAAGGGATAGGAGATTGAGAATCATGTAATGGAAAGGAAGAGGAAATTGATGATGATGCGAAAGGAGATTTAATATTGAGATCAGAATTTGACAGACCATTGGGAGACTTAAGCAGGAACAAAGCACCATACCGATTGAGTTGCTACGCTGCATAGGTGATGATCTGATCAGGTTATTTCACTTAGTGTGTAGGATTTATGAGATAGGTGAGGTACCCTCTGATTTCAAGAAGAATGTTATCATCCCTATACCGAAGAAAGTAGGAGCTGACAGATGTGAAGATTACAGTACAATCACCTTGATTACTCTTGCTCCAAAGATCATGTCTAGAATAATTTACAAGAGGATGGAAAGCCCGATAGAGAGTTGGGTGAAGACCAGTTTGGCTTCGGGAGAAACAAGCTAACCTGTACTAAGTTTTAGGCTGATCTTGGAAGGTAGAATAAGGAATGATAAGAGAACGTTCATGGCATTAGTTGACGTAGAATAGGCTTTTGATAACGTTGATTGGGCTAAATTGCTTGACATTTTGAAAACGATTGGAATAAAGTACAGGGATAAGAGGGTGATATACAATCTACACAGAAACCAGACAGCAGTCATTCGAACTGAAGGCATGAGAGAGTAGTTGGAATTCAGAAGGTTGTAAGGCAAGGCTGCAACTTATCACCCATACTTTTCAATCTTCACATTGAACAAGGAATGAAGGAAATAGGAGAAAAATGTAAAGTGGGAGTAAAGAATCAAGCAGAAATAATTTCTACTCTGAGATTTGCTGGTGACATCGTCATTTTGGCCGACACACCTGAGGATTTAAAGGAGTGTTTGAATGGTATGGACTCCGTCTTGAGGAAAGAATTCATGATGGAAATTAATAATATTTTAAAACAAAAATATTGGAATGTAGCCAAAATAAATCTGACACCTCTATGGACATCAAATTGGCATGTGAAAAACTGAAGGAAGTAGGAGACTTCTGTAACTTAGGAAGCAAAATAACCAGTGATGGACGAAGCAAAGCGAATATAAAAAGTAGGTTGGCTTAGGCATGGGAAGCATTTCTACAAAACAGGCATCTGTTGACAACGAATATAGATTTAGGTATTATGAATTTATTAGCCTTCTTTTCGCATTTTGTAAAAATGAGGAAAATGTAGACTTATGAGATCGATCCGGGAAAATGTGTGTCCGTCTGTCTATCTGTCTGTCCTTCTGTCTGTCTGTCTGTCTGTCTGCCTATGTGTGTGTCCCCCCTATCAACTCCTAAACGGCTGTAGCAATCGAACCCAAATTTGGTTTGAGTAAAGATCTCTATCTGAATATCTCAATGCTGTATTTGAATATGATGTCCGTGCTACCAACTGCTGAAAATTAGCAATTGAAATTTCAGCTCCATGTTGTATATCATGGAAGGTATGCATGGGAGCTATACCAAAATTGGCACACATATAGATAATAATATTTCAGTTTAATTTCCAGGAGGTCATACATGACAGTGTTGCCAATATGATTCTAAGCCTGCTGATAAGTCCAATTTTTAAATGCATATTACTTCTACACTATCAATTGGATTTCAACCAAATTTCGAATGTACTATATGTAGATAGACATATATGATTGAGCGTAATCATAAGAGCCACCAGGGCTGCCAACTGTTAATTAATGCACTGTCTATTGTTTTAATCCAAATACCAATATATCAGTAAATATGCAAGCCGACAGTTTTAAACTATGCACACGTATAGTACCTGACATTCTAGATTAATTTGGAGTAAATATTGGACCTCAGTACTACCAACAAGATTATAAGCCTGCTGATAGGACCAATTGTAAATACATGTAACTTCTATACTATCAACTGGATTTCAACCAAATTTCGTATGTGCTAAATGTACTATAACATATATGACTATGCGTATTCTTAAGAGCAACCAGGGCTGCCAACTGTTAATAAATGATGTCTCTATTTTGTTTACCCTAATATCAATATATCAGAAAGTACAAGCCAACAGCTCTGAATTTCGCACGAGTGTAGTACCTGACATTCTAGATTTATTTGGAGTAACTAATATACGTCAGTGCTTCCAACATGATTCTAAGCCTGCTGATTGGTCCAGTTTTAAAATACATGTAACTTCTATACAAATAAATTGATTTCTTCCAAAATTGGCTCAACAATAGATCATAATAGTTCAGATTATTTCTGACCAACTCATGCATGACATTGTTGCCAACATGATTTTACGCGCGCTGATAGGTCCTATGTCTAAGTACATGCAACGTCCATGCTACCCATTGGACTTCAACCAAATGTTGTATTCTGTACCTTAAGAGATGGAACTAAGAATGTATTCAGTCACCAGGGCTGCCAACTACAGTTCTCTATTAGGCTACATTATGCGAGTTATATTCCGAACTAATTAAAAATTTCGATATTACCAACTCAATTTCATCATTATTTTAATTAGGTCCATATAGATTAATCATTGGCATGAATCTTAAATTTCTAGAAAAGTAGGCTCTTTAGTTCGTCACGGAACTTCTTGTTTTTGAATGCCTTTGTCTGGAGCGTGGCACTCTATGGAAGTGAAACTTGGAATATAGGTGCAGCAGAAACGAGGAGAATTGAAACGTTTGAAAGATGGTGTTTCAGGAGAACGATGAAGATCAGATGGGTAGATAGGGTTACAAACGAAGAGATATTAAGACGAGTGGGAGAGGAGAGATGTTTCTGGCGACTGCTATTGAAGAGATGAGATAGGTTGGTAGGACACATCCTAAGACACCCAAGAATATCAAGCTTATGGAAGTCATGGAAGGAAGTGTCGATGACATGAACTGTACGGTTAGACCAAGGTTAGAATATGTTAAACAGATTGCCTCGGATGTAGGGTGTGGTGGCTATGGAGAGATGAAATGATTAGATCAGGACGGGAGGCATGGAGAGCTACATCAAACCAGTCAAAAGACTGAAGTCTCAAACAACAACAACAAAAAGAATAGACAATCCAACGGAAAACCTCGGGTTGTCCACTTCAGTCGACTGGCACCTTATAAAGGAGACAACGGACCCTAAAAGTATCATATTCTTCGAGCTTGTAATCCCCACACAATGTATTTCGAAGAGGTGTGTAGCAGCAAACTCGAGCATCTCCCACTGAGTAGGAAAGTTTATTCACCAGGAACTCTTCACTGTTCCATCTGAATATGCACTGGAACACTGTGTTGCTTCAGATCTCCAGATGGCATGAGTAATCGCAAGGGTCTTTAGGAGCAAGTTCGGGTTAATGAACATCCGGAACACCAGAGTCCCATTGTTGGAGAATCGCGGCACCTGTTTCGGAACGATAGGAACCTCTTCTACCTTTTCACAAACAGGTGGTCCTTTGAGAAGCTAATTTATCATGCCATTTGGAACAGTTTGATCAACGTGCGACGTCATTTAACCCGCTTGGGATTATGGGACCTTGGCATTCCGAAGCTTGGTTGTGGGTTTAACGGACTTGATTGGAGAACATAATTGAAATGCTGTTCTAGGACACTGAAGTTAACATCTTAGTTTGCGTCTACGAACCCAAGGGCTCCAGAAAGAAGAGAGAGGACGTCCTCACTTCTCATGAACCGGACGTCGGGACACATCAACACTCCTGGGATAAGACAACCTGTTCTGGGACAGAACAGCCTTAAGGAGGGTGTAGTGTGGCGGGCGCAGTCAGATCCGCTGCCAGCGCATTGCTCTCGTTAGTTTGATCGGCTTCTAAGTCACGCGAGAGCCTTCTGGTACTCGAATATTTTCGGGCTCATGACCTTCTTGACCAGTTCTGAATTAAAAACAACAATGATAGCTGTGTTTTCTTTGTCAGAGGTTTGTTGATCCAAAACAGTGACCTGAAATTAGGCGAGATGTTAAGATGTTGGTAGTTTTGTAGTGGATTGGGGAAATAAATGGATAAGGTGAAATGTTATTTGTGGCCTTGTAATTTAAACTACGTACACCTTTGGTATTTTTTTTAAAGTCTTCTGGTAAACTAGGTAACTATTGGCGACGTGTTGTTGACTTTGGTAATAAGCGGCAAATTGAATATAAATTGCATGTTTGATTTTGGTAGATTTCATTGGAAAGCTACCTATTACATTGGTACTATGTTGGGACTTCCGGAAAATGTTGACCAATTTTAGCGTTTCAAATCCCCCAGTTGGTTGGTTCAGGCAAGGAAAGCATTTCTACAAAATGGAATCTGTTGACATAGAATAAAGATTTAGGTATTAGGTAGTTATTTTTGAAAGCCTTTGTCTTTAGCGTGGCAGTCTATCGAAGTGAAACTTGGAGTATTGGTGCAACAGGAACGAGGATAATTGAAGCGTTTGAAATGCGGTATTTCAGGGGAATGATGATCAGATGGGTAGATAGATTTCGAAACGAAGAGGTATTAATACGAGTAGAGAGGAGAGATGTTTCTTGCGACTTCTAATGAAGGGAAGAGATAGGTTAGTAGAACACAAAGTAAGACACCCCGGAATAGCAAGCTTAGTTATGGAAGAAAGGATCGAGGACAAGAAATGTAGGGATGGACCAAGGTTAGAATATGTTAAACAGAGATTGCCTCTGATGTAGGGCGTGGTAGCTATGTGGAGATGACACGATTAGCTGAGAACAGGGAGGCATAGAGTGCTGCATCAAACCAGTCAAAAGACTGAAGTCTCAAACAACAATAACATATCCAGACGTCAAACCCTCCGGCAGTTCAAACATTTTTATTTATTTTATATATCTATATATATATATATAAATATCTCACTTTGGTGGCTTCGGTAGCGTAGTTGTTAGCATTCTGAGCTTGTATGCCCAAGGTCGCGGGTACAAATACAGCTGAAGTCGTTGGAATTTTTTAGAACGTTAAAATTCTCTCAGTGTGCCTTCCTGCGGAGGGCAAGTAAAGCTGGCGGGCCCATGTCATAGATATATGGCATGTAAAAAGACCTTGCATGAACTATAATTGTGTGAAGCTAAATTTGTAGGTTGAATTTGATTAACGCATTACGTTCCAACGTTTGGAGCCAGGTGCCGGTTACGGTGGCATCTAGTAGCCAAGTTCATAGCTAGGTATCGTTGATGATAGCAATTGGAAGGAAAAGTAGGAACTACTCGAAATTGATATTCTGCAGTCCCTACCTGATTAACGGCCATCACAATTACCACCGGTTATCAGACAGATTCTACATACCCCAAAGTACACGGGGCTACGTGACCGGAACCAACCATGTATCTCTCCTTCTTGTGCACACGATAACTATTGCCAATTGCCACCAATCACTTTCAAACTTATACATAAAATAAGACCCAAGTAAATGTTGGTCGAGTATGTTATTGGGCAATATTGGACAAAGGGGGTGGACATAGTGGGCCTTTTTTTGTATGTGTAAAACCGAATCCATTCAAAGTTCATACAATTCTTCGCATAAGGTCCAAAAACTTATATCCGAAAAACTTTTTAATAGCACAGACCATTGATTAAAGGTCTGGGAAAAATTGAGTTTTTGAGAACAAAAATTCATACCACCCTTAATAGGCACCGAATGAATACCGTTTAGTATGGTCGATAGTCCACTAAAAATTACCAAAAACCTTTATCTGAAAGAGTTTTTGATATGACCCACCGTTACGCCAAGGGATGAGAAAAATATACTTTTGGAATTATAAGATGCGTTCTCGTATTCTGAACATGGGGACGTTTCTAGGTATACAACAATTGGCAAATTTAATGAATCTGTTCCTTTTGTCTGGTGAAGTCTACCTGCGCCTTCCGGCGTGCCGACAGTTGTCTATTGTACTTTGCATATGACTTTAAATCATCAAGAACTGTTTTGCTGTTTAGTGACTAACGAGATGGTGTTCTGTTTTTAAAGTCGCTGACAGGGCATCTAATATAGGAATGGCCCAGTGTATAGTGTTGAGGTGTGAGTTTGTGTGTGTGTGTGGTCTGCGCCTGACTAAGTAGTTGTAAGAGAATCAACTAAATATTTGCATGGCGTGTCTTTTACTTGCGAAGTCTCATCTATTTAGCATTTGTTATCGATGTTGTGATCGGCTCAAATTTATGTCTCCGACACGGAGAAAGAGGGATACTCGTTGCTCTGATGTATTTTAGATTTATTATTTAAACTGTGTGTGTTTCCTGGTGCCTGGGCTAGTTGAAAGATTTAACACCCACTTAAATTAATAATAAGAATAATACATAAACCAATCTTACGTTATATTGTATAAATTAAATGAGCCACAGTTTCCTAGAAATAACTTAACAAAGTATTACAACTAAAATTCATTTTACAAATTGACACTAATTTACTATCTCTCACTTGCAAATGCCAGCTGAATGGTAACTGACTAGTGGTGTAGATTTTAAAGGAGTTGAGGGAGGAATGTACCGGTACTGCGCCCGTCTCACTAACTCTCCTGTGGCTAACTGAACTGTTGACGATTTGGCTCATTCAGTAAGTGGTTATTACCGCTTATTATCACCGCGGGGGATAGATTTGAAATCATAAGCCTATAAATAAATAAAAATAGATTACTCTGAAACCCGAGCATCGAGATGTGAATACCTCCAGCCGAACACGTTCCCACAAAACATGTATACCAGGTCGAGCCATCAACCATTCGAATCCACATAGAATCAAAATCACTAGAACTCGGCAATCCTTTAATCCACGACACAATGATAAAGAGCATGACTAACAATCTTTTATTGTAAAGGCAACGCCTTTTCTTTATGAAAATAATTAATGATGCACTCTTCTCGCATTAATAACATACAAAGCTAATAGAGGCCTGGTCTTTGGCACTGGAAATTATTTTAGAAATACTTATTAAATAGTATGAACTTGCTGGATTGAAATTCGGTCGAAAAGTTGTAACACTAATTCGGAGGAAGGGGATTTAGTCGTTGTGTTGAGAAAAGTGAGCGTTTAAAAGAATAGGTGCCAGCCAGATAGTGAAACGCTCAGGTCAAGTAAACCAAGCATCTGCACACAATCGGTGTAGCCATACGTTCTGCTATCCATTCATCCGTTATGTATACACAGTGAAGTATAATAACCCTTATGAAGTCACGTGGCCTGTATATCCCAACTAGCCACAATGGTCATTCTATAGTGAATTAATTATGAATTAATTTGTATCACTTGAATGTGCGGACACATTGCTAGTTACTAGGTATTCAGTTGCCCGTTTCAATGAATTAATCGTGACGTCCTCGTACAGCAACTTTTTTCAACGTAAATTTTTTGTGTATCTCGTTACAAGAAAAGAACATCAATGACAACATTCCTCAGTAATGAGTGATAGAAAATAAAATTGTATGCTCGGTCTTGAGATATTAAGAAGCACCCAATTACCATATAATTTTATTCAAGACGATGAAAGAACATCATGACCTTCAGGAAATAACAGCCGTATGTGAATTGTTTTCACTTTGCCACATGCACAATGTTCTTTTTCGTGCAGGAGAAGGGGTATCACTCTTAATCTTACTCCAAAATCTTCGACATATAAAACACCGTTGTCTGTATAGTATGGATTCAGACTGCATGATACTTCATCATTGAAGAGTAGAAACGTTCTTGGTTCCTCAAATTTGAGGAAAACGTGCATAGTAATGGTACTGCTGAAAGTTACAATAATTAACATTACACTAGTTAAATATCTGCGTCATCTTACGTAGCAAAATAAATGCTATTCAGTCGGTCAACACGATTGATCCCACATTGTAATGGGTGTTATTACTTAACCATGAGACAAATTATATGAGATTAAATAAGCCCTTGTCAACAAATGTTTAGAGAAAGGAGATTTGTCACAGTGGTTGAGGTACTCAAAGGTAAATTCTATAAAAAGGTAACGGTAACACAGAAGATCCCAACTCCTATCGAGGTATCGCACTAGAGAACAACGGCTCCAAAGTGTTCACCAAAATCTTATGTAATCGATTGGCCGAGTTGTTTGATACCTCAATTCCGGACTTTCAATTTGGCTATAGAATAGGAAGATCAACCCTCCGTGCAGTAAGGAATTCATTGACTGACATAGATGATGTCTTTAGAAATGAATAGGGAAAATTCTTCGCAGTTTTCATAGACTTTAATAAGGCTTTCGACTTACTGGATAGGGAAGTACATGTCAGAAAATTAGAGCACATTTTAAGACGGGAAATCTATGTTGCCATAATAATCAGAAACATAGTATCTGACACGAGAGGTCCTGGATGATGGCATTAAAACATACTGTGTCATAACCCAAACAAACAGTGTACTACAGGGTGACTACATGAGTCCCGTATTTTTCAATATTGTAACTGCCAATGTGACAAGAATCACTCATGGGATGGATAAGAAAGTCGTTGTATACCTGTATGCTGATGGCATTGTCATTGGAGGATCAATCCTGAAAGACGTCGAAGATGCGATCAATAGACTCTTGGAATTTGCAATCGAAAATAAGATTACAATCATAACCTAAAACACACACCAAATGACGTACCTGAAGGGAGGAATAAATGCATTACAAGACCAACTGTACCTAGAAGAAAACAAATTAGCCATTAGGATCAGTTCAAATATCTTGGCATTTTCTTTCAACTGCACAGACCACCTACTCTTTTCTTGATAGAGACAAAACAATAGCAGCGACTAGAGCTATGAAAGACATTCCAAAGCCCGAAAGACAAACCCTGACCACCTCAATGGAACTTATTCAAATTTAAATAATACCAGTTTTGACTTATGGAATTGAACTTCTATGGGATCAATTAAAAGTGAGTGTGGAAACTTTAGAAAATGTAAAGGCCTTTTTCCCCAGGAGAACACTTGGTGTATCGAAATTCACTCGATCGAGATTCGTATATGAACTAAATATGGAAGATTATCTTATACAAGAGATCAGAAATGGAATGTTTCTGTCATCGACGACTGCTTTCCAAGGTACTATAAGAAGACGAGAACAAACTGAGCAGACATTTGCTGATAATTTTGCAGCACTGTCGCGATGACAAAGAGCCACTGGACTCCGATTATTTACGTGTAGAGACATGTTGTCACCAGGTTTGCACGTCATGGTTTCCATCATGCGGTCAGGACCAATAGGAGATTTCAAGAACCTTTTAATTCGCATGAGTGTGAACTGTGTGATGTTCGGTGTGGCGAATACCACTTGCAATTTGGCAAAAAAAGATCATTAACTGTTTTGAAGCCATTTTTCAGTGTGGCCTTAGTAAACAAAAGTTTGGTGCTTTTCAGTCAGTCAACACGAATGTACCCAAAAGACTTGGGTCATATCCTAATCCTATGATCCTCTTGTAATTTTTCAGGATGGGTACATTCGTGCTGACTGACTGAAAAGCACCAAACTTTTGTTTAAAAAAATTACTGTATGATTATGGTAATCATTGTGATTAATTGTTTTAATAAATAACTCAATAACTCATTTGGATGACTAATTACGATCTTCAAGCGATCATTATCTTCTGTTTCACATTTAGGTTCCTTAATCTATGTCCACAATTTTATAATGAAATGATAAATATATGTACGATATTTTGGTCACAGAATGTAATTGTATACTTATGACTAATTGTACGTCATAATTGATTTTATATTATAATGCTAGTGGCTTCTTCCCTACCTTGCTTCATTGGCTATTTTCAATTGCTAGTACTCTCATCCACAGGTCGGAGAACTCTCTTACACATTATACTGTCGGAGCCTCACTTCTTCAAAATGGTAAAAAGAACATAGCAGCCTGGAGTGACATTAGCCAACAAATCTGAACTGATAACGGTCTAATGCCCTATTCATGTAGTACATGCGGAAATAACTTTACAAGGAAAGGGATTTTGAAGACGCACAAACTTATTCATAAAGGTGTGAAGCCATATACATGTAGTACATATGAAAAGAACTTTACATACAAAGGAAATTTGATGAAACACATGCTTATTCATAGTGGTATAATACCATATTCATGTAGTACTTGTAGAAAAGATTTTACTGAGGAGCGAAGTTTGAGAAGACACATGCTCATTCATAGTGGAATAAAGTCATATTCCTGTAGCACATACAAAAAGAACTTCCACAGAAAGACTAGCTTGGAGGTGCTCATGCTCATTCTTAGTGGCGTTAAACCATATTCATGTAGCACATGCGGAAGTAACTTTACGCACGATGGAAATTTGAAGGAACACATTCTCATTCATACAGCTGTGAAGCCTTATTCTTGTGGCACATGTGGAAAAAGAATTTAGACACAATGGAAATTTGAAGAAACACATAGTCATTCATAGTGGTGAAAAGCCATATTCATGTAGCTCGTGTGGATCAAACTTTACTTGGAAGGGAAGTTTGAAGAGACACATGCTAATCCATAGTGGAGTATCGCTATATTCCTGTAGCACATGAAGAAAGAAGTTCACCTCAAAAGTAGTGTAATGCGATATTCCTGTAGCACGTGCGAAAAAAAACTTGACACATGATGTACATTTAAGAAACACATTCGCATTCATAGTGGTGTAAAGCCATATTCATGTAGATCAAGCTTTGCTGTTAAGGGAAGTTCGAAACGACACCTGCTAATTCATAGTGGAGTAAAGTCATAATCCTGTAGCACATGCGGAAAAAGCTCAAACTGAAAGATCAGTTTTGGGGGCGCACATGATTATTCATATTGGTGTTAAAACATATTCAAGTGGCACATGTGGATCAAACTTTACTGACAGGTGCAATATGAAGCGACACATGCTGGTTCAAGTGCTCAATCACAGTCTTGTTAAGCCAAATTCCTGTAACACATGCCAAAAACACTTTATCACAAAAGGAATTTTGGAGAGGCACAAGCTTATTCATAGTGGTGTTATGCCGTATTCATGTAGCACATGTGGGTCAACCTTGAGAAGGGAAATTTACATACTCACATGCAAATTCATACTGGAGGAAAGCCACAATCCTGTAGCACATGCGAAAAAAAAACTTTAAACAGAATGGAGACTTGTACAGACACGTGCTCATTCATAGTGGTAAAAGACCATACTTCTGTAGCATGTGCGGAAAAAACTTTACTCAGAATGAATGGGGTTGTGCATTCATAGTGGTCTAATGCCAAATTGATGTAGCGCATGCAGAGTTTGAAGACACATGCTTATTCATGTAGCACAAGCTGAGCAGACGTAACTGAGAAGAAACGTTTGAAGACACATGCTCATTTTTAGTGGTATCAAACCGTATTCATTTACTAGATACGGAAGGCTATATTCATCAGGAACGTGCGCAGCGAACTTCATTCGGAATGGAAATTCAAAGACGCATGTGCTTATTCATTGTGGTGTCAGTCCACATTTCTGTAGTTCTTGCGGAATGAAATTTACTTTCAAAAGGCATTTGAAAATACACATTTTAATACATAAACGTATTATGTAGTACTTGCGCATCAAACTTTTCACAAAAAGATTTTTTGGAAAACACATGTACTTATCCACACGCATTCGTAAGGTACATGTTGAACAAACTCTACACTGAAGCGCTATTTTGAGATTGGCTAGATTTCTTTCTGATAGGAAAGTAGAAAATGTGCAATTTGAGTAGCAAATGAGAAAAAAAACTCTACTATGAATCTTCATTTTGAGACACACATAATCATTCATTCCAGCTTGCAGCCCTTTTCATGCAGTACTTTTGGAGCAACTTGACTGGGAAAGGGTATTTCAAGACACGTCTCCTATTTCATAGTGGGTTAAAACAGTAACCATTTAGTACATTCAGACCAAACTTTACTCTGCCAAATTCTTTAGATAGACATATGCTAATTATTAGTGGCCAAATGTGCTTCTATGTTGTTAATGCGGAGCTATATTTGCAGGGATAGGACCTTTGAAGTCATAAGCTAGCACCTGAAGCCAAATTCATGCAACATTTGCGGAATCTAAACTAGGAAAAGATCTTTAGAAAAACCCGTGCGGAGTTTAATACGAAAACAAAAATTTAGACACATGCTTATTGATTGGGGCTAATAGCCGCATATGCACAGATTATGCCCAGCAAAATTCACTGTAGAAAAATGTATACCAAACTTATATATTATACATGCAACCACATATACTCACAAGTATCTCGTATGATTCGCCTGTTACTTTGTTGCCTCAAGGCATATTCAAATGGTACACGCGGAGCAGATTTTACTTAATTGGCGTTGTATGGACACATGTGTTAATTGATACTTGCCAAAAGCAGTATTCATATGGTATGTACTGCGCCCGAATTTATTTATGGCCAAGACCATGAATCAGACGAGATGAGAACAAAAATCCGCAAATTTGAGAAATGACGGAATGAAATTATTCAGAATAAATAAAATCTAAGATCTAAAGATTTTATACTCAGGATGAGTATTTCATTATGTCAAGCAAGTACTAGTAACATTTATAAAAGGCCGGAAGAAAGGATGGAAATTTAGAATTTATTTAAACAATAAATAGGTGAATTATTGGAATGAACAGGCCGACATCGCTAGAACCGCGGATCGCACATCCGGAGAAGGCCGTCACAAGAGAGGAGAGGTAACAACATGTGACAACAGCCTGGGGAGGTTAGCAGTTGCGTCACAGAAGGAGAAAGAGTGGAGGAGACTTGAAGAGAGATCCTGAGACTAGCAGGGCATCGCTCGTATTCACTCTATACATTGACCAGGTCGAGGCAAGACCTAGTCTGGGAACAAACTTCGTATAACAGTGCAACGTATTACAAGTGAAATGCGAGCCTTCAGAAGGCAGTGAAATCTGCGTGAAAGCAGAGCTCTCACCGTGCAGGCTAGCATTGCTAGGCAGACTTTCAGCTGTCCACTAAACACACAGCGTGAACGCAGTTCATTCATACGGTTCAGTTTACTACAGGAGGACGGAAGTACATCTTGCAGCCACAGTTTAAAACTGCTATTTCTACACGACGATAATCTTACTGCAGCCTATACTCTATACTTCAAAGCAGTTTTCGACGGTGGTATTACACTACAAATACCAGTATCAAAAATGCAAATTACAGTCAGGCAAAGGGGAGATTTCATTGGTTCACTCTTTAACCAAATAGTGATGTACTGTTAATTGCATTAATGTAGGGAAACAGAAACGCAGTATCTACAATGAAGTCCAGAATACTTTGACATAGATGGAGATCGCGGTGAACCAACCACGCGAGACACTGGAACTACGTATTGAACCCGCTGAGCTAAGGTTCATGTGATATTTTTCATGACAACACATTTATGATGGGATGTATTACCTTTCAACACACCCAGAAAGCAACCAGAAGCTGAGAGCTTATACTATTCTTTTTGGAGTAGCGGAGAATCGCACTTTTGACTTCGGTGAAGTCGGCTAATTATTTATCTGAGGTCTTATTAATCAGCTTTACCTTTCTACGAGGCTCAGAATATTCAATTTCGTCATTCAGTATTTTTGAAACATTTTGGAGAATGTTTTTTCACTTTAAGGTATGGTAATATCATTGCTGATACGCAAGAAGGGATGTGAATAGTCACTCAACGTCTTAGTTTGACGACTTGATTCCACGAAGAACACAGTTCCGTGCACTACGTCTTGAGAATCCGCCGGATGGAGGCGTGTTGAAATACCCGTCGTGTTAGACGTGGGAATAGTCCGCTTTATAGCGAGGAATCTTCATCAAGTGTCATCGAGCATCATCGTACAGTGCATTACGATTTGTAAAGTGTAGTGATCAGCACTACGTCTTGAGAATCCGCCCGGTTGAGGCGTGTTGAAATACCCGTCGTGTAAGACGTGGGGATAGTCCGCTTTATAGCGAGGAATTTTTATCAAGTGTCATCGAGCACCATTGTACTGTGCATCACGATTTGTAAAGTGTAGTGATCAGCACGAATATTAATGTGAACTTACTTGGGAAGTATTGTGAATTTTCTACGATTCTGTAGCACCACATTTTTATACCCACGTGATTTGTGGAGGGCTAAGGCCTGGTGCGAAATATACACGTAATTGTGATATTGTTACATTAGACAAGTGTTATACTAAAAATACATCGTATATAAATTGCTACGGAGGATTTATCCACAAGAAATCGATGCCTATTTCACGGATGCCACGTGATTGCAAAAGTAGAATCTGTGCACGTGTGAACCAGCAGATCAGTGCATGGCCATTTATTAATGATATCTGCAAAGTGTAGAGGCTGTGTTGCTAGATATATGTGTAACGCCTGTGATAGCTACAAAGCACACCGCAATTTTCAAGTACTAATGAACTACATGATGTCTAATATTACCGACCACGTGTTCGACATTTATAACACCATGTTCGAGTCTGAGATAATGGGCTAAGTACCGTTATAGTATGAGGGAGACGTCTCGGATGGAACGAGCATGATTTGGAACTTCAAGAACGTCGAACGAGAAGGAAGGAATCGAGGATGCCTTTCCTAGGCATGTCCAACCCATTCACGATGTCAACTACAGGGACAGACCGAACCCTGGTCTTTAGGAGAGCCAAGATGGAAGCTCTGATACGGACGATGCCATTCCTGAAAGCCAGAGGTGCTTTTGTTCAACCCTTGTCGTTGGACAGAGAGCTAAGTGTGGGCTCCTTTATATCGTGAGTTTGTACAACCCTTCTTTGTTCTAGTCATTGGTGGTATAGTTAGATTAGTGTAGATTGTAAATCAGCCGAACTTAGTGACAGCCATTTCATAGGTAGGGAATGTAATTAGTATAATTAGATGTTATTTATCCACAGTGATTGTGAGTCACCCTTGGGTTTGATATTTTGTTCAACCCTGGTGCAACCTGATGGACGTCATAGGACGCCAATTCCTGTCTATTGCTAAACGTGACCGTAGTCATCTCAAGGCTTCTTTGTTTAACCCTATCTGGGGTGATTTTTGAGTCTTAGCAGACTCCTGTTACGGCAAACTGATGCCATGATTATAATTCTTTAACTGCACTCATAGCAGACAGTCAATGTTACGCCCCTGACTTCATTAGAGAAGTCGTATCGTTTAGGTAAACGACTGTAATTACCAGTTTTGTAACTGCATTTATATTTCATTCAGGATGTGCTCAGAAGCCATCCAGGTCAAGTGTAGACCTTGCAAGTAAAATGGATGTTTCGTTGTAGCCTAGCATCGAACCCAGTTCCCAACGTATCATTAAGCAAATCCAGCAGAGTGGAGTTTGCGCCATAATATTATTTTGTTTGTGTCAAGTGTGATGACACGTGATTATTTGAATGTTTGATACAAGAAACTAATGAAGTATTTTATCTTTGAGAACAAAGAGCTCCAGCAATGAGTGACATTGCTATCTTTTAAACGTCTTTGCTATGAAAGACAGAGTTATATGTTTGTATTCAGCTATATAGCGTGCTCTTAAAGCACACATTCTATGATGTTTATAACCTATGGTAAAGGTATTATTATGAGGCCTGTTTCATAGTTATTTTCTTGCCTGAATTGCCGGTCCAGTCAACGTGTTGTGTCTAATAGTGCAGGGAGCCTGTAACTTGCTGTGACACAGACAGGTTTGTGAATATTTCCCAGCGCACGAGTGAGAGCGCTTGCTTCAAAGTGAGACAGACTTATTTTAACACAGGACAGAATTCTTGTAGCATTCATTTATTTTTCATTGCATTGATAGCTCATGGAACCCAGAGTCCATTTCTGTATCTGCTCACATGTTCTTTAGATTGTCATTTGTTAGTTAAACGCCTTTTGCGTGTACCGTTGTTTCGACGAGTACAGTTATGTCAGGATTCTTATTTTATGTTGGAGGCTAGCCCCGTGATGAGGGTTTTTCATGTGTGAAGGTATTTTGTGTACCATGTCCGGGACTGTTCCCGTAGACCAGATATTTAGGGAGGGTAACTGATGTGTCCAGGCCCGTCCCTGAGTTATTGAACGCGAGCTGTGCGCCGCTGGTAACTTGTGTTATTGTGTGTCCGAGTTGTTATTGCTCGTTGATTGTATTCCGACTTTTGAGTCGAGGCTTTATGGCAGAGATGATCTCTTGGAGACGCTCCGTGCCAGGCTTGTCAGCTGTTATTCGCCATAAACCAACGATAATTTAAACCGACATCTTAATAATAAAACGCATAATTTTGATAAACAAAATATAACTAACGAATCCTTTCTATTTAACCTTGTTCATTTTCATTTGGAACCTGCTGACATAGCCGTGCTAATGAAAGTATTTCCTGGAGGAAATGACTTTAGGACAGCTGACACTTTTTGTAGCGACAGAGGCTTGCTCGAACCTTTAGTTCGTAGCTGGTGGAGCGCAGGCCATACGATGTTAGACGTAGTCTTCACTACGCAGTCGTCACCATAATTACACACGTTAAATGACTATGGCTTACAAACAGTAAACCAAGGTGTAGGTAGGGTTTGAATAAAACTGTGGTCTTGTCTTTTGTGTGCTGATTAGCATCCAGTTTGTAAGAGTGTCTCAGATATTTTTTATGGCTTGTCACATAGCTTTGAATGTAATTGTTTGATATTACGGACGTCACCGCCGTAAATTTTGTAATTAATTGATAGGACTTAGCTAGATGAATTAATATTAAATGTAAATGTGGAAATGGTATCATCCTAACTCAGATTTGTTTTGCTGCCCTGTTAAATGTAAATTCCGATATTAGCTTGATCTTGTAACTTCACCTAGGGATTCCGCCGTACCATTTTCCTAGTGTTGCTGTTGTTGCTTTAATTATTGTGAGATAGATCTTTCGCGAGGGTGTAATGTAACTTCTCAGGTAGGGACCTGCTCTTTATTTTTGATTATTTATTAGCTTGCGGATTAGCCGATAGAAACCCTCCGAACTAGGATAGGGGCTTGTTAATTTAAAATAAATTTTTACGGTGTTTTACATAAGTCTGGATATTTCTTTTCTCAGTCTAGCTTTTAAGGTGAACCTTTCCTTAGGCGGTCTATGACCTTTGTCACCATGTACCACGATCCCCGTGGACGATGGATTCTCGTGCTGCTCTGGCCTGTTTGGAAGTTCACCTGATCCTCTCGGCAATTAGGTCCGGCGGATGAGGTGTTACGGAAGTCATTTCGGTTGTTGGCTGTCCTGGCAGCTCCTCTGATGGGCACAGTATGGAACTACTATACGGCAAGGGATTTCACTCACATCTTGAAATGCTCTTACAAACTACAATGGAACGAGATTCGGAGCAAACCAAATGCGCTTGTAAAGCAGCATTGAGAAGCAACATCAAAATTCATCACAATACGCTGAAGGACAGCCAACAAATCGAGCAGTTGCCAGGAACGCGAGGCGAGGCCATCATGCTGGCCATTGACCCAGTTTCGCTGGCTACGTCACGGTCCGACCACAGGTGGGAGCCACAGCTGTCTTTCGAGGTTTCATGCGGAACTCTGCTTGCTAATAGCAAGTACTCCATGAATCTCGCCGTTCAACATAAGGTAGCTAAAGCTGTCAGTTTATATAATCCATGTTTGTAGTAGTAGCTTCTTTTCTGTGTTTCATTCGGTGATTGACCAACATTTTTATTATTATTATTATCATCAATGTTTGTAGATTCATCAAATCCGTTAAATTCGTTTTTATTGCCTCTTTTTCAATCAGATATAAGTCACTTTGACGTTTTATGAGCAAATAACCATATTTCAAATGTCAAATAGTAGATCGTAAATTCATTAAATAAGCTTTAAATATGCGAAACGTTATCTATATCTGTATTTTATAGTGAGATGGAGCACGCATTGATAAATCTAGATACGGCATTGTAAGATAATAAAATCTGTATTTTCAGGGAAAATCGAAACTTACGATGTTGATTCAAGTTTCAATCCCAATTACAAACTTCCAGCGTACAATTAATGCCTAATTACACGACAATCAATTGTTAATAAATGATAGACTTTAAACAAATCCAAGTTATAATAAATGCTATTTGTAGTCGACAAGGCAGATAGTTATATGAAATTATACTGTTAGTAGAATAATGGATTAAACTATATTTCCAATTAAGAAATGTTAAGAGAACATTCACATTGGTGAATTAAAGGATTTAATTCGAGCATTAAAAAGCCTCTATATTACTGAATAAGTGTATTTTTCATGAAGGAGACCTTGGAACTTCATTGATTAGAACATGTAATTAAATAACGAAAGGAAATGACAGGTGACATTTTATAAGTCGACCGGTGTCTGTAAAATTAGACAATATAGATTTAATTGAATTATATTCAGTGTTTTTGAAATACCAGAAGGAGAGGATATGTTCGTATTTTTATTTCTTTGAATTCTTGCAGACTAGTCAAATTGTTAGTTACGGTATTATCTCAACGAAATTTATACGTGGATGAAGGTAAATGAAATCATCATACAAGATATTTAAAAAGCTGTACAGACGTAGTTGATGTTTGAAATGTTGTAGCACGAGGAATAAATGTATCAGGATAGTAGAAGTTTTGTAGGAGTTATGCATTATAAATAAAATGCAATTGAAATGGATGTTATAGTAGATTTCCGTGCAAGGTGATGAACGTAGATGAAATTACGTTTTATTGAATAAGGAGGCATAGTGTAAATGTTTTCCCGGTTTGTTCACAGGTAGTGTGAAAATATTATATTGCATCGAGGCAAGTGTCTGTACAGTATGTTAGGAAAGTAGAGCAACTATGTGTGTAATTTTTGAAAGAGAAGTGTTGAATGAGAAAATAATGCCAAGCACTTTTAGATTCCACTATTTTTACGTAACTGATAGTCTTGCAATGAATTACATTATCGGAATTATCACTAGTTAGGAGATCAGAGCAGTGCTAAACTTTACCATTCGGTACGAATGGGCATTTTGAACGACTTATATTAAATACTTTAACCAGGAAGGCGTGGTGATTGTGAAAGAAAAATCATAAAAATTTATTAGAAATCGTGATAGAAGGAAAATTAAATTAATTTCATGTAAGAAATTATAATTTGTGCTCATCACAAATCGTTGTACATTTGCACATAAGCTTCATAATTAATACTTTATAGTTAACATTTTCACCATTACAATTTTACATTTGGAACTACGGTTCAAGAAAATTAAACGGAACTTTGTAGACTAGGGCAATGTCTAAATCTAACGTAGTTTCATAATTTGATTTTTTTTCTTCGTAGTGGCGTAGTCGGTAGCATGCTGAACTGCTGTGCCCAAGATAGCGGGTTCAAATCCGGCCGAAGTCGTCGGATTTTTTAAGAGCGTTAAAATCCTTCAGTATGCCTTCCTTCGGAGGGGAAGTAAAGCCGGCGGTCCCATGTCATAGATTTATGGCATGTAAAAGATCCTTTCACAGACTAAACTTGTGTAAAGCAAAATTTGTTAGGTTAGATTTCGTCAGAACGCTCTATCAAAGTTCCAACGTTCACCACTAGGTATCATTGATATCTGGTGGCGAAAGTTGGAACTACTTGAAATTGAACGGAACTTGTAGCTCGCCCATTAGGGTGTCCGCTGGAAGCAGCTACAGACTCAGGCGAGCCGAACATGTCCTCGGACACTCCCGGCACTAAAAGCCATACGATAAATAAATAAATAAATTTTCTTCGTGAAAGTTCAAAGGAATTTCACAAGGGTTGTTATTTTGTAAATCATTTTCATGTTTATTGAGGTGCACATTTATGCACAAAATTTATTCTTGGGAGGAATAAGGGCTCAAATAGAGTGCCGAATTCTCCAAATTTATTTCTTTTTCAGGACATAGTTATTGTCAGTTTGATTTTTTGTGTTAAATTTTTGTAGTGTCAAATGGGACACTAGGTCAGATTATTTGCGATAAGGACATTTCATGTATCGTTCCTTAGTGAATAAACAGCTGGCACTTTTTAGTGACTCAGTCAATTTTATATTAATTGATCGCTTACTCATTCGATAATCTTCGTAAATGGCACTGCTGGATAGCTACAGGCGCCCACTATAGTTAGACCTTAACACCCCTCGAGATTGGAGTTTCTCGAATTCACTATTAAATGTAAATAATAGTAGAAGTAGGTTGCTGTTCAGGTGGTGCTATTTAAATATGCACTATGTGATCCTAGGATTCCCAATTCTTACTTAGCAGGCCACAGTAAGATATTTTGAGCTGGGTATTTGTGAGTCTGCAATCCATTTCATCTCAGCGGATATAGGTGCTGATTAGTGAATTCGGGTGCATATAGGTGTATATTTTTATGGCAGGCCCGGAACGTGGGGCACATCGATAGGCGTAGAGAGATGTTGAGAGGCCATATTTTAATTGAAATAATAAAGAAATGCCGATCCCAAATTTGATGATGGTTGAGTTGAATGAGACTTCAACAAATTTGAGGAATGCATTAGAGTAATGAAGCATGTTTGTAGAACCGGCTAACGTCAGTTTGTCACGTAAAATTAAATTAAAGTGTAAAATCAACGTTTATTTTTGAAATAAGTTTCGAAGGATTATAGAATGATGTAATGTCAGTTGAGTAAAATGCGGCATGCTTACACATGAACTTCAGGACATGCGTTTAAGTAGATTTATGGAGTATTAGATTATCAATGCAATCCATACTCGCATAAAATACATATGTTGGTCAATCCTGGATATTCACTTGTAGATTAATGCACTGGATGTTTCCCTGATCTCAAGAAAGAAGAAATATGTCGTCGAACGATATGACGTTCATTAAGAGCATGTTGGAGGCGATGAAAAATAGTCAAAATGTATTGACTAAAGACATGGAAGCCCTCCATACTCTAACAAACAATAATACTAAACAAATGAAGGCAGAAATACACAAGTCTGCAGCCACTGTTAAATCTGAACTTAAAGCAGAGTTATCTGTAGCTCAGACGCTCACAAAGGCTAGTATTACACTCGCACAAGAAGAAGCTAGATTAGCATTAGAGAAGGCGCGTGCGGAAGAAAAGCTAGAAAGGGAAAAGGCACAAGAAGAAGCTAGATTAGCATTAGAGAAGGTCTAGGCTGACATCAAATTAACTCTAGAAAAAGCCAAGGAAGAGGATAGATTAGGTAGGGAGGAAGCCCAGGTGAAAGCTGGGATACTCTGAGATAAACTAGAGAGGAGGACAAAAAGGAACAGGAGGAGACTAATAGGAATAAGTCTGAGATTATGTTAGCCCAAGAAAAAGCTAGACAAGAGGATGGATTAAATCAGGAACAGGCTAGACAGGAGGATAGGTAGATCCAACCCGAAATCAGAGCAGCTCAGGAAGAGGCCAGGAAGAGATCATAAACCAACAGCAATTAGCTAGAAAAATGCTAGAGAAGGCAGGAAATTCCCAGGAGGAGTTAAAAGCGTCCTTTGATAAAGTCAAAGAGGATATTGAGTTCACAAAAACGCAGATAGCTATACTGAAAACAGACATGATTGGGAAGGTGTTAGAGGCGAAAATGGCTAGCAGCAACAGCATTTTAGAACTGGAGGAAAAGTTACAAGCTAGCATTAGTGGGGTAAAGACATGAACACCATGAACACATTTCAGGTTCCCAGGACAAGCTGAAGGAGCAGCTTGACAATCTCAATTGTACTGTTAGTGAACTGCAATGTAAACCGTCTGATAAAAAGAAATTGATTGAGGACGGTATTAATGTTGATATATACCTTGCTATTGTAAACGCTGTCACGGATATGAAGAAGGAGGTCCTGACAGAAGCTAAACGTTCAATAAATTAGATTCATAATGAATTTTCTAGGGATTTAAAAGCAATAGAGTTAAGCACTAATTTAGGTGTTAGTTAAGTCCGTGAAGATTTATCTAAGCGGATTGACGAAATACAAACATCAACCGTTTCCACTCTCACAAACAATGTTAAAAACGCAGATCTAGTAAAACCAAGCGAACTTAATGATATTAAGAAAACCGTAGATGATATCAACACAGAACTTGCCAAGGTTAGGTCTAGGCAGGAGAAGGAGGCTGATGAGCTAGGTCAGCAATTAAAGACGCTGAAAATAGGAGATTCTACTTTTACGACCACGCTAAGAACAGAAGTCAGAGAGGACTTGAGAAAGGACTTAGCCAAATTCTTTCAAGAACGGGATGAGAAATTGAAAGAAGAATTAATGAGACTTGAAGCTAGGATGGAGCAGTATGAAGAGGATAAGGAAAGCGTCACTAGTCAGCAACGTTCTAGGCCCAATTTTAACTTTGAAGAGGAACAATTTCACCAGGATACGGAGGATTTCGGAGGATCCTTTGAACCATTTCAAACCAGGTCTAATCCTAATATCACCATTATTAGAGGAAATGATGAGAAGCCGAACAAGTTTAGTGGAGTAGGCAACATCACGGCCGTAGAATTTTTGAGGGATATGCGGTCTTACTTTTAGGACAATAGGATACCTCGCGAACGCCACATGAGGGTGGTGGAAAAGTATCTGGATTCGGAAGCACTAATTTGGTATCTTGCTTTCCGATACACATATCACACTTTTGAAGAATTTGCCGTAGCCCTCCAAAAACGGTTCTGGAGTAAAGAACTCCAGCAAGATATTCGTGCTGAAATATACTCAAAGAAGTATGCATACTCAGTCCCAACAAAGTACGCAAGCTTTTTCACGAGTCAGTTAGCCCTCTTGCAACATCTGCAACCCCCATTAGCAGAGGGAGATTTGGTGCATGCGATATCATGTCAGTTTCCGACAGAGGTCAGGAGACACCTGATATCAGCAGACGTCCGAACGCTAGAAGGAATTGCGGAAATCTTACGAAGATTGGACCACACCTCAAATGTGTCCAACAACGCCAGCGGTAATCAGAATTCCAGAGGTAGAAATCAGGAACATCGGGAAGTTCACACCGTTCATGTTGACCAGACACAACAAACGGAAGTGAGTAAGAATGGCGGAGGTCCGACAAGAAATAACAATTATGGACAGAACAGATTTCAACCAGAGTATCGGAGATCTAGAGACGGGAGACCATACCAAAACCTACGCTGGAATGATGCTCAGAGGAGGAGCAGCTATCACCAGAGAAATAATAACTATCGTAGAGACGAGTATTATAACAGGGACAACCGCATCAACAACTACAGTTACAGAAGGTATCAAAACTGGAGGTCAAATAACAGCAATTATTCTAGGCAACAACAGCAACAACAGAATCAGGGATGGAGAAATGACGGAAACGTAAGGAGGTATTACGAAGATCGGGAGCGAGAGAGTCATGAATACCGGAAGAGCCTCAGAGAGAGGGATGAGAGAAATAACAGAGACCAAAATCAAAGGCAACGAAACAGGAATCTAGAACCGAAGCCCGGAACAAGCAGAGACCGGAGCAATGAAGACCCAGGCGGGGTAGAAAAAAAAACGCCAATTTCCAAACGGAAGTGAGGAACTTAGGAGAAATCACCACGCCTAGACATACAATCATCATTAATGAACTATACCAGGCAACAAACGAAGATCTACTGTACGAGAGAGAAGAGACAAAGACCGGAAGAGGAGCGAGGCTACCGATAATCGAGATTGTGTCAGATGGCGAATGTCTGAGAACGCTTCTCGACACAGGTCTATTACGGGGCCCATTCAAGGTAGCCTAGGTCTAAGGAAACAATTGTTATCAAATAGAGAGGACTGAGGATGACAGATCCATTGGGAAGTTCAATCACTCTAAATTGAAGCGATTTTATCCAAAAATCCGCTAAGTAAATAAATTCAGTCTTCAGTAATAAGGTAACATTCTTATTAAAGAAAATACAGGCTATACTTTACCTTAAATGGCAAAGGGGAATTGCACCCGAATTTATTTATGGCCAAGACCTTGACTCAGACGAGATGAGAACAAAAACCCGCAAATTTGAGAAATGACGGAATGAAATTATTCAGAATAAATGAAATCGAAGATCTTAAGATTTTATACTCAGGATGAGTATTTTATTATGTCAAGCAAGTACTAGTAACATTTATAAAAGGCCGGAAGAAAGGATGGAAATTTAGAAATTATTTAAACAATAAATAGGTGAATTATTGGAATGGACAGGCCGACATCGCTAGAAGCGCGGATCGCACATCCGGAGAAGGTAGTGTGTCGTCACAAGAGAGGAGAGGTAACAACATGTGACAACAGCCTGGGGAGGTTAGCAGTCGCGTCACAGAAGGAGAAAGAGTGGAGGAGACTTGAAGAGAGATCCTGAGACTAGCAGGGAATCGCTCGTATTCACTCTATACATTGACCAGGTCGAGGCAAGACCTAGTCTGGGAACAAACTTCGTATAACAGTGCAACGTATTACAAGTGAAATGCGAGCCTTCAGAAGGCAGTGAAATCTGCGTGAAAGCAGAGCTCTCACCGTGCAGGCTAGCATTGCTAGTCAGACTTTCAGCTGTCCACTAAACACACAGCGTGAAAGCAGTTCATTCATACGGTTCAGTTTACTACAGGAGGACGGAAGTACATCTTGCAGCCACAGTTTAAAACTGCTATTTCTACACGATGATAATCTTACTGCAGCCTATACTCTATACTTCAAAGCAGTTTTCGACGGTGGTATTACACTACAAATACCAGTATCAAAAATGCAAGTTAGAGTCAGGCAAAGGGGAGATATCATTGGTTCACTCTTTAACCAAATAGTGATGTACTGCTAATTGCATTAATGTAGGGAAACAGAAACGCAGTATCTACAATGAAGTCCAGAATACTTCGACATAGATGGAGACCGCGGTGAACCAACCACGCGAGACTCTGAAACTACGAATGGAACTACTATACGACAAGAGATTTCACTCACATCTTGAAATGCTCTTTCAAACTACAATGGAACGAGATTCGGAGCAAACCAAATGCGCTTGTAAAGCAGCATTGAGAAGCAACATCAAAATTCATCACGATACGCTGAAGGACAGCCAACAAATCGAGGAGATGCCAGTAACGCGAGGCGAGGTCATCACGCTGGCCATTGACCCAGTTTCGCTGGCTACTTCACGGTCCGACCACAGGTGGGAGCAACAGCTGTCTTTGGAGGTTTCGAGCGGAACTCTGCTTGCTAATAGCAAGTACTCCATGAATCTCGCCGTTCAACATAAGGTAGCTGAAGCTGTCAGTTTATATAATCCATGTTTGTAGTAGTAGTTTCTTTTCTGTGTTTCATTCGGTGATTGACCAACATTTTTATTATTATTATTATCATCAATTTTTGTAGATTCTTCAAATCCGTTAAATTCATTTTTATTGCCACTTTTTCTATCAGATTTAAGTCACTTTGACGTTTTTGAGCAAATATCCATTTTTCAAATGTCAAATAGTGGATCGTAAATTCATTAAATAAGCTTTAAATATGCGCAACGTTATCTATATCTGTATTTTATAGTGAGATGGAGCACGCATTTACAAATCTACATATGGCATTGTAGGATAATAAAATCTGTCTTTTCAGGGAAAATCGAAACTTACGAAGTTGGTTCAAGTTTCAATCCCAATTACAAACTTACAGCATGCAATTAATGCCTAATTACACGACAATCAATTGTTAATAAATGATAGACTTTAAACAAATAAATCCAAGTTATAATAAATGTCATTTGTAGTCGACAAGGCAGATAGTTATTTGAAATTATACTGTTAGTAGAATAATGGATTAAACTATATTTCCAATTAAGAAATGTTAAGAGAACATTCACATTGGTGAATTAAGGATTTAATTTGAGTATTAAAAAGTCTCTATATTTTTGAATAAATGTATATTTCATGAAGGAAACCTTGGAACTTCATTGATTAGAACATGTAATTAAATAACGAATGGAAATGACAGGCGACATTTTATAAGTCGACCGGTGTCTGTAAAATAAGACAATATAGATTTAATTGAATTATATTCAGTGTTTCTGAAATACCAGAAGGAGAGGATATGTTCGTATTTTTATTTCTTTGAATTCTTGCAGACTAGTCAAATTGTTATTTACGGTATTATCACAACGAAATTTATACGTGGTTCAAGGTAAATAAAATCTTCATACAAGATATTTAAAAAGCTGTACAGGCGTAGTTGAAGTTTGAAATGTTGTAGCACGAGGAATAAATGTATCATGATAGTAGAAGTTTTGTAGCAGTTATGCATTATAGATAAAATGCAATTGAAATCCACTATTTTTCGTGATTGATAGTCTTGCAATGAATTACATTATCGGAATTATCACCAGTTAGGAGATCAAAGCAGTGCTAAACTTGACCATTCGTGCCGAATGGTCATTTTGCAACGACTTATATTAAATACTTTAACCTAGGAAGGCGTGGTGATTGTAAAAGAAAAATCATAAAGATTTATTAGAAATCGTGATAGAAGGAAAATTAAATTAATTTCATGTAAGAAATTATAATTTGTGCTATCACAAATCGTTGTACATTTGCACATATGCTTCATAATTAATACTTTATAGTTAATATTTTCACCATTACAATTTTAGATTTGGAACTACGGTTCAAGAAAATGAAACGACACTGTATAGACTAGGGCAATGTCTAAACCCAACGTCGTTTCATAATTAGATTTTTTTTTCTTCGTGAAAGTTCAAAGGAATTTCACAAGGGTTGGATATTTTGTATATCATTTTCATGTTTATTGAGGTGCAGATTTATGCACAAGATTTATTTTTGGGAGGAATAAGGGCTCAAATAGAGTGCCGAATTCTCCCAATTTTTTTAGGACATAGTTATTGTCAGTTTGATTTTTTGTGTGTTAAATTTTTGTAGTGTCAAATGGGACACTAGGCCAGATTATTTCCGATAAGGACATTTCATGTATCGTTCCTTAGTGAATTAACGGCTGGCACTTTTTAGTGACTCAGTCAATTTTATTTTAACTGATCGCTTACTCATTCGATAATCTTCGTAAATGGCACTGCTGGATAGCTACAGGCGCCCACTATAGTTGACCTTAACACCCCTCGAGATTGGAGTTTCTCGAATTCACTATTAAATGTAAATAATAGTCGAAGTATGTAGCTGTTCAGGTGGTACAATTTAAATATGCACTATGTGATCCTAGAATTCTCAATTTTTACTTAGCAGGCCACGGTAAGATATTTTGAGCTGGGTATTTGTGAGTCTGCAATCCTTTTCATCTCAGCGGATATAGGTGCTGATTGGAGAATTCGGGTGCAGTACGGATTAAAATTCACTGATTGGGAGACTCACAAAATTCCCTTGTTCATTGTTGGGGCATAAGACATATTCATGTGGTACTTCTGGTGAAGACTACGAAGGGAGATTTAAAGAAGCACATTTGAATTCATAGTGGCCATATGTTATATACATTTTATGGAAAATAAGTTTTAATTATAAATAATGTGCCATTGCGGACTGAAGAAAATTCACGAAATTCAAGCTGAGAAAGGTTTGTTAGAAAGCGGGTATTCTTTAAGCACATGTTAATTCATAGTGGGCATGTTATTCCATAGCTCGTATGTATCCTTGTTGAAACATATCTTCATTCTTACTTGGAAAAAATGCTACGTTTAAGTGATATTTATATAGGAAAAGAGTTTTGCTCAAAATATTGGTCTAATGAGACACGTGTGTATCCTGAATACTTGACTACAACATTCAAAATTGTGTTCTTAAAAGAGTATCTTAAGGTATAGCCAATTTTATCGACACTGGCAAATGCCGTATTTTTTGTGAATCACTTAATCAGCTTGCAAGGCATTTGAAACAGAATTATTGCATGTTAGCCAGAACAACTAGGGCGCATTCATATGAAGCAGAAGTCACTAACAGGGTTTGGGTAAATTGAAAACTCATATTTTAATACTGTTTGACCGGAAGCTGAATTCATGTAATATATTTGATTTTTCATTCAGTATACGAGTCAGTTTTAAGGATCATAATCTATAGTGGCCATCATTCACATTCATGCAATTAAGCGTAAAGAAATTACTTTGTGATAAACTATATACTCTGGATTGTCTTGTTTGCGGATTAACCTTACGCCTTTTCACCTAATTAAAACTTATCATACGAATGTATAAAAATGAGGTGGTGTTTGTCTGCCTGTCTGTCGCCCTGTCTGTTACTCAATGACGCAAGAACCACTGATCCAATTGAAATGAAATTTTGCATGGTTGTAGCTGATTTACCAAGTTTACACATAGGCTACTTTTGATTTCGATATTTTGCACTATTTTAAAATGGCGACCATTTTAGTGACGTCAATACTTCCTTTGGTTTCAAAATTTCATGTTTCCATTTCAAATAAAAAGTGAACCCTAAGAAATAGCAAACTTTTGATGGCACAAAAGAGCATTAAAATTTAATTTCCTATATGAAATCCGTATTACTTTTCGTGTATCTCCAACGGTTAGCGAGTAAAACCCACATTTGTGACATCACTACGCCCTTTGGTTTCAAAATTTCATATTTCAATTTCTAATAAAAAGAGAAGGTTAAGAAATAGCAAACTTTTAATGGCATACACGGCTTTAACATTTAATTTTCTATCCGAGAGGTCCTGATCACTTTTCGTGTATCTCCAACTGTTAGCGAGTAAAACCTAAATTTGTGCAATAAAACACGGTCAACACCGAGCGGTGAAGTCTATCTCTCTATATATATATATATTACTAGCAGAAGTACCCGTTCTTCGAACGGTGTTCGGTGTTAACACCAGACATTATAATAATAATAATAACAATGTTATTGGTGTTACATCCCTTTTAAGTACTGTTGCTTTTAGAGACGCACCAGACATTATCAATTGAGCTACTGTTGCAATGGTTAGCGGCTTGTAATTCCTTCATAAGTTTATCAGAACGAAGTTAATTTTCTGGGAATATCACACACACTGTTAATTTAAGGGCCTTAAAATGTGGTTTTCGGAGATCCTTTATAGACTCGCGAACTTTTTGTCTCACATTGAGAAGTGCAACATATGCTTTGGTCGTCCTTCTAGGATAATTTTTATATTTCGCCTATTTTAGCATGTATTTTGAGAAGTTTCTCCCTATATCCACCCTTCTACTGTATGAAAAGTTCGGTGAAGAGTTTTATAAATGATTGGTGTATTGACTCATGTTTACCATACCTAATTTTACGATGCACCAAGCATCCGAACATGAGTTATAGGCGTACATAAGGATACACAGAAAGACAGACAGACAATTCTATTGTCTACAACATATTACCCAGAAATCCAAATATGGGTATATCTACCACACAGTATCAAAGAAAATCATCCTTACGATGAACCCGTATGTCGACAAAAAAAAGAAAAGAAAAAAGATTAGTTGAAATGTGCTCTCAAACTAAATTCACCTGACGTGTACTTCCTGACATGAAATAGAATTGAAAGTCTTGTAGATGAAACGCAATACACGTCACATAAAAACTGACCCTCTACGTTGTGTTGGGTCCCCATACACAGGAAGACCTCTATCATAAATTATAAAAGCTTGTGGTGCATGAAAATTCAGGTTCTTTAGTCTCAAATGGCCCAAATTCCTAAAAGCCGCAAAAAATGCTGATTCAATTCAGGAATTTTTGAAAATAATGTTGTTGTTTGGAGATATAATAGACCTTCTGCACTATATGTCGCACGTGAAAATTGCATGAAAAAAACCTAGATTACCCCTTGACCCCCTTAATTGCATTGGTGAATTATACAGTCTACGTTGGTTCCGTGATAACCTTATATTTGCAAACTTTCACAGAAATGTAATAAATGTAATAAATTGCTTCTTACTGAAATAGATGGAAAGTTGGATGCCACCCCTTGAGATAATGTTGTCATGGTTACGGATTTGCATTCCTTCATTAGTTTTTTAAATTAAATTAAATTAGTTTTCTGGGAATGTTTCAGAAACTGTTGGTTTAAGAGCCTTATAATGTAGTTTTCGAGGACCCTAGAGTTTTATTTCTGGCACCGAGGGGCTTTGTCTCCTCGTTGTACGCCATAATATAATAATAATAATAATAATAATATAATATAGGGATAGGAATATAATAGACCTGCCGTACCACACCCGGAGGTGTAAATCGCGTGAAAAAATTCTACTGTACCCCTTGACCCCCTTAAGTGCATTATACGTATTGATGAATTCTACAGCTTAATTTGGTTCCGTGATAACCTTCTAGCCGTTTGCAAACTTTCACACCAATGTAATGAATGGAATTGCATTGCGTCTTACAGCAATAGATGGACCTCTGAGAATCTGCTGCCATGGTTACCGGCTTGTATTCGTTCATTAGTTTATTAAATGAAATTAGTTTTCTGGGAATATCTCAAAAACAGTTGGTTTTAGGGCCTTAAAATGTGGATTTCGGGGCCCCCGAGTTTTGTCTCTCACATCGAGGGGCTGAAAATGATTTTTGTCTCGTCCTTCTACTCCTATTTCAGCATGCATTTTAAGGAGGTAGGCCCCCTTTTATGAGAGGTACGGAGAAGGGTTACATCAATGATTAGTGTCGTGCCTCTGATGGATATCTGTACTAAATTTTACGTTGATACACCCAGCCGTTCTCGAGTTACAAGGGAACAAATTTGTCCAGAGACAATCAAACAAACAGACAGACCAAAACATTATTTTCGCGCGCATCTATCATAAAACAGTCTGAAACGTGTAAATAACTCAAATTTCCGTAGAAATTCAGAAAAAAAACTGACAAATTTTCTATTTATATATATAGAGATATACTGCACCGCTCGGTGTTAACCGTGTTTTATTGCACAAATTTAGGTTATACTCGCTAACCGTCGGAGATACACAAAAAGTGATAAGAACCTTTTGGATAGAAAATTAAATGCTAAAGCTCGTGTATACCATCAAAAGTTTGCTATTTCTTAGCGTTCTCTTTTTATTTGAAATGGAAATATGAAATTTTGAAACCAAAGGGTGTAGTGACGTCACAAAAGTAGGTTTTACTCGCTAACCGTTGGAGATACACGAAAAGTGATAAGGACCTTTCGGATAGGAAATTAAATTTCAAAGCTCGTATGTGCCATCAAAAGTTTGCTATTTCCTACCGTTCTCTTTTTATTTGATATGGAAATATGAAATTTTGAAACCAATGGGTGTAGTGACGTCACTAAAACGGTCGCCATTTCTTAATAGTGCAAAATATCGAAATTAAAAGTATCCTATATGTAAACCTGGTATTTCAGCTACATCCATGCAAAATTTCATTTAAATCGGACCAGTGGTTCTTGCGTTATTAGGTAACAGACAGACAGACAGACAGACAGAAAGACACACACCAACTCATTTTTATATATTAGTATGATATTCCTATCCGTATATTATATTATTATAATTATTATTATTATTATTATTACTATTATTATTATTATTATTATATTATGGCGTACAACGACGAGATGAAGCCCTTCGGTGCCAGAAACAAATGCAGATAGAATAGTAAAATTGCAGAAGGCGTACAAGCTGACATGGAATCATTACAACAAAAGAGCAGTATCTCGCAATGCAAAACTGCGCCATTATAACACTGCTGTCTTGCCTGAAGCCTTGTACGCGGCAGAAACCACCGTCATTAGAGGAATGACAAGAATTCATGATATTGAGAAACAGGAACGAAAAATTCTTAGGAAAATCCATGGCGCTATTTTCCGTAATGAAATTTGGGTTAGGAGACCAACAAAGGAACTTTATGAAAATACAGACACCATTATAGATAAATTTAGGAAGAGACGTCTGCAGTTCTATGGACACATATATAGGATGGATGAGAACAGACTCATTAAGAAGATTTTCAATATCGTGAATGCAAGTAAATTAAAGACCAGTTGGATAAAAGAAGTACATGAAGACATGGAATTACTTAAAATCTCCGAAGGCGACATTAAGGACAGAGAACAATTTAGAAATAAAATCAGAAACACGAAAATTGTACAAGTTTCAAGGAAAGACACATCAGGGTAAAAATGGACAGAGGCAAGGAAGAAAAAGCACAGTGAACTAATGAAGAGGTATTGGGAAGAAAAGAAGAGAGGAAAAGGAAGTGAAGCTGTGATTGGCTCACGTTCTCACGCTCTCCTGAAGGGGAATAATCGGAAATAATGATATAAATGAAAGTTTGCCTGTTATTTTCTGAATATCTCCGGAAATCTGAGTTATTTAAGCTTTTCAGACTGTTTTATGATGAATACGCGGGAAAATATTTTTTTTGTCTGTCTGTCTGTCTGTTTGTTCGTCTGTGGACAAATTTGTTCCCTTCTAAATTCGAGAACGGCTGGGTGTATCAACGCAAAATTTGGTACAGGTATCCATCAGAGGCACGACACTAATCATTGATGTAACTTTTCTCCTTACTTCTTATCAAATGGGGACTGTCCTTCTTCATAAATTTTACAGCTTAATTTGGTTCCGTGATACCCTTCTAGCTGTTTGCAAACTTTCACACTAATGTAATTAATGGAATTGCATTGCCGTTCTTAAAATACATGCTGAAATAGGCGTAGAAAGACGAGACAAAGCTCATTTTCATCCCCTCAATGTGAGAGACAAAACTCGGGGGCCCTAAAGGGTCCCCAAAAACCACATTTTAAGGCACTAACACCAACCGTTTTTGAGATATTCCCAGAAAACTAATTTCATTTAATAATTTAATGAACGAATGCAAGCCGGGAACCTTGGCAACAGATTCTCAGAGTTCCATCTATTGCTGTAAGACGCAATGCAATTCCATTAATTCCATTAGTGTGAAAGTTTGCAAACAGCTAGAAGGGTATCACGGAACCAAATTAAGCTGTAAAATTCATGAATACGTATAATGTGCTTAAGGGGGTCAAGGGGTATTCGAGAATATTTTTACGCGATTTACACCTGCGGGTGTAGTACGACAGGTCTATTATATTCCTATCCCTATATATTATTATTATTTTTATTATTATATTATGGCGTACAACGACGAGACGAAGCCCCTCGGTGCCAGAAACAAAACTCGGGGGCCCTAAAGGGTCCTCGAAAACCACATTATAAGGCTCTAAAACCAACAGTTTCTGAAATATTCCCAGAAAACTAATTTAATTTAACAAACTAATGAAGGAATGCAAATCGGTAACCATGACAACATTATCTCAAGGGGTGGCATCCAACTTTCCATCTATTTCTGTAAGAAGCAATGTCACTCCATTTATTAAATTTCTGTGCAAGTTTGCAAATGGCTATAAGGTTATCACGGAACCAACGTAGACTGTATAATTCATCAATGCAATTAAGGTGGTCAAGGGGTAATCTAGAATTTTTCATGCAATTTTCACGTGCGACATATAGTACAGAAGGTCTATTATATCTCCAAACAGCAACATTATTTTCAAAAAATCCTGAATTGAATCAGCATTTTTTGCGCCTTTTAGGAATTTGGTCCATTTGAGGCTAAAGAACCTGAATTTTCATGCACCACAAGCCTTTATAATTTATGAAAGGGGTCTTCCTGTGTATGGGGACCTAACACAACTTAGAGTGTCAGATTATATGTGACGTGTATTGCGTTTCGTCTAGAAGGCTTTCAATTCTATTTCAGGTCAGGAAGTACACATTAGGTGAATTTAGTTTGAGAGCACATTTTAACGAAACTTTTTTTTTGTCGACATACGGGTTCATCGTAAGGATGATTTTGTTTGATACTGAGTGGTATATATACCCATATTTGGATATCTGGGTAATATGTTGTAGACAATAGAATTGTCTGACTGTCTTTCTGTGTATCCTTATGTACGCCTATAACTCGTGTTCGGATGCTTAGTGCATCGAAAAATTAGGAATGGTAACCATGAGAGTCAATACACCAATCTTTTATAAAACTCTTCACCGTACTTTTCATATAGTTGAAGGGTGGATAAAGGGAAAAACTTCTCAAAATACATGCAAAAATAGGCGAAATATAAAAATCATTCTAGGACGACCAAAGCATATGTTGCGCTTGTCAATATGAGACACAAAATTTCGGGAGTCTATAAAGAATCTCCGAAAACCACATTTTAAGGCCCTTAAATTAACAGTGTGTGTGATATTCCCAGAAAGCTAACTTCGTTCTGATAAACTTATGAAGGAACGACAAACCGCTAACCATGGCAACAGTAGCTCAATTGATAATGTCTGGTGTTAACACCGAACACCGTTCGAAGAACGGGTACTTCTGATAGTTGAGAATACAGTATACATTACAACAATATATGTTTTTCAAACTGTACTGTTAATTGAATACGTTTGAATTTTTATTTGTTCATATTTTTGAAGTGTGGTCCCTGTATTTTTCGTACATATTTTTTGCAGTGTAATCCCAGTGGAGGAAAGTTATATTTAGTGCGTTTTTTTGTGACATGTACACGACTTCTTGCTTTGTCCATACTTGTTTTGTAATAGCGAAGTGTAAGTTTCATAGGGATGTGGAGACAGATTTGTTCAAGGTTGCTGGAAAGTAAGAGCTGTCTGCATGCCATTGACGGTTCCGCTTGACTGGCTGACAGCTGTTAACAAATTGCCATTGAGTAAGATGGCTCATCAGTGAATAGATCAAATGGATCAAAGAGGGTTTGAATATGGTGACATTATTGCCGCACGCAAAATACGTCTCGAGGTAAGCAAGCAGAGAACTATTACATATAGCACTATAATGTGGGTGACTTATCATAATAAATGTATTATAGCCTATAAGGAATTCTTTACTTAAAAGAAATAATAGAAGGCAATCATCTTACAATAAACACATGCTTTTGGACTATCCATGCGATTCACCCCGGTCATTGTGCCAGATAATCGAGAGTACTGTACGTGTGAAATAACGTAAATCTACTGATATTTGCGTCGTAATGAAGGACGAGAATTAACGTGTTGCCCTAAAATAAATGTTCGCAATTAGAGCCCACCTTTCATTTCATTGAGAATGTTTAAGAGACAACCTGTATATCCTTAGTCGCCGGAAGGCACTTTTACATAATATTTCAAGCATGGTATGAAAGGTTTCAAGTGAAGAGACATAGGGGGAGAATTTTTCACACATCAAAATGGAATATTCTTGAAAGTTTATAGGGAATTGAGCTAAGTCAAGATTCCACATGTTATATTCCACGAATGTTATAGTTAGTGGTATGTTTACATCAATCAATAGATGTCCTGCGAACTATATAGAGAGGAATTCTGTTCACATCGATATGATATGTGCTGTGAATATTTTAGAAAGAGGGGTTTGTACACATCAAACTGATATGCTCCGGTGTTGTTATAGAAGTGAGTTTTAGTGCACGTCCAAATTATATGTTCTGGGAATGTACACTAGTATCCAAATGTTAAGGATAAGTTATTAATAAGCAGGGCAATAATAAATGGACCGCAAATCGCACGACATATGCACCTACCAACCTTTCGTGTTCGCTCTGTATAGGAAAGAGTATTCCCTGCTTTGACTAGCGGCGTAACCACAAGGAAAACACAGCCAGTTCCTACGCCCCATGTTTCCTCAGTGTAGCCTCATGGTGAACGTGACAACATAGTGGCACACCGAAGGCATTGACCCCGTTTGAAGGGTAGAATACTCGGCCACCTGGGGGCAGGCCAGACACAGACCGAGATCGCCGTATCCTTGAATGTGCCTTAAAGTGTCATTTCCAGACTTTGGAGACGATTTCGAGACACAGGAAATGTTAGTCGTAGGCCAGTACCAGGTCGCCCAAGAGTAACCACTCCACAGCAGGCCCGATATCTGGCTTTAACCGCCCGATAAAATCGGAGTGCACCTGCAAGGCAATTGTCGGCGGAGCTTGCAGCCATCTCAGGGGTTGCCGTTTCCCGGCAAACAGTGTACCGGAGGCTCAGAACTGCAGGGCTGTTTGCCAGACGTCCAGCGGTGTGTGTCCCGCTCACTCCAGCACACAGACGGGCCCGTTAACTGTGGAGCCGTCAACGTCGAAACTGGACCATGAATGAATGGAGGCGTGTACTCTTCTTTGCAGAATGATTCCGGTTGTAAATTAATCTGCAGAGAACCGGATAGGCGGCACAACCACAGGAACATCGTGGAATGTGACCAGTATGGTGGTGGTGGCGTCATGGTGTGGGGCGGCATCATGTTCAATGGCCGTACGGACCTACACATCTTCATGGGTGGTCCAAGGTTCACTGTGAATGCTTGGAGCTACAGAAATGAGGCACTGAGTTCACATGTTCGACTCTTCAGAGGGTTGGTTGGTCCAGACTTCCTCTTAATTGACGATAATGCCCGACCGCACCGCGCTGCTCTGGTGGATGAATTTCTGGCTGGGGAAGACATTCATCGCACGGAATGGCTGGCGAGGTTTGCGGATCTGATCCTATAAAACATGCCTGGGTTGCTTTGGGGAGGCGAATTGCATCCCTTCAGCCACCACCAAGGACCTTTCGGTATCCTTTGTGTTTTCTAACTGCTCTCGTGGAATATATTATCACAGCATTCAGTAGTTTTGCCTCAATGTAATAGAAGATTTCAACTGGCAAATAAAGCAAGAACTCCACGAAAATAGTATTCATGTTCTGTGCAAATATCCGGCAAGATTTTGTTAGTCTGTAGCAATTACCATATTCCATAGTTATACAAGAATCTGCCTGAAGCTTACTATTACGTGTCTCTCCCAAGTTTCACAATTCATCTGAAGATATTCTGCAAACAAACTTTTGAGATTAATTCTCCGTATTTTATTGTTTAACAGAGTATGTGTGGCCAACAATGTCAGCTTGCGAATCGTATGAGGTGCTGAAGAAGATAAATGATAGTCTATCATGTTCGAAGATTCCCTAAAGGAAAGCCAAATTTGGTCCTTTTTAATCGTTTAGCACCATACGATGGAACAAACCCCTTGTCTGAAAGGTAATTGGCGTCTGGTTAAAAACTGTTCCTGGACGGAACATCTTTAAGAAGGAGGAAATCTACTCATCTTGTCTGTTGTGTTGTCTGCAGCTGTGGGTTAAGAATAGCGTCTGGGACAGGACTTAGCAACTCTGACTTTTATGTTTTCACTATTGCCATTGGTGACGACGTAGTGACAAGAGGTTCGGAATTGTTTGTTTTTGATATGATTGTAATTGATTTGGTGAAGTTGGAAATAGGTGTTTATTTTTAACTCTGAAAGGACGTAACAATATTACCTTCAAGACATTTCAGGGGTGTTCTACCTCTGAGAGGAACCATCTGCTCTCAGTCTGGGTTGGTACCCAAGAGCTCTAAACCGATTGATATTAGCTTAAAGACACTTGAGTGTGTCAATACCTCTAATAGGAACCATCTGCTCACAGTGTGGGTGGGTACCTAGGAGCTCTAAACTGAAGAATTGTATATTAACGGGGATACGGGATCGCCTATCTTAACAATGTTAACATGGCTTAATGCGTGTTCCTTTTCCTCAGAAACTAATAATGGTATGATAATGAAATGTATGTCACATTTCATTTAAGCCTTACTTAACATGTTAATGGAGTGAATTTTATATAGGACTTCGGGGGAGTAAGAAATGTTTTTTTTAATTAATTGTCAAAAACTAAACGTACTTTTTCTTTAAAAACCCCTCAGCATGATATTTGGTTTGAATTAGGCCATACACTTTTACAGCTGTATGCTTGATTGTACTCACTGGGGATCAATCCAAGAGCACTCGACATTATTTAGCCTACGGTGTTGGGTTGATTGTTCTCACTGGGGATCAATCCAAGAGCACTCGACGTTATTTAGCCTACGGTGTTGGGGCGAGTCAATATATTTGGCATTGTTGAGGAGTACTCATTATCCACAGTAAGCCACGATAGAAATAGATTAGTGGATAGTAGAATAGGAAATGCTCATGAAGGATTTGATCGCTGCAGTGTAAGTCAATCATATGCAGTACATGCTAAAACACATTACAATTGATGAACTGTTTTGTTTCATTATATGTTGAAAACCTGAGTGACTGTCGGGAGAACGCGGAAAGTTCCTTGTCGGGACCGCGAATGGCAGAAGTCATGAGGGTGATGTGTTCGAAACTTGTCATTATGGACATATCTGTTAGTCGTCACCGTATAATTTCCACGAAGGACAATATGAATAGGCTGATGGCGCGTTGGACGACCAGGGGTGAGATGGAGGCCGATGTTTGGTAACGCTGGACCGGACTGGTTGGCGTGGTGCTTAGTGCTCCCTATTACCCGTGTACCCGTGAATTCGAGTAATTACGACCGGGTACACGGGTCACACCGAATATTGTTAAAGAGTGCCGTGTCTGGTAACCTTGCTCGAACATCTGTTCACGGCAATATCGTGCCATTTATACATGCATTTAGAAATCGTGTTTGCGTGTGCGATGTGTCCGCGCGCGTTTATTCGAATCGAAAGCAGTGTGAAATTAATTAATTATTTGATTGATTATTAAGGTTAGTTCCGAGGATGAGAGAAGAGTAGATACAAAACTATATGTAACGGAATATAATTTATTATTTGCACTGTTATTTGACCAAAATGTAACTAAACAACAAAATTAAAATATCAGGCGTAGGAAACGAATACAAAATATAACAGTATAATAAGAACAACAATTTCTAGAATTATGACTCATTGACCAATTTACTTTAAGAAAGCTTTGTTTTGGAACAAGAATACTTAGAAGTTTACATTTTCTGGCAGAAGACAATTCCGTTTGGCTGTGACAATGTTTCCAGCAGAGGAAAAGCACCTTTCGGAGCTTGTGGATGTTGCTGGAATACACAAGTATATTTTCGCTAGAGCAGCAACCGTATGATATTTGTGTTCCCTTGCTTTCCACCACTCGAACGGGTTCATATCAAAACGAATCTGTGCCTCCGAAAGAAAATCTTCAAATTGAGATTCAGGGCTGTTCCTTCTCCCACATGGCATTTGATACAAGAACTCCAGGGCACTACTGGTGGAGGGTTGATCGGGATTAACCAAGACTTCAGCTGGTGCATCGCTCTGAAGCTTATGAAGCACTCTGTCGCGAATACATCGTCGAGCCTCTGCTGCCTCATCTACCAAATCCTTATACCTCGGGTCGAGGAAAGATGCAATCTGTCTGGCTGTGAAAGTACTATCATTTATCCTTCGGAGGCCGAACCGATCGTTAAATTCACAGACCAAGGTAGACTGCACGTCCTCTAGAAAGCTGTCGTCCGACAACTCCTGGGTGCTGAGGTGATTTTTAATTAGCGTCTGTATTAGTGGCCGGACCATCGATATGGGAGAATTGTCACCGCAAAAGAGAGTGGTTACCACTTCCACAGGTTTAAGGAGCTTGTTTAAAACCTCCATGTGATGCCACTCCTGTTCAGTTACTTGGAGCTTCTGTTCTGTGGCAATTGGCGTGCATGTCCGGAAACCTAGGACGTTGCTGACGGGGTTCCTGTTTTTCAAAAGGCGCTCGATCATGGCAAAAGTTGAATTCCAGCGGGTGTTGCGGCTCTGAATCAGGGGTTGTTCGGGCATTGAAAGTTGTGCTTGCATTTTTGTCGGCGCACTAGAGGCAACGTTAGAGTGCCGAAAATGGCCAACTATTTTTCTTGCTTTCAGACACACATTAGCAGCCTTTTCATGAGCAAGAGCCTTGTTTGCAGCAAGCTGTACAGAATGTGCAGCACAAGTCACTTTATCCTTCTCCAGCACATCAAGAGCGCGCACAGCGTTGACGACGTTGCACGCGTTGTCAGTGACGATGGCGGTGATCTTGTCCTGCACATTCCATTCTTCTGCAACCAATTGCAATTCCGATGCCAGATTTTCTGAGGTGTGGCGGTCTTCCATTTCATGCGTGGTAAGCGTCATCGCCTTTGGAACCCACTGGGAGTCGATGGTGTGAGCCGTTACCGTCAGGAAAGACGTTTGTGAGCGAGATGTCCAACAGTCAGATGTAAGGGCAACGCTTGATGCCGCTGATAGTTCACACCGCACATTCTCTCTGACACCATCGGCTAGTAGAGACAGTCTCCGCTTAAGGGCATCCTCTGAAATACACAAGTAATTGGGCTCTACAACTGCCATGAACTACCTAAATCCATCACTGGCACAAAATGGCAAAGGCAGTTGGTTCACAGCAACCATCCTTGCAAGAGCCAGATGTATTTCCTCTGAGCGTATGGTATCGCACGGACGGTGTGCGTTACCTTCCACGCGTCGCCTGCATCGTCTCTTGGCTCGGGATGACCATACCTGTTCCTGCTCCTCATCATCAACATGGTCACCATCTTCAGTGTCTTCCTTTGTTGCCTTCGCTTCATGTCTGTAATAATACCATATCATTTTTAATGTCGGTGCGAAATGACAACGAGGAAGGTCCTCTGCATTATAAGCGCAAATCGTGGAAAGTTGCTTTGGAGATAAACAAGATCACCGCCTTTCCATTTCGCCGGTACGCGCCACCACCGTGAATATTGCACTTGACAACGATTGAAATGCACGCTTGTCCGGCCATTTCTGTGCGGAGAGCAGGATGACTCGACTGATCCGCTAATATCTGTGAAATTGTCTATGTACACAGCACACGCCTCCAGGCACAACCCCACGCCGCGCCGCCGCGCCACCGCACGCTCGACCTGAAGCTCCCGTAGGTCACCACCGTTGCGTTCCCGATAAGCCCATCTGTCTAATTGTTGGGACCTTTTATAATTTACGGTATGCAATTTCCCTCATTTTAACAATCCACCATCTAAATAGTATACGTCATCGAAGAGTTGTATGACTTATGCGAAGAACTATCGCTATTTATTGATGTGTAACATCTTTCCACTCGGTAGCTGGACATTTTTGTGGAAGTGATTTCGGAAAAGGGACGGAAGTGGATGGGACGGAAGTGCATGGGACTGAAACAATGAGCGCGCGTGGTGGCGGAGATCGGTACAACGACGTACTGTAGGCCATGTGGCTATGGAGAATGTATATCGCATACAGTGTAGTTCAAGGTTTAGAGACCCCATTTAAGATATTCCTTCAATAAATCATTTTCATGCTGAAAACAATTACGATTTATTAAATCTTCATACTTTTGCTGTATTCTTATTTAATATAAGCACTCGATGTACTGTCGGCCATGTGGCTATATGGAATCTATATCGCATCAACCAACACTCCAAACAACGCAGGAATTCAGTATATTAACACAGACCACTAACAATAATTGAAACTTCGTTGGTCTAAACGTATCACTGGGAGAAACACATTTAATATACCTTCTGCACACCTAATTTTTAATCACGCCTATACTTAGCAGTGCACTCTATCAGCAAAAAGAGGCCATTTTAAATAACATTGCTGGCATTGGTTCACTAACTGGCCGGTATAGAGCGCAGCTCGCATCAAGTAGGCAGTGGATTGCTTCCGCCACGGCCAACTGGATGCGAGCGCATCCAGTCGGCTGTGCTCCCGCATACCATAATTCAACTAGTTGAAGGTAGATGTCACTACTGCAGATCCATTGGAGAACTTTGTTTTAATTTAATATATATTTTCCATTGTAAACTTCACAATATAACGCTCAATTGTATAACGCCTCAGTACTCAAATAACAATAAATATAAAAAATCAAGCAAAAAATACAACTCTGTTAGGATTAGAACCCCAGCCGGCAGGTTGGGAGACCAACGCTGTAACCACCGACCTAAATATGTCCTCCCAAAATGAATGTTATCAATCGATTAAGATACAATGTCTTAGCAAATAACAATTATGATTTATTAAGGTCAGGAATTTGCACTGGGATTATACAAGTAGTTATTTCAATGACCAACAGAGTTCACTGTTAACAAGGGATTTGCGCTCCCGGGACACACATAGTAGGATAACATGTCACATGTTACACATCATATGCGACTACTGTAAGGCTGGTATATTTCTTTTTAACGTGTGCGCTAAATACCGGTGAGCGGCGGCGTGCTGCCGTGGTGGCGCGCGGTAAAGCTCTACCCACAATGCGCTGTCGGCAGACGGCAGACTGTAGTTGAAGGCTGACCCGTGCTCTCTTATGGCGTCATTCACAATGTGAAGTTGCTTGTTGGTAGTAGATAGTTGACAATCGACAGCGTGTAGTCGGCTGTCGACAATTTTATCTTTGACAGCCAACTGCATATTTGAGAGCCAATGAGAAAAGATCACAACATGGCGTCACTTTGTCGTCATCAGCTTTGTAGTTGACTAGTTGTATTCGCGGTATATTCTTCGCATAATTACAGTATATAAAATATGATGACTGGGATAGAAGATGTATTAATTGATCTTGTGAGGGAACGACGTTGGATGTATGACATGAGTGAGCCCAAGTATCTAAAAGGAAACTGTTCATTGATTATAATGTTTTCCTTTGTAGCAAATGTAATGCAGCGGAAGGTAACGCTGAATGAGAGCTCATCGTACGAAAACATTTTCTAAAGTAGGGCCTACCGGTACTGAAATTAGCCAAAATACATTTTGTAATGACGAAAAATAAATTAGAAAATGATGTAGTAATAGATTGAACGTGTTGGGAGCCCTCGGGCGTTCAATCAAAAATGACCAGCTACACAAAAACAATTCTGTTCAAAAAACAGTAGGCCTAATTCAAGAGTTGGATTTGTTATTAATTATTTACAAGAGGGGATACTGGATGTACGAGTATTTTTCCTCAATTTTAACAATGCTGTACCAGTTAGCAGCAATAAAAATAAACCGTACCGCTCCAAGTCATGCATCCTTGCAAATTTTAGGTTAGGTTGTCGACAATGACAACCTTCTCAAGGAATAAATGAAAATCAAGTTATTATTTACTCCTAGCATTTTAACGACTGTGCATTGTGGGTGGCTATGTTGTGAACTACCGACTTCTGACTTCATGAGCCGTCTACCGTCTGCCTACTACCGTCTACCGACAGCGCATTGTGGGTAGACCTCTTGTGGATAAGCGAGTGGGACGGTGGCATGAACCGAAAATAATACAGATCGTAGCGAATCAGTCAAGTAGTCTGCATTAGAGTGAAATGTCGGGGAAAGCGGTAAATTTCAACATATGTCCAGTTCCATTTAGGGAAGGCGGCGCCGGCGCGACACCACTTCACCTTCGGCGCTGATGACATGGCCTACTGACCGAAGGCGGTGGGAGTGTCGCGGAAGCGCTTGCGTCTAGCCGTGAAAGTGTGTTGTTCACAGAAGTTGGTCGTATGTAAACAAAACCAACGTAAACAGTACTAAACTATTTATTGTCAAATCAGAAAGACATTTCTGTAGGAGGTCGTGGTAACCACGGTACGCTTACGCATACGTATGGCGTTACACAATTTGTATACATAATTACTTACCCACGTTTGCTTGGCGACGTTTGTTGTTTTTCCATCTTCCGGTGTATCGTTTTCAAGTGGCGTCCGATGGCTCCCGTAGACCCACCAGCACAGGAATACTCATTGTTTTCGGTAGGAGAACATAGAGAGCAATAGGCCTTATCTCCTTTCCGTTCCGCGTACTTCCATACCCAACTGCTTGTTTTCCCCATTTCTCCTCTACCACGCAGCGCGTGCTAGCTGTGGTTTGACTACTATGATCGTACTGAAATGAACGCGTGTTCTTCGATCAGGTTAGAATTCTGCCCACCAGGGGCGCCCTAACGAATAAGGGATGCGCGGTGCCCGAAAATTTGAATCATTCGGTGCCGTGTTCATAGTATTTCGAAAATATCCTTTCACAAAATACGCAGTGTTGTCGTTTCACTTATTCTTTGTAATAGCAAAAACTTTATATTTTTATGTTTGCTGTGTTCGTCTTCCCGATTCTACATTTGTTTTCAATTAAATGGGCCATTAGTGCAACAAAATGTCAAAAATATTCTTCCAAAATCGAGAAAACCACATGGGCACACGAAAAGACATACAGTATATACCCGTGAAACCCGTGTACGCGGACCTTCATACACGGGTGGTACTACCCGTGTACACGTGTACTTACTGCTACACGGATTCTTAGAGCGTACCTACCCGTGTACACGTCAATCCGTGTCTCATCGGTAGCCCTAGTGATGCTGTGCACATGTGTGTGCCTATCTGGCTACATATTATCGCAATCTAGGAGCGTTGAAACCATCTACACAGAATGGATTTGCCGCCACATCAACCGGGATCATCAGATGAATATGTAAGCTAGAACGTTACATTAACTTTTGTTGTTGTTATGAACTTTGCAAGACCTTTTATTCAGCCCCTTCTCAGCACTACTTTTCTCCGGACATTTTCAAAACGCTTTTTCAGCACGTGTTTTCAGCCATCGTAATTATGTAAATTAGGGCCAGAGTCCACTATTTTGTCAGACTTCAGATTCTGAAAAAATTTGATGGTTCAATTGTATTATTCATAGTGAAGGACACCATATTCTAGCCCATGTGAGACTTACGAAGGAACACGAGACAGCTGCTTCATTTGTTCTCTTGAATGATGCTTTTAAGGGGTCGCTACATTTTTATATTAGGGATTTTTGACCATTTAACACTGGTTATGGTTGCATTTGAGTAATTGTTTGATTAATAAATAGTAGAAATTTAGATTGGTAATGAAAATGAAAATCCACAGCCTGCTTCCAGTCTCCGACCGGGTCAGGAATGGAATGAATGAAGCCCCCATCTAGCGGCGAGGATATGAACTGTGCCGGCTGCCGAGGCCTGACGCACTCCTCTGGGGCAATGATTAAATGAATGACAGATGAAATGAAATGATAGTGGAGAGTGTTGCTGGAATGAATAATGAGATTGGTAATAGTAATAATAATAATGAAAAAATGAAAATCCACAGCCTGCTTCCAGTCTCCGACCGGGTCAGGAATGGAATGAATGAAGCCCCCATCTAGCGGCGAGGATATTAACTGTGCCGGCTGCCGAGGCCTGACGCACTCCTCTGGGGCAATGATTAAATGAATGACAGATGAAATGAAATGATAGTGGAGAGTGTTGCTGGAATGAAATGTTAACAGGGAAAACCGGAGTACCCGGAGAAAAACCTGTCTGCCTCCGTTTTGTCCAGCACAGATCTCACATGGAGTGACCGGGATTTGAACCTCGGATCCAGCGGTGAGAGGCCGGCGTGCTGCCGCCTAAGCCACGGAGGCTTCAGTAATAATAATAATAATAATAATAATAATAATCCAGGTTTATCGAATCCGATTTTTCTGTGATAATCATAATAATAATTTTTGGTAATTATATATTTTGGAATATTAATAATAATAATAATAATTGTAAATCAGTACGTTATACTAAAAGGTTAATAATATATTTTTGGAATTATTATTCAGAAGCAGTTCAGAGCAGTTCAGAACACAATAGATGCGCATCTTGAACAACAGATCGGAGAATACCAGGCTGGCTTCAGAACTGGTAGTTAATGCCCGGAACAGATCATTAAACTGAAGAACATCCTCAGGTACAAGAAGACAGGAGGATATAGTTACGTGGTCGTGTTTGTTGACTTTCTGAAAGCGTATGACTCCATCGACTGGGAGTCATTAATTAATATTTTGGAAGAGTTTGGAGTGGATGATACATCTAGAAATTTGATCAAACTCTAACCAACACAGCTTCGAAAGTCAAATTTACGGGAGCGATATCAGAACCGTTTACAATCAGAACGGGCGTCATACAAGGAGACGGACTATCTCCACTCCTCTTCAACGGTGTTTTGAAAAAAGTTCGAGAATGGAGGAAGATATTAGACCAGGAAGAAACAAAAGAAGATCGGTTCAGACTTGATCCTAAGCACAGAGGGATATACTTTCACTGTCTGGCCTTTGCGGATGACCTGGCAGATTTTGCTAACGACATAGATTCAGCAGTCAACAAGATCAATAGGCTGTCAGAAATTGCTGAAAATGTAGGACTCCAGATTTCTATTCAGAAGACAAAATATATGACAAATATCTGCGATGGACCTGAATGGATGATCACTAATTTTGGAAAAATCAGTCGAGTCACAAATTTCCGATATCTCGGTGAAGTCATCCAGCAGAATGGATTAGAAGAGGAAGCAATTAATGTCAGGATGAGGAAGTTAGACCAGGCATACCACATTACAAAGAATATCTATAACAAAAAGTATATGAGTATAGGGTCCAAGTTACGACACTATACCACAGTTGTAAAATCTGAGGGATTATATGCGTCCGAAACTTTGACCATGAATAGTAAAGGTCAAGCTGACCAACTGGAAAAAAAGAGAGCGTAGGATATTAAGAAAAATTCTAGGTAATAGATGGGTTGATGGACAGTGGCGAATGAGAGCAAATGAGGACTTGTACAACAACATAGACCCTATCACAGCATCAATTAAGAAGAGACGGCTACTATTTAACGGTCAACTTTTGAGGATGACTGATGATCGATTAACCAAAAGAATAGAGAGTTTTATCAAGTCTAAGGCAACAAGGCCGAGATGGTTCGAGGAGTGCGAGAAAGATCTCAGGCGAATTGGTATTCTAGACTGAGGAACACATTTAGAAGATTGGTGAACAACTACCAAGGTTTTAAAATGGTATCAACTTCCGGAAGAAGGAGAGGACCTTTGTCCGAAGAACATAAACAGGCACTCGTCGCTGGGGTTAGAAGATACTGGCAGGGAGTCAAAGCCGGAACAAGAGCAAGACCTAGACACTAAAGTGAAGTTGGTTGTACCACTCAGCCCCTAGAGGCTCAACTCGATGTATATAATTATTATATTTTTAATAATAATAATAATAATAATAATAATTGTGGTGTTTGAAGCCATATTTTCAGTGTTGCCTTAGTAAACAAGAGTTTAGTGCTTTTCAGTAGGTCAACACGAATGTACCCAAAAGAGATGGGTTATGCCCTAATCCTGAAATAAATTTTATTAATCTCATGTAATTTATTTCAGGATTAGGGCATAACCCATCTCTTTTGGGTACATTCGTGTTGACCGACTGAAAAGCACTAAACTCTTGAATAATAATAATAATGATAACTGTAAATAATAAGAATAATTAGCCATAATTATGATTAATAATAAAGCAATAAACGTTGAACGATAAATTGAGAATCATTAAAATGTATTAACGATGATTAATGTCAGTCGACGATGAATGAAATCAATTCGTAAGCATTTTGAGGCGAACATCAATTAATGATGATTGTAATGACAGGTCTAAGGATACATGATGGTGACCAATGATGGTTAGCCATTATTAACTGTGATTAATTATAATTAATTATAATTTATGATAATGACTTAAGAAAGGTGATTAATTGTGGTTACTTAATAATTTCTCGAGTGTGTGAAACAAAAGAGATCAATGAAGAAATTGGTAATTGGTGTGATAATAATTATGATGAAACAGTAATAATAATACCGGTAATAATAAAGTTTCTATGATATTTGTGTTAGATGAGGAGTGATAATATATCAAATAACTATTAAAGAACGTCAAGTATTATGGATTAGAATGATCTTCGAAGATGATAATAATCAGTCTATTAGTGTAGAATAATATGTGTTAATGACGTCATGCTCATGAAGCATGAAATTAATGGTAGGCTATTCCTGTTGTAATATATGTTTTGCATAAAGTAAGGGAGACATAATGAGCAGATGAACAGTCACGAGCCTTAATATAGAGAGAAGAAATAATAATCATAAAATAACAATGGGACGGATGGTTTGAATAAATAAAATAAATTTTAGATTGAGTAGCATGTAATGACATGGCTCAATAGATGAGGCTAATGGTACTCTTGTGATGAGTTATACACAATATATGTGTAAGAAAATTGTGTAAGCGTTAAGGGAATGCTAAGGGTCCCTATAACCAATGAGTAGAAAAGATGGGTTAGACGTTGTGATCGCCGCATTGCATATGTGTTCATGTGTAATTATATGTAGAAAAGAAGGGATATTTGATTGCCCGATTAACGAAAATGTCACGTTAATAGACTATATTTACATCAGTGACTGCAGGTAGCTGGTTTCGGAAATTTTGAGTAAAATGCCTGTTAATACAAGACGCTGTGAGCTGTACGAGTAAAAGCCCGTATTTGTGTATTTTCTATTTCACTCCTTTGGATATTAACTGCAGCTATAGGTGCACTGTACATTGTTATGTTGTATAGAAACTTTCATTTCTATGACAGGGTCATATTTTACTAGATGTTCTAATTTGTGACAAAAAAAAATACCTAAAGACTAGAGAGGCGGGAATTGGATGTGGATCATGTTTCCTTGTTGAGTCACATTACTAGGCTCTTACTAATCAGCAGCACCCAAATACTCTGGGATTCAAATATGAAATAGTAAACACTGGCTTTTGTGTCAAATAGCTTGTGTAAAGGACGAGTCGTGCACCTTCGGTTATTTTAGCCTTCCTAGTGATGTGACTCAACAGGGAAACATGTTCCACATCCAATTCCCGCCTCTGTTGCCTTTAGGGAACTTGATTTGTCACAAATTAGAACTACTATAGAAAAATATGACTGTCATAGAAATGGAAGTTTCTATACAACTTACCAAATGTACAGATACTCAAGTGCACTAAGCTGCAATTATTATCCAAAGGAGTGAAATACCAATAACACAAACACAATTTTCTTACTAGTTCAGCCCACAGCGTCTTGTATAAACAGGCTGTTTACTCAAAACCTCCAAAACCAACCACGTGCAGTGCTCAAGAGATTTTAGCGAAAAGTGTGTAAAGTTACCCAGTCTGTGTAAAGTAACCCCAGTTGACGGTAGCTTTACATCATCCATATGATATTGTTTCTAATAAGTTAGGTAAAATATTTGAAGGAACAAATGCCAAGTGACATTGTTATTGTTAGGAAAGAACCACTTCATGGACCACATGAGGCCCACTCACTGTTGTTACCCTTGAGATAATTAGGAAAACCCATGCAGTTAAGCGGATGGATAATGCGTTTATGGAAGATAGATTTGAAATAATTTCCCCATATCCAAAGGATTAAACTTAGATTGAACAGGCTATTTTGGACAAATATTACAGGAATTTTAGCCATCAATTGGATAAATTTTTGGAAATGATTTGTGAAAATGTGAAGGAATGTGTTTGAACTATTATTCAGCGAGAATTGTTTAGGCCTACATAGATGTCTAATCGAACTGAAGTTAAACTTGACATCTAAGCTCTTATAAACATTCTATTATGGTTCAGTGGCAGTTGGACTGGTAGTTTCTGTTCACTTTACCACCAACAATGCTAGTTTAGAAATATTTTCCCATTTTAATAGGGTATTGCATAAAGGTTTTTGATGTGATAGATAGGGACCCAGGAAGACAGGTTTTTTTTACACGTTAGTGCAATAGTTTTCATTTCTTCCTCGGAGGCATTTATTTTAGTTGAGGGTGCTTGAGAATGTCAAAATAAATTGTAAATATCGTTAGTGTTATTTGTGACATTTCTTTATTTCCTATTTTTCCCTACTGATGCGTGGATTTTGGAATCAGCCAGCTAGTCAGTTAATATGGTGTGTGCCCAGATAGACCCTGAGACTCAGGTCTCGTGATACCGCTGATTTCCAAATTGATGCATGTGTGTTCGGGCAACTCCGGACAAACTGGCACAGTACCTACGGTAAGATCACGGCCGCCTCCTTCCCTCTTCTTTGCCTATCCTTCCCCGTCTTCCCCTCCCTCATGAGGCCACTGTTCGTATTGCAGGTGAGGCTGCCTGGGTGAGGTGCTAATCCCATCTCCCCAGTTGTATCCCCAGGTTAGATGTTCCTAGCTCCAGGACACTGCCCGTAGAGGCGTTAATGGTGGGATCCCTCACTGTGACCGTGGAACAGTGTCGGATCCAGAAGTTGACCTCGGAGGGGGCACTCTAGGATTTCAGAGTAACTACAGAAAATATGTAATAAAATTACTAAATTTGTGTTTAATCTGCACACACTACACTACATCCAACCACCATATTTTATAATTCTACAAGAAATTCATTATATTAAAATGGTTTATTGGTTTCAATTTCAAGTCATTGTCATTATGTAAAAAAAACCTTTTAATTGTACAATATATGTAGCCTACATTTCCACATTGTAATGCACATTACACAGTCCAATATGTTTTTTTTACGAGCACACATTTTTATTCACTGACAGAAGACATGTACATATACAGATGTTGTATCAAAATACAGGGTGAATCCCAAATAAGATAAACTTGTGCGTGGGCTTCATGAACACAATTTCTTAATTTATTTGCAACATGATATTTGACTGATAATAGTAAGAAAAGTTTATAGTAAAGGCATTAATTAAAAGGATACTAAAATAAAAGAAGACGTTACATTACTTATTTGTGACTGAGTTGGTTTAAATATGTTGGTGAAAATTTATAAGTTCATTTACTTTATCAAAGTTATTAAGCAGCCATGTAAAAAGCCTTTTCTTCAGTATATTCAGGGTGTTATTTGTCACATTTACTGGCAATATATTATATATCCTAGTGCTAAGACAACTTAAATTCCTTTGGCCAAGTAGTGTGTTTCGACGAGGGATATTTATTCCAGTTCTGTCTTGAAGTCTAGTGCACATTTTAAGTTGTTGTCCATTGGAGAAGAGCTTCATATTTTTATGTATAAATATGATTGATGACTGAACAAATAACTGTCGTATATTAAGCACCATGCTTTGTTTATACAGTTGACATGTTGGAAACGTTGGTGGCTTTTTGTACATAACTTTTAGAATGAAATTCTGGCAGGTATTTATCTGAGCCTAATGTGAATCAAGTATTCCACCCCAACCGTTTATTCCATATTGTAGTTGTGACTGGACTAAGGCAAAATGTACAGTTCTCAAGACTTTTGCTGACAAGATATTTCTGATTCTGTAAAATATATAAATTAACTTTTGGAGTTTATTGGCCAATTTTGATGCATGCATATTCCATTTTAAATGACTATCTATAATAATCCCTAAATATGTAGCATTCATTGACTTCTGTACGGTATAGCAGTTGCACCTTTCACCATTGTTACAATTTGGTGTGTGGATCTTCAGTGTTAAATTGTCTGTGGGTTGTTATGCTTTGTTGTGTGAGAAGCATTGGTATTGTGTTTTGGTTTCATTTAAGGTAAGGAGGTGGTTTCTTAGCCATTTTTGGACTGTAGCAAGGGTTTCTTGAGTTCTATTAAAAGTGTCCTCCCAAGTTGTTCCTGTGACTGTGACGACAGTGTCATCAGCATATGAGGTAATAATCGCATTACAGTTCAGCTCACACAAATCGTTAATATATAACAGAAAAAGATAGGACCTAAAACTGTTCCTTGGGGAATTCCAATTTTTACTTCAGCACTTCTACTTAGAGTATCTTTGATTCGTACCTTTTGAATTCTGTTAAAAAGAAAAGTTTTTATTAGTTCTTGAGGAGTACCACGAATACCCCCCTTTTCCAGTTTTCTAATGAGTATATTGTGGTCCACGGTGTCAAAGGCCTTTTTTAAATCCAGGAACACAGAAATTGTTCTTTTAGAACCATCGATGGCTTTATACAAATAATCAGTAAGGGAGAATATTGCATCTTGAGTACTAGTGATTGGTCTAAAACCAAACTGATTTGGTGACAATATGTTGAACTTATTCAGATAGTTAAGTAATCTGGTTTTGATGCATTTCTCTAGTAGCTTAGAGAGGTGGGTTGTGAGGGAAATTGGTCTATAGTTATTTAACTCTCTTTTATCATCTGATTTATAGACTGGGATTATGATGATAATGTTGAATGAGTCTGGAAATTGCCCCTTCGTTAGTGATAAATTAAAAACATGGTGCAGTGGTAGTAGAATTTCTGAACTAATTATCTTAATTGTTTTACTAGAGATATTATCATAGCCATTTGCTGAGTTATCTTCTAGAGCAGCTATGTGGTTTGTTATTTCTGATTTTGTTATGGGTATAAAAAAGATAGACTGAGGTTGAGATTTTACAGTGCTATCACGTGCATTTGTGTTGTCAGGTTCCTTTCTTGTATTACTTATCTTTTCAGAAAGTTCTTAACCTATGTTACTAAAATAGTCTACAAATTTGTTTGCAATGGCAGCTGGTTGGGATGTTTCTTGTGAGTCTCTGATAAATATGCTGTCAACAGCTGAAGATTTATTTCCCTTCCTACATGTTATATCATTAATATTTTTCCAAACGACTTTAGAATTATTGGAGTTTGACATAATTTGTTTGGAATAGTACCTTTCTTTTGCAATTTTAACAAGCCTGTTTATCCAGTTTCTGTACAATTTATGTTTATTAACAGTTTCTCGGACCTCATCACTGTTTGGGGATCTCTCCCTTTGTTTAACAATTTTCTGATGTAATTTATCTCTTATTCTAATAAAAGTTAAAATTCCAGTTGTGATCCATGGAGTATTTTTTTTAAATTTTGATCTTACGTTATTTATGGCAGTAGAGTGTTCAGAGATGTATTGAGTCAGTAACTTAATGAAACTATCAGCTGCTTTGTTAGCATCATGTTCAGTTATGATAGATTCCCTAGTTTCCTTAGTTAAGGATTTTTTTAGAGTTTCATAATTTATTCTTACATTGTTCAAAGTATTTTCTCCTGTTTGTGGAGTGTATTTTTTGAGATTTATTTTGTATGAGAAATGTAGGACTGTGATCTGTGATACTGGTATGCAGAACAAAAGGGTCAAAGTTGCTGTTTCTGTGGGACTTAACATGTATGTGATCGATACATGTTCTGGATTTTGGGGTTATTCTAGTTGGTGAGTTTATGTACGAAATGAAACCATTTGCATGTAATACATTTAAATACTCATTTTTAATATTTTGGGCATATTGCCTTGTAGGATTTAAAATATCAATATTTATATCTCCTATTAATATACTGTGTGTAGCTGTGGGCAAGTGCTGGAGAGTAATTCCTAGTTCTTCTATGAATTTCTTTGGGCTTGTGGAGGTTGATCTGTATATAGCAAGTATCACGTACCGGTATCTTTCTTTATTATATATGAAGGTGAGTAGGCTAGCATTTGCAGCTTTCAGTGTTTTTACAGTAGATATTGTAATATTTTGAATGAGGTTTTCATGCACATATATCTTTATGCTGTCATGGGTAGAATTTTGAGGTGGTATGAAGTACTCATTATATCCTAAAATAGCAAATGGTATATCCTCAATTAGCTGAGTTTCAGACAGTATAATGACATCTGGTTTATGATCAAGTTCATCGAGCATAACTAGCATACTTTCAATTTTTTTTATCATGCCACATATATTTAGGTGCATGATTTTAATTCCCACAGTAAAGCTAATTAATTTGTTCAAGTCTTGAGTACTGTTTACAGTGTTTGAAGTAATATCTTGGAAATTAAGGTCTACTTCGTTACCTGATTTCATACCGTAAGTTACCGGTAGTTGTTTTATTTCAGGTTACTTCCATAATTACGTTACACTCACTTATAACAGAATTTCATGAAATATTGATTGATCACTTGGCTCAGGCAAACATACCTTCAGTTTCCTTGATTCCCATGATCTGTTGGTAGATCAGCTGCAGTCTTGATTTGTAAAATCAGGCTGTTTTCATTTTTCCTCATGAAGATCTTCCCGTTCCTGGTCCATGCGAATTTATAATTCATTGTCCGTTTTGAATTCCTGGTAAGCCAATATAAGTTTTGGTTGTCTTTGGTTAAATGTTCATTTATATACACTGGCGAGTCTCCGTTGATCTTGATATCTGAGCAAAGAAGTTTCCCATGTTTGCGTTTTTTGCTCATGATCATGTTTTTAGTTAGGCGGGAATAAAATTTTGCTACTATGAGGGGCGTTTTCTTCTTTCCATCCTTATCTATTGTGCCCAACTGGTCACGGCAGAATGGCATCGAACTCAGGTCCTATCTGAGAAGACCAGGCACATGATTCTAACTAGAATCGAACCATTGATCTCTGAGGAGGAACAGTTTTAGGGAACCCCGAAGAGCAATGTGTTAAATAATGAGATATAATAATGTAGCATGATTTCACGACCTGTATGTGAATATCATAGCAGTTTTAAGGTAATGATTTGTAAGCAAATGCAAGCAAATATACGTTTCGAAGCCTACAAGAACGAGAGCAGGCCAGATGACGTTTTACAAATTACAGTTGGAAAATGGGTGGAGACCGTAGACGCCAAGGGATCTATTTTCGTCTGGAGCGAGGAGACAGCTCAAAATTAATGACCCGGGTATTCACCGCTTGACAACGATGGAATCTAGGTTAGGGATGAATGCCCACGGAAATTAATTAATTACAGCCAAGTGGAGCATTAAAATGGAGTGAAATGTACAACCAGGTGAATATATTTAAGGAGAGATAATTTAGGAATGATTTTACACCTAAATAAAGGCTTATATCTCTAAATGAACGCATTACTACCGAGCTTACACTCGAGAGGAGTGATTTGGTGACCAGTCAACGGGGAATCACCATTGTGGCGTCCTGACGCGCTGGACTAAGGCAATTAATTGTAATTAATTGGCCGAAGCGATCGCCGGCACGCGAACGTTTATGAAACCTCCACACTTAAATAAACAAGGTGTATATGTCAGTTCGGCTGAAAAGGTATTATTTCAAGGAAGGAGTCGCAGCCACATGTCCGGTGGACTAGTTTTTACGAGAAACCTTTATAAGGAGGGAGCAGTGCAGACCAAGTGGGTAGATTATTGGATAAGGAATAACCCACCCACCAAGGGAAGATGATTAAAAAAAAGAAAGAAAGTAGGTTTTGGATTGGAGAAAAAGGATAGAAAAATAGGAGGAGAGTCCCACAAAAGTTGTAAATTTAACTTTAAATACCTTTAGAGGCAGTTGCCATTGAAAATTAACTCTCTGATACCTAAAGTAGGTACGAGCTTGGTCGAAGCTAACGGGAATCGCAGCTAGGACTTGGGCGATTTGCAAGAGAGAGGCTTCAGTGTATTTCCTCCCAAGCATGTATAAAACTACTATGGGGAAGGGTGATGGTCTGGCAAGACTGAGAGTAACAAATTTGTTGTATGTTTGTTCAAAGAAATTCGTTTTGCGAAATAATTTGAAGAATGCCAATAATTTAAATCAAGTTTGGTATTTCCAATTTTCGAAATTATAGAGTTCCTGGAAAAAGCGACCCAGTGCTTCCAGGAAGGATAGTGATGAAAAATTATACCTGGGAAAGTAATTTTGGTAAGTGAACCAATGGTTGCATTTAGAAATGGCTAAGCCTTTACTCAGCGAGAGGCCGGCTAAAAGCTTAGACAAAGAGAAACACTTATCTTTTGGAAAACTGACCATAAGTTTTCGGAGAGGATCTCCACAAGCAGGTAGCTGGCTTAGCGAGCTTTACTTGCCTTACTGGCCAATTAGAATTCGCTATTAAAGCTAAAAGAATCTTTAGTGAGGTTACTACTAAGAGTTCTTGCTCAAATGCAACGAGTGGTGAAAGCCCTATTAAAGGTTTTAATGGCATTAAGTAGGGAGAGCCAAGGAAGATAGGATTTTGCCTAAACTTTGTATTAGAAAAATGAAAAAGCGAAAAGAAACGCTTCATTTATTTAACAATTCAAAGAAGTTTAAGGAAATTAATAAGTATGTAATATTTTTTTGACAAATATATATCATTTAAATTGTTTAACAAATGGGGTCGCAGACCTCCTAACATTAAATGGTTGCTCCAGGCAATTGACAATTTACAAGGTTTAAAACCTTACATGTTTCTAAAATCTTTATAAGATTTAAACAAATAACCAATGAAGTAATTAAAGTTTGAATGTTAATTGGAGTACAAAGAGTGTACCTTAAGAAATTCCTGAGAGAATATTCTAGAAGGAGTGAAAACTTCTAAAATAACAATAAGAAAACATGAAAAATAAGATAGAAGTTCCTACAACTTCTTATATTTATACAGAATTAAGGTTGGTTATTATGCAAATAAGGGCAGGTCACTTACTGTGAAACCTGAAGAGATAATCAAAAGGAAGGTTCTCGACCTCCTATGTTTTAAATAGGAATCACGAACCAAATGGGGCAATTTCCATTTCGTGAGACCTAGAAATAACTCACTCAAGAGGTGAAAGAATTGTTTTCCCTGATTAGAAGGGAGAAACAATGTAAGTTTGAAACGTGCGCTGGACACGTAATTATACAGAAATTAATTAATTACACATGAGAAAAAATGGGAGGGCACATCTATAGATTGACACCTCGTTGAAACAGACCTAAATTTAAAAGGTTATTACGGATTGTTAGTAAGAGGTTGAGGAAAGAGAAATAGGGATTGAGGAAAAATGTTCATGGCCTTATTTATATGCAAACGGACGATCGCGACGCGGTAGAAAGTTGAACAAGCACTGATTTTCAATATAGTTCGTTGAAATATATGAAAAGTTCACTATAGAAACACGAACGTTTTTGGCAAAGAAAGTTATTTCAATTTGAACAAAATGACTGGTTGCACTAGATGAACGAAAGTCTATTGCTTGAGAAAATGGTGGATTACAGTTAAATGCGCCATAGAACATCCAACGGTGGAAGAAAGTTCGCTATTGAGCTTTAATTCTGAAGTGAGATTCTTCAATTTTAAATAGCATTCTCACAAGTGAGTGAAAATTTCATAACGGCAGGACTTGTAGATGAAATACCGAATCTAGAAGGTTCCAGAACGACCTTAGTAGAAAAATGGGGTTGAGAAAAACCAACGGAGGAACTAGCTTGTTGAGTTATAGACAGCGGGTATTGGATAATATCCCACGTAGTGAGAGGATTTCTCATTTGAATAGCCTAAGAAAAGCTCTTTTTTAGTAAGGTTGGCTTGTACGAACAAAAGCTCAACATGGCAAATCCCACGAAGAATGACTTTGGCCCCAAAATAAATAATCTCACACTGTCTATAAAAGTATCGTTAAAAGCACGTGAAAGTTAAAACCATGAAGATGAGGTTAAAACTTTAAGATGGTACTTATCTTGATTTCATGTTGAAGTTGAAGTTCCTTTTGACGATAACTACCTTGCCAACATGGCGTAGAAGAGAGTATGCCTCTTGGTTTGAGGAGACTAGCTCGAGTGGAGCCTTAACTGACCGAGTCAACTGCCGACTGAGAAGTGAGACCAGCTCAACGGAGCACGGAGGGTCCAAGGAAGGGGAAAAGAGTGGGGGGTAGGAGACAAAAGGAGAACATATAAGCATAACCAACTTATCAAAAATAAATATTCTTCTTGATGAATGGTCTTCAAGGAGTTGATAGTAGGCGATACTAGCGCAGCATGGTGAGTAAAAGAGTAGACGTAGTTCTTTTGCTCATGGAGATAATAGCTGGCGATGGTAACAGGATCTGGTGGCCAAATGGATAAGTAAGTCATCTTGCACCAGGAAGAGTTGAAGAGCTTCAGAGATTCGCTGCTAGACGACGCTAGGTGAGTCACAGAGAATATATATCTAGAACAGACTCATGAAGACATAAGAGATTTGCCCATCAAGGAAGAAACAGAAGATCACTGTTGGTGTTTGACAAAGAGGAAGGAAAGAACATGCAAAAGCATTGAGAATTATAATCTCTCGTACCGTGTATTCCAAGAATACACCACCAAGGGAGTTGTCTTGTTGTCTTCAGTCTGTATACACGTAACTTATACGCTGCTAGTAAGAACGCGAAATGTTAAAGTATCAACGCCCAGACGTCGAAGAACAATGAAACTAGCCGTACAGCTTCATAAGTAATCATGAAGTGCGTCGAAAGTAATTTAATACAGATATTTATCTATTATCTGACGCAAATATAATTCGCCACAGCGAAAGAGGAACTTATAATGTTTTTGAACATTTCATATACCGGAAGGTATTGTCAGAATTGTATATGACATTATCATCAGGATCACTACAATGATGGGAGCTTGGAAAACATCGCCGCTTAATCTTGATAGTGAGCTGAACGATATTGCAGGTGACGAGGATCGAACGTCCGTAAACGCTGTTAAACTTTCACGGAGACCAGTGGTTGGCGTAATCGCATCGCATCTCTGAGATCAGGCGTAGGAAGAGTAAAGATCAACCTGTGAAATAGTGAATAAGTGTACATAAATTGTGTAATAGTGATTTAAAAGTGTTCATGTGTACAGTGATTAATATGCATTGTGTAAATGTGAAAGAGGCCACTGATAAGAGTATGTTTATCATGTGGGAAATGTGTGAAATTAAGTGTTGTGTAAAAGATAACATGATGGCTTAAACCAAGCGTCATGGTAGGCCTGAAGCTGAAAGGCTGGTACCATCCAGCGAAAATAAAAAGTGAGTACCAATTTACAATGTTATTATAACTGAATAGTTCACCATATAACGATTTATCACTTTGAGACTAAGATGTCACAGTCACTTATTGAACGAGTTTTCACCACTCGTCTTGAATAAAGTATGGCTTGGAAGGTGATTTGTTTAGGGCCATTCAGGCCGAAAATAGTGATGGATGTAACGATAACGTTAAATGAATAATAATAATAATAATAATAATCTGGGGTCGGCAACAGTAAAGTAATAGGCATTTTTGGCCTAAATAATGTTCAAAATGTGTCATGTCTAATATAAAGATACTGTATTTTGGTAAACAGTAAGAAAGTAACGTGGAATATAACGAGATACGAGAATTTTTCAATGTCAATGATATGTTGAATGAATATTTGATATGGTCAATCCTTGGGATTATATTTGAGGACCATTAAAGTAAAGTAAGCCAGTAAATTTATACATTGCTATTAGGAGCTATTTAAAGCTTTGGCTTAAGTGTTGTTACAGAGAGAACGCGGGTGCCTTAATAATTGAGTCATCTATGTGAAGTATTGTTTGAGCCGCATATAAGCGTGCAGAATTAACGTAGAATCCAGTGATTTACGTAAATAAATATTGCGGGGACCAAACTAATATAGCTTGCGCGTTAGGTGAGAAGTTGGCTAATCTACGAGTAGTATCGCCCTTGTGCATACTTTATTATTCGCAGCGAATTGGACAGAGCCTGTCTGTATCCAACGCTTGCATGAATTATGGCCACGAGTGATGTCCATTGAGACTCCGTGAGCATGTGTGTTAATGATCTACCCTGAGAGAGAAGAATCATATTCGTCGTTTAGGAAACGCAGATTTCCTCATATTTTTATGTGACAGCTGTCGGTGGGAATCCTGTGTTCTCATTTGGATGCGCGTCCAAAAGCCACTAGTAGTCACCATAGAACGGCAAGGCTATCACAGGAATCCATCCCCAGCCATGAATGTTAATAAGTAGCCAGTTGAGCCCGTTACACTCTAATTATAGGTGTTAAATAATTAAATGACTCGATTACTTAGGAACAACACTTAGCGTATCCCGGCTGTAATGCAATTGTAAACAAACTTGACCTTGACAGCAGATGAGAGAAGTGGGTTGGCCCACTGAATCAAGCGGCCATCTTGTGCGCTTGCTGGAACTATGTTTATTGCCTGCTGGGGAAAGGGAACGTCGGTCCGCTAGTCCTTTAAATTATGGTCACAGTAGGACACTGAAGAATCTTGATATTTCAATATGCGATTAAGATATGAGTGTAATGATGATGCCAATTGAATAAAATGATGTGTTGCAACTCACATACATTGTTGAATCAAAGAAATCGGATAATATTTGGCCCAGTTATTCTCTGAAGAGGAACACTGCACCAAATAAAGTGTTAGGCATCCTTTTAGAATACATTTTAGCCAGTTCACGCTAATTTATGCAGACGGGTATGTGATTTCTAAGAACATGACACATTTGTAACGATAATAAGCCCGACAAGACCCAGAAAATCGTTGTATGGTGAAACTATAAATATTTCTATCCATGTTTATTTTGGAAGGGAAAAGTACCACTTTTTAAGCGTTTCATAGTGATGGAAAGAAGGAAGATGATTCACACGACACAACAAATATTTGTTAATTAAAGCAGTAAAATAATGAATTATGCTAATCAAAGTAAATGCCATAAGAAACGGAGTAATGTTTTATTAATGTCATTTACATGTGATATGTGACTTTTGTGTTATGATACTCCAGTTAAATAAAATTGTGTCACATGATGAACACTATGGAAACCCATGGAAGTCTGAAAGTATCATTGATAGGATGCTAGAATTAGATTTGAGTGCAGTATTGCCATATTGAAGAAGAGACTCACAAAATAACCCTATTTTTAATTGTGGGAGTTAAATATAATTTGTCCTTTATTTGTATTGGTTGTATAGCCATGATTTTATACCAGTAAATGTTTTATTTTAGGAATATGTTGTGTATATCATGTAGAGTAGTTACCTGGTAGACTCAAATCCTGAGCATGTGGTCGTATGGTGGGCAGGAACGCCCCATACCTCGAAAGACCGTGAGTTAGCTGGGATACGAACACATGTTCCACATGATGACAGTTGGGTACACTATAAAGGATGGAAGTCGGTGGCAATATCCAATGTCCCTATCAGTATCAACTTCAACACCAACTGCACCTGCCACTTGAGCCACAATATTATACACATTCTCGTGTTCGGAAACTGGTATCCCGGCGATTTCAAGGTTGTAATTCTTGGAGTATTGCTCCAAGTCATTAACTTTTCTCTTAAGATGCCCATTTTGTTCTTTAAGCAAGCCATTCTCAACTTTAGTGTTGTTAACCTCTTGGGTGAGTTGGTCTATGCAAGATTTTAATGTGATATTTTGCTCCAATAGTTCATCAAATTATTTTGATTGATACTCCAGAGAGTTACAAACATCTTTTAGCACTTGTTGCATATTGTTAACTGCTTCACATAAACTTGCAGTGTCCGGTTTGACCTTATTCGGATGGAAACTAGATGTAGCTGTCCTGATTGAATTTGGGTTATGTTTGCATTGTTTACAATGCCACAGAATTTCGCCCGGATTTGCAATCATTGCTTTAAAAACGGCGTTCGTCACACGAGCACAGTTTAGATGAAACACTTCACCACACTTTCCGTCACATTCTACGAAATTTTCATTCTCCTTCAGGGAAACTTTACAGGAGGTACATATAACATTACTATTCTTGGGCGCCATGTTTGGGAAGAAAACATTTGCAATCATGGTTGAACTATACCTTCCGATACATCGGTATCTGGGGAATATTTAGGGAGATCAGTGACGTCACCGTGATATCACGGCTGGCGTACTGCTATCGGTAACGCTATTGGTTGGCTGTCGTGACGTCAGGCTTCACGTCACCGCTGACGTATTCGTATCCGGAACGCTATTGGTTGTTCGGTTGTCGGCTGTTTGATTGGTTATTACGTTGTCGGCTGTTTGATGGCTGCGTGCGCTGTTGGTGTTGAATTTAATGGTGATTCGAAGTACCGACGTTTCTTGGTAAGTAGTGAATTATTATTAATTACTTCTCGTTTGTATCTGTATATGAATAGTCGGCACTAGTTCGAATAGTCATGGAAGTGGCCGGGCCTAGTGGATTGTGTAGGGATAGGGAAAATGTGTCAACTTCTGAAAGTGATGGCGAGAGAGAAGAGGTTATGGCACCTCCTTAATCCGCAATGAAACTAATTGTGCTGTTCGGATTATTATCGACTGTAGAAGGAGCTGTTGCCTTTGCTAGGGAGAAGGGGCTATTGGCTTCGGAATATGAATGTCCGAAGTGTTCTCGGCAGATGAAGGAGACGAAGGTATCAGCCCAACGTACATCTGACCTTGTCATGTGGCGTTGTTCCAAGTGTTCGGTATGGCGTACCATTAGAAAGGGGTCTTTTTTCGCAAAGGCCCATTTAACCATAAAGGATATTTTATTGATGGTATATTGTTTTTGTTAGCGAATGCCTATTTACCAGGTTGTGCATGAGTTGGATGTATCTACGGTAACAGTGATTGACTGGTATGTAATTTGTAGAGAGGTATGTGGTGCTTGGTTGTCTGAACGGGGGCCTGTTGGGGGGGAGGGGGTTATCGTAGAGATAGATGAGAGTTGTTTCGGGAAGCGTAAGTTTAATCGGGGTAAGAAGATGAAAAATACATGGGTTTTTGGTGGGGTAGTTCAGGGCAGTAATGGGAGGGAGTGTTTTTTTGAAGTTGTAGATAAAAGGGATAAGGTTACTTTATTGGGTTTAATTAGGAAATATATCAAGGGAGGGTCTACTATTTATAGTGATATGTGGAAGGGTTATGGGGGGTTAAACGATCAGGGTTTTCAACATTTTGCTGTTAATCATTCTGTTCAATTTAAAAATTATGATACTGGGGCATGCACGAATACTATTGAAGGGTTCTGGTCTGCAGTGAAGTATAGCATTGGGAAGGGAAAAAGACGGGAAGGGTCACTGCAGAAGCATTTGGATGAGTATGTGTGGCGGAAGAATGTGGACCCCGGGGTGTGTGTGTTTGAAAGGTTTCTGGTTGATTGTCGGAGGTTATATCCTCCAAGTGTGAGAGATTGAGTGTATGCTGAAGATTGGTGATTGTTTTGTTTTTTGTTTTTCATTCTTGGCAGGGAATAGTTTGAAGGCTATTGGGATGGGGGAGTTGGGGACTGGGGATTAGCCTTTGGTAATATTACAAGTGGGAAGGATGTACGCTGCCTAAATTAGGCAGTTATTAACGAGTTCAAGAAGCCCCATGATATAAAGACTGGGATTTGTCTGCCTTATTCGCTTAAATATGGCTTTTTAGCTTATGCGTTGGCGGGGTCGAGATTGGTCGTTAATAGCTGAGATCGTCCTTCTCACCTGGCTTCAATTTATAATGGGTGTGTCCCTGCTGAATGTTTTCTTTTTTGTTTTTTGAATGAATGGAAAAGTAATTATAATTTTCAATGTGCCAAGTTGGGTATTTGTTATATTTTTGTTAAGTTGTAATTGCTTTTGGATTACACACGTTTAAGAATATTGTTAATTTTTTTGTTTTCGTTATACCAGAGGAATGGGTTTGAATTTCTGATTATTTTTATTGGCAAGGAGTCAAATTTATTTAATTATTGTGCATCTGACATTGGCAAGTAGCAATGGTCAGTGTGTTCTTGGAGTTACATAATTGTTTCAATTACTTATTTTTCCTTTTAATGAATATTTTTATGTTTCGTTATTTCTTTTAACCAGAATAATGGTTCATAAATTTTGAATATTTTCATAGGCAAGTAGTCTATTTTCTATATATAATTAGTGTAAAACTTGTGTGTGTGTATGTATGGGGTGTATGTCGTATGTCTGCTGAGAATGTTTGGGTATGGATGGTCGAGTGTATATGATGTTCAAGATTTTTGATTCTTTCATTTTTGATTATTGACCGGGCCTTTGTATAAGAAAGATTTTTTTTTTTGTTATGTCATTCCAACATTTGTGATGTCTGTTCTTCACGTCGCTAGTTATGTGGTAAGTTGTACTTGATATTGCGTTCATACTACATATTAATAGAAATTGCGAAATTCCTTTATGAAATCGAATCTTTATGTCGATCGATGGTATATTTCGATCACATGTCTTTGAAATAAAAAACCGGTAGTTGGTTGTCAGCTGATTACTACGTCATTTCAGTGGTGAGTTCGTCTCCGGAATTTGCTGGACACTGTTCGCCATTTTGGTATTATCGTTAGTGATTTCTAACCGTAATAATTAGATAACCAATCTTGCGTATCATTTATATTAGCAGTATCGTGTGCCCGCTTGTGTTGACGATTTGTATCAATTTTTTTAAAATTTGAAGTTGTTGCATTAAAATAAAATCCCTTACTTGTGGTGGAAAATTAGTGATTGCAGTTGTACATGTGGAATAGCACAGCGTTTGGGATGTATCTGTGAGTTTTTTACGTTGTTTATGTATATATTTTGGTTGTTGCATTTAATAGGAACGTTGTCTAAACGATAATATTATGTTGGGGAATACGCCTGTTAAAATAGTAATGGATGTTTTTACGTTGTTCATACATATATCCGTGGTCAGTTGGTCGCGAGATTTTGCTGGAGGCGGTTCGCGTTTTCTAAGCGTAATATTAAAATAAATATTCCCGTGAATAACCTGTAAAAGAAGATTTTGATATTAGCAGTGTCGTGTGCTCGATTTTATTGACGATTTGTATTAACATTGTTTACATCCTGAAGTTGTTGCATTAAACTAAAATCCGTTACTTGTGGAAAATCAGTGCTTCTGCTTGTACATGTGGAATAATACAGTATTTGGAATATATTGGTGAGTTTTTACGTTGTTCATACATATATTTTGGTTGTTGCATTTAATATGAAAGTTATCTAAACGATAATATTACGTCAGGAACGGTGTTGGGGAATACGCCTGTTAAAATAGTAATGGATTTAGACAAATTGGCATGTACATGAACACCTGCAAAATAGATATGACAATGTTTTGTATTAGACCTATCGGCCTATAGGTCTTGTTTTTGTGTTTGCAGCCAATATTGGAAAACATAAAAATACCAACCTATCGGAAGTTTTATGACGTGAATTTGCGAATTGTTTTAATGTATCGGAATCTTAATTGAACTATATAGCTCAAATATAGATTTCGATACATAGAAGGAAATTGAAGTTTTTTGTGTTTTTGCACCCATAAAACTGCTATTACGTGAATTTGCCAATTCGTTTTATGTATCGGAATCTTGAATTGAACTACGTAGCTCAAATATACATTTCGATATATACAACATAAATTGACGGTTTGTGTGTTTTTCCACCAAAAAACTGCTATTACGTGAATTTGCGAATTCTTTTTATGTATCGGAATCTTTAATTGAACTATATAGCTCAAATATAGATTTCGATACATAGAAAAAAAAATTGACGGTTTTTGTGTTTTTCCACCCAAAAAACTCCTCTTACGTGAATTTGCGAATTCTTTTTATGTATCGGAATCTTTAATTGAACTATATAGCTCAAATATAGATTTCGATACATAGAAAGAAATTGACGGTTTTTTTTCCACCCAAAAAACTCCTCTTACGTGAATTTGCGAATTCTTTTTATGTATCGGAATCTTTAATTAAACTATATAGCTCAAATATAGATTTCGATACATAGAAAGAAATTGACGGTTTTTGTGTTTTTGCACCCATAAAACTGCTATTAAGTGAATTTGCGAATTCGTTTTATGTATCGGAATCTTGAATTGAACTACGTAGCTCAAATATACATTTCGATACATACAACATAAATTGACGGTTTTTGTGTTTTTACACCTACAAAACTGCTATTTCGTGAATTTGCGAATTCCTTTTATGTATCGGAATCTTTAGTTGAACTATATAGTTCGAATATAGATTTCGATACATAGAATACGTGAATTTGGGAATTCTTTTCATGTATCGGAATCTTTAGTTGAACTATATAGCTCAAATATAGATTTCGATACATATAATACGTGAATTCGCGAAATTTTTTCATGTATCGGAATCTTTAGTTGAACTATATAGCTCAAATATAGATTTCGGTACATAAAAAATTGACGTTTTTTGGTGTTTCCCCACCCAAAAAAACCCTATTACCCAGGCTTTTCCCGTAAGCTTGCCAGAGGAGTATTTCGTGACGTCATTGATGACGTCACGGAAGCCGCCTTTTTGTTTTAGGGGAATTTCATACGCGGCCGTATCGCAATGTATAGTAGTCCCG